>CM062289.1:165221749-166679685 GCA_031216915.1 Pictodentalium vernedei | reverse complement strand
CCCTTTCATATTACTGTCGTGGTAAAACCATGGTAGACTTAGCTACATTATCGATTGACATGGTTCATTTCGTGGACTGGTCCAACTCACATATCAAACTAGCAATTATACTTCTGACAAATAGTTTATACATATACGGAAGTCTTTGGACAAGCCAAGCCTCCGCGCTATTTTAATAATACTGGATATCCTGGCCATTTATAGGTCCGTATGTTTTAACGCTCGGTCTGTACCCACACGTTCCAATTAAGATGACAGTGTATTTCAACTTTCAACTTGGGCCGAGTTTTTTCGGACAACAGTTCTTTGGCCAATTTTTTTTTTTTTTTAATCGGAGGGGGGGGGGGGGCACGACTCACCTCAACCAAGGATTTACGACCCTTTCTGTGGCACACTGGATGTGATGTGAAACCGTGCAAAGGTTTTAACAGCGCGTTAGTGGCTGTAGTTGTACATGTCGGATAATTTTACAGGCGGGTGAAGCTGGTGTACCGAGAGAGTATCACCGGTGATCAGCTATCAGACTCGTCAGCATACTGACTCGACACGAGCAGGTTTAGCGCTGGTGTACAGCATGTGTACTACCAATTTCTCGTACACTTTCAGAATTCGAACATTTGCATGCCTTTATCTCACTCGATCTTTTGAGATTGAGTTTCTTGTCGAAGACAAAGCAAAGGTGACGCAGGTAAGGATGGATATCACACTGGGAACAGAAAAATCGGAAACAAAAAATCGGCTTGCAATTTTTGACATGTGATAGTAGGTGAGTCTAACTAGAAAGCAAAGATAAAATGTGATTTCTATTGAAATCTATGTACCAGGTGAAATATAACTTTGCCCGTGCAATCTTTATATACCATGTTGGCACTGACCGGTTATATCTTGAGTGACACCTCTCAGATATTTTTGAGGAAAATTGGGAGTGAGGTGGGTAACTCTGACGTAACTTGTACACTTAAGTGTAATTTTGATGGAATTATATAAAACTATAGATTCCTATGGCCGTCATTTTGACACTTCCAATACACTTGATGTTATGTCAGTCCGTCAGATTTACGCCAAAATGCTCAAACGACCAATTTATAACAATTCTCCTTGAGACCAATTACGCCAGAGTGATCCCCATTTTTCATCAAGATTTACCCTGGAAACTAGAAAATGCGTATACCGACCAATAATCCCAAATGACCCCTTCAGCTACTTGCAAAGATACCCCCTTCCATTACAGACCCATTAACAACGTGCATTACGCCTAAGCACACAAGCGCTAGTGAACATGCATTCCACGTTGGCAATCGGGATGAAGTGTCTTGCCCATGGACACAACGCAGTTACTGCTGGTCAGGAACAAACACCTGTCGACCTTTTGATTTGAAGTTCAATGCCCTAACCGCCGAGGTACCACTCTCTCCGGGCATATCATTTAAATATTTCTCAAAAGGTGAAAACCACAGACACACCGTTTAAGCTTAAGCAGTGAAGCAAACCACATTCCTGGAGAAGGGAGTACAGTCGTCAACCATGACCAGTTGGGCCAATCAGTGAAACGCTCTCGCCGCTCTCGCCGCTCTTCACCAAATGTATTCGCTGTTGTCCATACCCCCCCCCCCCCCCCCCCCCCACACACACACACTCATAATTTACCAACGTTTGGAATTGGGGTGCAATTTGTAATCATTTGAACCGGGTAGTAATTAAAATATTAGCTGGGCTGTGGAGATTGAAACGCTCCAGCGCCCTTGACCTGAAACAACACCCACATTAAGACTGCATTCTATGCTCTGTGATACACTGCCTGAAACATTTCTCTGGCCCCAGTCGTGAGATGATAGCATAAAAGATTTTTGAGTTAGATGAAACACGATTTAGTCGAGTTAAATCCTTTATGCTGCCTTGACCATGGGTGGCGTTGGGGAATAAACCCGATTTTAACCAATAATATCAGATACAAAATAGCATACAAATCCATTCGAAGACTGCAGTTGGAACATTGATGAAGGAAGGGTTTAGTGACGGCGGGGAAATCGCGAAACTTTCAACAAAAATCAGCGGCGCAAAGCAGACTGAGTAATGTTAGCAGATTGGATTATGTTTACAATGACATTGAATACAACTCTCGGGCAATCATTTTCATTGTGAATGGTCTGTTCTGCAAGTAAAAAGACCGACAGAACACTTTCGGTTAGAACAAAAACATCTCCGTGTCATAAATAAATGAATTGCCGCCGCTTAGTGTGGTTGCCTTTCAATGCATCTTTGCGGTTATTGATTCATGGCTTCGTTTTTCACTTGTTTTTGGTGGAGGTTTAGGTGATGTCTTGATTGGCGAAAGTGGTAAATCCATTAAAGGTGTCTTGTTTTGAGAGAGATGTTTTTACTACTTTTGGGGTGGAAGTTTGGAAGATGTCTTGATTGGAGATATTGGTAGTCCTGTTAGGCATGTCAAATTTTCATACGAAAATACTATTAATTGTAGTCTCCCCAAATTCGCCAAAAGAAAAGGCCCCCGGGAATCACGATTATTTTCCACACAAGTATACTCTACGTGCTTATTGTCAGTTCATTTGCATCATTATTGTTTTTCATTTTAATGTGTAATGTACTGAAATGACATAAATCGTGAAAAAATATACTAAAGCTTGAAAATTTATTTATTGTTCGTACACGCCCTGTGTCAAACCCAGTTGCCCCACTAGTTGTCAGGCCGAATCCTCCCAAAGCCGATTGACTCCAGGGTGGTTTGACCCGTTCCCAACGTCATCACTCACTGTGCATGTGCGACTCGCAGCGAACCGTTTAGACCGAATTTCCCCGATTTTTGTCGTTTTTATTTGTGTGCCATCCAGCCACCAAGGCTACGCTTTCTGTCGCGAGCATGACTCTGTCCTGCTCGTGATAGAAAGCGTAGCCTTAATGGCTGGATTCTTGAACCTACCGTTGGAAAATTCGTGAGCAGAAAATTATCGTTGAAGGCTCAACACGTGAAGATATGAGTGTTAACTTGCCAATGCGGCATTTCCAAATTAAGCAACATAATTTATTCTGATCACATACGCGTATATACAGATATGAGTTATCAAATCCCCGCAAGTGCGCAAAAACAAAAGGACGCGCCTGAATTCGAAACCAGGTGCTCATCTTATTGTGCGCCTGCATTTTTCAAAATCGAAAGTCTGGGTCTTGATGAGAGAGATCAGGTTTTGTTGTCTTGCGTTTCTAGCTGAGATTACATAAATTCTGTTCGTAAGTCTCTGTTAATTGACCTTTATTGCTTCCTTGATGTCTTCGTAATCCGTCTGGAACAGAGAAGGGGTGCGCCCGGGGATTGAGCGGACGTACTAAAAGACGACCGTAGACAAGATTGAGGTGTCGATGAGCCAGTTTCCGCACCATTGTCTTTGTGTACTTCACTATCCAAAATAGGGTTGACAGGACTGTGAGGTGAGTGATGGTTGTGGTAATCCTGGCCTTCCTCGCACCCTCCTCCTTCAGGAACTCCCCCAAGCGACGGGCGCCTCGTGGCCACCCTTTTTTCCTCTGCTGCTTCATTACGGGAGATGACCCTTTCTTTTTCGGGTGGGGGGCCAGTGCGAGAGGGGACCCATCATGAAAGGTGCTACCCATTCCCGATGGAGTTTGGATGTTGATCGTCCGTCACCAATATCACTGTCAGGTGAAAGCTCTCTCTTTTTAACTGGAGAGTCCAGATAAGAGGACGAGAGATATTCAGAGCTCTGGTTTTCTGTGTTCTAAAGCTGGAATTTGCATATCGACAAGAGCGTGTAAGAGCGTCCAAAATGTTTGTTTCTCTTTCCAGTGTCAGTTACTGTTGATGGATTTTTTTTTCATACAAGGGGGAGAACTCAGTTTAATATATTCTCAAAATTGCCGACTCGCTTTAGTTCCCTTGATTTTCATTAAAGGTTAAAATTCTGGATGTGGATGACCACCCACCGGTCACGGCACAGTACTCTCGAACCCATAAACTGCCCATGCTAAGACTTGGCAAATACTTATGTCGGTAGCTCTTTTTTTTTTATTAGCAGTTTATGGTTTTGGACCGCAACTTGGGATTAAGCACCCGACGAATTCGACCAACTCAATCCGATTCAATGAGCGATTCATCATCCTTTTCTACATACATTATGTGGAGAATGGATTGTAACTAAATCACCAGTGGTGTAGAGTTATCACCCAAAGTATCACTTTCAAAATTCTGTACATATGGACAAAAAATACAAGTAATGTTTCAGAGAATGGATCTCCGGTTTTAACACGGAGGTCCACTGGCTTCTGCTTGTTATACAAAGCAGGGGTGGCGCCAGGGATTTCTCGACAGGGGGGCTATAACATTTGACCTCCCAAACGAAGGAAAATGAGTGAAAATTGGTAAATTGGAGAACCAAAATAGAAGCAAATTGAGTATGTTTGTTGATTATTTAACCCTTTACCTAACCTGAAAAGCAGACGACACTTGCAAAAATAATTCTTGAAAAACTAATTTTTTTCATTTTTTGTCTTAAAAACATAGGTTATGACCCCTCGTTGGAACGAGCTCGTTCCAACGAGGGTCATAACCTATGTTTTTGAGACAAAAAATGAAAAAAATAATGAAAATTAATTGGCGATTTTTGAGAATAGCGCTGGCCGGTTTTGGCCTTAGGTGAAGGGTTAAAGTAAACATATTACAATAAGGTCGGGAAATATTTCATCTATAAAGCCAGTTTGACGAACGACATTAAGGAATTTCGTGAGAATCACTATTCTCTATCAAAGTTCCAGTGCTGCACGGGTTTGAGACTGACAAGACGAGATATCTACATTCGATTGTCGGAAATTTCTCGTGAAGTCGGGTTTACGAGACTCTCCGACGGACTGACTAAAAATCTCCGACGGGGTGCTGTAGCCCCCCCCCCCCCCCCCGGTGCCACCACTGATACAAAGCAACATATTTGCAATTACTGCTGGAGTGGAATCCCCTGTCTATGGGTGATTTTGTGACCATTCATTCTTCACGTACTGTACATGTACTACAGGAACCGATACCAAAAAGGAAAACAATGCAAAAAATGTCTTCCCAATATTTTACACATTAATGAATAAACTCGCGCAGCGCAATCCCTTGTAAAAGTTAAAAAGAATTATGCTAGAAACATCTTCTTTAAATTTATTTTGTTCCGAGTTGATAAAAAAAAAACCCAAACTATCAAACATAAATTTTTTCAACTTCTTGACTTATGACAAACACATTTGAGTGCATTCCTTTTCGAATACAAGAGAAAATTTTGATGCATGCAATGAATGGGGTTGCACCCGCTTTCTGGAAATGAAATTAAAGGACCTTTTGAGCCAAAATTCATGGATTTCCAGCCTACAAAGGATTCACTCTAGAACAAATTTAACAGCAAGTAACAATTTGAGAGCCATCAGAATTTGTGATGGTGTTTCCGGTTGGATTGGGCTGCCTTTAGACTTAACCCCTGCACACTGATGTCGAAATATCAGTATTTTCAAGCTTCAAATATTTGCTATCATTCCCAGTCATTCCACTAAAAAATAAACAATTCAATATTGTTTGACAGAGCTCTTCGAGCTATATTTACCTTCTAGCTCAAAGACAATTTACCATTAATATTGGTATAAAATTAGTTCTCATCGGCCAAATAGCAATATGTTTTTTCCCCAAATTTCAGGGAAAAATTTGATCGAGAGATAAGTCAAATGCAAGAGCAGGATAACCCTCATATCTCATCTGAGGGTTTCAAACTTAAAAACATCTCTCCACAGGCAAGAACTTTTTCACCCTCTTTTCTGCTCTTCGGGTTCCCTGAAGAAACCATATAGGAATAAATGGTACAAAGGGGACGGTTAAAAATGGTACATGAACAAATGGTACAGAGGGGTAGGATATGTGTATACATAACTTTCTTAGATTTATAATTTGGAAAAAAATTGGAAGAATTAAAAGTATACAAATCATTTATTAAACCCCTTCACACTGATGTAAAAACCTCTAAAAATTTCAGGCGGCTAAGCCTTCCCATGATGCAACTAGAAATTTAATCAATTATGTCTTGTTTGACAGAGTTCATAGAACTCTGTCAAACAAGACTGAATTGATTAAATTTCTAGTTGCATTATGGGAATAATGGCTACTTGAAATTTTGGTATTTTGACATCAGTGTGAAGGGGGTTAAGCCTTTACCTGACAGCTTTTTTGAAAATATATTAAATGCCCCATTTTCCAAAGAAAACAAAATTCTCCCAGTTTTTCAATAAAACTAAACAAATATCATTAGAATCAGCTCGATGAGCCAGTACAAATGATGTCCAAATTTGTATGGTTTCATCAAGAAATTTCCAAGATATTTTGGACAGTTGAAGTCTTCTTTTGGTTAATTTTCTGGGTGTTTTTGGCCGCTATGTTAAGTACATTATAATAAATTATTTTGAATAAATTTTTTTTCGGCTTTGATCTTTTCTGCTGCATACAGAAATATGATTCACTTTGGAACAAGCTCTAAACAGTTTGTCATTTATTAATATTATTATAATGTACCCTATAAACCACCTTGAATAAACTGTTAATACACAATGCACATATATTTACATTTATATACATATATGTAACGTCGTTTGTTTTTTTTTGTGATATTTGTGTTTGAGTAAAAATAAAAGTAATTAATTTATTTATATTATTGTCAAGTGAAAGGAAAGCAGTACTTAAAAACAAAACCATGAAAACTTAAACAAAAGCCATTTCATTGTACCAAAATATTTTTATTTACCCATGAAATTAATATTTTTTAATTCAGTGCATGAAATATATAAATATATATTCCCTACACTTCTTTCATAATTATAAATTTGTACCATTTATTCTGGGTTGCTGAAATCCAGTACATGTACCGTTCTTTCCTACTACCGCTCTCCGGTCTGATGAGCACCCCCATCTTTCAAAATCATGAACCTGCACCTTTGAAACACATCTTTCAACTTTCTTCCAGATTAAGTACCTTTTCATGAAGCTGATGATATACTGTTGGAAAAGGCTCAGATGGTCATTCCAAACTGTTGCAACACATCACTTTATCGCAAAGTCAAAGAAGATAAAATTTTATCACCATTGTAAATTAGAACATGGTTTGGATAAAATGAACAAATGAATACAAAGAGTAAACTTTCTGTTTGGCTAATTTTCTGCAATGTACACAGGCTTTAAAGTTTGTCCAGATTTGCGAGAATCAGTTTTGATTATCATGAACTCCTGCTGTGAGAATCAATTTTCAGTTCTTAATTTAGAATTCCAGAGTACTGTTTTACCCTTGTCTTTGAGTGTGCAAACCACCTGCAGGAGCCAATAATATAAAACTTGTAAAATTGTATTTTCTAGTTATGATTTTAAATGGGTTAAAATGAACTATTAGCATTTTCAAAGATGTGGCAGTTGGCAAAATGCCAATATCTTTTTAAACGCTAATGATTCATTTTAGTCAGTTAAATTAATAGGTAGAAAATATAATTCCAGAAAATACAATTGTAAAAGTTTTATAGTATTGGCTCCAATTGTTTATACACAAGTTGCTGGGCATGTGTTGGCTCAGTGGTAGACTGTTGGACTTCTGTACTAGAGGTTCCAAGTTTGATCCCCATCCAGGACGACCCACATTGTGTCCTTGGGCAAGGCACTTTATCCCGGTTGCCTACATGGGGGCACAATGATGCCGTGTACTAAGGCGTACTGCAAGACGATGGTGCATGTCTTCAACTACTGTAACCCTGCTCGAGTAGAGCTTGAACCGAGTAAGAATGCTGAGGAGCTGACAGTTGCTCGTTGGTTCTCTCCGGGTACTCTGTCTTCCTCCACCCATAAAACTGTCACTGCCATGATTAGCCATTGTGCATAAGTGACTTTAAACACCAATAAATAAATAAATACACATGTTGCCCATTTTAGGGGACTTTCACCCCAAGCACTGGTGACTGGGTCCCATTTTACCAGTAAACAGACCTTGTTTACCACAGTAAAGAAGCACTGCCTCACTTTACAATTACTGTGAGTTTCTTGTCTTACATGTCTATTTGCTTCTAACAAAACTGGGCCACACCACTAATAGCCCTCTCATGTTATATGGTGATCCAGAGAAAACTGCTTTGGAAAATGTCAGTATATTCAGTGGGCTACAAGAATATATTAGGGAAACAATGAGAATCAAGTGAATAATAATTAGCCAGTGTAAGTGAATCCCAACAACAACTTTGATGGATAGGGTGAGAGAGTAGCTTTTTTTCTGCCAGGTTGCTGCAGGGGTTGAACTTCCGAGTGTGTGTTTCACTTAAAATTTTTAATGGGATGTGGGAGCACTGACAAAAACCTAAAATGCCTCCATGTCCAATAGGTACCTAATATACAAGAGTTGATGAGATATAGTGTGGTACTTTCCTACAATTACATTGGATCAGTTTCTGTTTTATGCCAAGTGTGTTTTTGCAGGTCACAGCATTAATAAAGGCATTGGCTGTTCGCCAAACCCCATTTCAATGACTTAAGGAAATAAAAATATTGTACAGGTAGCCAAGGCTTCACCAGACAAAACAACTTTTTGTTAATCTTGCGCACGGATTGCCATTGGGATGGTGTGGTGCGTCATTATTTGCAATATCTGGTTGACTTTTAAGCCCAATGCAGAGTCGACACTTACAAAAAATTCTTGAAAACAAAATTTTCGTCTTGGGAGGTATAACTTATGACCCTGCTTTGGAGAGAGCTGAATGAGCTCATTTCGGCGAGGGGTCATGGACTGTGCATCTGGGACGAGAAAGGAAAACATAAAATAATATGGAAGTGGGGTCAGAGACTGTGGTTTGGGAGCAAGAGTGCAGAAAAGTAATAAGTATGAAAGACGATTTCTGGGAATGGTGTTACCGTATGAGCTTTCAACAGGGTAGGAGACTTTTATCACTGAGGTAGCTTTTTACCCTTTGCCCATCTCTGCCAACTACGTTCTGTTACAAATTTTATTTTTTTATTTTTATTGGTGTTTAAGGTCACATACTTATGCACAATGGCTAATCATGACCGTGACAGTTGTAGGGGTGGAGGTACCCAGAGAGAAACCCGAGCAACGACGAGCAACCGCCAGCTCCCCAACATTGTAACTCCGCACTGCAGCACAGGCAGGGTTAGATTGGTTGAAGACATGCGCACCATCGACGTGCAGTACGCCTTTGTACACAGCGTCATCGTGCCCAATCGGGGTTAAGTGCCTTGCCCAAGGACACAACGCGGGAGTCCGAATCAATCGCTCAGACAGTCACCCATCCGAGGACTAACTGGGCTCGACGTTGCCTAACTTCAGTGATCCGACGAGAACCAGTTACCACAACGCCCCCTCTGTTACAAATTATTGGGGGTGTCCAAAATTATGTGTAAAGGTTTTTTTTTTTTTTTTTTACTGCTTCCTATTTGATAAAGAAGACTATAATAGCAAACCAACTTGATAGATGTTTGAATTGATTAGGGCCCCGCATAATACAGTTTTTTCTGGACGGGTAATCGGCTTTTGGGTAAAACCAATAATGTTTCATGCACTGGACCTACTATGGTTTGCCCTTCTGTCAACAAATTTGAAAATTTCATTTGCTTGATCCCAGTGTGATGAAAGATATTCTGTATGTAGGAGGGGAAGCACCAATTAATATACTAGACCATCAAAACAGCTGTAATGTCCTTTCACATCCAATCCTCATTAATATCTCGTATTTGCAAATGTATAAATACCTGCCAGCCACTCATTTTTTTATGCATAGCAATATTATGGTTTGGTCTATTTCTCCTTGCTCAACCTGAAGATCGTTGAAATATACAAGTTATTGTGGGACAGGAAAGTCTTCTAAGTCAAAAGTGTGAAAAAGGGCCATAACTCTGGGAAAAAATATTGGACTGAACCTGTTCCTTGTGCATATCCGTTCCCCCATGCAGGTCTATCAGCATACCAAAGGAGATCCAAATCTGACTGATGGCTTTCAAATTACAATCCAAAACATTTGTATGGATAGACAGATAGGCAGAGGTCTTCACTAGATACCCCTGAATCCTCTTTCGGAGGTCGAGGGCATAATAATAAACCAGGTTGATTGGAGGTGGCATTACCATCCTTCAACAAAAGGCTAGTCTTCAGTGGAAGATCTTTGAAATAGAAGACAAAATACACCAGATTAATTGAAGGTGGCAAAACCAGCCAGTGCTATTCGCAAAAATCGCCAATTAATTTTAATTATATTTTCATTTTTTGTTTCAGAAACATAGGTTATGAACCCTCTTTGGAACGAGCTTGTCAAAGCTATGTTTTTGAGACAAAAAATGAAAAAATTTGTTATTCAAGAATTTTGTTTGCAAGTGTCGTCTGCTTTTCATGTTAGGTAAAGGGTTATGCCAAATAGATCTGAGTATGAGAAATGACATCATTTGACATCATCTAAAACTGATCACAATGGTAAAGGAACTGGGTGCATGAGAAATCTCACCCTCGGGACAAGATATTTGGTCTAGACACTCAGCAAGCCTTATGCCTGGCCCAAATATCTTGCCCTCGGGTGAGATTTCCCCATCAGGGTTAGTTTTTCTTCCCCCTCCAAAACACCCCAAAGTCATCAAAAGTAATTCAAGGGGCACGAGCAGGTTTTTTGAACAATTCTGTTGTCCATTTCTGAAAAAAACTTTTTTGCTAATCGGAAAGAGAGCACAAACATTCTGTATTTCCCACAAAATTAAATCCCAATGCTGGCAAAACAGAGGTTAAAGATGTTTAGCGAAATGAACATTGACACATTCCGATGACGTCATATTATGAATTCTGAAATGTATTCATATAATATTTCGACGGGATTTTCATGCAACTCTCTCCACTCATAATGGCATTCACTCAAAAATTCATATAAGAGCCACGTGTCCTTTGGTTTTGCGGTCTGTGTTTTTATATCTATTTCTGGCTGTACCCAGAGGTCTACTGGCTGACTTTTTTGGTGGAAATCCCACTTAATGATGCTTTTCTTTCCACTTACTGTAGGACAGTGCAGCCCACTTAACTGGATATCACTCAATTGAATATCCCTGTTCATTGCATCTTACTTCCAAAAACTAGACCATTAACTAGTCTTTCAACTCAAATTTGACCCATTGAATGCATGTAGGTTACAGAGCAAACCTCTTTAACTGAATAATTTTTTTTTAATCTATTGAGGAATTACTCGACCAACCACTTAGTTTCTCACATGTATGTATAGACATTTCCCCCCTCGATACATGTACATGAAATATAGACATTTAGTCTATTATATCATGTTTGACAATTCAAGAAGCTCTGTCAAACAAGATATAATATAATATTCAATAAATGTGTAATTTATCACAAGACACAAAAATTACCCAGTTCCTGTTAATTGCATATTCCTTTTAATCCTTTACCCAAAGCACAGGATATCAAAATTTATTAATTTAATTATTGGTTTTCAGTAAATTACGATCGTGGATGTGTCCAATTCATTAGGTGAAGGGTTAATTGATTATTTTACACTGGCAAAGTGGCTATTCAGTTAAATGGATTCCACTGCACGGCACCCAGAACTGTACAGGCAATACGAGTGCATCAGCTGCTGAAACTCTATTCAGTGGATACCCCATCTCCAAAATGAAATTTCTAAGAAAATGCACAAGAGGCAATACTACTAGCTCACACACCACCTGTCAGAGCCAGGGGTACAGTTGCTTAACCTTGCTATTGCTTGGAATTTTTTTTTTTTTAATCAAAAATGATAAAATGGCCACTGGGTGGAAGATCCACTCTGTAGTATTTTAGTCATAATTCACTCTCCAGTGACTATACTTGCTTTTCCTTTTTCACATCAAATAGTATGTTGACTAAGAAAGCAATACATTTTTCGTGCACCAAGAGGAATATCATTATGCTAAATTTTTCTGCCAATTTTCAGATCTGAGAAACAATGAATTCATGAAATTTAAAAAAAAAAATTTCATATCTTCAAAACAGCACAACAATGCTGAAGAGTTTGGAGATTTTAGCAAAAATAATGGCTTCATTCTATTCGAGAAAATATTTTTCCTGTTAACCCATTGCACAGGCGGATACGGGCAATTCGTTAGGTAATTTGCAAATTGAGCAATTGAAAAAAAAATAAAAATTTCAACATATTTCAACAAAACCGTATCATGTGATCCATCATTGGAACGAGCTCATCGAGCTCGTTCCAATGAGGGGTCACATGATAGGGTTTTGTAGATATTTTGTTGATATTCTCTACGTTGGGTAAAGGGTTAATCAAAGGGGACGATATCAAAATTTGTTATTTTAATTATTTTTCACTCAAATTTCAACAAAACCATATCATGTGACCTCTCATTGGAACAAGCTCTATGAACACATTCCAATAAGGGATCACCTGATACAGTTTTGAATTTTTGTTTTTCAATGGCTCCATTCATAAATTATGTTGTAGAAGCACTCGATTCATCAGGTAATGGATTAAGGAATGTCTTTTTAATGTACACTATAATGTGAAAGGTGCAGGGTGTAAAGTTAGCTAATGGGGTAGATTTATTTACTTACTGATGTTTAAAATCACTTTCAGCCTTTATGGCTATTTCTAGAGCTGAAACGGTTAAGCAATGATCAATGCCTTGATTGATCAAAAAAAGTATTTGATTGATTAACCGTTGCTTTTGAACTACTGTATTTTCTAGGTTAACAAAGGAACAAACTTTCTCCAAAACAGGCAAACACTGTCACACTGACTCACATCAATAATATGAGACAGAGTAAAGCATGCAAATTACGTGCTGACATACTTGTTCACTTGCATGATCAATATACTGTATCAGTAGCTGGAACTGGTCGTTCTTAACCCTTTACCCAATGCGTGTAGCAGACAACATTTGCAAAATAAAATTCTTGAATTACTAAAAATTTTCAATTTTTGTCTCAAAAACATAGCTTATGATCCCTCATTGTTATGAGCTCAACAAGCTCGTTCCAATGAGGGGGTAATAAGCTATGTTTTTGAGACAAAAATTGAAAACATAATAAAATTTGAAGGGAGATTTTTGTGTATAGAGCTGGTCGGTTTTGTCCTTTATGTTGGGTAAAGGGTTAATGCTGTAAATCATCAACAGTACGGTAAATATTCAGCTACCTAGAAGAGCAAGTGATTAATCGGTTAATCCATGTGATTAATCGATCAAGAAAACCCTTTCAGCTCTAGCTATATCAAGACTACGCAACTTAGTTATGAAGCATTAAACAAGCACTGACCACTTCTTGGGGGTTCCCACGGGGGAAAGAGGTAGTTATATTTGCAATACGATTATCACATATCCACACAGCCATTATCTATCAGATGTTAACACAAAAATTTACAGGTCATTTTTTTTTATTTATCACAAATATACATATTTTTTATTCTGTTGACTTGTCTTGACCAGTTGGGCGACCTCTTCCAAATCCACCTCTCTGCAATGAAAAAAGAAAGATGATTAATTTCTGCTTACTACACAGAACATTAAAATCTATGCCAGCTGTAAGGAGTAAGAGTTCTTTTTACTCTGTTATTTTGAGCTAATACAGAATCGTTCAAGAGAAGGTATGATAACCAGACCTGTTAACCTGTGAATGCAGCTCTCAGGGAGATTTCTGTGCATGTCAAAATTCACTGCCATTGTACACTACAGCCAATATGACAGAGCCCTTTTTAAACCCTAGTGACTGAATGAAGGTACCGTAATTGCTCCACGTGTTGAGACAGGTAGAAAATAATTAATTTACTGGGTGTCCTCAATATAAAAGAAATAAATAATCCAAGCCTATGGTAGGTATGACTCAATTGGATGCAAATGAGAAAATGCGAAAGAAATGATTTCGCGCGCCGAAGGCGCGCAGGGACGATATAGATGACAAGCCCCTTTCGACCCTCGGTAGCTGTATATGATGGCTGTCACATGTCTAGGCGTGTTGAAGGAGGAAAAGGATCCGGTACTCAGCAGGTGTCTCCAGTTGTGGGTAGGAAATGAGAAAATAGGCATTGAAGCTCTTTTTATCTTTCCCCCAAGAAAGTCCTAACAATGGTGATGAAAAATAAGTGTTTTGAAAGAAAAAGAAAATTATTGCTTTGAGTAAATAGCAAATAATCTGTTTTTTCTATAAAATACTTCACTTAGGGTATACTATAGAGTGATACAAACAAAATTTCCTTGTTTTGTGTGAGAAACGAAATAAAAACCTTCAAAGAACATTTTGGGTGTGAAATTCAATAATTTGCATTGTGCACAAATTACCTCCCTTTGCTCCCCTGACATACGTCAAACAAGAGATTTTTGTGGTTCAGTCTCATTTTTGAAATTCACTAGAGCGGAGATTTTGGGTTCAATACAGGTATACACTTCAATAATTCTCCATATGGTTGAGAATGAAGAATTATGGGTTGATAGGAGCACATGTGATATGAAAATTCTTAAGCATGTGCTTTTCTGTTACACTGTTATGGATGTTTCTTGCGTATTGAATGGTGATTTTCCCTGTTAATTTCTTACTTGCAGGTTTGTCACAGTGCAGTTTTTCATGATAACTTGAGTTAAGTTCGACTCACAAACTGGGAACTGAATAAAACAAAATCAATTCAGGAGATGAATGATATTCAGTGATTACAATTGCATACAAAAATAGTCCAGTTTTTCGGGGGCATATAGTGTCTGTCATTTCCATCTGTCATCTGGAAGATTTTTGTGTCCGCTCCATAACTCTGAGATACTTTGTTGGATGTTGTTGAAACTTGGCATACATGTTGCTTATGGGGAGACGATGTGTCATGCACAAATTATTTTTTTGTTTTGTTCGATGGAGGTCAAGGTCACAGATCAAGGTCATTGCCAAGTCGGGGGCATAGTCACTTCCGAGTGACAATCTCTTGTTTAACACAGTTATGCTGTATTCATTTCGACTATATCCCAGTACTTATGATATTAAGTTGCTCTGCCCTTGTTCTCAAGCACCAACATCATGAGGATCGTCAGTTTTTTAGCAGGGAATTGTGGGACTTCCCCTGTTTGCTGACAGGCATGCTTTTCAACTCCAGTGATGTGTTTGTTTCTGACTGATCTGTGACAGGTATGTCCTCGACAGTTTTGGATGGATTTTAAATATAACAAAGTGGGTAAATATTATTTATTAAAACCACACAAATCAGTATGTATTATAAAATATTTTATTCTTTATAAAGGCAGAATACGTGTCATCAAATTATGTCAGTCCATTCATCCTGTGCCTTTTTTTTCTCAAATTTCCGTATGAACACACAAACCAGAGGACACTATTGGAAGGAGCATAATACGACTGTACTTCCAGAAATTATAAAACATTATGCAGGCATATAAAAAAAGTCTGGAAAATGGTAAAAATTCGAAGTTCAAGGGCTGTAATTCCACCAAAAATCAACCAAGTGGAATGAAATTCAAACTTGATCTGCAAGTATCGACAACAAAGCTATATACAAAATTTTTCGCAATATGTCCAAACATAACAAAAAAATTCCTGAAAATGAGAAAAAATGTGGTAAACTCTAAAAATTCGAAGTTAAAGGGCAGTAACTCCACCAAAAATCAACAGAGTGTAACGAAATTCGAACTTGATCTGTAAGTATCCATAACAAAGCTATTTATAAATTTTTCTCAATATGTCAATCCATAACGAAAAATGAAAGTGTCAATGACACTGTAGCTCAACTTGTGTAAGACATGTACATGTATAGTATGTGACACAGCAATGACAAACATCTAGGTAATATAAAGTATTACATACAATATAAAGTATTACAAAGGTACCGTAGCCTGTAACAAATGTATAGGTAAAGTATTGTAAAGGTGGGTGACAGTTAGATGCTAAACTAGAAAAGAAATCTTCGAGTCCCAGAGTAGGTCTGACTGAACCCAAAAATAATTGTTCTCATAGCATTCCAGTCCCAAGGTGATAACAAAGGTACTTAAGAAGTTTTGTGAAGATCGGTTCATAAATACAGACTCTAGCCCGAGCCGTATTGACATGTGCACTTACTGTGTATAAGTAGCACTGAATAAATCAAAGTTCATCTAATTTGCATAAATTCTGCTCAAGAAAAAAACCCTATTATATGTGATGTATTCCATGTTACTAAACATTCATACAAAAATTTATTCAAATCAGAACTTTCATACAGAAGTTCTGTACAAAAAACTGATTGCACTAATTTTGGTACAAAATGGCTGCTGGCGGCCATAATGAACTTCGAACCACTCCCCAAAACACTCGTTCTCGTCCTACGGTGATAACACAGGGAACCCAAGAAGTTTTATAAAGATCAGTTCATAAATACGGCCTCTAGCCTGAGCCGTATAGAAGTTGTGTACAAACAAACTGATTGGACCTAATTTCGGTACAAAATGGCCACTGGCAGCCATCTTGAATTTTGGACGCACCCAGAAACACTCGCTCTTGCATCCCAAGGTGATAACAAAGGTACCCATGAAGTTTTGTGAAGATCGGTTCATAAATACAGCCTCTAACCTGAGCCGTATTGACATGTGCACTTACTGTGTATAAGTAGCATTGAATAAATCAATGTTCATCTAATTTGCATAATTTCAGTACGAGAAAAAAACCTGTATTATATGTGATATATTCCCTGTTACTAAACATTCATACAAAAATTTATTCAAAAAAGAACTTTCATACAGAAGTTCTGTACAAAAAACTGATTGCACTAATTTCAGTACAAAATGGCTGCTGGTGGCCATCTTGAATTTTGGACCGCACCCCAAAACACTCGTTCTCGTCCCACGGTGATAACAAAGGTACCCAAGAAGTTTTGTAAAGATCGGTTCAAAAATACGGCCTCTAGCCCAAGCCGTATTGAAATGCTGGCGCTAGACGGACGACAGGCAATGGCATAACCTCAAATTTGACTATGTCAAAGTTGAGCTAAAAAGGGCCATAACTCATGTAAACATAATTGGACACAGCCCACATTCGAACTTTGCCTGTATTACTAGCTGAAGAATACACATACCAACTTTGGTTGAAATCAAATGATACAAACTGGAGTTATCATTCCTAAATCATTTGTTTATGGGCACAAGAACCATTTACACAAAAAGACTGTTTTTACAAAGGGCATATAAAAATGGACAGAAGCTGTTACCTGTGAATATCCTTTCCTTCATGGTGGTCTATCAGCATACCAAAGATCATTTAAATCCAACATCCACTGACTGAGATATAATTATGAAGGTCAAAAGTTGTTACGAACAGATGGACAGACTCCATTTCTATATCCACCGCAAATTTCGTTTTGGCAGGGGATAACAAGCACTGTTTCACTTCCCGTGGAAATGGACCATTGTATGATCGTTATCACGTCATGTTTGTATTTGTGCATCATTCTGGATGAAGATGTACCACTCAACCTAAAAAAAAACTATGTAGGGAGGGAGGCGGTGGGGCCATTATACTTTAGTTATAAATAAGTCTGAGTCATACGAGTCGCTGTTTTTGGAGATTGATTAGAAATTCTAATAAAACTCAGGGCCCTACCATTTGTGATGTACACCCTTCAGATACACCACATCAAAAATTTTATTGTTTTAAGGGTCCACATTTTATTTAATATTTTGTCTGACGTCAGATCAGTGCTTATAAACACAGCCAGCAATGCTCACATGTACTCAGTGACATTCAAAGCAGTTATAAATGAAACATCATGACTGATTTACAATTTACCGAAAGTCGATCACAGTTTGATAATTTCTATTCAGATCCAAATCTGTAATGAAAGAAAACCACACAAATTTTTTTTGGCCTGCAATAAATATGTGCAACTGACTGGATCAAACAAAAGATCAGCTGAAAGTAGTCTTTGTTATATATGCCAAATGTTATGAGTATGATGGGTGAGGGTGCCCTTGAAATCTTTAGCATACACGGAGCACGATTTGAGTACTTGTTGGAGCCCAACTTTTTACATTTATTTTCTATGAAATTGACTCATCTGGCATATGTCTGTTTGATGTGAAACCACTCACCAATCAGATTTTCAATAAAGTATCAGTAGTGGATTAGTAGTTTTCCTGGGTGCTGAATAAAAAAAAAATCAGAATGCAAGTAGTAAACTGATAAAAATAATACATACAAACTGGAATCCTGTTTGAGCTCCTGGTCCAGCCTCTGTTTTCTTGTCACCACCAGCTGAAAGCAAATAAATATTCAATGAAATCATAGCTGATGCCCAAGCCATTTTTTATCTATCGCCCACATATCTCGTCAGTGCTGTACACGAAGGTAATGTCATTACATGACTGTCACAAGACAATCACCACAGGGATTCTTCTGCCCTCTTTGGAAAAGGGTCTGGGGCCCATGCAGTTGGGAAACTCTGCATCATAAAAGCTCCAATTGGGAATTTGTTTGGAAGAAAAAACATACAAGAATTAAAAGGTTACCTTCATATTGAACTGAAAACATTAATACAGAAGCTATAGCACATGCAGTAAATTTTACAACAAACAGTTGCATGAAATAACTAGAGGTACTGTGAGCAAGCTCACAAAGTGATACCCCCCGCGCCTCAGTTGTAGCCTTTTTGGTATATTAAAATGTATAAGTTAGATTATCTCCCCTTGGAAAGGTCAGAACGGAATTATATTGCTTCATGCACATCTTCATACGGAGTTCTTCCATTGTGTAAAGTTTCATGAAAATTCTTCAAACGGTTTAGGAGGAGTTGTGCTTATAAGGATGGACAGATGGACGGACAAACAGGGTGATTCCTATATACTCCCTCAAACTTTGTTTGTGGGGGGTATAATAATCAGTCTGTAATCTCTTATCAAATAAATTGTTCTTATACTAATATATTAAATAATGAAGATATTTATACATTTTGTTACCCTTCAACGGGCAACATTCTGTGACTTTGCAGTTATTTCTAGGCAAATCTTGGCTGCCTATCTAGGCAGCCAATACTTGCCTAGAAATAACTGACAAGGTTCTTGGGATGTAATTTGCAAATGTATCTAAAATTTGCCTGTTGAGGTACTTGTTTTGTTGCAGTCAAAACTTGATCAACGTCAAAATTAGGCCTTCAAGAGTTGAAGAAGAAATACATTTTTATTTGAATGAGGACAGATTGGAAAATTTTTGGTGTGTATTTGGAAAAATCATGCCAAAATGCCATTGGGAATGGGTCCCATATTCGGCCCCTGTGGACACCCAAAAAGAAACCCTGCCCCAATACCTTGCTTGTTAGTCCAGACATTTGTGGACTCAACCAGGAAATTTGCATTTCGAGGGCAACTGGGTACCATTACAGATGATCCATAAACTTTTGCTGAGCCATGAAGAAGTCTGAATGCACTTAGGGTTCAAGGCCATTTTCAACGCCTATGACAAATGCATGCCAACACAAGTAACAGAGGACTATAATGTTTAAAAAAAAGAAAAAACAATCTTGTTTCCCTGGCCCTCTAGCATTGTAGATGCTGCATGCTCTTTATATTACCTTTAGAAACATAAATGGCCCCAGGAGGCCTGAAGAACTCACCTGACAAAACACTTCTGAATCTCCGGGTGGTGTTGGATGATTTCTTTTTTTTTTGTACAAAATCAAAAGAAATCCTTCAAAACTCATTTTAGAGCAAACAAAAAAATCCACCCAATGGACATCTGATAACAAACCACCCCATGGTGCCAATTGGGTGAACATTTGCATAGAATGGCTCAAAATCCTTCAAAACTTATTTTAAACCAAAAAAAAAGGCCGATGAAATCGTCAGATGTGTACCCATACGCGCAATTAGTAGAAAGCTGTATGACGGAGGGCCACCACGGATGCTGACATAATGTACACCATACAAGGTATGGGTACATATAGAAATGGATTGGAGCCAGGAGGAGTGTCTAATTTGATGGATAAAGGGTTAATATCTCTGGATCAAATTATCAGATTTACATAAAAAAAACTATACAGCACAGCACATCAGTAACCTGAATAAATATATAAAGTAACATGACAATCGAATTGATATTTTTTGAGTTATCTCATGCCAAAGGGATTGGAGGAATTTTCAATTTGAAGGATAAAGGGGGTTAATATCTCCGGATCAAATTATCAGATTTACACCAAAAACTATACAGCTCAGCACATCAGTAACCTGAACACAATTATAAAGTAATTTGACAATCCAAGCAATATTTTTCAAGTTATCGAATGCGAAAGGGATTGGAGGAATTTTCAATTTGAAGGATAAAGGGTTAATATCTCAGGATTAGATTATCAGATTTACACCAAAAACTATACAGCTCAGCACATCAGTAACCTGAACACAATTATAAAGTAACTTGACAATCCAAGCAATATTTTTCAAGTTATCGAATGCGAAAGGGATTGGAGGAATTTTCAATTTGAAGGATAAAGGGTTAATATCTCAGGATTAGATTATCAGATTTACACCAAAAACTATACAGCTCGGCACATCAGTAACCTGAACACAAATATAAAGTAACTAGACAATCCAAGCAATATTTTTCAAGTTATCAAATGCCAAAGGGATTGGAGGAATTTTCAATTTGAAGGATAAAGGGTTAATATCTCAGGATCAAATTATCCGATTTACACCAAAAACTATACAGCTCGGCACATCAGTAACCTGAACAAAAATATAAAGTAACTTGACAATCCAAGCAATATTTTTCAAGTTATCGAATGCCAAAGGGATTGGAGAAATTTTCAATTTGAAGGATAAAGGGTTAATATCTCAGAATCAAAATAACAGATTTACACCAAAAACTATACAGCTTGGCACATCAGTAACCTGAACACAAATATAAAGTAACTTGACAATCCAAGCAATATTTTTCAAGTTATCGAATGCCAAAGAGATTGGAGGAATTTTCAATTTGAAGGATAAAGGGTTAATATCTCGGGATCAAATCATCAGATTTACACCAAAAACTATACAGCTCGGCAAATCAGTAACCTGAACACAAATATAAAGTAACTAGGCAATCCAAGCAATATTTTTAAAGTTATTGAATGCCAAAGGGATTGGAGGAATTTTCAATTTGAAGGATAAGGGTTAATATCTCAGGATCAAATTATCCGATTTACACCAAAAACTATACAGCTCGGCACATCAGTAACCTGAACACAAATATAAAGTAACTTGACAATCCAAGCAATATTTTTCAAGTTATCGAATGCCAAAGAAATGGATACGGTCGCTGGACGGACGGACGGACAAAGGATGGACAAACGACGGATGGTCACCCACGGATGCCGGCATTATGTGTACCATACATAGTATGGGTACACATAAAAACTTTTCACCCAGTGGACCTCACATTTATTGTTTATTAGCGTTTAAGGTCACATATTTTTGCACAAGGGCTAATCATGACCACAACACGAGTATCAACTCAAGATCAGAGTTGAGCATTAATAAGCCATGTTGTCCATTTTGGAGAGGGTTTGCACTTCCCAAGCATTGGTGACTAGGTCCCATTTTATCAGTAAAACAAAGCCTGTTTACTGCAGTGAACAGGCACTGCTTCATTTCCTGGGGTTCCCACAGGAAGAACCTCACATGATCCCTGGGGCCTAATGCAGGGTTTCCGCTAGGGTGACCTGGGATCCCCTGAATGGCCCCATTCCCCACCTGGGATCCCCTGAATGGCCCCATTCCCCTCGCCCTAAATTCTCCTAACCGCACATTCCATAGTTGATATAAATTGCGACAAGAAGTTTGACATAGGGGAAAACGTGAAATAAAACTTGACAGTAATAATCATGGGGTAACATCAAACAAATTGAGCTGGAAACAAATTGTAAAATTATTCATGAATGTCGGTCAGAGATCAATAAAGAACACTCTCTGTGTTCGCAAAGACCACATGCGGGTCATGCGACAGTGTTTGAGAGCATCAGCAAACTTCAAGTCAATCACTGACTGACATCACAACTGCATGCTTTTTGATTTCTGTGCGATCACTTCTGAGTAAACTGATGAGAACAACAGTGCTAGGGCATGATGTTACAATCTTCGGGTATATTTTTCAGACATCCCTGTACACGCAATCGTTGTTTAACTGGATCATCCATGTCACCATGGGCCGGTCTTGTCGGTCAGTACTGTAATCTGTATGAAGGACTTTTCATCTGAATTTCTCCTCATTGGTCTCTATTCTTCTGCAATTACCGGCTCTCGGAATGTGAAAACCTACATAAATATCGCTGTTGAAAACATCAAAATATCCCTCAGATGCAATGAAATGGGGATTTGGGACCCTGGAATTTAAAATTTTCATACCACGGGCTGAACCATGGTCAGCCCATGGTAGCGACTCTTGGTTGCCCCATTACAGCCTCATTTATTTTCCCCTACAGGAAACACTAACAATTTCAAACAAGAGGCCCCATGGGGCCTGAAGCGCTCATCTTGTACAGAACACAATTTAAACAGAGTCCAAGAATGAGTCTACATTAAGCAAGCCATCTCCATAGGCTACACTGTCAATCCTTGAGTCCCTCAGGAGTGACAAAAATAATCTGGGCATCATGCCTTTTCTTCAGTTGATCATAAGTAAAATGTAGAGCTCCCCTATGAAGCCCCTTGATACAACCTATGTGGATTAATCTTAGTACCTCTAGATAGTGATGGGTCGATTGTGAAATTCCCTCATGAGCCGATTGCCGATTGTTGGCCTTCAACAATCGGCCGATTGTAAGCCAGTTCCTTACCAAACGTGGATATATTGCAAAGTGCCAATTCAGTCGGTATTTCGTGAGCCCTAATTAGTAATTACCTGACCTGATCGAGTGCGGTGATGCCTGAATTCGTGTTGCAGTTTATTGTGTATTTACCCGGGGTTGGGTCGTTTCGCCCCAATACCCATTCGCCCTGGGTCGTTTCGCCCCCCCCCCCCCCCCCCCCCCCAGATTGGGGCGAAACGACCCGGGTCCGAGGTGAATTTTTTTAGTTATTTGAATAGTGTATTTATATAGCTTTTAACTCTTTTTTCACTTATCATATCTATGTGGTGAAAAATGCCCCATGACCATCACCACACCTCCGAATGTGTGGTGAAGCGACCCAGGGTGAAACGACCAGGGGCGAGTTGGAATTGGGGTGAACTGACCATCGGGGCGAATGGGATTTGGGGCGAAACGACCCGGGACCATTTCCCTAACAACGGAGACAAGTACGCATAGAATGTCTCCCATTATCAGTGACGTACCTGAGTTATAAACAGCAACACGTGGAGGATTTCCCTCTCGCAAAACAATGACAGACAACATCCAGATCTTCGTGGTAAAGCAGTGAATATTTATCCATGTTCTTTCAAGATTAAATTGTATATTTCGAAAAATAATTTCAACAGCACATAGCTTTTCAAGTGTAATATGACAATCCTGTCGCATTCCTGCGGAGAAAATGGCACTTGTCGCCCGGGACAAGCGATTTTAATTTCTGGCTGTCACGGATAGAAATTACTTGTCTGCGACAAGCAGACAAGTGTTATTTCGATTTTCAACCCCAGCAATCGGCACTACCAATGTTTGACAAGGACTTCCGATTGTGCCCCGATTGCCTGCAATCGGCAGCTTCCGATTGTCATTACCGATCATCGGCCCATCACTACCTCTAGAGGGTACTGAATACAAAATTTTTAATTCTTCAGCAAAATGGCCAATTCCAGCTTCCATAGAGAGCCCAAATTTTAACCCAGGCTCTTGATTTGAACACAGTTAAACTGACTTCCCTAGAGATGTTGTGTACCAAATATGAAAGCATTCTGTCTGTTGGATCTGAAGAAGAGAAATTGTAAAGAAATTTCTTCGAATTGCACTAACTTCAAATTTGGGCTACCATAGCGAGCCCAAATATTAACCTATGGATCCGATTTGAACAAACTTGAATCTGACCCCCCTAGAGATGTTGTATACCAAATGTGAAAGCATTCTGACAAGTGAATCTGAAGAAGATTTTTGAAGAAATTCCCTCATATTGTACTAAGTTAAATTTCATGTTCCCATATGGAGCCCAAATATTAACCTAGGCACTCGAATTGAACAACCTGGAATCTGACCCCCCCCCCCCCCCCCTAGAGATGTTGTATACCAAATATAAAAACATTCCGACTGGTGGATCTGAAGAAGAAGAGTTTTAAAGAAATTTCCTCTTATTGCACTAAGTAAAAATTTGGGCTACCATAGTGAGCCCAAATATATACCTAGGGATCTGATTTGAACAAACTTGAATCTGACCCCCATAGAGATGTTGCATACCAAATATCATAGCATTCTGACTGATGGATCTGAAGAAGAAGATTTTTTTAAATTAACCTCCATATTGAACAAAGATAAAATTTGGGCTTAAATATTAACCTAGGGACTTGGTTTGAACAATCTAGAATCTGACCCGCATGACAATGATGTATACCAAATATTAAAAGATTCTGACTGGTGGTTCTGAAGAAGAAGATTTTTAAAGAATATTCCCCATATTACCCTATGTTTAAACTTCGGGCTCCTGTAGAGAGCCCAAATATGAACCAATGAGCTTTATTTCAACAAACTTTTAACTGACCCCCCTATGAATGCTGTATACCAAATATCAAAAGATTCTGATGATTGGTTCTGGAGAAAAGATTTTTTAAAATTTTTGCAAATATGCTGACTCAGCATTTTTTCGATGCCCATTCAATTCTACTGGTCATAAGAATACTTCATACCAAATAAAAGCTCTCTGTTCCGTGGGGTTTGGGAAATATGGGCGTTTGAAAATATTTCTATTTTTAGCTCCCAGGGTTCCCATGGGGATGTGGGAATTTTATTTTTTTTTTTGCATGGGTCAAGTACTTATGACCCAATACTACCACAAACCAAATTTGGTTCATACTAGACCATCGGTTCAGAAAATAGGAATTTTGGGCGGGGCCAAAAATCTTACCCCTCCTATTACAAAGCCAAATATTGCTTCACGAACTTCATTTGAACAAACTTGATTCTACACCTCATATGGAAGCTCCATAGCAAATATCAAGTCATTGTACACACTGGTTCTTGAGAAGAAGATTTTAAAATATTTGGAGCATTTTCCCCCACTCCCTCCCTATGGGGCTGGACATGCCGAGTTGAACAAAAATTAAATGCCCCTTTGGGACCACCACTCACACAAACTTTCACTTGAATTGGCCCAGTGGCTTTGGAGGAGAAGACCAAAACATGCTGTTGACGGACGACAGACGACGGACGGAGAGCGATGAGATTAGCTCAGCTTGACTTTGTCAAGATGAGCTAAAAACATTAACCACCCCCCCCACACTCCCAAAATTTTTATATTAGCAGAAACCCTGCCTAATGCAGCCTGGTGGGCCTCATTTGAACAAACATTAATCTTATCCACTCACATACACATCTGACTGATTTGACTACACTTGGCCGCATCACTTGTGGACAGAATTCTTTTCAACAAACATACTGTAAATTCTCCATAGGATTCTATGTTAAATTTTAAACCCCTCTGGAGCCCCCATAATCAGTAGAGGATAAAGCCTTGAACAAACCTTAACATGGGAGTCTAAGTAAAGCTGCTGCCAAATATAAAAAAAAATGCCCATAGGATCACCGATCCAATGTCGAGTTGTGACAGCACAAAAGTGGGTTTAATCATTATCAACTTATCGTCCAGAAACCAATTGTTTACAATTTATTATGTGAAGGGTCACTGTGACCTTGACCTTTGACCTAGTGATTCCGAAATAAATAGGACTCTTTCTTGCACCAATGCCAACCTACCTATGAAGTTTCATGAACGTAGGTGGAACCATTGTCAAATTATCATCTGGAAACCAATTGTTTACTATTTATTATGTTCAAGGTCACTGTGTCCTTGGCCTTTGACCTAGTGAGTCCAAAATAAATAGGGGTCTTCTACTCACCTAGGCCAACCTGCGTATGAAGTTTCATGAATGTGGGTCAAACCATTAGCAAGTTATCGTCCGGAAACAAATTGTTTACGATTTACTATGTTGAAGGTCACTGTGACCTTGACCTTTCACCTAGCAAGTCCAAAATAAATAAGGTTTTTCCTCTCACTGATGCCAACCTACCTATGAAGTTTCATGAACGTGGGTCGAAACATTATCAAGTTATCATCCGGAAACCAATTGTTTACGATTTACTATGTTCAAGGTCACTGTGACCTTGACCTTTCACCTAGCGAGTCCAAAATAAGTAGCGTTCTTCTTCCCACTGATGCCAACCTAACTATGAAGTTTCATGAACATGGGTTGAACCACTATCAAGTTATCATCTGGAACCAACTGTTTTGATTTACTATGTTCAGGGTCACTGTGACCTTGTCCTGGTGAGTCCAAAATAAATAGGGTTCTTCCTCTCTCTAAGGCCAACCTACATATGAAGTTTCGTGAATGTGGGTTGAACCGTAGTCAAGTTATCATCCGGAAACCAATTGTTTACAATTTACTATGTTCAAGGTCACTGTGATCTTGACCTTTGACCAAGCAAGTCCAAAATTAATAGGGTTTTTCCTCTCACCGATACCAACCTACCTATGAAGTTTCATGAACATGGGTTGAACCATTATCAAGTTATCATCCAGAAACCAATTGTTTACACCCACCTGCTATTCATCAAACTGTAAGTCGAGTTTGACTTCGTCACAACTCGACTAAAAAGTCTGCCTGGATGATGTCAAGATCTCTGAAGAATATTCCTCTTATTAAAATTTGTCCTGGAGCTCAAACATGAAGCAAGAGACTTGCCTTTAAAAAAACACTTTGATCTGTTTCAATGGGGAGCCCAAATATGAGCCCAGGGACTTCAATTGAACAAACTTGAACCTTACCCTTCAAAGCACGCTGAATACTAGAGCTGAAACAGTTAAAGAGTTTTTTTGATCAAATATCACATGGATTAACCACAGTTAACTGATTAATTACTTGCTGTGATGTGTCGCTGAATACCTGCCCCTGCCATACTGTTGATGATTTACAGTCTTAACAATGTCCCATTTCCGGCTATTGATACTGTATAATAATGATGTGAGTGAACAGGTATGTTAGCACATAATTTGCATGCTTTATTCCATCCCGTATCACCCCCGAGAAGATTAATAATATGAAAGGGAAACATTGATTGCAGCTTCAAAATTTATGCTGTAGAAACAAAAAAGCGGCAAAGTTTTTTAAACGTGATACTTCAAGGAGGATGTGCACATGCTATATTTCATCTTCTGCTAGTCTCTTTCCTTGCTCTTCTGTTAGTTTAAAATGATTCCATATATCTGATCGCCTCTTATCTTTTGAACTTTGAGAACTCTCCATTTTCAATTTAGACCAATCAACAGACTACAGTATAATCAATATTTCCACATTACAGGTTTCTTTTATCATGAATTTCCAGCATGTGCAGGTACATGCTCTCATGATAAGTCAGTCATCACCAATCATTCATTGTGTCCCAATGACATCAAAACTATGATGTTATCAGGTGTCCGCCCCAAAATTCCTGGATCCATCCCTGGGTGGAATATTATTGCCGAGTACCAAGGTTTCAAACTGACTTTAAAACATTTCAATGTGCCACATTCTGGATAATTACTTCCAAAACTTTCAAATAACTCCCAAATTTGTACAGATAGGCAAATTTTTTTTATGAATTTAGTCCATGATAGTGCATCCTGATGATGGGCTGGTAGTCCATCCTGTTGAAATTAAATAACCATAGGGACCAAATAAGGATCAAATGGGGTGGACAAAATCCCCAAAATTAATAATGGTGCAGTATGATTATTTAGGAACACAAGAGAATGTCATTAACTTCTACCCTCTAAGCATTTTCTAAGATTTTTCATAAAATCAAGTAATTGCTGCTTGGAAGCAATCATGCCTTAATTTGGTGACTGAGTTATAGAGTGTGGTCCAAACAACACACTTTTTAAGAGTACTATTCTTTGTAAATCAGAAGGTTATTAAATCTAAATAAAGCTATGGTTAATAAAAAATCTACATGTACTTACGTGGACCTGCCCGTCTGTATGCACCTCTGTCATCAGCTCCTGGAGCTCCTCTTGCAGGACCTTCTGGACCTAAATACGACACAAATATATAGGTATTTATCTCGACTAAAACAATATTCTGAAGGCATTCAATGCTTTGTAACTCCCCATCTTCTACAAGGTGCAGATGAGTTGTAATGTTAAGTGATAAGTCAACAACAAAAAAGCACCATCAGATAAATGCTGATAGTTTGAATACAATTGGCGGATTGTGGATGCCAATGGCAGACTGTCAAAGTGTTTTGATGTTTGAGTATTCAAACTTCATTATAATTCTGTCTTATCAAAAAGAATATAAACAATGTTGCATAGCAGTTCGGATAACTTCTGGCCAACATCAATGACATGTCATGGGCCAGTCACTGCCAAAACGAACAAGAGCACTGCTGGGCATTGCATCATACGCCCGTGAACTGTTCAAATTGTACCATTTTAGCACGTTTGCAATTTTTTAGAGTGCGAGAAATTTATACTGGCATATATATATATGTTACGGTCAGACTTTTGAAATCAGTGATTTTGTGAAATGACTAAATTTTTCAGTCATTTGAGAAAAAGACTAAAAATTAAGGACAATAGCTTCACAAAATGATTCAATAATTTAATAATTTCAAAAAAAAATTCTTGATTTCACAGTTTGACTGTAACATATTTATATAGATATATATATATATTAGAAACACTGAAGCTTCCTATCTTTAGTTATTTATTTATTGGTGTTTAAGGTTAGAGGATTTCCAACTCAAGCATTGGTGAATGAATCCTATTTGGACTGTAAAATCTTATTTGTTTTCCAAAGAAAACAAGTACTGTTTCACTTCCTGTGGTTTACATAGAGGCATGTGTATAGAAAAAGATATAAAGTTTAAATAAAACACATCAAAACCATGAGATTTATTTGACTAGTCAGTTTGTTAATTGGGTAATTATTTGACCAATTAAGTATTTGACGCAGTAAGTCACACAATATTGGTGTGTTTTCTTTGAACTTCATACATTTTTATTTGCATTTTCCAACGTTTCATGGTAGTTTTGCAATATATCTGAAGTGAGTATTAGATTTATATGGTTGAGACCCCATGATCACACTGTGAACCTGTTTGACCTCTCTAGCTTCACTTGACAGTGATTTGTCATGCTGCAAAATTATAAAGGAAGCCAAAGTGGTTTCACTATTATGTATCAGTGCGAGAGGTTTCAAGAATTACTTTACCTTATACATCATATAATGTCCAACAGGGGCCATAATTCAGGCAAAAATTGTTCAGACCGACCCCATATTCGAACTTGACCTGTATTTTGTTGTGATTAAACCACATACCAATTTTGTAGCCGATCGGAAAACAAATACTAAAGTTATCATCCGGAAACCAAATATTTGACGAATTCTAAGTCCAACAGGGCCATAATTCAGGCAAAAATGTTCGGACCGACCCCATATTCGAACTTGACCTGTATTTTGTTGTGATTAAACCACCGTTATCATCCGGAAACCAAATATTTGACGAATTCTAAGTCCAACAAGGGCCATAATTCAGGCGAAAAATGTTCAGACCGACCCCATATTCGAACTTGACCTGTATTTTGTTGTGATTAAACCACATACCAAATTTGGAGCCGATCGGAAAACAAATACTAAAATTATTGTTCGGAAACCAAACGGACGGACAGACGGACGGACAACGCCATACTATAATACGTCCCGTTTTTCAAACGGGCGTATAACAAGCATCAGAGTTTAATTAAATTCCAACATTAGAAGCTTAATGTCACAAAAAATACACTATTTTTCACAACCTATCTTATAAAAACATCAATCAAAGCTTATGGTATCTCAATGAATTAAACATCAGTCCTAAATACAGTACAGTCACTGTGGATTGATCGTAATCCACATGTGGGCAGTGATGTCCATATATGTGTTTATCAGGTAATAAAAATCATCATCAGCAAAATTTTAAATAAAGAAGCCAACCCAGTGCTCCATTAATTAATTTTTTAATGATTATTTCTATAATTAGTGTTATCTGGTGTCTAATATTATTACTTGCTTGCTTTATACCCCCCCCCCCCCCCCCCCCCCCCCCACCAAACTTACCAAAATTCACGATGGCCATAGTGTATTACAATTGGTATTTTAAGTACTGTTAACTTTTCAAAAAAATGTATGATATTCACAAACCTTCAAGGGCAAGGAATTTAAGTTTTAAAACATGAGCACTTTCAAGCAATTTTCAAGGGTCCTTAAGGACATGGACTTTCACAGATAATACAATCGAATGAGTTACATAAGGGAGAATAACTTCTTTACAGCCTCTTTATTTTATTTTCTGACAATTATTCCGACTATAAATTATTTTTTTTTTTTTTGGGGGGGGGGGGGGGGGGGGGGGGGGGGGGGGACAGTTCTCACAGCTGAAAAAATTGATTAGGTGGAAGTGGATAAAACATAATTAAACTAGATGTGTGACTGCCCCAGAAGGCCTGCCCCCCCCCCCCCCCAATGACTACTCTAAGACGAAGAAGGGCACAACTCTGGTAAAAAAAAAAAAGTCTGATCAAAACTATAATCGCAGGGACATAGGTTTCCATGACAGTGAACATCCATACCAAGTTTCAAAGGAATCGACCCATAAACATACGAGAAAATCTCCGGACAAAATCCAGGCATTCTAAGACGAAAAGGAGCATAACTCTGGGAAACAAAGTCCAATCAAAATTATAAGCGCTGGTGCACAGATTCCTATGATAGTGTACATCCATACCAGGTTTCAAGGAACTGATCCATAAACAACCGAGAAAATCTCCGTACAAAATTAATTATTCCAAGATAAAAGGGGGCATAACTCTGGCGAAAAAGTCCGATCAAAACTAGGCTCCTGCGACTTTGATTTTTTTCTCGACTCGACCGAATATCGACTTCGAATCTGGTTGTCTATCGTGCACGTAACGAACTCAATAAATATTGCCGTTTTTCGGGCATCCCCTCATAATAAGTCATTTATTTTTTGATGGGAGGGTCGGAGATGTCCCTATCACGGACTACGGTGGAGAATCATGCGTAGAAATATGAGCGATAACATAGTTTTCCCAGGAGATCAGCGGCGCTGATCTCCTGGGAAAACTATGTTATCAACTTATCACTCATATTTCATTCAGCGCGTAAACCAGGTAAAGCCGAAGTTTTATAGAAAGGATCGCAGTTTCAAATCAAGACCACGGCACCAAGCCTGCATTGAAAGTTCAGCAAATAAACCGTACTCCAAAATATATATTGCTAATTATTTATTCTTGTTGTTATTCTCGTATAATTCTACAGAATAAGCAAATGTTTCTTAGTGGGAAATGTGGGGGGTGGGGGGGGGGTGGTAGGAGTTTACGGCCGTTTCAATTTGAAAGTTTTGAAACGGCCGCAAACTCCTCAAACCCCCCGACATTGCCCACTAAGAAACATTTGCTTATTCTGTAGAATAACAACAATAATTAGCAATATATATTTTTGAGTACGGTTTGTTTGTCCGTTCGAGAATCTGATGCCAAAGCCGACGACGGGAGCAATCCGGAGCATGGCTAAAAAGGATAAAGAGTTACTTCCCCGGATACATGGTCACAAACGTATAGAGTTACTCCCCCGGTTATGCCTGTTCAATAAATCATTTGTCTGTACAGATGAGTAGAGCGGGTTCGAATTCCCGAAAGTATGGGGTTGAGATATAACAATTGACAACACTAACAACTCAGGTGACATATTATTTAGAGAAACGTTCATCTATAAATCAAATTATAAGCCATACAAACAGAACAAATGACAGAATCATGAACTAAACGACGCACTGAACTTGACTGAAGTTGACTGAACGGGTGTGTTCCAACTTCTTCGTTAACTTTACCAAACAAAGCAACTTGCAACGTTTGGTAAAGTTAACGAAGAAGTTGGAACTTGGAAGTTGGAACACAACTTGGTACGAATACAACTCCTAATCAAAACTCTAACTGGCTGTCAATTAAGTCGCTGTTTTTTCTCGCCCAGATCAAAGTAGATGCATTGTGGTGGGACAGTCTTTGTCTTTGATCGGTGATTATACCCGAACCAACAGAGTTTACCCGCTCAGAAGAACAGTTGGTCGCCTGAATCGACAACATGTTTCGTGCTGCTGTCGATAACAGTTTAAAGTTGGATGCATGGGTCTTCCAAAAGAGTAACGGGGATTCCTTCCTGGTTACATTCGATAATGCCAAGTATGAATCGAATTCTTTCTGTAGGCGATCATCCCGACTTAAAGCGACCTCGCGTTCGCTAGTAGATTCCGGAATCTCCTCGAATATGGCATCAATTAGGCTTTTATTCTCAGTTGGTGCTGCAACAGATAGAGTTCCATAAGTCGCAGTGGGCAACTCGGACAGCTCAGCGTCAGCCTCTGTGGCACCGGCAGTTGCAATATGATCTCTTATATATTGTTTTACGGTACTTAATTCAGAATCCGGAACCAAACTCTTAACACGGGGATCCAGAAAAGTGGCAACGATCAAGTAGTTGTCGTACAAGTTGAAACGTTCATTTAGCTGTAATAGCAGGTCGTCCCGGAAGCCTTTAGCACCGCGAGCCGTCTGGTTTGATAACTGTCGCTTGAGTGTTTGAATGCATGGTAGTATCATTGAGATATTCACAGTAGTGTCGGCGCTGAGTAAGGTTGTTGCTTCCGATAGAGGTCTCAAAAGTGGCAGAACTGATTCTCTTTTTTCAGTTAATTGTGTCGAGAGTGGGGAGGGGGGACTACTAGCACATTTCTTGTTCTGTTGACATTCAACCAGAGCGAGGGCTATAGCTTTTGCATTACGTTCTGTCCATTCCAACAATGCACAGGTGCTATTAAAACGTGTGGCAACGTCGAGGGGAGGATCTGTTTCAGTTAGATTTGCAGCAAGTTGTTGTTTGTGTAATGTGTGTAGCCCGACAGTTGAGGAATTGAAAAAGTTCGCGATTCTGTGGATAGTATCAATCAACTTCTTCACCATTGGGTGCGATTTCAGTGTGGAATTTATGCACAATTGCAGCTTGTGTGCCGTGCAACCATGCCACTTTACTTCCAGAATGCGTGCTGTCGCGGGCATTACATTGGTGGTATCTGTTGACGCATACATGATTTTCGCCAGTGCTATTTCAAACTTCTCGAGCTGTGCCTTTACGATAGTAGCGGTTGCACTTGCTGTGTGGTCAGCATCCAAATCATCAAGGTTGGTAACTGCAAGGCACCTCGATATCAAGTTCCAATGGTCATCAATGAAATGTATAGTGGTTACTAGAAAATTATCGTTGTTATCGGCTTTCCAGTGGTCAAACGTCAGTGACACCTTGTTGTTACGAGCTTCGTTCTTCAAACGATCGATGAGGGATTCTTCCATTGAAATTCTGAGATCATCAAGCTTCCTAGAAATTGTTGTGGGATGCGGCGGTATGTATGTACCATTGGTTAGAGTGGAGCATAAATTCTGGAAGCCTTTCCCGTGAACCGACTCAAATGGCCTACCATCCGTGACAACGAAATTAAGGACAGCATTGTCATACTTTTTCTTCAACGAGCTGTCTAACTTACGCCGTGTAAAGTCCACTAAATTCGTCTGCTTCTTCGCCGGCTCTGGTGGTTGAAGATGGACTGACGAACCTCGCTTCTGCTCTTTCAACTGCTTGTCTTTGGAATCCCGCTCCTTAGCTTCGTCGTGAAGGGCTGGGTGTTTTTTAGCAAGATGACCCCACAGGTGTGATGTTGTCCCTGTGGCTTGCATTTTGTACGTTGTCCCACATGTTTCACATATGTACGTTTTACTTAACTTATCTAGTTTAAAAAAGGTATGAATGACAGACATATTTCGGAGAATAAAAACACGACTATGTTTATTTCGTTAGATGAAATTTGCGTTTCCGGAAATTTTCAATGACGCCACGATTGTAAAAATACAGCTTCTCCAAATCGCGAATTCGGCGACGAAACACAGAACACGACAATACCAGCCGGTTTGACTTCGCGCAATAAGCACGTGGTCCGAACACCGGAATGTGACGTAGTGAATATCTGCAGATTTTTGTCATGCATAATTACCGACCGAGCTTAGTTTTTCTGAGGGCACATTATTACGAGAATGCTTATGTGAACTCGAAATTACGTGACTGAGTAATTAAATTCATATGTATTTTTCTTCCCGATAGCGAAATTTGGGCACCAATGGATGCGATCTGCGGCGATCAGGTCGCGATGCGCTGGTGGCTATGACAATATACATGTAGCACGATCACAGAAATCGCGAATTCAGAGTTTGCTCTTTTTAATTGACGATTGGCACCGCGTCGGCTATCCTTTAATCATAGTGCCTCACGGTAAATGAAATATGCGAAGAATTGAAAATATCAGATTCGAAATTGTTATATTCGAAGTTAGAAAATTGACTCGATTTCGACTCGACTTTGCATGTCGACTCGACTCCGACTCGAATATTCAAATATTCGCAGGAGCCTAATCAAAACTATAATCGCTGGTGCACAGGTTCCCATGGTAGTGAACAACCATGCCAAGTTTCAACAGAATCGAACAATAAACATCCGAGAAAATCTCCGGACAAAATTCTAGCATTCTAAGACATGTGGCAAAGGGGCATAACTCTGGCAAAAATATAGATTCTAAGACATGTGGCAAAGGGGCGTAACTCCAACAGGAACTATAATGGCAGGTGGGTCCCCATTGTGGTGGACATCCTTCATACCAAATTTCGATATTGTTACGAACAGACAAAACCCATTTCTATATCCCAAGCAAGCCTCGTTTTGGAGGGAGATAATAAAAGTGAAAGATGTTTGTAAATAGCAAGGGATGGTTTCAGTTATGGTTTCAGTTACGTGAATGGTTAACACTCGAGTCCTTGGCATCATTTCTTCAAATGAATCACAGAAAGGGCTTCAACAAATGATAGCAAGTGTTGGACTCAACAGAAACAAAATGGGCTAACAATTTTTTGTGGTTATCCCACAAACAATTAGGAAAAAAATTATTGTTTCCCTATCGGCATACCTTTTGGCCTAGCTGATCTAGTTTCAGGTCTTGTCTGTCTCTTCAATGTTGCTGGGACAATTTCTGCAGGCAGATGTAAGAAGTCTCTCAAATACTGGATACCTTCATTTGTTAAATACCAATAATAGTGACGCCATGCAAATTGTTCTTTAACCAAGCCCTTTGATTTCAAGGACTGTAAAAGAAAAAAAATTAAATTACACTTCATAGTAAATGCTATTGCAAAACACTTTAATCCTTTGAGACTTTAATTATCCTGACGTTTAAACATCACTGGGAATTCAGTTTATTCGTTTTTCAAAATGCGACGTCAAACGTCGGAAAGTACAAATAACACAAGATTGTTCATTTATTGGTGTTTAACCCTTTACCCAACACAGACAATATCAAAATTTATTATTTTAAATATAATTTTTTTCAAAAAATTTCAACAAAACCATATCATGTGACCCCTCGTTGGAACGAGTTCGTTCCAATGAGGGTCACATGATATGGTTTTGTTGAAATTTTTGTGAAAAATACTATTTTGTCAACTGTTGAATTTGCATATTACGCAGTCAGATGCGGCCGATTCATTGGGTAAAGGGTTAAGGTCACATACTTTTGCACAATGGCTAATCATGACAACATGGAGATAAAGTCAAGGTCAATCAATCGTTTATACCCCATGCTGTCTATTTTAGAGGACTCGCACCCCAAGCATAAATATAAGCAAGGAAAGTGTTGGCTTTTGGTATCCTCATTTTTTGAAAGCCTTGACGGTGGTGGCTTCTAGCACTCAACCAGTTAAGAAGTCTTGACAGCAGGATTATATTGGTATTTTAAGCTGCGATAACATTTGGCTCAATGGTTGTCACTGAGCACTATTCAGAAGAAAATAGGAATTGAGGTTAAAACTTTAAAAAATCGAAAAATAATAAAACAAATGACAACAAAGTATCAACACACTGTTTGATTTCGTACATTATAAGACGTACAAAAGTATCAAAGGGTTAAATTTGTCATGCGGTTACTCACTGGGTGGACAGTGAAGATATGATTGTCTACTAGCATAAATCAGATCACAAAGTTTCATTTGTCAACCCATTCACCTCTGATGGAACTGATGAATTGGACAAGCAACATTCCAGGCATGTCAATTCGGAGGCAGGAGATCACCACCCCCTCTATAGTCTGCCTGATTTGAAAATAAGGAGAATGGTAAATGTGTACCTCCCATCATCGTGATGAGATGATCATTTGGTGTACAAGTGGTCATCAGCCTATATACAACCATTAACAGCTGGGGGTAATTACGGGCAAATGTTCATTGTCAAAACAAAAGGTTTTTTTTACATTTTCATGGTTACGCTTCTATTGAACTTATACATTCTGTTTTAGGACAGAAATAACAAATATGATGTCTCTGGATATAAAAATGTCTCAACAGTGCATTTGAACTCATGTCATCGCATGAGCATCAGATCCCTGAATTGCAGATGCAAGTTAATGATCATGAACTTGCTCCTGCAATTCAGGGATCTGGTGATAAGGCAATGACTCTAGATCTTCATGTTAGAATGCCAAGCACACAATTGACAGGGAAAACAATGACAACAGCAGTTATTTACCAGGCTTGGCAATTTCAGGAGAGCGATTTTTTAGCTCTCCTTACTGCCCTCCTGAAAGAATTAAGGAGAGCGAAAAATTGCCCTCCTAAATATTTTGGTCTGGGATGATTAAGATTACATGTATTATGCTCACATTAAATTTTTGTTGTAAAGCAAAAATGTAATTTAACTTCGAAGTCACATAACATCACGTAATTTCATTTTGAAAGTGGTTTAGTGGTAAAAGGTAATGGCTGCAACCATACCCAAAAACAGTTGCAATCATTTGAAGCAAAATGGGTCACAGCAATATTTTTTTTTCTGTCAGTTTTAAATTCAACAACTGACATCACAGTTTGAGGGGTAATTATTCAAGGAATATTGACACTATAATATACTACCATTACCACTATCCTGTCACTTGAAGCACTTGCACCAGGATGTGACTGTACATTCAAGCAGACCTGTTGTCCAAGAAAGTCATACGCCTACCACTGCCACCTTCAACCCCCCTTGGGGGGTTGAAGGTGGTAGTGGTAGGCGTATGACTTTCTTGGACAACAGGTCTGGGTACACACACAGATCTTGTCAAGTGTGTGTTCGGTTGTTGAGTGAGACATCTAGATGTCTAAGAGATTTCGCTTTACCTTAGTAAAGTTAATAAAATCACCGATGTTGTCTGTTGGTTTCAGTTTCAATGAGTTCGTTCAGCTGGATACTTAAAATGCTGTGTAAAGCTACTTGCTCTCCTAAGCTGATTGAGGAGAGCGATTTTTTGCCCTCCTGCATTTTTCAGAATGCCAGGCCTGATTTACTGGGTAATCACTTTAGACATGATTATGTAAGTTTGTGAAATGTATTCACCAACGTCAGCTTCTGCGAAAATTTTGATTTTCTATAAAAGGTTGTCCGGTGTTGTATTTTTAAACTGAATAAGCTTCCATGTTTATTTATTTATTGGTGTTTACAGTCACTTGTTTCTGCACAATGGCTAATTGTGACCGCAACATGGAGATCAAGCCAAGCTCATTCAATCGTTTATACCTATGTTGCCCATTTTAGAGGACTTCCACCCTATGCATTTGTGAATGGGTCCTATTTTACCTGTAAGTTTCACAATATTCAGCTATTCCAGGCCCTGGACTAGAAACCACGGTCACTATGAAGGCCTGCATGAAGGACTGGATGGGTGAAATAATATTCTCTTTAACCTATATACATGTACCTGAAGAGCTTTGATAACATGTAGATTTGGAACATCTATATCTGGATGCTTTGGTGCAGTGAAGTCTTTCTTAGCAACAAGAACACCTTCTTTAAATAAGTATTCAAAGACTGCAACCCGATTCTTCTTCGGCATCAACATTCTATAACAAGAGGGAGACAAACATGCATGAGTATATACTCTTTACCAAATGACAAGCAGATAACACTTCCAAACTTATTTGTTGAATAACTCGAGATTTTCATTTTTATTTCAAAACCACACAGTGCAGTTGCTATGGAGTGTTTGTAATCCACACGTACAGTACGTGGAGAGTGGGTTGTAACTAAATCACCTGCAGAGTGGAGATATCACCCAAGCTATAACTTTCAAATTTCGTACATATAGACAAAAAACACAAGCAATGTTTTAGCCAATGGACCTCTGGGTATAACCCGGAGGTCCATTGGTTGAAACTTTGCTTGTGCTGGTTATGCTTTGCAACAAATTTGCAATTATTGCTTGGGTGGAATCTCCACTCTGCGGGTGATTTAGTGATAATACACTCTCCACGTACTGTAGGCAGCAATAACAAGAGGCCCCAGGGAGCCTGAGGGTGCTCACCTGACATGGTAGCCTAAATACCAAGCCACAGAATTGATTTCAACAAGATGCATCTGCCCCTCGTAATAAAAACTTATACCAAATATCCAAAGATTCTGACCAGTGGATCTAAAAAAAAGAGAAGATTTTTAAAGAATATTCCTCATATTTAACCAAGTAATAATTCGGGCTCCAACAGGGAACCCAAATATGAACTTGGCTTGAACAAACTTGAATTTCACTTCCAGTGGGTTGCTGTATACCAAATATTAAAAGATTCTGAATGGTGGATGTGAAGAAGAAGATTTTTGAAGAAAATTCCTCATTTTGAACTAAGTTATCATTTGGGCTCCCACAGTGAACCCAAATATGAACCCAGGGACTTGGCTTGAACAAACTTGAATCTCACCCCCCTAAGGATGATGCATGCCAAATATCAAAACATTTCGACTACTGAAACTGAAGAAGATGATTTTTAAAGAAAAATTCCTCATTTTGAACTTAGTTACAATTTGAGCTCCCACAGTGAGCCCAAATATGGACCTAGGGACATGGCTTGAACAAACTTGAAACTCACCCCCCTAAGGATGCTGCATACCAAATATCAAAGCATTCCGACTGCGGGACCTGAAGAAGAAGATTTTTAAAGAAAATTCCTCATTTTGAACTAAGTTATAATTCGCGCTCCCACAGTGAGCCCAAATATGAACCCAGGGAGTTGGCTTGAACAAACTTGAATCTCACCCCCCTAAGCATGCCGCATCCCAAATATCAAAAGATTCTTATTGGTAGATCTGAAGAAGATTTTTAAAGAATATTCCTCATACTGCACTAATTTATTTAAACATTTGGGCTCCCATAGACAGGGTTTCCGCTAGACCGACTGCAGGTCCGTCGACCGGACTCATTCCCCCCGCCGATCATACTATGATCAGTCAGAAAAGCTGGTGGTTAAAATGTCGAGTACAATGCTGTATTGTAACGACACTCAGGATTCTTTGTTTCCACGAAATATAGGCATAACTAGAGGAAGTGATTGTACCTTCGGAACAATACACAGGATTTTCCTTAGTGGTTTTACTCACTGTTCTACTCAGCAAGACCGAAGGGAGCTTGATACCAAATAAAAAATTGATTTTTTTTTCGGTTTCATGAAATGTTTTTGCAGAAAGGTGTTAACAAACTACCATTTAGTTCCCTTGATTAAAGAGAAGTGTATTACAGTCATTCCTGTGAAAAGTTCAAGTCAATCGCCCCTTCCAGTCCAAAGATATTGGCTCCCACACATTTGGGCGTTTTGGGGCGGTCTTGGCTGGAGAAACATTTTCTGCAATGTGCAGATAGTTTTATTTACGAGAACTAATGAATCTAGACATAATAAAGTTAAAAAAAAAACAAGAAAATTTTTTCAATTTTGGGTCACAGTGTCCCGAAGACATGTTTGGCTGCTAGCAGAAGCCAAATGAAGAACAACTCCATTTCCAAAAGACGATAACTGTTCATGTACACTGTGAATTCAACATTTCTAACCTTAGAAGCTTTCAAATCATCCCCGCTGCTGAGTACTGTGACGGCAAATTAGCCCGGTTATAAGAAAAATTTCCAACTTTTGGTCGAAAATTTCTAAGTCCAAACCGGACCAAAAATTTTCAGTGTAAATAAAAAAAAAATTTCGTCTCAAAATTGAACGAAACGCAAAAAAAGCGAAAAAAAAAAATTTCGATTTTTTGGCCGCCATTTTGGATTAACGAAAAATCGAAACGAAATTCTTTCAATTTTTCTTATAAAGCGGTATTACTGCCTTCAATTTGGATCCCTTTTAGAGGGCTCATTATATTTAAATCTCGATATTTCAATCCAAAATGGCCAATTTTCGAGATAATTTTCCGTTTTGTGAAAGATTTTGGCAGAAAACACAAAAAATGGAAAAAAATACCGATTATGTTTGTTTTAGACAAGAGTAATTCTGACAAGTCTGTCAAGAAAGTAAGTCGATAGCTTTTTTTCCTTCATGAGATATTGGCCTATGAAGTTTTGGGTGTTTTGGGGCGTTTTTGCCCAACAAGAAACATTTTGCCCCAAATACTGATGGTTTTATTTATTAGAACTCATGGCCGTCATTGATAGTTTTTATTTATGAGAAATAATGAATCTAGACATAATAAAGTAAAAAAAAACACGAGAAATTTTTTTCCAATTTTTGGTCTCAGTGTCCCGAAGCCATGTTTGACTGCTAGCAGAAGCCAAATGAAGAACAACTCCAATTCCAAAAGACCATAACTATTCATGTACACTGTGAATTCAACATTTCTAACCTTAGAAGCTTTCATATCATCCCCGTTGTTGAGTACTGTGACGGCAAAGTAGCTCGGTTGTAACAAAAATTTCCGACTTTTGGTTGAAAATTTCTAAGTCCAAACCCAAAATTTTTCTGGTGCAAAAAAATTTTTTTTTTCTTCTCCAAATGGCCTGAAACCCATAAATAACCGAAAATAAAAATACGATTTTTCGGCCGCCATTTTGGATTGTCGGAAATTCGAATCGAAACTTTTTCAATGGTTTTTACAATTCGGTTATACAGTCTTCATTTCTAAGCCATTTTAGATGGTTCAGCATATCCCTGTCCCGAGATTGAGTTAAAAAATGGTGAAATTTTAATTTTTTTTTTCGTTTCGAAAAACGTTTTGGCAGAAAGGTGTTAACTACATACATTTTTGTACCATATAATGATAGTGGGATGTATTGCTGATATGTCCGCGAAAATTTCAAATCAATCGCTCTTTCCAGTCCAAAGATATGAGCTGCCGAATATTTTTGTGTTTTTTGGCACAAAGGATTAACTAAACCATTTTCAGAAAAATGGGAATATGACGAGGGCTTACAACTTATGACCCTTTATGAGTACAGAAACATAAAAAAAAATCATTCAGAGCGTTTTCGAGAAATAGTGAAAATAAAAGTGTGGGAGAATAATAATACAAAAAAAAAAAAAAAAAAAAATAATCATTGCAATAAGGCCACACAAAGTAGATGTTCTGTTTCTCAGGCCATTATTTGTGAAATTGCATGCGGGCAAGCGTTTTTTTATTTTATTTTTTATTTCAGTAATTTCTTTTTTGCCATCAAAAGTTTATGTTCATGGTTCAAGTTTTAGGCCTCATAATCTACAGAATAGCATGGGTGGTGGTGTATTTCATCCCTTGAGTGCAAGAAGGCTTTATTTATTTATTTATTTATTGGTGCTTAACGCCACATCGACAACAAAGGTCATATCGTGGCGAGAAAGTCATGAAAATGAGTTAAAAGGTAATGGTCAGGACTGCTTTTAAAAAGAAAAAAATTGTGATAGATGAACGATAATACAATGAAAATGTGAAAATGAATATTCATAATGAAAGAAGAAGAACAAATATAATACAAATCAACCTATTGATACCAAATCATGATGGGAAGATTAAAAGACAAAGCTCTAAAACTTGCTAAAAAGGTTGATTTCTTTTAGAAAAGACAAAAGCTTGCGCGGACTGGTAATGTAAAAAAGGTCTCTAAGAGACTCCACAGTGAAAAACCGCCGCCTAACGTGATCGAAATCTGTACAATCTAAAAGAATGTGTTCCACTGTGCAAGAAGGCTTTGCAATGCTAAAGCATTGCAAAGCCTTCTTGCACTCAAGGGACAAATTCATCAATATTTTTAACTTGGGTAAAATATCAGACATAAACCATTTAATTTTTATTTTTTTAATGTTTAAATTGGTTATAAAAAGAGAGTATGCAGCAGACAAAAGGACCATGCGGGAAGGCCTGAGAAACAGATTTTTTATTTTTTTTAGGCCTAACAAATAGATTTTCCCTTTAGGAAAATCCAAATTATTTTGTATACTATGCCTACTATTACTGGCGACAACCTGATACTTTATAACCCCCAGACGAGAGGGGAAACAAGGTTCAAATCCTAAACGTCGCCTATAAAATTTCGGACTCAAATTGTCGTGTTTGGTCCGAAATCACTGGCTTTTATTTCGAGCGATAAATGATGTAATTGTTTTGGAAGCTGTCACTTGTCTCAAATGAGTGTGCAGGCTGCTGTCAGTAGTTGTCTGAAACACGCTCACAAGTCACAACATATAGTTTTCACAGTGGTTGAATATCATCAGAAAGATACTGATTGAACACTGCCACTTTCGAGTGGTGCACAACCCACTGTGAAAGAACTCTGCCATTTTCGAGCGTGCACAACTCGTTGTGAAAAACGGGTGGTCAGAAATTAATGAGAAAGTGGAAATAAAAAATAATTACAACTCTGGAATTTGAGAATTATATAACAATATAAACAGGAATATGATTTATGACTTATTGGTTCAATAAAACATGCTCATTTATCATTTCATCATGCCCTGCAACATGTGAAGTTATGACTTTCAGTGTAAAATCAATTTTTCGAATGTTGCCAAGGGAGGCAACTATTTTGTTATTCATATTCCGCTGTGTAAATTTTATCTGGTCTTCATATTATGATTTTTTTATTGAGTCTGTGTGAAGCTATATTTTGTTTTATTCGTAAAAAATGTACGTATTTAAAAAAAAAACAGCTATTTTTAAACAGACCATGTTTGTCTGTTTTCAAGGGGGTTGTTTGCAGTGCTGATTGACATACATACATCCATTTCTGGCTTCGAGAGTTACCTGTACAAAAAAAAATGAAAACAACACCGCATGGTTTTCTGTTTGTTTTATTCATTAAATTGAGGATTAAAACCTGAAAATGCTGAAGCCACGTGCGGCAGGCGCCTTCGGCATCTCAGTTTCACTTTCTTTAAACTACCGGACCCACAAATTTTCCTCTAGCGGAAACCCTGCCATAGACAGCCCCAATTATGGACCCAGGGATATGATTTCAATAAAAATGTGAAACAATCTTCCAAAGATGTTATATGTGAAATCTGAAAGCTTTTGGATCAGTGGTTTGGGAGAAAAGTAGTCTTAACTGTTTTTCCCATTACCCACAGTGTTAAAAAATGCTGACTCAGCACTTTTTCAAAGTCCCCAAAAAGTACCCCATGATAAAACCGATAGCAATTTTTTTACCATCCCATTCTGTTGGTCCTAAGGAAGCTTCACACCAAATAAGAATTCTCATTGCCGTGTAGTTTTTGAGGTATGGGCGTTTCAATTTTTTTCTATTTTTATCTCCTGTGGTTCCCATGGGGCGGCAGGGAAAAAAATTTGGGCATAAATTAAGTACTTGTGACCCAATAAGCCCTCATATCAAGTTTGGTTCAAATCTGCCTCTCGGTTTGGAAAATAGAAATTTTGGGCGGGGCAAAAGTTCTTGCCCATCCCATAACGAAGGCAAATATAGCTCCTCGAACTTCTCTTGAACAAATCTGAGTCTACACCTCAAAAGGAAGCTGCACACCAAATATCAAGTCTCTGCTACTGCTGGTTCATGAGAAGAAGATTTTTAAAGATTTAAGCACACTTTTTGGGCGTGGCCCTACCGAGGGGCGAGGCAACTTGATTTGAACAAAATCAAATTACGATGTCATAACAAACTATTATCTCAAATATCAATTAAATTGGTTCAGAGGTTTGGGAGGAGAAGATGCAAAAACCATGTTCACAGACGATGAGTGATCACTATAGCTCTCCTGACTGAACAGAAAGTCAGGTGAGCTAAAAATCAGCAGCAGCAAAATTTTAATTAATGAAGCACCAGGTTCTACCCAGTGCTTCATTAATTAATTTTTTGATGATTATTCCTATAATTAGTGTTTGGTGTTTAATATTATTGCATCCATGGAAATATTGCCCACTCGTGGAAAGTGACCAGTCCACTGTGGCCTTACTGCAGGCTTGGAAATAAGTTGCGAACGGTTGTTCAGGTTATGGTGATTTAAGAAACTGTAACCTCTGAACCATTTGCGATCGCATTTTACCGCGAATGGAACAAAAAAAGAAGAAAGATCATCACTTCACTGTTGTGTCAAGAACCTCAAGTCCTCAACTTGAAACGGTGATCAAACACCTGACAAACTTCTTTCATAAACATTATGGTCCAGACCCATCACCTGAAATGTTTTTCTATGTGGACTGCTACTGACAAATGCAAAGAAATCCATTCAATTAATCATTTGAAATGGCTCTTTTCTCATTTTAATTTCGGGAATGGCAGACTGCTCCGCTCGATGGTCTATAGTCTAAGTGTGATAGTTATCTCCCTTGATATGCCTGAATGTGATGTTTCACCAATGAATCGTCCACAAAAACTAGAGGTGAATCATCCACAGGCACGGGGTGAATCGTCTAGTAACCCTGGAAAGTATAAGCCCACGGGAATCGTGTGTGTTTATTTGAATTTTTGAGTGGTTTTGGGTGGAATGCTGTGAATTTCATTTCTCGATAATGAAATATACTCCCACATAATGACATTGCCGCAATTTGTACCGTTTTGTATAGACATAATTTCCCATTTTTGAGGTAGCTATGCACACTGAATATTTTCCAACCTGTTTTTGGCATTGGGCAATTTTTGATATTTTTGGATATCTAAAGAAGAAGAAAAAAATTTGTGTCCGGAAATTTAGATGAAATACGGATGCTGAGGCGCTCAGATGCGGTCCTCCCAAACACCGGAATTACTCGGAATAATCTGTTTTATGTCGTGTTTTTCACTCTTTGCTTATTATTTTAAATATTTAATCACAGAGTTGTGAAAACTGTTCTTATAAAGTGTCCAGAGATGTTCTATGTTGTCATTCCCCTTATCATTCACCCAACTACAAACTGATTTGTGGTGTCAGAATTCATTGGTTCACTGCATCAACAAGCTGTTGGCCATAAGCATCATCCAACTGGCTTATTGTCACTGTCTTTGTCGGCAAACCTTTCAATATACTGGATATTTTATATGTATACACAATGGTCATCGATTTTTTTCTGTATTTGGTTATTATTTGTCGCCTTGCATGCACAACTTGCATTGCATTCAGTAGGCACAGCAATCTATTCCATTTCGTGTGCAGTCATTCCTAAGAATGAGCAAGCATTCCAGTTCCATGTCCTGTACCTGGGATTTTTTTATGGAGACCCTAGTGTAATAATAACTACATGTAGACCCATCATGCCAATCTCATAATCAAAATGGCCTTATTTGGAGTAATTCCGGGTAATTTTGGTGTTTAGGAGGACCCCTCATATGCAAGTAAATGGGGTTTTTGAACCCAGGAATTCAAAATTTTCCTACGGCAGACCAAACCATGGTCGGCCCGTCCTACCCACAACCGTTGGTCGCTCCATAACTTTAAACAGGTTATAACGATCGATTGGGCATAACCTGTAAATAGGTTACAAAACTTATTCCTTATTTCCAGGCCTGTTACCGCACATGATGACCACTCACTACAAACATGTCATAAGCTGTGTTTTGGAGTATTTATTTATTGGTGTTTATGGTCACATACTTACGCACAATGGCTAATTGTGACCATGAGTTTTACGGATGGAGGAAGCCGGAGTACCTGGAGAGAACCACCAAGCATCGATGAGCAACTACCAGCTCAACATTTTAACTCTGTTCAAGCTCCCCTCAGGCAGAGTTACCGCAGTTGAAGACATGTGCACCACTGACGTTCAGTAAACCTTAATACACGGCGTCATCGTACCCCAATGTAGGCAACCGGGATAAAGTGCCTTGCCCAAGGAAACAACGTGGGTCATCCCGGACGAGGATCGAACTCAGGACCTCTAGCGTAAAAAGTCCAACAGTCTACCACTGAGTCAGCGTCCTCCACGTGTTTTGGAGTAAAAGAAAAATAGACGAAATAATAGGACTTCAGGCCTGGAAATAACGTGAACAATCACTGAGATTATGTGGGGGTTACGCCAGTTGTAAATATAGGTAATTGAGTAACTATCCTGTGGGAGACTTTGTCTCTGGCCTGAAACCCAAATTCCACACATTTCATTCAGTAGTTATAAACTGAAAAGCATCACTTTCTGTTACTAAGAAAGTAACAATGTTACCGTCTCGTGGTCTAGGGTTAACAGCTAGTTACAACCCAATAAACTCGTAAGGCACTGGTACAATATAATAGCTCTTTATATGATCTAAGTATTCAGCTCTTCCCACCAGACAATAACATATGATAGACCAGCCGATTAAAGTACTGCCCAACAGCCACCAACTTAAATGTTCGTCCACCACATTGAAAGTTTTCACACACTCTCTGGTAAGTCAGAAAACTGTCTATATATTATAATGTTCTCTCACTTTCTTCATGCTGTGCCTTATCAGTGGACCAGTATCAGAGGGCATATGGTGACATTCCAATCTGCCAGAATGACAAAATATTTCCGCCCAGTTATCAGAGAGTTCTATCTTCAAGTTAACCCTTTAACTGTACAATAGTCACAGTGCCTTAGACTGTAACACCTCCACCCTTAAGAGACAACTTTATCGTATTTCATTGCAAATGAAACCGAGAAAGTTTCTCATTTAAAAAATGCTGTATACTATCATATGTTATATGTCATCTTACATAAAATTGTGTACATGATTCTACATATCTATATTTTGTTTTTACTACTAGGGATTATATAGTTAAACCAATAAGAGGAAATCCTACACTAAATGTAATAAATCCACAGAGTTAGGTGAAGACCACCCTCTGTTAGTGAAATTAATAAATCCACAGAGTTAGGTAAAAACCACCCTCTGTTAATGAACACAATTATTTCAATGCTTTTTCACTTTCTTAGTTAACCCTCGAAAGGCCATCAGCATTCTTGTTATTATCACTTTTTCTGTACTTGATTTGAAATTCATAGGGCTGTAACATCAAAGACCACCGTAATAGTCACTGATTTTTGTTCTTCAGGCGATTTAGGAAAGCTAATGGATTATGATCAGTCTCAATAACAAATGACACTCCTGATAAGTAATATGAGAGTGACTCAACACCCCACACTATTGCTAAACATTCCTTTTCGACTGTAGAATAGTGTCTCTCTCGTGGAAGGAGCTTTCGGCTTAAATAAGCGATCGGATGTTCGCCAGTACCATTGTTTTGACTTAACACAACACCGATAGCTCTGTCACTTGCATCAGTTTGTAATGTAAATGGTTTAGTAAAATCGGCATTGGCCAAAACGGGAGCTTTAACCATTTCACGTTTTAGTTCTTTGAAAGCACTCACAGCTTCCTCTGTCCATTTCACCTTGGATGGTTGCATTTTCTTTGTCAGCTCTGTCAGTGGTTCAGCTATTTTAGCAAAATTCTTAATATACTTTCTGTAATAACCCGTCATTCCGAGATATGAGCGAACATCTTTCTTTGTTTGGGGTAACGGAAAATCAACCATAGCCTTGACCTTCCTGGGGTCGACTCTAACACAACCGTTGCCCACAATATGTCCCAGAAAATTAATTTCTTTGTTCCCTAGTGCACATTTTGTTGGTCGTACAGTTAGGTTCGCAGAACGTAGTCTTTCTAATGTGATTCTCAAATGCTGTAAAGGGTCTTCCCATGACGAACTGAACACCACAATGTCATCGAAGTAGTGTATAACATTTTTCAGTTTATCCAATAAAGTGTCCATGAGACGAGCGAACGTCATTGGCGATGTTTTCATGCCAAATGGCATCACATTGAACTCGTACAAGCCAAAGGGGGTAATGAAAGCAGATTTTTCTTTAACCTCTTCCGCCAAGGGTACTTGTAAATAACCCTTTGTCAGGTCTAATGAACTTATATATGTTGCACTCCTCAATTTCTCAAACAGTTCGTCCATTCGCAGTACAGGGTATGCATCAAAAACAGTCATTTCATTTAACTTTCTATAGTCCACGCATAGACGGGTACTTCTATCAGGTTTGGGAACCAACACGACGGGTGATGCCCATGGGCTCTTGGATGGTCGAATTAAGCCCTGCCTCAACATGTCGTCTATAATACGCTTCACCTCAGGTTGTTTAGCATGGGGAATTCTATACGGATGTTGTGATATAGGCGTCTCTGACACAGTTTTTATACTATGAGTAACAATGTTAGTTAACCCTGGCACTGAAGTCAATACATCTTTATATTCTTCACACAGTGCCTTCAATTGATCTCTCTGGCCTTTTTGTAAGTTCTGTCCAAGTTTCACATCTTTCCAACATTCAACAGAATCAACTGGTAAACAAGAGCTAACTTCACAATCACTAGGCGTGTTGTTAGTTACAAGCATGACACGTCTATTGTATTTACGAAGCAAATTAATGTGATAAGTGACAATGCCTCGTCTCCCACCAACATTTATCTTATAGTTCACATCATTCAGTCTCTTGACCACTCGATATGGACCTTTCCACTGTGCCGCGAGTTTACAAGTATCTGAAGGCATCAGAATTAGAACCTCATCTCCTGGATGCAACACACGTTTTGTGGCATTTTTATCATACCACGCTTTAATTTTAGCTCGTCTGTTTGACAGGTTTTCTTGTACAATTTCAGTTACAGTTTCTAGACGCTCTCGAAGTTTAGTCACATGCTCAATTAGTGTTTGACCGGATTCACATTCTCCAGTCATCATTTGGCGTAGAACAGTTGTTGGACCTCGTACTGGCCAACCATATAATAGCTCAAATGGAGAAAATCCTGTTTCCTCGTGTGGAACTTCTCGATATGCAAACAGTGTATATGGAAGCAGTTCATCCCATTCTTGCTTATAAACAGCACACAGTTTCTTAAGCATTGATTTGAGTGTACCGTTGAAACGCTCAACCCTACCATTCGCCATTGGATGATAAGGAGTTGTTGTTATCCCTTGAACATCAAATTTCTCATACAACTGTTGTAAGAGTTCACTAGTAAAATTTGTGCCCTGGTCCGTTAAAATTGTAGATGGCACACCAGTTCTACTAAACAAATCAATTAAACAGTCCGCAATACGTGAAGCTTCAACACTTGGTAACGCATATGCCTCTGGGTATCTTGTTGCTTCATCCACAATTGTCAAAATATATTTATTCCCCTTTTTTGTTCGTTCCAGTGGACCAACAATATCCATGGATATTTTCCGAAAAGGCTCCTTAACTGTTGGTACAGAAATCAGTTGTCCTTTATCTTTACTTTTTCGCTTAGCAGTTTTTTGACACACGTCACAAACCTGACAGTATTTTGCAATGTCTTTAAACATTCCAGGCCAGTAAAAAGACTGTAAAATTCGTTGTTTCGTTTTCTCACATGCCAAATGTCCTGCCAATGGCCTATCATGTGCCAAATGTATTAAATCGTTGTGCAATTTCTCTGGTAATACAACCTGTGTTCCACTCTTCGCATTTTTGACAGACTTCCATTTTCTGTAGAGTATGTTGTTGTCCCAGTAGAAAGCATTAGTCTCATCTTCAACTTCACCTTCACATTGACCAGCTTTTTCACAAATTTCTTTCAAGCTTGGGTCTTCCTTCTGAAGTTTACTCAACGCTTCAGCATTTACACTTGTCAAAGCTACAATGCCTTGATCCTCTTGTGCCTTCACTAAATCATCAGCACTATCTTCTGATATCTCTTCCATCTCAGTCTCGTGCTCATTTATATCATCAATAGATCTACATTGAACATCACATCAAGCCATGCTTTCTGTAGCTTCTTTTTCAAGTCTTTGATTCCGTGCTGACTGAGCACGTGTAACAGCGAGCGCAGGTACCTTGTTTAGTACATCCATACCAAGCAAACCTTCAGCAGCCAGATCAGGTACAAGCCCAACTGTCATTAACCCTTTGTAATATGGTGTATCCAAATTCACAATGCCAACTTTAGCACTAAATGGCTGTCCTATAGCCGTAAATAACTCCATGTATTGTCCTTCAATAATGCATCTATTGTCAACTAAATCTTCCCGAATGAGAGTAACATCTGCACCTGTGTCTTTTACAAAGTTAACCTCCTGACTGTTGACAAAACCAGGAATATATATCAGTCTTTGTCCCACAGATGGCTTGACAAAATACGTAGCTTGATTTACAGAATTAGTCTTGTTTTTATTTTTCAATGGGCAATGAATAGCAATATGCCCCTTATTTTTGCATCGAAAACATTCTATTTCACTCTTAACTTGTTGAAAATTACTTCGTTTGTGTTGTTGAAAGTTCGGTTGTTGCCTCGTTTGAAAATGTTTGTTAAAATTGTTTGGTTTAAATGTAATATCTGGCATTATATAATCCTCAGCTGCTTCCACAACTGACTCTCCCTTGTTTCTCCTAACCCACTGTGCTTGATGTGCTGGCAATGCACGTAGAAAGAATTCATCAGAAAACACTTCCAGAATATCTCTTTCTTCAACAAATCTTTTCAAATATAAATTGATTCTTGATTTCAGTCCTCTATAAGTTTCGTTGTTCTGTCTTTGTAGAGATAAAAGCATTTTAAAATATTCTGCAGGCTTCTTACCAAATCTGTCGATCAAAGCTTTCCGAAGCTCGGTGAAACTTGCCGCTGAACTTTGAATAATGTCTCTAGCCTCACCTTTAACTAATGTTCTTAGCTGTAAGATTTTCACATCATCTGTCCAGCTCAACTGTCCTGCAATAGTTTCAAATTCAGACAAATAACTTAAAATATCATCAGTTGATTGATCAAATGGTTGAATTTTTAATTTTATTGGCACTTGAGTATTTGCTTTTGACACTGTTGTTGTTGTTGTTGTTTTGCTTAACAGTTCTATCTCTAGCTCTTTCATTTTAACTTGATGCTCCATTTCTTTGATTCTCAGTTCATTTGCCAGCTTTAGTTTTTGCATTTCGATTTCAATTTCTAAATCTCTTTTTGTTGCTCTTTTCTTTTTCGGTTTTTCTTTCTCCACCTCTACCTCTATGTCAGTTTCCGACTCCATGTTAAAATCGTCCTTTGATGCTCCTTGCACAACTGTCCTTTCCTCGGTGTCTTTCATTTTATTTCTGTAATTTCTGTATACTTAGCACGTAACAATTGGCACAATACAGTTCACAATTTCGTTCACAATACACTTCAGCTTGTAGACCTCCGGCTTTTCTTTATCACACAAATCAGCATGTATGATATAGTTCACTGCACACATCAGCTTGTACAGTTTGGCTGTTATTTTCAGTTTTATCTGCAAAACTTGAATCTTCACCTCTGCCACCACTTAATTATGTTACCGTCTCGTGGTCTAGGGTTAACAGCTAGTTACAACCCAATAAACTTGTAAGGCACTGGTACAATATAATAGCTCTTTATATGATCTAAGTATTCAGCTCTTCCCACCAGACAATAACATATGATAGACCAGCCGATTAAAGTACTGCCCAACAGCCACCAACTTAAATGTTTGTCCACCACATTGAAAGTTTTCACACACTCTCTGGTAAGTCAGAAAACTGTCTATATATTATAATGTTCTCTCACTTTCTTCATGCTGTGCCTTATCAGTGGACCAGTATCAGAGGGCATATGGTGACATTCCAATCTGCCAGAATGACAAAATATTTCCGCCCAGTTATCAGAGTTCTATCTTCAAGTTAACCCTTTAACTGTACAATAGTCACAGTGCCTTAGACTGTAACAAACAAGAAATTAAGTTGTACCGATACTTGCTTTGGTGACAGTTCCATTCTTACTGCAATTTTGCTAAGATTCGTATGAAAATAATTGAGTCAATTTAACCCTTTACCTAACACAGCATCAGCAAATCAACCAATACAAGGCTAATATGACGCGAAATATCCTGACACTTTGTCAATAAAATTCTATATATATGGATGTAATTGGAACTAGCTCAATGAGCTGGTTCCAACGACACACATATTTGTTAAGGTTTTATACCAGGTTTTCAAAGCAATCTCAAATCCACAAAGTTCAGAGATTGTTGCCAACGGAAACATTTTTTGTTGAAAATGAAAGAAAATCAATAGCTTCAACTAGAGGCAACCCTGAACACAATTACCAACTTTCAGGGTGATCTAATGATAAATGAAACCTGTGCATTGTGCCAAAGGAAATTGCTGACAAAACGAAAAAGTTGAACATCGTTGCTAACAGCAGCATGTTTCTTGACGGTAATATAAGATAATCGGTAGCTCCCATCCAGAGGTCACCTCAAACAAGCATACCAGGTTTCAAAGCAACCCAATGAATCCATTCATAAATGTGCCCTGTAGGGCGTGCCAAAGGAATATATTGGTGCACAAATGCACTAAGTTCAACGGTCATTGTTAACGGAAACATTTTTTGACAGAAATGGAAGAAAATCCATCGCTGCCATCTAGAGGTCACCTCAACAAGCATATCAAGTTTCAAAGCAATCTGATCATAAATGTAACCAATGAAGAGTGCTAAAGGAAATTGTGCACATACATAATATGTAAGCTGACGGATTGGAAGTGATGACAATAGCTCAGCTGAACTATGTCAAGTTGAGCCAAAAATGGGTTTTTAAAAGCTATTCAATGTATTTCAACTAAAATCACTCTCCTGAAATTTTCACTCTCGCAGAATGAAAACAAAGAGAGTGATTTTTCACTCTCCTGCAATGCATATGGTCGTTTTTTTTGTGCCTATCGGTTCATTTTTTTTTGGTTTGTGTAAAAAAATTAACAGAAAAAACCCATGCTCTTTTACGGGACTGTTTTTCCTTGAAAATTTGTGGTATCGGATGATATGCGCATGTCCGTCGGTCATGGAATGATTGGAATCCATCTTTAATAAAAAATGCAGTTTTGTCATTTCCCCAAATGGAGTCCTGTTGCTGCATTGTAAAGAGTTTTGAATGCCTAGCTTTGTTCTTTGATATGTGAAGCACATTTGGCCACGATTTGTTCACCTGAAATATTATTTGATAATCAGTTCTAGTATGAATACGGTAGCCGGCTTCCAGGAACCACTGGTGCCTACTGTCATCTCTGTGAGTTGAATGCATGTATTCTTCATGTTCAAAACATCACAACCTTCATTCTGATGTATAATTGGTGTATATTGAATTTGAATTTATGTAATACCAGGGGTGGGAACATCAAAGTAAACAAATTACCCTTACTTGTATGGCACCTTGAGTGCCTTGCCCAACTACAGTACGTGGAGAGTGTATTATCACTAAATCACCCGCAGAATGGAGATTCCACCCAAGCAATAATTGCAAATTTGTTGCAAAGCATAACCAGCACAAGCAAAGTTTCAACCAATGGACCTCCGGGTTAAACCCAGAGGTCCATTGGCTAAAACATTGCTTGTGTTTTTTGTCTATACGTACAAAATTTGAAAGTTATAGCTTGGGTGATATCTCCACTCTGCAGGTGATTTAGTTACAACCCACTCTCCACGTACTGTACGCAACACAGTTTCTCCTGGCAGGGATCGAACCTTTGACCTCTTGGTTTGAAGTCCAATACTATTTGTTTTCACGTCAATCTCGGATGGTACGCAACGTCAAAAGTGAAAAATCCACATGGGACAAAACGACCAAAGTGGAAAATCTACATGGGACGAAACGACCAGAATGGGACGAAACGACCAGAACCCGGTAATTCCGGTGTTTAGGAGGACCATAAATAATAAACGATATTTTTCCCTTTGAAGGAATAGTGTGCCTGGAAACCAGTGACCACGCATTACATGTTCTCGACTTTAAGGGCCTATATAAGTAATGAAATTTTGTTTATTTTGAAAATTCTCACCTCTGACATTCCTTCAATTCAAATTAAATATACACAAAATGTACATCAAAATGAAGGTTGGGATGTATAGAACACGAAACACATGTGTAATCAACTCATAGAGACGACTGTAGGCACCACTGGTTCCTGGAAGTCTGCTGCCGCATTCGCACCAGAACTGATGATTTAATAATATTTCACGAAAACAACTTGTGGCCAAATGTGCTTTACATATCCAAGAACAATGCTAGGGGATTACAATTCTTCAAAACACGGCGACAGAGCTGCATTGGCGAAAATTCCAAAGCCTTTGCTTTTGTTTACGTATGAGTATACTTTCGATTTCCAGTCGACGTCATCGGACAGAAAAAGCATGTAAAAACAACGCTGTTTAAAATCAAATAATGAAAAAGATCGCCTTCATACAATATACTCTTATTAGATAGAGATTGCACAGTTGCCATATTCAATGCAAGGTATCATGATACCTGTTGAAATTTCTTAGAATTACGATTTTGTTTTTCGATGGAAATTTGTGGTAACGAGTGATTTGCACATGTCTGTCGAGCATGGAAACCATCTTCAATAAAAAATGCAGACAGTGTTGTCCTTTTCCAAAATGCAGTCCTATCGCTGTATTCGAAAGTGTTTTGAATGCCTAGCTTTGTTCTTGGATATATGAAGCACATTTGGCCACAAATTGTTCTGATCAAATATTATTTTATTATCAGTTCTGGTGCGAATGCAGCAGCAGACTTCCAGGAACCAGTGGTGCCTACAGTCGACTCTATGAGTTGATTACATATGTGTTTCGTGTTCTTTTTATCCCAACCTTCATTCTGATGTATAATTTGTGAAAATTTAATCTGAATTGAAGGAATATGAGAGGTGAGGATTTCAAAATAAACAAAATTCCATTACTTATATAGGCCCTCAAGTTCCCCCACTGGGATTCGAACCGGCAACCATTTGGTTCGGAGCTCAACAACTTACGCTCTCGACCACTGCGCCACTGATATCCTTAAATATCAACAGTATTTCGCACTATTTCATTACAGGAAACACGTTCATCTTTTACCCCCAAACAAATGCATACGTCGAAACAAAAACAAGAAATAAAACAACAGTGACATTTTAATTAATTCTATTCACAACTTTTATTGGGTGATCGGAAATGAGGTTGGGCAAGAATGCAGATTGAAGCGGATTTTTGTACTGTGAAAACTCACTTGAGTTATTTCAACCACCGAAGTTAGGTAAAAAGAACGAAAACACGCGCTATCTCGTCCTGGTTCGAGATCGTTCGTAAAGATGTCAGCGCCCATAGGACGTGTCAATTTTTTTCATATATTGTTATTTATTCTGCTTTTTCAATCTATTGGGGGCAAATTTGATGATAAGAAATTGAAATATTATAAGTAAGATAACAAAAATGATTACGTTAAGATTCAGACTCACCTTATTTTCCACAAAATTGATTACTTTTTTTCTCTTATTCTCTACTTTCGAGTTTCGTTGTAAATTGTGCAAATAGACCATTTTTAGTTTACAAGCGCTATCTTACATCCGGGACTCCATTTGCCCCCACAAACCGGCTTTATTTATCAACATTGCACCCACGTGTACTGAACTTCTGATCGGCATTGAAAGCTTCATTTTTCGTGGGGGCGCGGTGGCTCAGTTGGTAGAGGTGCAGGCTGCAATCCGAGAGGTCCTCGGTTCGAATCCCACCTGCGGCAACCGCGTTGTGTCCTTGGGCAAGACACTTCACCCCGAATGCCTATATGGGGGCACGATGACGCTGTGTACTAAGGCGTACTGCACGTCAATGGTGCGCATGTCTTCAACCAATCTAACCCTGCCTGTGCTGCGGTGCAGAGTTCAGAGTTACGATGTTGGAGAGCTGACAGCTGCTCGTCGTTGCTCGGTGGTTCTCTCCGGGTACTCTGGCTTCCTCCACCCGTAAAACTGTCACGTTCACGATTAGCCGTTGTGCATAAGTATGTGACCTTAAACACCAATAAATAAATAAATACTTCATTTTTCGTCCCCATTTTATCAATTAAAATTCAACAATTTACCTAATCTGCGTGGGTGCAAGACACTTCCCCATTGCATTGTTCTCATCCCTGAAGAGAACAATGGTTGGGTGTTAGAAATTTGTGTATTTTGTGATGTAACATTATATTCCATACTTATCGTTTTCGTGTTACAATCCTTCATCTTCGTTCTGATGTTCATCACAACTGCAATACATTTGGCTTCTTTAACCCTTTACCCAACGTAGACGATATCAAAATTTTTTATTTTAAATATATTTGTTTAAAATTTTTCAAAAAATTTCAACAAAGCCGTATCATGTGATCCCTCATTGGAACGAGCTCAATGAGGTCGTTCCAGTGAGGGGGTCACATGATATGGTTTTGTTGAACTTTTTTGAAAAATTAAATTTTTTCAACTGCTCAATTTGCATATTACGTGGGCGGATGCGAGTGATTCGTTAGGTAAAGTGTTAAAGCAAAAATGTTTCGTTCGAAGAACAGCAGACAAGCACACAATCGAATTTTGTTTCTAAAGAACGACAGCAATGCCAAAAAACATAAAGTGGAAACAAACGATATCAATGCAGCGTACAGTACAGCAGACGTGGGTGCCATTTTTAGTGACAGATCTGAATGGTTGGTTTCGAGGGGGCATATCGAGTCCTGGATGTAAGAGGGCGCTATGTAAAAATGGTCTATTTGTATGTAGGGATAATGTGAATGCCTAAAACACAGTTACTGGAAGTTTTGTCACTAATCACTTTTTCATCGATAGCATTCATTGCTATCGATGAATGTAAGCATACATGTAACAGTAACAAGTCAATCCGTCCCCAGAGACGATCTGGCCCCAGACAATCTGGCCTCAGCCATATCTACACCCAAGGTGATCCGTCCCCAGTTGATCCGGAACCATTTATAGTTCATTAGTTCTGCCATGTATTGCTTTGTGAGGGTTTAAAATATAAAAAACTGTATTCCGAGATGAACTTTATTTAATAAAAAACGTAACAGAAAAACAAATAATTGGTTAGAATACTAACAAACATTACATCATAACAAGGACAGTGAATTTTTTTTAAGCACTTCTTTTCATTTTTTGAGTCAAAACCATTTGAAAAAAGAATGAAAATTGAATTTTTTTTCAAATAGCGCTGTCCAATTTTGGCCGTTATGTTATGAAACGCAACAGAAAAACACAAATAATTGGAAAATTCAAATGCAAAGAAATTTTACATCACACATCATAACAATTAGCTAAAAAGGAGCAGTTCAGTGATGAATTTTATAAAATAAATACAAACAAACATTCCATCTTAACAAGCTGTATTTGTTTTCTGTGCGCTATCTTCGTGTGTGGTGGTGGGTGGAGCGAACAATTCGCCTACGGTTTTCAGGAATGCAGATGTTGTTGTCTGTTTGTCTTCATGATACTCGTTAGAGCTTAACCAGGAGCTGTAATCGGTTAATGACCGGTGAACGGTTATTTTAATAGTTCATAAGAAAATTGGGGGAAAACATGACAGGGAGTACAGCGCAGCGAGGCCGCACAAAGTACAACTCACTCGGACGCTGGAAAATAAAGAAACGATACGATATCGTAATCGTATTATCGTCAGTGAATACACCTACCTCGTTGTGAGCTGCATGTCACTGTATGAAGTGATCAACTGTTGTTCAAAACCGTAATCCAGTAAATCCATGGGTCACTTCCAGGAATACCACTGAACAAAGTGACCAACGTACCTCAACATGCCTTATATTCCATATTCATCGGATGAAAAGGGTGTGAAAAAACGGACGCAGAACACGTGATGCTGTTACCCACTGCCGTAAACCGGTGTTAAACACAGAATAATTGACACTGTCGTATTTAGTGATCCTCAAATTAACCTTGTTAATCTTCCCCCAGAAATTCATTACGTATGGTAAAGTAAAAACTATTTTAAAATTTAAACCAAAGTTTCAGACTTTTGTGAAGACTGAAGACGAATACTAATTACACCATACACAAAAGAAAGGAAAAACAGTTGCACAGTACGTTCTTGAGAGTTGAGATGTTCGTCACTCGTCAGTTTCGGCCCTAGGACATTTCGACCTTGAGACGATTCGGCCGGTGACGTTTCGGCCTTTCCGAGAGCCGAAATGTCCCCGAGTGAAACGATTCAAGGATGAAATGTCCCAGAGGCCAGAACCACACACATCTAAGAACCAAGGCATATATTACTTGATAAAATGTGATCTCCCTGTCCCTAGCCCAAGTACTGTGCAGTCACTGCAGTGTGCAAGCACGACAATTTCTTTTCCCATGGAGTTTATCATTTTCAATACAGACACTCGGGTGCAGCGTATGTGCAGTCACTTTTAAAAAATTCGAGAGGTGGGGTGGGGGGAGGGTATTATGAAACAGCATTAACAATTCATTCAGAATTTAGACAAGCTATGACGCAATAATACTGACTGCAAATAACTTTGAACCGGTCCCTGAAACATGTGGAATGCGAGTCAGATTATGCGACAGAGTTGCAGAATGACAATGATGCCAGAATCCAAAACTCTTGTCGATTTCTGTAAAATCTTGTCAACTCTCAGCAATAACAATGAAAGGGGTGATATCGGGTTCACCTACAGGCATACAGCTATGCCCAAAGCAATACTTGAATTACCCTTTACTGTGCTATTACTAGCATATTAGATACAGCGACATGAAACTTCAGACAAAAACTTACTTTCTATTAATTTCTGCCTGCAGCGCTCATCATAAGATACAGAACGGTTAATCATGGTTAGAAAATTTATAACCGGTCATAATCAAAACCGAACCGTCAACGGTTAACCGGTTAACCATTTCAGCTCTAATACTCGTCCCATAATTAAAAAGAACGACCTTGAATTCTTTTGTAAGTTTGTCTCTGGTATCTAGTCAGTTGTACATGTAGCTCCTGAACTAATTGCATGGTCATGGTCATGGTCACTGTGTCGGCTTCTCGCTTCAGAACTGACACTAATCGATAGTAGTGAAGGTGGGTCCCAGAGAAATGTTTGTGCCATCCTGAAATGAAAAAAAATATAAAATATATATACGCGTAATCAAGCAAGTTGATGGATGGTATTAATTAATGAAGCCTCAACTTCGTCAAGTACATCATTCATTGTTGAAGTTTGTGATGGTAACATTGGTTCTGGTACTGGCCCTAATGAAGCCTCAAGTTATTCAAGTGCATCATTCATGGCTACCTCATAGTCCAGTTCATCTGCAGTCTCGTTGAGCTCGCCTTTACAGTCACTGCACAAGAAGTTAATGTCTAATTCTCCTCGCACAATAGCACAGAAATCCTGAATTGATATATCTGTTCCACATAAGCGACGTTGTCATCGGAGACAAGAATCGCACTGTATGGCATGCTGTCAGCCACAAACTGGTATGATACACACTACACAAGAGTAAGACCTTGTGAACTATGATGGTCAGCATGTGTGCCTTGCATTTTATGCATCAGGGACACCCTGTGGAGTGCGACAATTCACAAACCAAAGTGAATAGGTGATGAATTCTCTACTTGTTTATATAAGATTAATTAGATTAAATCTGTTTTTGTTAAAATAGAAATCATGAATTGTAATCATTGTTATTTGACTTTACTGTTATATTAAAACATACTGGGGTTATGAATAGACAAATGATGGGTGTTAAGTAACAAGTCGTTAAAATACATGTTTTCATTTCATTTTTAGGTCAACTTTGGCAAAGCCAAATTTGAGCTTTTGTCATGGCTCGTCGTCTGTCTGTCCATACGTCAACAATTGGATACGGCTCGGCTAGAGGCCGTATTTATGAACCGATCTTTACAAAACTTCTTGGGTACCTTTGTTATGACTGTGGCACGAGAACGAGTGTTTTTGGGGGCAGCCCGAAATTCAAGATGGCTGCCAGCCGCCATTTTGTACCAACGATGCAGAAATCTGTTTTTTGTACAGAACTTCCATATGAAAGCTCTGATTTGAATAATTTTTTGTATGAATGTTTAGTACCATGAGATACATTAGATATCATATGGGTTTATTTCTCGTGCTTAAATTATGCAAATTAGACTAACTTTGATTTATTTAGTGTTACTTTCAGCACTGTCAGTGCAAATGCCAATACGGCTCGGGCTAGAGGCCGCATTTATGAACCGATCTTTAAGAAAATTCTTGGGTATCTTTGTTATCACCGAGGGACGAGAACGAGTGTTTTGGGGTCCGGTCCGAAATTCAAGATGGCCACTGACAGCCATTTTGTTCAAAATTAGGGGCAATCAGATTTTTGCGCAGAACTTCCACATGAAAGCTCTGATTTGAATAATTTTTGTATGAATGTTTAGTACCATGGGATACATCACATATAATACAGGGTTTTTTCTCGTGCAGAAATTATGCAAATTAGATGAACTTTGATATTTTCAGTGCTACTTACACACAGTAAGTGCACATGTCAATACGGCTCGGGCTAGAGTCTGTATTTATGAACCGATCTTCACAAAACGTCTTGGGTACCTTGTTATCACCTTGGGACAAGAACGAGTGTTTCTGGGTGCGGTCTAAAATTCAAGATGGCTGCCAGTGGCCTTTTTGTACCAAAATTAGTGCAATCAGTCTTTTGTACAGAACTTCTTCTGATTTGAATAAATTTTTGTATGAATGTTTAGTAACATGGAATACATCACATACAGTACAGGTTTTTTTCTCGTGCAGAAATTATGCAAACTAGATGAACTTTGATTTATTCAGTGCTACTTATACACTGTAAGTGCACATGTCAATACGGCTCGGGCTAGAGGCTGTATTTATGAACCGATGTTCACAAAACTTCGTGGGTACCTTTGTTATCACCTTGGGATGAGAACGAGTGTTTCTGGGTGCGATCCAAAATTCAAGATGGCTGCCAGTGGCCATTTTGTACCGAAATTAGGTCCAATCAGTTTTTTGTCACAACTTCTACACAGCTCGTATTTATGAACTGATCTTCATGAAACTTCTTGGGTCCCTTTGTTTTCACCTTGGTACAGGAACGAGTGTGTTTTGGGGTGCCTTTGTTATCACTGTGCTATGAGAACAAATATTTTGGGGTTCAGTCAGACCCACTCTGGGACTCAAAGATTTTTTTCTAGTTTAGCATCTGACTGTCACCCACCTTTACAATACTTTACCTATACATTTGTTACAAGCTACGGTCAGTATTTATGTACAGACCGTTACAATACTTTATATGTACCTTTGTTATCAGGTCATTACCTAGATGTTTGTCATTGCTGTGTCACATACTATACATGTACATGTCTTAACAAGTTGAGCTACAGTGTCATTGACACTTTCATTTTTATTCTTTTTATTTGGAAATATATATTGTTTTTTGATTTCTAATATGTTTTATTGGTAATCCTATATATTTAATATGTAATTTTCATGTTGAAACATGTTTTTATGCTGATATTGTTTGTATTGCTTAAGACAGGTTTGTCGAAGCCAATTATGTCAGACCATGACAGCAGGGGATAGACTGTGATAATTATGGCAGATGGAAACATCGACTTTGCCAAACTGGAATAAAAAAAACAATGACTTTGATGCCATAAAGAAGAAGATTTGCCTCCAATTTTTCTGTGCCTTATGTCATCCGCCGAAAGTGGCGACACTTACCGTTTCTCACATGGCACACATTTTTGTCGTTAAAAGGCAATAAAATTCTGCCTCAGTAAAACTAAAGTTATCTTATTTTTGATTTAGTTAAATTAATTAAATTAGTTAGATTAATTTTGGTTTTACACAGGACTCACGCATATATATCCCTTAAAATGCGGGCAACGTTTGTCCTTTTACAATTTGGTGCCAGTATTACAAGAAGAGGCGAGGCACATAGAACTCTGTGTATCCACCCGCGATCTAGAAACAGACATCAGAAGGAAATACACTTATGTTTTGATAAGATAATAAAAGTGATATTGATGTAACCATCTTGTTTTAATTTGTATATCCCATACTGTTCCAAGAGAAACAATTTGTCCTTCAACATGATAAAATTTCATATTTTTGTCAAGAATAGTAGCAATATACGCGTAATAGAGTTTTAAATTTTATATTTATCCTTTAATGATAGCAGTCAACGAGTCTGCTTTCAATGAATGATAAATACAAAATAATTTGGTTCAGATACACTACAATTTATTTCTAACAGAACTGTAATCCCCTATTAAGCAAAAGCCATAAAAACACTGCAAGGTAACCTTAATTAAGACATCAAATACTGGGGCCGAATCATACCGGCCGAATCTTCCCGTTCCCCTTCCAGACATCATCCGTATTTTGAGCAAATATATGCATGTTCTCCATGAGTCTGAATGAATGAAGACCGTTTTCCAGCAAAATCCCCTTGTTGCACATAGGAGGAATAAAAATATGTGATATTCTAGTACACTGTAAAATGGCCAGATGTATTAATACATCATCTGAAAATGTGAGGGTGATAGTGTTGTTTGAAGTAGGTTAGAAGCGAATGACAGATCTCAAAATAACTTTTTTTCTTTGCGTAGCAAAATGCTACACATTTCCAAAAAATGAATAGCATTTTGTAAAAATTACATAGCTATTTTTGTATACCAGAGTTATGTTATGCTGTTTTGTATTGAATTCTTCTAAGTAGATAGAATAGTTTCCATCCATTTCTGGGCATTTCCAAATGATCTGCAACACATGAAACATTTACTATGTTTTTTTTAACTGAACTGCCTTTAACGGTTGCATGGACTTGGATATTTTCAATTGACGTCGTGGTTGTTTAATAGAGTTCTCAAAATGGAAGTTGGGATTTTTAATTTGATGGGCTTGAAGTTATTTTTAATGGACATTTTATGCAAAATGTTGTAAAAAGAAGAAGAATTTAAACCAATAGAATTCATCTTACATATGAAGTTGCTATTGATGCTTGGTGGAGAGTTAATCTGAGTTAGGCCTGGAATGTTCCACAATCAGAAGTAAAGCATCAGTGAACTAGTTTTCAAATTTGTTTGCAATTTTTCATTTACATTTCGCGATACAAGATAATCAACTGCAGCCTAACAGGCTGCAGTTGATTATCTTGTATCGCAAAATGCTATACATAATTGAACATTGTGTAGCTTTTTGGAAGTATTGCATAGCAAAAAGCGACGCGACACCGCTTATTTTGAGCCCTGGCGAATGATGTTTATAGTGTTGGTAGAACAAATAAATATTATGTTAGCAGTGGAGTGGATTGTAAGTCGAGAAATCTGGTTTATGCCCTAGTATGTCAGAAGTGTGAATCAGATGTGTATGCTGGCGAGACAGTGTGAATGGTGGGCGAAAGACTGAAAGAACATTTGAGGGATATCAGGTTGCATGAAGATAAGCCTTCATATGGTCATTTTAATGGGGAGGGGCATTATGATAAATGGAATTTAAGCATTGTAGTATTGGATTTTGTGAAAGGGGTAAGAGTGAGAGGCTGGTAAGGGAAGACGTGGATGTGGAGGTAGGGGACTAGATCTGGGGTGGGGTTTAACTCTAGGATGAATAATGCGGGACCTTCTTATTAATTCTTTATTGCTTATGTTGTGTAGCCTGTCATAATAGCATCTCTTCAATGTCTCTCAACAATTAATGTCTTCCTGTATGTTATTAGAACTAGCTGTGGTGATTACTGTGTAAAATTTATTATGTGATACTTTTTGTTGAATATAGCACTGAGAAAGGCCAGGGAAAAATATCACTAAGTGTGAAGAAATAATTCAGATCCAACATATCTTGACAATTAAGAAACACCAAACTAGAGGGGTGTCATTTGTGTGCAAAGCACACTATAGTATATCCCCGCATTCGCATTTGTGATTATTGTCGGGGCCGAATCAAAAATCCAAAACCTTTATGCACATCTACAGACGCTATTGATTAACATAACACACTTTTAGTGTTTTGAATTGAAACCCCTAGGAGTTTTTCTCTGGAAACCATTCCTCTAACGACAAAAATGGTGCCCCTTGCACTCCTCGGAGCCAAATCAAAAATCCAAAACCTTTATGCACATCTACAGACCCAATTGATTAACATGAACACACTTTTAGTGTTTCAAATTGAAACCCCTAGGAGTTTTTCACTGGAAACCATTCCTCTAACGACAAAAGTGGTGGCCCTTGCGCCCCCGAGGGCCGAATCAAAAATCCAAAACCTTTATGCACATCTACAGACCCTATGAATGAACATGAACACACTTTCAATGTTTCGAATTCCCCGTGGGAACCCTGGGAAGTAAGCAGCACTTGTTTACTGTGGTAAACCAGTTCCGCTTTACTAGTAAAATAGGACCCAGTCACCAATGCTTGGGGTGAAAGTCCTCTAAAATGGACAACATGTTGATCAATGATTGACTAAACTTGACTTCATCTCCATGTTGTGTCATGATTAGCCATAGTGCATAAATATGTGAAGTTAACCACCAACAAACAAACAATGTTTCGAATTGAAACCCCTAGGAGTTTTTCACTGGAAACCATTCCTCTAACGACAAAAGTGGTGGCCCTTGCACCCCCGAGGGCCGAATCAAAAATCCAAAACCTTTATGCACATCTACAGACCCTATGAATGAACATGAACACACTTTCAATGTTTCGAATTGAAACCCCTAGGAGTTTTTCTCCGGAAACCATTCTTCTAACGACAAAAATGGTGCCCCTTGCACCCCTCGAAGCCGAATCAAAAATCCAAAACCTTTATGCACATCTACAGACCCTATTGATTAACATGAACACACTTCCAGTGTTTCAAATTGAAACCCTGGGAGTTTTTTTTCCAGAAACCATTCCTCTAACGACAAAAATGGTGCCCCTTGTGCCCTCCGAAGCTGAATCAAAAATACAAAACCTTTATGCATATCTACAGACCCTATGAATGAACATGAACACACTTTCAATGTTTCGAATTGAAATCCCTAGGAGTTTTTCGCCGGAAACCATTCCTCTAACGACAAAAATGGTGCCCCTTGCGCCCCTCGGGGCCGAATCAAAAATCCAAAACCGTTATGCACATCTACAGACCCTATTGATTAATATGAACACACTTTTAGTGTTTCAAATTGAAACCCCTAGGAGTTTTTCTCCGGAAACCATTCCTCTAACGACAAAAATGGTCCCCTTGCGCCCCTCGAGGCAGAATAAAAAATCCAAAACCTTTATGCACATCTACAGACCCTACTAATGAACATGAAGACACTTTCAATGTTTTGAATTGAAACTCCTAGCAGTTTTTCGCCGGAAATCATTCCTCTAACGACAAAAGTGGTGCTCCTTGCGCCCCTCGGGGCGGAATCAAAAATCCAAAACCTTTATGCACATCTACAGACCCTATGAATGAACATGAACACACTTTCAATGTTTCGAATTGAAACCCCTAGGAGTTTTTCGCCGGAAACCATTCCTCTAACGACAAAAGTGGTGCCCCATACGCCCCCGAGGGCCGAATCAAAAATCCAAAACCTTTATGCACATCTACAGACCCTATGAATGAACATGAACACACTTTCAATGTTTCGAATTGAAACCCCTAGGAGTTTTTCGTAGCAAACCATTCCTCTAATGACAAAAGTGGTGCCCCTTACGCCCCCGAGGGCCGAATCAAAAATCCAAAACCTTTATGCACATCTACAGACCCTATGAATGAACATGAACACACTTTCAATGTTTCGAATTGAAACCCCTAGGAGTTTTTCGTAGCAAACCATTCCTCTAATGACAAAAGTGGTGCCCCTTACGCCCCCGAGGGCCGAATCAAAAATCCAAAACCTTTCTGCACATCTACAGACCCTATGAATGAACATGAACACACTTTCAATGTTTCGAATTGAAACCCCTAGGAGTTTTTCGCCGGAAACCATTCCTCTAACGACAAAAGTGGTGCCCCTTACGACCCCGAAGGCCGAATCAAAAATCCAAAACCTTTATGCACATCTACAGACCCTATGAATGAACATGAACACACTTTCAATGTTTCGAATTGAAACCCCTAGGAGTTTTTCGCCGGAAACCATTCCTCTAATGACAAAAATGGTGCCCCTTGCGCCCCTGAGGGCCGAATCAAAAATCCAAAACCTTTATGCACATCTACAGACCCTATGAATGAACATGAACACACTTTCAATGTTTTGAATTGAAACCCCTAGGAGTTTTTCGCCGGAAACCATTCCTCTAAAGACAAAAGTGATGCCCTCTTGCTCCCCTCGAGGCAGAATTAAAAATCCAAAACCTTTATGCACATCTATAGACCCTATGAATGAACATGAACACACTTTCAATGTTTTGAATTGAAACCCCTAGGAGTTTTTCGCCGGAAACCATTCCTCTAAAGACAAAAGTGGTGCCCCTTACGCCCCCGAGGGCCGAATCAAAAATCCAAAACCTTTATGCACATCTACAGACCCTATGAATGAACATGAACACACTTTCAATGTTTTGAATTGAAGCCCCTAGGAGTTTTTCGCTGGAAACCATTCCTCTAACGACAAAAGTGGTGCCCCTTACGCCCATGAGGGCCGAATCAAAAATCCAAAACCTTTATGCACATCTACAGACCCTATGAATGAACATGAACACACTTTCAATGTTTCGAATTGAAACCCCTAGGAGTTTTTCGCCGGAAACCATTCCTCTAACGACAAAAGTGGTGCCCCATACGCCCCCGAGGGCCGAATCAAAAATCCAAAACCTTTATGCACATCTACAGACCCTATGAATGAACATGAACACACTTTCAATGTTTCGAATTGAAACCCCTAGGAGTTTTTCGTTGCAAACCATTCCTCTAATGACAAAAGTGGTGCCCCTTACGCCCCCGAGGGCCGAATCAAAAATCCAAAACCTTTCTGCACATCTACAGACCCTATGAATGAACATGAACACACTTTCAATGTTTTGAATTGAAGCCCCTAGGAGTTTTTCGCTGGAAACCATTCCTCTAACGACAAAAGTGGTGCCCCTTACGCCCATGAGGGCCGAATCAAAAATCCAAAACCTTTATGCACATCTACAGACCCTATGAATGAACATGAACACACTTTCAATGTTTCGAATTGAAACCCCTAGGAGTTTTTCGCCAGAAACCATTCCTCTAACGACAAAAGTGGTGCCCCATACGCCCCCGAGGGCCGAATCAAAAATCCAAAACCTTTATGCACATCTACAGACCCTATGAATGAACATGAACACACTTTCAATGTTTCGAATTGAAACCTCTAGGAGTTTTTCGCCGGAAACCATTCCACTAACGACAAAAATGGTGCCCCTTGCGCCCCTCGGGGCCGAATTAAAAATCCAAAACCTTTATGTACATCTACAGACCCTATGAATGAACATGAACACACTTTCAATGTTTCGAATTGAAACCCCTAGGAGTTTTTTGCCGGAAACCATTCCTCTAACGACAAAAGTGGTGCCCCTTGCACCCCTCGAGGCCGAATCAAAAATCCAAAACCTTTATGCACATCTACAGACCCTATTGATTAACATGAACACACTTTTAGTGTTTCGAATTTAAACCCCTAGGAGTTTTTCTCCGGAAACCATTCCTCTAATGACAAAAATGGTGCCCCTTACGCCCCCGAGGGCCGAATCAAAAATCCAAAACCTTTATGCACATCTACAGACCCTATGAATGAACATGAACACACTTTCAATGTTTCGAATTGAAACCTCTAGGAGTTTTTCGCCGGAAACCATTCCTCTAATGACAAAAGGGTGCCCCTTACGCCCCTGAGGGCCGAATCAAAATTCCAATACCTTTATGCACATCTACAGACCCTATGAATGAACATGAACACACTTTCAATGTTTCGAATTGAAACCCCTAGGAGTTTTTCGACGGAAACCATTCCTCTAACGACAAAAGTGGTGCCCCTTACGACCCCGAGGGCCGAATCAAAAATCCAAAACCTTTATGTACATCTACAGACCCTATGAATGAACATGAACACACTTTCAATGTTTCGAATTGAAACCCCTAGGAGTTTTTCGCCGGAAACCATTCCCGGATGTATGGACGTACGGACAGTACGGCGGACGGACAGAGACAACCAATATATCCCCGCATTTTTTCAAATGCGGGGATAATTATCTGTTCATTCCGAATGCCTGATATTTTGGCCTTTAATAAATTGTAAATTACAGTCATTTCCCATGTAAACAAATCATACCATCCACGTCACTTGCTATTTTAAAATTGGCTAATGATCCACACTGCATTCGGTAATCTATCCGATGTAGCCGAGACCAACCAATAGCTGCCAAGACCCACCAAAGCTGGTTGGCCTGAGTGAGCTAAGATCAAATTCGACAATTCTGGCAACGGCAATTTTTACGAAAACTCAGACACCACAGGTATTGGTGGTCAGGACAGCTTTGTCCTATTACCGAAACACAACCCTGATTTACACTTTATTGTCGGCCGAAATAACAGGCCTTTAGTACGAATGAATAAATTAATTTTCAAGTGTAAAGTGTAAAGGTAACTTGAATTATAAATATTTCTCCACAATTATATATATACCTGGTTACTATAATTCTGAAAAAGTGCATTGCTTCTCATGCATTGGAGCATAAAATAATACTAAAATTGGAGGTGCCGACATACATGTATTGAAAAAATCATGTAAAATCCCTAAAAATAAACAAGTTACAAGTCCAAATTATTTTATCGAAATTAGATCGTCAAACTACAACACAACGTTCATTTATACTTCTGAAAGGTAACACCGGCAACCACCAATGTTGAAAGTCAACCTCCAGTGGTCTCCGAGGGTTATAAGTGGGTGATGATGAATGTGAATTCCAAATTTCGGTTGACTAAAAAGTTGTTGAGACGAATCATCCTGATATTTGGGGTAAAAAAATTGATGGGACGAATCGTCCTGGTTGTCAATTTGGGACAAAACGTCAGGGATGAACTGGTTTCGGAACGAAACGTCCTGTAACCGTGTAACAGGGGTTTAAGTTGTGATGTGCATTCATTGCTATCGATGAAGGTAAGTGTAACAGGGGGTCAGGTTGTGACGTGCATTCATTGCTATCAATGAAATAGTTGTTAGTGACACAACTTTCAGTAACTGTGGCCTAAAATAATCTCATTGACAACAGTGCTAACCTTTCACTCTCTGTACAACACACCAAGTTGTTTTGAAAAAAATTACTTATACATCCACAAAGTACATCATCTCTTGAAAAAAATAAACTGGAAAAAATATATGGTCCCACATTAATCTTGAATTTAAATTTCGAATTTTCGCTACTACCGTATGGTCTTGCACTGAATGACCTTGACACTTTTTTTTTTCCATGCCTCACGTTTTGATGAGATTCTTACACATTCCAGCACAAAATTACAAACAAACTTTTTAATTATTTCTAAAGTGTGCAAATCACAATTTTAATTAATGGTTTCAAAGCCAAAATATATTGAATTAATTGGCTGATCATCCGTATTTAATCCTATTCACAACTCTGGGAGTCAAATACCCTGGTTCACATGGTCACTTATTTAGGCTTTCATAACTTGTAATCATGTTTCACTGTCGAGAGTCGTCGCAGGAACATTGGGACTGCACAACATTTAGCCATCGATGAACTTTTGGCCTTGGAAGATTCAAACCCCATTCTTATCTTAGAAGGAGCATGATAGCTCATTGGTTAGAAAGGTTTACAGTTCTACATGTATTTTGATCCACGTAATCTGATTTGTGGCTTTTCACAAGAAACTTCATCCTGATTGTATATGTGGGAGCATGGTGGCATTGTGTACTAGGACAGGGCAGTATTCAGAGCAAAATATTATGGCATTTCATGAAAAATAAAATGGTAAACATATCACTTATCACAGCAGTTTATTGATCTGGTCATAGTTCATGTATCACATCAAGTTGACAAGGTGGGATAGCAGGATCAAACAAGCGACTTCTGTGAATGTGAGCCAGCTATCACACCTGGTCTGTGGGATGTTATTTGACGACCAGATCAATGCACTGTAGTGATAAAAGGTTTATTTTTTAGTTCTAAGTAATTAATTAAATTCATTAAAAATTCCTATTCTGAATGAAATACCTGCCCCTGCCCATTGAACACACTAAATCAATAGTCTGTATTTGGTCAACATGATCTAAAGCCATGTTCTCATACTATAGTGATATGATTTAGGATTACACATGTGCTTTCCAGTATATATAATAAAAATAATATTTGTGATACAATGGTGGTACATGTATTTATATGAGAAAACTTATAGTCATAATTATAATAAATAGTATGATTGTTCTCGACACCTGGAAGACTGCAAAGCAGCAACTGACATTTTGAGTGAATTGTAAGCATGCTGACCAACCACCTGAATAACTGTGGTGATCAAAACAGGGCTCGAAATGTACACCTGTCCACCTGTCACTGACAGCCAGACATTGGGTGGAGAGAAGTAAAAATAAATCATACCTGTCACATATGACAGGCCAGTTACCCTTCACCTAACAAATCGGCCAAAACCGACTCCATATTAATATACAAAAAATTGCCATGCTATTTATTAATTTTTCTCTCCCAAACCATAGCCTATGATCCCTCATTGGAATGAGCTCATTGAGCTCATTCCAATGAGGGGCCATAAGCTATGGTTTGGGAGAAAAAGAGGATTTTTTTTTTCGAAAAAACTATTAGGTCAAGGAAAAATAATTTATATTGTCAGGGAACGTGCCGGAAAAAAATAGGGTTGGTCGGTCAACAATTTTTTTTCCTCATTTTTTGTGTGTTTTGCATCAGAATTTGTTGGGATTTTTTACCGATTTGGGGAAAACAATTAGAGCCGGCAGTAAAAAATATGGTCGGTCGGGTTCCCTGAACAAATTAATTATTTTTCCCCGGCCCTAGAGCTGTCGTCTGCAACTAGTGTTAGATAATGGGTTAATAACCAGTGAATGATTTGATTCTGAAATCAAAGCATCAAGATCAGGGATAAGCCAACAGTATTTGTTCACTGATGAATGGTATAGCACAACATACATGTAGTATACATTTTAAACACAACTTTTCACAGTACTGTGTCTGTATACACGTATTCATAAATTCACACAAGCTTCCAGTGTTCAGGTGAAAATTTTAAGCGACAGGTAAGAAAAAAATCCACCTGTCATGTGTGACAGGTAGAAATTTTGGAACATTTCAAGGCCTGGATCAAAACCTGACCAATGTCTGTCGGAAAATTTATGTTTAGGGCTTGTCATGAGAAAGAGGTTTCTATTGCAAGTGTTACCAACAGTTGCAAAGAATTGTATTCAGATAATCATTTTTAAACTGTCGCTGTAATTCACAAGAAAGTCAGACTCATTGACATGTATACAGTTATAGTTAGATCCCTTGATATGCCTACTTTCCTGGTGACACTTTACAAATCAAATGCTATGATTTTCATTGCCACATGATTAGTGGAATACATTGTTAAAAATATATGAGTAAGGCCACACAAAGGAGATCTTCTGTTTCTCAGGCCATTATTTGTGAAATTGCATGCGGGCGAGCGTTTTTATTTTTTATTTTCTATTTCAGTAATTACTTTTTTGCCATCAAAAGTTCATGTTCTTGGTTCAAGTTTTAGGCCTCGTAATCTACAGAACAGCATGGGTCGTGGTGTATTTCATCCCTTGAGTGCAAGAAGACTTTGCAATGCTAAAGCATTGCAAAGCCTTCTTGCACTCAAGGGGCAAATTCATCATTTTTTTTAACTTGGGTTGTACCCGCTGCTTCATTAATTAAATTTTTGATATTTGTTCCTATAATTATTGTTTGGAATCTAACATTATTGAGTCTGTGGAGATATTGCCCACTCATGTAAAGTGACCAGTTCATGGCAACCATGCTATAATTTAGTGAAATAACATTCTGTTATATTTGATAATAATAAAGCATTCAAAATTTAATTTTATATTGTTCTCAGTTGTTGCAGTTGTTCTGTTTTTAATATCACTCCAATTTTCACAAATGTTAAAGTAAGGCATCATGCAAAAATTCATTAAGATTGCTTGTGGTTGTTTATTTGGAATTGGCTCTTCTAAAAACTTCATGCAAGTCACAATTTCTTGCTGTGTAAATGGTATAAGATCATGTCATTTTTCAGTTTGTAATTTCGCAAAATGAAGGATGACTGTGAAAAACCTGAGATTTGTGTCTCATTGGCTTAGCCTATGGGCTGTATCAACAATATTGTGGAATTGCCCTATTTTCAACCTTAGACAGTCATTTGCGGCTATTTTCAAGGCCTGAGTATATTGCCCTTGTCAGCATGATATTTTTTAAATCTTTAAATTTAAACTAAAAAAAATGCAAGCTATTGAATATTGTATGTCTTAGATTGCTAAGAACCTATTGTCCTGGTTTTATTTATGTCACAAGAAAGGTGAGAGTCTGTCTTCTAGAGTTCTGTTAAATATGGGCAGTTGAATCTTGATGTGACAAATTCAAAGCAGGTGTGTCGAAATTTTTGTTGTTCGTATCTTTCTATTTCCCTCTGTGTACAAGTACCAGTTACTTACTTGATGCTATATATTTCTTTTCTTTCACAGACAGAGGGTGAAAGACATGTTTTATCATGCATATAACAGTTATTTGAGATATGCATATCCTTATGATGAACTTCGACCTTTGACCTGTGATGGTCATGATACATGGGGAAGGTAAGTTGTAATATATCACTAATATGCAAATTACATTTTACAGTTATGTGGTTGTTGGTAGTATATTGAAACCCTGTTAATTGAATAGCCACTTTCAGGCCTTAGATTCTCAAATTTCTAGGGGTGTTAAAGATCACACTCCTCAGCAATGTGATTAATTAGGGAAGATTGAGTAAAACCACGAATGACACTTTCTATGTTAATTCAAAGATCTACTCCAGCAACTATAACTGAACAAACATTCTCTTTATCTGCAATTTTATTTTTCAAAGTATTAAAGGGTTGATTGAATCAAAGTATTAAAGGGTTGATTGAACATATGATGCGAATCTTCTAATCATTAACTGGTAGAGTGCTACTTTTTTCTTGGCCACAGATTTCATTTCACCACATATTGTTCGGTTACATTTGATAGGATAGTGCCTATCCATTTATTCGCTAAATGGTAGTGTTCAACCAATTATCAAAAATGGTCGCTGACCGATTACTGGCTATTTGAGCTCACAATCGGCCGATTCTAATGCTGTTCCGATTGTAACACCGTGTACTACTAGACAAGTTGAGGTTCGAAAGAACTACATTAAACTGAACATTTTTAACAGTGTTATACTTTGTTGACTGGGTTCACAGTAAATTACCAGTCACGCACACTTGGGCGGTAAACGTGGCTCTCAGAGCCTCATTAACTGCCCAAGTACATGCGACTGGTAATTTTACTGCGACCTGAGTCAATGGAGTGCAACCTTTAAATTTCCGGTATGAACTGGCGATTGCCGCAAGTACATGTCGTTTAACTTGTATATCCTGTAAAGGGGCATCTAGAGAGATTGAGAAAACACATTGTGGTTCTTTCTCAACTTTATTGACATCTTTTTACATTAACAATTGAACAATTGCAGAAGATAATACAATGCGGTTAATGAAGCATCACAAAATGCTTGGCAGCAATCGTTTGAACCGATGTTCCAGTAGCCGTTGCCATTGTTATTGTGGTTGCCGGTTCCGATCATCAGTTGAACACTACTAAATGGGATAAATGATGGGATGGATCATCCTGAGATATTTGGAACAATTGTCCTACTTTGATTTTGGGATGAATAGTCCAAGGACAAAACATCCTTGGACTATTCCTGTACCTGCTTACAACATCAAATTGTCCAATGCATTTTTATCAGTTATTTCAATGTGATTGGCTGTTTGTATGCACACAGGGATGTCATGATAGCATCTTACCCTAAAATACACAATTTAGGCCCCACAGAGTACATCTTGTTTCTCAGGTGATTGTTTTGTAAAATTGCATGTGGTCGGATAGATTTTTATTTTATTTTTGTAATTATTTTTTAGGCCTTGAGGTACCTTATTATATTATTTTCAAATGAGCAAAACCATACCATTTGTACTTCTGTTGTCAAGATAAATATGATACTTGACCAGTCCACTATCACCATCACACTGAGGTGTGCTACTCTTGTGTTCCTAATAAACAGTTGTGGGGAGGGGGTAGGTGTACTGGAATCACCTTGTCTGTTCGTTCATTTGTCTGTCTGTAGACATAATTTTGTCGGGAGATTTTCTTGGACGTTCACAGACCAATCTGCTCGAAACATGGTATGAATGTGAATGGGAACCTGTGCACCTGCGATTATAGTTCTGGCCGGATTATTTTTTCCAGATTTATGCCCTTTTGAACTTGAAATAGAAGGCTAAAATTTTATCTGGAGATTTTCTCAGATGTTTATGGGTTGATTCCTTTGAAACTTGGTATGCATGTTTACTACCATGGGAACCTATACACCTGCAGTTGTAGTTATGATCAGACATTTTTTTTTGCCAGAGTTATGCCCGTTTTCATCTTAGATTGTCCGAATATTGTCCAGGGATTTTCTGAGATGTTTATGGGTCGATTCCTTTGAAACTTGGTATGAATACATGTATTTACTACCATGGGATCCTGTGCACCTGCGATTATACATGTAGTTTCAATCAAACCTTTTTTTGACAGAGCTATGTCCTCTTTAGTCTTAGAATGCCTGAATGTCCAAGAATTTTGTCTGGAGATTTTCTGACATTTATGGGTTGATTCCTTCAAAACTTGGTATGGATGTTTACTACCATGGGAAGCTGGCACCTGTGATTATAGTTTTGAGCCTCCACAGCAGCTGTAAGTTCCTCATCATCTTGAAATCTTTGACCACGTAAGTGTTTCTTCAAATTTGAAAAGAGATGGTAGTCACCAAGTGACTACCGTTTCTTTCCAAATTTGAGGAAACACTTACGTGGTCAAGGATTTCAAGATGATGAGGAACCAGGTGCAACAAGTGTATTGAATTACAAGGGGACAATGTTGAAAAATAAATATGTTCTGTACGATATTCCAGCTTTATTTATGTTAGGCTCAAAACTTTTTGACATCCCCTCGTAAGTGGTCACAGAATACAGAACTTCTTTAGACGATCTTGATAAACCTTATTCCATCTGTAGCTACCCTGAGACATAGACTGCATATTGATAAGATCAACCTGGCCGCGGCAGGAAAATTCACTACTTAGAATAGGTTTCACCACAACACCTTTTGTCAGTGGCCGCTTTCTTTTTTGCCGACATTCTTGACACAATTCTGGTGTCTGTCGTTTCTTAATAAGCTTCTCAACATCACCACATCGTAGCACTTCATACGGATTAAGAAGGTAATACTCATGACGACTTTTAGTTTTCTTATTGCCACTAGCTTTCTTAAGATCCTCTGTAATGCCAATATACTGCTCTTTTGGTATGAGATATTTGGGACACTTCTCATACCTAAAAAACAACTGATGTCGAAATTTTAACTCAATATTATCAGACATGTTGACAGTAAACTAATTGAAGTGAAGTATTGCTGACTGGTGGTTATACAGTGAACAATTCTTAAGAAATTCTATGAAATAACTGGTATTTCACACTTTGACTGAACCTAATAGTCATATAGTGTAAAAAATCATGAAATAACTGGTAATTTTTGCCATTTCACACTTTGACTGAACATGGTAGTCAAATAGTTAAAAAAATATGGCAATAATTCAGACATTTCATGAAATGACTGAAGTTTTAGGCATTTCATGAAATGACTAATTTCACAGTTTGACTGTAACATATTCAAAGGCCAAATTGGTCAATAGAAAAGAAAAAATTGGTGATTGTTAGGGTAATTTCTCGACATCACAAGATTTTTCATTCAATTAACAGAGCAGCATGGGTATAAACGATTAACTAACCTTTAATTTATATCCATGTTGCAGTCATGGTTATCCATTGTTCAGAAATATGCAGTGTTCACCATAATCTTGTTCAACTGTGTACGCAATGACCAGTCACTCTCCAGTTGTCCTTACTGGTGACCTCGGATTAAGAAGTTGTGTATTGTGTAAACAACGCATGCTTTGTTTCTTCAACCAGTGAACAATAGACCAGATTAGCAACTGTCTTTAATTGTTGATGGTACTTTCCCTATTGACCAAAATCAAGGATTAACACAGTAATAAAACGGTAAAGGATTCAATTAACATGTCAATCGGTTACTGTATAGATCATTAGTGTTCAACCGATGATCGGAACCGGCCACCACAATCGGCCGATTATGGACAATCAGATGACAACGGCAACGGCTCCTGGAACATCGGTTCAACCGATTGTTGCCAAGCAACTTCTGATTTTTCCGAATCACATTTTATTATCTTCTGCAATTGTTCAATTGTTAATGTAAAATGATGTCAATGATACCATTCAATAAAGTTGAGAAACAACCACAATGTGTATTCTTAATCTCTCTAGATGCCCTTTACGGGATATACGTGTTAAACGACATGTAAAGCTTACAACTGAGCACACTTGCAGCAATCACCAGTTCATCCCGGAAAAGTGAAGGATGCACTCCATTGGCTCAGGTCGTAGTAAAATTACCAGTCGCACGCACTTGGGTGGTAAACGTGGCTCTGAGAGCCACGTTTACCACCCAAGTGTGCGCGACTGGTAATTTTACTGGGACCCCAGTCAACAAAGTTTAACACTTTGAAAAATGTTCAGTTTAATGTAGTTCTTTTGAGCCTCGACTTGTCTTGTAGTGCACGGTATTACAATCGGAATCGGCATCAGAATCGGCCGATTGTGTGCTCAAATAACCGGTAATCGGTTAGCAACCATTTTTGGTAATCGGTTGGACACTATAGATCGTATATGTTTCATGATACTTTATTATTTCATGTTCCGTTTTATGTTAAATTTGATTTTATAAAATTTTATGCTTTTGATCTTTCTGGAATAAAATATAAAAAAAGGGTTTTTATGCAGTACAGCTGCTGTGGACTAGTAATGATGTCCAAGCATGTGTTTACTGGGTAATAAAAATCATCATCAGCAAAATTTCAATTAATGAAGCACAGGGTTTTACCCGGTGCTTCAGTAATTAATTGTTTGATGAGTATTCTAAAAATTACTGTTTGGAATCTAATATTATTGCATCCGTGGAAATATTGCCTACCCATGGAAAGTGATCAATCCATGACGGCAATACTGCAGTTCTCCCATATAAAATACCCATGGCACAAAAAAATCTCATTTGTCACAAAAAAATCTCACTTGGCACAAAAAATATTCAGCTTTGGCACATTAAAATATTGAGCCAGCATGAACACTGGAAATATGTGACCTTAAACAACAATAAATAAATAAAAATTATATTAATTGTAGTTTCCTCTATATGCAGTTGGCCCAAGAGAAACATTATATGGCTTAGACATGGAAGTTGATGGAACATATCTTTGTATCTCACCCACACAAGGGCGAAAAATTCTGGTATCTTGTTTAACAGTCATCTTTATCAGGGTTCAGGGTTGGGGTATTCGTATTCAGTATTTGTATTCAGTCATATTCGAATACAGTTTATCATGTATTTACTTGTATTCAGTATTCACTGAATGTTATGAATACATGCATTCATATTCAAATAAATTAAAATTTGAGCCATATTCATGAATTCATTTTGAATACTTTTTGAATACTTTCTATATTTTGGAAAGATCCATATACTGAATAAAAGGTATTCACAGATCAAGCCCATGGTCTCCAGACGACAAATTCACACCTCATATCAATATTAAAGACTTAATAATCCCCGATATTATTTATATACCACCAAATACCTTGTCTGAAATTTGGGCATTGAAAGCAGACAATAGACTTAATTATCAATTAACTTGTCACAATACAACCTATTTATGCAACGGGTCCAGGACATTATTTTGAGACGGCCGCAAGAGGCTGTATTTATGAACCGATCTTTACGAAACTTCTTGGGTACCTTTGTTATCACCTTGGGACGAGAACGAGTGTTTTTGGGTGCGGTCCAAAATTCAAGATGGCCATCAGCAACCTTTTTGTACCAAAATTAGTGCAATCAGTTTTTTGTACAGAACTTCTGTATGAAAGTTCTGATTTGAATAAATTTTTGTAGGAATGTTTAGTAACATGGAATACATCACATATAATACAAGTTTTTTTCTTGTGCAGAAATTATGCAAATTAGATGAACTTTCATTTTTTCAGTGCTACAGTAAGTGCACTTTTCAATACGGCTCGGGCTTGAGTCTGTATTTATGAACTGATCTTCACGAAACTTCTTGGGGTACCTTTGTTATCACCTTGTGACAGGAAAGAGTGTTTTGGGGTGCCTTTGTTATCACTGTGCTATGAGAACAAATATTTTTGGGTTCAGTCAGACCCACTCTGGGACTCAAAGACTTCTTTTCTAGTTTAGCATCTAACCGTCGCCCACCTTTACAATACTTTACCTACACATTTGTTACAGGCTACGGTCAGCATTTATGTACAGACCGTTACAATACTTTACATGTACCTTTGTTATCAGGTCATTACCTAGATGTTTGTCATTCTATGTCACATACTATATATGTACATATCTTAAATAAGTTGAGCTACAGTGTCATTGACACTTTCATTTAATTCACGATTCAGGACCAGACTCAGCAAATCGTGTTGTTCTTAATTCTTCAAATGAGTGTTTAGAACACCTATCTAAATCATCAGCATGGTTCATGGACGGTACATTTTCAACTGCTCCAGGGTGTAGGTTATAGTATCAGGTTTTAATGGAAATATGAAGTGATTATGCTCTGTTCATATGTGGTTGTGCTGATCATTGTTATTCTTGTTGAAGGTTATAGTATCAGGTTTTAACCCTTTACCTAACGCTACCGGTTTTATCTGTTACGTTAGGTAAAGGGTTTGTGCAAATATGAATATCATTGTTGTTTACATATATTTGAAGTGCTTATGCTCTGTTCATATGTGATTGTGCTGATCATTGTTATTCTTGTTTCATTGAACCCAATCATATATATTTGTGCTGATGAAGTTCATTCTTGCCATTGTAGTTGTATATAGAAAAATATCGAAAAGTGTAGGTTTTACCCTGTTTTTTACTGTTATATGAAGAACGTATTAATAAAGAGAATATATTATTATTTATCTTTTGTTATATAATGTGACCATATTCATATTTTTGAAAAACTACCCTTGTATGGTATAAAATCGTTCGACCATTAGGGTTTTTTTACCTATGGGTTTTTTTCCTAGGGATGTTTTTTCCTAAGGGTTTTTTTTCCTAAGTTTTTTTTTCCTAGGGTATTTTTTTCCTTCTGTTTTTCAACTCTATTGAATGATATCATCAACATCATTTTACATTCAAAATTGAACAATTGCAGAAGATGATAAGATGTGGTTAATGAATCATCAGAAAAAAATGCTTGGCAACAATCTGTTGACCCGATATTCCAGGAGCTGTTGTCATGTGATTGTCCACAATTGGCTGATTGGGGTGGCCGATTCTGATCATCAGTTGAACACTAGTGTTAGGAGGCCTTGAAAGGCCTTGACTATTAACGAAATAAAAATGCTGACAAAGCACATAATCATAACTAGATAGTTTTATATTCCAGAGTTTGTGAAAACATACATGTAGTCTTAACTAGGACGTCCACTCATCACCCCCTCCACCCACTTCCCTACAGTAGTACCCTTTGGCTGTTACTCCCTCCTTCCAAAGGCTTCCACTTCCCTTGTAGGGAAGTGGAAGGAGGGGGTAATGACAGGAGGTCCTAGTTAAGACCAGTGAGTGGAGGCCCTTGAAAATCTTTGAATTTCACTTTTATGTGGCCCTTAAAAAATGCTGAAATATATCGAGAAATGGCCTTGAATAGCCTTGAATTTTATCAGTCCTTGCCTGCAGAAATTCCTGTATATGAGCTCTGATAAACAAGATTGGCCCATTAACTCTATATAACAACTATTTCTGCTCAGTACTGTTCACGAAGATTGTCAATTAAATGTGCTTGTTTGCTGTGGAGAACAAGCTCTGTTTCATGGGTAAAATAGGACAACCACCAAGTTGCTTGATATGGAAGCCATCTAAATGGGCAACATGGGTATAAACAATTGACTAAACTTGACTTTAATCACTTTATATCCATGTTGCCGTCAGAAATGTGTGACCTTAAACACCACTAAATAAATAATAACAGTACAGTACAGTCGCAGTGGACTGGTTGTAATCTATGCATGGGCAGTGATGTCCGAGCATGTGTTTACCAGGTAATAAAAATCATCATCAGCAAAATTTTAATTGATGAAGCACCTGGTTGTACCCGGTGCTTCATTAATTAAATTTTTGACGATGATTCCTATAATTAGTGTTTGGAATCTAGTAGTATTGTGTCTGTGGAAATATTTCCCACCCTTGTAAAGTGACCAGTTCACAGTGGCCATATACTGTATGTACACTAGTTGAATGTTCACTTACATCTCAACAGTCTCTATATTTTATATCAAACAAAATACCTTGCAAATGAACACATCCCAAAAGGTTCTAAACCCAGTAAGGCTTGCATAGTGATAACTGAAACATATTCCATGTTGGTGCCAAATTTGAGTTCCATATCTTATTAAATGCCAAAATACAAACTCGATAATGAGGCTTGTATACTTGCAGATAGATTTCTTACAATAACAAAACTGGAAGAAGCTTAATGGAAGACTGACTTTGGGGGAGGGGAGCACAAATGTTGAAAATGCACTTGGCCTACCATGGTTTGGGCTGGTGGGAGAAAAATGTGAAAGATGGGTCCACAAAAATGTTATTTTCTTCAATCTGAAGTCTTGATGGAAGGAATTGAAAGCTTTTATGTATGTGTAGTATGGGGCGGAGAGAGAACATCAATTAACACTAAACATGTATACTTTCTTAACTGCTGACAACTTTATTTTTGTATCAATAATCACAACATATTGAGAGGAATCACCATCCGCATTTGATTATTTTATTCAATCTACTGGAGGAAGACTTTCAAGTATGGTGAAAATGTTAAAAAATCTCTAAGCTCTTAAGGGTAAAGCTATGTTTTTGAGGCAAAAATTGAATAAAATTTGGATATGACACAGAGTGAGGTCGGGACTTCAATACACCATCTCAGAAACCCATATGGTGGTAATAACCAATTTATCTTACAATAGTCCTCCCTTTCTTGACTTGTTTGCATTATGAAGGGATTGGGTACAGTTTTTAAGAGTGTCTGTTTTGACAGTCTTTCAGCATCTATGGATTGACTTTTTGTGAATGGAGATCATGACGTCATGTTATTCTTGCCCTATGCATGATGTAATCCAAATTCATAACATTTATAGCTGTGTTTCGTCTGTGTATTTCTAGGTTTTATTTCTCATGTTTAATGCATACAGTTAAAACTAGAAGTCCTGTCATGAATAGTGAGCTTATCTAGGCTTAATTGTGCGTTGGAATTGTGTGCAATTGCCATATCAAATGGTATCCAAAGCACGGCAGGTTCTCTTGGTTATTCATAGCAAACAAATGCAATGTTTCTGCCAATGGACCTCCGGGTTACCCGGAGGTCCATTGGCTGAAACATTGCTTGTGCACAGGCCATATGTACAGAATTTGATAGCTTTACTTGAGGCATAACGCATACATTAACGCGCATATCAGCATGCTATTTGTGCGCATTTCATGACAGGACTTCTAGTTTTAACTGTAGTAGGCCTATATAAAAATATCATCATGTCAAAAAATGATATAGTCTCTAATTTATCTCATTGATGTGATGATTTATTTATCAGTTAATTGCCGTTATAAAAAATGATGACCTAGACATGTGTAGAAACCTGATGACAATTGAGTGTAGGTACAAAATTATCTTTCTTAATCGAATGATCACCCTTGCAGTTGCTAACTGCAATACAGATTTGTGTTTTGTCTAGATGTTTTACTTATACTCTTGTGTTCCTAATAAACTTTTAATTTGGGGGAATTTCTCCACCCTGTATGTACCTTATTTGGGCCTGTATGTTTATTAAAATTGCCCTTCTAAAAGGCAGGAGATCTTCAAATTAGTAAATTTTCACTGAATTATGTGATAGTTTTTTGTTTAGCACCATGTTCTCATTGTAGTAATCATGATGCGTAAATGCCTATTAGTTTTCTTTAATAAAACTAACTGCAATACTGGAAAATTAGTTGACTTTTAGATAAAATTAACTAGTATCACTCCCCCATCCCCTCAATGGATTTCCACCCTGTATTATTATTTGGGCCTGTACTTTTATTTAATTTTAATAAATGTTCCACCCTGTACTTTATTCCCACCTGTACTTTTATTTGGAGCACAAGAGTATTGGGGGAAATACGTTCTCCTTGTTAGATGAATTATAGGAATACATTTAATTTGAATGCTCTCAAACCTATTTTGTAGTCATGTAACATGTCTGCCGAAAAAAAGAGGGATACATGCACATCCATCCAGCTAGCCACACCTCCCCCTTTTCCATGCCTCACCCAATTTTGCATCCCTGAAAGCTTGTTTTACAGCTTACATATTATAAATATATTGTTGATATTTTTCCAGCTATTCCTTGACACTAATTGATGCTCTTGATACACTGGCAATCATGGGGAATTATACAGAATTTAGAAGAGTGGCAAATGTATTACTGACATCAGTCGACTTTGATAAAGATCTCAATGTATCAGTATTTGAAACAAACATAAGAGGTGAGTAAAAATTTGCTGTAGCTTAACAACATACATGTAGCAGATGTTCGTTGATGTTTTTCTTGAAACAACAGTACGCTTCAGTTCAAATGATAATGAGCAGTATGAAGCGTGCCTCCCATTTTTAAAATCAAAAGACTGTTTTAAACTTTCACGTTGGAAGGCTATTTGATGCAACTTGACACGAGGTGACGTGGGCTGTTGAAAGTGTTGTTAACCCTTTACCCAACGTAACGGCCAAAACCGGCCAGCGCTATTCTAAAAAATCGCCAATTAATTTTCATTATTTTTTCATTTTTTGTCTCAAAAACATAGGTTATGACCCCTCGTTGGAACAAGCTTGTCTAGCTCGTTCCAATGAGGGGTCATAACCTATGTTTTTGAGACAAAAAAATGAAAAAACATAGTTATTCAAGAATTTTTTTTTGCAAGTGTCGTCTGCTTTTCATGTTAGGTAAAGGGTTATATCCCAATAAATAAATTTGATGCAACTACACATAATTATCAATGTCAGCATTGAGACCAAGTATGCTTACAAGTAGACACAAGAAAATGTGATATGACAATTTTTCAAAGGTTGATTCACTTTTTCCTCAGAATTTTTTATTTTTTTTTTTTTTAGGGTTTAACGACACATCAACAGCCAGGGTCATATCATGTCGGTGACAGTTTTACGGGTGGAGGAAGCCGAAGTACCCGGAGAGAACCACCGAGCAACGACGAGCAGCTGTCAGCTCTCCAACATCGTAACTCTGAACTCTGCGCCGCGACACAGGCAGGGTTAGAGGGGTTGAAGACATGCGCACCTTCGACGTACAGTACGCCTTAGTACACAGCGTCATCGTGCCCCCGTGTAGGCAATCGGGGTTAAGTGCCTTGCCCAAGGACACAACGCGGGAGCGCGAATCATTTGCTGAAATGGTCACCCATCCAACTACTAACCGCGCTCGACGTTGCTTAACTTCGGTGATCTGACAAGAACCGGTTACAGCGACGCCACCGCGCCCCCTCCTCAGAATTATCAGGGATCAAAGAAGGTAACATTACCGCCTTCCAGTCACAAAAGTGCCAACTTTCTTTATCAAATTGAAATCTGGATGTGACACACTTACACAAATGAGTCATAATTCTATAAATAAAATACTTCAAAATCTAGAGCAAATAAAGTAAAACACAAAAACAAGATATGAAATTCAATTTGAAGATAATGTTTTTTGACAGGTGAGGTTGTACCATGTTGTGTGGAGAAAAACAGACAGAGAATCCAGTTGCAATCCGATCAACATTCTTTGTACACTTATTAAATCGTAGTACTGTAACAGGGTTCTTAATGCCTTTTTGAAATTCTTGAAAAAAGTAGCAAAATTTGTGGCAGTTTGGAAAAAGTCTTGAAAAGTGTGGAAAAAATATCAGTCAAGTCCTAAAGGTATTAAATAAGTATGAAAATTAATTTTTTGAACAAACTTCAACCCTCTCCACACTGATGTCGAAATACCAAAATTTCAGCCTTCAGATATTTCCCATAATGCAACAAGGAATTCAACCAATTCAATCTCATTGAGCTCTGTCAGTCAAGATTAAATTGGTTAAATTCCAATTTTCCTTGTGGGAAAAATTTGCTATTTGAAATTTCAGTGTTTTGATATCAGTGTTCAGAGAGTGAAGTCATTTGAAATACAAAATATTAAAATTCCTAGTATTTCTTTTTTGTAGTCTTTGCCCACTCGAACATGCAGCTTTGCTCAAGTTTGCTGAAGTACATGAATATGGAGAAATGACATTCTTGCACCTGTTTTTAAAAAAAACAAAAGATAATCATCTTTGATTCACGCAAAATGTTCATTTGATTTGAAAGTGTCCTTATATTATTAACTCATAGAGTGCTAGGAGCCACAACCAGGGCTCTACTGAAAAGTTCTGAAAGCCACTTTAGTGGCTTTACACTGTATGCAATAGCTGGTCATTTATGTTGCAGTAAATAAAGAAGTGTTCATATAAAATTGTTTCATTATAATTTATTGGAGAGTGCCAAAAGGCTCTCTATTTATGTATTTATTTATTTATTGATGTTTAAGGTCACATATTTATGCACAATGGCTAATCATGACCGTGACAGTTTTATGGGTGGAGGAAGCCGGAGTACCCGGAGAGAACCACCGAGCAACGACGAGCAGCTGCCAGCTCCCCAACATCGTAACTCCGCACTGCAGCACAGGCAGGGTTAGATTGGTTGAAGACATGTGTACCATCGACGTGCAGTACGCCTTAGTACACGGCGTCATCGTGCCCCCACGCGGGCAATGGAGATGAAGTGTCTTGCCCAAGGACACAACGCGGTTGCCGCAGGTGGGATTCGAACCGAGGACCTCTCAGCTTGCAGCCTGCACCGCTACCTACTGAGCCACCGCGCTCCCAAAAGGCTCTCTCCAATAAATAGTAATAAAAGAATTATTGATGAACAAAATATTACTAAACTATGGCTCCACTTGCTGGCAGCATTGTATCTTTGAAAAAAAAAATACTCATGTTACAAATCAACTTTGAAGAATAATTTAGCACTCGGCCAGTTAAAGGTCTGGAGTAATATACTGATTTTTTTTTTTGCTCCCTCATAATAAGGTAACACTTTCATAGGTGTTGCTGGGGGGGACAGGGGGGGGGGGGGGGTGCAAACGAACTCCCTTTACATTTTTTTCTAAAACAGAGAATGTAGATAAATCCCACAAAGTCCACCCGAGAGCTCCGTTTGATACTAAATTAAAAACTTTTCCCAGGGCCATGCACCAGGAACCCTCTAAAATGCTTGTGCCTCTGGCAGCTGTCAAATGTACCTCCGGTGTACCTTTTTCATCAAATCAAGTCGAACCCCTTTTGATCCCCGTGGGAACCCCGGGAAGTCAAGCAGTGCCTGTTCACTGGTAAACAGGCTCTGTTTTACTGGTAAAATAGGACCCATTCACCAATGCTTGGGAGGTGCAAACCCTCTCTGAAATGGGCAACATGATACTCCTGTTATGGTCTTGATTAGCCATTGTGCAAAAATATGTGACCTTACACACCAATAAATAAATAAATATAATAATAACCCCTTTTGAAGACTCCTGGCGACATCCATGATTGACTTAACAATGGGCATCTAGTGAAGTCTTCACTGCCTATACTGGTTGTCAAGACTTCACTAGAAACCATTTCCAAGGAAATTGAATTTCCATCAGCAAGAGCGCCAAAAACCAGTACACATGTATGTTGGAACACAAGTTCTATGTGCACATGTAAGAAAAGAACCATGCCAAGATTGAAACTAGGCCATTAGAGTCAAACTCTGGTGAATATATAAATATGAAATTTATGTTTTTTACTATAGAATATATGTATATACTGGTTTCACTGACAAGTGTATAATAGTACTATAAAGTTCTAAATTATTTAAGAACTGACATCTGAGACTCGCAGCAGGAGTTTGTGAGAATCATAACTGCTTCTTTGGAATCAAGATAAATTTTAAGGGCTTTTTAATTTCCAGAGGCCTGTACACATATATGGGAGACTAGTCTGTGATGCATTAGCTCCAACTCACTTATTCTTGTAAAACAAGGCTAACAATCATGGCACTCCCTCCCTCCTCCATTTACTGTATTTTTATATGACAACCAATGGCCCAGACTAGCTGGTGCAAACTCGATATTGTCAAGGGCCAAACACAAATTTTGAACACCCCAATCCCCAAAATTTGCATACAAAACCGAAAATTAAAAGTCCTATCTGGCCCTCCATACTTTAACTCTCTGCGTATGTGCAGTAGTCAGGAAGAGACCAGAATTGGCGACATCATTTCTTGTTTGGCCCTAAAGTCAGTAACAATGAGCTGACATCTGTGCTTTAAAATCTCCTTTTTTGAGGATGCCAGACACAAATCAATGCAAGAATTGGTGGATCCAAGGATGTTAATGGATGATGGAAGTGAACTATGGTAGTTTCGAACATTCAGGGCTGTAACTTTATAATAATTATAAAAATTATTTCATGTTTCCCATTTTTGGGACATACACCTGATGTCATCATTCTTGATAATGATTAATCCACTGTTTGTTAAGTGTTCCTTCCCTATCCTTCCATGAACCCTTCCTGTTAAACTCCTAAGCTTTTTGGCTATTTTTTATTGAAATTTTTTATTAAATTTCTTGGGAGTTTAATGTGTATTACAGAATATTTATTCTGTTTATCCCCATGGTTACATCCTTACCCTAGGTGTGTTAGGTCATTTTAGTCTTGCATTTTCTATCTGATGTATCGTTTTTTCTTCGTATGAAGATCTAGCTTTGCATCTGGTAGCATTTAAATTGGTTTCTGACTTTGGGCCTTTTTGTGCCTGATGTTTTGTTTCTGTTTTTTTCCTTGACGTTGTTTACATTGGCAACTTCCTCAAATGTATGTAGTATTTCATATTATGTTACTGTAGAATTACTTTAGGATACATTGATTATTATTCCAGTAGTGTAGCTCATAATATTTGGATTTTGTCCACACTTAGGCTCTATCGGAATGCTCTTGGGCTCATTTTGTTCCCTTTGGACATTTTTTAAAGATTTTTTAAAAATTTTTTTTATAAATTTTTTAATTTAATTTATTGATTGTTTAATGATTGCGATTATTCATGTATCTTTATCATATATTTTGTTGTGGAGTTTGTAGGTGTGCTATCGACTTTGTCTTTTGATCGTAATTATGAAAGCTTACTGCTCTAAATGCAAGGTGGGGAAGTCTCCCTCAGATTTACATGCTTGTTGCCTTGCCTGTAGTCGATGCACTCCTGTGGATTCTTGTCCTACTGTGTACATTGGCATGACAGACGTTGGAGACGGATGTCTCGATGCATTGTTGGCTGTGAGGTTCCTATGCCGGAACTCTCACTGTAATATAATTCCAAGCTTTTCAGTTTCCATTTTAGAGGAACATGAATATGGTAATGGTATTATGGCACCCATCCAAAGTGTGCTACCATCGTCGTGCGCTGTTGAGCAAATAGAGCTAGCTGCAAGGTGCTCATGAATATAAGCAAGGGTTAAGGCCTCTAGTTAGAGTTCTTAATCCCTTGCAAGCAGCTAGCACGACCAGTGAAGCGGTTACTCTGTCCGTGGGAGCCGTGACACCTGGTAAGTCCTTTGTGGTCAAAGGAAGTGTAGATTTGGGTGGGGCGAGCACCTCAAAAGCTCAGCCAGCGACTATGGAAATAGGGAGAAAGTCAGCAAGTTTCTTTTAGGGAGGCTCGGCGAGGTCTAATAAGACCGCGAGCTGGAGAGGCCCCTCTCTAACCCAACAACATTTGGGGCCAAATGTTGTTATGAGAAACTTGCACAAGCCGGATCCAAGTTTTCTTGTTGGGAGGCTCGGCGAGATCTGGTTAGACCGCGAGCGGGAGAGATCCCTCTCTAACCCAACAATATTTGGGACCAAATGTTGTTTTGGGAAACTTGCACGAGTTGGAGCATGTGTCCGCCTGCCGCTTGGGACACTCCGTCTAGATTGCAGCCGGGGTCAGCTTCAGTCACGGCTTCCTCTGCTACATTATAAAAGCACACACGACCGCATGCTAGCTACCCAACTTCGGATATCCAGCCAGTTGCGCGAGGACGGTGTCAGTCTTTGCCCGTGAAGTCGGACCATCTGGTAGCTAGCGATCCGAGGCTTTGTTCATCGGGACGTTTGGAGAAGAGATCTATCTCCGGATCTTAGTCCCAGGAGTAGCAAGCGGCAAAAAAACAGAAAACCGCTACTCTTCAAGCCTCGGTAACGGACTTGCTGTTGCAGATTGCGCAGCTCATCGCAGCATCCCAGCAAGTGCAAGAGCAGCCTCCCGCAGACTCCGGTGGTGAGCTGTCGGACGGTGATGGGTCGGTCCAGTCCTCTGTACACACAGATGCAAATGACCGAATGTCACAGCTGAATCAGTTGAATGGGGAAAGGGTCAAGGAAGAGGATTACCCTTCCCTTTCGGAACAGCATATGGTAGCAATGAATTTTATTTGTCAACACTATACTGACTTTGTTCCACCTGATCAGCAAGCTGCGACTACTATAGAGAAACCGCTGTCGTCTCTGAAGCAGATTTCATGTGGAGGAAAGAGGATGTTCTTTCCTTCCCGAAACAGTCTTGACAGGTGTCAGGGGCCTTCGAAAATGTTATCGACACCATATTCACCTCTCTAGTGCTAAGAGGAAGGCGTTTTTTTATCAACATCTTCAATAAATATACCGTTCCTTGGACTACGTTAATTTATAACGGTTGGAGAAGATGTCCAGAGAGCTCCTGTGTTTTTAGATGAGCAGGGAGACAAATCTTCCAGCAGATCCTTTCAAAAGGGAGTCGCTCCTATTGGAGGTAAGGCTCTCTTATTGAAGGAAGCAATAGAGGTCGTCGAGAATAGACTTCTGTTGCTTTCCACTTAGCGGAAGGTTATCAACCTCACAAAAAAGTGGATGAAAATTGCGGAATATCAGTGGATGAGAATGTAGTCTCGGCAGGCCTACGGCTATCAGTCCCAGCAAAACTCTACTTACTACAAGTACATGTTGTACAATAATGCATAGATAGGCTGAGACAGCTGCCTTGTTTGGAATAGAGCCATTAGAGGGAATAGGTACGTCTTTTCCCTCTCAGTGTTCTATTCCTTGGCATCAAGACATTTAATGTCATTGTGGACGCCATAGTCACCGTATGTACTGTTACAGCAGTCTTTTCTTGCGGCTAGTGTTCTAAATCTCCATTTCGAGAGCTTTTAGATATGTCTTCAGGTAGACGAAGACACATAACTGCATAGCTACCTTGAGATTACTGTCTCTTTTGAATTACAGCTGTTAGAATAGTGGCTTGTCATTCCCTACCTTGTGCGACGATGGTTTAGTGAGCTTTCAAGTTGCTAGTTACACCGAGATATCTGTCTTCACAGAGAGGATGACTTCTAGTTATGTTAGCCAGACTCTGACCGCTGTCTTTTGGGAATAAAACCAATAAGGTACAGTGTTTTTCGGTTTGATTTCATAGGTGTCATAGACTTTAGTCATTGTTTACACCATAGTAGTCTAGCTAGAATCTTAAGCGAGATTATTTCAGTAATTATGCAGTGACATAACTGAATTTATTTTCTCTTGGGACTGCTGTCTCTTTGGGAATTGCCACCGCTGTTAAATAGCGGTTCTTCATTCCCAACCTTGCGCGACGACAGTTCTAAGTCTCCATTCAGTGAGCCTTCAAGGTCACAACTTACACCGATATATCTGTCTTCACGGAGATGAAGACTTATAAGCTACGGCTAGCATTGTAAGTCTCTTTAGTGAGCTTCTAAGGCCGCAGTTATCAGCCTTTATTGTCTTCACGTATAGGAAGACCTTTAGCTGCTTCAGCTAGGCTGAGTTCGTTGTCCTCTCGGGCGTGATACCGTATGTTAGAGAAGGTTATTCTCTTCCTACCAGTATGGTTTGTGTTAGTTATATGAGGCGATAAGCTCTATTAATGATGCCATATTTGCATAGCGTGATTATGTCAATATGGTGTATTTGTTCTCCACGTCCCTCTCCGTCCTTAGTGGCATTGTGGAGTCGGTTAGACGTGAGGGAGCCCTGCGGTTCCTATTCTATTTGATGACTAACACAAGAGCGATTCAAGTAATGCGGGTGAGGGGGTTCAATATGCATTTTTCATTGCCCCCCCCCCCCCTGACAATCTGTTAAGAGACGATTACAGGGCAGGACAGTTTTCTTCCCATAAGCCTTGTATGCATTTAGTATGTACATGCCTTTTATGGCTTCTCGATTGGCGGCTGTGTCGTGTTCTAACGCGGCGACCTTTTGGGCACATCCACTTTTTAGTTGGTTTGTTTACAGTGGTTGTTCGTTTATACGTCCTATACGAGCATATGGTTCTTTATCAATTATATTGCTAGCCTTCGTGTACCTGTATGGTTGACATGTCAGTTATCTGGGTGACATTCTCCAATGTGGCAATTAGTCCACTCTGAAAAGTTTCGCTCAGAGCGGTCTGGCCTTTCTTACAACGTATGAGTTTATTACTCAGTTAACTACATATTAACGTCATATTATTCATTCAGTTTTCCTGGTTACACTTGTATCACTCTCTCATACCGTGATTACAGGCTGTATTCAGATGAGTACATGTGGGATTTCATTGCTCGCGTACATAATATGTGTATTATTAAGCGAACGCATTGTTGACAGACTATATAAATTCTTGCTCTGCTTATAGAGCTCATTGAGAATTTTGTGGCTATTTGGATCAGTTATGGAACTGCCAATAGGCCATCTATGCATATGTTCTCATTTTTTGGCATTATTATTCGTAGTAATATAATCTTCTCCGAACACTCAGTGGTTGTTACGGACCTAGGAAACAATGAATTATTTCGGTCTGTTAATCACAGCTTGTTCCATGTTCTAATCCAGGTTTCTATGAAGATACAGTACACATTCTTATATATTCGAAGGGTTCATTGGAGTGTTATTATTGGAATCAATTGTACACATGAACGGGCTCGCCTGTAGGTTGTCTTAAAAGCTTGTTTGCTCTTCAGATAGTTTTTAATTGGTATTAAATTGGACAAGTGTATGGTCGTACATTTTATATCACCGGTTTTCATCCTATCTAAGTATCCCAACTCCGGTATATGTTAGAAGCGTGCTCTGTTAACTGGTTGAGTGCTGGAAGCCACTATCATGGCTCTACTGAAAAGTGCTGAAAGCCACTTTAGTGGCTTTACTCTGTTATACACTAGTTTGTTGTTGGCACAGCAGTAGAAAAAACTCTTAATATAAATTAGTTTTGTTACAATTCATTGGAGATTGCCAACTGGCACTCTCCAATGAATTGTAACAAAACAATTATTTTTGAACAGTATATTGCTAAACTAAGTCTTCTCCTGCTGGTAGCGTAGTGTCTTTGAAAAAAATACTCGCGTTACAAATGACCACAGAAAAATAATTTAGCACTCTACCAGTTAATTACGTGGATCGCCACAATAGCCTTAGCTTCTGAAGTTGCGTTAAGCATCAATAATTAATAATAATTAATAACAGAGTGCTTATTGGGCGAATATATTTGGATTATTTAGTATCGCTTTGCACTGATTCCAGGGTGCTCCCCTCTTTGTTTTGAAGAATATTCCTTAAAAAAGGGTGGGGGGTGAATTTTCTTGCAAAATCTCCTTCGGCTTGATAAGTGTGTAACTATGAGTGAAGCAGTTTTTGTCTGTAGATTATATCTGATCCTAGATACAGCTTGTTTATTATTTATATCTGGCGTATATTTGTGGGGGTTAGTCTCTCACTCTCAAATGTGCCATCCTAATTTATGGGGCTTAGTCCGGACTAGCCTTAAAAATTGGGGGCTTGTTACTCTCAATCAGCATAATCATTCATGCTAAGAATATGGAATTACTTGGATATGGCTCCTTATTTATGATATGTCTTCTCTATTATTGAAGAGAGACATACATGTAATTCCTTTTAATTTTATTTTCCTTTCACCCTGGAATGCAGGCTTAGGAGCTATATTTGGTCTGCTAATTCTTAAGTCCTAGGCCCTCCGCCTTTTTATGATTCAGCTAGTCTGGGCCATTGGTTGTCGTCTAAAAATATAAATTTCAAGTAATTTGTATATTTTTATACTGTACCAATGATCCAGACTTAGCTGGTGCTAACTCTTAAATTCTAGGGCCAAACACAAATTTTGCCCCTCCAATCCCCCAAATTTGCATCAAAATCAAAAAATTAGATGTCCTATGTGGTCCTCCATACTTTTATCCACTGCGCATGCGCAGTGTCAAGGATGTCCGAAATTGGAGCCAAATCCTCATTCTTTGTTTGGCCCTTCAATCAGTAACATCTCACCGATCTCTGTGCTTATAATTAGTTAAAATGATGCCAGACACAAAATCATGAAAGAAATGGTGGATCTAAGGATGAAATAAGAGGATGAGAGGAAGAAACAGTGGAAGGATGTGTTCCGGGCTGTAACTTATAATTTTTATGCAAAATTATTTCATGTTCGGGGCATGGGCCTGATATGTACATTCTTGTTATGAAATTTCCATTGTTTGTTCAGTGTTTCCTTTCTCCCTTTCCTTAATACCCCCCTTGCTATTCTCCCATGCTTTTGGCATTATTTTTATAATTATTTTTACTGAAATTTTTTGGGAGTATTGACTTGGTAACAGAATGTTTATTCTTTTTTCCCCAAGGTTACGTCCTCACCATAGGGTGGTTAGGCATTTCGGTCATGCATCTACCATCCGATGTACTGCAGTTTCTTCTCAGGAAGCCTCTGTTTTACATCGGATAGCATTAAAATTGGTTACTGATTTCGGGCCATATTTTCAGTGCCTGGAGGCTTGTTTCCAGTTTTTATTCACTTTTGTTTACATTGACCACGGTTACTTCTGACAGTGATTCCTTGTCTTCTATTAGTTCTGCTCATAGCCAGATACATTAATTTTGTCCGTAAGTGTAACATTAATTTTTAGACATGTTTTAAAATTTTTGTCCACACTTAGGCTTTTTTGGGATCCATTTGGGCTCATCGTTCCCATTGGGAACTTGGGCTCATCTTGAAATTTTTTCGAAAAAATTTTTTTCTTTTGAATTAAATTTTCAAAATGTTTGTAATGGATTATTATTATGTATCTTTATTTTCAAGGGTTGGTGCGAGTACGATGGCTGTTTAAAATTTTTTCAAAATGATAAAATATTGTTCAATTGTAAATCAAGGAAGTCTCCTGATTCTCATGTTCATTGCATTTGCTGTAGTCTGTGTACTCGCACTAATTCTTGCTCAGTGTGTACCATTTCGGATGACAAACGTTGGAGACGTGTGTCACGGTATATTGTTAGTGGTGAGAGGTCCATGCCGGTCCTCTCTCCACAGGGTCACTCTAGTTTTTTCAGTCTCTTTTTCAGAGGAACAAGAACAGGGTGATGTTTCTGTGATGTCTTCAAAGTGTGCTTCCGACGTCACAATAATAAGCTAGCGGCAAAGTGCTCAAGGAAATGCGGTGAGTGCCTAAGAGGTTCCTGGAGGATCGACGGTCACTTGTCGCCCGCTAGTTCCCCCGGTGAAACAATCATTCACGAAATGTTTGTGACGCCGGGTTCGTCCGTTGCAGTCCAGGAGAGGAGAAGGGGTGTTGCGAGCACTATAATCTCAGATCACGCACACCCGTCGATGACAGATCGGAGGATGGAACAGAGGAAGCCAGTCAGCCCGGAAGCTAGCTCGTCCAGGTCTACCCGGACCGTGAGCGAGAGAGGCTCCCTCTCTCTTACACCAACATCTAGGCCCATATGTTGTTGTTTGTACATTCGTCAGTCGGAGCATACGTCCACTCCTCCTGCTCAGGACGCTCCTTCGTATAGACAGTCCGACGTGGCTTGTCTATTGGCTTCCTCATCCTCACGTCAGCACACACGACCGCACCTTGGCTATGTGACCGCAGATATCCAGCCTGCTTAGCCGACCAGTTCACGCCATCCGCTAGCCAAGGCCACGAGGCCTTTCCAGTCGGGACATTCGCATATGAGAAGTATGCAGGTATTAACGTCCCAGGAGCTTCCAGCAGCTAAATTACGTAAGACCGTGGCTCCACAGGCCTCCGTGACGGACTTGCTCTCACAGATAGCTCAATTCATCGCAGCATCCCAGCAGCCATCAGAAACTTTTTCAGAAAAGAAACTGTGATAGCTGGGTCGGTTCTCTCCCCTGCAGAGTCAGAAATGGACGACCGAGGTTTTCATGTGGTTCCAGTCGGATGATGAAAGGGAATCGGCGGAGCTGAAATTTTCCCTTTCCAAACAACTTAAGTTGGCCGTAGATTTCATTTGGCTACACCTTTCTGAAGCTGTTTCTCCAGACCAAAATGCTGCGTTACCTGATAAGAGACTGATAGCGTCACTGGACTCAGACTTATTTGGACGGAATAGGGACATTGCGCCTGAGTTTCCGACCCAGTCCAGAAATGTCACACGGACATTTGAACTTCTTAATGACGCTATATTCAAGCTAGCCGCTAAGACTGGCAAATCCGGTTTCTTATCGTCTCATGATGTACAGCTGCCTTTCATCAATCATAGAAGTAGATTTGAAACGGCAGGACAGGGCATGCCGAGAGTTCCTCTGCATTTAGATGACCAGGCAGATGACTTGGAGTTGTCATTGCCGGAGTCTATGTTGATTTATTCCAGCACGCTGGTGACGACAATCTCGTCTAACAGAATCAGTTTAGACGCATTTTACGCAGATCACCTTACCAGAGCATTATCATTACGTCTCGAAGGAAAAGAATTCCAGGATGTTCAAAACTTCCTTGAGAGTTCTTTCGAGGGCCATAGCATATTCTACGTATAACTCTGCCCTTTCAGTGGCAATCTGGAGTTAGTCAGACGTGATGCTGCCCTGGCTGCATCCACAAGAGTGGATAGTAAGATGAAAAACTCTCTTCCAGTCACTCTAGTCTCAGGAGAGCTTCTCTTCGACAGTAAGCTTTCTACAATCTATCAACAGATTACTAAGAAAGCTTCAGATTCTCTGCTTTTAAATCCGCTTTGAAAAAGTCAGACTCAGCAGAGAGGAGTAAGGCAGGCACTTCGGGGGCGGATACGTCCAAGGGAAGTTCCTATGGAGGATCTAAGAAGGCCTCTACGTCTTACTCCAGAGACCGTCAAGAGTAGCGACTCAGGTAGGGGTCGTAATGCTGGCCGAGATACCGGTCAGATGCCCACAGATCTCAAGGATGCGTACTTTCACGTCATGGTACATCCGGCGTTCAGAAAGTATCTTCGCTTCGCTGTCCTAGGAGTCATTTATCAGTTCCGAGCAATGTGCTTTGGTCTGAATCTAGTGCCCTGGACCTTCACTCAAATAATGAACTAGGTAATGACTCATTTCCGAGCTCATTCGTCTGTGGTATCATTGGCCTACCTGGACAACATTCTTCAGAGGTACGGCAACAAATTAACGCTTCAGAACGATATTCAGAGTCTGCTTCAATTGTTCCAAAGTCTCGGTTTCATAGTAAATGAGAGGAAGTCAGATCTAGTGCCGTCCAAGTCATTCACCCATCTAGGAATGAGCTTTGTGACGCACAACAATCTCGTTCGCCTGCCGTTAAACAGAGCGAAATTAGTCAGTTGTTACGCTCGCTTTTGTCGTCACTCAGATGTAGTAACAGCGAGATAATTCATGAGACTGACAGGTTTGTGCAGAGCCGCTGCAGATCTGATTCCGATGGGGTGGCTACGCACTCGACCACTCCAGATATTTTTTACTCAGAATTGGAGTGTGAAGACTCATTCGCTCGAAATGAACATCGTCTTGTCGAATCAAGTGAAACAAGAGATTCTGACTTGGGCAGATATTCGGTGGTTAACGCAGACAGTAGGAGCGCGGTAGCTCAGTAGGTAGAAGTGCAGCTGCAAGTCAAGAGGCCCTCGGTTCGAATCCCACCTGCGGCAACCGCGTTGTGTCCTTCGACTCCATTGCCCGCATGGGGGCACGGTGGCGTTGTGTGCTAAGGCGTACTGCACATCGATTGTGCATTTGTCTCCAACCAATGCTAACCCTGCTTGTGTGGAGTTCGTATGTTGAGGAGCTGACAGTTGCTCGTCATTGCTCGGCGGTTCTCTCTGGGTACTCCGGCTTCCTCCACCTGTAAAACTGTCGCGGTCATGATTAGCCATTGTGCATAAATATGTGACCTTAAACACCAATAAATAAATAAATATAATAACTCAGAGAGTACCACTGCAACTGCCGGATCTGATTTTTACGATAATGACGGATGCGAGTCAAACAGGTTGGGGCGCAACTTTTAGCCCAACAGATTTGAGGTGCCAGGGTCTTTGGGATCCGCAGTTCCTAAACAAGCACATAAACATCGAGAGATGATGTCAATTTGGCTTGCGCTACATCAGTGGATGAACATTATTCAGAATTCGCATGTTCAAATTCTGTCCTACAATTCGACAGTAGTGGTGTATATTCGGAACCAGGGAGGAACTCATTCCATTCCGCTGTTCAGTCTAACGGAAAGAATCCTTCTGTTTGTCCTAGAGCATCAAGTTCTTCTATTGGTCCGTCATATTCCAGGTCATCTGAACGTTCTAGCGGACTCCCTTTCTCGGAAAGGTCGTATGTTGCCGTCAGAATGGACTCTCAACAAACGTATATTCAATCAGATTTGCTACCAATGGGATCGTCCTATGATAGACTTATTTGCGACGCATCTCAACAATCAGTTGCAGATGTATGTGTTGCCATGCCCAGATCCTCGAGCGTTTGCAGTAGACACCCTCTCGATCTCTTGGGACAGAATGATAGGATACGCATATCCTCCAGCTCTGTTGATTCAACAGATATTGCTAAAAATCAAGCAATCTCACTGCAAGATTCTGTTGGTAGCATCTCTGTCACCCCAGAGAACATGGATAAATCTACTTAGGTGTCTATTGTGGGACATTCCGCGGAAGCTTCCTCCACGGGATGACCTTCTTTCGCAGGGGAAATCGCGCACACTGCATCACAACCCGCAAGGTCTCAACCTTCACGTATTTCCGTTGTGCGGTCCTTCTTGCATGGCAAGCATTTTACAACGAGCAGTGGACACAATTTCCATCTTCAGACAGTCATAGGCCTTTGCTTTGTCCAGTCAGAGCTATGCTTATTTACATACGTAGATCGGAGTTTATCAGAAAGGGACGTAAGCGTTTCTTTCTGTCTTTGCTGCCTAATAGAAAGGACATTATGGTCCATTCTATTGCAAGGTGGATTCAATTAACTATCCGTACTGCTTATGAAAAATTATCTTCATCTCAGCAGTCTGTGCTTAAGATTTCAGCGCATGAAGTAAGAGCACTGTCTATATCTTGGGCTTATGCTAATAGTGTTGCTATTACCAATTTGATGAAGGCTGCTTATTGGTCTCAGCCTTCTACATTCATTAAGTTTTTCTTAGAAATATTGAGTCCATTTCTGGCGACCTGCGTTGTTTAGGTCTGTTATCTGTTGCTCAGAATGTCGTCCACTAAACAGTTGCAACTATAGTTATGCAGGCTTTCTGTTCCGGCAGTGTCTCTGTCCTGCTGCCCTCTTCGTTCTGGGGTATTTGACCCAGAGCAAGGGGAAGGTGGGGGGGGGGGGGGGGGGGGGGATGGTGTTCCCTTATATCACCTGCTTTATAGTGAAAAGCAAGGGAATACCTCCTCTGGAGTCAGTAATTCCGAGTCGGTGCTGGGATGGTTTTAAAGTGTAAAGCTAATGTCGATCTCATTTATGTAATATTTTTAAAGTGTAGCTCGGTATGAAGCATTGGTATATGTCACGTGTCATACGAGCGTTAATATACAATCCTCGGACACTTTTAAATGAGTATACAGAGTCTCATTCTCTGGACTATCTTTATTTATTGGCTTTCCTTTAATAATTAGTATAATGAGTTATACTGGATGTTAATAGAGATCATTGATGTTATTGTGCTCAATTACGGAATTGTATTGTGTCTTTCTTTTTTGGTATGACAAGAAAGATACATGTAAAGCCTGTTCTCCTCTTCTCCTTGAGGGGATAATTCTGTTTACATGTAATTGAGTCTATTGGATTATCCTTTATGTCCTTGGCCCTCCAGCCTTTTTTCTATTCAGCCAAGTCTGGGTCATTGGTACAGTATAAAAATGTTAAAAAAATTATAGTAATTTATATATTTTTTATACTTCTCAATGACTCAGACGGGGATGGCCCTCCCATGAGTTGGGAACTCATACCTCCCCGCTGATTACATATCGCTTACCAGGCACTGGTTGTAAGAATGAGGATTTGGTCCAATTTCGGACTTCCTTGACACTGCGCATGCGCAGTGGATAAAAGTATGGAGGACCACATAGGACATCTAATTTTTGGATTTTGATGCAAATTTTGGGGATTGGGGGGCAAAATTTTGTTTGGCCCTAGAATTCAAGAGTTAGCACCAGCTAAGTCTGGGTCATTAGTAAGTATAAACAAGCCAAGACCAATACCAGGTCTGGACCTGCGTCGCTGCATACAATTGAATCGGCAAACAGGAAGTGGCTGCACGGCAGATCTGAAAATTGCATACAGGATACAACTGATTATTATTAGGCTCCAGATGAAATATAAAATCAATCCCTTGCATAGAAGCCGAGAAAAGTTTGACGAAAAATTTCAATGTTCAGTGGGTACAGTAAAATTTCAAAGTATCGGCAAACAGGAAGTGGCTGCACAGCAGATCTGAAAATTGCTTACACGATACAACTCATCATTATGAAGCAGCAGACCAAATATAAAATCATTCCCTTTCATAGAAGCCAAAAAACCTTGATGGAAAAAGTGTTTTCGGATGGACTGACGGACTGACGTGACGGACTGATGGAGTCGAGCGGTTACTAGAACTGCTCTGCCGCTGGCGACGCAGGTAAAAGTATATAAATTACTATAAATTATTTAACATTTTTATACACCCGTTTTGAAAAAACGGGTCGTATTATGGTATACCGCTGGCCATCTGACCGTCTCTCCGTCCGGTCACACGTCGTACGATAACTCAAGAACGCTTTGAGAGATTTTCGTGATTTTTGGGTAGGTGATGTATATCGATGGAGGGAAGCTCCCTTTCGTTTAGTGTCGCCATTCGATTAGTCATTCCAGAGTTATGTGACTTTATTACTTAGAAAATTGTTGATTTTTTACAGGTCCTACGATAACTCGAGAACGCTTCGAGACATTTTCGTGATTTTTGGGTAGTTGGTGTATATCGATGGAGGGAAGCTCGCTTTCATTTAGTGTCGCCGTTCAATTAGTCATTCCAGAGTTATGGGACTTTATTATTGTAATTATTTCTTTGCTGTCAAAAGTTCATGTTCTTGGTTTGTTTTGCGCTTTAGGCCTCATAATCTACAGAATAGCATAGGTGGTGGTGTATTTTACCCCTTGAGTGCTAGAAGGCTTTGCAATGCTAAAGCATTGGAAAGCCTTTTTTGTACTCAAGGGACAAGTTTATCAATTTTATTAACTTGGATAAAATATCAGACATAAAGCATTTAATTTTTAGTTTTTAGCTCACCTGAGCGAAGCTCAAGGGGAGCTTTACTAATCACTTTCTGTCCGGCGTCCGTCGTCCGGCGTCCGGCGTCCGTCGTCGTCCGTCCGGCGTTAACTTTACATTATCGACTTCTCCTCCTAAACCACTAGCCCAATTTTATTCAAATGTTGGCTAAATGTTTATTACCTAATGCCAATTCAGATTTGTTCAAATGAAGTTGCCCCTCCTCCTGGGTGGTGCCACGCCCCCAAGGGGCACCAAAATCTTTGTAAATCTTCTTCTCATGAACCAGCAGTAGCAGAGACTTGATATTTGGTGTGCAGCTTCCTTTTGAGGTGTAGACTCAGATTTGTTCAAGAGAAGTTTGTGGGGCTATACTTGGCGTTGTTATGAGAGGGGCAAAATTTTTTGCCCCGCCCAAAATTTCTATTTTCCAAACCGAGAGGCTGATTTGAACCAAATTTTATGTGAGGGCTTATTGGGTCATGAGTACTTGATTTATGCAAAAAAAATTTTCCCGCAGCCCCGTGGGAACCGCAGGAGCTAAAAATAGAAAACATTTAAAACGCCCATATCTCCAAAACTGCACGGCACTGAGAATTTTTATTTGGTGTGCAGCTTCCTTAGGACCAACAGAAAGGATTGGTAAAAAAAAATTGCCATCGGTTTTATCATAGGGTACAGTTTCGGGACTTTGAAAAAGTGCTGAGTCAGCACTTTTTAACACTGTAGGCAATGGGAAAAACATTAAAAAATCTTCTTCTCCAGATCCAGCAGGCAGAATCTTTTGATATTTGGTATGCAACATTGTAGGGTGGATCTGATTCAAGTTTGTTCAAATCGGCCCCCTGGGTTCATATTTGGGCTCAGTATAGGAGCCCGATTTCGAACTTAGTGCATTTCAGGCAAATTTCTTAAAAAATCTTCTTCTCCAGATCCAGCAGGCAGAATCTTTTGATATTTGGTATGCAACATTGTGGGGTGGATCTGATTCAAGTTTGTTCAAATCGGCTCCCTGGGTTTATATTTGGGCTCAGTATAGGAGCCCAAATTTGAACTTACTGCATTTCAGGCAAATTTCTTTGAAAATCTTCTTCTCCAGATCCAGCAGGCAGAATCTTTTGATATTTGGTATGCAACATTGTAGGGTGGATCTGATTCAAGTTTGTTCAAATCGGCTCCCTAGATTCATATTTGGGCTCACTATAGGAGCTCGAATTCGAATTTAGTGCATTTCAGGCAAATTTCTTAAAAAATCTTCTTCTCCAGATCCAGCAGGCAGAATCTTTTGATATTTGGTATGCAACGTTGCGGGGTAGATCTGATTCAAGTTTGTTCAAATCGGCCCCCTGGATACATATTTGGGCTTCCTATAGAAGCCCGAATTCGAACTTAGTGCATTTCAGGCAAATTTCTTAAAAAATCTTCTTCTCCAGATCCAGCAGGCAGAATCTTTTCATATTTGGTAAGCAACATTGTGGGGTGGATCTGATTCAAGATTGTTCAAATCGGCCCCCTGGGTTAATATTTGGGCTCAGTATAGGAGCCCGATTTCGAACTTAGTGCATTTCAGGCAAATTTCTTAAAAAATCTTCTTCTCCAGATCCAGCAGGCAGAATCTTTTGATATTTGGTATGCAACATTGTAGGGTGGATCTGATTGAAGTTTGTTCAAATCGACCCCCTGGGTTCATATTTGGGCTCAGTATAGGAGCCCGATTTCGAACTTAGTGCATTTAGGCAAATTTCTTAAAAAATATTCTTCTCCAGATCCAGAAGGCAGAATCTTTTGATATTTGGTATGCAACATTGTGGGGTGGATCTGATTCAAGTTTGTTCAAATCGGCTTCCTAGATTCATATTTGGGCTCACTATAGAAGCTCGAATTTGAACTTAGTGCATTTCATGCAAATTTCTTAAAAAATCTTCTTCTCCAGATCCAGCAGGCAGAATCTTTTCATATTTGGTATGCAACATTGTGGGGTGGATCTGATTCAAGTTTGTTCAAATCAGCCCCCTGGGTGTATATTTGGGCTCAGTATAGGAGCCCAAATTTGAACTTACTGCATTTCAGGCAAATTTCTTTGAAAATCTTCTTCTCCAGATCCAGCAGGCAGAATCTTTTGATATTTGGTATGCAACATTGTAGGGTGGATCTGATTCAAGTTTGTTCAAATCGGCTCCCTGGGTTCATATTTGGGCTCAGTATAGGAGCCCGATTTCGAACTTAGTGCATTTAGGCAAATTTCTTAAAAAATCTTCTTCTCCAGATCCAGAAGGCAGAATCTTTTGATATTTGGTATGCAACATTGTGGGGTGATCATCTGATTCAAGTTTGTTCAAATCGGCTTCCTAGATTCATATTTGGGCTCACTATAGAAGCTCGAATTTAAACTTAGTGCATTTCATGCAAATTTCTTAAAAAATCTTCTTCTCCAGATCCAGCAGGCAGAATCTTTTCATATTTGGTAAGCAACATTGTGGGGTAGATCTGATTCAAGTTTGTTCAAATCGGCTCCCTGGGTTCATATTTGGGCTCAGTATAGGAGCCCAAATTTGAACTTAGTGCATTTAGGCAAATTTCTTAAAAAATCTTCTTCTCCAGATCCAGAAGGCAGAATCTTTTGATATTTGGTATGCAACATTGTGGGGTGATCATCTGATTCAAGTTTGTTCAAATCGGCTTCCTAGATTCATATTTGGGCTCACTATAGAAGCTCGAATTTGAACTTAGTGCATTTCAAGCAAATTTATTAAAAAATCTTCTTCTCCAGATCCAGCAGGCAGAATCTTTTGATATTTGGTATGCAACATTGTGGGGTGGATCTGATTCAAGTTTGTTCAAATCGGCTTCCTAGATTCATATTTGGGCTCACTATAGAAGCTCGAATTCGAACTTAGTGCATTTCAGGCAAATTTCTTAAAAAATTTTCTTCTCCAGATCCAGCAGGCTGAATCTTTTGATATTTGGTATGCAACATTGTGGGATGGATCTGATGCAAATTTGTTTAAATCGGTTCCCTAGATTCATATTTGAGCTTACTATAGAAGCTCGAATTCGAACTTAGTGCATTTCAGGCAAATTTCTTAAAAAATCATCTTCTCCAGATCCAGCAGGCAGAATCTTTTGATATTTGGTATGCAACATTGCGGGGTGGATCTGATTCAAGTTTGTTCAAATCGGCCCCCTGGATTCATATTTGGGCTCACTATAGAAGCTCGAATTCAAACTTAGTGCATTTCGGGCAAATTTCTTCAAAAATCTTCTTCTCCAGATCCAGCAGGCAGAATCTTTTGATATTTGGTATGCAACATTGTGGGGTGGATCTGATTCAAGTTTGTTCAAATCGGCCCCCTGGATTCATATTTGGGCTTAATATAGAAGCCCGAATTCGGACTTAGTGCATTTCGGGCAAATTTATTAAAAAATCTTCTTCTCCAGATCCAGCAGGCAGAATCCTTTGATATTTGGTATGCAACATTGTGGGGTGGATCTGATTCAAGTTTGTTCAAATCGGCTTCCTAGATTCATATTTGGGCTCACTATAGAAGCTCGAATTCGAACTTAGTGCATTTCAGGCAAATTTCTTAAAAAATCTTCTTCTCCAGATCCAGCAGGCAGAATCTTTTCATATTTGGTAAGCAACATTGTGGGGTGGATCTGATTCAAGATTGTTCAAATCGGCCCCCTGGGTTAATATTTGGGCTCAGTATAGGAGCCCGATTTCGAACTTAGTGCATTTCAGGCAAATTTCTTAAAAAATCTTCTTCTCCAGATCCAGCAGGCAGAATCTTTTGATATTTGGTATGCAACATTGTAGGGTGGATCTGATTGAAGTTTGTTCAAATCGACCCCCTGGGTTCATATTTGGGCTCAGTATAGGAGCCCGATTTCGAACTTAGTGCATTTAGGCAAATTTCTTAAAAAATCTTCTTCTCCAGATCCAGAAGGCAGAATCTTTTGATATTTGGTATGCAACATTGTGGGGTGGATCTGATTCAAGTTTGTTCAAATCGGCTTCCTAGATTCATATTTGGGCTCACTATAGAAGCTCGAATTTGAACTTAGTGCATTTCATGCAAATTTCTTAAAAAATCTTCTTCTCCAGATCCAGCAGGCAGAATCTTTTCATATTTGGTATGCAACATTGTGGGGTGGATCTGATTCAAGTTTGTTCAAATCAGCCCCCTGGGTGTATATTTGGGCTCAGTATAGGAGCCCAAATTTGAACTTACTGCATTTCAGGCAAATTTCTTTGAAAATCTTCTTCTCCAGATCCAGCAGGCAGAATCTTTTGATATTTGGTATGCAACATTATAGGGTGGATCTGATTCAAGTTTGTTCAAATCGGCTCCCTGGGTTCATATTTGGGCTCAGTATAGGAGCCCGATTTCGAACTTAGTGCATTTAGGCAAATTTCTTAAAAAATCTTCTTCTCCAGATCCAGAAGGCAGAATCTTTTGATATTTGGTATGCAACATTGTGGGGTGATCATCTGATTCAAGTTTGTTCAAATCGGCTTCCTAGATTCATATTTGGGCTCACTATAGAAGCTCGAATTTGAACTTAGTGCATTTCATGCAAATTTCTTAAAAAATCTTCTTCTCCAGATCCAGCAGGCAGAATCTTTTCATATTTGGTAAGCAACATTGTGGGGTAGATCTGATTCAAGTTTGTTCAAATCGGCTCCCTGGGTTCATATTTGGGCTCAGTATAGGAGCCCAAATTTGAACTTAGTGCATTTAGGCAAATTTCTTAAAAAATCTTCTTCTCCAGATCCAGAAGGCAGAATCTTTTGATATTTGGTATGCAACATTGTGGGGTGATCATCTGATTCAAGTTTGTTCAAATCGGCTTCCTAGATTCATATTTGGGCTCACTATAGAAGCTCGAATTTGAACTTAGTGCATTTCAAGCAAATTTATTAAAAAATCTTCTTCTCCAGATCCAGCAGGCAGAATCTTTTGATATTTGGTATGCAACATTGTGGGGTGGATCTGATTCAAGTTTGTTCAAATCGGCTTCCTAGATTCATATTTGGGCTCACTATAGAAGCTCGAATTCGAACTTAGTGCATTTCAGGCAAATTTCTTAAAAAATTTTCTTCTCCAGATCCAGCAGGCTGAATCTTTTGATATTTGGTATGCAACATTGTGGGATGGATCTGATGCAAATTTGTTTAAATCGGTTCCCTAGATTCATATTTGAGCTTACTATAGAAGCTCGAATTCGAACTTAGTGCATTTCAGGCAAATTTCTTAAAAAATCATCTTCTCCAGATCCAGCAGGCAGAATCTTTTGATATTTGGTATGCAACATTGCGGGGTGGATCTGATTCAAGTTTGTTCAAATCGGCCCCCTGGATTCATATTTGGGCTCACTATAGAAGCTCGAATTCAAACTTAGTGCATTTCGGGCAAATTTCTTCAAAAATCTTCTTCTCCAGATCCAGCAGGCAGAATCTTTTGATATTTGGTATGCAACATTGTGGGGTGGATCTGATTCAAGTTTGTTCAAATCGGCCCCCTGGATTCATATTTGGGCTTAATATAGAAGCCCGAATTCGCACTTAGTGCATTTCGGGCAAATTTATTAAAAAATCTTCTTCTCCAGATCCAGCAGGCAGAATCTTTTGATATTTGGTATGCAACATTGTGGGGTGGATCTGATTCAAGTTTGTTCAAATAGGCTTCCTAGATTCATATTTGGGCTCACTATAGAAGCTCGAATTCGAACTTAGTGCATTTCAGGCAAATTTCTTAAAAAATCATCTTCTCCAGATCCAGCAGGCAGAATCTTTTGATATTTGGTATGCAACATTGCGGGGTGGATCTGATTCAAGTTTGTTCAAATCAGCCCCCTGGATTCATATTTGGGCTCACTATAGAAGCTCGAATTCAAACTTAGTGCATTTCGGGCAAATTTCTTCAAAAATCTTCTTCTCCAGATCCAGCAGGCAGAATCTTTTGATATTTGGTATGCAACATTGCGGGGTGGATCTGATTCAAGTTTGTTCAAATCGGCCCCCTGGATTCATATTTGGGCTTAATATAGAAGCCCGAATTCGCACTTAGTGCATTTCGGGCAAATTTATTAAAAAATCTTCTTCTCCAGATCCAGCAGGCAGAATCTTTTGATATTTGGTATGCAACATTGTGGGGTAGATCTGATTCAAGTTTGTTCAAATCGGCTTCCTAGTTTCATATTTGGGCTCACTATAGAAGCTCGAATTCGAACTTAGTGCATTTCAGGCAAATTTCTTAAAAAATCTTCTTCTCCAGATCCAGCTTCAGAATCTTTTCATATTTGGTAAGCAACATTGTGGGGTGGATCTGATTCAAGTTTGTTCAAATCGGCCCCCTGGGTTTATATTTGGGCTCCGTATAGGAGCCCAAATTTTAACTTAGTGCATTTCAGGCATATTTCTTAAAAAATCTTCTTCTCCAGATCCAGCAGGCAGAATCTTTTGATATTTGGTATGCAACATTGTGGGGTGGATCTGATTGTGATTCATGAACGTATTTATTTGTAAAGTTGATAGAATCTTAGACAAAATTTGCAGAAAAGATCTACTATAGAAGGGGTGGTATCCAGGGTGAACCGTTTACCCAAATCTAGCAGTACTAATGCATTATTCACACAAATCTCCGTTCAAATTTTATGACCCCTCATTGGAACACATGCATTCAGCTCATTCCAACAAAGGTCATATGCCATGTTTTCGAGACAAAGGAATAAAAATTTTAGTTATTCATGAAATTTTTAGGCAACTGTTGTCTGTTATTCACATTGCTTCATGAAATTTCAGTACTTTTAGAAGTTACCTCAGTAATCAAGGGTTAATTCCCCGTAATTAAATGTCGCCTCTAAAAAACAACCACTTTGCATATCTTACCTTTTTACCAGCATAACTGCCAAAACTTGTCAGCATTCTTCGCAAAAATCGCTATTCAAATTTTAATTTTTGTCTCTTAAACGTACATGTACTTATCACTTGTAAATACCCCATTGGAATGAGCTTTTTGAGCTCATTCCAATGAGAGGTCGCACACCATGCTTTTTGAGTCAAAAAAGCAATTTTTTTAGTTATTCCAGAATTTCGTACATAAAACACAGCTTTATGACTTCACATTAAAATGAGCTCTCTAAGCTTGTTCCAATCAACATTCACGCACTATGTCTTTCACACAAAAAATAAAATTTTCCATTTATTCAGGAATTTTGTTTGCAAGAACACTCTTACCCCCCCCCCCCCCCCCCCCCCACACACACACACACACACACACACAAACACACACACAAACACAGACACACACATCTAAAAGTTCGTCAGCAAAAAAACAGTTACTTCAATTTTTAAATGCATTATAGGAACAACTTGTCTAATCAAATTTAAATACTTTTGCATCATTCTGTATCTAGAACAAACCATTTACCATATCTTTACGCAAAATTCTCCAGCATCATTCACAAAAAAACACCATTATTTATATATTCACATTTCTGTCTCAAAAATATACCTGATCTTCCCATACCCCTATTGGAATAAGCTGTTTGAGCTTGTTCCAATGATGATAAAAAAAACTAATATTTTGGAAAATTTGTGAAAATTTTTGTTTTCTTGCATGCAAATATATACATGTAGCACATGGAAGATATCCACAGTTGGGGAGAGATGTCCAAGGCTATCTCTTCACATTCCTTGTTTGTGCTTCATGCTAAACCAGTTTGTCTGCAGAGATAAATTTGCTTTATTAAAAATCATTGGAGATTGGCCACACACCAATGATTTTAAATAAAACTAATTTTAGGTAACAAATGTTGAACTTCAAACAAAATCTATCACTCAACCAGTTAATGTTGATGAGGCATGACATGGTGAAGGTGACCTAAAATACTTCTTAGAGTCACTTTGTCAGGTGAGCGATTAAGGCCACGTGGGGCCTCTTGTTTAAATTTGCATTGGTAATAAAAAGAGATCATGCGGCAGCCAAAAGGATCATGTGGTAGGGCCTGAGAAACAGATTTTAAACTTTTTTAGGCCTTATTTGTTTCTATTATGAGAAGTGCAATTTAACTTTTTTTCTCATGATTTTATGGATGTTTCGTACATACTCCACCAACTATTACCTCCATTTATACTTTATCACAGTATATGGACTATTATCTTGATGGAAGATACACTCCACCAGTGTTTTATAGGTACTGAGTATGGACCCAAATTTTGATGCTCTGTGCCATAAGTCTGTAATGAGTTCAGAGATACTACATGCAGGCTATTGATACCACAGCACATTGTTCTCAATATAATGCATGTTGTAAAGATGTAAGTAATAGACTATATATATCATGTCCTCCATTTGTCCCACTATTTTTCATTTTTGTCCTGAAATATTGAAATATTCAAGGCAACAACATGCTCAGCTGTCCAAACTTAGTGCTACAGGCCATTATATCATTTTTATATGCCCCCTTTGAAAAAAATGGTCGTATTATGGTATACCGCTGTCCATCTGTCTGTCCATCCATCCATCCATCCATCCACACATCGTACAATAACTCGAAAATGCTTCGAGCAATTTTTGTAATTTTTTGATGGAAAGTATATGTTGATGGAAGGAAGCTCCCTTTCGATTTGTGTCACTGTGCGATTTTTCATTCCAGAGTTATGGGACTTTATCCGTCAAAATATAGGTAATTTTTCACATGTTGGGTGCTTCCCTCTTGTAATTAATAACGGGCGTATCATGTGCTCATGGCGCAGCTGTTTATATATACTTACCAATGGCCCAGATGGGGATGGCCCTCCCATGAGTGGGCACTCATACCTCCCCGCTTAGTTATTATTAGTACGCTCATCTACAAAGAATGATGTTGACGTCAGTTCCGGTCTCTTCCTGACCACTGCGCATACCCAGAGAGTAAAAGTATGGAGGGCCAGATAGGACTTTTAATTTTCGGTTTTGTATGCAAATTTTGTGGATTGGGGGATTCAAAATTTGTGTTTGGCCCTTGATAATATCGAGTTTGCACCAGCTAGTCTGGGCCATTGGTAAGTATAAAAAATATACAAATTACTTAAAATTTATCATATTTATACTTGAAAAATAACAGATGTGAAAACATTTAAGATTGAAGAAGCTATATATTACTTTGTGGATGTGTTTTGGAATTTGGCAGGGCTGTGTTTAATTTTTATTACCTGCGTCGCCAGCGGCAGAGCAGGTCTAGTAACCGCTCGACTCCGTCCGTCAGTCCGGCATTCCATCAGTCCGTCTGAAACACTTTTTCCGTCCAAGTTTTCTTGGCTTCTATGAAAGGGAATGATTTTATATTTGGTCTGCTGCTTCATAATGATGAGTTGTATCATGTATCTAATTTTCAGATCTGTTGCATGCAGCGACACAGGTCCAGACCCGGTATTGGTCTTGGCTTGTTTTGGTATGAACTGCTTCATTTCTGTCAACAAAAGGAGAGCAAAAATAATGCTCCTAAATTTATTAACCCTTTTCCTTTATTTAACAAATCAGGAGCATCCGTCTGTGTAAATATCAAATTGTGTAGTTGAAAAAAAGTTTTTCTCCAAAAGTTTCAATAAAACCATATCATGTGACCCCCTCTTTCGAACAAGCTGATTGAGGGAGGGGTCACATGATATAGTTTTGCTGAAAAAAAACCCCCCAAAAACCATAATTAAAATAAAACATTTTGATATCACACACGTTGGGTAAAGGGTTAATAGGCCTGGCATTCTAGAAAATCAAGGAGAGAAAACAATTGCTCTCCTCAGATTGCTTGGGAGTGCAATTGCACCTGGAATTTTTAATGCATATACTTGGTATGCTATTTTGGTTATATTCCCTTCAAGGTATTACTATTGTGACTGAAAAATTGTTCAACATTTAGCTACATACACATGTAGTGGGAAAATTGGCACACACATCTTCTGATTATTAAAAATGCTGAATTCAGTTCTTATGTGACTGTCTTCTACACTCAAAATGTATCGAAATGCGACCCAATGGGTCATGAATTATTGTGAATCCGTGCAACATTGAGAAATGATAATAGATTTTAAAGGCAGTCCCAAACAGGTCTGGCATTCCAGAAAATCAAGGTGTGCCAAAAATTGCCCTCCTCAATTTTTTCTAGGCGTGCTGTAGACCTTGTGCAGCACCCCTGCACTCCTAAAGAATGCCAGGCCTGGATTAAGATGCTCTGTTAGGGAAGCTAAATTTCTCGCCATAGACATGGAAAATGAGTTTGGAAAGAGCATGTTAATTTCTTCACCCGATTGTATATTATACATGAAATATTAAGTACATGGAGTTTGCTGATTACTAGTAGCATCTCTGTCAGTGAACTTATAAAACAGTGTACAGTGATTGAAATAATAGTGCATCTGCATGTATATTCCAGTATACTAGCCTTCACTTTGTATGCTTATAGCATTATTACCAAGTCTAATATGCTTAATTGCTTAACTATGTTGCATCTAATCAAGGCAGCAATTTACCTGTATGTCTATTATTTTCTTTGATATTTATTTTTGCAGTTGTTGGAGGTTTGTTGTCGGCACATTTATTTTCTCATAAAGCTGGAATGGTATTAGAGCCAGGCTGGCCTTGCTCAGGTCCTCTTTTAAGAATGGCAGAGAAAATTGCACGAAAGATATTACCAGGTAATTAAGCAAACCATGAAACTACAGTGTTAAGCACTGGCCTTCAAGAGTAAAATTATCGTATCAGCGTAATGACCCCTCATTTAGCATAAACAGACATGTTAACCTCCAGAATAATTTTTCAGGGAACCTGAGGGTGATTTTCAGGCAAATGGGATGGATTTCAGGGAAAAGTTCAAGCGGGGACAAAACAAAAGAAAAAACTTGCAGAGTTTCAACTCATGGACCATGATTAGCACCAGGTTATATCCAGATCTAGTCGTCAATTATGCTGATGCATTTATGCTATGTTAAAAAATCATAAAATAATTGTTGATTTGACCCCCCCCCCCCCCCCCCCGCCATCCTCTTCTTCATGACCCCCCACCCACAGAGCACCACCACCTGTGGTTTGCTTTTATCAAAGTCTACTAAGGTAATAATTTCCCAAGTCTGGAAATGTTAATAGGAAAAGATGTCCTGATGTTCAGTTACTTCAAGAAGATTAGTACTTGGAAAGTGTCTTTATTAAAATCCTTCATGCATGTATAGACGTTTGTGCCCAACACAAAACTTTTCTTTTCATCATTGAAGCTTTTTTGAGTTTTTTTTTTTACAAGTTCATTCAAAATTTTCTGGGTACAGAAGACCAACAGTTAACAATTCTGTAGTCAGCACAACGGAATAAATTATCATTGATTGTATTGATCAAAACGCACTCGCCGCCTTTAACTAAATGCTTTCAGAACATTTTTTTTTTGATTGGATGTAAGATAATTTGCTTTTAAATAAAAAATATAAATAATACTAAATAAACTAACAAATTAAATAAAAAATATAATAAATCAATAAAATATATATAAATATTGTTCGTGTACAAAATGTACTTTGATTTGTGTACGAAATGTCCCATTTGTGTAAGAAGCATACTCTTTTCAAAACGCCTGTGTATGAAATGTCACTAATCCATTTACGTTTTGATTTGGAAAAGGGATGAGAATTAAAGCTATTCTATGAATAAATAAATATATTTAATTCCTTTTCATATATTTTATTTAACAAAAAAACGGCATTTAAATGAAGGTGGAGTTTTCAACTTTATGAAAGTAAGTCACCTATTTTCACTTCGACACTCGCAGATTGATCACAAATCTCCGATTACGAAGAAAAAAACAGAAATAAACATGAACACAGTTGAAATATAAATCATAAAATACCCTTTTCTTAAATAAATTTAACTTAAATCCATATTTTACTGCTTCGTGAGTTTTACCAGAATTTTGAAATGCATGTGATTTGACTCCGAACGTTTTACATAAGTAACAATGGGAAAGAAATATTCGCCTGTTGTTTTCCGTGATTTTTGGTTCAAAACTGATTTCCATCCTGGAGACCGGGAACTACACTGAAATTTCGAGATTTTCCCGGGCATTCCGGGAGAGTTAACATGTCTGGTGTTGAGTACAACAAGGTGCCATCTGCAATGCTAAAGCATTGCAGATGGCAACTCTTTGCATTCACGGGATGATTTTTTTTTGCAAAGGTACTGGCATCATCCAGATTTGTTATTTTTATCTTCAAGGGATGTATAACGTGTACGTAATATTTAAACAATATATAGATTGAAACCCTTTGACTCCCTACGAGAGCTGGGCGATTTTTAAGTTTTGCCTGTTTGGTTCCGTTTTTTTCAGCAAACAGGAAAACCAAACTGCAAGACCCAACACAAAATGGCTGAATGGTTTTATTGTGTTTGTGCAAAAACTGATCAAGCTAACGTACTGGGAAGGAACTGGACTAGTGACCACTATGGACTCTCCTCAGTTGGTCTATCCGACAAAAGGACGAATATGTCATGTTCATATTGTCATATTTTCTTCCTTATTGACTCATCCTCTGGACAAATCAATAAGAGAGAAAATATGACATTGCATACACAACATAGATTAGATGAACTTTATTTATTTGTTACCGTGATTTGTGATTTTTCTGACTGAAAAGACTTAGCAACTGATCCCCTAGAACCTCTAAGAATGATCAAAGGGAAGTTAGGCTGAATCCAATGGAGATACGAACAAACTGGGCTTTTATGGTGAGTGGTGTCATACATACACAGAATGACACACGCGTGTGAATGCGTTAATCGATATGGCACGAGTGCCAGTGTGGAAAGGATAAAACGAGAGACCACTGGCCTCAAGTTTCATCCTGCCATGATGGAACAAGTGCCATATCGATTAATCCATTCATGTGCGTGTCGTTCTGTGTTTATTACATGCCTTCACATCTATAAAAACAATTAGAAGGAGCAATTCAGCTGACAACTATCAACAAAAAAAACACATTTTATCGCCAACCAAATTTGCGGGAGGAGCCCATGTTACTATTTCTTCCCCTGAGTTCCAATGTGTTCTCTGTGCCTACTGGCACATAGAACACATTGGAACTCTGGGGACGATCTCGGCTATTGCTAGCCATTCAAATTGTAATTGCATTGCACGATTTGTAGAAAATTCCAGTGAATTTCGCTTCTATTTGAAAATAGTCCATCAACTATTTCCATTCTACACATATTTTCAATTTCCGCATGGTTTAGTTTTGCTGTAGATTGGGATTACAAAGAACAGGCGTGTAATAAAAACTATTGCAGATTTTTTGTAAGTTAAGGAGTCGGAGGTGTTATTTACTATCTGTTCTTAACACATAAAAAAACTGATCCGAAACCGATGTTTTTTCCTGACACCAAACCAAAATTGAAACAGAATCTGAAAAATCAAAACCTGCTCTTATTTATTTATTTATTAATGTTTAAGGTCACATATTTATGCACACAATGGCTAATCATGACCGTGACAGTTTTACGGGTGGAGGAAGCCGGAGAGAACCACCGAGCAACGACGAGCAGCTACCAGCTCCTCAACATCGTAACTCCACACTGCAGCACAGGCAGGGTTAGATTGGTTGAAGACATGCGTACCATCGACGTGCAGTACACCTTAGTACATGGCATCATCATGCCCCCACGCAGGCAATGGAGATGAAGTGTCTTGCCCAAGGACCCAACACGGTCTGCACCTCTACCAACTGAGCCACCGTGCTCCCAAACCAGCTCTTCTCCTTACCCAAAGCACATTGAAAATGACAGTACAGTAGAATCCTCTTAATTGAATATCCATTTTGCCAGTGAAACTTATTCAATTAACAGGAGTATACAATTAACGGGGATTTGGTCAGTTTCTTGTATTCTGGAGGCAAACTGAGCATTTATTCTATTATATCTTGTTTGACAGAGCTCATCGAGCTCTGTCAAACAAGATATAATAGAATAAATGCCTGTATTGGATATAGTGAGGCCAAAAAGGTTGATAAATAAGTGGAATTTGGTGCATGTCACAGCAATTTTTCGACATATTACAAAAATTTATATACAATTGACAGGAGTTTACTCTACAAGTCATATGCAATTAACAGATCAGATTTGTACTGAAGGTATGGTAAATGGTTTTGTGTTTTGAAAATTATATTCAGTTAACAGGGATATACAATTAAGAGATATCCAATTAAGTGGGCTCCACTGTACCAATTTTTTTTTCAAATAACCAAATATTGAAGTGCCCCTTTCAGTGATGCATCATAAGCTTTAGTTCTGAAGAAAAAATGACAAAATAACTAAATTTGAATGGTGAATTATGTTTTTATATTGCTTAGCAGCTAATAATGAGTTGATCATGACTGAGAGGTATTAATCAATTGTTTCCAAGTTGGCTCATGTCGGTACCAACGCCTTATTATTGAAGTAATTACAAATCGCTTACCCCACTTAACCCTTTTTAGCTCACCTGACTGCAAGTCAGTGTGAGGTATTGCCATCACTTGGCGTCCGCCGTCCGTTAACTTTTGCAAACCTGGCTTCTTCTCCACAGCCATTCAGCCAAATTCAAACATATATTGCACAAACCATCCCTGGGGTATTCCCTTTCTGTTGTGTTCAAATGGAGCGGCTGCCTTCTTCGGGCTCTGGGCAATGATGCCAAAGCCTAAAAATCTTTAAAAAGCTTCTTCTCATGAACCACCAGAGAGATTGCCTTGATATATGGTATGTAACACTCTTTGGTGTTGAAGATTAAAGTTTGTTCAAGAGAAGTTGGTAGATCCATATTTGGGCTCTCTGTGGGCGCATATCCATTTTGGGCTCCACCCAAAATTTCTATTTCAAGAACCGATGGGCCGATTTGAACCCAATTTGGCATGTAGCATAAGTGGGTCCAAAGTACTTGATTGCTGCCCGAAATTCTTTTTTTCATTGCCCCTTGGGTACCCCAGGAGCTAAAAATAGAAAAAAATTCAAATGCCCATATTTTCCAAACTACACAGAACAGAGAACTGTTATTTGGTATGAAGCATCCTTTTGACCAGCAGAATGGATTTAAATAAAAAAATGGCCATCGGTTGTGTTGGGGTGTTCTGCAGGGGTGTTTGAAAAAATGCTGAGTCAGCATATTTGCAAAAATTGAAAAAAAATTGTTCTTCAGAACCGCTGATCAGAATCTTTTGATATTTGGTATACAGCATCCATAGGAAGCTCAAATACAAGTGTGTTCAAATCAATCCCCGCGGTTCATATTTGGGCTCAACAGAGGAGTCCAAATAATTAACTTAGGGTGCTATGGGGAATAAGCTTTAAAAATCTTCTTCAGATCATACAGTCAGATTCTTTTGATACTTGGTATACAGCATCTCTACAGGGGTCAGATTGAAGTTTGTTCAAATTGAGTCCCTGGGTTAATATTTGGGCTTCCTATGGGAGCCTGATTATTAACTTGGTGGAATAGGGGGGATAGTTGGTAAAAATCTTCTTCAGATCCACCAGTCAGATTCTTTTGATATTTGGTATGCAGCATCTTTAGGGGGGTTAGATTCAAGTTTGTTCAAATGGGATCCCAGGATGAATATTTGGGCTCTTTATTGGAACCCAAATTTTAACTTGGTGCAATATGAGAAAATGTCTTAAAAAATCTTCTTTTTCAGACCCACTAGTGAGAATCCTTTCATATTTAGTATGTGACATCTCTGGAGGTGTAAGGTTCGAATTTGTTCAAACCGCATCCCTGGGTTAGTATTTGGGTTCCCCAAGGGAGCCCAAATATTTACTTTGTGCAACATGGGGAATTAACGTTCAAAATCATCTCCTTCAGATGCAGCAGTCAGATTCTTTTGATATTTGGTGAACAACACCTCTGGGAGGGTTAGATTGAAGGTTGTTCAAAACAGGTCCCTGGCTTAATATTTGGGCTTTTTATTGAAGCCCAAAGTTTACCTTAGAGCAATATGTGAAAATTTCTTGAAAATTCTTCTTCTTCAGATCCACCAGTGAGAATCCTTTCATATTTGGTATGTAACATCTCTAGGGGTGTCGAATTCAAGTTTTGTTCAAATCGATTTGATTGTTTTGCCCCCCCCCCCCCCACGACTTAAGTCGGGTGGCATATACTGATTGAAGTGTGCATGTGTCCGTCCGTGTGTGTGTCCACCATGTGTGTGTGTGTCCGAGCCAATAACTCGAAAACTGTTAGGGCAACAGTCATCAAACTTCACACAATTATAAAGGACCATGGGAGGATGTGTCACACACCATAGCCGAGTTTGTACCTTCAAGGTCAAGGTCACATTTCATGGTCACCCTAAAAATCGGTCAATATTCGTGTCTCAGCCATAACTCAGAAATGAATCATAGTACAATTGTTAAACTTATTACAAATGTTAAGGACAGTCAGAAGGTGTGTTGCATATAATAGTTTCCGCCGCATCTGCAAGGTGAAGGTCACAATTGACCTTCATATGTTCAGGGTCACAAATCGTGTCTCAAGCATAACTCCTAAACTATTAGGGCTACAATCACCTAACTTCGCTCAATTGTAAAGGACAACGGGTGGATGTGTCACACACTACAGTAAGGTCAAGGTCACATTTCAAGGTCACACTGAAAATCATCAATATTCGTGTCTCAGCCATAACTCAGAAACGAACCAAAGTACAAATATTAAACATTTTACAAATTTTTTTGGTCACAGATCAAGGTCATTGACACGTAGGAGGGCATAGTCACTGGTTTTTTCTTGTTTGTTTTTTTTAAATTTTTTTTTTTGGGGGGGGGGGGGGGGGGTGACGCTAGAGAGAACACAGTAGTTTAAAACAAAACAAAAATTTCTTTCGGTTGTTGTTTTTTAATACTTCACAGAACAGAGTTTGCTAGGAAGCTTTCCAAGGACCAGCAGAAATGAATGGCCAAAAAAGTTGCCTTTCGTTGTGTCATAGCAAATAAAATAAATTGCTTTTGCTGCTGATCATATGCTGATACACTCATCTGTTTTGACAATTTGAGCCAGGTGAGCATTTTAGGCTCACTTGAGCCTCTGGTTTTATTTTTTCACACCATATATGATGTATTTCTGTCAATAAGTTGCACCCATGCAGGACAGAAATGACAACAATACTAGTCTTTTAGTCAATTCTGTTGTGGATTGCCTATAACTACCTAACTTCACAAAACACCTACAACATACCACAATTCCATTCTAGTAGGTGACATTCAAATTGTTAATAATGAAGGTAATTTTCGAACTTGGGAATGTTGATATTGAAAAAAATAGTCTTATTCAGAAAAAAGTCTGAATATGTTTTAACCAAATTTTGATGTAAGAAAGTAATATGCTAGATGATAAAGCCCCACAAAGTAGATCTTCTGTTTTTCAGACCATTTTAGTAAAATTGCATATGAGCAGGCAGTTTTTTATTTTATTTTTTATTTTCTTAATTATCTCTTTGCCTTCAAAAGTTCATGTTCCTGGTTTGTTTTATGCTTTAGGCCTCATAATCTACAGAATAGCATGGGTTGTGGTGTATTTTGTCCCTTGAGTGCAAGAGGGATTTGCAATGCTCAAGCATTGCAAAGCCTTGTTGCATTCAAGGGACAAATTTATCAGTTGTATTAACTTGGGTAATATATCAGATAAAAACCATTTAATTTTTATCAGCTCACCTGACTAAAAGTCAGGATGAGCTATATTGATCACTCACCATCCGTTGTCCGTCATCCGTGAACATGGTGTTGCTTGCTCCTCCTAAACCGATAAACCAATTTTAGTTAAATTTGAGGTGCTTGCTTGCTCTGTCATCGCATTTTGTTTCTGTTCAAATCAACATGCCTAGCCCAGAGTGGGGGAAAATGCTCCACAATTCTTAAAACATCTTCCATCTCCTGAACCAGAGGGTACAATGACTTGATATTTGGTATGGAGCTTCCTTTTGAGGTGTAGAATCAAATTTGTTCAAACGAAGTTCGTGGATCAATATTTGCCTTTGTAATGGGTAGAGCTGAAACGGTTATTGGATTTTCATAACCGGTTAACTGCTTCCGATAACCATGGTTAACCGATTAACCATGCTTATCCAAAGAATTCCCTTGGTATATGTCTTCGGTAGGTTAACTGAGGATGAGATCAAACTGAAAAATGCCAAAATCAGTCCTGGCATTGCACCCTTGGCGATTGGCAGTGTTGAGGGAAATGCTGTGTAGCAATGCACATCGACAGCAAAAAAAATTGCCGAGGTGTAATGTTATAAAATGTCAGGGTCCCCCTCGACCCCCAAAATGCCTGTTTAGGGTAACCCAGCCGACCCTAAAAAGTTTATTGAGTAAAAGTCGCTCATTTAGTTCAGTGTAACTCTAACTTTCCATCAGATTTCAACTGTGAATTTGAAACCGATTTTGGAGTTCAAGCTTTCAAAATTAAGTAGAGAAATAAATCTATAGGTCAGTATAAATGGGGAGCAAGAGACAAGTTCCAATTCAGCAAACGAAACTGCATTTGATAAACTGATGAACATTTCACGTTGCTTCAATGTTTGTGTTGAAAGGCCAAGAATATTAATGATTTTTGTGTTGAGTTTTGTTTTTTGATACTGAAAGCCCCAAATCTTGGCCTACTGTCTTGAAAATGTCATTTCTGCAAGTATAGTGTACAACAGTTTTTAGCTCACCGAAGGAAGCTCTTAACTTATCACTTGACGTTCATCGTGAACATTACATTATCGACTTCTCCTCACAAACTACTGGACCAAATTGAACCAAATTTGGTGTGCCTGTTTCTTATATGTCAATTCAAGTTTGTTCAAATCAAGTTGCCCCCCCCCCCCCCCCCCCGCCCTCGTTAGAGCCAAGCTCAAAAAGTGAGCCTGAATCTTAAAAAATCTTCTTCTCAGGAACCAGTAGTAGCAGAGACTTGATATTTGGTGTGCAGCTTCCTTCTGAGGTGGGGGCACGGTGGCTCAGTTGGTTGAGGTGCAGGCTGCAAGCCGAGAGGTCCTCGGTTCGAATCCCACCTGCGGCAACCGCGTTGTGTCCTTGGGCAAGATACTTCACCCCGATTGCCTACATGGGGGCACGATGCCGCTGTGTACTGAGGCGTACTGCACGTCGATGGTGCGCATGTCTTCAACCAATCTAACCCTGCCTGTGCTGCGGTGCAGAGTTCAGAGTTACGATGTTGGGGAGCTGACAGCTGCTCGTCGTTGCTCGGTGGTTCTCTCCGGGTACTCCGGCCTCCTCCACCCGTAAAACTATCACGGTCACGATCAGCCATTGTGCATAAGTATATGACCTTAAACACCAATAAATAAATAAATAAATCCTTCTGAGGTATAGACTCAGATTTGTTCAAGAGAAGTTTGAAGGGCTATATTTGCTGTCATTATGGGAGGGGCAAGAATTTTTGCTCCGCCCAAAATTTCTATATTTTTATACTGTAACCAATGACCCAGACTTAGCTGGTGCTAACCCCAAAATATCTAGGGCCAAACACAAATTTTGCCTCTCAAACTCAAAATTTGCATGCAAAACCGAAAATTAGAAGTCCTATCTGGCCCTCCATACATTTTACCCTCCGTGCATGTGCAGATGCCAGGAAGTCACCGAATCTGGCGCCAATAAAATCATTCTTTGTTTGGCCCTTGTCAGATAACAACAAACTGACATTTGTGCTTTTAAATCTCAATTAATAATGATGCCATACACAAATCAATGGTTAAATTGGTGGATCCAAGGACAGAACTGGATGAAGGAAGGAAGAAACGGTGGTTTGAAATGTTCAGGGCTGTAATTTTATAATATTTATTAAAATTAGTTCATGTTCCCTAATTTTGGGACATGAGCCTGACGTTATCACTGATTGATTACGATCTATCCACTGTTTATTTAGTATTCCTTCCCTGCCTTCCCTTGATCCCCCCAGTTAAGCTCCAAAGCTTGTTGCCTTGTTAGTCCCCTACCGGCATTGCCGGAGGGGACTATATGTTTGCACTCTGTCCATCCGTCAGTCTGTCAGTCACACTTTAGTTTTCCGGAGTTTTTTTGGAAACGCTTCAACGGAATGATTTTATTTTCAGTAAACTACTATAGAACGATGACTTAAAGATCAAGTTTGAGTTTCATGCTGATTGCATTATTCTTGTGTGAGTTACGGCCCTTGGAAATTGGAAAAGCACCAAAATATCAGTTTTCCGGACTTTTTTGGAAACGCTTCAACGGAATGATTTCATTTTTGGTAACCTGCTATAGAACGATGACTTACAGATCACGTTTCATTTACACTCTGTCCATCCATGGGAGTTGGGGGTGGGGGGGGGGGGGGGGGGTGGGGTGGGTGGAATTCAAGTTTGTTAAAGCCAAGTCCCTGGGTTCATATTTGGGCTCCAGAATTATAACTTAGTTCAATATGAGGAATATTCTTTAAAAATCTTTTTTTTTAGATCCACCATTCAGAAGCTTTGGATATTTGGTGTAAGCTTTTCTTAGGAGGGGCAGATGCAACTTGTTGAAATCAATTCCCTGGGTTCCCTGCGGGAACCCCGGGAAGTGAAGCATTACTTGTTCACTGTTGTAAACAAGCTCTGTTTCACTGTTAAAATAGGACCCAGTCACTATTGCTTGGGGTACGAGTCCTCTAAAATAAGCAACATGGGGTATAAACGATTGACAGACCTTGACTTTATCTCCATGTTGTGGTCATGTTTAGCCATTGTGCAGAAGTATGTGACCTTGAACACCAATAAATAAATAAATTCCCTGGGTGGATATTTAGTCTACCTTGTCAGGTGAGTGCCCTCAGGCCCCCTGGGGCCTCTTGTTTTTTAGATCCACTGGTCAGAATCTTTGGATATTTGGTATAAGCTTTTCTTAGGAGGAGCAGATGCAACTTGTTGGAATCAATTCTGTGGGTTGATATTTAGGCTACCATGTCAGGTGAGCGCTCTCAGGCCCCCTGGGGCCTCTTGTTTTGGAAATGCTTCAACCGAATGATTTCTTTTTTGGTAACCTACTATTGAACGATGACATATAGATCAAGTTTGAGTTTCATGCTGATTGCATTATTTTTGTGTGAGTTATGGCCCTTGGAAATATGGAAAAGTGCCATAATGTCAGTTTTTCAGACTTTTTTTGGAAACACTTCAATGGAATGATTTCATTTTTGGTAAGATGCTATAGAACGATGACTTGCAGATCAAGTTTGAGTTTCATGCTGATTGCCTTATTCTTGTGTGAGTTATGGCCCTTGGAAATATGGAAAAGCGCCAAAATATCAGTTTTCCTGACTTTGTTTGGAAACGCTTCAATGGAATTCATGCTGATCACATCTAGGTTATAACATTTGTATAATTATTAATGCTCATTAGTCCGGTAGGGGACATTGTATTGCTTCAGCAATACGTGCGCTCTTGTTTTAATAAAAAAAATTTATAAAATTTATTGGGAGTTTAACGTTTTATACAGAAGATTATTTTGTACATCCCCATTGTTACAGGCATGAGGATTTAAAAAATCCTGGGAAACGATTTGTTGCTACCATGATTTTGGAGCCTCGGTAACGATCGGTAACGATTTTTCTTTCCTATTTTTTATTTATCGGTAACAATTTTATCCCATCAGTACCAATGAACGATTATGTTCAACTAACCATTTATACCGTACTGACCTGTGTTTAAGCCTAGGAGGTGCTTGCAGTGGAGAAATTAAAAAGCTGGGGTGGGCTTAAAGACGAGTAATGATGCTTGCACTTGCAGGTCATTTTGGGATGCGTCGGAACGGGAGACATTCAGATAAGTATCCACTGGGTATGTTACGTCACTGTGAAAACCCCCCTCCAAATTATAGAATTTGCTTTAAAAATTCACATCAGTATCTTATACATACGTTTCGCATTCAGATTTCACATTTTTGAACGTCATTTTAATAAATAAAAAACCATGTGTTGTTGTTTACATTTTGTACAGGTACTCTCGAACCAGAAGGGGAAACTGACGTAAGTATGTCCGTCAAAACCTCAATCCATCCCTTGAAACACACTCCCAATATACTCTGTTTAAAAATATCTGGTGTGTTGCTGTGGGGGAGCATAAAATAATAAATGAAAACAATCTTCTTCCGTATTTACGCCAAAACTGAATGCAAATATTGTACAGAAGTTGTCATAACATAAAAACAAAATTACCGGTATACAATTGGGATTTGATACAATCAGAGTTGCCTCCCTTGTAAACATTCAGAAAATTGATTTTACAAAAAACTTTCAACTTCTGATGATGCCAGGTATTATGAATGATAAATGAACAGGTTTTGTTGAACTATATTTATAAAGCATACTAGTCGTGATCATATTAATAATTACTTCTCAAATATCTGGGTTGTAATCATTAGCTCACCTGACTGAAAGTCAGGGTGAGCTTTTCTGATCACTTTTCGTCCGTCGTCCGTCGTCCGGCGTCCGTTGTCCGTCGTCCGTCGTCCGGCGTGAAGGTGGTGTTTGGGTCTTTTTCTTCCAAACCACTGGCCGCATGTTAATGAAATTTCATGTGAGTAGGGGTTATATAGCAGCATTTTGATTTTTGGGCAAATTAGGTTTCGGCTCATATTGAGCAGAGGGGTGGGGCAAAAATGCTCCAATTCTTAAAAAATCTTCTTCTCAAGAACCAGCAATAGCAGAGACTTGATATTTGGTATGCAGCTTCCTTTTGAGGTGTAGACTCAAGTTTGTTCAAGAGAAGTTTGTAGGTCTATACTTGGCGATGTTATGGGAGGAGCAAAAATTTTGGCCCCACCCCAAATTTCTATTTTTTAAACCGAGAGGCCAATTTGAACCAAATTTTATGTGAGGGCTTATTGGGTCATAAGTACCTAATTTATGCAGAAATTTTTTTTCCTGTAGCCCCGTGGGAACCACAGGAGCTAAAAATAGAAAAAAATTAAAACGCCTATATCTCAAAAACTGCACGGCAGTGAGAATTTTTATTTGGTGTGAAGCTTTCTTGGGACCAACAGAAAGGATTGGTAAAAAAAAATTGCTATCGGTTTTATCATAGGGTACTTTTTCGGGACTCTGAAAAAGTGCTGAGTCAGTATTTTTTAACACAGTAGGCAATGGGAAAAAAATAAAGAATTGTTTTCTTCCAAACCACTGCTCTAAAAGCTTTCATATTTTACATATAACATCTTTGGAACATTGATTCACATATTTGTAGAAATCAAATTCCTCGGTCCATATTTGGGTTCCCTATGGGAACCCAAATGTTCAAATTAGTGCAATATGAGGGATATATTTTAAAAATCTTCTTCTTCGGATCCACAAATCAGAATCTTTTGATATTTGCTATGCATCATCCTTAGGGGGGTGAGATTGATGTTTGTTCAAGCCAAGTCCCTGAGTTCATATTTGGACTCCCTTTGGGAACCCAAATTGTAACTTAGTGCAATACGAGGTATATTCTTTTAAAATCTTCTTCTTCGCATCCACCGGTCAGAATCTTTTGATATTTGGTATACAGTATGCTTAGGGAGGTGAGATTCAAGTTTGTTCAAGTCAAGTCCTTCGGCTCATATTTGGTCTCCCTGTGGGAGCCCAAATTATAACTTAGTTCAATATGAGGAATATTCTTTAAAAAAAATTTTTTTTTCAGATCCACCAGTCAAAATGTTTTGATATTTGATGTACAGCATTCTTAGGGGCTGAGAGTGAAGTTTGGTAAAGCCAAGTACCTGGGTTCATATTTGGGCTCACTGTGGGAGCCCAAATTATACCAAAATTTTTATTTTCCAAACCAAAAAGTCGATTTGAACCAAATTTGATATGAGGGCTTATTGGGTCATAAGTACCTAATTTATGCCGAAAATTGTTTTCCTGTCCCCCACGGGAACTGCAGGAGCTAAAAAATTTTTTTCTTTTTAAATGCCCATATCTCCAGAACTACATGGCACTGAGAATTTTTATATGGTGTGAAGCTTCCTTAGGACCGGAAGAAAAAAATGGTAAAAATTTTATCATAAGGTTCTTTTCTAGGACTAAAAGTGCCGAGTCATCATTTTTTAACAGTGTAGCTAATGGGAATAACGTTGAAGAATCTTCTTCTCCCAAAACACTGCTTCAGAAGCTTTTATTTTTGGGCTCCCTATGGGAGCCCATGTATAACTTAGTTCAGTATGAGAAATATTCTTAAAAAATCTTTTTTTTCTGTTACTCCTGTCAGAATCTTTTGATATTTGATTTTTGATTTTCTTAGAAGTGGCAAATTGAAGTTTGTTCAAGTTCTGCTTTATTGATAAAATTGGGCCCAGTAGTAACCAATTCCTGCATTGAAAGCCCTGTAAAGTGGGCAGTGATAGGCATAAACGATTGACCAAACTTGATATTATAATTACGCCTCTGTAAGATGTAGCCTTAGATGCTGAAAGTGACCTTAAATGGGAATAACGTTGAATAATCTTCTTCTCCCAAACCACTGCTTCAGAAGCTTTTGTTTTTGGGTTCCCTATGGGAGCCCAATGTATAACTTAATTCAGTATGAGAAATATTCTTAAAAAATCTTTTTTTTCTGATACTCCTCTCAGAATCTTTTGATATTTGATTTTTAGTTTTCTTAGAAGCGGCAAATTGAAATTTGTTCAAGTTCTGGTTTATTGATAAAATTGGGCCCAGTAACCAATTCCTGCGTTGAAAGCCCTGTAAAGTGGGCAGTAATAGGCATAAACGATTGACCAAACCTGATATTATAATTATGCCTCTGTAATGATGTAGCCTTAGAAAGTGACCTTAAATTCCAATAAATAAATAGATAAATTATTGAGTACCCAATATGGGGATCTAACATATGAACACTCTGGGTTACTAAGTAGAGAAAACACTTTTATGTTGAAAAACTGATAATAACCACAAGGCAGAATCCCTTGCTATTTTGGTGATATGACTCGGCCAGTATCAGGTGAGCGCCCTCAGGCCCCGTGGGGCCTCTTGTTTTTTTACCTCACCAAAGGGAGCTTAACTTAACACTTGCCATCCGTCGTCGTCCGTCGTGAACTTTACATTATCGACTACTCCTCCCAAACTACCAGACCAAATTGGACCAAATTTGGTGTGGATGTTCCCCATCATATGTCAATTCAAACTTGTACAAATAAACTTGCTGCACCCACAGGGGGCACCACAAGGGGCATAAATCTGGTAGCACCCATGAATTTCTTTCCAAAATTCAAAAAAATCTTCTTCTTCAGATCCATCAGGCAGAATTCTTTCCTATTTGGTATACATCATCTCTAGGGGGTGGGGCAGGGGGGGGGATTGGGGGGGGGGCAGATTCAAGTTTGTTCAAATCAGCCTCCTGAATTCATATTTGGGCTCACTATAGAAGCCTGAATTTGAACTTAGTTCATTTTAGGCAAATTTCTTAAAAAATCTTCTCCAGATGCAGCAGGCAGAATCTTTTGATATTTGGTATGCAACATTGTGGGGGTGGATCTGATTCAAGTTTGTTCAAATTGGCCCCCTGGATTCATATTTGGGCTCACTATAGAAGCTCAAATTCGAACTCAGTGCATTTCAGGCAATTTCTTAAAAAATCTTCTTCTCCAGATCCAGCAGGCAGAATCTTTTGATATTTGGTATGCAACATTGTGGGGTGGATCTGATTGAAGTTTGTTCAAATCGGCCCCATGGATTCATATTTGGGCTCACTATAGAAGCTCGAATTCGAACTTAGTGCATGCATTTCAGGCAAATTTCTTAAAAAATCTTCTTCTCCAGATCCAGCAGGCAGAATCTTTTGATATTTGGTATGCAACATTGTGGGGTGGATCTGATTGAAGTTTGTTCAAATCGGCCCCCTGGATTCATATTTGGGCTCACTATAGAAGCTCGAATTCGAATTTAGTGCATTTCAGGCAAATTTCTTAAAAAATCTTCTTCAGATCCAGCAGGCAGAATCTTTTGATATTTGGTATGCAATATTGTGGGGTATATCTGATTCAAGTTTGTTCAAATCGGCCCCCTGGGTTCATATTTGGGCTCAGTATAGGAGCCCAAATTTGAACTTAGTGCATTTCAGGCAAATTTCTTAAAACTTAGTGCATTTCAGGCAAATTTCTTAAAAAATCTTCTAAAGATCCAGCAGGCAGAATCTTTTGATATTGGGTATGCAGCATGCTTAGGGGGGTGAGATTCAAGTTTGTTCAAGCCAAGTCCCTGGGTTCATATCTGGGCTCACTGTGGTAACCCGAATTATAACTTAGTTCAAAATGAGGAATTTTCTTTAAAAATCTTCTTCTTCAGATCCAGCAGTTGGAATGTTTTTAGCTCACCTGACTGAAAGTCAGGGTGAGCTATTCTGATCACTTTTCGTCCGTCGTCCGGCGTCCGGCGTGAAGGTGGTATTTGGGCTTTTTCTCCCAAACCACTGGCCGCATATTAATGAAATTTCATGTGAGAAGGGGTTGTGTCTGCGGACTTTGATTTTTTGTCAAATTAGGTTTCGGCTCACATTGAGCAGAGGGATGGGGCAAAAATGCTGCAATTCTTAAAAAATCTTCTTCTCAAGAACCAGCAATAGCAGAGACTTGATATTTGGTATGCAGCTTCCTTTTGAGATGTAGACTCAAGTTTGTTCAAGAGAAGTTGGAGGGGCTATATTTGACGATGTTAAAGAAGGGGCAAAAATTTTGGCCCTGCCCCAAATTTCTATTTTCCAAACCGCGAGGCCGATTTGAACCAATTTTACATGAGTGCTTATTGGGTCATAAGTACCTAATTTATGCCGAAATTTTTTTCCCCATAGCCCCGTGGGAACCACCGGAGCTAAAAATAGAAAACAATGAAAACGCCCATATCTCCAAAACTACACAGCACTGAGAATTCTTATTTGTTGTGAAGCTTCCTTAGGACCAACAGAATGGAATGATAAAAAAAAATTGCCATCGGTTTTATGATGGGGTACTTTTTGGGGACTTTTGAAAAAGTGCTGAGTCAGCATTTTTTAACACTGTGGGTAATGGGAAAAACATAAGACTACTTTTCTCCGAAAGCACTGCTCCAAACGCTTTAAAATTTCACATATAACATCTTTGGAAGATTGTTTCACATGTTTATTGAAATGAATTGCCTGGGTTGATATTTGGGCTCTCTATGGGAGCCCAAATGTTTAAATTAGTGCAGTATGAGGAGTATTTTTTAAAAATCTTCTTCTTCAGATCTAGCAATAAGAATGTTTTGATATTTGGTATGCACCATCCTTAGGGGGGTGAGATTCAAGTTTGTTGAAGCCAAATCCCTGGGTTCATATTTAGGCTGAAAATTTGGGTGCGGGTGGGACTTAGAAAATTTTGGACCAAAATCCGAAAAAAAATTTTTTTGTTTTTTATGCATTTCTGTCAGTTTTAAGACAAAAAAAAAAAAAAATTTTTTTTACCCTGAAAATTTGGGTTGCAGGTGGGCCTTAAAGAAAATTTTGGACCAAAATCCGAAAAAAAATGTTTTTGTTTTTTCTGCGTTTTGGTCAATTTTAAGACAAAAAAAAAAAAAAAAATTTTTTCCCCCTGAAAATTTGGGGTGCGGGTGGGACTTAGAAAATTTTGGACCAAAATCCGAAAAAAATTTTTTTTGGTTTTTTCTGCGTTTCGGTCAATTTTAAGACAAAAAAATTTTTTTTTTTTTTCCCCCTGAAAATTTGGGGTGCGGGTGGGACTTAGAAAATTTTGGATGAAAATCCGAAAAAAATTTTTTTTTGTTTTTTATGCATTTCTGTCAGTTTTAAGACAAAAAAAATTTTTTTTTTTTTACCCTGAAAAGTTGGGGTGCGGGTGGGACTTAGAAAATTTGGGACCAAAATCCGAAAAATTTTTTTTTTGTTTTTTCTGCGTTTTGGTCAATTTTAAGACAAAAAAAAAAATTTTTTTTTTTACCCTAAAAATTTGGGGTCCGGGTGTGCTTATCTCAATTTTGGGACGTAAAAGTGCAGGAACTCAAAATAGAAGGAAAATCCTGTGTATTGTGTGGGCACAATCTCTTCATCTAGTTGATATATGCTTTTTTTAGGAGGGGCGTATGCAGCTTATTCAAGTCAAGTCCCTGGTTTGATATTTAGACTACCATGTCAGGTGAGCGCCCTCAGGCCCCCTGGGGCCTCTTGTGATATTTGGTATGCAGCATCCTTAGGGAGGTGAGATTCAAGTTTGTTCATGTCAAGTCCCTGGGTCCATATTTGGGCTCCCTGTGGGAGCCCGAATTATAACTTAGTCAATAAGGAATTTTTCTTTAAAAATCTTCTTCTTCAGATTCAGCAGTCAGAATGTTTTGATATTTGGCATGCAGCATCCTTAGGGGGAGAGATTCAAGTTTGTTCAAGCCAAGTCCCTGGGTTCATATTTGGGCTCACTGTGGGAGCCCGAATGATAACTTAGTTCAAAATGAGGAATTTTCTTTAAAAATCTTCCTCTTCAGATCCAGCAGATGAATGCTTTTGATATTTTGTATGCAGCATCCTTAGGGGGGTAAGATTCAAGTTTGTTCAAGCCATGTCCCTAGTTCCATAAAGTTTGTCTCTCATGACTTCATTCCTTTGTAGTGTTGATGAACTATGTCTAACTGATTGTTACCCCAAATACTTCTTTGAACCACTTTGGCCGTTGAGCGATTAACCCCTAGCACACTTGTAGTGCATCAGAATTTTCTTCAGTCACTCTGTTTTTTTCTCTTTTTTTACTATGAGTTTAACCAAATATATCTTGTTTGGCAGAGCTCACCAAGCTCTGTCAAACAAGGTATAGTTGGTTAAATATAAAATTGCATTATGGGAAATATTTGATGCTGAAAACTTTGCCATTTTGACATCAGAGTGCAGAGGGTTAAGGCTCCTAGGGCCTCTTGTTTGGAACTTTGAAAAAGTGCTCAGTCAGCATTTTTTTTACACTGTGGGTAATGGGAAGAACATTTAAGACTACTTTTCTCCCAAACCACTGCTCCAAAGGCTTTCAAATTTTGGATATAACATCTTTAATCAAATCCCTGGGTCCATATTTGAGCTCTCTATGGGAGCCCAAATGTTTAAATTAGTGCAGTATGAGGAATATTCTTTAAAAATCTTCTTCAGATCTACCAATCAGAATCTTTTGATATTTGGTATGCAGCATGCTTAGGGGGGTTTTCAAGTTTGTTCAAGCCAAGTCCCTGGGTTTATATTTGGGCTCACTGTGGGAGCCCGAATTATAACTTAGTTCAAAATGAGGAATTTTCTATAAAAATCTTCTTCTTCAGATCCAGCAGTCGGAATGCTTTGATATTTGGTATGCAGCATCCTTAGGGGGGTGATTTTCAGGTTTGTTCAAATATGGACCTAGGGACATGGCTTGAACAAACACTGGTCAGAATCTTTGGATAGTTGGTATAAGCTTTTCTTAGGAGGGGCAGATGCAACTTGTTGAAATCAGTTTCCTGGGTTGATATTTAGTCTACCTTGTCAGGTGAGCGCCCTCAGGCCCCCTGGGGCCTATTGTTTGTGTTTATAGTTACTGCTTTTAGAGGCAGATTGCACTGCAGTTGAAGAGCACAGGTTTTGCAAACAGTTGCCCTGATTCAATTTTTCAAAATTTTATATGTCTGCTCAACTCTAGTTGGTATTGAACTATGAATACTGTTCACTGAAAAATGAGTTGGCATATATTGTATACTTTAGAATTTTTTTGAGGGGGTTAAAAATTGGAGTCACTCAGGGATTCTTTTGGTTGTGTACAGGGGCCGATTATGGGACCCTTTCCCAATAGCATTTTGATATGATTTTTCACAATTCAAACCAAAAATTTCTCAATCTAAGTCCTCATTCAAATAGAAAATTAATTCTACTTTAACCCCTGAAGATCTAATGTTGATATTGGTCACTTTTTACTACAACAAAACAGGAGCCCCAACAGGCAATTTTTAGATTCATTTGCAAGTTGCATCCCAAGAACCTTGTCAGTTGTTTCTAGGCAAGTCTTGGGTGCTTATATAGGCAGCCAAGATTTGCCTAGAAGACTGAACTGCAAAGCCCCAGAATGTAGTCTGTCGAAATGTAGCAAAATGCATAAATATCTTCATCATTTAACCCTTTACCCAACGTAACGGCTAAAACCAGCCAGAGCTATTCTCAAAATTCGCCAATTAATTTTCAAAATATTTTCATTTTTTGTCTCAAAAACATAGGTTATGGCCCTCGTTGGAACGAGCTCATCGAGCTCGTTCCAACGAGGGGTCATAACCTATGTTTTTGAGACAAAAAAATTAGTTATTCAAGAATTTTTTTTGCAAGTGTCGTCTGCTTTTCATGTTAGGTAAAGGGTTAAAAATATTAGAACATTTTATTCAATAGAAATAACAGAAAGTGATCATGATTTTATGCAGCTGTTTGTTATAGAACTTACTACATGTACTATACATGTAGTAGCTTCTGTATTAATGTTCTCACTTTGATGAAAATTTTCCCAATTGCATGGGCCCTGGACCCTTTCCCAAAGAGGGTAGAGGAATCCTTGTCACATAGTTAGGTCAAGTGTTGGTGTGATGGGTTAAATTCATATTAACAATACCAGTAGCTTTTTCTGCCTGTCCACAAGGACCAATTATTTGTGCCATTGTTATTAAAATCCTCTTTTGACAGCCAGCTGACAATTACAGTCAGAATAATTTTGAAGAGTTTCTCAAAACTGCACTGATAAGGATCCCTTTTGGGTTCACAGACTTTGCCTGAATTGGAGTCTTTGTTGAGGACTTAATTGGAAATGCATGTACTGCCAGATTGTTTTGAATTTTATCATTGTTTCCAACAATATTTTGAAATATTGTTTTTTTTCAGCATTTGATACCCCAACTGGGATGCCATATGGCACAGTAAACTTAATAAAAGGAGTGCCACAAGGGGAGACAACAGTAACCTGTACTGCAGGTGTTGGAACATTTTTAATTGAGTTTGGTTCACTAAGTCGTCTTACTGGTGATCCCATATTTGAGAAGACTGCTGTAAGAGCTTTAGAGTCTCTGTGGAGGTTCAAGTCTGAAATTGGTCTGGTAAGCAAATTAGTTTTTACAACTATAGCTGTTGAAATTCTGATTAATGATCAAAATTATTCAAAGGTTATTACTTGGCAAGTTTCATATCGGCTTTGATATCAGCCATGATATTAACATGAGGTAACTTCATATCAGGCTGAGACAGACATGTTAACCTCCAGAATAATTTTTCAGGGAACCTGAGGGTGATTTTCAGGGAAATGGGATGGATTTCAGGGAAAAGTTCGTGCAGGGGCAAAATAAAAGAAAAAACTTGTGAATTTTCAGCTCACGGACCACTATTAACATCAGGTTATATCCAGAACTAGTTGTCAACTATGCTGATGCATTTATGCTATGTTAAAAAATTATAAAATAACTGTTGATTTGCCCCCCCCCCCCCTCCACCACCACCACCACCACCACCCACCCACACTGTCCCACAGAGCACATCCACCTGTGGTTTCCTGTTATCAGAGTCTACTTAGCTAATAATTTCCCAAGTCTGGAAATGTTAACAGGAAAAGATGTCCTCATGTTCAGTTACTTCAAGAACATTAGTACTCAGAAAGTATCTTTATCAAACTTCATGCATGTGGGACGCTTGTGCCCTACACAAAACTTTTCTTTTCATCATTGAAGCATTTTTGTTTAATTCCATTCAAAATTTTCTGGTTACAGATGGCCAACAGTTAACAGTTCTGTAGTCAGCACAACAGAATAAATGTCGTGTTAGAAAAAAAGTCCATTGTGTTTTAATATGCTGTCATAATTTGTCGGCATCCTAAGCAACATTAACCTACGTTTAAGCTGTGCTAAATAGTTGTTGTTTACGTTTTGATTTTGGAAAAGGGATTAGAATTAAAGCTATTCTATGAAGGAATAAATAAATATATATTATTTAATTCCTTTTCATATATTTTAATTTCTAAAAAACTGCATTTAAATGAAGGTGGAGTTTTCAATTGTTTGAAAGTAAGTCACCTATTTTCACTTCGACACTCGCACATTTATCACGAATCTCCGAAGAAAACCCCCAGAAATAAACATGAACACAGTTGAAATATATATCATAAAATAGCCTTTTCTTAAATAAATTTAACTTAAATCCATATTTTACGACTTTGTGAGTTTTTACCAGAGTTTGAAATGCATGTGATTTGACTCCGAACGTTTTTCATAAGTTACAACGGGAACGAAATATTTGACTGTTGTTTTCCGGGATTTTTGATTCAAAACTGATTTGATTCAAAACTGATTCCCGTCCGGGAGGCCGGGAACTACACTGAAATTCTGGGATTTTCCCGGGCATTCCGGGAGAGTTAACATGTCTGGGCTGAGACCGAAGATCGAATTACAAAATGTTCACAGATCTGTTACAGTTTTCTGGTAGTGTCATTGTTTCTCATTTCTTATTCTTTTCACAAAGTCCCAAGTTTCATCTTTTCCTTGTTCAGCTATCCGAACGTCACAGCTTCCCTGTGATGTTATGATAGCTGAATTATCTTTTCTCCCACTTCATCAAATCTCTGCTTATAACTCTGAATCTTAGTATTTTACTTTTAATTAGTGATTAACCCTTTACCTAACATGAAAAGCAGACGATATTTGCAAACAAAATTCTTGAATAACTGATTTTTTTCATTTTTTGTCACAAAAACATGGGTTATGACCCCCTCATTGAAATGGGCGTGATGAGCTCATTCCAAAGAGGGGTCGTAACCTATGTTTTTGAGACAAAAAATGAAAAAAATAATGAAAATTAATTGGCAATTTTTGTGAATAGCGCTGGCCGGTTTTGGCCGTTACATTTGGTAGAGGGTTAAGCGATAAGGATTTGCGACTGTCATCTGCTTGACGATTAGATGAGTGCACAAGTGGCCAATTGTGAGTGCCGGTGTCAGGTAGTCACAACCAAAAGGATTAGTATGCTCAAGAATGCATAGAATAGGGTTAATTTTACAGTACTGTCAGGTTGATTGGTTCATTGACCTTAAGAGCATGTCACTGTGTGCATTAAAATAAAAATAGGACCAATCACTGAGATAAGACCAATCATGATTCCTGCCAATCATTGTGGCAATTTATTAAGCTTGATACTGCTTGTATAAAATCATGAATCAAACATAAATACAAACAATTTTGATCAAATGGTGTTATAAGTAACTATCGGCAGCAACCGAAACACTTCTACCGATGGTCAACCGATGGCTTAAAATCGGCCGATGTCAGATGTGATTGCCAAACATCGGTTAATCCCTGTCACCTGCTTTTAACCTTTTACCCAATGCAAATGATATCAGAATTTATTTTTTTAAATATTATTTTTAAAAAATTTTCCAAAAATTTCAACAAACCTATATCATGTGACCTCGCATTGGAACGAGCTGGCTTCGGACAAAAATAAAACAAACATCGAATTACCAAAATGACCACACACTTCACTTGAATGCAATATCCATGCATCTGCTGGCCACTGTCAGTAATTTCTATGTATATGTATATGTTTGAATGGAATTAAAAAAAACAGTTGTACACCATACTTGCACCAATGACATTTTCAAGACTGCAGGCCAAGATTCAGGGCTTTCAGTATCAATACACGAAACTCAACATGATATTCATTAATTTTCATGACCTTCAACACCAACGGTAAAACACTGTATCTATAATATGATCAATTTATCAACTGCGGTTTCCTTTGCTGAACTGGAACTTACCACCTGCTCCGCATTTATACTGCCCGATATATTTATTTCTACATGTATTTTTGAAAGCTTTAACCTCAAAATAGGTTTCAAATTCACAGTTGAAGTCCTATAAAAATTAGGGTTACAATGACTTGAATGAGCAACTTTTATTTTGTAAAATTTTTATGGTCAGCATAATTGTTTAGGGTCGGTTGGGGTACCCCAAACAAAGGGATTTCTTTTCTTTGTCCTGACATTTTGCAAACCATTACATCTTCAGCATTTTTTTACCCAAGTTGTGCATTGCTACCATAGCATTTTCCTCTTGTCTTGGTGTGGGGAGGCGGGGGGGGGGGGGGGGGGGGGAGGGGGAGGGGGGGGGGGGGGCTGCCAATGCTATGCAACTGTGTATCCAGGGCTCTGTGAACAATCTTCATTGTCTTCTGGTTTAATGGTTCACTGTACATGTGCTGCGCTATATATAATCTCATCATTTTAGAGAGAGGGGAAGGTACTTGCACTTTGAACTTTTATTAAAACTAATATTTGGGAAAAAGTATTTATAGTGTTTAATACTTGAATACCGAAACCGGACTCAATTCTTTTTTAAAAAAAATGAGTAGAAACCGAAACCGTGGAAAAATTTCATAACCTTCCAACACTATTGCCCACATGGGGGCACCATGGTGCTGTGTACTAAGGAGGACTGCATGTTGACTGCATTCAGGCTGTGTACTAAGGAGGACTAAGGAGGACTGCATGTTGATGGTACACTTGTCTTCAACCAATGCTTACTCTGCTTGTGTGAAGTTAGTATGTTGGGGAGTCTGACAGTTGCTCGCCATTACTCAGTGATTCTCTCCTGGTACTCCAGCTTCCTCCACCTGTAAAACTGTCTGACACGACGTGACCCTGGCTGTCAAAAGTGTCATTAAACCCCAATAAATTAAATAAATAAATACTTATAAAGTGGATACTCGGTGAACACAATTCTTTATCATAATTTTTCAGCCTGTTTGCTGCATGTTCTAATTTCAGGTTGGTAATCACATAGATGTTAAAACTGGCAAATGGACAGCCTTGGATGGAGGTATAGGAGGAGGAATTGACTCCTATTTTGAATATCTTGTGAAGGGTGCCATTATGTTTCAAATACCAGGGCTTTTAGACATGTTTGACAGTAAGTTAATACCTTTTTCATATGAAGCCTGTGTATTTCTTCCATTCATTGACGATTGATTGGCTTTTCATACTGTGTCAGTGTCCTCTGATTGAGGTGATACAGCTTCTTTTTTATATGGCCGCTCATATGAGCAGGCCATATTATGGTATGGCAATGTCTGTCTGTCCGCACACACAAATGACTACTTATGTGGCTACGAGTTAGTAAAACAGGATACTTATGTGGTTAAAGTCTGTTACGTGGCTGGCCACATAACAGAATCTCTTATTGTGGGGGTGGTTGGGGGGTGGGTGGAGGTTTGGATAAATGTAGAGTTGGGTTAGGGCATTCCAGGGTGGGGTTTAGGGGTGGGGTGGGGTGGGGGTCAGTGAAGGGGTGTTAGAGTTATGTGGCTAGGGTTAGTTTAGGGTTAGCTTAGGGTTAGGGGTGGTTAGGATTAGGGTTAGTAAAGGGTAGGGTTAGGGTTAGCTGACCCCCCCCAAATTTTTCCCCCAAAAACTTGTTTTATTATGTTGGACATGTGTTTTAGGTTAGCCACCTAACATGTCCATAAAATAGCCACATAAGTAGCCATTTGTAAGACCGTCCGTCCATCTGTCCATTCATCCGTCCATCCATCCATTGGCTTTTGTTTGTCCACGCGATAACTTGAAAACAATACATCCAACAGATTCTGTTTTTTATGGTTGATTAGTTATGACTAGAGGATGGTTCCTTTCGATAACCAGCACTGGCATATCCAATATGGCCACCACGGCAGCCATCTTGGATTTTCGGGGACTTTGATTGCCCATGCGATAACTTGAAAACTATAATTCCAACAGATGCTACTTTTTTATGGTTAATTAATCATGACTAGTGGATGGTTCCTTTCGATATCCAGCATTCTGGCATGTCCAATATGGCCGCCATTGCAGCCATCTGGATTTTCAGGGTCTTTTGATTGTCCATGTGATAATTCAACAGATACTGTTTTTTATGGTTGATTAATCATGACTAGAGGATGCTTCCTTTTGATAACCAGCATCAATGTCCATCCGTCCATCCATCCATCTGTCCGTCTGTCCATTAACTTTTGTTTGCCCATGCGATAACTTGAAAACAATACATCCAACAGATACTATTTTTTTTATGGTTGATTAGTCATGACTAGGGGATGGTTCCTTTCAATAACCAGCATCAATGTCCATCCGTCCATGTCTGCCTGTCCATTCATCCGTCCGTCCATCCGTTTATTTTTATTTGTCCATGCTATAACTTGAAAGCAATACATCCAACAGATACTGTTTTTTATGGTTAATAAGTCATGACTAGAGGATGGTTCCTTTCGATAACCAGCATTCTGGCATGTCCAATATGGCCGCCATGGCAACCATCTGGGAATTTTGGTGACTTTTGATTCTCCACCCAATAACTTGAAAACAATATATTTTTACACTGTAAACCAATGGCCCAGACTTATCTGGTGCTAACTCCAAAATATCGAGGGCCAAACACAAATTTTGCCCCCCCAATCCCCCAAATTTGCAGTCAAAACCGAAAGTTAGAAGTCCTATCGGGAGCGCGGTGGCTCAGTAGGTAGAGATGCAGGCTGCAAGCCGAGAGGTCCTCGGTTCGAATCCCACCTGCGGCAACCGCGTTGTGTCCTTGGGCAAGACACTTCATCTCCATTGCCCGCGTGGGGGCACGATGACGCTGTGCACTAAGGCGTACTGCACGTCGATGGTACGCATGTCTTCAACCAATCTAACCCTGCCTGTGCTGCAGAGCGGAGTTACGATGTTGGGGAGCTGGCAGCTGCTCGTCGTTGCTCGGTGGTTCTCTCCGGGTACTCCGGCTTCCTCCACCTGTAAAACTGTCACGGTCATGATTAGCCATTGTGCATAAATATGTGACCTTAAACATCAATAAATAAATATAAATAGAAGTCCTATCTGGCTCTCCATACATTTACTCTCTGTGCGTGCGCAGATGCCAGGAAGTGACCAGAATTGGCGCCAACATCATTCTTTGTTTGGCCCTCAGTCAGATAACAACAAACTGACTTCTGTGCTTTTAAATCTCAGTTTATAATGATGCCAGACACAAATCAATGGTTAATTTGGTGGATCCAAGGACACAACTGGATGATGGAAGGAAGAAACGGTGGTTTGAAACGTTCAGGTTTGTAACTTTATAATATTTATAAAAATTATTTCATTTCCCCAATTTCGGGACATGGGCCTGACATCATAATTATTGCTAATGATTTTTCCACTGTTTGTTAAGTGTTCATTCCCTATCTTTCCTTGAAGCCCCCATCCCCCCCCGCCCCCCCCCCCCCCCCCCCCCAGTTAAACTCCCAAGCTTTTTAGCTTGTTTTATTGAAATTTTTTTTATAAAATTTCATGGGAGTTTAACGTGTTACACAGAATGACTGCTGCTCCTCAGGCCTCCGTAACGGACTTGCTGTTGCAGATTGCGCAGCTCATCGCAGCATCCCAGCAGGTGCAGAACCAGCCGCCGGCAGTCTCAGAACCTGAGCTGTCGGATAGTGATGGGTCGGTCCAGTCATCTGCGCGTTCAAATGCCGATGACCGTGAGTATAATCTGATTCAGTCGGATGGTGAAAGGGATTTGGAAGAGAATTACCCTTCCCTTTCGGAACAACACAGGGTGGTGATGGATCAAAATCATCAATACTTCCCTGAGTTCGTTCCTGAGAATCAGAATGCTGCGACCGCTTGGATGTAGCACTATTCAGTAGCTAAGAGACGAGGCCTCATATATGGGGACATCCGGAGAAAAGAGCCATCTCGGACACACTGTCCTGGGAGCAGCCGGCGGCCAGAACAGAAGACCGTTGCTCCTCAGGCCTCCCTAACGGATTTGCTGTAACAGATTGCGCAGCTCATCCCAGCAAGTGCAGAAGCGGCTGACAGCAGTCTCAGAACCTGAGCTGTCGGATGGTGCTGGGTCGGTCCAGTCATCTGCAAGTTCAGATGCCATTGTCCTTGATATTTCAACTGATTCAGATGAATGATGAAAGGGATATGGAGGGGGATTACCCTTCCCTTTCGGAACAACACATGGTTGCGATGGATTAATTCATCAACACTACCCTGAATTTGTTCCACCGAATCAGAATGCTGCGACCACTTGCAAGAAACCGCTAGCATTGTTGGATGCTGACTTCATCCGGAAAAAGAGGAGGTTATGTCTTTTCCGGTTAAGTCTAGACAGGCGTCACAGGCCTTAGGCCATTTAGATGACCCCCATATTCAACTTTCCAGTAGGAAGAAGTAAGGCGGTTTCTTGTCATCATCTTCCGTAATTTTACTGATTGTTGAACTACTTTCATTTATAACGGTCGAGGAAGATGTATAGAGAGTTCCTCTGCATTTGAATGAGCAGGCTAAGGACCTAGTTATGGCCTTACCTTCGTCATTCACTATTCGCTCGGACACAATTGGGACAGCAATTTCTTCATTCAGAACGAATTTAGACTCGCTGTCTTACGCAGATCACCTTTAAGAACTGTGACGCAACGTCTCAATGGAAAAGAATTTGAGGACGTTCGTACCTCAATTAGTGTCCTTTCCAGGGCTATTATATTTATCACATATAACTCTGTCTTAACAGTTGCTAATTTGGAGTTAATCAGACGTGATGGAGCCCTTGCGTCGTCATCTGTAATAGATGACAAAGTGAAAAACTCTATACGTGTCGCTCCGGTATCCGGACACTAAGTTTTGACAATAAGCTTCATTGGTTTATGACCAAGCTACAAAGAAAGCATCAATAGTCTGCTCCTTAAGTCGGTGTCTAATCGACCTGCAATAGCAGAAAAGATTAAAGAAGGACGTCCTAGACAGAAAATCGTCTAAAAAGGACTCCTCGCAAGGGTATAGGTAACCCTCCTATAATTACTAAAGGGATCATCATACAGCGACTCGGATAGGGGGTGTAGGTCTGATCGAGACTACCGGTCAGACGCCCTTAAGCAGTTGGCTTGAGGCTCTTCGCGAAGGAGACGTAGTTTCTCCTTCCGTAGGCCTCGCAGGTACTACAGGTGAGGGTTAGGACATCTATTGCTTAGCAGTTGGCGGATGGTTATCAAGATTAGCATCAAACTGGATAACTATTACGGAAGACCAGTAGGGGAGAAGTGTGGTCTCGGACGGCCTACGGCTATCTTTCCGAGAGAAACCACCACTAAATGTCCGTGATGGACAATGCTTCCGTCAAATCCTTGCATAAGAGTCTCTCCAATTGGAGGTAAAGGTTCTCTTGACAATGAAGAAATAGAGGTCGTTGAGAATCAAGATTCTCTAGGATTCTACAGTCACTTGTTACTCGTACCGAAGCCAGAGAGCTTGTTCCGACCGATAATAGACTGGAGCTGGATAAGAAGTTTATCATAGCTCTAAAAGTTTATTTATGGTAATCATTTAGTCGGTAAAAGCAAGCGTTCTAGTGATCGACTATGTGGCAAGCATAGATCTAAGGAGCCATTCTTTCATGTCCTGGTGTATCTGGCATTCAGAAAGTACCTACGGTTCGGTATCCAAGGGATAGTATTTCAGTTCCGAGCTTTGGTCTGAATCTGGCGCCCTGGGCTTTCACTCGAATAATGAACTCGGTAATGTCTCTCAACAATCTGGTTCGACTGCCGTTACCCAGAGTGAAATTAGTCAGTTGTTATGCTCGCTTTTGTGTACTCTCAGACGCATTAACTGCGAGAAATTTTATGCGACTGATGGGGTTGTGCAGAGCGGCTACGCATCTTATTCCAATGGGTCGCTTACACACATGTCCCCTCCAGTTATTCTTTACACAGAACTGGAGTGGTGTGAAGATGCATTCTCTCAAGATCCGTATTATTTTAACGGGTCTAGTAAACAATAGGTCCATATTTGGGCAGATATTCAGTGGTTAACTCAAAGAGTTCCGCTGCAACTGCCAGTTCCAGCTTTCACGATTATGACGGATGTGAGTCAATAGTTTGGAGCACGACCCTGAGTCCGATAGACTCGAAATGCAGGGGTCTTGGGATCCTCAGTTCCTGGAGAAACACATAAACATCAAGAATGATGTGAATATTGTTAGCACTACATCAATGGATTCACATTACTTGCGGACACGCATGTTCAGATGTGATAGTGGTAGCATACATCAGGAGCCAGGGTGGCACCCATTCATTTCCGTTATGATAACTAACGGAGAAGATTTATCTATTTCGTCATGTATCATCATGTTCATCTCTCTGTCCATCATATACTGGGTCGTCTGAACGTACTAGCAGACTCGCTCCTTGGAAAGGTCGCCTGTTACATTTGCTTTGGATGCTCAACAAGTGAGTATTTGGACAGTTTTGCTGCCAGTGGGATCGCCCCAGGATAGTTCAATTTGCGACGCTCCGGAACAATTAGTTACCGTCATTTGTGTCGCCATGCCCAGACCATTGAGCGCATACAGTAGACGCTCAGCAGAATTCATGGGGATGAATGATACGCGTATCCTCCAATTCATTTGATTCAATAGATTATGTTTAAGATTAAACAGTCTCGTTGTGAATCCTACTAGTAGCACCTCTGTCGTCACAGAAACCTTGGATCAGTATTCTCAAGTGTCTGCTATGGGACGCTCCCCAGAAGCTCCCTCCATGAGAAGGCCTTCTTTCAGGGAAAGTTTTATTTCTCCCATTCTTCTCCGCCCATAGTGGCATAATGGAGTCGGTTAGACGTGAGGGAACCATCGTGGTTCCTATATTATTTGATAACTGGCACAGGAAAGATTAAGTAGCTCCCCCCCCCCACCACCACAAACACACATTGCCTATGCGTTTGAAGGCAATTACCGGGCAAGACGTAGTTTTCTTCCTGCAAGCCTCATATAATTTAATATGTACATACTATGCATTAGGGTCGTGTTCTATGGCGACCTCATGGGCACATCCGCTTTTTAGTTGGATTAGTTTCCTGTGATGATTTGTTGATTTGTTATATATGAGCGCTTATTTAAAAATCATCACAATTAAATTGCTACTCTTTGAGTACCTCGGAGGCTGCATAACCAGTTAACTACATGCTAAGTATAAATGTTCTCGCTCATTATATTATTAGGCTAACGCATTATTGTATTTTGTGGCCCTAGAAATTATAATCTATTTCGGGGGCGGTCCGTGTTGGAGCCTGTTAATCATACCTACTTCCATTTCTAGATCCAGGTTTCTATTATGTCAGTACTCAATTCGCATAATTCTCACATGTTTACGATCGTAGATATCGGATAGTACACATTGGAGAGTATTGTTACTGGAATTCATTGTACAGAGGCTGCCTGTGGATAACCTAGGAAGTGTGTTTTCTCTTCGGGGATCATTCAGTGTGGCTCGATTGGATATGTGTATGTTATATTTGAAATCACCGGTTTTCGGCGTATCTGTGTACGCAGTCTGCGGGCAATATTAATTTCCAGGATCGTGGCTATAGCCTTAACTTCTGAAGTGGCATTAAGCAACATTTATTAATCATGAATTAATACCCGAGTACCTGTTCAATGATTATTTATATTGTTTTTTGGTACCGCTCTTACTGATTCCAGAGCTCTCCCCTCTTTCTTTTGAAGATTCCTTCAAAAGAAAGGGGGGGGGGGGGGGGTGATTTTTACCTCTTCTCTGGCTTAATGGGTATGTAACTATGAAGGAAGCTGTTTTATCCGTAATTATATCCTGCATACAGCTGAAGTGTTATTGTGTGGCGTATGTTTGAGGGGGATTTTCTTTCATGCTCAGATACGCCATCCTAATTTTTGGGGCTTAGTCCAGACTAGCCTTAAAAATTAGGAACTCATTACATCCTAAGTAGCATTGTCTTCATGCTCAGAATAAGGAATTACTTAAATTGGGCTCCTTATTTAGGCTATGTCTCCTCTATTACTGTATAGAGACACATACATGTATTTCCTAATTATTCTAATTTCCTTTCATCATGGATTGCCGGATTGGAACTATTTCGGAAGTCCTATGCCCTCCACCTTTTTACGATTGAGCTAAGTCTGGGCCATTGGTTTACGGTGTAAAAATATGATAAATTTACAGTAATTTGTACATTTTTATACTTACCAATGGCCCAGATGGGGATGGCCTTCCCATGAGTGGGCACTCATACCTTCCCGCTGAATTATTATGTAATACTTTCTTTTATAAAGAATGATGTTGGTGCCAATTCCGGTCACTTCCTGACATCTGCGCATGCGCAGAAAGTAAACATATGGAGGGCCAGATAGGACTTCTAATTTTCGGTTTTGCATGAAAATTTCGAGGATTCGGAGGGGGAGGGGGCAAAATTTGTGAGTGGCCCTCAATATTTTGGAGTTAGCATCAGCTAAGTCTGGGCCATTGGTAAGTATAAAAATATACAAATTACTGTAAATTTACCATATTCATGTTTAATGGGTCGTAAGCCAGGAATGTACAATTATTTTTAAAGGAATTATTGACCTTTTGTTCAACTAAAAATTTCTTCACAAGCGCAATTTTTTCATAGGTGGCTGTATATTGATCCACCGCTGGTAGTGCACTTGTTAATAATAACACTTTGGCCAGCCGCTGATTTGTTGCACTTCTCAGGTAAGAAGGCCTTTTTTAGTCCTGCGTTCCCAAATGCCTCCCTAATGCCATGCCTCTCCTCTGCTACCAACACTCTTGAGACGAACTGGTTGATGACATCCCGCAATACATTCTTCCCAATCTTTCTCTTTTACATCATAGTTTTCCAATAACCAAATAGAGTCTGATAAATGATCTTTCATGTTTACAGGTTATTCCAGATCCCTAGAATTCTATACAAAAAGAGATGACTGGTATATGTGGGCTCATATGAAAAAAGGCAGTATTACTTTACCAATGTTTACATCATTGGATGCTTACTGGCCAGGCATACAGGTATTTACTGGTTAGAAATGAATAATCTGACATGACTAACTGACTTCAGACTTAAATAAATTTATCCCTCTGAATACTGATGTCAAAAAATTTTTTCTTGTAATTCAACTCAGAATTTACCCAATTCAATTTTGCTTGACAGAGCTCAGTGAGCTCTGTCAAGCAAGGTTGAATTAGGTAAATTTCTAGTTATCCCCTGCCATAATGAAGTTTGCTGGGGATATAGAATTCAATCTTGTTTGACAGAGCTCGGTGATATAGAAATGTGGTCAGTCTGTCCATCCATCCTCATCCATCCATCTGGCCGTCCATCCATCCATCCATCCATAACAGCTTTGAACCTTCATATCTCAGTCAGTTGATGTTGGATTTAAATGATCGTTGGTATGCTTATAGACCATCATGGGTGAAAGTATATTCACAAGCAGGGACCAGCTGTGAGGGCGACGAGGGCGACTAAGCCCAAAGTCGCCTAGAAAAATAGTCGGGGCGATTACAAGTCGCCCTCTAAAAATTGGCCAAAATGAGAAAAGGCTGAACTGAGTGATGCGAGGTTTACATGAAAATGAGTATTTTCAAAAATCGAATGTGCTCGAGTGTGATAAATGGGCATTTTAATTCGTCAAATAAATGTCCATTTATTTGAAATCACACGACAAGCAATTGTCCATTGTCGCTTTTGGCAGATTTTTTTATTTCTGTTTTGTTGCATTCCAGTCGGAGCTTCAAGTGTCGAAACGAAAATAGGTGACTTACGCGACTCAACAAAACAACCCAGTTTGAAAGTAGGTTACGTCCCTTAGGATGCCGAAAATGTATACACAACGGACGTATTTTATAAGTTAAACACATTATTTTCATTTCGATTTGCTGACGACTGTTAACTGTTGGGCTGTCTATTCCCAGAAAAACACGAATGGAATTGAAACACATGAAAAAAAGCTTTAGTGATGTCAAGAAAAGCTTTGTACAGGACACAAGTGTGCATGTGGACGATCTTGAAAAAGGGTCCTCCTAAACATCGGAATGACATGAAATGACGTGGAATGACACTGGAATGCCATAAAAATGATGCGGAATGACATTTCTTTTACAAAATACTCGACCCCAGAATTGTTTATTAACTAACAAAGTACCTCCCAAGCAACCTTCTTACATCTGGTCCTGTTCACACTTCCAGACTTAGGAAATTATTAGCTTAGTAGACTTTGTTGAAAGGCAACCACAGGAGGGTGATAGAGGATTGGCACGAAGAAGAGGTGAGGGGTCATGAAGGAGAAGGTAGCAGTGGGGGATTTTCAGTCAATAATTACATTGTGATTTTTTAACCTGGCACAGATGGATCATAGACAACTGGACCTGGATTATTTGTACGTTAATGGAGGACCATAAATTGAAAATATGAAGGGGCGGCGGGGGTGGTACATGAATATTCTTAATTTTCCCCACTTGCCTATGAATTCTCCCTACATGACTCTGCAGTCTCCCTATTTTTTCTGGAGGGAGACTTGAAGTCTCCCTAAAATTCCCCCCTAGGCTGGTCCCTGTTCACAAGTAATGGGTATTTTGGTCAATCATTTTTTTAGAGGTATGGGCCCTTTTTTGACTTAGAAATATTTTTATACTGTACCAATGACCCAGACTTAGCTGGTGCTAACTCCTTAAATTAAAGGGCCAAACACAAATTTTTCCCCCCAATCCCCCAAATTTGCATCAAAAACCAAAATTTCAATGCCCTATATGGTCCTCCATACTTTCTATCCACTGCGCATGCACAGTGTCAAGGAGCTCTCGAAATTGGCGCAAATGTCATTCTTTGTTTGGCCCTAAAATCAGTAACATGTCACTGATATTTGTGCTTGTAAATCTCAGTTTAAATGATGCCAGACACATAATTATGAAAGAAATGGTGGATCTGAGGATGAAATAAAGGATCAGAGGAAGAAACAGTGGCAGAATGTGTTCAGGGCTGTAACTTATAATTTTTTACGAAATTATTTCATGTTCCCTAATTTCGGGGCATGAGCCTTATGTTGTCATTCTGGCTATGAACTTACCATTGTTTGTTCAATGTTTCCTCTCTCCCTTTCCTTAATACCCCCCTTGCTATTCTCCCATGCTTTTGGCATAATTTTGGAATTTTTTTTTTTTACTAAAATTTCTTTTGGCTTGGTAACAGAATGATTATTCACCCTTGGGTGATTAGGCATTATTATCTGCATCTACCATCTGTTGTACTGCAGTTTCTTCTCGGGAAGTCTCTGTTTTACATCGGATAGTGTTTTTATTGGTGACTGATTTTGGGTCATGTTTACAGTGCCTGGAGCCATGTTTCCAGTTTTTGTACACTTTGTTTATGTTGACTACGGTTACTTCTGATAGTGATTACTTGTCTTCTGTTTAGTTCTGCTCATAGCCAGATACATTAATATTGTCCGTAAGTGTTACATTAATTTTTAAAAATGTTTTAAAATTTTTGTCCACACTTAGGCTTTTTGGGGATCCATTTAGGCTCACTGTTCCCAATGGGAACTTGGGCTCTTTTGAAAATTTTTCAAAATTTTTTTTTTTTAAATTATTTTTTCGAAATGTTATAATGGATTATATTATATTATGTATCTTTGTTTCAAGGGTTAGTGCGAGTACTATGACTGTTTATATTTTTTCATGATGAAAGAATATTGTTCATATTGTAATGCGAGGAAATCTTCCTCTGATTCTCATGTTCATTGTGTTTCTTGTAGTCAGTGTACTCGCACTAATTCTTGCTCAGTGTGTGCTAATTGGAATGACAACGTTGGAGACGTGTGTCATGGTATATTGTTAGCAGTGAGGGGTCCATGCCGGTCCTCTCTCGACAAGGTCACTCTAGTTTATCAGTCTCTTTTTCAGAAGAACAAGAACAGGGTGATGTTTCTGTGATGTCTTCAACAAGTGTGTCTCCACCGTTGCAGTATAATAAGAGCTAGCGGCTAACTGCTCATGGAAATACAACAATTGCCTAAGAGGTCCCTAGAAGGATTGACGGCATTGATCGTCCGCTAGCTCGCCCGGTGTAGCGACCATTCATCGAATGGCGCGGCAGCCGGGTTCGTCCATTGCGGTCCAGGGAAGCAGTTTGGGTGATGCGAGCACTATAAACATTGAACGTGCACACCCAGCGACGACGGATCCGAGGATAGTATGGAGGAAGCCTGTCAGTCCAGTAGCTAGCTCGTCCAGGTCTATCCGGACCGTGAGCGAGAGAGGCCCCCTCTCTCTTACAGCAACATCTGGGCTGCGATGTTGTTGTATGTTCGTTCGTTAGTCTGAGCATACGTCCACTCCTCTGCTGGGGATGCTCCGTCGCATAGACAATCTGACGCGGCTGTTCTATTGGCTTCCTCATCCTCACGGCAGCACACACGAACACACCTTGGCTATGTGACCACAGATATCCAGAGGGCGTTCGCATATTATATAAATACAGGAATGAACGTCCCTGGAGCTCCTGCTTTGCCGATCAGGGAATCCACATCGACCAGGTCATGCCATCTGCTAGCCAAGGACATGAGGCCTTTCCAGTTGAGCACGTTCGCATATTATATAAATGCAGGAATGAACGTCCCTGGAGCTTCCAGTGGCTAATTACGTAAGACCGTGGCTCCACAGGCCTCTGTGATGGACTAGCTATCGCAGATAGCTCAATTCATCGCAGCATCCCAGCAGCTATCAGAAACTTTTTCAATAAAGAACTATCTGAGCAAGCTGGGTCGGTTCGCTCCCCTGCAGAGTCATTAGGGACGACCAAGATTATTATGTGGTCCAGGCGGATGGTAAAAGGGAATCAGCACGGCTGAAATTTTCCCTTTCCGAACAACTTAAGGTGCCATAGATTTCATCCGGCATCACCTTTAGAAGTTGTTTCTCTGGACAAAAATGCTGCATTACCTGATAAGAAACTGTAAGCGTCACTGGACACAGACTTTTTCGGCCGGATTAGGGACACCATCCCTGAGTTTCCGACCCAGTCCAGAAATGTAATCGACATTTCAACTTTTGAATAACGCTATATTCAAGCTAGCCTCTAAGACTGGCAAATCCGGTTTCTTATCGCCTATGCGCTATACAGCTGCCTTTCATCAATGCTAGACATAAATTTGAAACGGCAGGACAAGGCACGCCGAGAGTTCCTCTGCGTTTGAACGACTGGGCTGAAGACCTGGAACGGTCATTGCCGGCGTCCATGTCTATTTACTCCAGTATTCTGGAGAACACAATTTAGATGCATTTTTTCACGCAGATCACCTTACCAGAGCATTATCACTACGTCTCGAAGCGAAAGAATTCCAGGATCTTCAATCTTCCTTAAGAGTTCTTTCGAGGGCTACAGCATATACTACGTATAACTCCGCCCTTTCAGTGGCAATATGGAGTTAGTCAGATGTGATGCTGCCCTGGCTGCATCCACAAGAGTGGATAGTAAGGTGAAAAAACTCTCTTCCAGTCGCTCCGGTCTCAGGAGAACTTCTCTTCGTCGTTAAGCTTTCTACAATCTATATTAGATTACTAAGAAAGCTCCGGATTCAAAGAATTCCAGGATCTTCAATATTCCTTAAGAGTTCTTTCGAGGGCTATAGCATATTCTACGTATAACTCCGCCCTTTCAGTGGCAATATGGAGTTAGTCAGATGTGATGCTGCCCTGGCTCCATCCACAAGAGTGGATAGTAAGGTGAAAAAACTCTCTTCCAGTCGCTCCGGTCTCAGGAGAGCTTCTCTTCGTCGTTAAGCTTTCTACAATCTATATTAGATTACTAAGAAAGCTCCTGATTCTCTGCATTATTCCGCTTTGAAAAAGTCGGACTCTGCAGGGAGGAGTAAGGCAGGTTCTTCGGAGGCGAATACACCCAAGGGAAGTTCCTATAGAGGATCAAAGCCTCTACGTCTTACTCCGGTCCGTCAGAGTAGTGACTCACATAGGGGTCGTAATGCTGGCCTGAGATATCGGGTCAGACACCCCTAGGTCGACTGGGCGAGATGTGGGTCGTGGTGGATGTGTTTTCTCCTTCCGCAATCCTCGCAGGACCAGGAGGTGATTCCACGTCGACCAGGTCATGCCATCCACTAGCCAAGGACACGAGGCCTTTCCAGCTGGGACGTTCGCATATTATATAAATGCAGGAATTAACGTCCCTGGAGCTTCCAGCGGCTAATTACGTAAGACCGCGGCTCCACAGGCCTCCGTGACCGACTTGCTGTCGCAGATAGCTCAATTCATCGCTGCATCCCAGCAGCTATCAGAAACTTTTTCAGTAAAGAACTATCTGAGCAAGCTGGGTCGGTTCGTTCACCTGCAGAGTCAGTAACGGATGACCAAAATTATGTGGTCCAGGTGGATGGTAAAAGGGAATCAGCACAGCTGAAATTTTCCTTTTCCGAACAACTTAAGGTGGCCGTAGATTTCATCCGGCATCACCTTTTAGAAGTTGGGTCTTTGGACAAATGCTGCGTTACCTGATAAGAAACTGAAAGCGTCACTGGACACAAACTTTTTCGGCCGGATTAGGGACACCGTCCCTGAGTTTCCGTCCCAGTCCAGAAATGTCATGGACATTTGAACTTTTGAATGACGCTATATTCAAGCTAGCCTCAAAGATGGGCAAATTAGGTTTCTTATCGCCTAGCACTATTCAGCGGCCTTTCATCAATACAAGACATAATTTTGAAACGGCTGGACTAGGCGTGCCGAGAGTTCCTCTGCGTTTGGTCGACTAGGCTGAAGACCTGGAATTGTCATTGCCGGTGTCCATGTCTATTACTCCGGTATACTGGAGACGACAATATTGTCTAATAGAATTTAGACGCATTATCTCACACAGATCACCTTACCAAGAAGAACTTGGACGGCATTCTTCAGGGTTACGGCAGCAAGTTAACGCTTCAGAACGATGTTCAGAGTCTGCTTCAATTGCTCCGACGTCTCGGTTTTTTAGTAAATGAAAAGAAGTCGGATCTAGTGCCATCCTATTCATTCACCCACGTGGGAATGAGCTTAGAGATGCACAACAATCTCATTCGTCTGCCGTTAACCAGAGCGATATTAGTCAGTTGTTACACTCGCTGTTGCCTTCACTCAGATGTAGTAACAGCGAGAGAATTCATCAGACTGACAGGTTTGTGCGGACTCGCTGCGAATTTTATTCCAATGAAGCGAATACGCACTCGTCCACTTCACAGATATTTTATCTCAGAATTGGAGTGTGAAGACTCATTCGCTCAAATCGAACATCGTCTTGTCGAATCAAGTGAACAAGAGATTCAGACTTGGGTAGATTTTCAGTGGTTAACTCAAGGAGTACCACTGCAACTGCCGGATCCGAATTTTAACGATATTGACGGATACGAGTCAAACAGGTTGCGGCACAACTCTGAGCTCAACAGATTCAGGGTGCCAGGGTCTTTAGGATCCGCAGTTCCTAACAAGTACATAAACATCAAGAAATGATGTCAATATGGCTTGCGCTACGTCAATGAATGAACATTCTTCAGAATTCGCATGTTCAAATTCTGTCCGACAATTCGACAGTAGTAGCGTATATTCGGAACCAGGGAGGCACTCATTCCATTCTGTTATTCAACTTAACGGAAAGGATCCTTCTGTTTGTCCTAGAGCATCAAGTTCTTCTATCGGTCCGTCATATGCCGGGTTGTCTGAACGTTCTAGCGGACTCCCTTTCTCGGATAGGTCGTATGTTGTCGTCAGAATGGACTCTCAACAATGATTTTTCAATAAGATTTGCTACTCATGGGATCGTCCAAGGGTAGACTTTTTTCAACTATCAGTTGCAGATGTATGTGTCGCTATGTTCAGATCCTCGAGCATTTGCAGTAGATGCTCTCTCGATCTCTTGGGATGGAATGATTATGATACTAGTATCCTCCAGTGCCATTGATTCAGCAGATATTGCTCAAAGCAATCTCACTGCAAATACTGTTGGTAGCATCTCTGTCACCCCAGAGACCATGGATAAATCTTCTTAGGTGTCTGCTGTGGTACATGCCGTGGAAGCTTCCTCCATGAGAGGATCTTCTTTCGCAGGGGAAATCGCGCAAACTGCATCACAACCCGCAAGGTCTCAACCTTCATGTATTTTCGTTGTGCGATCCTTGTTGCTCCGCAAGCAATTTACAGGACGAGCAGTGGACGCAATTTCTAACTGTAGGAGGACCTCCTCTTCGCTAAATTATGCTGCTAAGTGGAAGGTTTTCTCACGGTGAGGTAGGGATCATTCTGTTGATACCTATGCACATCATGATAGTTTACAGATTGAATCTAATATCTCTTTAGCTAAGTTACGGAAAACTTTTCGATAAATAGACTTAGAACCCTTAGATTAATTCCTAAGTGGAATTTAGCTTGGGTTCTTCTTAAGCTTAAAGTTATGCCATTTGAGCCTCTTGATACAGTGGACTTCAGATTCTTTTGTTTTAAGACAGCTTTCTCTTAGCCTTCTCTTCGGCTAGAAGAGTTAGTGAGCTTCAGGCACTATCTGTTGATGATTCTCACTTTCGTAGTGTAGGTAATTCTATTACCTTGACTACTAAGGTTGGATTTTTGGCTAGAATCAGGCTCCTATAAGTATCCGGAACCTATTGTGATTAAGGCTCTTTGTCTTCAGACGGGCATAGGCCTTTAATCTGTCCTGTTAGTGCTATACGTTTTTTACAAACATAGATCTGAGTTTATCAGAAAGGGATGTAAACGTCTCTTTCTGTCTCTGCTGCCTAATAGTAGGGACATTATGGTCCATTCTAATGCAAGGTGGATTCAATTAACTATCTGTACTGCTTATGAAAAATTATCTTCAACTCGGCAGTCTATGCTTAAGATTTCGGTGCATGAAGTATCTGTTCCGGCAGCGTATCAGTCCTGCTGACCTCTTTGCTCTGGGGTATTTGACCCAGGGCTAGGGAGAGTGGGAGGGGGGTTATGGTGTTCCCTTATATCACCTGCTTTATAGTGAAAAGCAAGGGAATACCTCCTCTGGAGTAAGTAATTCCGAGTCGCTGACAGGATGGTTTTAAAGTGTAATGTTAATTCATATAATATTTTTAAAAGTGTAGCACGGTGTGAAACATTTGTATATGTCATGGACCATACGAGCACTAATATACAATCCTCAAACACTTTTTAATGAGTATAAAGAGTCTCATTATCTGGACTATCTTTAATTATTGGCTTTCCTTTAATAAGATTAGTATAAGGGATTATACAGATTGTTAATAGAGATCATTGATGATTATTGTGCTCATTTACGGAATGGTATTGTGTCTTTCTTTTCTGGTATGATTCTCCTCTTCTCCTTGAGGGGATAATTCTGTTTACATGTAATTGAGTCTGTTGGATTATCCTTTATGCCCTAGGCCCTCCAGCCTTTTTTCTATTCAGCTAAGTCTGGGTCATTGGTACAGTATAAAAATGTTAAAAAATTTATAGTAATTTATATATTTTCTATACTTACCAATGACCCAGACAGGGATGACCCTCCCATGAGTTTGGAACTCATACCTCCCCGCTGATTACATAACGCTTACCAGGTACTGGTTGTAAGAATGACATTTGCACCAATTTTGAGAACTCCTTGACACTGCGCATGCGCAGTGGATTGAAAGTATGGAGGACCATATAGGACATTGAAATTTTGGTTTGGGTGTGGTCCAACAATTTTTGCCTGAGTTTTGCCCCTTTTTCTACTTCAAAAATTCATTTTTTTTTGTTTTCCAACGATAACTTATATTATAGTTGGCCAAATCAAAGGAAATTTAGTATGTAGCTGTATCAACATAAAATACAGGTCAGGTTCGCATCGGGATGTGGTCCGGCAATTTTTCCAGAATTATGACCCTTTTTTGACTTTGAAAATTCACTTGTTGGGGGTTTCCCGATGATAACTTTAGTGGTTGTTGACTGATTCAAATAAAAATTATTACATAGGTGTATCAACATAAACCACAGTTCACCTTCGGATCCGGGTTTTGTCCAACATTGTTTGCCATAGTTATGTCCCTTTTTTGACTTCAAAAAATTTAATTTTTTTCAAATCCTTCAAATTGCGCACTTTTTCGGGGAAGGTGTGACCGGGTGGCCTTTTATTCTTTATGTGATATGGCAGAATTTTTCATTTCTTGAGGTTGTTTTTAGACTTGTCACAGTCTTTCCATGTTAAAGTACAGTTAAGAAGTTTCTGATTTAACCTTCCCTAAGCACTATTCTTCTTTTGTAGATTTATTTTTTTTTATTTACAGAGTCTGCTGGGAAGAATAGATGAGGCAATGAAAACCATTCACAACTTTCATCAAGTATGGAAACAATTCGGTTTTACACCAGAATATTATAACATACCTAAAGGGGAAGTTCATCAGGGCAGAGAAGGTTATCCTCTGAGGCCAGGTGACTGTCTTTTTTAGTTTCAACCTTTGAGAGACTGGAACAAAACACAGTCATGCAAATCTGTTGAAATGTATCTCTCTAATATTATTCTGGTTAATGGAAGACTCCCGTTAACCCTTTACCTAACGAATCGCCCGCATCTGCCCGCGTAATATGCAAATTCAGCAGTTGAAAAAATATTATATTTTTATACTGTACCAATGACCCAGACTTAGCTGGTGCTAACTCTTAAATTCTTTCGCCAAACACAAATTTTACCCCCCAATCCCCAAAATTTGCATCTAAAACCGAAAATTACATGTCCTATATGGTCCTCCATACCTTTCCTCCACTGCGCATGCGCAGTGTCAAAGAGGTCTCGAAATTGGCGCCAAAAGTCATTCTTTGTTTGGCCCTTCATCAGTTCACATCTGACTGATATTTGTGCTTGTAAATGTCAGTTTAAATGATGCCAGACACATAAATATGAGAGAAATGGTGGATCTAAAGAGGAAAGAGAAGGATGAGAGGAAAATTCAGTGGCAGGAAATAATCAGGGCTGTAACTTAAATTTTTTTATGAAATTATATTATGTTCCCTAATTTCGAGGCATGAGCCTGTTGTTATCATTCTTGCTATGAAAGTTCCACTGCTTGATCAGTGTTGCCTCTCTCCCTTTCCTTTATTCCCCCCTTGCGATTCTCCCATGCTTTTGGCATATTTTCTGTAATAATTATTACTAAAATTTCTTGGGAGTTTTGGCTTCGTAACAGAATGAATTTCTTTTCTTTTCCCCATGTTGACGTCCTCACCCTTAGGTGTTTAGGCATTGTGATCTGCATCTACCATCTGATGTTCTGCAGTTTCTTATAGGGAAATCTCTGGTTTGCATCAGATAGTGTTTAAATTGGTAACTGATTTCGGGCCATGTTTATCAGTGCCTGGAGTCATGTTTCCGGTTTTTGTACAACTTCTTGTTTACATTGACAACGGATACTGCTGATAGTAATTTCTTGTCTTTACATTAGTTTAGACATAGGAAGATACATTAATATTGTATATAAGTGTTGCATTAATTTTTTGAAATGTTTTAAAAAATTTTGTCCACACTTGGGCTTTTTTGGGATCCATTTGGGCTCGGTGTTCCCATTGGGAACTTGGGCTCTTCTGAAAAAATTTTTCAAAAAATTTTTTTTTTGAAAATTATTTTCTTTCAAAGATTATAATGGATTATGTTATATTATGTATCTTTATTTCAAGGGATAGTGCGACTAATATGACTGTGTATTTTTTTATTGATGAAAAAATATTTTTTATTTATAATGCGAGGATATCTTCCTCTAATTCTCAGGTTAACAATGTATTCACACTAATTCCTGCTCTGTGTGTGTTGATTGAAATGACAACGTTGGAGACGTGTGTCACGATATTGTGTTTGCGGGGAGGGGTCCATAACTGTCCTCTCTCCGTAGGGTCACTCTATATTATCATTTTATTTTTCAGAATTCAGAGTGATGTTTTCGTGATGTCTTCAACAAGTGTGTCTCCATCGTTGCAGTTTTAGGGCTAGCGGCTAAATGCTCAGGGTAATACGACAATTGCCGAAGAGGTCCCTAGTAGAATCAAAGGCATTGATCGTCCGCTAGTCCGCCCGGTGTAGCGACCATTCATCGAATGGCTCGGCAGCCGGGTTTGTCCGTTACGGTTCTGGGAAGCAGTGTGGGTGATGCGAGCACTATAAACTTGGAACGTGCACACCCAGCAACGATGGATCCGAGGATAGTACAGAGGAAGCCTGTCAGTCTAGTAGCTAGCTCGTCCAGGTCTATCCGGACCGCGAGCGAGAGAGGCCCCCCTCTCTCTTACAACTACATTTGAGCCGCAATGTTGTTGTATGTTTGTTTGTTAGTCGGAACATACGTCCAATCCTCCTGTTCGGGACGTTCCATCACATACACAGTCCGAACTGGCTGTGTTATGGGCTTCCTCATCCTTATGTCAACACACACCACCGCACCTTGGCTTGTTACCACAGAGTTTCAGGGGACGTTCGCATATTATATAAATGCAGGAATGAACGTTCCTAGAGCACCTGCTTTGCCGACCAGGGAATATTGTCGACCAGGTTACTTCATCTGTTAGCCAAGGATATGAAGTCTTTCCTGATGGGACGTTTGCATATTATATAAATGCAGGAATGAACGTCCCTGGAGCTGACAGTGGATATTATGTAAGTCACGGCTCCACAGGCCTCATTCAGGAATAAGAATGCGGTGATTTTCTGTGATGTCTTCAAAAGTGTGCCTCCGCCGTCGTCACAGTCAAATGAAGAGCTAGCAGACAAGTGCTCATGATATTAGGTCAATTGCCTAAGAAGTCCCTAGTAGGATCGACGGCATTGGCGTCCGCTAGCTCGCCCGGTGTAGCGACCATTCATCGAATGGCTCGGCAGCTGGGTTCGTCCGTTGCGGTCCAGGAAGGAGATTTGGGTGATGCGAGCACTATAATAAGACAAAGTGCACACCCAGTGACGATGGATCAGAGGATAGAACGAGGAAGCCTATTAGTCCGGTTCCTAGCTCGTCCAGGTCCATCCGGGCTGCGAGCGAGAGAGGTCCCTCTCTTGTACAACAACATCTGGGACCAGATGTTGTGGTACTAAACGTTTCGCATTCAGAGCATACGTCTGCCGCTCGGGACGCTCCGTTATATAGACAGTCCGGAGAGACTGTTGATATGGCTTCCTCATCCTCACGGCAGCGCACACGACCGCACCTTGGCTACGTGACCACAGATATCCAGCCAGCTTCACCGATCAGGGATTCCACGGCGACCAGGTCACGCCATCCGGTAGCCAGGGACACAAGGCCTGTAGACTCTGGACGTTCGCATAAAAGAAGTATGCAGGAGTCAACGTACACGGAGCTTCCAGCGGCAAAGCAACGTAAGACCGCTACTCCACAGGCCTCAGTGACGGACGTGCTATCCCAAATAGCACAACTTATCCCAGCAGACGACAAAATCTCTGTCGGATCAGGAATTATCCGACGACGCTGGGTTGGTAGGCTCCGCTGAAGCATCAGGTACGGACGACCGAGAACTTCATAGGGTCCGACAGGATGGCGAAAGGGATTCAGAGGATTTGGAGCTTTCCCTTTCGGAACAACATAAAGCTGCCGTAGATTTTATCCAGCATTATCTTCCAGAGGTTGTTCCGTCGGACCAGAATGCTGCGATGCCGGATAAGAGACTGATAGCATCATTGGACACAGAATTTTTTGATCGGTTCAGGGACATTGTCCCTGAGTTTCCGACACAGTCCAGTAATGTCACAAGAACATTTGAATTATTGAATGACGCTGTATATAAGCTTGCTACCAAAACTAGCAAGGCTGGTTTCTTGTCCGCAAATGCTCTAAATCTGCCTTTCATCAATTCAAGGAATAAATTCAAAACGGCAGGACAGGGCATGCCGAGAGTTCCTCTGCATCTAGACGACCAGGCTGAAGGCTTAGAATTGTCTATACCGTCGTCTATGTCAATTCCAACCACGACGTTGGAAACGACAATAATGTCTAACAGAGTTAACTTAGACGCTTTATCATACGCAGATCACCTTACTAAGGCATTATCATTACGTCTTCAAGGGAAAGAATTCCAGGATATACAATCCTCATTAAGAGTTCTTTCAAGGGCAATAGCTTATTCCACGTATAACTCCGCCCTTTCAGTGGCAAACCTGGAGTTGGTTAGACGTGACGCAGCCCTAGCTACATCCACGCGTGTGGATGGTAAGGTGAAAAACTCTCTCAGAGTCGCTTCGGTCTCCGGAGAGCTTCTCTTCGACGGCAAGCTTTCAGCAATCTATGATAAGATAACTAAGAAAGCTTCGGATTCTCTGCTATTTAAATCCGCTTCTAAAAAGTCGGATACAGCAGAAAAGAGTAAGACAGGCACTTCTGGGACAAGTACGCCCAAGAGAAGTTCCTGTAGAGGTTCCTATGCATCCTCTAGGTCTTATTCTAGAGACCCTCAAGGCAGCGACTCACGTGGGGGACGTTATTCTGGCCAAGATAACCAGTCAGACGTCCCTAGGTCGATGGGGCGAGGTGTGGGTCGTGGAGGACGTAGTTTCTCCTTCCGCAAGCCTCGCACATCCAGGAGGTGATGGTTTGAACCTCTATCGTGTTCTGGTAGGCGGAATATTATCGAGTTTTAAAAGCGATTGGGCGTCAATTACGGACGACCCCTGGGTTCGAGGGGTAATTTCGGAAGGACTAAGAATATCCTTCAAACGAAAGCCTCCATTAACTCGAAGTCCAAATGGACTCAGCTTCCGTAAATCCGCAGAAAAGAGACGCTCTTTTATCTGAAGTACAGTCTCTTCTGAAGAAGAACGCGGTAGAGGTCTTGGAAGACCAGGAATCACCGGGTTTCTACAGCCATCTGTTTCTGGTTCCGAAACCAGACGGCTCGTTCCGTCCAGTCATAGATTTGAGCTGGATAAACAAGCTGATCGTTGCTCCGAAGTTCTATATGGAAACAATTCGATCAGTCAGAGCGAGTATTCGGGTGAACGACTATGCTACAAGGATGCGTACTTTCACGTCATGGTACATCCGACATTCAGAAAGTGTCTATGCTTCGCAGTCCTAGGAGTTGTATATCAGTTCCAAGCGATGTGCTTCGGTTTGAACCTAGCGCCCTGGGCTTTCACTCGAATAATGAACTCGGTAATGATATATTTCCGAGCTCATTCGTCTGCGGTAACGTCGGCCGACCTGGACGACATTCTTCAGAGATACAGCAATGAGTTAACGCTTCAGAACGATGTGCAGAATCTGCTTCTATTACTCCGACGTCTCGGTTTTATAATAAACGAGGAGAAGTCGGATCTGGTGCCGTCCAAGTCATTCACTCATCTGGGAATGAGCTTCGAGACGCACAACAATCTCGTTCGTCTGCCGTTAACCAGAGCAAAATTAATCAGTTGTTACGCTCGCTATTGTCTTCACTCAGACAAAGTTACAGTGAGAGAATTCATCAGACTGATAAGGTTGTGTGGAGCTGCCGCGGATTTTATTCCAATGGGGCGTCTACGCACTTGTCCTCTCCAAATTTTTTTGACTCAAAAAGAACAGTGTTGGGGGGTGAAGATTCTGTCGCTCGTTACGTACATCCTCTTGTAAGTCAAGTGAAACAGATTCAGACCTGGGCAGATATTCAGTGGTTTATTCAGGGAAATAACTTCCACTGCAATTGCCGGATCCGAGTTTTACAGTTTTGACGGATGCCAGTTAAATAGGTTGGGACCCAACATTGAGCCCAACATTTTTTTTTAGTGCCAGGGTCCTTGGGATCCGTAGTTCCTAATCAAGCACATAAACATCAGGAATTGATGTTATTTTGGCTTGCCTTACGTCATTGCATGAATGTTATCCAGATTGCCCACAGGCAATTCTGTCCGACAATTCGACGGTATAAGCGTATTTTTGGAACTAGGGAGGTACTCATTCCATTCTGTTATTCACTGTAACGGAATGAATCCTTCCGTTGGTACTAGAACATCAAGTTCTCCTATCGGCCCGTTGTATTCCGGGTCGTCTGAACGTATTAGCCGACTCCCTTTCACGAAGGGGCCGCTTGTTGCAGTCAAATGGACTTTTAACAACGAGTATTTATATCAGATTTGCTACCTATGAGAGCAGCCAATGATGGACTTATTTGCGACGCATCTCAACAATCAGTTGCAAGTGTATGTGTCAACATGTTCGGATCCTCGAGCGTTTGCAGTTGACGCTCTATCCATCTCGTGAGACGGGATAATAGGATATGGGTATCCTCCAGCACCGTTGATTCAGCAGATATTGCTTAAATTAAATAATCTCAATGCAATTCTGTTGGTAGCACCTCTGTCTCCACAAAGACCGTGCATTGATCTATTTAGGTGTCTGTTGTGGCTTATGCTATGGAAGCTTCCTCCACATTTCGGTCCATTCTATAGTTAGATGGATTCTATTAGCTTCAGTACTGCTTATGATAATATCTTCAACACAGCAGTCTGCGATTAAGATTTTAGCTCTCGAAGTAAGAGTTCTTTCTACTTCAGAGGCTTATGCTAATAGCGTTGCTATTACAGTTCTAATGATGGCTGCATATTGGTTTTAGCCTTTCACTTGCACGAGTTTATACCTCAGAAATATTGAGTCCATTTCTAGAGACCGGCATTGTTTAGTTTCGTTATCTGTTGCTCAGAATGTTGTCCACTAAACAGTTGCAACTATAGTTGTGTAGGCTTTTGGTTCTGGCAATGACTCTGTGCTGCCGCCCTCTTTGCTCTGGGGTATTTGACCCAGGGCAAGGGGAAGGGGGGGGGGGCAGGAGTTCCCTTAGGTCACCTGCTTTATAGTGAAAAGCAAGGGAATACCTCCCCTAGAGTCAGTAATTCTAGTCGGTACCCGGGATGATTTTTAAAGTGTAAAGATAATCTTTTTACTCATCCATGTAATATTTTTAAGTGTAGTATTTGTATATGTCACATATCATGCAGACGTTAACATACAATAATCGGTCACTTTTAATGAACTTAAGAGTCTCATTTATCTGGACTACTTTATTTATCGGCTTTCCTTTAAAAATAATTACCATAATGGATTATACTGGAGGTTAATAGACATCAGTGATGTTATTATGCTCAAGTACAGAATGGTGTTGTGGTTTACTCGTTTTGATGCAGAATAGAAAGATACATGTAAAGCCTATTTCTCCTTTCTCCTTGAGGGGATAATTCTGTATATATATAGTTGAGTTATTGGATTGCTTTATGTCCTAGGCCATCCAACCTTTTTACTATTCAGCTAAGTCTGGGTCATTGGTACAGTATAAAAATGTTAAAAAATTTACTTTATTATGTCTAGATTCATTATTTCTCATAAATAAAAACTATCAATGACGGCCATGAGTCCTAATAAATAAAACCATCAGTATTTGGGGGAAAATGTTTCTTGGTGGGCAAAAACGCCCAAAAAACGCCCAAAGCTTCGTAGGCCAATATCTCATGAAAGAAAAAAGCTATCGACTTAATTTTTTGACAGACTTGTCAGAATTACTCTTGTCTAAAACAAATATAATCGATATTTTTTTCCATTTTTTATGTTTTCTGTCAAATTTTTTCACAAAACGGAAAGTTATCTTTGGATTGAAATATCGCGATTTAAATATAACGAGCCCTCTAAAAGGGTTCCAAATTGAAGGAAGTAATACCGCTTTATAAAAAAAACCGAAAGAATTTCGTTTCGATTTTTCGGTAATCCAAAATGGCGGCCAAAAAATCGAATTTTTATTTTCGGTTATTTATGTGTTTCAGGCCATTTGGAGACGAAAAAAAAAAAAATTTTTGCACCAGAAAAATTTTCGACCAAAAGTCGGAATTTTTTGTTTCCACCGGGCTACTTTGCCGTCACAGTACTCAACAAGTGGGACGATTTGAAAGCTTCTAAGGGTAGAAATGTTGAAGTCACAGTGTACATGAACAGTTATCATCTTTTGGAAATGGAGTTGTTCTTAATTTGGCTTCCGCTAGCAGTCAAACATGGCTTCGGGACACTGTGACCAAAAATTGAAAAAAAATTTCTTGTTTTTTTTTACTTTATTATGTCTAGATTCATTATTTCTCATAAATAAAAACTATCAATGACGGCCATGAGTCCTAATAAATAAAACCATCAGTATTTGGGGGAAAATGTTTCTTGGTGAGCAAAAACGCCCAAAAAACGCCCAAAGCTTCGTAGGCCAATATCTCATGAAAGAAAAAAGCTATCGACTTAATTTTTTGACAGACTTGTCAGAATTACTCTTGTCTAAAACAAATATAATCGGTATTTTTTTCCATTTTTTATGTTTTCTGCCAAAATTTTTCACAAAACGGAAAGTTATCTCAAAAATCGGCCATTTTGGATTGAAATATCGAGATTTAAATATAATGAGCCCTCTCAAAGAGTTCCAAATTGAAGGCAGTAATACCGCTTTATAAAAAAAATCGAAAGAATTTCGTTTCGATTTTTCGTCAATGCAAAATGGCGGTCAAAAAATCGAAATTTGTTTTTTCGTTTTTTATGCGTTTTGTACAATTTTGAGACAAAAAAACATTTTTTTTTTACACTGAAAATTTTCGGTCCGGTTCAGACTTCCAAAATTTTCGACCAAAATTCGGAAATTTTTGTTTTTGTTTTTTGTGTTTTGTTCAATTTTGAGACGAAAAAAATTTTTTTTTTTTTTTTACACGACACCACCGAAAAACGAAAATTGGTCTTCAGACTGGTACTTTGACCTAATTATACTGTACTACCGGAGTGGGTTAAAAGCGGTGATGATTGCGAATGTGTAGCGCATATATAGGTAAAAAGATTCCCCATAGTTTGGAAGCACAATTTTGTTGCGTTTGCCTTCGGGCGGTCGCCAAAAGTACACTCTCGGCCTCTCAACGGTCCGTACACCCTCTTTTTGGCATGAGAATACTCGGCGTTCTTGACTCGTATAAGGCTTCAGTGATTCAAATGGCAACATTCACGGTCTCCTTTAACCTTTCCCCACCCCATGGGAATAAGGTTTTATTTCACTTGGCTTCTGATGGCTGGAGAACTACCACTCCGGTTCGGACTTTTCGACCAAAATCCGGAAATGTTTGTCTTTATTTTTTATGTGTTTTGTTCAATTTTGAGACGAAAAAAAAATTTTTTTTTTTTTTTTACACTACACCAAAAAAAACGAAAAATCGGTCTTCAGACTGGTACTTTGACCTAATTATACTGTACTACCGGAGTGGGTTAAAAGCGGCGGTGATTGAGAATGTGTAGCCCATATATAGGTAAAAAGATTCCCCGTAGTTTGGAAGCACAATTTTGTTGAGTTTGGCTTAGGGAGGTCGCCAAAATACACTCTCGGCCTCTCAACGGTCCGTACACCCTCCTTTCGGCATGAGAATACTCGGCGTTCTTGAATCGTATAAGGTTTCTGTGATTGAAATGGCAACATTCACGGTCTCTGTAAACCTTTCCCCTCCCCAGGGGAATAGGGTTTTATTTCACTTGGCTTCTGATGGCTGGAGAACTACCGCTCCGGTTCGGACTTGAAAAATTTTGAACCAAAATCGGAATTTTTTTTCTCGGTTTTCTGTGCGTTTTGGTCAATTTTGAAACGAAAAAAAATTCTTTACCTGGAAGTTTTTGGTCCGGTCTTCGGTCAGCTACTACGACCTGATTATACTTTACTACCGGAGTGGGTTAAAAGCGGTGGTGATTGAAAAATGTGTAGCCCGTATATAGACAAGAAGATTCCCCATAGTGTGGAAGCACAACCTTGTTGCATTTGGATTCGGGCGGTCACCAAATGTACACTCTCGGCCTCTCAACCATGCGAACACCCTCTTTTTGGCATGAAAATACTCGACGTTCTTGAATCATATAAGGCTTCCGTGGTTGAAATGGCAACATTCACCGCCTCTTTAAACCGTTCCCCCACCCCACGGGAATAGGATTTTATTTCACTTGGGTTCTGATGGCTGGAAAACTACCACTCCGGTTCGGACTTGGAAAATTTTCAACAAAAATGGGATTTTTTTTTTTTGGTTTTCTACGCGTTTTGGTCAAGTTTGAGACGAAAAAAATTGTTTTTTTACCTGGAAGTTTTTGGTCGGGTCTTCGGACAGGTACTACGACCTCATTATCCTTTGCTACCGGAGTGGGTTAAAAGCGGTGGTGATTGAAAATCTGTAGCCCGTATATAGATAAAAAGATTCCCCGGAGTGTGGAAGCACAATCCTTTTGCATTTGGCTTCGGGTGGTCGCCAAATGTACACTCTCGGCCTCCCAACGGTCCGTACACCCTCATTTTGGCATGAGAATAATCGACGTTCTTCAATCGTATAAGGCTTCCGTGGTTGAAATGGCAACATTCGCGGTCTCTTTAAACCTTCCCCATCCCATGGGAATAGGGTTTTATTCCACTTGGCTTCTGATGGCTGGAGAACTACCCCTCCGGTTCGGACTTGGAAACTTTTGAACAAAAATCGGATTTTTTTTTTCGGTTTTCTATGCGTTTTAGTAAATTTTGAGACAAAAAAATATTTTTTGTTACCTGGAAATTTTTTGGTCCGGTTGGGACTGAAAATGTTTGATCAAAAACCAAACTTCTTTCTTTCGATCGACACTTTGATCTGACGAAACTGTACTACGAGACGGGTTAAAGTGGCCGTAATTCAGAATTTGGATGTTGAGGCTCTTCCTCCACCTGTAAAACTATCAGACGCGACTGCCCAACCCCCACCCAACACAAACACCCATTAGTTGGACTCTACATCTCGGGCGTCCATGCCAGGAAACACGTCTGAAAAACATTGATCATTTTGCACCCGGCGACCTCAACTTCAGTGAACGCTGTACATAATTTGAAATCAAAATTTTCAGTAAAACCCGCAAACATTGGTATTCGCGTTTCTTTTAAATATTTAGTATTACTTAATCAGTCCTTGCTGATAGAACACCAATTCAAATGATTTGTTATAATTTGTAATATATTCAAAAAAATATGCGCTTTTAGATTGTATAGTGTAGGCGTTAAGTGTCATTTTACGTTTTGAGTGAAAAATCATTGAAACATTAAGGGTGCTAATTATAAGAAATAACCCGACAATTACCTACCTGCAACTATCCATTTGCTTCCTAACATTCTGACATGGAAGCCAAAAGTAATAGAGCACCACGAAGGCCTGGAATTAGTTGCTGTAGCCAAATTGAGGACTGGGAAACTCTGCCCCCCCCCCCCCCCCCCCAAAAAAAAACAAAAAAACAGGTGGGTGTGCGACGGTGGCGAACCGCGACCCCAATAAACATCTCTGTCGAAAATTTACACATTCTGTCGGAAAATAATTTCTGACCAGTGTGGCATAGACTCAGAGCCAGCAGCCGACGAAGCTAACAATTGTCCAATGACCTCCTATATAACTTTTAGAATATCATGATTGTCAAAGAACTCATCATTCAAGAAGTCGGCAAGGAGATTTCCCACACCAGACCAGAACCGAGACCGGAAAGTGCGGGATTTAGAAATGTCACACGCCATTACGCAGAGCCATGACAAGCCTCAAATGAGAATTGTTATCAGTGCCTCTTATTTAAAAAAAAAAGTCGGGAAGGGGAGCCTCCCCCCCCCCCCCCCCTCAAATACCCTCCCACATCTCGGGGCTATGCACTTTGGATATGCCTAATATGTTACGGACTTTGGGTCCAAGTTTGAATTAGCTTTAGGTATACATATGCCCCCCCCCCCTCACCCCACACACATGTCAAATTTTTAAATACTGCTGACTTCGAGCCTGGGAAGTTGCCTTCTGGTACCCGCGTTTCAATTTCAGGCTTTCACCATAAGAGCTCATGGCATAGATAAATAACTGAGAATTATTCATCTACCCGAAGACCCTCAACGTACATGTAGATAAGAAGCAACAGGAAGGGTTGTGGCAATATGACCAATACCTGGTGGAATTCCTCTAAAGCGGACAACAGTATACATAAGTGTTTAATCTTGACTTTCGGCCTGCACTTGTTGTGGTCGTACAATCAAATCCATCAGGTTTATTGAAGGAGAAGTAGAACTTATTAAGAAATGACATAAACTAACACTCCTCATACTGATTTGTCAGCTCCCACTCGAACCACCCCCCCCCCCCCCCACTCCCACCCAATTACGCGCTCGTTTTTTATTTCTGAACTCTAGATATTTCTTCTGCAATCGTGAGGAACCACGACATCACTGCCCATCATGAAGTGTTTCCGCCTCCACGAATAAGAATCGGATGCAAAAGCATTTGGAAATCTTCAAAAGTAACCTTCATTGAAACATTTATGGTAGCAGTTGTTTTGGACTTCTGAATGGGAATTACAACTGACATGGATTTACTGGCAAATGTCGTCCACTCGTTGACATTTAATGAGGTCGACATAGTAATAATGCGCAGTTTGGAAGAATGGCTATGGTTGTTCCAATGTATGGAGCCTTGGCGGTCAGTACAGAATATCATTAGATGTGACCTCTGGGAGCTGGCATACTGCATAGAGGTCTTGCAATTATATCTTCTACCGGCAGTATGTTGATAGGCTCATCAAAAATCCATTTTTCTGTGTTCTCAATTTTGAGACGAAAACGCTCAGGAACTGAAAATACGAGGAAAATCCTGTGTATTGTGCGGGCACAATCACTTCATCTAGTACTATATTTATTTCCTTCCCAATATATTTAACCCTTCACCCAACATAATGGCCAAAACTGGTTGGCGCTATTCACAAAAAATCACTATTCAATATTTTTATACTGTACCAATGACCCAGACATAGCTGGTGCTAACTCTTGAAATATAGGGCCAAACACAAATTTTGCCCCCCAATCCCCAAAATTTGCATCTAAAACTAAAGAAAACATGTCCTGAAAGGCCCTCCACACCTCGCCCCCACTGCGCATGCGCAGTGTCCAGGACGTTCCGAAATTGGCGCCATTTATCATTCTAAGTTTGGCCCTTCATCAGTTAACATCTGACTGATCTTTGTGCTTTTAAATCTCAGTTTAAATGATGCCAGACACATAAATATTAGTGAAATGGTGATTCTAAGGAGGATAGAAAAGGAGGAGAGGAAAAGAATGTGTGACAGAATATTATCAGGGCTGTAACTTAAAATTTTTTAATGAAATTATGTTAAGTTACCTATTTTCAAGGCAGCAGCCATTTTGTTGTCATTCTGATTATTTAGTTACACTGTTTTTTCAAGTGTTTTTCCTCTCTCCTTGTCCTTTAAGTTCCCCCTTGCTATTCTCCCATGCTTTTGGCATAGTTTCTGTAATTATTATTACTAAAATTTCTTGGGAGTTTTAGCTTATAACAGAATGAATTCTGTTCTTTCCCCATGTTTACGTCTTCACCTACGGGTGGTTAGGCGTTGTGTTCTGCATCTACCATCTGATGTTCTGCAGTTTCTTCCCTGGAAGTCTCTGTTTTGCATCAGATGGTGTATTTTTGGTAACTGATTTCGGGCCTGGGTGCCTGGAGTCTTATTTTAGTGTTTTTACACTCATTGTTTACATTTACAACAGCCCTCTGTGTGAGGGGGGGATTTCTAAATAATAATATCTTTATGTTATTTTAATCATAACTAGATACATTATTATTGTTCGTAAGTGTTGAATAAATTGTTTAAAATATTTTTAAAATTTTTGTCCACACTTAGGCTTGGGATCCATTGGGGCTCAACGTTACTTTTCAGAAACTTGGGCTGTTCTGAAAAAATATTTTTTCAAAATATTTTGATTTCAATTATTTTTTCTATATTAATGGATCATATTATTATTATGTATTTGATTGCCAGGGGTTAGTGCGAGTACCAGGACTTGTTTTCTTTTCTCATTGAAAGGATATTGATCAATTGTTTTAGGAGGAAGTCTTCCTCTGACCTTATTATCATTCTATATGTGGTCAGTGTACTCGCATTAACTCCTGTGCTGTATCGTATGTTTTCGATGACAATATGGGAAGCGTATGTCACGGTATGTTGTTGGGGATTTGGACACTCCGGTCCTTTCCCCGCAGGGTCACTCTACTTTATCAATTTCTATTTCAGACGATCAAGATTAGGGTGATGTATCTGTGATGTCTTCCAACAGTGTGCCTCCGTCGTCACAATTAATGAAGGGCTAGCGGAAAAGTGCTCATGTAATACGCCAATTGCCTAAGAGGACCCTAGTAGGTTCGACGGCCTTTGACGTCCGCTAGCTCGCCCGGTGTAGCGTCCATTCACCGAATGGTTCGGCAGCCGGGTTCGTCCGTTGCGGTCTAGAAGGAATTTTGGGGTGATGCGAGCACTATAAAATTAACTTAATGCACACCCAGTGACGGCGGATCGGAGGGAGAACGGAGGAAGCCTTTTAGTCCGGTTCATAGCTCGTTCCGGTCCATCCGGACGGCAAGCGAGAGAGGCCCCTCTCTCGTTCAACAACATCTGGCCCCAGATGTTGTGGTACAAATGTGTTGTTAGCGGAGCATACGTCCGTCGCTCGGGACGCTCCGTTGTATAGGCAGTCCGCTGAGACTGCTAAGGCTTCCTCTTCTCATCAGCGCACACGACCGCACCTTGGCTGCGTGACCGCCGATATATTACCAGCTTCGCCGATCAAGGATTCTTCGGCGACCAGGTCACACCATCCGGCAGCCAGGGATTCGAGACCGATGGACTCCGGACGTTCGCATAGGAAGTATGCGGGAGCCATCTGATGCGGAGCTGCCCTCGGCGAAGCACCGATAGACTGCGCCTCCGCAGGTCTCGACGCCGGACATTCTTGTGCACATAGCACAGCTTATCGCAGCATCCCAGCAGCCGACAGAAACGGTGTCGGATCGAGAATTATCCGACAGCGCTGGGTCGGTAGCCGGGGACTCGAGGCCTGCAGACTCCGGACGTTCGCATAGGAAGTGTGCGGGAGTCAACGTACACGGAGCTTCCAGCGGCAATGCATCGTAAGTCCGCTACGGCACAGGCCTCGGGAACGGACGTGCTTTCTTTAATAGCACAGTTTATCGCAGCATCCCAGCATCAACTGAATCTGTCGCATATATTTTATCCGACGATGCTGGGTTGGGACGCTCCGCGGAAGCGGGTACGGACGTCCGAAAGTTTCATCCGGTCCGACGGGATACCGAAAGGGATTCGGTGGATTTCAAGCTTTCCCTTTCGGAACAACATATGCTGCGATGCCGGATAAGAAACTGATAGCGTCGGTGGACTTAGAAATTTTTGGTTCGGTTCAGGGACATCGTCCCTCAGTTCCGACATAATCCAATAATGTCACACAAACTTTCGAATTATTGAACGACGCTATATATATTATTATTTTATGCTTGCTATCCAAGCATTTCTGGTTTCTTGTTCGAAGAGTTATGGAGATGTCTTTCAAAAGTGTGCCTCTGTCGTCATAGTTAATGAAGAGTTAGCGGCAATAAGTGCTCATGGAATATGTCTATCGCTTACGGAATGACATTCGCTAGCTCACCCGGTGTAGCATACATTCATCGAATGGTTCGGCTGCCGGGTTCGTCCGTTGCGGTCTAGGAAGGAGATTTGGGTGATGCGAGCACTTTAATTACTTTAGTACTCACCCAGTGACGGCAGATTGAGGACAGATCGGAGGAAGCCAACAACATAGGGGACCGCATGTTGTGGTTCAGATATTTTACATTCGGAGCATATGTCCGTTGCTCGGGACGCTCCGTTATATTGACAGTCCGAGAGACTGTCTTTAATGCTTCCTCATCCTCACAGCAGGGCACACGACCGCACATTGGCTACGTGACCTCGAGTATCCGATCAGTTTCGGCATTCAGTGATTCCACAGCGAATTGGTCGCGCCATCCGGTAGCCAAGGGACACGAGGCCTATACACTCCGTTCGCTCGCATATTGGAAGTATGCACGGGGTAACGATCTCGGAGCTTCCTGCGGCAATGCATCGTAAGACCGCTGCTCCTCAGGCCTCGGTGACGGACGTGCTATCCGAGTTAGCACAGTTGTTTCGCAGCATCCCAGCAATTGACGGTTTCTCGGTCGAATCAGGAATTATCCGACGGCGCTGGGTCGGTGCGGTCCGCGGTTGCATCAAGCTACGGACGACCGAACGCTTTATAGGGTCCGACAGGATGGCGAAAGGGATTCGAAAGATTTCGAGTTTTCCCTTTAGTAGTATCGGAAGATGCCTTTCATATCTTCTGGCATTTCTTCCAGTGATTATTTTTCGGACTTCATTGCTGCGATCTTGGATAAGAGACTTATAGCGTCATTGGACTCGGATTTTTCGATCGGTACAGGGACTTTGTCCCTGACTTACCGACGCAGTCCAATATTGTCATTACAACATGTGTTTTATTTTTCGACGCTATATATTATATATATATATACAAGCCTGCTACTAAGCATGATAGTTTAGTTTCTTGTCCGCGTGGCTCATTTCTGCCATTTTATCTTTTTTACATATAGTTTATTTTGGCAGAGCAGGGCAAACCGAGAGTTCATATGCGTCTAGACGGTGTGATTAAAGACTGCATATATTCTTTTTCGCCGTTTATGTCTTTTCCAATTTCAATATTGGGAACGACATTATGTATAGTAGACTTAACTTAGACGCTTTATTATACGTAATCCGCCTTACTGAGGCGTTATCATTACGTCTTCAAGAAAAGATTTACGGGATATTATTCTCAATGTAATTTCTTTTGAGGGCAGTATTTTGTTCATGTATAACTCCGCCCTTCAGTGGCTGATTGGAGTGTTTAGACGTGATGCAGCCCTAGCTACATCCACGCGTGGATAGTAGGTTAAGAACTCTCTCAGAGTCGCTTCGTTCTCGGAGGAGCTTCTCTTCGACGGCAACTTTCCGGCAATCCATGAATTGCTTGGTTTATACATTCTCTTGTCTATCTACTGTTACAAGAGATTCAGACTGGGGCAAACATTCGGTGGTTGACTCAGAGAGTGCCGCCGCAGTTGCCGGACCCTAGTGTGGCTGTTATGACGGTTGCCAGTCAAACAGATTGGGATATATACTGATCCCTACGGATTCGAAGTGCCAGGGTCTTTGGGTTCCGCAGTCTTTTAGCTATCAGTTTAACTTCCGCGGAATAATGTTTTTTAGGCTTGCTTTATGTCATTGCATGAACATTATTCAGAAATGCATGCCCAAATTCCTGTCCTTTAATTCGACAGTAGTGGCGTATCTCCGGAACCAGGGAGGCACTCTTTCGTTTCCGTTATTCAATTTAATGGAAAGAATCCGTCTGTTGGTTATAGTACACCAAGTTCAGTTTTGGTCCGTCATATTCGGGGTCGTCTGATTGTTTTATCGCACTCCCGTTCTCTTACGGGTCGCTTGTTGCTGTCAGAATGGACTCTCAACAAACAAGTATTTAATCAGATTTGCTATCTATGGGAGCGCCCAATGATGTTTTATTATGACACAGCTTGCTAATCAATTGCAGACGTATGTGTTGGCTTGTCCAGATCTCTGAGCTAATACTGTTAACGCTCTATTGATCTATAGGACGCAATGATAGGATACGCGTATCCTCCGGCGCTGTTGTTTTAGCAGGTATTGCTAAGATAAACAACCACAATACATTTCTGTTGATAGCATCTCTATCTTCACAGAGATCATGAGTAATTTACTCTCTTGTCTACTGTGGATCTTAACGTGAAATCTTCCTCTATGTGAGGATCTTTTTTTTCACTGGGTAAATCGTGTCATCTTTATCACAACCAGCAAGGTCGCAACCTTCATGTTTTCCGTTGTGTGGTCCGTATTGCATGGTAAGCACTGTACTGGACGAGCTTTGGACGCGATTTCTTACTATAGGAGATCCTCTTCTTCGCTATTCTATGCGACTAAAGTGGAGGCTCTTCCGTCGTGGTGTAGGGATCATTATGTTCATATGGTTGATCCCTCCATACTACGCATTGCTAGTTTTTAGTATACTTGTTTCACAAGATCTACTGCAGCCTGTTGTTATTTAGGTTATAGGTTTATGTTACCTCATACCTATGCACTCTACGATAGTTTACAATTGAGTCTTTTGTCTCTTTATCTAAGTCAGTTAGTAACTTTTTGATAAATAGACTTAGAATCTTTAGATTAAATTCCTATACGGATTTTAACTTCGGTTCTTATTTAGCTAAGTAATCATTTGAGCCTCTGGAAACAGTAGTTTTCAAATTCTGACCTTTTAGACAGTAATTCTGTTGGTTTCTCTTTTACTGTAGAGTCAGTGAGTTTCATGCACTATCGATGGATGATTTTCACTTTCATAGTTTCGGAATCAATACTTCCGTTACTATTTAGGTTGGATTGTTGCATAAGAGTTAGGCTCCTATTATCCGGAACCTATTATTTTAAGGTCCTTCCGTCTTCGTATGGGCATAGGCCTTTACTCTTTCCGGGTACAGTTTATGTATTTATAAACAGATATCTGTTTATTACAAGGGCGTAAGCTTCTTCTGTCTTTGATGTCTAGTAGAAGGACGTTACGCTCCATTTTATTGTTAATCGATTCTATTAACTAGCGTACTGCTTATGGTATATCATTGGCTTAGCAGTTGTGCTTAAGATTTCGGCTCATGAAGTAAGAGTTCTTCTACTTCTTGGGCTTACATTAATAGTGTTGCTATTATAGATTTTTGAAGGCTGCTCATTGCGCTCAGCCATCCATTCATGAATTTTATCTCAGAAATATCGAGTCCATTTCTGGAGGCCTCTATTGTTAGGTCTATTATCTACTGCTCAGAATGTCATTCACTTAACAGTTGCTACTATAGCTAGGTAGGCTGTCTGTTTCGGCAGTGTCTCCGTTCGGCTGCCCTCTTCGCTCTGGGCTATTTGACCCAGGGCAAGAAAAAGGGGGGGGGGGAGGGTGTTCCCTTGGGTCACCTGTTTTTACTATGAAAACAAGGGGATACCTCCTCCGGAGTTAGTAATTCTGAGCTGTTATTGGGATGGTTGTTTAGTGAGAAGTTTAAGTTTATAAAATTCATTCAAGTCTTAGTTTTTAAAGTATAGCTTTTGAATATTGCATATGTCAACGGACATGATTATGCAATTCTCACACACTTTTAGGAGTATAAGAGTCTCTATTCTCTAGACTTACTTTATTATTGGCTTACTTTAAAATTATTAGTATAAGGATTATTGGATATTAATAGAGTACATGGATGTATGAAGCTCAATTTTTGGAAGGTGTTGTATCTTTCTAATTTATCATAAATAAGAAAGATACATGTAAGGCCTATTACTTCTTTTCCCTACAGGGGATGACTCTATTTTATTTTATTGAGCGTATTCCATTTTGCTCTATGTCCTTGGCCCTCCAGCCTTTTTACTATTCAGCTATGTCTGGGTCATTGGTACAGTATAAAAATGTTAAAAAATTTATAGTAATTTATATATTTTTTATACTTACCAATGACCCAGACGGGGATGGCCCTCCCAGGAGTTGGGAACTCTTGCCTCCCCGCTGAGTACATAGCGCTTACCAGGCACTGGTTATTAGAATGATAAATGGCGCCAATTTCGGAACGTCCTGGACACTGCGCATGCGCAGTGGGGGCGAGGTGTGGAGGACCTTTCAGGACATGTTTTCTTTAGTTTTAGATGCAAATTTTGGGGATTGGGGGGCAAAATTTGTGTTTGGCCCTATATTTCAAGAGTTAGCACCAGCTATGTCTGGGTCATTGGTAAGTATAAAAAATATATAAATTACTATAAATTTTTTAACTTTCATTATATTTTTATACTGTACCAATGACCCAGACTTAGCTGGTGCTAACTCTAACAAAACCAGGGCCAAACACAAATTTTGCCCCCCAATCCCCAAAATTTGCATCCAAAACAAAAAGAAATCATGTCCTAAAGGACCTCCATACTACGCCTCTACTGCGCATGCGCAGTGACGCAGTCATCCCGAAATTGGCGCCAATTATCATTCTCTGTTTGGCCCTTCATCAGTCAACATCTCACTGATCTTTGTGCTTGTAAATCTCAGTTTAAAGGATGCCAGACACGTAATTTTTGGAGAAAATGTGATTCTAAGGAGGATAGAAGGAGGAGAGGAAAAAGAAGTGGCAAAAAATAATCAGGGCTGTACTTAAAATTTTTTGATGAAATTATGTTAAGTTGCCTATTTTCGAGGCATGGGCCTCTTGTTGTCATTCTTGCTAATTGTTGCACTGCTTATTCAGTGTTTCCTCTCCCCTAGCCTTCTAAAGTCCCCCCTGGCAATTCTCCCATGCTTTTGGCATATTTTTGAGAAATTTCATTTCTAAAATTTCCTGGGAGAGTTGCTTGGTTACAGAATGTTTTCTGTTTTTTTCCCCATAGTTACGTTTTCACCCATGGGTGTATAACGTTTGTGTTCTGCATCTTCCATCTGATGTTCTACAGATTCTCCCCTGGGAGTCTCTGTTTTGCATCAGATAGAGTGTAATTGATGACTGATTCCGGGCCAGTTTTTTCAGTGCCTGGAGTCATGTTTTCTAGTGTGTTTACACTGTTTGTTTTCATTGGCAACAGCCTTTTTTGAGGGGGGCTGTTTGCCTTTGTGGTAGTTTATCTCATTATAAGATACATTTATATTATCCGAAAGTGTCTCATTAATTATTTTATATAAATTTAAAATTTTTGACCACACTTTGCCATCGGATCCATCGGGGCTCAACGTTACTTTTCAGCAACTTGGGCTTCTCTGAAAAAATATTTTTTCAAAATTATTTTGTTTTGCAATTGTTTTTTCATTTATTAATGGATCATGTTATTATGTATCTTTGTGTCAGGGGTTTTTGCGAGTAACTAGGACTTATTGTTGTTCTTTCACAATGAAGGGACGTTGTTCAAATTGTAATAGGAAGGAATCTTCCTCTGACTTTCATGATCATTGTATTAATTGTAGTCAGTGTTCTCGCATTAATCCCTGTCCTATATGTGAACATTGGGATGAGAAACATTGGAAACGTGTGTCACGATATGTTGTTTCTGGAGAAAGGGCGATGCCGGCTCTTTCTCCGCAAGGTCACTCTACTCTCTCAGTTTCTATTTCAGAGGAACCAGAACAGGGTGATGTTTCCATGTTATCTTCTTCAAGTGTGCATCCGTCGTCACAAATGAATTCAGAGCTAGCGGCAAAAGTGCTCATGGAGATTAGACAAATGTCGTCCGCTAGCTCGCCCGGTGTAGCGTCCATTCACCGAATGGTTCGGCAGCCGGGTTCGTCCGATGCGGTCCAAGAGGAAATTTGGGGCGATGCGAGCACTATAAACATAATAGATGCACACCCAGTGACGGCAGATAGTAAGCGAGAACGGAAGAAGCCTTTTAGTCCGGTTCCTAGCTCGTCCAGGTCCAGCCGGGCCGCGAGCGAGAGAGGTCCCTCTCTCGTACAACAACATCTGGGACCAGATGTTGTGGTACAAAATGTGTCTTTAGCGGAGCATACGTCCGTCGCTCGGGACGCTCCGTTGTATAAGCAGTCCGCAGACACTGTTAAGGCTTCCTCTTCTCGTCAGCGCTCACGACCGCACCTTGGCTGCGTGACCGCCGATATATTACCAGCTTCGCCGATGAAGGATTCTTCGGCGACCAGGTCACACCATCCGGCAGCCAGGGATTCGAGACCGATGGACTCCGGACGTTCGCATAGGAAAAGTATGCGGGAGCCGTCTGATGCGGAGCTGCCCTCGGCGAAGCAGCGAAAGACTGCGCCTCCGCAGGTCTCGACGCCGGACATTCTTGTGCAGATAGCACAGCTTATCGCAGCATCCCAGCAGCCGACAGAAACGGTGTCGGATCGAGAATTATCCGACGGCGCTGGGTCGGTACGCTCCACCGAAGCATCGGGGGCGGACGACCGGGAACATCGTGAGGTCCGACCGGATGGTGAAAGGGATACGGATGACTTGGAGCTATCCCTTTCGGAACAACATAAAGCTGCCGTGGACTTCATCCGGCACTTTCTTCCTCAAGTTGTTCCGTCGGGCCAGACTGCTGCACTTCCGGACAAGAGAATTATAGCGTCATTGGACTCTGAATTTTTTGAGCGATTCAGGGACATCGCTCCCGAGTTTCCGTCGCAGTCCAATAATGTTGCTAGAACATTTGAATTATTGAACGACGCTATATTTAAACTTGCTTCCAGGACGGGGAAAGCAGGTTTCTTGTCCGCTAATACTCTCAACCTGCCTTTCATTAATGCAAGGAATAAATTCGATACGGCAGGACAGGGTATACCGAGAGTTCCTCTGCGTATGGACGACGAGGCGGAAGACTTAGAGCTATCATTACCGTTGTCAGCTTCTATTCCAACCGCGGTGTTGGAAACAGCTATTGCGTCTAACAGAGCCAATTTAGATGCCTTATCTTACGCAGATCACCTTACTAAGGCGTTATCACTGCACCTTCAAGGGGAAGAGTTTCAGGATATACAATCCTCTTTAAGACTTCTTTCAAGGGTAGTAGCTTATTCCACGTGTAACTCCACCCTTTCAGTGGCAAATCTGGAGTTGGTTAGACGTGACGCAGCCCTAGCTACATCCACACTAGTGGATTTTAAGGTGAAGAACTCTCTTAGAGTCGCTTCGGTCTCAGGAGAACTTCTCTTTGACGGCAAGCTTTCCGCTATTTATGATAAAATTAAAAAGAAAGCTAATGATTCTCTGTTGTTCAGATCGGCTCCTAAGAAGTCGGATACAGCAGACACGAATAAGACAGGCACTTCTGGGTCTAATGCGCCCAAGAGAGGTTCCTATAGAGGTTCCGGTGCGTCCTCTTGGTCTTATTCGAGAGACCGTCAGGATAGCGACTCTCGTTCGGGACGTCCTTCAGGCCGGGACAATCGGTCGGACGCCCGAGGTCGACGAGGCGAGGTGCGGGTCGTGGAAGACGTGGTTTCTCCTACCGCAGGCCTCGCAGGTCCAGGAGGTGATTGCTTAAACCTCTATTGCGTTCCGGTTGGCGGAAGGTTGTCGAGTTTTTCACAAGAGTGGGCGTCGATTACGGACGACCCTTGGGTGAGAGGAGTGACTTCGGAAGGTCTAAAGATATCCTTCAAACGAAAGCCTCCATTAACTCGAAGTCTAAAGTGGACTCATCTTCCATCAAATCCACAGAAAAGAGACGCTCTGTTATCAGAGGTGCAGTCTCTTTTAATGAAGAACGCGGTAGAGGTCGTAGAAAACCAGGAATCTCTGGGATTCTACAGCCATCTGTTTCTGGTTCCGAAACCAGACGGCTCGTTCCGTCCAGTCATAGATTTGAGCTGGATAAACAAGCTGATCGTCGCTCCGAAGTTTTATATGGAGACGATTCGATTGGTCAGAGCGAGTATTCGGGTGAACGATTATGCAACGAGCATAGATCTCAAAGATGCGTACTTTCACGTCATGGTACATCCGACATTCCGAAAGTATCTACGCTTTGCAGTCCTGGGAGTGGTGTATCAATTCCGGGCGATGTGCTTCGGATTGAATCTAGCACCCTGGGCTTTCACTTGGGTAATGAACTCGGTAATGATCTACTTCCGAGCTCATTCGTCTGCGGTAACGTCAGCCTACCTGGACGACATTCTTCAGAGGTACGGCAACGAGTTAACGCTTCAGAACGATGTTCAGAATCTTCTTCTATTGCTCCGACGTCTCGGTTTTATAGTAAACGAGGAGAAGTCGGATCTGGTGCCGTCCAAGTCATTCACTCATCTGGGAATGAGCTTCGAGACGCACAACAATCTCGTTCGTCTGCCGTTAACCAGAGCGAAATTAGTCAGTTGTTACGCTCGCTATTGTCTGCACGCAGACAAAGTCACGGCGAGAGAATTTATGAGACTGATAGGTCTGTGCGGAGCCGCCGCGGATCTCATTCCGATGGGGCGGCTACGCACACGTCCTCTTCAAATTTTCCTGACTCAGAATTGGAGTGTGAAAATTCATTCGCTCGATGTAGACGTTCTCTTGTCAGATCAAGTGAAACAAGAGATTCAGACTTGGGCAAACATTCAGTGGTTAACTCAAGGAGTTCCGCTGCAGTTGCCGGATCCGAGTTTTACCGTTATGACCGATGCCAGTCAAACAGGTTGGGGTGCATCATTAATCCCAACGGATTCGAGATGCCAGGGTCTTTGGGATCCGCAATTCCTGTGCAAGCACATAAACATCAAGGAAATGATGTCAATTTGGCTTGCGTTACGTCACTGGATGGACATTATTCACGATGCTCATGTCCAAATCCTATCCGACAATACGACAGTAGTGGCGTATATACGGAATCAGGGAGGCACTCATTCAGTTCCGTTGTTCAATCTAACGGAAAGAATCCTTCTGTTTGCGTTAGAACATCACGTTCTTCTTTCGGTCTGTCACATACCGGGTTGTCTGAATGTGCTAGCAGACTCCCTTTCACGGAAGGGTCGCTTGTTGCCGTCGGAGTGGACTCTCAACAAACAAGTATTCAATCAGATTTGCTACCAATGGGAATGGCCAATGATAGACTTATTTGCGACACATCTCAACAATCAGTTGCAGACGTATGTGTCTCCGTGTCCGGATCCAAGAGCATTTGCAGTAGACGCTCTGTCGATCCCTTGGGACGGAATGATAGGATATGCGTATCCTCCAGCGCCGTTAATTCAACAAGTATTGCTAAAGATAAAACAATCTCAATGCAAGATTCTGTTGGTAGCATCTCTGTCGCCACAGAGACCGTGGATAAATCTACTCAGGTGTCTGTTGTGGGACCTACCGCGGAAGCTTCCTCCACGAGAGGATCTTCTTTCGCAGGGGAAATCGCGCCAACTCCATCACAACCCGCAAGGTCTCAACCTTCACGTTTTTCCGTTGTGCGGTCCTTCTTGCATGGCAAGCACTTTACAGGACGAGCAGTGGACGCGATTTCTAACTGTAGGAGGACCTCCTCTTCGCTAAACTATGCGGCTAAGTGGAAGGTTTTTCGTCGTTTGTGTAGGGATCATTCTGTAGATATATTTGATCCCTCTATACCAGACATTGCAAACTTTCTAGTATACTTGTTTGACGAAATCAAACTGCAGCCTGTTACTACAAAGGGTTATAGATCTATGTTATCTGATACCTATGCACATCATGATAGTTTACAAATTGGATCTAATGTCTCTTTATCGAAGTTGGTTAGAAACTTTTCGATAAATAGACCCAGAACTCTTAGATTAATTCCTAAGTGGAATTTAGCTTGGGTTCTCCTTAAATTGAAGGAAAAGCCATTTGAACCTCTTGGGACAGTAGATTTCAAATTCTTATCTTATAAGACAGCTTTCTCTTAGCTTTCTCTTCTGCCAGAAGAGTCAGTGAGCTTCATGCACTATCGGTGGATGATTCTCATTATCGTAGTGTTGGGAACACTATCACCTTCACTACTAATGTGGGTTTTTTAGCTAAGAATCAGGCTCCTAATAAATATCCGGAACCTATTGTTATTAAGGCTCTTCCGTCTTCAGACGGGCGTAGGCCTTTACTCTGTCCTGTTAGAGCACTACGTATCTATAAACAGAGATCTCAGTTTATCAGAAAGGGACGGAAACGTTTCTTTCTGTCTTTGATGCCTAATAGAAAGGACATTTCAGTCCATTCTATTGCTAGATGGATTCAGTTAACTATCCGTACTGCTTATGAAGATTTATCTTCTTCTCAGCAGTCTGTGCTTAAGATTTCTGCTCATGAAGTAAGAGCTCTTTCTACTTCCTGGGCTTATGCTAATAGTGTTGCTATTACAGATTTAATGAAGGCTGCTTATTGGTCTCAGCCATCCACATTTACGAATTTTTATCTCAGAAATATTGAGTCCATTTCTGGAGACCTGCATTGTTTAGGTCCGTTATCTGTTGCTCAGAATGTCGTCCACTAAACAGTTGCAACTATAGTTATGCAGGCTTTCTGTTCCGGCAGTGACTCCGTCCGGCTGCCCTCTTCGCTCTGGGCTATTTGACCCAGGGCAAGGGGAAGGGGGGGGGGGGGGGGGCGGGTGTTCCCTTAGGTCACCTGCTTTATAGTGAAAAGCAAGGGAATGCCTCCTCCAAGTCAGTATTTCTGAGTCGCTTCCGGGATGGTTTTAAAGTGTAATATTAATGTTTAAATTCATTCATGTCTTATTTTTAAAGTGTAGCTCGGTGTGAAGCATTTGTATATGTCAAGTGTCAAACGGGCTTTAATATACAATACTCGGACACTTTTAAAGGATTATAAAGAGTCTCAATTCTCTGGACTACTTTATTTATTGGCTTGCTTTAAAAATAATTAGTATAAGGGTTATACTGGATGTTTATAGAGAACATGAATGTTATTGTGCTCAATTATTAAGGGTAGTGTATCTTTCTAATTTAATATTAAATAAGAAAGATACATGTAAAGCCTAATACTCCTTTTCTCCTTAAGGGGTTACCTCTTTACTATATAGTTGAGCTTATTGGATTTTCCTCTATGTCCTAGGCCCTCCGGCCTGTTTACTATTCAGCTAAGTCTGGGTCATTGGTACAGTATAAAAATGTTAAAAAATTTATAGTAATTTATATATTTTTTATACTTACCAATGACCCAGACGGGGATGGCCCTCCCTGGAGTTGGGAACTCTTGCCTCCCCGCTGAGTACATAGCGCTGACCAGGCACTGCCAGTAAGAATGATAATTGGCGCCAATTTCGGGACGACTGCGTCACTGCGCATGCGCAGTAGAGGCGTAGTATGGAGGTCCTTTAGGACATGATTTCTTTTTGTTTTGGATGCAAATTTTGGGGATTGGGGGGCAAAATTTGTGTTTGGCCCTGGTTTTGTTAGAGTTAGCACCAGCTAAGTCTGGGTCATTGGTAAGTATAAAAAATATATAAATTACTATAAATTTTTTAACTTTTTCATTTTTTGTCTCAAAAACATAGCTTATGACCCTTCATTGGAATGAGCTCTTGAGCTCATTCCAATGAGGGGCCATAAGCTATGTTTTTGATTCTAAAAATTAAAAAAATTTATTTATTCAAGAATTTTACTTGCAACCTTCGTTTGCTTTTCATGTTAGGTAAAAAATGTTAAAATTAAAATTTTTGCTTTCAAAATATTGTGTATGACTCCTCATTGGAATTGTTCAGGAGTCATATGCACAGTTTTGGAGACAAAAACATTTTTTTGGTTATTCCTGAAACCCTTTATTGCATGTCATCCACTGGTTGTGTTTGGTAAAGGGTAGAGTTGGGAGGTTTTGATTTTTCAGAGTCGGTTTCAGGAAAAAAACTCAGTTTCGGTTCAGTTTTTCTATGTGTTAAGAACATACATTAAAGGACACTTCAGGCTACTTAACTTGGAAAAAATATGCTTTAATAGTTTGTACAACACCACTCTCCCACAAAAGGCCCGGTCTTTTAAGTAGATCCATTGGGTTTATCCTAATTTCCCTTTACTCATTCTTAGGGGTTCTAGGGGATCAGTTACTAAACCTATTCAGGGTTCGTACAGAAATGAAAAGCCCTTGAATTTAGGTCGTTTGCATGAAAAGTCCTTGAATTCATTCCAAAACTGAAAATAAATGGTCACCCTTGAGTAGTACTTGAATTTTGGTAACCTGGGTTGGACCCATACCCAGAAAATGTGCAAATTCTGTGAATAAATTAAACCTGTTGTCTCCATCACGAAATACCCAGGACTGTTATGTTATAAGTCTAAAATCGGAACATAACTGAGAAGTTTAAAAGTTAAAGAAACTCATCTTTCACATCCAATACACAGTCATTTCATGTTGGGAACCATGGGAAGTACATTATTCTTGTGTTGGTAAGTGTTATAAGTCGATAGTATATAGTCCTTACAAAATTGGCTGATGAGTCCTTGAATAGTTCTTTATTGCTTTTTGGAACAATCTGTACAAACCCTGCTATTAACTCTCAGAAGATGGGGAATCAGAATGAATTTATTGAACATGACACACCACGAAAAATTTACAGTAAAGCAGGTGCTTCTAGTCAAGTGACTAGAAGCACCTGCTCAGTGTTTAATTCTCCCCCAGCCCAAAGATAGCCGAACCGTCACAGCCAGATTACCTTCGTATTACATCACAGGCAAGAAAACTTGACTCCCGGCTTCTGAGAGTTAAGTCAGAAAAAACATAAACAAAAATCATAAATTAGGGTAACAAAATTTAATGAAAAAAGTTTGTCTTTCTATGTTCTGTGCTCCATGTCACATTTCACCCTTATTGACTTGACTGGTGGTTCCCAGGACAGGGTTTTCCGTGTCACTGAAATAAATATAATTTGGGCACATTTAATAAAATTTTACCTCTGTAAATGGCATGGATTGTTTCATCAGTGATTTCTTGAGTTAAATTTAGTTGAATATTTTTATACTGTACCAATGACCCAGACATAGCTGGTGCTAACTCTTAAAAATATAGGGCCAAACACAAATTTTGCCCCCCAATCCCAAAAATTTGCATCTAAAACCAAAGAAAACATGTCCTGAATGGCCCTCCATACTTCACCTCTACTGCGCATGCACAGTGTCAAGGATGTCCCGAAATTGGCGCCATTAATCATTCTTTGTTTGGCCCTTCATCAGTTAACATCTGACTGATCTTTGTGCTTGTAAATCTCAGTTTAAATGATGCCAGACACATAAATATTAGTGAAATGGTGATTCTAAGGAGGATATAGAAGGAGGAGAGGAATGAGTGACAGAAAATAATCAGGGCTGCAACTTAAAATTTTTTGATGAAATTATGTTAAGTTACCTATTTTCGAGGCAACTGCCTGTTGTGGTCATTCTTGTTATCAAGATTACACTGCTTATTCAGTGTTTTCCTCTCTCTCTTTCCTTTAAGTCCCCTCTTGCTATTCTCCCATGCTTTTGGCATATTTTCTGTAATATTATTACTAAAATTTCTTGGGTTCTTTTCCCCATGTTTACGTCTTCACCTATGGGTGGTTAGGCGTAGTGTTCTGCATCTACCATCTGATGTTCTGCAGTTTCTTCCCTGGAAGTCTCTGTTTTGCATCAGATAGTGTATTATTGGTAACTGATTTCGGGCCAGGGTGCCTGGAGTCTTGATCTAGTGTTTTTACACTTATTGTTTACATTTCCAACAACCCTCTGTGTGAGGGGGGATTTCTTGAAAATAATATCTGATGTTAATTTAATCATAACTATACACATTATTATTGTTCGTAAGTGTTGCATAAATTGTTTAAAATATTTTTAGAATTTTTGTTCACACTTAGACTTGGGATCCATTGGGGCTCAACGTTACTTTTCAGAAACTTGGGCTGTTCTGAAAAAATATTTTTTCAAAAGTTTTTGATTCAATTATTTTTTCTATGTTAATGGATCTTGTTATTATGTATTTTGATTGTCAGGGGTTGGTGCGAGTACTAGGACTTTGTTTTCTTTTCACATTGAAAGGATATTGTTCAATTGTAATAAGAGGAAATCTTCCTCTGACTTTCATAATCATTGTATAATGTAGTCAGTGTACTCGCACTAACTCCTGTTCTGTATGTGTTGATTACGATGACAACATGGGAAGCGTGTGTCACGGTATGTTAGTGGGGAATTGGCCATTCCGGTCCTTTCCCCGCAGGGTCACTCTACTTTATCAATCTCTATTTCAGACGATCATGATCAGGGTGATGTATCCGTGATGTCTTCCAAAAAGTGTGCCTCCGTCGTCACAATTAATGTAGAGCTAGCGGAAAAGTGCTCAGGTAATACGTGAATTGCCTAAGAGGACCCTAGTAGGTTTGACGGCCTTTGACGTCCGCTAGCTCGCCCGGTGTAGCGTTCATTCATCAAATGGTTCGGCAGCCGGGTTCGTCTGTTGCGGTCTAGAAAGGAGTTTTGGGTGATGCGAGCACTATAAACATCCATGTGCACACCCAGTGACGGCGGATTAGAGGGGAGAACGGAGGAAGCCTTTTAGTCCGGTTCATAGCTCGTCCAGGCCCATCCGGGCTGCGAGCGAGAGAGGCCCCTCTCTCGTACATCAACATCTGGCCCCAGATGTTGTGGTACAAAATGTTTCGCATTCGGAGCATACGTCCGCCGCTCGGGACGCTCTGTTATATAGACAGTCCGGAGAGACTGTCAATAAGGCTTCCTCATTCTCATGGCAGCGCACACGACCGCACCTTGGCTACGTGACCTCCGATATCCAGTCAACTTTGCCAATCAGAGAATCCTCGGCGACCAGGTCACGCCATCCGATAGCCAGGGACACGAGGCCTGCAGACTCCGGACGTTCGCATAAGAAAGTATGCGGGAGTCAACGTACACGGAGCTTTCAGCGGCAAAGCATCGTAAGACCGCTTCTGCACAGGCCTCGGTGACGGACGTGCTATCCCAAATAGCACAACTTATCGCAGCATCCCAGCAACGACAGAATCTCTGTCGCATAATATAATATCCGACGACGCTGGGTCGGGACGCTCCGCAGAAGCATCAGGTGCGGACGTCCGAAAATTTCATATGGTCCGACGGGATGCCGAAAGGGATTCGGAGGTTTTCGAGCTTTCCCTTTCGGAACAACATAAGCTGCTGTATAGGTCATCCGACTTCATCTTCTAGAGGTTCTTCGTCGGACCAGAATGCTGCGATACCGGATAAGAAACTGATAGCGTCGGTGGACTTAGAAATTTTTGGTTCGGTTCAGGGACATCGTCCCTCAGTTCCGACACAGTCCAATAATGTCTCGGATACGTTCGATTTATTGAACGACGCTATATATATATTTTTATATGCTTGCTATGTACAAGCATATCTGGTTTCTTGTTCGCAAAATTACTGAGATATCTTTCAAAAGTGTGTCTCTGTCATCATAGTTAATGAAGAGCTAGCGGCAATTAGTGCTCATGGATTACGTCAATCTCCTAAGAGGTCCCTAATAGGATCGACGGAGTTGACATTCGCTAGCTCACCTGGTGTAGCGTCCATTCATCGAATGGTTCGGCAGTCGGGTTCGTCCGTTGCGGTCTAGGATGGAGATTTGGGTGATACGAGCACTATAATAGACTTTAGTACACACCCAGTGACGACGGATTAGAGGAGAGATCGGAGGAAGCCTGTTAGTCCGGTTCCTAGCTCGTCCGGTCCGTCCGGGCGGCGAGCGAGAGAGGTCCCTCTCTTGTGCAGCAACATATGGGACCGGATGTTGTGGTACAGACATTTCACCTTCGGAGCGTATGTCCGCCACTCCGGACGCTCCGTTATATAGACAGTCCGAGTGACTGTCGATAATGCTTCCTCATCCTCACAGCAGCGCACACGACCGCACATTGGCTACGTGACTTTGAATATCCGGCCAGCTTCAGCATTCAGTGATTCCATGGTGAACAGGTCACGCCATCCGGTAGCCAAGGGACACAAGGCCTGCACACTCCGGTCGCTCGCATAATAGAAGTATGCACGGGGTAACGAACACGGAGCTTCCAGCGGCAATGCATCGTAAGACCGCTTCTCCACAGGCCTCAGTGACGGACGTGCTATCCAAAATAGCACAGCTTATCGTAGCATCCCAGCAAACGACAGATTCTCGGTCGGATCAGGAATAATCCGACAGCGCTGGGTCGGTACGCTCCGCTGTTGCATCAGGTACGGACGACCGAATATTTCATAGGGTCCGACAGGATGGCGAAAGGGATTCGGATGATTTCGAGCTTTCCCTTTCGGAACAACAGAAGCTGCCATACATTTCTTCCGGCATTATCTTCCAGAGGTTGTTCCGTCGGACTACATTGCTGCGATGCTGGATAAGAGACTAATAGCGTCATTGGACACAGAGTTTTGGATCAGTTCAGGGACATTGTCCCTGAGTTGGCGACGCAGTCCAATAATGTCTTTAGAACATTCGAATTATTGAACGACGCTATATATATATAAGCTTGCTATCAACATTCTAGTATAGTTTCTTGTCCGCAATGCTCTATTCTGCCTTTCGTGAATTCTAGGAAATAATTGTTTATTGGCAGAACTGGGCTTACCGAGAGTTCCTTTGCGTCTAAGACGGCGAGACTCAAGACTGCAATTGTCTTTTTCGCCGTCCATGTCAATTCCAACCACGATGTTGGAAACGACAATGATGTATAATAGACTTAACTTAGACGCTTTATCATACGTACACCACCTTACTGAGACGTTATCATTACGTCTTCAAGAGAAAGAATTCCAGGATATGATCCTCAATGGGATTTCTTTCAGGGGCAGTAGTTTTCCACGTATAACTCCGCCCTTCAGTGGCAACCTGGAGTTGGTTAGACGTGACGCAGCCCTAGCTACATCCACGCACGTGGATATTAAGGTGAAGAACTCTCTCAGAGTCGCTTCGGTCCCCGCGAAGCTTCTCTTCGACGGTAACCTTTCAGCAATCTTGAATTGCTCGATATACACGTTCTCTTGTCTATCAAGTGTAACAAGAGATTCAGACGTGGGCAAACATTCGGTGGTTGACTCAGAGAGTTCCACTGTAGTTGCCGGATCCGAGTTTTTCGATTATGACGGATGCCAGTCAAACAGGTTGGGACACATTTTGATCCCAACGGATTCGAAGTGCCGGGGTCTTTGGGTTCCGTAGTTTTTAGGCAAGCTCTTTACTTCCAAGGAAGAATATTATGTTGGCTTGCACTACGTCATTGGATGAATTTTATTCAGAAACGCATGTTCAATCCTGTCCGATAATACAACAGTAGTTGCGGATATCTGGAACCAGGGAGGCACTCATTCGGTTCTGTTATTGATTTTAACGGAAGAATCCTTCTGTTTGTTATAGAACACCAAGTTCTGTTTCGGTTCGTCATTTTCTCGGTCGTCGGATCGTATTAGCAGACTCCCTTTCACGTAAGGGTCGTTTGTTGCCGTCGAAATGGACTATCAACTAACAAGTGTTTAATCAGATTTGCTATCAATGGGAGCACCCAGTGATAAATTTATTTGCGACACAACTCTCCAATCAATTGTAGACGTATGTGTCACCGTGTCCGGATCCCTGAGCATATGTAGTTAACGCTCTATCGATCTAGTAGGACGCTATGATAGGATATACGTATCCTCCAGCGCTGTTGATTCAGCAAGTATTGTTAGGATTATTCATTCACAATACAATTCTGTTGGTAGCATCTCTGTCCCACAGAGACGGTGTATAAATTTACTTAGATGTCTACTGTGGGACTTACCGCGGAAACTTCCTTCACGAGAGGATCTTTTTTCGCTGGGGAAATCGTGTCAACTCTATCACAACCCGCAAGGTCTCAACCTTCACGTATTCCGTTGTGCGGTCCTTCTCGCATAGTAAGCACTGTATAGGACCAGCAGTGGACGCGATTCCTAACTGTAGAAGGACCTCCTCTTCGCTATACTATGCGGCTAAAGTGGAGGGTCTTCCGTCGTTGGTGTAGGGATCTTTATTTTGATATTTTTGATTCCTCCATACCAGACATTGCAAACTTTCTAGTATACTTGTTTAACAAAATCATCAGCAGCCAGTTACTTTTATAGGTTATAGGTCTATGTTATCTGATACCTATGCACACCATGATAGTTTACAATGGAGCCTAATGTCTCTTTATCTAAGTTAGTTTGAAACTTTTCGATAAGAGATCTAGAATCGTTAGATTAATTCCTATTCGGAATTTAGCTTGGGTTCTTATTAACTAAAGCAACCATTTGAATCCTTGGGACAGCAGTTTCAAATTCTGGTCTTTTTAAGGCAGCGATTCTCTTAGCCTTCTCTTCTGCTGAAGAGTCAGTGAGCTTCATGCACTATCGGTGGACGATTCTCACTTTTGTAGTATCGGGAACTCTATTACCGTTACTACTAATGTTGTATTTTTGGTTAAGACTCAGGCTCCTAATGATATCCGGAACCTATTGTTTTTAAGGTCCTTCCGTCTTCGAGCGGGCATAGGCCTTTACTCTGTCCGGATAGACCTTTATTAACAGATCTCAGTTTATCAGTAGGACGTAAAGCTTCTTCTGGCTCTGATGCCTAATAGAAAGGTCATTACGGTCCATTCTATTACTTAATGCATTCAGTTAACTATCGGTACTGCTTAGGATAATCTATCCTTAACTCAGCAGTCTGTGCTTAAGAATTCGGCTCATGAAGTAAGAGCTCTTCTACATCTTGGACTGACATATAGTTTTGCTATTATAGATTAAGTAGGCTGCATATTGGTCTCAACCATCCACATTCATGAATTTTTATCTCAGAAATATTGTATCCATTTCTGGAGACCTGCATTGTTTAGGTCCATTATCAGCTGCTCAGAAAGTCGATCACTTAACAATTGCAACTATAGCTATGTAGGCTTTATGTTCCGGCAGTGACTCCGTCCTGCTGCCCTCTTCGCTCTGGGCTATTTGACCCAGGGCAAGAAAAGGGGGGGGGGGGAGGGTGTTCCCTTGGGTCACCTGTTTTTATTATGAAAACAAGGGGATACCTCCTCCGGAGTTAGTAATTCTGAGCTGTTACTGGGATGGTTTCTTAAGTGAAAGTTATGTTTTTAATTCATTCATGTCATAGTTTTAAAGTATAGCATTTGAATATGTCATGTGTCAACGGATGTTATTATACTATCCTCGGACACTTTTAAAAGAGTATAAAGAGTCTCAATTCTTTGGACTAACTTTATTTATTGGCTTACTTTAAATATAATTAGTATACGAATTATACTGGATATTAATAGAGAACATGGATGTTATGATGCTCAATTATAGAAGGTATTGTGTCTTTCTAATTTCTCATAAATAAGAAAGATACACGTGAAGCCTATTTCTCCTTTTCTCCTACAGGAGATGACTCTATTTTATATAGTTGAGCTTATTGGATTTTCCTCTATGCCCTGGGCCCTCCAGCCTTTTTACTATTCAGCTATGTCTGGGTCATTGGTACAGTATAAAAATCTGAAAAAATTTATAGTAATTTATATATTTTTTATACTTACCAATGACCCAGACGGGGATGGCCCTCCCAGGAGTTGGGAACTCATACCTCCCCACTGAGGACATAGCGCTTACCAGGCACTGATGGTAAGAATGATTAATGGTGCCAATTTCGGGACGTCCTTGACACTGCGCATGCGCAGTAGAGGTGAAGTATGGAGGGCCATTCAGGACATGTTTTCTTTGGTTTTAGATGCAAATTTTGGGGATTGGGGGGCAAAATTTGTGTTTGGCCCTATATTTTTAAGAGTTAGCACCAGCTATGTCTGGGTCATTGGTAAGTATAAAAAATATATAAATTACTATAAATTTTTTCAGTTTTCATCACATCTAGCTTTGGCTGCTTTACAGCAGTCATGACTAGATTTGATGAAAAATATTTTTGAAATACTCAGAAGGTTAAGAGTTAATAAAACTAGTAAGTATTCAGTTCAGTATAACTCATGAGACAGAGCTTTTTGAGATCAGTTAAACAAGATATTGTAAGTTAAATTCAGATTTGTGCTGTTACTGAGAACATTTCCATGCACTGACTGTTACAGCAGGCATCCATCACATTTGGATGGTGGTAGTGTGATGGTATGGAACAGGGTATGTTATAGGGACAAAATTATTCTTGCTGCTCTTGGTGAAAATCTGATGGCGGGTCACTACATCATTGACATTTCGTAACTCACCATTGAAAAATATTTTCACCAAAACATTAGTTCATCAAACATTATACACTCTCATTCCGGCAGACAAACATTTGTTTGACTCCACAGAATATTGATTTTGTGCTGCAGAAAATATTCCTTCTTGCTTCTTGAACACCTGTTGGATCAAATAAGATGATGTTTTTGGTAGCAACAAGTAGCTCTATATGTGGCAATGTCTCTGTCAGGCTCCACAAGTTTGTCACCTCCGTAACTTTTAAAATACTTGGTGGAATGACATCATATTTTGTATAGAACAGGCCTTTAAATCCCCCCACCCCAATAGCGAGTGTGAATGCATAAAGAATTTAATTTGACCCAAATTAGGCAGTGTTTACATTTTATTTTTTAAAGTCTTCCTATGTTCTGGCTATATATAGTTTGGTCAAGTTTCCCTGATGCAAACAATATAGTTTAAGGCCTACTTGTTGACTCAAACGAAAACAAAAAAAGTGAGGGGTTTTTTCTTGAGGGTTTTTTTCCGGAGGGTTTTTTCGGTGAGGGTTTTTTCCGCACACCGACTCAAACAATGCAACAGATAAAGAATTTTAAAAACCATAGAGTTCACCAGTGAAAAGTAAGATTGCTTTTCACGGCAAACTCTGTATGAGCATGTGCTCAAAGCTTGAGATCAGGGTTGGGGTATTCGTTTTCAGTATTCGTATTCAGTCATATTCGAATACAGTTTATCAAGTATTCACATGTATTCAGTATTCACTGAATGTTATGAATACATGAATTCGTATTCGTATTCAAATACATTAAAATTTGAGCTGTATTCATGAATACATTTTGAATACTTTTTGAATACTTTCTATATTTTGGAATTAAAGAACCATATACTGAATAAAAGGTTTTCACAGATCAAGCCCATGGACTCCAGACAAAAAATTCACACCACATATCAATATTAAAGACTTAATAATTCCTGATATTATTTATATACCACCAAACACCTTGTCTGAAATTTTTGCATTGAAAGCAGACAATAGACTTAATTAACTGTCACAATACAACCTATTTATGTAACAATGGCCACATATCCCTATTGCTTTTTAAATTGTTGATAACATGGACAATAAAAATAAAAAAAAAACAACTTGTGTTATTGGACACAACTCAGTTATTCAATGATATTATATTCTAAAATTTTTGGATTTATTTAAAGTTTTTCTATTTATCCATTATTTCACAGTGAAAACACATATTTATTTATTTATATATTTATTCCTGTTTAAGGTCACCATTGTACAGCTCAGTATGTCTAATTATAATCGGTGAAAGCACGTAAATATAAAGAAAATACTACTGCTGTTAGCAAACTTTCAGCCAACAGACCTCCAGGTTTAACCATGAAGTGCATTGGCTAAAACTTTACTGGTCTGTCTTATATGGTGTCATTGCATTTGATATTTAACGTTCAGGAGGAAACGCCAGTCTGTGATTTTTTAGAGGTAATCCTCTCACATTTTGTGATGTGTTGTCCATGGAGAGTAGTCTAATTACTATGACACCCATACAGTTTATTTCCCGTCAGGTAATTACTTTAGTTTTCCAACAAAGCATGGTAAGCACAATTAAAGCTTCAACTAAAGAACCATCAGTTTAAAAATGACTTTTAATCCAACAAACAAAAAACTTAAAGGCCTTGCTATAAATTCTTCTAATTTAAAAAGTATTCAAGTATTCAAAACTGCATTCCTGAATACATTGCAATGTATTTGTATTCGTATTCAAAAACATTAGAAAATTTGTGTATTTGTATTCATATTCGTATTCATGAAATTTCAAAGTATTCGTATTCGTATTTGAATACATTTACAAAGTATTTGCCCCAAGCCTGCTTGAGATCTAATGAATTGTGATGTTTCATATTAAACGTCACACGCAATTTACATTTAAATATGATATAGGCTTGATACCGAAAAACTAAGAAACCATCTCAACTAAACTTTATTTGAAGAAGAAGAACAAATAATAATGGCGAAGACCTGTAACAAGAGACTGTAAACTAGGATTTTCAAGGGAAAAACCTGAAAAGTATATGAAACGAAGCCTGAAAATAAGCAGTCTGTCATTTGCAGAATGAGGTCCCCAGAGGGTGAAATTGCTGACCCTAACCCTTGCAGTGGGCTAGAATCCCCCAATTTATCCTCTGGGTACCTCTTTCTGGTAAGTCCTGAGACCTTGTTTCAGACTGAGGTTCCCAGAGGGTAAATTTGGTGATGCTACCCTGCTGTGCAGGGTAGCATCACCAAATTCACCCTCTGGGGACCTCAATCTGCAGATGACAGGTGGCTTATTTTCAGGCTTGTATGAAACAGATGCTGAGAAGACAAAAATAACAGTGCTTCTCACCCTAATAGACCACAATGCAGTGGATCTATTATTTATGTACATTGCTGGTGTTATTAGGAGTATTTTTGTTGGGAATGGGACGATACGCCAAGCTAACGATACATATCACGATACGCTGGTCACGATATTATTATGGTTCGGGATATATCTGATGCTGTTGGAACAAATAGTTTGAGTGATTGCACACAACTTGTAATCAGCAAGTAGAACCACTTTCTTCAAATGACCATTCTAGTTTTGACAGGTGATTGACAAAACAAGTAGTAGATCAACTGAATGATTGATCAACTGATCAGTTGTTCAGTTATTCACTAATCAGAGTTTTGTATTTTAAGTTGACAGACATATTTGTGAAAATTTTCACATGTTCAATCTGGTGACTCATAACTATAAACATTTAGTTGAATTTCATGTTTTTCAACTTCGGGTGACAAACAGCTTGATTTTTATTGGTGAAAGGTGTGAGGCTTTCATACTTAATTAACGATTGCTCGTATTTCAATTTCTGTTTAGTATATTGATTTGTAAACACATAACAAATTGGTTATGTGAAGCTCTGAAGAGACCATGATGCACACATGCCCAATCTGTGTTTTTAAAACCAATAGAACTGCCATATCACTCAGTAACATAAATTTTGCCTGGAATCTCCCTGTACTACTTTTATTGAGTGAAGCATTTAGTTGGTTCTATTTATGAACTTAGATGACAGCAGTGTGGGAAAGTCATTTTATGCAATATTCATCAGTCGTTGAATCAGTGGATTTTTATGGAGAATAGTGAATAAAATATTAACAGATTTGAATATATTTCATTCTAAAATGAACTGATTATCAAACTAATGCTGGGTGATCCTGCACAATATTGATTTTGTATATCAATTATGATCTGAAAAATTCAGGGCTGAATAATTGTTTATCATGGCGACGACAGTCTAGTCCTGACCATAGGCCTGTTTTGCGATCCACAGTGTTTGAAAAAGTGTACCGATGTGCTGCGATATCTCCCCCCCCCCCCTGCGTATCTTCCCCCCACCCTGATTATCTCCCCCCCCCCCCCCCCCCCCACCTGAAATTTTTTTTCCTTTGCATTTGAGATCCCATAAATGGTTGGTACCAGTTGGAAAACTTTTTAGGTACTAAGTTTTCAATAAATTATTCAAAAAGGTCAGGTTTCGGGAGAAGATATCGTGACCATCAAAAGTAAAAAAAAATTTCTTGTGTGAAATCATCTTTTTTATTTTTATCCATTATATAAAACTGTTTTAGGTCTCAACCAGGCATTAAGTCTTCAAAGGTGTGGGGAATATGTCTTGGTCATGATATCTTTCATTCCACACCTGAAATTTTTTTTTTAACATATTATACCTGGTCGAGTCCTAAAACAGTTTTATATCATGGAAATTATTCATAAATGATGATTTCGCACACAAGAAAAAATTTTGACTTTTGAAGTCCCAAGTGGGGGGAAGATGTAGTCACAATATCCCCCCCCCCCTCCATCCCCCACCTGAATTTTTTTTTTATTGAAGTCTAATACTTGGGCAAGTCCTAAAGCAGTTTTATATCATGAAAACTATTCATAAATAGTGATTTCACACAAGAAAATTTTTTTGGCTTTTGAAGTCCCAGGTGAGGGGAAGATGTTGTTGTCACAGTATCTTCCCCTCCAGCTGAATTTTTTTTTTTGAAGATGTATCTGGTTGTGTCATACAACAGATTCAATTGTAAATTTTTGTAGATAGACTCAACTGTTACTGCAACAAATTAAGAATTTTGGACTGAAATACAAAATTCTGTCACAATGGATCCAGATAGTTTAAATATCCTCTATAACCATGATTAACAAGTTTTCCAACTAGTACCAACTGTTTACTAGATTGAATACAAGAGAAAAAAATGTAAGTGAAAAAGAAGGTAAAAAAATTTAGGTGGGGGGGGGGGGGGGGGGGGGAGATAATCAGTGTTGGGGGGATAAACTAGTTTATCTTCCCCCTGGGGGGGGGGGGGTGGTTGGTGGTGGTGGTGAAGATATGCAGGGGGGGGGGGATGTAAACTGTCACACCGGTACAAAAATCATAGAAAATTGTATTCCGATAAATCATAGTATCGGTGAATCATCCCATCCCTAATTTTTGTCAGTGTTATTGCCCTTTATCCCTCATGGGAACCCCCAGAAGTGAAGCAGAGTGCTTTTTGTAAACAGGCTCTATTTTACTGGTACAATAGGTCCCACTCACCAATTCTTGAGGTGGAAGTCCTCTAAAATAGGCATACTATACTATATTTTAGAATGTCTGTCTGTTTGATTGTCTGTCTGTCTGTCTGTCTGTCTGTTAGTCTGTCTGTCTGTCTGTCTGTCCGCTATAGAAATGAATATGGGGCCACCCCGAGTGTCCAAAATGGGTCTACTAGGAGTACTTTTTATGGCGGAGGTCATCGTCAGGTTTAAAAAAGTGGTGGGGGTGGGGGTGTAGGGGGGCACCAAAAGTTATGACCAAAATTTTTTTTACTGATATATGTCTTCAGAGGGGTCTACTAGGGGTACGTTTTTATCAGGAATCTAATGGTGAGGTTTAAAAAAGTATCGGGTGGGGGTGGGTGTGTAGAGGGGCACCAATAGTTATAACCAAAATTTTTTTCTCACCGATATAGGTCTTCAAAGGGGTCTACTAGGGGTAATTTTTTACCAGGAATCTAATGGTGAGGTTTAAAAAAGTGTCGGGGTGGGTGGGGATGGGGGTGGGAGTGTAGAGGGGCACCAACAGTTATGACCAAAATTTTCCTCACCAATATACATCTTCAAAGGAGTCTACTAGGGGTAATTTTAATACTCTCCTCAGCCCGAGCAATGCCGGGTAACCATGCTGGTCATGGATATAAGCCAATATAAAACTTGACTTTGCTAGTCATGGATATAAGCCAATATAAAACTTGACTTTATCACCATGTTGTGGTCGCGATTATCCATTGTGCGGAAGTATGTGACCTTAAACAGTAGTAAATAAATTGCCCTTTATAGACTTGGAATTGGTTTCTTTTTTTACCATCCATCACAGCTTTATCACAATTTGTTTTTTAATACCATCCATTGGGAGCTGTTGATCTTCAAAGATCTTGATCCATCTTTGACAGTCTTTGCAGTCTCAGAACAGAAAACAGGCCCTGTGAATAAAATTCACCTTACCTTGGCAGAGGTTTTTTAGTCAAGTCTTGACTGCCTCTAGAGCCAGCCATGACTTGGTTAGAAATCAATGCTTAGCTGCTAGACCACACATATGTATTTTCGTAGAAAGACAGGAATATTACCCCTGTCTGCTAAGGGTTAAAAGAGACTTTGTATGTTTCTATTAGATTTACTGTGCAAATCTGGACTTTGACAGCTCCTTAATTTATTAGTGATTTTCTACGTGGGCATTTTCCTCTCCCCTTATATTTTTATACAACAACCAATGGCCCAGACTAGCTGGTGCTAACTTTATGGTATTCAGGGCCAAACACAAATTTTGCCCCCCCCCCCCCCACCCCCCCCCATCCACAAAATTTGCATCAAAACACTAAAATTTAAGTCCTAAATGGTCCTCCATTCTTTTTGATCACTGCGCATGCGCAGCATCCAGGAAGGTCCAAAATTAGTGCCAACCATCATTCTTTGTTCGGCCCTTCAGAAATGTGAGATGTTCTGACATCTGTGCTATTAAAATTCTCTTTATGAAGATGCCAGACACGTCATTACAAGAATTGGTGGATACAAGACTGCTAATGGATAAAGGAAAGGAACAACGGTGGTTGGATACGTTCAGAGCTGTAACTTTATAAATAATATTAGAAATTTTTCATGTTTTCAAATTTCGAGACAAATTGCCTGACGTCATCATTCTTGCTAATGTAATTTCCACTGTTTTTTAAGTGTTCCTTCCCTATCCTTTCTTGAGCCCTCCTGCTAAACTTCCAAGCTTTTGGCTATTTTTATTGAAATTTTTTATATAAATTTCTTGGAAGTTTAGCGTGTTTACAGAATGTTTTTTCTGTAAAAATCCCCTTGGTTACGTCCTCATCCGGTCGGTGTTGGGGCATGTTTGGTCTTGCATCTTCTATCAGATGTATTGTTTTTTCTTCATTGGAAGACCTTGCTTTACGTCTGATAGCTTGTAAATCGGTTACTGACTTCAGGCTATTTTTGTGTGCCTAAGGTATTGTTTCCGTTTTTTTCTTCTGATGTTGTTGACAGTAGCAACGTCTCAAATATATGTGGTATATTATATTATATGAGTATAAATTTCTGTAGGATACATGGATTATTATTCCGGTAGTGTAGCAAAAAAAAAAAATAGAAATTTTGTCCACACTAAGGCTCTATCAGGAAGCCTTTAGGCTCTGCATGTTCCCTTTGGGAACTTATGCTTTTTCAAAAAACCAAAACAAACATTTTTCAGAAAAATTCTTTTTTTTCAATTTTTCCGATTGAAATTTTGATTGCAATATTCATGTATCTAATCATATATTTTTTGCAGATTTGGGAGTGTCATCGACATTATTCTTTACATTGAAATCATGAAAGCTTTCTGCTCTAAATGCAAGGCGAGGAAATCATCCTCAGATTTGCATGCTTGTATTCGATGCACCCCTGAAGATTGTTGTCCCACATGTGAACATTGGGACTCTAAACATTGGAGACGGGTGTCACAGTATATTGTTGGTGGTGGGATTTCCATGCTGGATCTCTCACCGCAAGGTAATTCAAGCTTCGCAGTCTCTTTTTCAGAGGAACAAGAACATGATACTGATACTATAACATCCATTCAGAGTGTGCAATCGTCGTCACACTCAGATGAGCCAACAGAGCCCCACTTACCAGATGTCTGCGATGGACAAATCTTCCGGCGGATCCTTTCAAAGAGTCGCTCCTGCAGGAGGTAAAGGCTCTCTTAATAAAGGAAGCAATAGAGGTCGTAGAAAAACAAGATTCTCAAGGTTTTTACAGTCACCTGTTCCTCGTACCGAAACCAGACAGCTCGCTCTGACTGGTGATAGACTTGAGCTGGATAAACAAGTTAATCGTGGCTCCAAAGTTCTACATGGAAACCATCTGGTCAGCAAGAGCGAGCATTCGAGTGGACGACTATGCAGCAAGCATAGATCTAAAAGATGCCTACTTTCACATCCTGGTACATCCGACTTTCAGAAAGTACATGCGTTTTGCAGTGCAGGGGCAGGTTTATCAGTTCAGAGCAATGTGTTTCGGTCTGAACCTGACCCCTTGGGCATTCACTCGAATAATGAACTCGGTAATGTCTTATTTCCCGGGCTTATTCGTCAGCAGTTATGTCGGCTTACTTGGACGACATTCTACAGAGATACAGCAACAGAAACATTTTTCAGAGCGACGTTCAGAGTCTGTTGCAACTGCTCCGACATCTCTGTTTCATAGTAAACGAGAAAAAGTTGGATCTAGCTCTGTCCAAGTCATTCATTCACTTAGGAATGAACTTCGAAACCCACAACAATCTGGTTCGCCTGCCATTATCCAGAGTGAAATTAGTCAGTTGCTTTTCCTGCTATTGTCTAAACTCTTATGAAGTATAAACAAGGGAGTTCATGAGGCTGATGGGCCTGTGCGGAGCAGCTGCGGATCTTATTCCGATGGGTCACCTACGCTCGCGTCCCCTCCAGATTTTCTTTACATAGAACTGGAGTGTGAAGACGCATTCGCTCGAAACCAGTATTGTATTAACGGAACTAGTAAAACAAAAGATTCAGATTTGGGCAGATCTTCAGTGGTTAACTCAAGGAATTCCACTACAACTACCAGATCCGCCTTTCACGATTATGATGGATGCGAGTCAGATGGGCTGGGGTGCGACCCTAAGTCCAGCAGACTTGAAGTGCCAGGGACTTTGGGACTCCCGGTTCCTAGAGAAACACATAAACATCAAAGAGATGATGTCAATATGGTTAGCACTACATCACTGGAAAGGCTATTTACTAAACGCCAATGTTCAGATTCTGTCGGACAACTCGACAATAGTGGCGTATCTCAGGAACCAAGGCGGCACTCATTCGATTCGTCTATGGGATTTAACAGAGAAAATTCTTCTTAACATGCTGAATTGTCACACTTATCTCTCTGTCCGTCATATACCGGGTCGTCTGAACGTATTGGCAGACTCGCTCTCTCGGAAAGGTTGCCTGTTGCCATTGGAGTGGACTCTCAACAAGCGAATATTCAATCAGATTTGCTACCAGTGGGATCGTCCCATGATAGACCTGTTTGCAACATACCTAAACAGTCAGTTGCTGACATTCATGTCTCCGTGTTCAGATCACCGAGCGTATGCAGTAGACGCTCTGTCAATTCCATGGGACAGGATTATAGGATATGCATATCCCCCAACTCCATTGATTCAGCAGATTCTGTTAAAGATCAAACAGTCTCACGGCAAAATCCTGCTAGTAGCACCTCTGTCGGCACAGAAACCTTGGATCAATCTTCTCAGGTGTCTGTTATGGGACATTCCCCAGAAGCTTCCTCCACGAGAGGACCTTCTTCATCAGGGGAAGTCCTGCGCACTGCATCACAACCCGGAAGGTCTCAACCTTCACGTTTTTCCGTTGTTCGGTCCTTCTTGCACAGGAAGCAGTTTACAGGACGAGCAGTGGACGCAATATCTAACTGTAGGAGGGCCTCCTCTTCATTGAATTATGCAGTAAAGTGGAGGGTCTTCTTCCATTGGTGTGTGGATCAGTCGATAGATGTATACGATCCGTCCATTCCACAAATCGCCAATTTCCTGGTCTACTTGTTTGACGAACTCAAACTGCAGCCCGTTACTATTAAGGGCTATAGTTCTATGTTATCAGACACTTACGCTCATCATGATAATTTGGTTATTGGATCAGATGTTTCTTTATCCAAATTAGTTAGAAATTTTTCTTTTAATAGACCTAGAACCCTCAAATTAATTCCTAAGTGGAATTTAGGTTGGGTTCTGCTGAAGCTTCAAGAAGCTCCTTTTGAGCCGTTAAATGATGTAGAATTAAAATTCTTGACCTACAAAACAGCGTTTCTCTTAGCCTTCGCTTCTGCCAGAAGAGTTAGTGAACTCCATGCATTATCTGTTGATGAATCTCATTATCGTAGTGTGGGTAATACCATTACCCTTACTACGAAAGTGGGTTTTTTGGCTAAGAATCAGATTCTGGATAAGCGGCTGGAGCCTATTGTCATTAAGGCTTTACCGCCATCGGATAACCGTAGACCATTACTGTGTCCAGTCAGGGGCAATGCGCATTTATAAACGCATTTTATCAGGAAAGGAAGAAAATGTTTCTTTCTTTCTCTGATTCCTAATAGAAAAGATATATCTGTTCATTCTATTTCTAGATGGATTCAGTTGGCAATACGTATTGCCTATGAAAATCTATCTTCGAATCATCGTTCTGTCAACAAGATCACAGCGCATGAAGTTAGAGCTCTGTCCTCTTCCTGGGTTTATTCTGACAGTATAGCCATTACTGATCTCATGAAGGCTGCTTACTGGACACAACCATCTACATTTATGAAGTTTTACCTTAGAAATTTAGAGTCCATCTCAGGTGATCTTAGATCTTTGGGGTCCTCTTTCTGTTGCTCAGAACATCATCCATTAAAATATTCATCTAGAAGGTCTTTAGGCAGTCTGCTCGAGCTCTGACTCTGTTCCGGTGCCCTCTTCGTTCTGAGGAAAATTTACCTCAGAACAAGGGGAAGGGAGGGGGGGGGTACAGTTTATTCCCTTATATCATCTACCTTTATAGTGAAAAGCAAGGGAATACCTCCTCTGGAGACAGTAGTCCAGGGTAGTTTTAATGTGTAGCTCGGTGTGAAGCAAATACAATGTCTCATTATGTATTGGTTTTTAAAGTGTAGCTCTCTGTGAAGCATTTGTATATGTCACGTGTCAAACTGGCGTTAATATATCCTCAGATACTTTTAAATGAGTATAAAGAGTCTCATTCATTCTCTGGACTATCTTTATATATTGGTTTTCCTTCACCGAATTAGCATAATGGGATATGCTGGCATTACATGGAGAATTATATATTATGTAATACTCAATTACATTGTTGGTGTTATGTCCTTCTCTTTTCTTGAAAAAGAGAGACATATATAATTCCTATCTTCTCCTATTCTCCTGTAGGAACTACTAATTGAAGTAATTGAGCGATTGGATTTTCCTCTAAGTCCTAGGCCCTCCAGCCTTTTTACAATTTAGCTAGTCTGGGCCATTGGTTGTTGTATAAAAATATGAAAAATTTTAAGTAATTTGTATATTTTTTATACTTACCAATTGCCCAGACGGGTATGGCCCTCCCATGAGTGGGCGCTCATACTTCCCCGCTATTTAAACATTTAGCAGGCACTGAAGGAAGAATGATGGTTGGCGCCAATTTCAGACTTTCCAGGATGCTGCGCATGCACAGTGAACGAAAAGTATGGAGGACCATTTAGGACTTAAATTTTAGTGTTTTGATGCAAATTTGGGAATTGGGGGGGGGGGGGGAGCAAAATTTGTGTTTGGCCCTGAATACCATAAAGTTAGCACCAGCTAGTCTGGGCCATGGTAAGTATAAAAAATATACAAATTACTTGAAATTTTTCATTTTCAAATAGAGAGGGCCATAGAGAGTGAGGGTGTTTACATGCCTTCAAACAAGAGGCCTGCAAATGATTAGCTAACAAAGTGATCATTTACTTGTGGGTTCAGATCAATCAGTTGTGTTGTGCCCTTGTAGCAAAGCAAGTTTGCGCCACTTATTCCTATAGGATGATGGTGTCATTGAGGTATGAGCTAAAATATTTATTCATTTTACTTTCTTTTATAAGCAATAATTCTTTCATATTTTTATACTATAAATCAATGGCCCAGACCAGCTGGTGCAAACTCAAAGTTATCAAGGACCAAACACAAATTTTGAACCCCTCAATCCCCAAAATTTGCGTGGAGAGTAAAAGTATGGAGGACCAGATAGGACTTTTAATTTTCTGTTTTGCAAGCAAATTTTGGGGATTGGAGGGTTCAAAATTTGTGTTTGGCCCTTGATAACTTTGAGTTTGCACCAGCTAGTCTGGGCCATTGGTAAGTATAATAAATATACAAATTACTTTAAATTTATCATTTTCAGAGCTGATTGAAAGTACAATGTATCTGTATAGAGCTACAAAAGATCCATACCTCCTTGAAATTGGGATAGATATTTTGGAATCTATTGAACATACTGCAAAAACTAGATGTGGATATGCCACTGTAAGTACAAGTCTGATATATGAAAATGTTGCTCTTTTGAAAACCCTCAGAGTTCTTAAATATGATGACCTCTACAAAACCCAAATGCATGACTGGCAGAATAACAGATTACCTATATCATTTAATAACATGTTCCAGCAATATATAAATCCAACAGGCATGATGACCAGGCAGACCAGTAAATTGCAACTTCCTAAGCCGAGGACAAAGTTTTCATCAGATCTCCCTTTCCATATGTTCCCCAGATTATGGAATACAAATGATCAGAATACACAGAACTTAGCCAGGTTGCAGTTTAAAAAGAAGCTGATGGCCTTATCCCTTGACAGATATTCAGAGATTGTACACTGTAACTTTCGAAACTGTCCGGGCTGCGTTTGATTACCAGATAAGAAAATAAAAATATAACAAAAAATAAAAATTATGTCTGTTGATGCCATGATTCCGTCCCCTTTACTTTACTTGACTTTATTTCGGTTCAGTTCAGCTCAGTACAGTGCTGAAAATTAACATAAACGCTTCACTCTCTCTGGAGCCTCTTTACCCTCTAGATGCAGCCAAGTGACATGATGAATTGCCTGTTCCCCTCTTACTCCTTGCTGTTTCAGTTAATTTTTGTTCTTTGGTGTACATGAATACTAAGGGAGCGTGGTGGCGTTGCGGTGACCGGTTCTCATCAGATCACCGAAGTTGAGCAACGTTGAGCCCGGTTAGTCCTCGGATGGGTGACCATCTGAACGATCGATTTGGACTCCGGCATTGTGTCCTTGGGCAAGGCACTTAACCCGGATTGTCCACATGGGGGCACGATGACGCCGTGTATTAAGGCATACTGCACGTCGATGGTGCGCATGTCTTCAACCAATCTAACCCAGCCTGTGCTGCAGTGCGGAATTACGATGTTGGGGAGCTGGCTGCTGCTCGTCGTTGCTCGGTGGTTCTCTGCGGGTACTCTGGCTTCCTCCACCCGTAAAACTGTTAAGGTCATGATTAGCCATTGTGCATAAGTATGTGACCTTAAACACCAATAAATAATAAATAATAATAATAAATAACATGAATACTAAATAAAGACCAGTTACAACAGCATGTGTAAGACAGGGCCTGAAACCTGAGATCTCTACAAAAAATGATATTGGCTTCAGACCTGGTTACATACTTCAAAACTTTTGGAATAGATGGTGGTCGTAGTCATGTTCCATATATAACATTCTTTGACTTAGAATGTCGTTGAACTGTGCTTTGTATGATACACAGTCAAGTCGCTATAATCAGGTATTCTCGGTCTATCCAATATTTTTACACTGTAAACCAATGGCCCAGACTAGCTGATGCAAACTCGTTATTATCAACGGCCAAACACAAATTTTTAACCCCCCAATCCCCAAAATTTGCATGCAAAACCGAAAATTAAAAGTCCTATCTGGCCCTCCATACATTTACTCTCCACGCATGCACAGACGTCAGGAAGTGACCGGAATTGGCGCCAACATCATTCTTTGTTTGGCTCTAAAAGTCATCAAAAATGAAATGACATCTGTGCTTTAAAATCTCCTTTTTTGAGGATGCCAGATACAAATCAATGCAAGAATTGGTGGATACAAAGCTGTTATTGGATGAAGGAAGTGTTCAACGGTGGTTTTGGATGTTCAGGGCTGTAACTTTATAATATTTATAAAATTATTTTATGTTTCCCAATTTCGGGACATATGCCTGACGTCATCATATTTAAAAAATGATTATTCCACTGTTTGTTAAGTGTTCCTTCCCTATCCTTCCATGAACCCTTCCTGTTAAACTCTTAAGCTTTTTGGCTATATTTTTATACTGTACCAATGACCCAGACATAGCTGGTGCTAACTCTTAAAAATCTAGGGCCAAACACAAATTTTGCCCCCCAATCCCCAAAATTTGCATCTAAAACCAAAAGAAATCATGTCCTAAAGGACCTCCATACTTTGCCCTTACTGCGCATGTGCAGTGTCAAGGACGTTCCAAAATTGGCGCCAATTATCATTCTCTGTTTGGCCCTTCATCAGTCAACATCTCACTGATCTTTGTGCTTGTAAATCTCAGTTTAAAGGATGCCAGACACGTAATTATTGGAGAAATGGTGATTTTAAGGAGGATATAGAAGGAGGAGAGGAAAAAGGAGTGACAAAAAATAATCAGGGCTGTACTTAAATTTTTTTATGAAATTATGTTAAGTTGCCTATTTTCGAGGCATGGGCCTGTTGTTGTCATTCTTGCTATAAAGTTGCACTGCTTATTCAGTGTTTCCTCTCCCCTGGCCTTCCAAGTCCCCCCTTGCTATTCTCCCATGCTTTTGGCATATTTTTGAGAAAGATCATTTCTAAATTCTCTTGGGAGAGTTAGCTTGGTTACAGAATGAATTCTGTTATTTTCCCCATAGTTACGTTTTCACCCATGGGTGTATAAACGTTGTGTTCTGCATCTACCATCTGATGTTCTGCAGATTCTCCCCTGGGAGTCTCTGTCTTGCATCAGATAGAGTGTAATTTTGATGACTGATTTCTGGCCAGTATTGTCAGTGCCTGGAGTCATGTTTTCTGGTGTTTTTACACTGTTTGTTTACATTGGCAACAGTCTCTTTTGAGGGGGGCTGTTTGCCTTTGGAGTAGTTTATCTCACTATAAGATACATTATTATTATCCGTAAGTGTTGCATTAATTATTTAATATAATTTTAAAAGTTTTGACCACACTTAGCCTTGGGATCCATTGGGGCTCAACGTTACTTTTCAGAAACTTGGGCTTCGCTGAAAAAATATTTTTCAAAAATTATTTTGATTTTCAATTGTTTTAATGGATCATGTTATTATGTATCTTTGTGTTTAGGGGTTTGTGCGAGTACTAGGACTTGTTGTTGACTTTTCACAATGAAAGGATTTTGTTCAAATTCTAATAGGAAGAAATCTTCCTCTGACTTTCATGATCATTGTATTAATTGTAGTCAGTGTACTCGCACTAATCCCTGTTCTATATGTCAATATTGGGATGACAAACATTGGAAATGTGTGTCACGATATGTTGTTAGTGGAGAAAGGGCTATGCCGGCTCTTTCTCTGCAGGGTCACTGTACTCTATCAGTTTTTATTTCAGAGGAACAAGAACAGGGTGATGTTTCCATGTTATCTTCCGCAAGTGCGCTTCCGTCGTCACAAATGAATACAGAGCTAGCGGCAAAAGTGCTCATGGAGATAAGACAGATGTCGTCCGCTAGCTCGCCCGGTGTAGCGTCCATTCACCGAATGGTTCGGCAGCCGGGTTCGTCCAATGCGGTCCAGGAGGAAATGTTGGGTGATGCGAGCACTATAAACATTCAGCGTGCACACCCAGTGATGGCGGATAGTAGGAGAGATCGGAGGAAGCCTTCGAGTCCGGTTCCTAGCTCGTCCAGGTCCATCCGGGCCGCGAGCGAGAGAGGCCCCTCTCTCGTACAACAACATCTGGGACCAGATGTTGTGGTACAAAATGTGTCGCAAGCAGAGCACACGTCCGTCGCTCGGGACGCTCCGTTGTATAGGCAGTCCGCTGAGACTGCTCAGGCTTCTTCCTCTCACCAGCGCACACGACTGCACCTTGGCTACGTGACCGCCGATATTTTACCAGCTTTGCCGATCAGGGATTCTCCGGCGACCAGGTCACACCATCCGGTAGCCAGGGACACGAGGCCGGTGGACTTCGGACGTTCGCATAGGAAGAGTATGCGGGAGTCACCAGATGCGGAGCTGCCCTCGGCGAAGCAGCGAAAGACTGCGCCTCCGCAGGCCTCGATGTCGGACGTGCTTGTTCAAGTAGCACAACTTATCGCAGCATCCCAGCAACCGACAGAAACGGTGTCGGATCAGGAATTATCCGACGGCGCTGGGTCGGTACGCTCCGCCGAAGCATCAGGTGCGGACGACCGGGAGCATCATGAGGTCCGACCGGATGGTGAAAGGGATATGGATGACTTGGAGCTATCCCTTTCGGAACAACAGAAAGCTGCCGTGGACTTCATCCGGCACTTTCTTCCTCAAGTTGTTCCGTCGGGCCAGACTGCTGCGGTTCCGGACAAGAGAATTATAGCGTCATTGGACTCTGATTTCTTTGAGCGGTTCAGGGACATCGCTCCCGAGTTTCCGTCTCAGTCCAATAATGTCGCAAGAACATTTGAATTATTGAACGACGCTATATTCAAACTTGCTTCCAAAACAGGAAAAGCGGGTTTCTTGTCCGCCAATACTCTCAACTTGCCTTTCATTAATGCAAGGAATAAATTCGATGCGGCAGGACAGGGTATCCCGAGAGTTCCTCTGCGTATGGATGACGAGGCGGAAGACTTAGAATTATCATTACCGTCGTCTGCGTCTATTCCAACCGTGGTGTTGGAGACGACTATTTCGTCTAACAGAGCCAGTTTAGATGCTTTATCTTACGCAGACCACCTTACTAAGGCGTTATCACTGCGTCTTCAAGGGAAAGAATTCCAGGATATACAATCCTCTTTAAGACTTCTTTCAAGGGCAGTAGCTTATTCCACGTGTAACTCCGCCCTTTCAGTGGCAAACCTGGAGTTGGTTAGACGTGACGCAGCCCTAGCTACATCCACACTCGTGGATAGTAAGGTGAAAAACTCTCTCAGAGTCGCTTTGGTCTCCGGAGAACTTCTCTTCGATGGCAAGCTTTCTGCTATTTACGATAAAATTACTAAGAAAGCTTCGGATTCTCTGCTGTTCAAATCTGCTTCTAAGAAGTCGGACACGGCAGATAAAAGTAAGACAGGCACTTCTGGGTCTAATGCGCCCAAGAAAGGTTCCTATAGAGGTTCCGGTGCGTCCTCTTGGTCTTATTCAAGAGACCGTCAAGGCAGCGACTCACGTGCGGGACGTCCTTCGGGCCGGGACAACCGGTCGGATGCCCCGAGGTCGACGGGACGAGGTGCGGGTCGCGGAGGACGTGGTTTCTCCTACCGCAGGTCCAGGAGGTGATGGCTTCAACCTCTATCGCGTGCCGGTTGGCGGAAGGTTGTCGAGTTTTTCACAAGAGTGGGCATCGATTACGGACGACCCTTGGGTGAGAGGGGTGATTTCGGAAGGTCTAAAGATATCCTTCAAACGAAAGCCTCCATTAACTCGAAGTCCAAAATGGACTCAACTTCCGTCAAATCCGCAGAAAAGAGACGCTCTGTTATCAGAGGTGCAGTCTCTTTTAATGAAGAACGTGGTAGAGGTCGTAGAAAACCAGGAGACACCGGGATTCTACAGCCATCTGTTTCTGGTTCCGAAACCAGACGGCTCGTTCCGTCCAGTCATAGATTTGAGCTGGATAAACAAGCTGATCGTCGCTCCGAAGTTTTATATGGAGACGATTCGATCGGTCAGAGCGAGTATTCGGGTGAACGATTATGCAACAAGCATAGATCTCAAAGATGCGTACTTTCACGTCATGGTACATCCGACATTCAGAAAGTATCTACGCTTCGCAGTCCTAGGGGTGGTGTATCAATTCCGGGCGATGTGCTTCGGATTGAATCTAGCACCCTGGGCTTTCACTCGGGTAATGAACTCGGTAATGATGTATTTCCGAGCTCATTCGTCTGCGGTAACGTCGGCCTACCTGGACGACATTCTTCAGAGGTACGGCAACGAGTTAACACTTCAGAACGATGTGCAGAATCTGCTTCTATTGCTCCGACGTCTCGGTTTTGTAATAAATGAGGAGAAGTCGGATCTGGTGCCGTCCAAGTCATTCACACATCTGGGAATCAGCTTTGAGACGCACAACAATCTCGTTCGTCTGCCGTTAACCAGAGCGTAATTAGTCAGTTGTTACGCTCGCTATTGTCTGCACGCAGACAAAGTCACAGCGAGGGAGTTCATGAGACTGATAGGTCTGTGCGGAGCCGCTGCAGATCTCATTCCGATGGGGCGGTTACGCACGCGTCCTCTCCAAATTTTCTTGACTCAGAATTGGAGTGTGAAAATTCATTCGCTCGATGTAGACGTTCTCTTGTCAGATCAAGTGAAACAAGAGATTCAGACTTGGGCAAACATTCAGTGGTTAACTCAAGGAGTTCCGCTGCAGTTGCCGGATCCGAGTTTTACCGTTATGACGGATGCCAGTCAAACAGGTTGGGGTGCATCATTGATCCCAACGGATTCGAGATGCCAGGGTCTTTGGGATCCACAATTCCTGGGCAAGCACATAAACATCAAGGAAATGATGTCAATTTGGCTTGCGTTACGTCATTGGATGGACATTATTTACAATGCTCATGTCCAAATCCTATCCGACAATACGACAGTAGTGGCTTATATACGGAATCAGGGAGGCACTCATTCAATTCCGTTGTTCAATCTAACGGAAAGAATCCTTCTGTTTGCTCTAGAACATCAAGTTCTTCTTTCGGTCCGTCATATACCGGGTCGTCTGAACGTACTAGCAGACTCCCTTTCACGAAAGGGTCGCTTGTTGCCATCGGAGTGGACTCTCAACAAACAAGTATTCAATCAGATTTGCTACCAATGGGAACGGCCAATGATAGACTTATTTGCGACACATCTCAACAATCAGTTGCAGACGTATGTGTCTCCGTGTCTGGATCCAAGAGCATTTGCAGTAGATGCTCTGTCGATCCCTTGGGACGGAATGATAGGATATGCGTATCCTCCAGCGCCGTTAATTCAGCAAGTATTGCTAAAGATAAAACAATCTCAATGCAAGATTCTGTTGGTAGCATCTCTGTCTCCACAGAGACCATGGATAAATCTACTCAGGTGTCTGTTGTGGGACCTACCGCGAAAGCTTCCTCCACGGGAGGATCTTCTTTCGCAGGGGAAATCGCGTCAACTCCATCACAACCCGCAAGGTCTCAACCTTCACGTTTTTCCATTGTCCGGTCCTTTTTGCATGGCAAGCACTTTACAGGACGAGCAGTGGACGCGATTTCTAACTGTAGGAGGACCTCCTCTTCGCTAAACTATGCCGCTAAGTGGAAGGTTTTTCGTCGTTGGTGTAGGGATCATTCTGTTGATATTTTTGATCCCTCCATACCAGACATTGCAAACTTTCTAGTATACTTGTTTGACGAAATCAAACTGCAGCCTGTTACTATTAAGGGTTATAGGTCTATGTTATCTGATACCTATGCACATCATGATAGTTTACAAATTAGATCTAATGTCTCTTTATCTAAGTTAGTTAGAAACTTCTCGATAAATAGACCGAGAACTCTTCGGTTAATTCCTAAGTGGAATTTAGCTTGGGTTCTTCTTAAACTGAAGGAAAAGCCATTTGAACCTCTTGGGACAGTAGATTTCAAATTCTTGTCTTATAAGACAGCTTTTCTCTTAACTTTCTCAGAAGACTCTTAGAAGAGTCAGTGAGCTTCATGCACTGTCGGTGGATGATTCTCACTATCGTAGTGTCGGGAACACTATCACCTTCACTACTAATGTGGGATTTTTAGCTAAGAATCAGGCTCCTAATAAATATCCAGAACCTATTGTTATTAAGGCTCTTCCGTCTTCAGATGGGCATAGGCCTTTACTCTGTCCTGTTAGAGCATTACGTATCTATAAACAGAGATCTCAGTTTATCAGAAAGGGACGGAAACGTTTCTTTCTGTCTCTGATGCCTAATAGAAAGGACATTTCGGTCCATTCTATTGCTAGATGGATTCAATTAACTATCCCAAATTCTTATGAAAATTTATCTTCTTCTCAGCAGTCTGTGCTTAAGATTTCGGCTCATGAAGTAAGAGCTCTTTCTACTTCTTGGGCTTACGCTAATAGTATTGCTATTACAGATTTAATGAAGGCTGCTTATTGGTCTCAGCCATCCACATTCACAAATTTTTATCTCAGAATATTAAGTCCATTTCTGGAGACCTGCATTGTTTAGGTCCGTTATCTGTTGCTCAGAATGTTGTCCACTAAACAGTTGCAACTATAGTTATGCAGGCTTTCTGTTCCGGCAGTGACTCCGTCCGGCTGCCCTCTTCGCTCTGGGCTATTTGACCCAGGGCAAGGGGAAGGGGGGGGGGGGAAAGGGGGGGAGGGTGTTCCCTTAGGTCACCTGCTTTATAGTGAAAAGCAAGGGAATGCCTCCTCCGAAGTCAGTATTTCTGAGTCGTTTCCGGGATGGTTTTAAAGTGTAATATTAATGTTAAAAATTCATTCATGTCATATTTTTAAAGTGTAGCTCGGTGTGAAGCATTTGTATATGTCAAGTGTCAAACGGGCATTAATATACAATCCTCGGACACTTTTAAAGAATATAAAGAGTCTCAATTCTCTGGACTAGCTTTATTTATTGGCTTACTTTAAAAATAATTAGTATAATGGGTTATACTGGATGTTAATAGAGAACATGAATGTTATTGTGCTCAATTATGAAGGGTATTGTATCTTTCTAATTTAACATAAAATAAGAAAGATACATGTACAGCCTAATACTCCTTTTCTCCTTAAGGGGTTACCTCTTTACTATATAGTTGAGCTTATTGGATTTTCCTCTATGTCCTAGGCCCTCCAGCCTTTTTATTATTCAGCTATGTCTGGGTCATTGGTACAGTATAAAAATGTTAAAACATTTATAGTAATTTATATATTTTTTATACTTACCAATGACCCAGACGGGGATGGCCCTCCCAGGAGTTGGGAACTCTTACCTCCCCGCTGAGTACATAGCGCTGACCAGGCACTGCTTGTAAGAATGATAATTGGCGCCAATTTCGGAACGTCCTTGACACTGCGCATGCGCAGTAAGGGCAAAGTATGGAGGTCCTTTAGGACATGATATTTTTATACTGTACCAATGACCCAGACATAGCTGGTGCTAACTCTTAAAATATAGGGCCAAACACAAATTTTGCCCCCCAATCCCCAAAATTTGCATCTAAAACTAAAGAAAACATGTCCAGAAAGGCCCTCCACACCTCGCCCCCACTGCGCATGCGCAGTGTCAAGGACGTTCCGAAATTGGCGCCATTTATCATTCTAAGTTTGGCCCTTCATCAGTTAACATCTGACTGATCTTTGTGCTTTTAAATCTCAGTTTAAATGATGCCAGACACATAAATATTAGTGAAATGGTGATTCTAAGGAGGATAGAAAAGGAGGAGAGGAAAAGAATGTGTGACAGAATATTATCAGGGCTGTAACTTAAAATTTTTTAATGAAATTATGTTAAGTTACCTATTTTCAAGGCAGCAGCCATTTTGTTGTCATTCTGATTATTTAGTTACACTGTTTTTTCAAGTGTTTTTCCTCTCTCCCTGTCCTTTAAGTTCCCCCTTGCTATTCTCCCATGCTTTTGGCATAGTTTCTGTAATTATTATTACTAAAATTTCTTGGGAGTTTTAGCTTAATAACAGAATGAATTCTGTTCTTTCCCCATGTTTACGTCTTCACCTACGGGTGGTTAGGCGTTGTGTTCTGCATCTACCATCTGATGTTCTGCAGTTTCTTCCCTGGAAGTCTCTGTTTTGCATCAGATGGTGTATTTTTGGTAACTGATTTCGGGCCTGGGTGCCTGGAGTCTTATTTTAGTGTTTTTACACTCATTGTTTACATTTACAACAGCCCTCTGTGTGAGGGGGGGATTTCTAAATAATAATATCTTTATGTTGTTTTAATCATAACTAGATACATTATTATTGTTCGTAAGTGTTGAATAAATTGTTTAAAATATTTTTAAAATTTTTGTCCACACTTAGGCTTGGGATCCATTGGGGCTCAACGTTACTTTTCAGAAACTTGGGCTGTTCTGAAAAAATATTTTTTCAAAATATTTTGATTTCAATTATTTTTTCTATATTAATGGATCATATTATTATTATGTATTTGATTGCCAGGGGTTAGTGCGAGTACCAGGACTTGTTTTCTTTTCTCATTGAAAGGATATTGATCAATTGTTTTAGGAGGAAGTCTTCCTCTGACCTTATTATCATTCTATATGTGGTCAGTGTACTCGCATTAACTCCTGTTCTGTATCGTATGATTTCGATGACAATATGGGAAGCGTATGTCACGGTATGTTGTTGGGGATTTGGACACTCCGGTCCTTTCCCCGCAGGGTCACTCTACTTTATCAATTTCTATTTCAGACGATCAAGATTAGGGTGATGTATCTGTGATGTCTTCCAACAGTGTGCCTCCGTCGTCACAATTAATGAAGGGCTAGCGGAAAAGTGCTCATGTAATACGCCAATTGCCTAAGAGGACCCTAGTAGGTTCGACGGCCTTTGACGTCCGCTAGCTCGCCCGGTGTAGCGTCCATTCACCGAATGGTTCGGCAGCCGGGTTCGTCCGTTGCGGTCTAGAAGGAATTTTGGGGTGATGCGAGCACTATAAAATTAACTTAATGCACACCCAGTGACGGCGGATCGGAGGGAGAACGGAGGAAGCCTTTTAGTCCGGTTCATAGCTCGTTCCGGTCCATCCGGACGGCAAGCGAGAGAGGCCCCTCTCTCGTTCAACAACATCTGGCCCCAGATGTTGTGGTACAAATGTGTCGTTAGCGGAGCATACGTCCGTCGCTCGGGACGCTCCGTTGTATAGGCAGTCTGCTGAGACTGCTAAGGCTTCCTCTTCTCATCAGCGCACACGACCGCACCTTGGCTGCGTGACCGCCGATATATTACCAGCTTCGCCGATCAAGGATTCTTCGGCGACCAGGTCACACCATCCGGCAGCCAGGGATTCGAGACCGATGGACTCCGAACGTTCGCATAGGAAGTATGCGGGAGCCATCTGATGCGGAGCTGCCCTCGGCGAAGCACCGATAGACTGCGCCTCCGCAGGTCTCGACGCCGGACGTTCTTGTGCACATAGCACAGCTTATCGCAGCATCCCAGCAGCCGACAGAAACGGTGTCGGATCGAGAATTATCCGACAGCGCTGGGTCGGTAGCCGGGGACTCGAGGCCTGCAGACTCCGGACGTTCGCATAGAAAGTGTGCGGGAGTCAACGTACACGGAGCTTCCAGCGGCAATGCATCGTAAGTCCGCTACTGCACAGGCCTCGGGAACGGACGTGCTTTCCTTAATAGCACAGTTTATCGCAGCATCCCAGCATCAACTGAATCTGTCGCATATATTTTATCCGACGATGCTGGGTCGGGACGCTCCGCGGAAGCGGGTACGGACGTCCGAAAAATTTCATCCGGTCCGACGGGATACCGAAAGGGATTCGGTGGATTTCAAGCTTTCCCTTTCGGAACAACATATGCTGCGATGCCGGATAAGAAACTGATAGCGTCGGTGGACTTAGAAATTTTTGGTTCGGTTCAGGGACATCGTCCCTCAGTTCCGACATAGTCCAATAATGTCACACAAACTTTCGAATTATTGAACGACGCTATATATATTATTATTTTATGCTTGCTATCCAAGCATTTATGGTTTCTTGTTCGAAGAGTTATGGAGATGTCTTTCTAAAGTGTGCCTCTGTCGTCATAGTTAATGAAGAGTTAGCGGCAATTAGTGCTCATGGAATATGTCTATCGCTTACGAATGACATTCGCTAGCTCACCCGGTGTAGCATACATTCATCGAATGGTTCGGCTGCCGGGTTCGTCCGTTGCGGTCTAGGAAGGAGATTTGGGTGATGCGAGCACTTTAATTACTTTAGTACTCACCCAGTGACGGCAGATTGAGGACAGATCGGAGGAAGCCAACAACATAGGGGACCGCATGTTGTGGTTCAGATATTTTACATTCGGAGCATATGTCCGTTGCTCGGGACGCTCCGTTATATTGACAGTCCGAGAGACTGTCTTTAATGCTTCCTCATCCTCACAGCAGGGCACACGACCGCACATTGGCTACGTGACCTCGAGTATCCGATCAGTTTCGGCATTCAGTGATTCCACAGCGAATGGGTCGCGCCATCCGGTAGCCAAGGGACACGAGGCCTATACACTCCGTTCGCTCGCATATTGGAAGTATGCACGGGGTAACGATCTCGGAGCTTCCTGCGGCAATGCATCGTAAGACCGCTGCTCCTCAGGCCTCGGTGACGGACGTGCTATCCGAGTTAGCACAGTTGTTTCGCAGCATCCCAGCAATTGACGGTTTCTCGGTCGAATCAGGAATTATCCGACGGCGCTGGGTCGGTGCGGTCCGCGGTTGCATCAAGCTACGGACGACCGAACGCTTTATAGGGTCCGACAGGATGGCGAAAGGGATTCGATAGATTTCGAGTTTTCCCTTTAGTAGTATCGGAAGATGCCTTTCATATCTTCTGGCATTTCTTCCAGTGATTATTTTTCGGACTTCATTGCTGCGATCTTGGATAAGAGACTTATAGCGTCATTGGACTCGGATTTTTCGATCGGTACAGGGACTTTGTCCCTGACTTACCGACGCAGTCCAATATTGTCATTACAACATGTGTTTTATTTTTCGACGCTATATATATATATATATATATACAAGCCTGCTACTAAGCATGATAGTTTAGTTTCTTGTCCGCGTGGCTCATTTCTGCCATTTTATCTTTTTTACATATAGTTTATTTTGGCAGAGCAGGGCATACCGAGAGTTCATATGCGTCTAGACGGTGTGATTAAAGACTGCATATATTCTTTTTCGCCGTTTATGTCTTTTCCAATTTCAATATTGGGAACGACATTATGTATAGTAGACTTAACTTAGACGCTTTATTATACGTAATCCGCCTTACTGAGGCGTTATCATTACGTCTTCAAGAAAAGATTTACGGGATATTATTCTCAATGTAATTTCTTTTGAGGGCAGTATTTTGTTCACGTATAACTCCGCCCTTCAGTGGCTGATTGGAGTTGGTTAGACGTGATGCAGCCCTAGCTACATCCACGCGTGGATAGTAGGTTAAGAACTCTCTCAGAGTCGCTTCGTTCTCGGAGGAGCTTCTCTTCGACGGCAACTTTCCGGCAATCCATGAATTGCTTGGTTTATTCATTCTCTTGTCTATCTAGTGTTACAAGAGATTCAGACTGGGGCAAACATTCGGTGGTTGACTCAGAGAGTGCCGCCGCAGTTGCCGGACCCTAGTGTGGCTGTTATGACGGTTGCCAGTCAAACAGATTGGGATATATACTGATCCCTACGGATTCGAAGTGCCAGGGTCTTTGGGTTCCGCAGTCTTTTAGCTATCAGTTTAACTTCCGCGGAATAATGTTTTTTAGGCTTGCTTTATGTCATTGCATGAACATTATTCTGAAATGCATGCCCAAATTCCTGTCCTTTAATTCGACAGTAGTGGCGTATCTCCGGAACCAGGGAGGCACTCTTTCGTTTCCGTTATTCAATTTAATGGAAAGAATCCGTCTGTTGGTTATTGTACACCAAGTTCAGTTTTGGTCCGTCATATTCGGGGTCGTCTGATTGTTTTATCGCACTCCCGTTCTCTTACGGGTCGCTTGTTGCTGTCAGAATGGACTCTCAACAAACAAGTATTCAATCAGATTTGCTATCTAAGGGAGCGCCCAATGATGTTTTATTATGACACAGCTTGCTAATCAATTGCAGACGTATGTGTTGGCTTGTCCAGATCTCTGAGCTAATACTGTTAACGCTCTATTGATCTATAGGACGCAATGATAGGATACGCGTATCCTCCGGCGCTGTTGTTTTAGCAGGTATTGCTAGGATAAACAACCACAATACATTTCTGTTGATAGCATCTCTATCTTCACAGAGATCATGAGTAATTTACTCTTTTGTCTACTGTGGATCTTAACGTGAAATCTTCCTCTATGTGAGGATCTTTTTTCACTGGGTAAATCGTGTCATCTTTATCACAACCAGCAAGGTCGCAACCTTCATGTATTCCGTTGTGTGGTCCGTATTGCATTGTTAGCACTGTACTGGACGAGCTTTGGACGCGATTTCTTACTATAGGAGATCCTCTTCTTCGCTATTCTATGCGACTAAAGTAGAGGCTCTTCCGTCGTGGTGTAGGGATCATTATGTTCATATGGTTGATCCCTCCATACTACGCATTGCTAGTTTTTAGTATACTTGTTTCACAAGATCTACTGCAGCCTGTTGTTATTTAGGTTATAGGTTTATGTTACCTCATACCTATGCACTCTACGATAGTTTACAATTGAGTCTTTTGTCTCTTTATCTAAGTCAGTTAGTAACTTTTTGATAAATAGACTTAGAATCTTTAGATTAAATTCCTATACGGATTTTAACTTCGGTTCTTATTTAGCTAAGTAATCATTTGAGCCTCTGGAAACAGTAGTTTTCAAATTCTGACCTTTTAGACAGTAATTCTGTTGGTTTCTCTTTTACTGTAGAGTCAGTGAGTTTCATGCACTATCGATGGATGATTTTCACTTTCATAGTTTCGGAATCAATACTTCCGTTACTATTTAGGTTGGATTGTTGCATAAGAGTTAGGCTCCTTTTATCCGGAACCTATTATTTTAAGGTCCTTCCGTCTTCGTATGGGCATAGGCCTTTACTCTTTCCGGATACAGTTTATGTATTTATAAACAGATATCTGTTTATTACAAGGGCGTAAGCTTCTTCTGTCTTTGATGTCTAGAAGGACGTTACGCTCCATTTTATTGTTAATCGATTCTATTAACTAGCGTACTGCTTATGGTATATCATTGGCTTAGCAGTTGTGCTTAAGATTTCGGCTCTTGAAGTAAGAGTTCTTCTACTTCTTGGGCTTACATTAATAGTGTTGCTATTATAGATTTTTGAAGGCTGCTCATTGCGCTCAGCCATCCATTCATGAATTTTATCTCAGAAATATCGAGTCCATTTCTGGAGGCCTCTATTGTTAGATCTATTATCTACTGCTCAGAATGTCATTCACTTAACAGTTGCTACTATAGCTAGGTAGGCTGTCTGTTTCGGCAGTGTCTCCGTTCGGCTGCCCTCTTCGCTCTGGGCTATTTGACCCAGGGCAAGAAAAAGGGGGGGGGGGAGGGTGTTCCCTTGGGTCACCTGTTTTTACTATGAAAACAAGGGGATACCTCCTCCGGAGTTAGTAATTCTGAGCTGTTATTGGGATGGTTGTTTAGTGAGAAGTTTAAGTTTATAAAATTCATTCAAGTCTTAGTTTTTAAAGTATAGCTTTTGAATATTGCATATGTCAACGGACATGATTATGCAATTCTCACACACTTTTAGGAGTATAAGAGTCTCTATTCTCTAGACTTACTTTATTATTGGCTTACTTTAAAAATTATTAGTATAAGGATTATTGGATATTAATAGAGTACATGGATGTATGAAGCTCAATTTTTGGAAGGTGTTGTATCTTTCTAATTTATCATAAATAAGAAAGATACATGTAAGGCCTATTACTTCTTTTCCCTACAGGGGATGACTCTATTTTATTTTATTGAGCGTATTCCATTTTGCTCTATGTCCTTGGCCCTCCAGCCTTTTTACTATTCAGCTATGTCTGGGTCATTGGTACAGTATAAAAATGTTAAAAAATTTATAGTAATTTATATATTTTTTATACTTACCAATGACCCAGACGGGGATGGCCCTCCCAGGAGTTGGGAACTCTTGCCTCCCCGCTGAGTACATAGCGCTTACCAGGCACTGGTTATTAGAATGATAAATGGCGCCAATTTCGGAACGTCCTTGACACTGCGCATGCGCAGTGGGGGCGAGGTGTGGAGGGCCTTTCTGGACATGTTTTCTTTAGTTTTAGATGCAAATTTTGGGGATTGGGGGGCAAAATTTGTGTTTGGCCCTATATTTTAAGAGTTAGCACCAGCTATGTCTGGGTCATTGGTAAGTATAAAAAATATATAAATTACTATAAATTTTTTAACTTCTTTTGGTTTTAGATGCAAATTTTGGGGATTGGGGGGCAAAATTTGTGTTTGGCCCTAGATTTTTAAGAGTTAGCACCAGCTATGTCTGGGTCATTGGTAAGTATAAAAAATATATTAATTACTATAAATTTTTTAACTTTTTATTGAATTTTTTTATTAAATTTCTTGGGAGTTTAACATTTTATACAGAATATTATTCTGTTTCTTCCCCAGGGTTACATCCTCACCCTAGGGGTGTTAGGCCGTTTAGTCTTGCATCTTCTATCCACTGTATTGGTTTTTTCTTCGTATGAAGATCTAGCTTTGCATTTGATAGCATTTCAATTTGTTCTGATTTTGGGCCTGTTTGTGTGCCTGATGTCTTGTTTACATTGACATTGTTTACATTATCAACGTCCTCATATATAGGTAGTTTTTTATATCGATGTTCAGGGTCTGCTTCTATTACTCCAACATCTCGGTTTCATCGTAAATGAGAAAAAGTCGGATCTAGCTCCGTACAAGTCGACTATTCACTTGGGATTGAACTTTGAGACTCACAACAATCTGGTTCGTCTGCTGTTACCCAGAGCAAAATTGGTCAGTTGTTATGCTTGCTTTTGTCTACACTCAGACACATTAATAGTGAGGGAATTCGTGCGACTGTTGGAGCTGTGCGGATCTCATTCCTGCGCACACGTCCCCTCCAGATATTGTTTACTCAGAACTGGAGTGTGAAGACGCTTTCGCTTGAACCAGTATTGTTTTAATGGACCTAGTAAAACAAGGGTTCAAATTGGGCAGATATTCAGTGGTTAACTCGGGGAGTTACGCTGCAACTGCCAGATCCGGCTTTCATAATAGGATGGATGTGAGTCAGACGGGTTGGTGCGCGAACCTAAGTCCCGCAGTCTTGAATTGTCAGGGTCTTTGGGATCCTTGATTCCAGGAGAAACACATAAACATCAACGAGATAATGTTAATTATAGCTAGCGCTACAACATTGGGTTCACATAATAACAGACATCCATGTTCAATTTGGTCGGACAACTCAACAGTAGTAGCGTACATCGGGATACAGGGTGGCACCCATTCATTTCTGTTATGCCAACTAATGGAGAAGATTTTCCTAATACGTCATGAATCATCATGTTCATCTTTCTATCCATCATATACCAGGTCATCTGAACGTAAAAGCAGACTCTCTCTCTCGGAAAGGTCACCTGTTGAAATTGGAGTGGATGCTCAACAAGCGAGTATTTGGACAGGGATCGCCCCATGATAGATCCGTTTGCGATGCACCGGAACAATCAGTTACCGTCATTTGTGTCACCATGCCCAGACTATTGAGTGTATGCAGTAGATGCTCTGCTGATCTCATGGGGATGGATGATAGGATACGCGTATCCTCCAATTCATTTGATTCAGTAGATTTTGTTTAAGATCAAACAGTCTCATTGTGAATCCTACTAGTAACACAGAAATCTTGGATCAGTCTTCTCAAGTGTCTGTTATGGGACGTTCCCCGGAAGCTTCCTCCACGAGAGGACCTTCTTTATCAGGGAAAGTTTTTGTTATTCATGTCCTTCTCTGCCCATAGTGGCATAATGGAGTTGGTTAGACGTGAGGGAACCAGTGCGGTTCCTATATTATTTTATGACTAACACAAGAACGATTAAGTCATGTGGGTGAGGAGGGTTCGATATGACTTTGAATCCCCCCCACCCACACCGCCAATGTGTTTAGAGGCGATTACTGGGCAAGACATAGTTTTGTTCCCACAAGCCTTGTATGAGTTTAAATACATACATGCATTTCTTCACTTCGAGATTGGCGGATGGGTCGTGTTCTATGGCGACCTCATGGGCACATCCACTTTTTAGTTGGTTGGTTTCCTGTGATTATTCGTCTATATTTCATATACGAGCACATATTTCATCATAAATAAATTGCTAGTCTTTGGGTACCTTGGAGGCTGCATAACCAGTTAACTGGTATTCAGATGATTACATGCAGGATTTTAATGCTCACGTGCATAATAATTATTAGACTGATGCTTTTTTGATGTTATGGACCTTAGAAATTATGAATTGTTTCGGGGCGGTCCGTGTGGAGCCTGTTAATCATACCTACTTCCATTTCTAGATCCAGGTTTCTATTAATGCTGGTACTCAACTCGTATATTCGCAAGTTTATTGTGTCATAGATATCGGATAGTACACGTCGTGGAATGTTGTTACTGGAATTTATTGTACACCTGAATGGGGTCGCCTGTGGGTTACCTCGGAAGTGTGTTTACTCACCAGAGATCGTTCATTGTGGTTTGATTGGATATGCGTATGTTGTATATTATGTCACCGTTTTTTGACCTATCTGTATATGCCGTCTCCGGTGTACGTTATATAGCAGGCAATATTAATTACCGGGATCGTCGCTATAGCCTTAACTTCTGAAGTGGCATTAAGCACCATTTATTAATAATAAATTAATACCTGAGTGCTTGTTCGACGAATATTTATATTGTTTTTTGGTACCCGCTTTTACTGATTCCAGAGCGCTCCCCTCTTTCTTTTTGAAGATTCCTTCAAAAGAAAAGGGAGGGGGTGATTTTTTACCTCTCCTCCGGCTCGATAGGTATGTAACTATGAGGGAAGCTGTTTTGTCTGTAATTATATCCTGCATACAGCTGGTGTTTAATTGTATATGGCATATGTTTGTGGGGGATATTCTCTCATTCTCAAATATACCATTCTAATTTTTGGGGCTTAGTCAGGGCTAACCTTAAAAATGGAAACTTGTTACATCCAATTAGCATAGTCTTCATGCTAAGTATACGGAATTACTTGAACTGGGCTCCTTTTGTATGATATGTCTTCTCTGTTACTGTATGGAGAGACATACATGTAATTCCTAATAATTTTAATTTCCTTTCACCTTGGATTACAGGATTGGGACTATGTTGATCTACTAATTCTGAAATCCTAGGCCCTCCACCTTTTTATGATTCAGCTAGTCTGGGCCATTGGTTTACAGTGTAAATATATTATAAATTCAAAGTAATTTGTATATTTTTATACTTATCAATGGCCCGGATGGAGATGGCCTTGCCATGAATGGGCACTCATACCTCCCCGCTGAATTTTTACTCTCTTGTACAAAAAATGATGTTGGCACCAATTCCGGTTACTTCCTGACGTCTGCGTATGCGCGGAGAGTAAATGTATGGAGGGCCAGATAGTACTTTTAATTTTCGCTTTTGCAAGCCAATTTTGTGGGGTTCAAAATTTGTGTTTGGCCTTTAATAACTTTTGAGTTAAGCACCAGCTAGTCTGGGCCATTGGTAAGTATAAAAATATACAAATTAATTTGAATTTATAATATTTCTTCAATAACTGTGATCCTTATATGCTCGGCCATTTTGTTAATAATACAAAATTGCTCAGCTTAAAAACTGTTTTCTAATGCATGATCTGCTGTTGAGAAATTCTTCTATTTTTAGCTCACCTACATCTGTAAGATGTGGTGAGCTATTGTCATAACCTCGGGCTTCAGCGTCGGCGTCAGCGTCCGGCATGTCCAATATTGTAAGATTTCATGTTAAGGTTAATTTCTCAAACATCAGTGGGCTCAAGCCTTGATATTGCATATGTAGGTTGTAGGGGACTATCAGAACAGTATTTAACCCTGATACTACGACTTTTTTCCAAATTTCACCTAAAATTTTCTTCCAAAAGTTCTTGTAAGAATTTGTGTTTAGGTGTTGTAAGAATTTGTGTTAAAGTCAGCTTTTGTGCAGATTGTGCTGCTTTAACTTTTCATTACTGTTGATTTTCATATTCCAATAACAACTGTAGGTATTAACCCTACTGTATGCAGAAATTTAACGAAAATTTTCTTTTTTTTTCACTCAAAATTTTCATGTTTTTCTCAGACTTAGTAAATTTTAAGTTGTAAAACTTTGTAAACTTTGAGTTTAGGTGAGTTGTGTTTCTATGTGTCTTTCCAAGCGATTAATATTCTACACTTGGGTTACTGAACTCCATTGCAGTAATATTTAACCCTCATTACATGCATATTTGAGGAATTTGAGGCTGATTTTTTGCCAAAACTTGTTGTAAGAATTAGCGTTTAGGTGTTGTAAGAATTTGCGTTAAAGTCAGCTTTTGTGCAGAGTGTGGTGCCTTTACCTCTCATTACTGTTTATTTTCTCATTTCAATAACAACTGTAGGTATTAACCCTACTGTATGCAGAAATTTAACTGATTTCTTTTCTTTTTTTCAGTCACAATGTTCATGTTTTTCTCTGACTTACTCAGTTATAAGTTCTAAAAGTTTGTGTTAAGGTGAGGTGTTAAGGTGAGTTCTGTTTCTATGTGTCTTTCCAGGCAATTGATATTGTACGCATGGGTTACTGAACTACATTGCGGTAATGCTGCGCCCTTATTACATGCATATTTGAGGGGGATTTTTGGGACTTATATTCACTTTCTTTAAAAAAAATTTTTTTTAACTTTTTTTTTTTATTTAATACTTTCTCATACTTGTTACTAGTAACATTAAGGCTTATTTTAGTTGTTGATGTGATGTATTTTTGTTGGGACTTACAGTCACTTTCTTGACCAAATGTTTTTCCGCAACTCCTCTTTAACCAATGAATGTACTTAAATGACAATTTCAGTGATTTATGAAAGCCTTTCTTATGATTTAATATCTGGCCTCACGATTCATATTCTTAATCATAAACATTTCTAAAAGAAAAAAATGTTTTTATATCCAATGATTCTATGTTGTATTGATATATAATAACTGCAGAAATATAGACTTTCCAAAGCCATCACATAAACCACATTAATCATTTGATGCCTAGGTAATGATTTATATTAACTAAATATTAGGCATGTTACATTGGAACGACATTATCAAGCGCGAATGTAGGTGAGCGTTGGGATGTAACATCCCTCTTGTTACAAGGAGCGACAGGAAGACATCTAACTTTGATATGTTGCTTCCTTGCAGTATATCAAAGTATGTTAAAATGAATTGTTTAGTTTACCTACTCTACTTTATTAGTCGAGTTGTGACGTAGTCAAACTCAACTTTTAGTTTGATGAATGGCGGTTGGGGGGGCGTAAACAGTTGGTTTCCAGATTATAACTTGATAATGGGTCAACCCATGTTTATGAAACTTCATAAGTAGGTTGGTATCGGTAAGAGGAAGAGCCCTATTAATTTAGGACTTGCTTGGTCAAAGGTCAAGGTCACAGTGACCTTGAACATAGTAAATTGTAAACATTTGGTTTCTGGATGATAACTTGACTACGGTTCAACCCATATTCATGAAACTTCATATGTAGATTGGCCTTCGTGAGAGGAAGAACCCTATTCATATTGGACTCACTAGGTCAAAGGTCAAGATCACAGTGACCCTGAACAAAGTAAATCAAAACAATTGGTTTTCGGATTTAACTTGATAATGGTTCGACCCTTGTTCATGAAACTTCATAGTTAGGTTGGCATCAGTGAGAGGAAGAACCCTCTTTATTTTGGACTCTCTAGGTGAAAGGTCAAGGTCACAGTGACCTTCAACATGGTAAATCGTAAACAATTGGTTTCCGGATGATAACTTGATAATGTTTCGACCCACATTCATGAAACTACATAGGTAGGTTGGCATCAGTGAGAGGAAGAACCCTGTTTATTTTGGACTTGCTAGGTGAAAGGTCAAGGTCACAGTGACCTTCAACATAGTAAATCATAAACAATTGGTTTCTGGACAATAACTTGATAATGGTTTGACCCACATTCATGAAACTTCATAGGTAGCTTGGCCTAGGTGAGTGGAAGACCCCTATTTATTTTGGACTCACTAGGTCAAAGGCTAAGGTACCAGTGACCTTGAACATAATAAATCGTAAACAGTTGGTTTCCAGATGATAATTTGACAATGGTTCCACCTGCGTTCATGAAACTTCATAGGGAGGTTGGCATTGGTGCAAGAAATAGCCCTATTTATTTTGGAAACACTACGTCAAAGGTCAAGGTCACAGTGACCCTTCACATAGTAAATTGTAAACATTTGGTTTCCGGATGATAACTTGACTACGGTTCTACCCACATTCATGAAACTTCATATGTAGATTGGCCTTCATGAGAGGAAGAACCCTATTTATTTTGGACTCACTAGGTCAAAGGTCAAGGTCACAGTGACCCTGAACAAAGTAAATCAAAACAATTGGTTTCCGGATTTAACTTGATAATGGTTCGACCCTTGTTCATGAAACTTCATAGGTTGGCATCAGTGAGAGGAAGAACCCTATTTATTTTGGACTCTCTAGGTGAAAGGTCAAGGTCACAGTGACCTTCAACATGGTAAATCGTAAACAGTTGGTTTCCGGATGATAACTTGATAATGTTTCGACCCACATTCATGAAACTTCATAGGTAGGTTGGCTTCAGTGAGAGGAAGAACCCTGTTTATTTTGGAATTGCTAGGTGAAAGGTCAAGGTCACAGTGACCTTCAACATAGTAAATCGTAAACAGTTGGTTTCTGGACAATAACTTGATAATGGTTTGACCCACATTCATGAACTTCATAGGTAGCTTGGCCTAGGTGAATGGAAGACCCCTATTTAGGTCAAAGGCTAAGGTACCAGTGACCTTGAACATAATAAATCGTAAACAGTTGGTTTCCAGATGATAATTTGACAATGGTTCCACCTACGTTCATGAAACTTCATAGGTAGGTTGGCATTGGTGCAAGAAATAGCCCTATTTATTTCGGAAACGCTAGGTCAAAGGTCAAGGTCACAGTGACCCTTCACATAGTAAATTGTAAACAATTGGTTTCCGGACGATAAGTTGATAATGATTAAACACACTTTTGTGCTGTCACAACTCGACATTGGATCGGTGATCCTATCGGCATTTTAGGTAATTGATATGCTGTGAATAAAGGTGAATTCAATTGAATTCCAAATATACAGTTATGTTGGTTGATAACCCAGTCGGTTCACAGTAATGTATTCACTGTGAAGCTGCATCAGTCCAGTCGGTATCCTCGGGATTAGAACACTGGGCTCAGGTTACTTTTTGTTCTGGAGATTTTGGACCAACATCAAAACTGGGGCGGATCTTACCAACATTTGTATTTTAATTGTTTCTTCAAATGCTCTACTCATATGCTGAATATTGCTAATATTAGAAAATGCACTTACCCATCTTAAATTTGCCCAGAAAATACCGAGCCCTTCCCCCAAAAATTGCAAACTTCTGCACAGGGCAGGAGTTCTCAGAGGATAGCAATGGAATTACCCCCCATATCATCCACAAACCGAATCGTCCACTGGAATTTCACCCAAATCATCTGTTTCAACTTTGACCCAGGTAATCCATCAGAAAATGTTTTTTATCTTTCTTTATTTTCAAATTTTTTTCTGTGATAACTTATTTAAAATATGTCGTTCAAAAATAATAAAAATATCACTACTTTAAATATAAATTAAATTTGATGTTCTGTTAGTGTTCAACCGATGATCAGAACCAGCCACTGCAATCGGCCAGTTGTGGGCAATTGGATGACAATGGCAACTGCTCCTTGAACATCAGTTCAACCGATTGTTGCCAAGCATTTTGTGATGATTCATAAACCGTATTCTATTATCTTCTGCAATTGTTCAATTGTTAATATAAAATGGTGTCAATGATACCATTCAATAAAGTTGAGAAACAACCACAATGTGTATTCTTAATCTCTCTAGATGCCCCTTTACGGGATATACAAGTTAAATGACATGTAGAGCTTACAATTGAGCATACTTGTGGCAATCACCAGTTCATCCCGTAAAAGTGAAGATTGCGCTCCATTGATTCAGGTTGCAGAAGAAATTACCAGTTATGCACACTTGGGTGGTAAACGTGGCTCTGAGAGCCATGTTTATCACCTAAGTGTGCGCGACTGGTAATTTTACTGGACCTGAGTCAACAGAATTTAACACTGTGAAATATCTTCAATTTAATGTAGTTTTTCAAGTTTCGACTATCTAGTAGTGAACGGACTGTAAACACTGTAAAATATGTTCAATTTAATATAGTTCTTTGCGAGCTTCGACTTGTCTAGAAGTGCATGGTATTCCAATCGGAATCGGCCAATTGTGAGCACAAATAACCAGTAATCGGTCATTTTTGGTAATCGGTTGAGCGCTATGTTCTGTATATTACTCTACTTGCATCTGTTTAGAAATCCAGTGTATAATCCTACATATATTTCAAATAAATTCCGAAAAAACAAACTTTGTAATAAATCCTTTACTGGTCAGAACTGGATCAAATTGAAATTTTATAGGCGTATATTTCTGCTTTCTGCTCAATAGTTTTCACCCACTCAGTACAGTGTGCTTTTCTCAACAATATCCATTGGGTGGTCAGATTCAGGTTTGCTCAAATCAAGTCCCCCTGTTCATGTTTGGACTCCATACAGGAGTCAGAATTTTAACTTGGTCGGTGAGGAATAATCTTTGAAAATGTTCTTTTTGATACTTGCTATACAGCATCCTTGGGGTGGGGAGGGCAAATTCAATTTTTTTTTAAATCAAATCCCTGTATTCATATTTGGGTTCCCTTTCAGAGCTTAAATTTTATCTTCATGCAATTTGATGGATATTCTTTAAAAACTTTCTCCAGAACCACAGTCAGGATCTTGAGACTTGATGTTTTGAAGAATTCAGAATGGCAAAAAATCACTCTACAGGGTGCTACTCATGCAGGCAAATTGCTTTCGTGAACTATTTTTCATTGTTCTGCTTCACAAACATCCTTTAAGTGTCTAGTAAATGGTGTGTGGTCTCCATAGAAAGAATTCAACCCAGTCAGTGCCAATTAACTGTTGTGGAACCTGTATTCATTTTTTACAATTCTCTCTACCCCAGCATGGGCCGATTTAGTACCATGTTCTGCCTGGATTCCAGGCAGACCATCTTGTTCAATTGGCCAATAATGTTGTAGAGGGGTTTGTAAAAATTCTAACGGTTGTGCTCATGAGAACAGATATTGCTGTATGCAAAATGGAAATGATATCATTATAGATAGTTTTACCATTACACAGGTCATTACGGTTTATTGATGGCCCAACAGAGATGATTATCAGCCTGACTCACCCCTGACTAATCAGGCACAGTAAATTTACTTTTTGGGGGGTTCAAGATCAAAGGCAGGCTTAATGCCAATTACATTTTGCCCTTCTTGAAGGGAGCTGTTGGAGTGTTTGTAATACTGGTGGTGTCGAAAATGACTGAAACTATGCCCGCAAAAAAACCCCACTTACATGGTATTAAGTTTGCATGAACAGTAGGTGCACAAAAAATTGCCTGCATCAGATTTCTATTACTATTCTGTTTATTTGGTTGGTTTGTAGGATAAGATAACAAAAATAGCACATTTAAGGCCTAAAAAAATAAAAAATCTGTTTCTCAGGCCCTCCCGCATGGTCCTTTTGGCTGCCGCATGCTCTCTTTATAACCAATTTAAACTTTAAAAAGTAAAAATTAAATGGTTCATGTCTGATATTTTACCCAAGTTAAAAAAATTGATGAATTTGTCCCTTGAGTGCAAGAAGGCTTTGCAATGCTTCAGCATTGCAAAGCCTTCTTGCACTCAAGGGATGAAATACACCACCACCCATGCTATTCTGTAGATTATGAGGCCTAAAACTTGAACCAAGAACATGAACTTTTGATGGCAAAGAAGTAATTACTGAAATAAAAAACAAAATAAAAAACCGCTCGCCCGCATGCAATTTCACAAATAATGGCCTGAGAAACAGAATATCTACTTTGTGTGGCCTAATAACACAATTTCATCTTTTTTTGTTTTAAAGGTGAAAGATGTCAATGATCATAAACTAGAGAACAGAATGGAGTCATTTTTCTTGGCTGAAACGACAAAATATTTGTACCTCCTCTTTGACACAGAGAATTTTATTCACAATACAGGAAACCATGGTACAGTGATACAGACATCAAGTGGTGAATGTGTTATAGATGCTGGAGGTTATATATTCAATACAGAAGCACATCCAATCGATATTGCATCTGTACATTGCTGTAGCGCTCAGAAAACTGAGGATGATAAGATAATACAGAGTTTGCATGATGATATAGATCTGTTGGCCATTTTGGGCATATTGGACAATAGAGAAAAGTCAAAGGTCAGAGGAAAGAAATGGAGGAAATCTTCAAAGCAGCTGTCCAGTCAGCAAGAAAATTTCAGTCAGAATAGAATGGATACAAGTGATCCATTGGCAGAAAATGATTTGGTTAGTATCTCTTTCTCAGTCGAACTCAGTCTTCTGTAAATAAAGGAATATGTCTGGGTTTGTAAGTGTCTTTGAGAACCTTGAAAATCAGTGGAATTGAAATTAGGCTGATGAAAAAGAGTTGAAATGGTCAATGTTTTCCAATCAATATTAAATTTCATGCCCAAACCTTATCTTTTTATGAGCTCTTGGTTTAAAAAGGTTTTATCTTCTTAAATGATATATGAAGACACTTACGGGTTTAGCATCAAATATATGTACACCACAAAAATAAGCGATTATTTTTAACCCTTCTACTAATCAGAAGAGCAGACAGTACTTGATGAAAATTTCTTGAATTAATGTAAATTTAATTTGAATTGCAATTTTTGAAGATTGTGCTGTGCAGTTTTGACCATGTTGGAGAAGGGGTTGCGCAAATGTATGAAAAAATAAAATATTAAAATAAATTTTTAAAAATCTTAACCGAACGACCCTAGTTTCTGTTGCATGTATACTGAACCAAAACATTATTTTTTTTTCATTATCATATCTAAGGTTGAGAAAACCTCAAAATTTGATGATGACCATTGTAAACCTGGGACCACTATTGTTGATTTTTGGGAAGTACATTTTCCTGCATTTGACATTGATTTTTTGAAAACTCACTCATTAGAAGGATTTAGAATGATGTCACCTATTTTAAGAGGTGGCAAAAGATCTGGAGCTGGTTTGTGTAAACCCTTTACCTAACATGAAAAGCAGACAACACTTGCAAACAAAATTCTTGAATAACTAATTTTATTCATTTTTTGTCTCAAAAACATAGGTTATGACCCCTCATTGGAACGAGCTCGATGTGCTCGTTCCAAAGAGGGGTCATAACCTATGTTTTTGAGACAAATAATAAAAATTAATTGCCGATTTTTGTGAATATCGCTGGCTGGTTTTGGCCGTTACGTTGGGTAAAGGGTTAAATATGTCCATCCCATGTTTTGTACTACAGCAGGGTCACAATGTATTTGGTTGAACTGAATTTTCGTATCATTCCACCCAGGGGTCAGCTTGGCAGCTGATATTAGGGAGAAGTGATTTCTCCCTCCAGAGACTTTAGGGAGAAGTCAGGGGCCAGGAGGGAGAAGTCAGTGGACATGAGGGAGAAGTCAGTAAAAAACAAAACGTATATGACATCATGACAAAATAAATGTACATAGAGGACACAATTGTGGAGAAAAAAATAAAAGTTATACAAACATACATACACACATAAAACTAAGTCATATAGGTTAAAATCCTCCCCCCCCTACAAAAAATTGTGGTGTCCATGGTTTCTGAATACCCTAACTCTTTCCTTAACAGTAATGACTAGGCCTGGGGTGACCACGCAGTTGATTTTGTATTTGCCTCAATGCAGTGGATTTGAAATTTAGCTTTACCTATGGTGAGAGTGTTCTCTGTAAAGAAGGTATATTATTTTAAAAAAAATATTTAAAGTATTTAAAATAAATTTCAAGTTCACATAAGAAGCTGGGTCATTCATGGTTTCTGAATGTCCTAATTGAATTGAAAAGTGTAGTTAAAAAAGTTTTCAACATCCTTCGTAAATTAATTTGAGCGCCATTAACAATTTGAGTTAATTTATTTCTAAGGTAAATAACAAAATATTTCAGTTGTCTCCCTTAGTCTTACCTGCTGCTCTGTGTGATAATACTCTGTTCAGAAAAATGACAATTTCTGCCAATCATCTTACATTAACACATGCGACTGGTGCTATAAGGCCTGCAATTCTTATCCATCCTAATATGTGTGATTTCTATCGTTGCCTTATTACATTTAACACACTTCCATCACAAGTTTTCAAAGAAAAACTTTCAATGCGAATTTCAATGCAACCAATTTTTCATTGGAACAGAGCGTAACCGTAAGCAATTTTGACGTTTTTTATGGATGTACTGTCCCCTGCACATTTTTTTTTGGTTTTGAAACGGTGGTTAACTTTAATAAATTCTAATTAACTCGATGTGTGTCTTGTGTGATTTGTGGTTTTTGCTGACGCTTTTGTTTTTAAATAGCATGTTGTGCTGGTTGCTATCAATTGGGGCATATTGTTCGAACAACTACGACATTACAACTCTTCAGAAATATAAAATTGGGCTAGTTTAGGCTATTTTCAGAGCCGTATGACGGATTTTAACAGCAGCCGTGTTTACTTTTTTATGAATGAGGGAGCGTTGTTTTATTTTGGAAATAAAACATAAGAAAATACAGTAAACTGCCATGTCTCCCAAGGAAGTTTTGGAGGACTACTCGAATTTCGCCCCCATTGTAAGCCAAGGCGACTTGAGGAATGACAAGGCAACTTCTTCGCCCTAGTCGCCCACTCGGCTGACCCCTGTTTCCACCTTAGGTATTTTATAGCACAATAGATTCAGTCCTGGGATTTTGAGGTTGTGATTGCACTTGCACTATAAATCGCAGTGATACTCAACCAGTGACCAGTTTTGAGTAAACTCAGCTGCGCAAGTCTATCGTACATTTTGAGACTTGAATTACACATCACGTATTGCATCAAATTTGGGGAATGAACTTTGACACATTTGTGTGTTTATCTAGTGTTGTCATGAAACAGTAACATGAATAAAATTACTCAAAACCATTGTAAATTATTGTTTGTTTTATCTATTCTATCCATCCAAGAAACCAATAAAAGTTCAAACCTGGAGCAAGGTTGTTCAATATTTCCATTAACATTATGAAATTTGAAATCACAAAAACGTAATATATACATATTAACCCTCTAACCATATAAGATCTGTATTATAATCCACACATTCCATTAGGTTTGTTCTAAGTGATCAGTCAGGGTGAGCTTTAGTAATCAGTTTTTTGTCCATCGTCCAGTGATTGCTGTCCATCATCTCGTGTCATTCCCTGTAAAGATCATGTTTGCGACCTCTCCTCCAAAACCATTGGACCAATTTCAATTAAATTTGAGATGATTGTTTGTTCTGACATCGCATTTTGTTTTTGTTCAAATTAACTTGCCCAGCTGCATAGGGAGGGTCTGGGGGAAAGACTCTCAAATTTTGAAAAAATCTCATGAAACAGTGGGCACAAAGACTTGATACTGAGCTTCCTTTTGAGGTGTAGAATCAAGATTATTCAAACAATGTTTGTGGACCAATATTTGCTTTTGTAATGGGACACATAGCTACCTCAGTGTATTGTCTAAAGATGTTTGGCCCCGCCCAAAATTTCAATTTTCTGAACTGATGAGCCAGTATGAACCAAATTTGGTATGTGATACTATTGAGCCATAAGTACATGATTCATGCAGAAAAAAAGAAAAAATTCTGCATCCCTGTGGGAACCCCAGGAGCTAAAAATATAAATATTTTCAAACGCCTGTATTTCCCAAACTATACAGAACAGAGATCTGTTATTTGATGTGAAGCATCCTTAGGATCAGTATAATGGAATGGTAAAAAGAAATTGCCATTGTTTGTGTCATAGTGTACTGTAGAGGGAGGGGAGCGCGGTGGCTCAGTAGGTAGAGGTGCAGGCTGCAAGCCGAGAGGTCCTCAGTTCGAATCCCACCTGCGGCAACCGCGTTGTGTCCTTGGGCAAGACACTTCATCTCCATTGCCCGCATGGGGGCACGATGACACCGTGTACTAAGGCGTACTGCACGTCGATGGTACGCATGTCTTCAACCAATCTAACCCTGCCTGTGCTGCAGAGCGGAGTTACAATGTTGGGGAGCTGGCAGCTGTTCGTCGTTGCTCGGTGGTTCTCTCCAGGTACTCCGGCTCCCTCTACCCATAAAACTGTCACGGTCATGGTTAGCCATTGTGCATAAATATGTGACCTTAAACATCAATAAATAAATAAATACTGTAGAGGGAATCGAAAAAATGCTGAGTCGGCATATTTACAAAAATTTAAAAAATGTTCTCCAGAAACACTGATCAGAATCTTTTGATTTTTGGTGTACTGCATCCATAGCGGGGTCAGGATCCCACATTTTAACTTGGTTCAATATGAGAAGTTCTCTTTAAAGAATCTTCTTTTCCAGGACCACCAGTCGGAATCTTTTAATATTTGGTATACAATATCGTTACAGGAGTCAAACTCATTTTTGGTCAAAGCAAGTCCCCCAGTTAATATTTGGGCTCCCTATATGGGGGCCTAAATGTTAACTTGGTGCAACATGAGGAATAATCTTTAAAAATCTTCTTCTTTAGACCCGCCAGTTGGAATCTTTTGATGTTTGATATACAGCATCCTTATAGGGGCCAGATTCGATGTTGTTCAAATCAAGTCCCTCAATTAATATACTAATGGAAAAAAGAAATGCAAGTTCAGTTTTGGAAATATAAATTTCTTTATCCGTAGACTAAATGTAGTAAAATTTGACACACAGCTACCTCAGTGTATTGTCTAAAGAGTCTTTGGTTAAAATTCAGTCAACCATGACCATGTGCATGCTTTCAACAGATTTTTTTACAAAGCGTGTATCCAGGACACTCCCTCATGCTATGGGCTTGAAAACTATACCAAATCGAAGTACACATCAATTGCACAACATTTCATTTCAACTCGATTGAAAAGCAAAATGCAGTGAATGTCCGAAGTTGATGGGGGTAGGGCTATTGCCCTAATTATGCAGGGCCAATCGCAATGTCTCATCGCCCAGCAATTTGAGGTCCATGAGTTAAGGATAGCTCAATTAGTAGGTCATCTCAGTGCCATAGGAAGATTAACTGGCTGTCCCAGGTGCGGACATCCGTGTATTATGTCGCCATATCAAGATAAAGGCACACATCTCTCACACCTCTGTAACAGATTTCAGACAGCAACGGAGACAGCGAGTCAGGTTGTAAGCACTCATGGTCACTGAGTGTATCCAATAACAGTTAGGAATCGGTTGCAGGAGTTCAATTTAAGGCCACAACGTCCGTATATTGGTCTGCAACTTACACCCAGGCGACATCAATGTCGATTGCAATTCCAAATCAGTTTCACTTGGCCCACTGGAGGTGTGTTTTATTCATTGACAAGTCTCAGTTTCATGCTTCACAGGTCAGATGGACGACAACGTTGCTATCGAGGACAAGGTGAGGTGAGTGGTATTCTGACATGTGCATTAAGTAAAATGATAGATTCAGGGGAGTTTCTGTTATATTTTGGGGGGGGGGAGGAATAGCGTGAAAACACCGCGTGGTCATTCAGGGCAATCTTGTTGCAGCCATAAGATATCGGGATCAGGTCCTCACACCTCACATCCTTTCACTTATCCATGCGCATAGCCTTATTTTGCAGCAGGATAATGCGAGACTGCATGTTGCTAGGGTTTGTCGTGACTTCTTCAACCAAAACAATGTCCCAGTTTTCGATTGGCCATCCTATAGTCCAGATTTGTCCCTGATCGAGCGTTTGTGGGACAAGCTGGACAGGAGGGTCAGGAAGCATGTCAACATCCCAAACAACGTCGCTCAGCTCATGCAGGCCCTTTTTCAGGAGTGGAATAACATCCCACGAGGGACCATAAACAACTTGATGTGGTCAGTGGTAAGGAGAGCAGCGACTGAAGCCTGGACTGGGCACACCCACTATTGATTTTGATCAGGAAATGGCGTAGGGTACCCACATTTGAACATTATCCATACAAACGCCATCTGTATTAAGACAACAAAACTTGTCAAAATTTAATCAGTAATAAGGAAATAATATCAAAATCCAAACGATGAAATAATCATCCATAACACATTTGAAATATTTACCACAGAAAAAAACCTTTTCTTTTTTCCTCTAGTATATTTTGAGTTGGAATTTTAACTTGCTTCAATATGAAAAATATTCTTTTAAAATCTTCTTTTCATGAACCCCCCACTCAGAATCTTTCGATATATGGTATACACCATCCTTAGGGGAGTAGGATATGAGGATGCCTAGTTTAGTACAGTTTTGTTTAAATTTGGAAATTTTCTGAGGTGTGCCCTTAATTGCACTTCATTTTGAACATTTGCATGCACCATGGTGCACAAGCACATTTGCGAACCACAAAATTGAAGAACTGGGCCTGAGGGCATTACAATGCCTATTCGTGTATAATCCCCTGACCAGGACGACCCACATTGTGTCCTTGGGCAAGGCACTTTATCCCGGTTGCCTATGTGGGGGCACGATGATGCCGTGTACTATGGCGTACTGCACGTCGGTAGTGCACGTCTTCAGCCACTGTAACCCTGCTTGAGCGGAGCATGAACAGAGTTAGAATGTTGAGGAGCTGACAGTTGCTCATCGATGCTCGGTGGTTCTCTCTGGGTACTCCAGCTTCCTCCACCCATAAAAACTGTCACGGTCACGATTAACCATTGTGCATAAGTATGTGACCTTAAAACACCAATCAATCAATAATTCATGTATAATCAGGAGTTATGGCCATTGGTGAATTATCTATTAAGGTTGGTTTGTTTGGTGTCTGTGGTTGTTTTTAATTTTGCAAGTGGAATTAAGTATATACCTTAAAAAAGAAAATTCTAAAAACAAATTTTGAGTTAAAATAAATTATTGATTAACTGAAATAGTCCTAAAAACCATTTTCATTTCAGAAAGAAGATATTGAAGTCGTCATCCTAAATGAAGAAGGTAAACCAATTGGATCCAAGGTAGATGTTAGTCAGACTATAGACAAATCAAGTTGGAGTGACCGCCATAAAATGAATGATTTGTCACCTCCACCCACAGATACAACTGGCCATTTATCAACACAGGCAGATGAGGGATCCTCAGAAAATAGTGAAAAAGCAGCTGTACAATCACAGACTGAAAATTTAAAATCTGATGTGTCAGATCAAGATCTTATTGATGTGAAGCAAAAAATATCAGCAGGAATAGAAAGACTCAGTACTAATGAATCAAAATTTATTCAGTCTCTGAACACTGAATTACAGAAAACAATTCATTTTCTGCTTGATTCATTAGAAGAAAAGTATAAATCAAAAACTAATTTGAACTTAGTTATTAATAACGAAGACAATAAAAATACAGAGGATAAACACAAAGAAAATAGTGACCTGGATAAACAAGAAAGAGATGATATCAAAGGAAAGTTACAAGCAAACCTTGGTAAAATTGTTGCAAATTTCAAAAAAATTGAAACGTCTAGTCAAGCTAACTTGGAGAAAGTTTTAGCTAGCTTAATGACAAAAGATTCTGTTTTCAAAAATGACAATTCACAGAATGAAAATATTCAAGAAAGTGAAAGTTCAGTTCATTCAGAAAACAAAAGTGCTGATGAATCTACAACTGAGAACAGAGCAACTGAAAGTATGGAAAATAAGGATGGCAAGAATCATGAAGGTGAAGGTAACAAAAATTCCAATTCTTTCAACATGAAGTTGCAAAACAATGAGCAAGTGTTTTTTGATGATGATAGTGAAAGTCGGACAAAAGATAAGGTAGAACAATTGAAGGATAAAAATGAATCTCCAAGAATGGAGACACAGCCTGCAAAGAATGTGCATTTTTCTGATTCTCACTTACCCCTTAACAGTAAAGATTTGAGTTCATTGGATAAAGTACCAGCAAAATCAAAGTCAGTTACCGGTACTTCAAAAATATTCACTGTTGATGATTTGAATTTGAACCCACATTTTTTAGAAAATGCGATATTAGATCTGTTCTCAAATTCAAAATTCAACATTTTTGGACTAAAGGCTGACAATAATCCAAGCATTTTGAATTTATATCATACCCTTGAACATTATTCCATAAATTATACAGTGAAACCTGAAGTCTTTCACTGTCCTGCTCAACCATTCCACATGAGACTGTCTGTTTATGGCGAGATGTTTGTTGACCCCAAAGATTATTATTGAAAATAAATTTTAATTATTTATTTATTTATATTCATTAAAATGTTATTTTTAAAATATTTGTTGAACTGTTTACAAACAAGTCATTCATTTTCAAATTGGTTCAGGCTTATTTTCTCCACTGGTAAAACTTTCCGACACGAGGTAAACCCGGCTGTCAAAAGTGTTGTTAAACCCCAGTGAAACAAAACAATAAATACCGAAGTTTCCGTATTGTAAAATACTCCCGACATTAGCTAAAAAAATAAAGATCAGACAGCAGAACATTTTCCAAAATGGCTGATTAGAGGAGCCCATGGACTATGTATTTCACAGACACTTGTCACAAGTCACTTGATGTAACAATGAAGCTGAGAGAAGATACCCAGCAGGCTAGCTAGGCATCCACTCACATTTGTCGGGGGGAGGGGGGGGGGGCATTGTCCTGGGGGGGGGGGGGGGGGGGGGGGACTTGGACAGTGATATCCAATCCATATTTGTATGCTTTTACTGCAAAATGCCATTAAAAGTGTTAAAATAAATTATTAAAATGAAATATAATGCATTTGGGTTGGGGGGGGGGAGCTCGGGTGGGACCGTGGGAGGCGTATGTAATAGCTGCACGCAAAAATCTCACTGACAAGCATCCAAATCTCACTGAGAGCTCATCAAAATCTCACTGACAGTCACCTTCAGAGGTTAACAGGTCTGATTACCACATGTGTGATACAACTTTATTTTTATCATACAGGCAGAACAGTGGAAATCCTGTGTTTTACATTAATAGGTGTGTGATAAAAGCTGTTGCACTGTAGTGTTTACCTTGCATGAAAATAATAGCACTATAGCAAGTTTCCAATTTTGACACTCGCTTCATGTTAATAACTAAAATGTGTTGTGAATATTCAATTTCTATTTAAGCCCCTGTGAATATGTATTTTTTTTTCGACTCGACTTTCGACTCAAACTTGTCAAAAAAATGTTTCAGTTGATCAAACATCAAATTCGAACCACGTTAGCCGAAACCAGGTGTCCAAGTGTGGTTTTGTAAGTGATATTTCCAGTTTAAAATAGCCACATTAGGATTGTTTTGGTATTGCACTGATGATTTATCCACATTTTCATGTTGACATTTAACAGTTCGTATGTTAACAATACAACACATTTGAATTCATGTTTGAATAGGAGACACAGAATCTGTATGTAACTGGGATTGCTTTGCTCCCATCTCGACTTTAAGCTTGGCATCATCCTATTTTGCCTTGTCAATATCACGAAGCTATCGATGCTCCTAACTGAAGTATACCCAGAGCCAAGATGTAGTCCTATCGCGTGGGTTTTGTACAAAGTCTTACATCTCTTACATGTGTATGTAGCCGTGGCTTTATCCGTGTAAAATATGAGTGTATTATCGATGGCATCTGGAATCACATGACACCCGTGATTCCAAATGACATTGGTAATACACTGTAAGTTCCATGTTTTTATTTACAATTCATCAGAAGTGTTTGTATCAGCACTAGAAAGCAAAATGTGTATATAAAATTGTTTTGTTACAATTTATTGGGGTGTGCCAGTAAGTGAAAATTTACCTTGTTATGAACTCTGTGAAATGGACTTCAGAACTGCATTTACAGAGAATCTGTTATCTATTAGTTAATTCCCTATGGAATCAAAGATGAAAATAGTGTTGAAAGTAGGGCATCCTTGAATTCTTCTTTCATCAGGTCTCTTGTCAGGGTTCCTGCAGGACATCGGATTCAAGGAATGACCTTGGATTCAACAAAGTGTGGTTCAAGTACATGTACTTGAAATCCTGGAAAATTGTCGAGGGAGTTTTGAAAATTCTTGAATTTTTGTGAAATAAAAACATGCCGATGATATCAGTAATTAACAGCCTGCATCGTTGGGTTGGGTACACTAGTGATCATATATCATCAGTCATGGCAGTAAGGCCTTGAAAATCCATGAACTTGGTTGGTCTAAGGCCTTGTAAAATGCTTTAAAATGTTGAGAAATGGCCTTGAATAGCCTTAAATTTGATCAGTCCTTGCCTGCAGGAAACCTGCTTGTAAAGCAGAAGAGTTCAAGGGGAGACTTTTGGTAAGATTTTAAGAACATCTTGATCATCCACTGAATCAGGAAGACTCAAATCGAATTGAATGGAATGATCAGGATGATTTCAGATCGATTAAAATTTCGAAGCTTTGAAGGGCTCCATCTAGAAAACAGGAATTCCATATAGTAATCTGCAACATTTTCAATTTTGTCACATAGACACAAAAAGAGCTTTGTGTTTGGTTCAAATGTTCCAATAAAAATAAGCTTTCCTTTTGGGTAGAATGCTGTCTGCCTGACTACTGCCTGGTGAGATGAAGAATGGAGATAGGGGTGATAAAGATATCTCTAATAAATTTTTTTTTTCAGTTTGCAAATTTGGCAATGTAAACATAAAATGGCTAGGGGCATATTGTGTTACCTTTGTCCATGCATCACTCCAACTTTCCATCATGCTGAACTAACAGTTTTTCGGACTATCTTTTCATCATACATTGAGATAATTGACTGATTTCTGGTATTTGGGTTTGTCATGGGTACCTACAAATTACTTTCGAGTTTGGTGCCGGTTGGATAATTTTTCATGGGGTTATTGACCTTGATCTTCCGAATTAACAGTTTTCCAGACTTTTTTTTCACCATACATAAAGATAATTGGTGGACTTCTACCGGTAGTATGTGACTGTGTCATGGGTATCTACAAATTGAGTTCCAGTTTGGTCATGGTCGGTTGATTTTTCGCAAAGTTATTGACATTTAACCTTGCTTTGTCATGGGTACCTACAAATTGAGTTAGAATAATTTGGTCCCTTGATCAGATGATTTTTGGTGGAGTTATTGACCTTGAACTTAGTTTATGATATGAAAACATGGAGAATAAGTTTTTCCGGACTATTTTGGCTCACAGGAGCATACGTGGTTGTAATGACAAATCCAGTGTAAATAAAGGTAGTATTTAAATAAACAGAGTTCAGTGTGGAGTGGGCTAAATATCAATTAGATTTAGTTTGTGTCAAAATTATAATGAGAAGTTTATATATTCTCAGGGGCTTAAAATTCATTTCACTATCAGAAAAGATTCTTGAAACTGATTCTTGCAAGGCAAGCAATGAGATTCAATTTTGATTCTTACAAATGGTTTCTTTGATTTTTGTCATATACAGTGGAGCCCTCTTAATTGGATATCTCTTAATTGTATATCCCTGTTAATTGAATATCATTTTCAAACACAAAACCATTTACCATACCTTTAGTACAAATTTGATCTGTTAATTGCATATGTGTTATAGAGTAAACTCCTGTTAATTGTATATAAATTTTTGTAATATGTCAAAAAAATTACTGTGACATGCTCCAAATTCCCCTTATTTATCAACCTTTTTGGCCTCACTACGTTCAATACAGGCATTTATTCTATTATATCTTGTTTGACAGAGCTCTATGAGCTCTTTCAAACAAGATATAATAGAATAAATGCACAGTCTACCTCCAGAACACAGGAAACTGACCAAATCCAGTTAATTGTATACTCCTGTTAATTGAATAATTTTCACTGGCAAAATGGATATCCAATTAAGAGGATTCTACTGTATTCTGAAAGCCTCCTTAATGGTACCGTATGTAGAATTCTACTTATTTGTTGCTTCCTCTTAACTGGTAGAGAGCTGGAAGCCCATATTTGGGCTTTATTCTGAATTGCAGGTACTGCAACTTAAAGGCTTCATATTCAGTGGAAGCACTTCATATTATGTTTGAAGTGATATTATTTAGTCTATAAAGATTTGCCTTGTTATAATTTATGGGAGAGTGCCATTTGGCGCTCTCCCATAAATTGTAACAAAGCAAAGACAAGTGAACAAATTTTGATGACCAAAAATAATTCAGCACTCTACCAGTTAATAAGGTAACTGTTTGGCTTAGCAGTGATGTAAAGTCAAGTATTGACTACCTACAGGCAGTCAAGACTTCACTAGAAACCATTGCCAAAGAACACTTTAATCACAAAGACCATCAAAGGCCTGTATGTAGGAAAATGTGTTCTACATGGAAATGTCCAACTATTATTATGATCCCTGTTGGTGAGGGTGTTAGATGGGGAAATCTCATCCGAAGGCAAGATATTTGGGCCAGACACGAGGCTTGCCAAGTGTCTGGACCAAATATGTTGTCCTGAGGGTGAGATTTTCCCATCTCATACCCGCCCCCATCAGGGTTAATTTTTTTCCCCCACCAAAACACCCTGATGTCATCAAAAGTAATTCAGGGGCACGTTCAGCTATATCGAACAATTTTGTTGTCCATTTCTGAAAAATACTAATTTGCTTATTGGAAAAAGTGCACAGAAGTTCTGGATATACCACAGGTATATGTATACCACAAAATTAAATCCCAACACCGGCAAGACAAGAGTTAAAAATTTGTAGCAAAATGAACATTGACACATTCCGATGACATCATATTATGAATTTTGCAATGAATTTGCATAACTGTTCGGCAGGAATTTCGCGCAACTCTTTCCATGAGTTGCTTTCCACTCTGACCTAAACACTAAGTTAAACATGAAATTCCGAGCTAAACAGAAAACTAAACGCAACTAAAAATGTCAAGAAAAATGTTTAAAATGCAGGGTATGAGGGGTTAATCATGGAACAATGATACTGAGGAACATGTATGATGAATATAAGTGCCGTGGGAAGAAAAGGAGCACAGCAGCTGACATAAACACTTAGTTAAACATGAAATTCCGAGCTAAACAGAAAACTAAACGCAACTAAAAATTTCAAGAAAAATGTTTAAAATGTTTTAGCATGGAATATTTGCTGCTTGTCCTCACAAGGGTATAACATTATTCTTAAATTCTAAATTATTTAAACTGATTCTGCTGCAGGAGACAAACAAGAGAATCAAAACTCATTCTAGAGCATCAGAGCAAATTTTCTGGTTGGTTTTGGTTTGACTTTGCCCCAGTGTTGGCAAAATTTGTGTTAATTTCACAGTAAGTCTCAAATTAACTTGACATAAAATAACAGCTGTATAGCCAGCCAGTGCTACTCACAAAAATGCCATTCATATATTTTATTATTATTCTCTAATATGTCTAGCTCTACTAACAAATGAAATATTTATTATTATTCCACAACATAATAGCCAAAGCTATTCACTAAGAGGCTATTCGGATTTATTATTTCAATTTTCACCTCAAAAACAAAGCTCAAGACTCCTCATTGCAAAGCACTCATGGAGTTTCTTTTTGGAGGCAAAAATTAAAATATTTATATTTTGAATAGTTTTTTTTGTCAGTATTGTCTGCAGGCTTTTAAAACCCCCAAACCAACATCGGTAACTGGTGTCCACATATTACAGGGATGTTCACAAATTATAGAGCAAAATATATCCTTTGGTTTTGTTTTTTATGCCTTTCTGCTAATTTCCTAGATAGAAAGTGATTTAATCCTGGGGATTTTGATACATTTTATAGTCTACCCCATATAGATTTGCAGTTGCTTCTTGACAAGACTTGGCTGCCTATGTAGGCAGCCAAGACTTGCCTAGAAACAACTGTAAATGTACTTATAATGTAACTTTGGATTTACTCAGCAAATGCATACTGGGGCACCTGTTCTGCAACAGTAAAATTGATCACAGTTGGACTTGTGCTCTCAGGTGCCAATAAAAGGGGACGCGGTGTCTCAGTGGATACTGCATTGGACTTCAAACCAACAGGTCCATGGTTTGATCCCCGCCAGGGACAACTGCATTGTGTCCTTGGTCAAGGCACTTAATCCCAATTGCCCACGCGGGGGCATGGTGGCGCTGTGTACTAAGTTATACTGCACGTTGATTGTGCACTTGTATTCAACCAGTGCTAACCCTGCTTGTGTGGAGTTAGTATGCTGGGGAGTCTGACATTTGCTTGCCATTGCTTGGTGGTTCTTTCTAGGTACTCCAGCTTCCTCCACCCATAAAACCAGGTTACCCTGGCTGTCAAAAGTGCCATTAAACCCCAATAAATAAACAATAATAGGTACAATAAAGCCCTGATAAATCAAACAAATGGTATTTCAGGTAGTCATTATTACATAACCGCTCTTTAATAGGGTTGAACAACAACTGGCTTGGCAAGGCTGCGATGTCCCCAATTTAGACCAGTCTAAAGGCTTGGTCGTCTGTTATTTGTGTAAAGCAAAATGTTGACTTGTAACATTAGTGACATCTTGGTTCTGTTGACTCAATGTAAACCTACCCCACTGGTGTAAAACAATTAACCCCATGAAAAGTGAACACTTAGCTTATTTTGAACTCTGTGAAATTGGGTTCACTGCACCATTTACAAAGAATCTATTATCTGTCAGTTAACGTATCCCCACTGAAACCCTACAAAAATGAAGTACTTGTTTACTGCTTCACTGGTGTCGGGCAGTTTTTCGGGTGGATGAAGTCGGATTACCCGGAGAGAACCACCGAGCAATGTGTCAGGACACCTGAGGCCCTGTAAGGCCTGGGCTGACGTGGGGTTATTTAGTCCCGCTGATGAAGTTGCGGGAAAATTAGGCCAACGTGGAGGGTCGGAATCCAAGTGTCGCGAACTCGGCGCAGGGAGCTGAGTTAGACCGACGCCGTGAATCCTTCTCTGCCAAATTGACCTGAAATAGGTTCGATTTCCATTAGGTGTGATTTCTAATCACTTCAGGCTGTGTAATGGAAAGAATGACTTAAAGTAACAACGATTCTTTTATTTACACATAAAATAAAGCCGTTTCAATATTTCAACAATCAACAATTCGATTCTTTTCACAGAAATTTGGTTGCTAGGGTTAAATAATTCTCAACAATCACATAGTCATTCTATAGCCCTGTACTGGCACTATAGTCTACACACTGGAAATGTTACTACCGTGAGCTCGCCATAAGAGCTTCACAAATCTGAAATGTTATTACTGTGAGCTCGCCATAAGAGCTTCACCCGCTTAGGCTCAAATGTCAACGTCTGCGCGTAACTGTACCTCTGGCTATCGGAGGGTTCCGACCAGCAATGTTCGTCATCTATGAAGCCACAGTACTTCTGTTTGGGTCAGATATTGTCTACTCAAACCTTATGTGCCTTTTGAAAGTCCTTCGTGAAAGTCCTATTGAAATATTCACCGTTCTTGGTTGAATTCACGGTTCACAAATGCCCCTTTTTGTGCTAGGGCGTAATTGTCACTCACACCGATCTCCAGTCGGTATTACGATGCTTCGACAGCAAAACAAACTACTCAGAACGCAGTCAGTCTGATGCTACAAAGGGTTAATACGCACAATACAATTAACCTACACTTCTGACTATTGCAGGCTGATACCTGCTACTCAACAATCTAAACTTTAACGTCTCACCTTGGGTGTTCCTTCTCAACGAATTTGGCACGGTAGCCCCCTATCAACCTTAAGCTAAATCAATCGTGGAATGCCTTCTCTGGCGATTCCAGTCGTTTAAGGGTACTGTGATCGAAGGTACCCCTATGCCAGGAAACAGAGTCCGCCTGTCCTGGACTTCACCAACGTGTGTGTGACCCCAAGTGTGTGTAATGCTCTGTTCTTCAAGGTATATATACTTTTTACCCTAAACTGTCCAGTGGACCGACGCTCATCTGTCCATCTGTCAAAACGGTGGGAGATGACGTATATCGAGGCAGAATCAATACAAGTCATCTCGCGCGTGACTTAACGGTGATTTCACTTGTCCAGAAAACCGATTCGTTCCTGCCATTCATTGCTACCTAATGATCAGGTGACGACACGATAGACATTTCTATTTTTTAGAATCTCGTTTCTCAATTGGCCGTGACGATATCCTGCCACCAACCGATTACGTCTCGTTAGACTCGCGACTACTGTTTTAATTAAATGAGATTAGACCTTATCTAACATACCGTTTCTCTCCTGGGTCCCTGCGCTGAAGCTGGATATACACCACGTGTGTTTTTCCATGTCCAGCTTCACAGAGAAGTGAAATTCACGTAGGGTTTTCGCCTTGATGCGGAATATCTTTTGAACTTACACTATCGTTATATATGAGGCCCCTTGCCCCTGTATTTAGGCTGGCTTTGCCCTGACACAATGGCGAGCAACTGTCAGACCCCCCAACGTATTACTCCACACAAGCAGGGTTAGCATTGGTTGAAGACAAGTGCACCATCGACGTGCAGTACGCCTTATTATACAACGCCCCTGTGCCTCCACGGGAGCAATTGGGATTGCCCAAGGACACAACGCGGTTGCCGCAGGTGCGAGGGAAATGCCCGTTTCGTCCTCTACCCATTTAGTCCGCCAGCAATTTCATCCATTTCGTCCGCCAGCGAGACCGTATCGTCCGCTGACCATTTCATCCGCTAGCCATTTCGTCCGCTAAGGCAGTCGGGATTTGTGCAATAAAAAAAACCCTCTGATTTTCTTTTATTTATTTATTATTTATTCTTTATTTATAACACATATAAGGAATAATTCAGTGAAAATGTGATATTTATTGAGAAACATATTGTGTGGTACTTGGTACTTTTTCTGATTATTTAGCATTTATTCAAGGAATAATGGCGAAATAATTAGAGTAATTTAGTGAAAATTGTGATATTTGTTGAGAAAAAAATTGTAATACTTGGTAAATTTCTGATTATTTTGCATTCATTCAGGGAATAATGGCGAAATAATTAGAGAAATTTAGAGGAAAATGTGATATTTCTTGAGAAAACAATTTGTAATACTTGGTAAATTCTCTTTCTGGATTTCTTGAAATAAGAAAGTAATATATTAAAACTAGGTATATGGACGATTCGGACCATGTACGATTCGGACCAGATTTTTTTGGGACGATTCGGACCAGATCTTTGGACGATTCGGACCAGATTTCTGGACGATTCGGACCATGCTTATGGACGATTCGGACCATGTTTATGGGCGTTTCGGACCAGGTTTTTTGGCGGTTGGGATCAAGTTTTGGGGCGATATGGAGCATGTTTCTAAGCCATTTGGACCAAATTATCAGACGGTTGCATGATTCGGGCTCGGAGTCGGTTTTTTGGTTGATGTTCTTCAGAAATTCTAAAACAATCAATAAAAAAAATGAACTGACAAGATCCGACGCTGAGAGAGAGAGAGAGAGAGAGAGAGTATAGTAGTAGTGTTAATTTCTTGTGTGTCAGCCAAGTTGATTGGGATTAATTTCACTGAGAAATACCGATGTATTGTTTGTGGTTACCACAACAGAAAAATATACCTTGTGGATGGAATGGGTCAAATTGTAGCGGACGAAATGGGTGAAATTGCAGCGGACGAAACTGGTTGCGGACGAAATGGGTGTAACTCTAGGCTTGCAGCCTGCACCACTACCTACTGAGCCACCGCGTTCCCTATGACAAGAGATTTCTTGTTATGGGCGCGAATATCCTTTAGCAGCATGCAAGAAGTTAAGTAGTAGCTAGAAAGTGAAGGAATAACTGTTGCAGAATGACCTGAGAAATATCAGAGTGAAGGTACATGAACAGAATTACATCCAAACCGGCCGCCGCAATTTCGCCCATACCGGCCTCCACAGTTTACCCAAATCGGTCTCTGCGCATTTTTAACCACATCCACCTATTAGTAGCTTTTCATCGAATCCTAGTTAAAACGTCCCCAAACCAAAACGTCCCCAAATGTTTTGGTCAAAACGTCCCCAAATAGTTGGTCAAAACGTCCCCAAATATTAGTCAAAACGTCCCCAACAGTTGGTCAAAACGTCCCCAATAGTTGGTCAAAACGTCCCTTTTGTTGTTTCTTGACTGAGGCCATTGAAAAAACTTGCGATGTTATCTTAAAACAAATTTATTGTTTTACAAAACATTAATTATAAATATCCCCGCTTCGGTCAGGCCGATATTTACGCGTGCCTCTCCTAATTTCGCGTGTGCCTTATGAATATAGAAAACGCTTATTAATACCAGTGCCGGTGAACTGGAAATTTGGACCCCAGAGTTAATTATGTCACGGATCTCCTTTCAAAAGGGTCGGGATACTGATGCAGATGCCAAAGGCAAGCACGAGCGTTGATTGGGTTGAACGCGAGAAACGATCGATGATAGGGGTGGGGTACCCCCCCCCCCCCAAAAAAAAAAAAAAAAAAAAAAAAAAAATTAAATCAGTTATAAATGGAAACTTCCGGCGGGTTTTGGTACCCAAAAATCAGGTTATTTTTTTTGGGCCGTCGTTTTTAGCAGCATGTTTTGAATTCTCAAGTTCGTCAGTGAGTATCCAGAGATCTAGAATTATAGCTTTTAACTGCACAATTCTTGAAGTGATAACTTTATTACGCCAAGTTGATTTAATAAGTGCAGAGCTCCATTCACAATGCAGCCCCCTTCTTAACCGTTAGCACAGGGGTCAGAAACTTGGCGGTGGGGGGGGGGGGGGGGTAGTCGAAAATGGCATGAAAGCCCGTATTTTAATTTTCGCTTGGTACGTCCTTTGAAAGACGTACCAAGCCCCAAAAATTAAAATACATTATTTGAGGTTATTTTTGGACTGGAGAAGGGGGCAGGCCTAAATCATTTGTAAATAGGACCTATTAGCATCTCAGTAAATAATTGCGAAATAATTCTAACATTCGGCCTACTATGGCTTACACTACTACACTACGACACAACCTGAAATTATTTCGCAGGTATTTATTGAAAAGCACCGCCCGTTTTTGCCTAATTAACTCAGTTTTTTTCGCCAGGTTTGCGAATGCTGAAATGCTTAAAAGGATCACTCACTAGAATTTATGTTCGTCATAATTTAATGAGTCAAGTGAAAAGAATGGTTTTAGCGCACCGAAGGCGCGCTGGGGCGATATGGAGTAAACCCTTTCGACCCATCTTTTACTGTTTCTTAGTTTTCCTATTAGTTGCCTTGGGCCATGTCTGATCGTGTTAGAGGAGGAAAAGGAAAGTTGGAGGCTATCGGCGTTTGTGCTTTTTTGATTTCTTCTTGTCCGGAGGTGGCTGTGTCGGAGATAGGATCTTTGTATCTGTTGTTTGTGTTGGTGGTGTTTGAGGTTTGTTCTTGTTTTCTTTTCCTTTTTCTTGAATTGGATATAGTTCCGTGAGCATTCTTATCATTTCATTATGTTTTTTGTCCATTTCGATGCGGTGCTGTTCTCTTTCTTCCTTGTCTTTCTGCCATTCGATCTCCCGTGCGATCTTTCTTTCTTCGGCTTCACCCTTATGGTTTCCAACTCCGTTTCCAGGCTTTCCGGTTCAGAGGGGAGAGGCGAGAGAGGAACGGGGAGAGGCGTGAAGACAACCTCCATTTCCAGCTCAGTCTCCATCGGACCGTCCGCATCTGGCGTCTCCAGCTGGGGGGCTGGAGGCGAGATGGGTGAGTCCGTGGGAGTCGGAGTAGAAATGGTAGCTGTTTCCTCCTTCTTCCCTTCCTCGCTCTTCTCTCTCTTCTTCTCCTGGAAGTCCTCCACGCGTCGGGAATCCCTCCGCTTGGTGGCTGGGCTCTTCTTCTTGGTTTTCCTCTTTTCAGGGCGAGGACCAGTGCGAGAGGAGATCCTATCAGCAAAGGTACCACCTCTCCCCGAGGAGGGCGGTGATGTTTTCTCTTCATCGACTAGGAACTCCATAGTCAGGTGGACTCTCATTCCTATCTCCTGGACAGTCCAGGTGATGGGACGAGAGACCCCTAAGACTGTTATAGTTTTCATCAATCGATCAGGTATTTCCATGATTAGGTGTTCGCTCTCTGAAGTCAGAGGTGCGAATGAAAATGAATGCAGAGCGAGCGCGAGCCGAGCGTGGCCAGAGCCAATCACACACATTATTTAATGAAATAATTTCAACGAATTTTAAAGTACACACGTACAGTCACCACATTTAACTGACCATCCCGGTTTTTAACACTATCTTTGACTTGAACCAATGAAATAAATGTATGGGGATCAAAGAAGGCATAGAACAATAGACTACTATTATATGACATTCACATGGCTCGTGGAATAGAATTGGAATCATCACGATGAAGCGTTTAATTGAATTATTAAGAAAAAGTTGTGACAAACAGGTGTAATGATAATTTTCTGTTTGTTTGTTTGTGGATTTTATGCAGCTTTATCTGGTAATACTATTATGAAAACGTTAACTGATTTTTCCAGCTTGTAGGAATATTTAGTTGAATTTTTGCCTGGATGAAATTTATTGCAAAAGGACTAAAAAATATCATTGGTTTATGTCACCGAAAGTGGGAGTGGCCTGTTACTTTATTTATTCTGTCCAAATTTGTCATTTGTTAATTCAGAATAATTGTGGGATAATTATGGCATGGTGGAAACACATCGTAGTTTGTATGAATATTAGTTATTGTGGAAGTCACCAAAGTGTTTAAAGAAACAACGGCTCACGGCAACAAAAACAGTTGATATTTTAAACTATCGCAGTTCTCAGACGACAAACGCATGTGGACAAATTTTGGGGATCTAATAAAAGTCACAGGAAATTAAAATTATACAATAGAATTAAAGTTCGTGGAGTCAGTGAGGATTGCCTCACCACGCTGGAAACCATGCACCAAGAAAGGATTGAAACAAACTTGCCTGGCTGGGACCAGTGTATATTTTAAATAAATGAACATATGAATAAAGATATAACAAACCTTTAAGCGTTTTTAAGTGTATGTCTGTGAGTGTGGATTTTCTTGTCGCCGTGGGGGGGGGGGGGGTGGGGTGGGGGGGGGGGGGGGGCTACCATCATCCCGTCATGCGTTGCCCCGAAGGAAGACCAGATGGCCAAGGCTCAGCGTCCACTCTACCTTTATAGGCTGATGGGTGACTCCCATCTTTCAACAACACATATTGGTATAATTTTTCCTTTTTTATAACCGTTATGGACAATATGTTTTGGGGCTGCTCCCGAACACCGACTGTTTGGGTTTCCTTTTCTTTTCTTTTTTCTAAGACAACCATCAAAGTGCGCTTTCAGTATTACCATCCATATAAATATGCCCACGTTCCTGAGTAAAATACAGAGCAGAATCTCGTAGTTATGCACAATTCAAAGTCACCTTCCAGTTCGAGGTTATCGGGGGATTAACCCCAGTACCTTATTATTTGTCCCTCGCTTCCGACCCTTGTGGATCCATAAGCAAGTAAAGTTATTCGGGTTGAAGGGGATTTCAATCCCACATCGTCCCAGTGCGCTTTCGGTGCCCTGAAACCTTTCATTCATTCGATAATTAATTACAGTCTGCTGAAGTCCTGTTCATGCGCAGCCGAGAGCAGAGTATTGGTACAACTGACTTAGAATCCTAGATTTCGACCGAAAAATAGTATAAACATTGCTAAATTAAATATGAAACTACGAAAGAAGGATAAATGAGTTGGGGACGTTTTGACCAACTCTTGGGGACGTTTTGACCAACTCTTGGGGACGTTTTGACCAATTGTTGGGGACGTTTTGACCAACTCTTGGGGACGTTTTGACCAATTGTTGGGGACGTTTTGACCAACTCTTGGGGACGTTTTGACCAAACAAATTAGAGGACGTTTTGATTTGGGGACGTTTTGACCAGCACCCTTTTCATGGTATTATAGCACAATTTAAATACGGTAATAAAAAGTGTAGGAGCAAATGTTGGCTTACCCCCTTTTCCGAATATTTTATCCATATTGGCCTACCGGTATTGAAAAAATCCAATAATTATCCATTTGAAAATACTCAAAACAGAATAAACACAACTTGTTTCCAAATCCCTAAACTTCCTGAGAAGGTTACTGACACTGTGACAAGATCGTGCTATCAAAATGTGCAGATTGGTTACTTTGTTTCGTACGAAAATGGAACAAACATTTGTTTTTACAAGATTCAACGGTTTTTAAAAGTGTTCCATGTGATTAACTTTAAAATGACTTCAAAGCGTATTTTGTAGAAAATAACTGAAATCATATCCTCTGCCACAAACAATAGATTAAAATATTTTTTGTCAGTTTTTGTTCTTGTGGCTTTTTACGATACCGGTACTATGATGAAAAAACTCCCAAGACAAACTCTATCATCTGTCGCAGTTTTAATCAGCAAAAATTAGATTGATCATTAAATTATTGTGTTAATAAATTTATGTCCACAATTTAAAAAGTCAGCATTTTTCTTTTTCCCCACCCGTAAAATTCTTGGAGACCGGTTTGGGTAAAATTGTGGCGGACGTTTAGAGTAAAATTTCTGAGGCCGGTTTGGGTAAAAATGTAGAAGCCGCTTTGGGTTCATTGGGGCCGGTTTGGGTTAAAATATTGGAGGCCGGTTTGGGTGTATTCGCATGAACCAGCTTTAGTGATTTCAGACATGATTTTTTAGGAAATTTCTGCGCGTTGGAGGTAGGAGAGTCCCCTGAATCCCCGTTGTTAGGCCTTTGTCGTCCTTTTTGTGTTGATCCCTACACTTTAGTGTTATAACGAACCACCACTCCAAATTAAACTGAACCTACCACAAATCAGGTGACTTTTATTCAGTTTTGTTCTGATGCAGTTAGCAATTGCGAGCAACCTGATCTAGTTGAGAATATTTTGGATGATAAAAGGTAATCCAGCTTATCAAGCTTCGAAACGAACCATTACAAAAAACTCCAGAGCAACCGTTTCAGGAAGCTAAACATACAAGTTGAATTACAGGCAGGGCCATCGAGAGTGCGGGAAAAGCTGTGTAGTAACCCTGGGGCCTGGTGTTGTTGGATGTCCGTTCGTGAATCGACATTTAGCAGCCCCCGCACCTATTAATCAAGGATCCATTGCAAAACAACTTGATTGTTCGCTTGTGTATTGTACATATAGTCTACATATGAAAGTACATATATATTTTTTTGTCTAATCGTGTAATTCGCTGCGGCTGCGAAAAATCAAGGTAACGTCATCATTTGATGAAGTGGGAATTGATGAAATGGGAAAATATAATTTTAGAGGCAGTTGATGAAATGGGAATTGAAGAAATGGGAAGACACCCATTTGACACCCCAAGAATAAAAATAAGAGGTTCGGTTTGGATGACGCGTTCCGCATCATGAGAACCTATCTTACAAACTGTCCGAAGCTCGATAGGAGGGATCCAAGAGTGTAAAGGGCTGACACTGCCTTATTTACCTCTAGAAATCTTTGATTATCTCCCTTGATTTCCATTGGACCACTTTTCCGTTCTCGGTGGGTCAGCTAGTTTATTTTAATATGCAACTAACATATAATTCCTTCTTTAAAGCCAGTAATTTGGCAACAGTGCTAACTTGTCTCGATTCCAGATCTCTGTATACACCTGACCCAGAGAAAAAAAATCCGGTGTTATTGTTGTTCGTTCATATTTCATATTCATGATATTTTATCCGGTGTTGTTTCTGTTGTCGTCGACATAGCTGTGAACAGTTTTAAGACTCCATGCTGCGGCAGTGAAGACAATCATGAGAAAGAATCTGGAAATAAGGATAAAGGACTTGTGAAGGCATGTGTCTTAACAACTTAACGACCCCATCTCAACAACCGGTTCGCAATTGAGGGAGTTAATGCAGACCGACTCAATATACGCCACACCTAAAAGGTCTGACGAAAGGAGAGAAATTCATCAGGAGTTGTGGAGGATTTTAATCGAAATTAAGCGTGAGGGTAAGAGCAACAAGGTCTGGGCGGATAGCTGAATGAAGAGAAGCCAGCTTTTGAGGAATGCTTAAATGGAATATTTTTTGCGGGTGTTCAAATTGAGGTCAAGATTTCCGAAGCATGTAGTTTAGATTTTAGGTCATGATGTATAGGTTCCGGGTGATAACTCAGCGTTCTACACAACATTGCCATTCATTTCTGGCATTTAACCTTGCTCGAGTAAGGGACAGATCAAGTTTAATTTGGCGTTTGTGCTATATTGGATAGTGGAGTTATTTCCCTTTTATTTTCTATAGAGATTTTCATGATTTTAAATATGCAGGTCATAACATAAACCAAACTTGATATAGCCCATCCATATTTGCTACATGACCTTATCCAGAGAAAATGCTGATCGAGTTCAAATTTGACTGTGGCCCGACGTTTCATTGGGGAGTTATTGCCCCTTATTTACTTGAATTTCCATGATTTCGGGTTTCTCCTTGATGGTTACAAAACAGTGTTTTTGTGCAAACAGCGCCTCTAGCGGTTTGCACCCCATCCTTTAATGGAGGATAAACATTCCCGGATTTATCCGATTGGTACCCCCGTGGGAACCCCGGGAAGTGAAGCAGTGCTTGTTTACTGTGGTAAACAAGCTCTTTTTCACTGGTAAAATAGGACCCAGTCACTAATGCTTGTGGTGCGAGTCCTCTAAAATAGGCAACATGGGGTATAAACGATTGACTGACCTTGACTTTATCTCCATGTTGAGGTCATGATTAGCCATTGTGCAAAAGTATGTGACCTTAAACACCAATAAATAAATAAATAATCCGATTGGTGGAAAATTAACTGAGCTTGTAAGGGTGGGTAAAATTTTGAAGTGCATGTTTTGGAAAAAATATAAAATATTGGTGACAATTGTCTTCTGAAATGTGTAAGAGAAGATAAAAATTGGGTGGGGATAGGTAAAAATATGTCTTTCATTCAGTGCGAAACTGCACGGAGTATAGGAATCACCAAATTTAAAGGCAAAATTCACATGGCGACCTATATTCTTTTCAGTATATTTTTTTCATGAGATGATAAAGTAATTGGATAGATGGTTGTTTTTGCCCAAATCAGCTTGATGAGACGGAGAGAGGAGAAAAGATTAGCACTGTCGTCAATGGAAAAAAAACCCACTGTATTGTAACCTGATAACTCTTGCTGTGCATTACAATGTGGATCCATATTTGGCAAACAATTTTACTCACAGAGAATGTGGATTATGTTCGATTTTGATGATCGTGTTACATTCTGTTGTGGAGTTAGTGCCCTTTATTTTCTTAGAATATCCCGTGGGAACCCCGGGAAATGAAGCAGTGCTTGTTTACTGTGGCAAGTGAGCATTGTTTTACCGGTAAAACGGGAACCCGTAGCCAATACCTGGAGTAGAAGTCCTCTAAAATTTAAACTTGGGTAGCAACAATTGGCTGGACTCGACTGTATATCTATGTTGTGGTCACGACTAGCGATTGTACAGAAATATGCGACTTTAAAAGCCACAAACACCAACAAATAAATAAATAAATTTCATGATTTTAGGTCTCTTCGGATAATAACTTAGTCATACTTGCGACGGCCAGTCTATATTTGGTACAAGGCATTATTCACAGAATATGGTGATCAAGTTCTAATTTAACATTTTTTCAGACATTCCTTTGTGGTGTTATTTTTGTAGAATTTTAAAAAAATTTTAGTTTTCTATCTGATAACTCCATATGCACACAACCAACCTTCTGACCTTTGAAGTTACAAGTATGTGCTTTTTCAAGAAAAACCTCTGGTTGGCGCGTGTGTGTGCAGGCAAGGGAGACGGAAACAGGGGAAAGGGCTGCTGCCCCCCGCCTTGCCTGATGTTTGGGGCAAGGGGCAGCACGTGTCCTTTTCGTCAAAAGTGCCCTACTGCAAAAGACTTTACTTTCCGAGAAAAGATGAAGATCACAGACGGTGGTCAGTAGTTGAATGACCATGTACATCAACTTCTTCTTCATGTCCGCCCTTTTCCTTTTAATTTAGCATGCCCATCGTGACGCGTTCTGAACGTTGAGGTGAAATACTACGAGGCGGTGTGTTGCGTCCAAAATTCACGATCGTCCCACCCAGTTCATGGTCTTGACACATGGAATCAGCATACCCATCAACTTGTTCGTGTCCGGGGCACCTTGTTTCTCTCAACTTGTCCAGGGACGACATATGTATAATGCCAATACTATTAAGTGCCATATTACAATTTATACGTTGTAACCCCCGTTAACTCATACCCCTGCCCCCTTGTCCTCGGATGCTGATGGCACCCTTGTGTGTAGGCGGATACAGGGATCTGAAGAACACCAGCTAATGTAATCGAGTGTCAATCTGGATCTAAGACACCCGTGATTTTGTTCATCCTCACATATACCCCATTAACTATGTTTGTTTTAAAACTAGACAGCAGTCCAAGATAACATTAACCCGTTCCAACTGTATGAGATCGGCACATTGCAAGATACACTTTGATCAACGTATACGCATCTCATTAAAAAAAAACACTAAAAATATAAGGTGTTGTACAGCTTGATCAGCATAGGAGGGTTTTATGCATTGATCACCGTTGCTCTTGTTTTTATTATGCTTTATGTTTTCATTATGTCCGGCCGGCAGGCCGGCCGTCGTCGTCCGCCCGTTAACTTTTGGTTTCCACACAATAACTACTAAAGATGAAGAACCGCTTATTTGTTCAAATCATAATTTTTTTTTGGATTATCAGACAATGCTTCCTTTCGATTTTGGTTCATCTAGCCAATTCAATATGGCGGCCATATCCAATTTGGTTTTCGTTCAGTAATTAATGAATGCCGACTCGAGTCATTTTCATTTTTTAATTATGCATTGCTGGTGTCTAGAGGAAGCTTCCTTTCAATGTTGAACCAGTCAGATGAACCAAGATGGCCGCCAGTGGCCAATTCATTATAGCTTTCATGGCGGCCATCTTGTTTTTGGTTTCCGTCCAATAACTGAAGAACCACTTATTTGATCAAATCAGAATTTTAGGGGTTATTTTTGGATGACTAGAAAATGATTTCGATTTTGGTCCAACTAGCCAATTCCATATGGCCGCCATGGCCGCTATATTGAATTTGGGTTCCGTCCCGTAACTAATGACTGCTGACTCGAATCACTTTTATTTTTCAATTATGTATTCTTGGTGTCTAGAGGAAGCTTACTTTCAATGCTGAACCAGTCAGCTGAACCAAGATGGCCGCCAGTGTCCAATTCATTATGACTTCCATGGTGGCCATCTTGAGTTTGGTCTATATGTTTTAACCCTTTACCTAACACGAAAAGCAGACGACACTTGCAAACAAAATTCTTGAATAACTAATTTTTTTCATTTTTTGTCTCAAAAACAGTTTATGACCCCTCATTGGAACGAGCTCGTTCTAACGAGGGGTCATAACCTATGTTTTTGAGATGAAAAAATAATGAAAATTAATTGGCGATTTTTGAGAATAAGACTAGCCGATTTGGCCGTAACGTTGGGTAAAGGGTAAAATTGGCAAGCACATCAACATTGTTCATGCCTGGTCCAGACCGTTCCAGTGAAATACCACCAGGCGTAGTGTTTGTGTACAAAAATTCGCGATTGACCCACCAATTTTGTTATTTATTGGTGTTTAAGATCACATATTTCTGGTCAATGCCTAATCGTGAGCACAGTATGGAGATAAAGCCAAGTTCAGCCAATCGTTTATATTCATGTTGCCCATTTTATTGGCTTCCACTCCAAGCATTGATGACTGGGTCCTATTTTACCAGTAATACAGAGCCTGTGCACCACCCAGTGAAATAAAATGAGCGTCTGATGCCCCACTAGGTGGTGCTCTTGTTTTATTTCTATTTTTATTTATTTTTTTTTAGAACCCCCTCACCCTTACGCCCCTGTTCAAATGCTATGTTTTTGAGGTCAAATATTTAAAAAAAGAGTTCGTAGGTAAATGTGATCGCATATATGTCCGCTACTTGAGGTAAAAGGTTGAGATGGAAAGTTCAATTGAACTTCTCTTCAGATTTATTGTCAATATATTTTAACCATTAAGTGTTGCAAATCGAACCGCAAAATGCCGGTCCCGAGCTGGACAGCGGCCCGAACCGGACCATCTCTGCTGTAGCGGTACACAAACGAGCTGACAGCTCAAGTTGTTAATGTTTGGGGACATTTTTGGACTTTACTTTCCAACTTAACCCGTGAAATAACTCGGGAGAATTGTTCTGGAAACACGCTTCTCTAACAATCTAAGATCCAAGGCGTTCCAGAGATGAGACACTTGGCCATTACGAATGAAGACATAATTGATCAAATGCATTTTTCCCTGAGTATATTTATTTATTTATTGAGTTTTAATGACACTTTCGACACCAGGGTCACCCCCGTATCGGACAGTTTACGGGTGGAGGAATCGGGAGTACCTGGAACGAACCACCGAGCGACTACCAGGCCTCCCAACGTACTAACTCCACACAAGCAGGGTTAGCATTGGTTGGACACAAGTGCACCATCGACGTGTTTTACGCCTTTGTACACAGCGCCACCGAGACCGCACACCGGCAATCGGGATTAAGTTCCTTGCCCAAGGACACAACGCAGTTACCCCTGGCGGGGGTCGAACTATGGACCTTTCCGTTAGAAATCAAATTCCGTAACCATTGAGCCACCGCGCTCCCTCTCCGAGTGTAACAAGGCTCCATCTGCAATGCTAAAGCATTGCAGATGGCGCCTTGTTGCACCCGATGTCGACACGAGAAGAAATAAAATTAGCTTGTTACAAAGCAAAAATTCCTTATAGAATTCTTACTTTTTCTAGCAGTTTATCAAACATGTCTAATATCCACAAAAAATCTGCAGTTAAGCCCCTCCCAACCGAACTCCCCCCCCCCCCCCCCCTTCCAATTCATAACACAGAAGTCGTCAAAATGCCCAAAACTGGATAAAAAACGAAAACATTGTATTAGATTGCCTTCAACCAGACCACCAGGAAAACGGACAGCATACCCGTATTTTTAGGACCGGATCACGAGCGGCGGTCTGGTCCATATCACTAGACCGTTACTGCAGTTGGAATTTTGTTTACTTGATAGTATCTCCGTTCTATGGTTTTTGATTACTGACACGAAACAGACGTCAATCTTTGTCATTCATCATGAGTTTGAGTGTTTTTTCAACAAAACCTTTTTTTCAGATGATGGATATTTGTTGAGTAACATCCACTATTGATTTTTATTTGAGAAATGTAATCTCTACGTAATTTATCAGGAATAACCAATACTGAAATTGTCGAAAGAACGGAATTTAATAGCCGAAAAATTGACATCTCGAAGTAATTTAAATCTGAAGAAAGATCGAATACTGTCATATTCTTAGGGTACCGTATAGAAGTGTAATATCCAAAACGAACACGTCTGTGTTTATCTGAGCATGCAATCTTAATCAAACATTGAGATATTGAACGCTTCACTTTAAATACATTTTAAAAAAGCAATGTTTTTTTTTATTTCCAGTGAAAAGTGGTAGCCTAATTGTGATGATAGAGTAGATGTATTCTCTGGTCTATCACGGAATATTCTATTTGCATCTCAGATCGGATAATATTCAGAGTTCTTATAGAGCAGAGATTATTCTTGGTTTTATTCTTTCACGGATACCATATTAGAAGTGGTACGTTTACCATAACTCAAACAAATAGAAGGACATACTTGGCCCAATTAGTTTTGAATATCAAAATATTTCTTTTTGTGCTTCACAAACATAGCTCATATAAGGCCACACAAGGTAGATCTTCTGTTTCTCAGGCCATGTTTTTGTAAAATTGCATGCGGGCGGTTCTTTATTTTATTTTTTTATTTTTGTAATTATTTCTCTTTCCTGGTTTGTTTTATGTTTTAGGCCTCATAATCTACAGAATAGCGTGGGTGATGGTGTACTTCGTCCCTTGAGTGCAAGAAGGCTTTGCAATGCTAAACAAATTTATCAGTTTATTAACTTCAGTAAAATGTCAGACAAAAACCATTTAATTTTTATTTTTTGAAGTTGGCATTGGTCATAAAAAGAGAGCATGCGGCAGCCAAGAGGACCATGCGTGCGGGCCTGAAAAACAGATTTTTAACCATTTTTTGAAGCCTACATCCCCATTGGCATGAGCTGGTTCGAGTGATGTGTCGTGAGGTACGTTTTTTGGGGAGGGGGGGGGGGGTCGAGCTCATTCCAATGAGGGGTGTTAAGTTATGTTTTTGAGGCAAAAAAGAAAAATTATATGGCGGTTTTTGTAAATAGTTCAGGACGTATATATACGTTAGGCTGTGTGAAGCGTTCAAAGGATGTCTCGTTGTTAGGATACAGACCACAACGTTCTCCATATGGTGGTCGTTGTAATTAATTGTGTCACTGATCAAGAGAGAGACTTTGAAATGAATCTTGAAAGTGTTGGCTAATATCCAAAACAAAAGACCCCCCCCCCCTTCCCCAAATAAAACAAATAGGTGTGTTCCCCGTCACATGTCAGATAGACATTGGGCAAGGCACTTAATCCAGAATACGTTCGCGGAAGCGCGGTGGCGCAGTGTGCTCATGCGTACTGCCAGTGCCGCCGAGAGAAAATACGGGCCCCGGGGGGATCAATTAGATGGTACCACCTCACCTGGGCCCCCTTGTTTCAAACCCAACTTACCAAGGACCCATGAAAATATTCACCCTTCGTCCCACCGATATCTATTATGCCTCAATTGCCTCGCAATTTCTCAAAGACTAGATTGGGTTACACGAGAGAATGGTAAGAAGATATATATATATAGAGCAAGCATATTTTTGGTGGTCTAAATTTGTCATTCACAATTTGCTTTATTACAAATTACAGGCACTCTCCAATAATTTATAACAGAACAGACTTACAAGTACAAACAAAATATTATTTGCATTTGACTGAATACAAAACACGAGCTAGGAAAATATTGGTATTTGCTTTGGTACCCTCATTTTTTGGAAGCCCCGACAGTGGTTTCTGGCACTTCACCAGTTAAGTTACTTAGACTTTACCATTCAAGATACAATATTTGGCTAACCTGTCATCCGTTTGCGTAGATTCAAATTTGCGTAACCTCCACGCGAACGGAACGAACGTTCTCGTCAAATTTTTCACACTACTAATCATGACCAAATTGCGCAATATGAAACAAACCTTAAGGCAGCTGGAACAAAAAAATTCTTTCCGAAAGGACATTGATTCACATCTGGTCAGCTGACGAAAGAATTATTTTTAGCATGTATTTTGTAGGTGTTTTGCATTTATTTGATTAAAGCTGAGTTTTGAACATTTGCTTATGTTGTTGCATGATGTTCTCAACCTACTATTTTAATTAACAAGTTTGCTGAATCCATGCCTTCTGAATCATGGCTTTGATTTCGTGGGAGGGGCGGCGGAGGGTTTTTTTGGTAAAACAGCAAAAGCAAATATCACAAACAGGGCCTTTAAATACATTTATTTTAGGGACACCGTTTTACCCTAATTTGGGGACATTAAAACCACAAATAACAGTTTTTCCTGTTATGTTTTATTGTCATGGTTTTCTTGGTGTTTCTGTGGTCATATTTTGATGGAAGGTATTCTAAAATGCGGAAGAGGCACAGAGAATTTATATATTTTTCTTGATTCATTTCATTTATTTATTGGTATTAAAGGTCACATATTTCTGCACAATGGCTAATCATGACCACGACAGTTTTACGGGTGGGCGAAGCCGGAGTACCCGGAGAGAACCACCGAACAACGTCGAGCAACTGTCAGCTCCCCAACATACTGACACCACGCATGCAATTTTAGCATTGGTTGAGGACAGGTGCACCATCGACTTGCAGTAGGCCTTAGTACGCATCACCACAGTGCCCCCACGTGGGCAATAGGAGTGAAGTGTCTTACTTAAGGACACAATGCGGTTGCCACAGGTGGGGTTCGAACCGAGGACCTCGCGACTTGCAGCCTGCGCCTCTGCCTACTGAGTCACCGAACCCCCGCCCCCCCTCCCCCCCATTTTTGTTGATGCCTTCACACCTTCTCTAATTTGGGGATACTTGTAAAGGTGTGAAATTGGGGTAGTCTAAAGGCCTGCACAAGCTAATAATGAAACTAGGTTCTTGAGAAATGTTCAAGTGGTCATTGTACAACATTTTTTCCGCTGATACAATACAGTTTTGAAGATTAAAATGTTATTGTTATTGATCTGAGGTCAGAAAAAACAGAGAATATGCTATGTTTGTGTTCCAATAATCTGTACCGTAACAATTACATGCAAAGTACAGTGCTTGTCTTCCTGTTTGTTTATAATAAATTGCACATAGACAATTACATGAAGTGTCTCGCCGACTGAATACACACAAAGCGTACTTTGCAATTTGACCCAAAATGACCGCTACATTTTGACCAGTTTTCAGAAACTTGATCAAGTATGAATGACAAACGACAATTTCCACTACCGGTACCTGAAACCGGTAATGAAATAATATTTGCAAACACCCGTGCAGTTTTTTTTTCCAGTTATTAACTAACATGAAATTCCGTGCTTCTTATTTTGTTACTATCTGTTAAAAATCGCTTCCAGGACATTTCAACATTCGATAAAAATATTTGTAAAACCCCTCACATGTCATGCAATTACCTCAATTTTTAATGTCACTTTTCAGACCCCGAGCATTTTTATTTCAGCATAGTTTAGTTTTCCAACATGATTTTTCATATTTATTTATTTAAAATAAACTGAAGTTGAAAATGAAAAATAAATAAACAATTTGTGTTCTATTACTTCTTTGCTATTTTATCAATAATAATCACTACTTTTCTGGAGAACGGTTTGGGCCAAATTGCCGCAAGGTTTGGGTTGGATTAGCGGCGGGTTTAGGTCAAATTGCTGTGGGACAGTTTGGATGCAATTCTCACAGATGACAGTATATTATTAATTATTATAGAACACATCGAATGTGGATTACTGGCAATACTACTGATATATTTGCTCAATATATATTAATATTTTTCAATAATTACTGCTTAGGAGTTAAAAAAAAATATTGTAGTGTATCTAAAATGTCTTAACAAATATATGTACTGTCACTATTGCTGTTCTTTCGGACGAATCTTCCCTGGGACGAGTTTTCCCTTGCCGAATCTTCCTCCTGTTCTCGAAAAAAGATGACATGATATTTTCGATGGCGTAAAATATCTAAAAAGGTAATAATTTTCCATTTTTTTAGTATTCGAAACTACGAAGCCTTGTTCTTAAATACAGATGGACACCAAAAAGTAACAAAATATTACTTTGTTTTGATTTCTAACGGGACCGAAAGTAACCTATCACTATCAACTAGTTTCGAGCCATCATTTCATCACTTTCACAACACCATAAAATTTGGATAATTCAAAAATTGCGTTTCTCTTCGTCTTGATACTTCAAGAGCTACGTGTTCATGCAAATCTGTATGAAATCGTACTAATATAATCAACAATATCGTCAGTGATATTACAGGAGCCTGAAAACCTGATCTAAAGAGACAAATAAGCTCCAATTGACCTGATATCACCCCTACTTCAAAATACCCCTTATATATAATGTGTCTATTATATATATAAGGGGGGTATTTTGAAGTAGAGGTGATATCAGGTCAAATGGAGCTTATTTATCTCTTTTGACCAGGTTTCCAGACGCCTGTGGTTATATCTGCGTTTTTCGATCAAGGTAATCATTCGCCCGATTTCCCCATTCACAGAATTGGACAAGTTGCCACGAAATCAGGAGAGTTCGATCCGAAATAACGAGATTTTTATCTGAGAATACTGACAAAGCTCCAAACGGACAAAATTCGAGTGATGTGTTGCCAACGTAAATATCACGCAAAATTCAGATGCGAGTAGTGTTGTAAGAGAAAACGAACGCATTTGACATTTTGTTTGATTGTTGATATTGGTTCAAAAATTCTCAGAGGGGGGTAGTACAATTGCAAGTCAATTGGCAATTCGACACTAGAAGTCACGTGATTTTTTCTTTGAAATTTACTTTCCAATTCAATAATCTCTTTGACGGCATAGAGAATTCTGTTATGGAACACATTTGTCTGACTGGGTATGTGGCTATGTGCAACCCCTTGCGGGCCTTCGGGTTCCTATTACGTTCAGGAGTAAATGAAGAAAAGCTATTTATAGAAATAACCAATTGAAATGAATCATTAGCATTTTTAAAGATGTGGCAATTTGCCAGCTGGCATATTGCCATATCTTTTGAAATGCTCATGATTCATTTTCGTCATATATGTTCACTTGTCGAAAATACATTTCGAGGAAATACACTAATAAATGTTTCCCTGTATTAGCCCCTGGGTGATATGTTCTCTAGATGAAAATTTAAGCCTCTGCTTGTGGATGTAATCAACAAAGTCTATTTCTGGGCACATTCGACTTATTTACAGACATAACCGGCTGGCGTTTTGCAGACTTAATCGGCTTGCAGACACAACCCGCATTCCCGACTTATTAGATGGCAGCTCACGTGTGTAGAAGCCGAGTATAACAGTAACGTGTTGTGTACCGTGCATCCAGATGGTGTTTGATAAACAAAAAACGTACAGTTTGTTATAACTTTCGCTTACAGTCATAAAGTTCAAGTATTTACATTAAACTTGAAACATTAGTTACCGTGACCTTGTTCCTTACAACTACCGGTTCGCATGTTTATTTACTTCTTATATGAAAACGTTGCTTCTTCACAGAATTTTCTCTTTTGTAGAGTTTTTTTTTACTTCGAACAACAATGACGTCTCATGGGAAGCATATACCAGAATCTGTCAGCGTGTCTATGATGCAGAGGCAGAAATTGACAGACGAGGCGAATGAACCAGGTTTTTCGGAAAAACAGGACGCTCAGAAGAATGGAAAGTTTCGTATGGTGAATACAGGGAGAAATTTATTACGAGTATCTTGTTGTGTTATGTGTTTTTCAGTGGGGTAAGTCATTGAAGGTTTCTTGCAAACTATTTTCTGTAAACTTCCAAACCCGAGACTTTGATATGAATAATACATGTACCAGTATAACAGTTTTGAACAAAGACGAAAGAAATAAGCAACTTGATTTCTTGCAGAAAGTTTTGCAAAATTTTATGAGTTTTTCTCACCGATTGTGAAATTTTGCCCAACCAGTGTTCCCATTAGTTTTAAACAGGTTTTATCGGAGAACAAATATACAAAATAGATACACAGTGTGTACATTGTGTACAACCAAATATAACAGTTGGAGTATTGTCAGAATTGAATCTTCAGTTTATAAGAGAATCGGGATTCGACTTCAGAGTAGATGCTTATGTAAGTCGTCTCCTTAGCAAGAGATTTAAAAACAATAATTGTTTTACTTTCATATTGATGGGTGTAGGAGGGAGGGGGGGGGGGGGGGTGTCTTGAATCAAGTTGAGTGCAAGATAAACGAACCCGAGAGGAGAAAAACGAAAAAGAATGTGAGAAAAAAAGAAAAGATAAAGTACAACATAACACACGATTGCGTCTAGTTAGTTGTTGGTGTCATGGTTGACAAGTGTTGTAGCACGATTCCAAAGCGGATTGTCGTGCCGAGATGTGTCTTACGTCAGTTTACGTACAGTAAAGCCGCCATGAACTGGTCACCTTCCATGGATGGGCAATATTCCTATGGAAGCAACAATATTAGATTCCAAAATCGTATAAAAGGAGTAATCATAAAAACTTTAATTAATGAAGCATCGGGTGCAACCCGGTGCTTCATTAATTAAATTTTTTGCTGATGATGATTTGTATTACCTGGCGAAAACATGCGTGGATATCACTGCCCACGCGTGGATTATGATAAGTCCACGCCACGGCGACTGTACTGTATGTTACAAAATAACCATGTTTCAGTACTTGTTTAATTGTAGGTATATGGACTTGGAGGATTGAGTTATATGGAACCGACAGTCATGGGTTGAGAATATTCCCCCAAAATGGAGTAGCGCTAAATGCTATTTTACAGTCGGTTAATTGGCGTGAATTCCTACAAAATCACCTGGATTCAGTGCATTGGAAGAGTCTTATGAGTGTACGGGGTGAGGGTGGTTGTTGTGAAAGAACTGAATTCATTCAACTATCACCTGTGAAGATGTACTGGTTTTATAATAATTAGAAACCTGACATTGAGTAATCGTTAAAAAACCACACCCACATCAAAGTTTTTCCAATTAGCTGTCAACTTCAAGTTAACCTAATTGTTATAAACCTGTACACCGTCAGCAAAGTTATTAATTCTAAATTGTTAAAATCACATACATTGTGTTCAATGCAAAATTAAACACTTATATTAACGAGTCAATAGAAATGATGGAGCTTTCAAGTCCTTTCATTCACGTCAATGAAGACAATATCAGCCGTGGAGTGGAGCCGTCTGTTGAAATCGCATAACTATAAAAATCACTATTTTCAAAGTGAAATGGAAACATTAAAACAAAACCATAATTGAAATATTTTTATAGAATCAAATAATTTAAAGTTTACTTTATTCTGAATGATGTACGCGGAATGCATGCTATTGATGGTTAATATATATTTTTAACTTTAAAGCTACCGCAGTCAGCCTTTTTTCATAAATTCATAAGGAAATGCACACAAATAAAATAAGATATTTAAAACAAAAATGGAAACATGAAGAATTTTGTATAGCAATAAGTATTAAACATCACTTTAAAGAGGATGCCCAAAACTATTTGACCATATGTACGCGAATTTTATTGAAAAGCAAATATGGATGAAAAATGAAGTTTTATTGCTTTCTCCCATTGACCTCTATAGTAAATTGGATAATGAAGATAGCTCTGTTTTTCACGCATGCGCAACTAGGGGGATAGAAATAGTTGTACATGCAGGTAAAATAATGTTGACACTACGCGTTTTCGTGTAGCCTTCCCATTTCTACAAATGCGCAGATTTCCTGCATATTTCATGAAATGAGTATCATTTATAGTCGCTCATGTCGCCAAATGGACAGTCTCTGATGAGAAAATTTTTAAAAATTTCAAACCAAATTTGCTGTAGTACAGAGAGGTCAAAAAATAAAGTAAAGGCACATATGAAATAACCTTTCTCAAAACAGTTTTGGAACATGAACATCTTTCAGTCCAATATTTACTTCTACAATGAAATCGTTTACACCCTGACAGCGGAAGATACTGTGCTCCTTCACTTATCGAATGTATAGAGGATATCTAGTGATATTGAGTGAGTGAGTTATCTCATGAGTGACCGAGACAAATGTTTTATTTTTCGCGAGAGCTTGCCACTCAAAAACACTAGATTTTCTTTTTATTATACGCTTTTTATAAGAATCTGATCATTCCTATCAATAATTCCACTCGCTTCAACCTTGAATTGATGCATGAAAGTAAACAGCTAATGCGCATGGTACGCGGAAGTGATTTGATCGATACTCGGAACAGGTAGCGTCTTGCTATCTGATTCAGGTTGCGGGTTTCAAGCATCAATGCAAGGTGAATACGTGTTGAATTATTGCTGCAAATGATCGGTATCCACTTTAAACACTAGATTTTCTTTTCATCAGAGGAGGTTTTAGAACAAACTGATCATTTCCAGTGATAATTTGACTCGTATTCACCTTGAAGTGATGCTTTGAAAGCCGCCATTTTGACTGATACCGTGAAAGTGAAAATTTCTATATCTTCATAGTGGGGGATACGATTTCTATGTTTCCACAATTTTTTGGACCATGATTACCTAGTCTACCATATATAAATTGCCTTTGACATAAATTTTAGCTTCACCCACCAACCGTGGTAAACAGCCAGCAATGGGATTTCAAAAGCTAAAATTTACACCTACAGTATAACCACATCCAAGTTGACCTTTGATTTGACAGGGTCTGTTTATATATGCTGCAAATATTTTTGGAAAGAGGATGACATGGTTTGCAGGAAATCGTCACCTACCGTTTTTGTTTTTTCTTGATACAAATTGTCTGTGTCTGGGACTTGAGCGTGCTCCTGATATTTATTTCAATCTCTAATGGATATGTTGAAAACGGCTGTGAAGTGAATTATTTATTTTAATAGCACCATTGTTTATATCACTCCTAACGAGTTATACGTTACGTCAGAACACAATTCGGATGGAGTACGGGGCATATGAATCAACGACCCGAGTTGGACGTTTTCAAGTACTTCGCACGCGACGTGGACTGGTTGAAATCCACGCGTGTGTAGTTATGTCCGCGCATGCGTTTACCAGGTAATAAAACCTTCATCAGCAAAATTTAAGTAATGAATCACCGGGTTGTACACGGTGCTTCATTTAGTAAATTGTTGGTGATTATTCCTATAATTAGTGTTTGAAATCTAATATTATTGCGTCCGTAGTAATAATGCCCACCATGGAAAGTGACCAGTCCACGGCGGCCGCACTGTACTTTTCCTGAATTATGCCCTGTATTTATACCATGATTAAACCTGAACGAGGCTTATAGATTTGAAGAAAGATATCAACTTTCTATCTCCTGCCCAGCATAACATTGTTTTGTGTCGTTGCAATTCTTCCACGTCATAACGTTAGCCACATGTCTATCGACCAATCGCGTGCATGTGCTCAAGCTGTCCCTCCAAACGTTAAGTTATGAATTCTCCTTGAATGGACCTCATCGGGCCTGTAGCAATGAGGGGTATAATTTATCCGAGAGGTAAAAAAAATAAATTTTTCCAGTTGTTCCAGATTTGTTATTTTTACAAGTGTTGTCAGTTTGTCGGTCCAAGTGTCGAATCAAAAATAGAGAAATGCAATGAAACGCCATTGAAAAAATAAACTGTGCAATTGAGTAGGCTTGCTAGATAAAATAGGGTTCCCTAATGTCCGAGCACTCTTTGTTTCACAAACAAGGCAGTTGAAACAAGTATTGTTACAAACATAGGCGGCAGAAGCTGGTGAAAGTTGGGAACACAAGACCTCGTCGGATTAACCATGTTTCCGCCCCTGGGAGGAAATTTGAAAACGGATCCTTGTATTACAGTGTCATTGATTCTTAGGTCTTGACAGGGTCAACGCAAGGGGTTATAAACTGTGTGGGGAGGGGTACCGGTTGTAAGCCAGTATATACGCCACGCCTTCGATACGACTGATGGCCCCCTTTCATGCCATTTACGCCACAAATAATAATCATATTTTACCAAATGTTCAAATACGCGCTAGTTTCATATAACGTATTGTTGTGATTTTGTCTACTTCTTCTACTGCAACCATCTTCCAACCCGCCAGAGAGAGAGAGAGAGAGAGAGACAGACAGACAGACAGACAGACAGACAGACAGACAGACAGACAGACAGACAGACAGACAGAGTAGTGGAGGATTGTGATCAAAATCGGAAATAAGGGGTCAGAGCAAAGTGGTCTATGTGTGGTTTGTGGAATAAAAAGACTGTGACTGAAATACATAGATGACATATTTGCAAGGCGGGAGGGGGGGGGGGGGTCGATGAAGCGAAAATTGAGGACGATATTAGTGGATCAGTTCAACTGGTGGATCTGTCGGACAGTTTTACGGGTGGATCAAGCCGGAGAAACCGGAGAGAACAACCGAGAATCGACGATCAACTGTCAGACTCCCCAACGTGTTAACTCCGCGCAAGCAGGGCATGCATTAGTTGAAGAGCAGTGCACCGCTGACATGCAATACGCCTTAGTACGCAGCGCCACCGTGCCCCCACATGGGTAACCGGGCGAAGTGTCTTGCCCAAGGACACAAGTACTTACCCCTGGCGGGGTTCGAATCGTGATTCTTTCGGTTTGAAGTTCAATTCCATAACCACTGAGCCACCGCGCTTCCTAAGCTTGGAGGAAAAGAGTGAAATGCGGTAACATTAAGTGCTAAATGTTTAATTGGGGACAGTGGATACAGAATTTACCAAAAATCGACCTGTGCTAACTAGAAAAATTAATAAGTGAGGAGTGCGGGACATCATCAAACAGTTCGTCTTGGTGTGATGGTAGGGGGGGGGGGGGGAGTGGGCTGATGAGAGGGTAGGACTCGGATACTTGAAGCCTTCTCATCTGAGAACTGCGACAAGTCAGCAGCAAGTGTTATTATATTATTAGAATTATACACACTGATAATATATTTAACATGGGACCTACATTTTGTCAAACGAAGGAATACGGCTACGTGATAACTTTTGGCCTTGAGGCGTCTCCGCTTGTGATGGAACGTTTTGCCTTCCAACAAGACTGAAACATCCCATCTCATGTCGAAACGTCAAAGGGATAAAATGCTCTGTGCCCCAGAAAGACACAATGCGCAGTCGACGACAGGGGTATGTCATGCACGTTTGAGCCATAGTTTGGATGACCTCGATAGATGACCTCGGAAGTGACGTCATGTCGCGTGGTCCAGTGGTGCGATGTTGTGTTGTCATGGTAACCCGCGTGAGTGGCCATCTTGTGACGTCACCCCCGTAGTGATACGTGGTGTTACTAAGCATGCGCAGCGCGTGTTGTTTGGGTGAAACGTGTTTCCGTCGTCCATTTTGAATACTGGACGCCGCCTTCTTGGTTTCTACGGTAGCACGTGGTTGTTATGTTACCCAAACGCTTCTTATAGGATAGGGGTATGTTCAGAGGGTATGTTCCTTTATACAGGAGTAAATATAATTACCACCATCAACCCGACAAGTTGTACTGTTTCGAATTCTTTCAGAATTCTCTGCTTCTATCTATCTATGCAATAGTTTAGGTCTACCTGACCATGTTCCTTTGTCCTGGCGCTAAGTAACCAATCAGATTGATTGATTTCCCATAATCTGTATGTAGAGTTATCTCCCTTGTGTATAAAAAAGCCTTTTTCATTCCCAAAAATAATAAGCTACCGAGCAGTTACTGAAAAGTCATTGCTCGAACGACTCGAAGCCCATTGAGCAAATGAGCTTTAGAGTAATTGCTCAACCGAGTGACTCCACATATTTCTCGAACGACTCGAAGCCCATCGAGCAAATGAGCTTTAGAGTAGTTGCTCGATCGAGTGACTCCACATATTACTTGAACGACTCGAATCCCATCGAGCAAATGAGCTATAGATCAATTGCTCGTTTGAGTGACTCGCACATACGACTCTTCGACTCATTTCAGAAAAATGCCGATAGGATCACCGATCCAATGCCGAGTTGTGACAGCACAAAGGTGGGCTTAATCATTATCAACTTATCGCCAGTATACCAATTGTTTACAATTTACTATGTGAAGGGTCACTTTGACCTTGACCTTTGACCTAATGATTCCGAAATAAATAGAGCTTTTTCTTGCACCAGTGCCAACCTACCTATGAAGCTTCATGAACGTAGGTGGAACCATTGTCAAATTATCATCTGGAGACCAATTGTTTACAATTTATTATGTTCAAGGTCACTGTGACCTTGGCATTTGACCTAGTGAGTCCAAAATAAATATGGGGCTTCTACTCACCTAGGCCAACCTCCCTATGAAGTGTCATGATTGTGGGTCAAACCATTATCAAGTTATCGTCTTATTGTTTACGATTTACTATGCTTTGACCTTGACCTGTCACCTAACAAGTCCAAAATAAATAAGCATCTTCCCCTCACTGATGACAACCTAACTATGAATTTTCATGAACATGGGTCGAACCATTATCAAGTTATCATCTGGAAACCAATTGTTTTGATTTACAATGTTCAGGGTCACTGTGACCTTGACCTTTGACCTACTGGGTACAAAATAAATATGTTTCTTCCTCTCACGAAGGCCAACCTACATATAAAGTTTCATGAATGTGGGTTGAACCGTAGTCAAGTTATCATCCGGAATCCAATTGTTTACAATTTACTATGTTCAAGGTCACTGTGGACCTTGACCTTTGATCAAGCAAGTCCAAAATTAATAGAGTTCTTCCTCTCACCGATACCAACCTACCTATGAAGTTATCATCCGGAAACCAATTGTTTACGCCCGTTCGATGCCCGCCCGCCCGAATGCCCGCCCGAAGTCCATCGAGCAAATGAGTTGTAGAGCAATTGCTCGATCGAGTGACTCCACATACAGATCTTCAAGAATGTTGCTGGATTAAAGCTGACTTCCCAAAACCTGGTCCAAGTGAATCGTGTTGTAAATGGAGCCAAAATAAAAAATCTAGACATAGGTGTTGATGGAAAGAAACAAAGAATTGTGGATACTAGCCTATCATTAACCACCGAAGTTGCCACTACAACCAAGAGAATAAAGACAGAAGAACTGACTGATTCTTCCACTACAATCAAGAATGAAATTACTACTCACACTACGAATCAGTCTGAAGACAAGAGAATGATGCCAGCACCCATAAAGAACGAAGTTACCACTATGAAGAAGCCTGAAATTTCTACTGAAACTAAGAATGAAGTTACTACTACGAATCAGCCTGAAGTTTCTATTGAAACTAAGAATGAAGTTTCCACTCAAACCACAAATGAAGTTTCTACTGAAACTAAGAATGGTGTTCAGAAGTCTGAAGTTACTATTCAAACTATGAAACAACCAAAAGACAAGAAAGAGGAACCCAAAAAGAAGAAAGATGCCAGTCAGGAAATTAAAGCAACCAACAAAGCCAAGTTACCAGCTGTCAATGAGAGAACGTGTTTTATCCAGAACCAAGCCAGACAATGGGAAGAAGCTTCAATCCACAAGAATATGAGATGGTTAGCCCATGAGAGAAGACAGAAGAACTACAAAGACGAAAATGCTGCCTTGAGAAATTGAATTGTAAACTGTACACTCGAATAAAATTGAATGAAATGTTATATACTGTTGTTTGTTTTTTATCTACTATCCCAACAGTCGTAGAGCAGTATGTGGAGTCTCTCGATCGAGCAATTGCGCTATAGCTCACTTGCTCGATGGTCTTCGAGTCGATCGAGCAATTGCTCATGGAGCAATTACTCTCTTGGCTCTTTAGCTTATTTGGGAAAATCCTACTTACGGAATCCCATTTTTTTTCAAAAACAAATGTCTGATCTTCGGCACCTCTTTTTTCTGAAATGAGTCGAAGAGTCGTATGTACGAGTCAGTCGAACGAGAAATTACTCGTTAGCTCATTTGTTCGAGGGATTCGAGTCGTTCGTGCATTATGTGGAGTCACTCGATCGAGCAATTACTCTAAAGCTCATTTGCTCGATGGGTTTCGAGTCGTTCGAGCAATAGCTCATTTAGCAATTACTCTCTTGGCTCTTTAGCCTGTTAGGGAAAATCACCCGTTTCAAGGTATCCTACTTACAGAATCCCTTTTTAAAAAGAAAGTCTGGCCTTCGACACCCCTTTTTCTGAAATGAGTCGATGAGTCGTATGTGCGAGTCACTCGAACGAGCAATTGCTCAAAAGAAAGCTCATTTGCTCGATGGGATTAGTGTAGTGCGAGCAATATGTGGAGTCACTCGATCGAGCTCTTACTCTAAATCCCATTTGCTCGATGGGCTTCGAGTCGTTCGAGCAATATGTGTAGTCACTCGATCGAGCAATTACTCTAAAGCTCATTTGCTCGATGGGCTTCGAGTCGTTCGAGCAATGACTTTTCAGTAACTGCTCGATAGCTTATTAGTTTTGGAAATGATATAGGCTTTTGTTATACACAAGGGAGATAACTCTACATACAGATTATGGGAAACCAAGCAATCTGATTGGTTAGTTAGCGCCAGTAAAGTGAACTAATTGGGTGATCTAGATAAATGAAACAACAAGAGTACTCGGAATAGGGTCAGGACCAACAAGAACAGACCAGAAAAGCTAAATATAGTAATAATACGCAAAGCTGTTCCAGCTGATAGGCTATTTTACTCTACTGGAGTATACTCCAGGACAAAGGAACATGGTCAGGGAGACGAAAACTATTGCATAGATAGACAGAAGCAGAGAATTCTGAAACAATTCGACATAGTACAACTTGTCGGGCTGTGTGTGGTAATTAGGGTTACTCCTGTACAAAGGAACATACCCTACGAACATACCCCTATCCTATAAGAAGCCTTTGGGTAACATAACAACCACGTGCTACCATAGGCCTCGTTTCCTGTTAAAAGGTCATTTCCGAGGTTATTGGATATGGCTATTTTTAGCTATAGTTTTAGTTTATGGTGGTGTGGATTTAGTAAATAATTCTCATTAATAGTGATATGGCCAAAATAATCTGTTGATGGTCTTGATTCAAACTGTGTATTGTCAAGTGCATTTCAATTGGGGGTCAAGGTCACATGGAAGTGTTAAATGACTAACCCAGACCTGTTTGGGACCTGACAATTTGCAGTTTACAAATGGGATAATTTTTGTGTAAATGTGCTTTGAGAAAGCCTTCTGAAAAAATGAATAAGAAACCCATATGTTTTTTATTTGTTAGAATGATCATGTTATGCTGTAAAATCTTTAGTGGAGGAATGAGGAATTCCTATAACAGAGTTTTATCACTATCGATGCACGAAAATTGGCGATTTTTCCCCAAAATGAGAAAAGTTTGACCATTTTGAGCCATTTTTTTAACTATCAACTGTGTCATTCAGCTGAGTGTATTTGAGTGATATTGTAAGATTTTTGTTGTGTACAGTTGTCTCCAGAAAGGGCCATATTCAGAGTTTCCAGAAACTATATACATTGTGAGTATTGTGAATAGGGGAGGTAATTTAAATGCGAAATATCCTCGGCTGTGTTAATCAGAAGCTGCACATTTCTTCAAAAGCCGACATTTTCACCTGAATAACTGTAACGAGACCATAGAAACCAAGAAGGCGGCCTCCAGTATACAAAATGGACGACAGAAACACGTATCACCCTAACAACACGCGCTGTGCATGCCCGCTAGCACCACGTATCACCCCGGGGATGACGTCACAACATGGCCGCTCACGCGGGTTATCATGACAACACAACATGGCGCCACTGATTCACGTGACATGACGTCACTTCCGAGGTCATCCACCGAGGTCATCCACCGAGGTCATCCAAATTTTGACTCAAACGTGCATGACATACTACTGACGACAATGCTTGTTTACCATTTCCATCGTCACCAAGCAATCCGAAGCTGCAACTTTTTAAGGCGGGACAACCAGGTTTACCCCTTTACGTAACGTAGATAGAAAAGGCATTTGTAAACCATTTATTCAATCTTTAAACAGTTTCATTAATTTTTTTCCTCTTAAACATAGCTTATTACACCCCCCCCCCCCCAACCAATCCCCCCATTGACAAACAATCACGCTAAACTCTTATTTCCCACCACAGCGCTCAGATCTTTGGATTTTAAGAATATGCTCGTCGGATTCAATCCATTGAGAGGCAAGTTGCTATGGTATAGGGAAAACCTTTCGTATCTCCTCTCCTTAGCGTATTGTCTCGCTTCTTGGGGTACAATGTTAAAAGACCATGCGCTCCTCGAGTACAAAGTGAAGAATAATTGATCTTAGTCAGTTATTTCTAATTGGACAATAATTACAAATGCAAAATGAAGTATAAGATAAGATAAGATTTATTCAGCAAATACACCAGAATAAAGGCAGATTGCTACACACAGAATCAACATAAACCGAATCATAAAACACACTAATTCATATGACATACAAAAATGATATTACAGATAAGTACGGAAGCGTTGAGGCGCCAGTTGAGTATTATTTCTATCTTGCACGTGCAAGTTAGCTATCTTGCACCTGCAAGTTACTATCTTGCACGTGCAGGTTAGCTATCTTGCACGCGCAGGATAGCTATCTTGCACCTGCAAGTTACTATCTTGCAGGTGCAGGTTAGCTATCTTGCACGTGCAGGTTAGCTATCTTGCACGTGCAAGTTACTGTCTTGCACGTGCAAGTTAGCTATCTTGCACGTACAGGTTAGCTATCTTGCACGTGCAAGTTACTATCTTGCACGTGCAGGTTAGCTATCTTGCACGTGCAGGTTAGCTATCTTACACGTGCAAGTTACTATCTTGTACGTGCAGGTTAGCTATCTTGCACCTGCAAGTTACTATCTTGCACGTGCAGGATAGCGTCATTGCAACTCTAACCGTCTTTCACTCTCTATGCCTGACTTTTCCTATTCACACCCCCAACATAAAGCATCCACACCTAGCCTGCGATGCAATCGATGCGAAACGTACATATCCAGGCGGCTAGACATGGCCAATGAGCCTACCGTGGTTGTCTCAGCGATAGGAATGTCCGTATTCCGGGAGGGAGTCCGGCAAATCCGAACCTAGGTCCGGCAAATTGGGGCTAGGTTGGACCCGTATATACTACTTTTGATGAACTCGCCTTCAAATATGACTATAATGATGTTCATCAAATATAACTAACTTCCACTGCAAGATAGGTAACCTGCACGTGCAAGATAGTAAGTTGCAGGTGCAAGATAGGTAACCTGCACGTGCAAGATAGCTAACTTGCAGGTGCAAGATATCTATCCTGCACGTGCAAGATAGCTGACCTGCACGTGCAAGATAGTAACTTGCAGGTGCAAGATAGCTAACCCGCACGTGCAAGATAGCTAACTTGCAGGTGCAAGATAGCTATCCTGCACGTGCAAGATAGCTAACCTGCACGTGCAAGATAGTAACTTGCACGTGCAAGATAGCTAACCTGCACGTGCAAGATAGCTAAGCTGCATGTGCAAGATAGTAACTTGCAGGTGCAAGATAGCTAACCTGCACGTGCAAGATAGTAACTTGCAGGTGCAAGATAGCTAACCTGCACGTGCAAGATAGTAACTTGCAGGTGCAAGATAGCTAACCTGCACGTGCAAGATAGTAACTTGCAGGTGCAAGATAGCTAACCTGCACGTACAAGATAGCCAACCTGCACGTGCAAGATATTAACTTGCACGTGCAAGATAGCTAACTTGCACGTGCAAGATAGAAATAATACTCAACTGGCGCCTCAACGCTTCCGTAGATAAGTCCCTCTTGTGAAGGAAAAGCTGGACCATGTTACAAATAACATTGCACAGCACTGGATTATCATTAGTCATTATTACATTAAATTTGTCCATTGTATCCATTAGGGGAAAGTCAATTTTTTCGTTGAAATTGCGCGAAATAACTTTTCTCTCAATAGTGCATAAAGTGGACATTCCATTACGAAATGCCATATGCTTATTGAAGAAAATATAATGAAAGTGTTTTTTTTAGTTATTTCCATGTGGTAAAGATTATCTCACTCGAGGTTTTTTGGGAGATATCGTTGCCAGATAAAAACACGCTCTAGCATTAGACATCCCAGCCTCTACCCGATATAAACTTTGTATCGGATACACCCACATAGGTTGGACGATTCTCGCTAATAGTTTAAATACAGATTTAACCCATACTCACTTTGGCGTTTACTCTGTTCATTTCGCATTCGCGGCCAAACTTTTCAGAACGCAGAAATTGTGCACAACGGGTTGAAATAGTTAAGGCTAACCCACACCTAAAATATTTAGAGGATATCTAGTGTTTTTGAGTGGATATCGAAAATTATCTCATGAATGACCGAGACAAATGTTTATCTTGCGCGAGCGAAAATATCCATTTACCTCGGTCTCGAGTGAGATAATTTTCGGTATCCACTCAAAAACACCAAATTTTCTATTTATTATACGCTTTTTATAAGAATCTGATCATCCCTATCAATAATTCCACTCGTTTCAACCTTGAATTGATGCATGAAAGTAAACAGCTGATGCGAATTGATACGCGGAAGTGATTTTATCGATACTCAGAACAGGTAGCGTCTTCCGATATGATTCAGCTGGCGGGTTTCATGCGTCAATTCAAGGTGGTTACATGTTGAATTATTGCTGGAAATGATCGGTAAACATTAAAAATACTAGACTTTCTTTTCATTATACGTTTTTAGAACAAATTGATTTTACCTTGAAGTGATGGTTTGAAAGCCGTCATTTTGATTGATACCGTGAAAGTGAATATTTCTATATCTTCACAGTGGGGGATATGATTTCTGCCTTTCTGCAATGTTTTCGATAATCTATCATTTAGCGTATAATAAAACGTTTGTTTTGTATTTTATTTATTTCAGGGTTTGTCAATGGGCCAAAAGGATCATCTTTTCTTGATGTTCTGCAGTTAACTAACACGTCCACTGCTGCTGGATCAGCATACTTCACGGCATTATTTGTGGGAATAGGCGTTGGCTCCCTCTTATCCGGACCTCTAATTGACAGATTTAACAACACTGTAATTCTTCTTTGTGCGATTTTTGAGACATCGCTTACTATGTTTATTATGCCCTGGTGTACCCCGTATTGGAATATGGTGCTCATCAACTTGTTTCAGGGATTTGGTGCGGGATCTATCGCGACAGGTAAGTTTATTAATTGAAACATAACGTCGTACTGGTGTGGTGTCCGTCCGAAGAATGACACATATTTGAAAAAAAATTGAAAATATACTAATCTATAAAGTAAAATAACGTGGTTTCTAAAACAGTATTAGTTTGAAACTCCATCGCTAAAAGAAAGCCATGAAACTTCGAGAAAAATGAATTCTTCCTGTCCTGAAGAAAGTCTCTCCTCCGCATCTATTTGTCATGATGAGAATATTGGTATAGTACGTTTACCATATATTTTGAATGAATCGTCAACGCCACCTGGCGAGTGAACTTAACTGGTCAGTTTATACTTCTGTTTGTTAAAGTCCACCATTCCCCTCTCCACCAAAGAGCCACATTCCTGAATTATCTCGTCATGAAATTCGACTTTCGATAAAGTTATCACCCCTTGAAATTAGTAGTCTGGTTAGCAAGGACCAATTAAGAAGACTGAAAGTGTAAGTATTCAACAGACTCCCATAGCATCAGTAGAAAATAAAGCGTAGTTTCTTTTTGTTACTTGTAATAACCGAAAACAACAGACAGCTCTCCGAGCTGTCTGTTGTGTTCGTTTATTACAATTTTCAAAAGGAAAATTGGCTTTTTATGGCCAGCTAAACATAAGCAAGCATGTGACTGTCCACTTTGGCTCTTTGTTCAGCAAATGAGTTTTTACAATAATTTGCAAGATTTTATCCTTCTCAGTGGAAAAATAGCAAATCTTACCTCGTAGACTTTCATATCAATGGAAAAGATAGTGTCTGTATAATATGTCACGATGTACATCGATAATACAACTGCGCTGAACATTCGAAATCTCATTTTTTTTTAAATGAAATTACGATACCTTACCTTTTGTGTTGTCAAATTTGCTGATAACTTTAGAAAATTAAGGGGAGCGAACTTTCCTGTAAATGACGAAATTTGTCACCCATGGATGTTGGATGATCGGAGTTTGCACTTATAATTAGTATTTATTTATTTATTGGTGTTTAAGGTCACATACTTATGCACGTGACAGTTTTACGGGTGGAGGGAGGAAGCCGGAGTACCGAAGAGAACCATCGACCATCGACGAGCAACTGTCAGCTACTCAACATTCTAACTCTGTTCAAGCTCCGCTCAAGCAGGACTACAGCGGTTGAAGACATGCGCACCGTCGACGTGCAGTACGCCTTAGCACACGGCGTCATCGTGCCCCCATGTAGGCAATCGGGATAAAGTGCCTTGCCCAAGGACACAGCGTGGGTCGTCCCGGACGGGGATCGAACACGGGACCTCTAGCATAGAAGTCCAACAGTCTACCACTGAGCCACCGCGTTCTCACTTATTTTTAATGGATTATAAACTATTAGATATCGTTTGAATGTAAAGCCTGCATTTTCATCACGAAAAGTTTGTTTCGGGTGACGTTTGCTTGTGTTCAAACACCAAACCTCGCCACATCCTCAGCGACACAATTTTCTGTGTAGCCGTCATAAGCTGTACTATTTATTTATTTATTTATTTATTTATTTATTTATTTATTTATTTTGTACTTTTTTATTTATTTATTTATTTATTGGGGGTAGGGGGGGGGGAGTTCTCGTGTAGAACAAGCTGTTTTTTTCGATGTGCGGAACATCACGTGGATCGTGCTAAAACGTTTCATACAAACATTTCAATCAACGGTAGAACGGTAGGATTTAATTTGCTTGTCCAGAGACCTGATCTGGGTAGATGACAGTGTTAGACATATGTCGGTCGTGCAAAGAATGCACTGTTGTGCTGATGTTTGTTTGTCAGGCCTTCACTCATTTAAAAAAAACTCACAAGTGATTTAGCGCGGTTATCGAAGACATAGGCAGTCTTTGCAAGACAATAATGCTCAAATTAGTTCGTCCGTGTTTCGGCTTCCTTAGCAATCCATTGCCTCCTGCACATGTAGTTTATATTTTTCTTATTCTTACCACCCCCCCCCCCCCCCACACACACACACTCAGACACACTTAGCATCGCAAGAAAAGTGTTTGATGTGTTAACGGTATAGATTTATTTCACATCTACACAACTAATGTGACAGTTCCTTCTACGTGCAAACAACTTAGGAATGGCTGTTTAATTTTCTTACACTGAAGCTTTGGCCTTTAAACAACAAAGTCAAATCGGACCACTGATTGATATGTTTGTATGTAACGTTTTTGTATGGTCCAGGTGGTGTTCCGCACACCGAAAGAACTGCAAGTCAAAGGGAAAGGATGAAGGTCACGGGGATCCAAAATTAAGGCGTTATTATTCATCTCAGTGCCCTCTAATTGTGTTTGTGCAGAAGCATGGCGAAGGACTCCCGTGGAGCGTGAGACCTCCCCCGTGTAGTTTTTACTGTCGGGATACTTTCATCTGGATTTCAGTCTAAAGATATCGATAGCTCTACAGTACAGTCGCTGTGGAGTGTTCGTAATCCACGCGTGGGCATGATGTCCACGTATTCGTTTACCAAGTAATAAACATCATCAGCAGTAAAATTTTAATTAATGACGCACCGGGTAGTACCCTGTGTTTCATTAATTAAATTGTTGATGATTATTCCTCTAATTGGTGTTTTGAATCTAATATTATTGTATCCGTGGAAATATTGCCCAATTGTGGAAAGAGACCAGTCCACGGCGGCCGTACTGTAGCAAATAACCGTGTATTTTTGTACCAGACGAGATTTGATACTTGCGCTAATGTCACACACACAGTCGCTTATGAAATGCATGTTACAGTTGAAAACTGGAAGTTCTATCACAATTAGCGCAGAAAATGTTCCGTGTTAGTTCATTCGCTCCTTACTGCAGAAGAATGAAGTAGTCTCAAATACACAAGAACGTTTGCGCTGTGCAATGTAAATTAAAATACGCTATTAGCGATGTCGGTAGTGAAATCACGAACTGGACGGGGCAAACAGAACGAAAATATTGAGTCTACAGTATGTGAAAGGTGGATTGCTACTAAATAGCTGTGGGATATATTTATCATTCAGTAATTATTTACTTAATTTAATTATTATTTATTTAATTTCTGAGGACAAGACACGAGAATTACTTGCAAACTTCTATCACATGGACCATCGTATGGCACCCGGTGGTCCATGTGATGAACGTTTGCACGTGTTTCTCGTGCTGCTATGAACATAAATACTTTTCGAGTGGAGAATATATGGTGCTGTGGTTAGCTAGTAATCCACTCTCTTCATTCTGTATATGCAGTCGAATTTTAGTATCTATTTATGGCATAACATATACATGTATCCCAGTAGAGGTATGAATGATGTTAATGATCTCTCTTTACTAGTATAGAATTGTTGGGCACACAGTTTTTCTACGGGAATTGAGTTACATTAATGGCTCAGTCTGAGCTTGATATGGACAAAAAGTGCACTTACTCAGCGCGCTATTACTCCAAACAGTGCAGAATACAGTTGAAGGACTTCTAGTTTCAGATGTGAGTGAGAGATAAATAAAATACTCGCATGATATCCTTTTATTTTGTTTCAGCATGCACAGCCATATTGCCGAAAATCTGGGGTATGCAAAGAGAAGGACGGACATTTAGGGAAGCAATGAATGTCAGTTTTGCTTTGGCTGCCGTCTTGTCGCCATTAGCGTTGAAACCATATTTGATTCCGAAAAGTGACGACGTCGATATAGGCCAAAATATTTCCTACAATTTCTCCAGTTCCACGCCCTCTTCAATCAGTGATGTACACACAACAAACAAACTTTATACCCCATACTCAATTACATGTGCTGTTCTATTTGTTGGAATTTTCCCATTTGTCTATATGTATAGACGATGGAATAGAAAAAATGTCAAGAAAGATAGGAATACGGACACCAAATCTTCTGATCATATCCAGTCAAGAGAATTTCAAAGAAATAATTCTACTCTGTACAGTTTGATGTGTATAGGACTTGTTGGATTTCTTCTATTTTTCTATTATGCAAGCGATGCGTCATTTACCTCTTTTTGGCAAAATATGCTGCAGAGGGACTTGATTGGAACAGACAAAATGGAACGGATTTAACATCCACCTTCTGGGCAGCATTAGCTGCTAGTAGATTCATAGGGATATTTGCGTCCCACCTTTTCCGACCTTCTTCTATGATAGGTATTTGTTGTTTGGGAAATGTCCTTTTCACGTTGGGCATATATTTTGGAACAATATATAGTAAGGATGTATCCGTGTGGATATTTGTAGCTGCGTCAGGTGTCTCTATGTCTTTTATCTTTCCATCAATTTATTCTTGGACACAGGAAGACATTGCAAATATTAATGGTAAGATATCAGCATATTTACAAATTATTGTCTGTTTGAGTGGATCTACATGCCCACCAGGCTTGGGGCGAATACTTTGTAAATGTATTCGAATACGAATATTTTGAAATTTCATGAATACGAATACAAATACACAAATTTTCAAATGTATTTGAATACGAATACAACTACATTACAATGTATTTATAAATACATTTTTGAATACTTGAATACTTTTTAAATTAGAAGTTTTTAAAGCAAGGCCTTTTTGTTTTTTGGGGTTAAAAGTCATTTTTAAACTGATGGTCCTTTAGCTGAAGCTTTAATTGTGCTTACCATGCTTTGTTGGAAAACTAAAGTAATTACCTGACAGGAAATCCACTCTGTGGGTGTCATTGTAATTAGACTACTCTCCATGGACAACACATCACAAAATGTGAGTGGATTACCTCTAAAAAATCACAGACTGGCGTTTCCTCCTGAACATTAAGTATCAATTGCAATGACACCGCATAAGAAGGACTAGTAAAGTTTTAGCCGAAGTTTGCTAACAGCAGTAGTATTTTCTTTATAATATTTACGTGCTTTCACCGATTATAATTTGACATACTGAGCTGTACAAAGGTGACCTTAAACAGGAATAAATAAATAAATAAATAAATATGTGTTTTCACTGTGAAATAATGGATAAATAGAAAAACTTTAAATAAATCAAAAAATTTTAGAATATAATATCATTGAATAACTGAGTTATGTCCAATAAAGAAAGTTTTTTTGTTTTATTTTTATTGTCCATGTTTTCAACAATTTAAAAAGCTATGGGGATATGTGGCCATTGTTACATAAATATGTTGTATTGTGGCAGGTTAATTGATAATTAAGTCTATTGTCTGTTTTCAATGCATAAATTTCTGACAAGGTGTTTGGTGGTGTATAAATAATATCAGGGATTATTAAGTCTTTAATATTGATATGAGGTGTGAATTTGTTGTCTGGAGTCCATGGGCTTGATCTGTGAATACCTTTTATTCAGTATATGGTTCTTTTATTCCAAAATATAGAAAGTATTTAAAATGTATTCATGAATACAGCTCAAATTTTAATGTATTTGAATACGAATACGAATACATGTATTCATAACATTCAGCGAATACTGAATAAATGTGAATACTTGATAAACTGTATTCGAATACACTGAATACGAATACAGAATACGAATACCCCAACCCTGATGCCCACTGGTTCTCGGATATTTCATGGAAAAAATCAATCCTATCTACTTTTTATACTTGTGATTTTTTCTATGCGGCAGCGGATTGCTAGTTTTTGTTATTCTGTTTTTTTTTGTTCTGAAAATTCGGAAAAAGCGATCGTCAATAAAATAAAAAGATGCACATTTACCACATTCTGCAATACAGCACCGTCCCGTGGACTGGTAGTAATCCACGCCTAGGCAGTGATGTCCACGCATGCGCTTACCAGATAATAAAATCCACCCTCAGCCAAATTTTTATCAATGAAGCACCGGGTTATACTATAATAATGGAAGTTTATGCTGAGGTTAAAAGGGGTATTCTGTTATCAGAGGCTGAAATTACCAACAAGACGTTAGTTTCCATAAGCTTGACATCACGTGGATTTGACGTCAACCATGAAATCTGTCTTCAAACTCAAGCGAGATAACTGGACTAATGGCTAATAGTGACTTTAATAGGCAGAATACAATACAATCACTGAATACAAGACAATAAATATAAACTGAATGAACAATAAAATCATTTATACCATGATTACATATTCTACTACATATAAAAAAATCCTGTGACATAAATTTTAGCTCTACACACCAACCGTGGTGAACACGTGTGTCTGTGGTAAACACGCCAGCAATAGGATTTCAGTAGTTAAAATTTACACCTGCAGCGGAACTACATCGAAGCTGACCTTTGGTAACCTCGACCTGGATGCAAACTGGCGTACATTTATCGCTCGTCGCCTCACGAAGAGTGAAATGAACGCGGCAATTATTTATTACGTTTTTAAATGAGTTTACCTCATAAGATACAAACAATTAACAAACATGCGTTGTCTCGTGTTAATAAAGCAGCCATAACTCTAAATGGTATGCTATTTTATTAAAATGAAAAATGCCCCGTGATTTGAGCGTTTTTTTTTGCGTTTCATTTCGGCCATAAAATTTACAGCGGAAGAAGCGCCCACCGGTGCTGATTATAAACAAAAACAGATTCACACGTGTGTACGGGCATTGTTTAGAATTTAATATTGAATATTGCATTATTTAACATTTAAACTCGTAATAATCTGACGACCCTTATAAATGAAATATACCCGAAATAGCTTGGTGTATCAAATGTTCACCACTCGTGGAAAAGTGGTGTTGAAAGCTCACCAAAGGCTCGCGGTTAACACCACTTCACCATTCGTGGTGAACATTTGGTACACCAAGCTACTATATTCTATATTGATCACACATTCAGAGGCCAACACAATTTGATCAGTTTATTTGTATTAAACAGCGAAGAAACACCCCAATGTGGCACCAAAATACCTTGCTTGGCACTACACTATCCAGAATGGCTAAAAACTTGGCACCAGACAGTGTCCGGCTAGCGTGAACACTACATCACCCCAGTACAAACGCTTGTATGGTTTTGAAATTTGATAATCTTCGGTGCCAGGATGCTAACATATTACTTCGGGTTGATATCAAGATTGGTGCAAAATCAAACAATTATTAGGCTAAAGAAAATTAATCTTTTGGTTCTCAGGCACCCGCGCATTCGTTTTTTTTTCGGCTGGCGTTCGTCATTTTTCTTTCGGAGGCAAAATTCAAAATGTACAAAACTACCATGTGATTTTAGCGGTATCGCATCGCGATTTGCGATGCATTATATCGTATACATTGATACAGGTTTGTTATTCTCTTCGCGAAATGCGACACGATTCTCATATGTATACAAAACAAATATTTATTAGCTCCTCAACATTCTAACTCCTCTCAAGCTCCTTTCAGGCAGGGTTACAGCGGTTGAAGACATGTGCACCATCGACGTGCAGTACACGCTAGTACACGGCGTCATCGTGCCCCCCCCCCCCCCCCCCCCATGTAGGCAACCGGGATAAAGTGCCTTGCCCAAGTACACAACGCGGGTCGTCCCGGACGGGGATCGAACGCGAGACCTCTAGCATAGAAGTCCAACAGTCTACCACTGGCCACCGCGCTCCCTTTGTGGCTTCTTGCACTCAACCAGTTAAAAAACTCCTTATTATTTTGGATCTCCATTTTAGTTGTTCTATATTGGTTTTGTGTTCTGTGATCGCTGTTACGAAAATAAACTATCAGCGAAATTAACATGGAAGCTCTAGTATTTAATTTTAGGCTCCCACAATTGGATTTTAGGCATCGGCGACCATTCCACCAGGAATAAAAAATAAAAATCGCCCTTCCTCATTCATTTAAAAAACTGCCTTAGATTCAATTATTTAATTTTGTTTGGTGTCAACATCTTATTCTCCAACAATACGCTTTATTGACACAACTGAACTAAATACAGAACATCAAATCAGAATGAAATTATTTTGAGTAAATATTCATATAAACGTCACCAAACAGAATGTCAAGTCAAAAAAAAAAATAATAATAACAGAGAACGAGACATGATTTTTTTTCTGTAGCATTACTATTTCGACTTCCTTATTTCTAGTGTTTCTTGTCAATGTTCCAGTTGTAACTTCTGTTATACATTCTGCTGGAGTCAGTTGCTTCGGTAATAACAAAAAGATCCCAATAAACAAGGATACGATTAATTCGCGATTATAATTCACAATCTGTTGAAAGAAAAAACAGACGCATCTACCATATTGACATTTTGCTTTCAGTGTTCACAAAATTAGATGTAGTACCTTGGTTCATCATCTGTACTTCACGGGCATTCGATAAACCTGGAGTGCAAAGTGAAAAATTGATCGCACCATGCTTGCACAGTAAATTTAGGTTTTTGACATGGTGAATATTTCAAACGAAAAATACACGCACAAAATTGTAAGAACTTTTGTTTCATGCATTGTTTTGATCGAAATGCTACTTTTTTCTTTTCAGAAACTAAGGACACATCAGTAATCTTCTTCGCATTAACGTATTGCCTAACATAGCTAGGGAACGTCCCTTGCAAAATAAATTCTTGAATAACAAAGACTTTATTTTTTACCTAAAAAACAGAGATTTTTATCTTTCATTGGGACGAGCTTGTCGAGCTCGTTCTAGTGTGAGGGCGGAAGCTATGGTCTGAAGAAGTATTTTGCCGAATAGCGCTACTGAGCGTATGACCTTTGTGTCAGGTAGAAGAAGAAACTATACATCCGAACACAGAGTCACACTTTTTTCACCGGAAACGGGTCATGTTTGCTCAAATTCATTTACCCCAGAACATGTTGGTTTAGCAAATCCTTCGAGGCTTAGATAATAATAATAGCACTTTGGTCGGCCGCTGATTTGTCGCGGTTCTCGGGTGAGAAGGCCTTGGTTACCTCTGGGCTCCCAACTGCCTCGCTTTTCCCACGTTTCTTCTCTCCTCCCAACACTCAGGGACGAACTTGCTGATGACTTCTATTGCCCCATTTTTCTCAATCTCTCCGATTAGCATATTAACCCTCTCCTTAGAGTCACTCGCTATCCACGTGTCCTTCATTCCCCCTTTCCACTTCCCCATTATACTCCCAGTGAATCGTATTCTTTTAGACTGGTATTTTGGGCATTCTAGAAGAAAGTGTTCCAGGGTCTCCACCACGCCTAAATTACACATTTGGCACTCCTTTTCACTGTTTTCCGCAATTTTTCCCCTCAGCTCCAGGGACCGCGACCTCAGCTTGATCTCCCAAAGGTGCCATCAAGGTACCCCAAAGACCTCTTAGATTTGACCCCCTCTCGCCAATTAAGGTTACCATCCTCTATGACTCTTTCTCTGGCGATTTTTTTACCTGGGTTGCCGCTACGTCTAGGTCCGAGATCTACAATGAGTAGTTCTCTATTAGCGCCATCACTTGGACCATCCACCTGTCTTGGTATTAGAGTTGAAAATACTCTGGAACATTACTTTACACCACCGGCTGTAGGGGAGATTTACCAAATAATTAAGACAACCGACTTTCAATATGTCTATCCTGTCCTTGATCCTCATCCACCAAGCTCGCCCTGATTGCTTCTAGTGTTGCGGCTTTACTCTACCCCGTTATCCATCGGCCTGCATCGTTCTGCAGGGTTTCCAAGCTCTTTACAGCCATTTGGTTTAGGGGTACCACTTCCGCACCGTATGTTATACTTGGCAGACCTACCATTTCCCAAATGGTTTTCCCCACGAAAACCTTATTGAAACTGTTTCTCCCTATAAATTTCATTTGGTTAAGGATTCGCCTCCCCTTCAGAATCAATTTAATTGTGTGGTTTCGGTAGATGCCTCTCACTGTGATGTTTATATTTACCCCCAGATACTAGTAGTCACCTGTCTGTCCTACGCTAAGGAGTTTGCTGCTACTTTCCGGTATACAGAACTCCCCCACTCTCCAACTTCGAGTGGGGTCCACTTTACAGCCCACGGGTATAACTCGGCTTTTGATTTCATTTAGATCGAATCTCCATTCGTTTCCATATTTCCCAACAATTCCCAGCATTTTCGCTAGCCCCTCTTCGCTTTCTGACACTAGCACCATATCGTCAGCAAAAAATAGCCCTGGGATCTTCAAGTCCCCAACAGCTACCCCCTCGTCGACAGGAATGACAACCGAACTCGATACCCTGTTTACATAAACCAATTTCATATAAATTGTGATCACTTTAGATTGTACTGAAACGAATGTTTGTTTAAAATATATTAGGTCAGTTGTTTTCTTCGCAAATTTCACATTGAAAATGTCAACAGAGTGACATAATAAAAGCTTGCTAAACAAGGTATGTAATATGTTAACAATGGGATAACAGGATAATTTGTACTTTTAGTTTTTTTTAGTATTTTGCAGCAATAAAGTCAACCTAGGTCCAGTTGCACCTTGGAGTGCGATCATTGGATGAAGAAACCATCAAATGAGTTGCTTGAATTTCTATCTAATGTGTTAATAATATTTTACATAATCGTCTCGATGAAAAGGTCATGACGACTTTGTTTAGAAAAAATGGACAATTTCAATCTAATTATATCAAAATGTTCTGACAGTTGAAAGAGATTTATGAGCATTTTGCGTGTTAACAGAGTTACGTCGTGTAAATGTATAATTAGTGTAAGTATTTTTCTGGCATTTGTGCTCTTGTTTACATACAAATTCTGAAATTTAATCGAGTCTCATTTTCGTCTTGGATTGTGGGAATAGTGTCTCAAGGATATATTGAATAAACGTACAGTGTTTTCAGGTAAAAGAAGTATTCGACGAGTAGGATTATGAATGAAACCGAAGAGCCTCTGCGTTTTTTACTTTTTTCTTTAAATATGTAGATGAAAGCTTCTCTACCTCTTTCCGACTTTTTCAGTCGAAAGGCTTGGTGAATTCAAAAGAACGTTCAGAGCCACCTAAACTTTTATTACTTTGGTTTCAGCCGTTACTTTGTCACTGTGTACTATAGAGTAAAGCCCATTTCCTGCATAACCATGTGAGACCATGGAATACTAAATTGTATTTTGTTGCTGCAGTTGGTACAGTTGAAACTAGAAGTCCTGTCACTGTATTGTGCACTGTTTTGAAGAAATAAAACGCTGGGTAAGTGTACTTTCTGTCTCTTTCAAGCCCAAACTGCCCCATTAGTATAATTCAATTTTCGTAGAAAAGCAGTGAACCCAACAATTATACCAGCAAATAGAGATCATTAACATCATTCATAACCTTCACTTGGATACATATGTATATTTGATCGGTTCATTTTGTGATTTCACTACTGACCTCACTAATAGCCCATTACATTTTGCAATGCACAGCGCACATGTTCTTGTGTTTTTTAGACCATTTCATTCTTCTGCTATAAGGAACCCATTAACTAACAAGTATTTTCTGCGCTAATTGTGACAGGATTCTAGTTTCAACTTTAGTTGTTGAAACCATTCTCCCCCTCTCTCCTTGATATTTAATTAATGTAGGAGAAGTAAGAGATTAGAGATATATAATTGCTAATAAGTATACTGAAATTATGCATTGTCATCTTGCTCCTGTATTTGATTCAGCAGACTCTTGAAGTTGGTTATTTTGAGTTACAAACTTGCAACGGTTTTGGTCATTGCAGAAGGAATGTTCAATTCTAAACATTTAAATGCACACAAACATAGATTAGTCTGTAGTCGGCGTAGATTACTTTTTCTGTTTCATCTTGTTTTTTAAGGAGGGATACTTTTACAGAAATATTATAATTTTCACAACTCATAATTTCATCCACTAAAACGTCGTTAAAAAAATAAACAAATTCCGCTGTGTTTCTAATATTATTTTTTATCCCATAAATGGAGGTTTATTCGAACAATAACAATCTTGGATACATTTTTGCTTTATTCACTTAGTAGCAGCTGCTAGTAGGGTGATAAATTTTACCCGTAGGTTTAACACTGAAAGAACTTTTTCATTTTGTAGAGACGGCGTTGTTGATCTCGGACCTCTACCGCATTAGTGTTGTCATGGCCTGTATTACGTTTGTGGGAGACATAATGAACGGACGTTTTTCAAACGTTGACCGTCGCTGAAATGTTTACTTTTAGAATATATGGCATATTTCAACTCTGTTTAACAATAAAACGAACAGCAATTAACAAAGAAAACATAAACTAAATTAATCGAAACCAAGCGTTGAAAAGCATACAAGTGTTCGATTGTGAAAGGCGGGGCAATGATGACTGGTGTTTCATTTTCCAAATTAGGAAAGTGGAAATAAAAGAAATACACGTGTCGTCTGCTTTGTTTATAAAACACAAGTTGAATCGACGACGAAACAAATAACATTAAAGAACGAAAATAAGAACGATAAACATTGATCATTTAATAAAGTATTTTTGCAAGTTTAGTTCCAGTTTGTAGGGTAATTATTTTTAGACAGAAATGTATCACCACGCCTTGTTTATTTTTGGCAGTTTTGCTTGTCGATCGAACTGGACCAATGTGATCCTCACCTGTCGCAGTGTTTTGTAGTGAGTAACCGCACGATTTCGCAGCGACTGCCCAATAAATGATTTATGGGATAAACAAAATAAAAGTATAGTGTTTTCAAGTAAAAAATTTGTTCTACTCGTAGGATTAAGAATGAAACCGACTCGCCAGACGAGTAGAATAAATGTTTTCCTTGAAAACACTATACGTTTAATCTATATTTATACACAGCAAGACAAAATAAGCCTTTCGATTGATGTTGAGTTTAGTAATCCAAAATTGCAGTTCGGGTGGCTTCCTCGAGAGAAATTGTCCGATTATCGTTCGATAGGGCTATTGGCTGAATAAAAAAATCAATATGTGTTGTATAGTACGTACCGTAAAAACATTCGATATTGGGTGCACAGAAGAATTTGTACTTGAATTATCGATTGACTGTTTATTTATTTAATGACATGTCAATGGATGAAGTTATGAATTGTGAAAACTATAATATTGCTCTATAAATCCCTCCCTACAAAACCGAGATATATAGAGTACATAGGGAACACTGTACACAAAACACAAAATCCCTCCACAAAACGGGATGGTGGATTTATATTGATCATGTAGGGAAATCCTGAGAAAGAAATTCTGCTTCCTCCCACCTATACTTTGCTTGCTGCCGATTGAGATCTAACACCTCCCATTCGCTCTTCAATTCCACCCTTTCGCGCTCTAGGTATTCACTCTATTCCTTTTCTTCCTTAAGCCCGAGACTCTGTCCTCTTGCCATTTTCGATAACATGAGCTATATCCATAATTGCTCGATATAAAGAACCACAAATTTCCTACTTTAAAAATGTATTGGTACACGTAAAATGTGTAGACCTTCCCTAATTTATACAAAATAACATCTATAACCACTTCGGAATATGCTAATTTTCAGGTGTGTGAAAGATTTTTCAACCTGGCAAAGTACTGTTACAAAACAAGCACAGTCACATAAATTGTCTACATGATCTGTTACATTGCAAAACTGGAATCCCGGACGAGCCCCCATGTTATGTCAAACAATTATCGAGACTTTCTAACGACTGGGAGAGCGCAATCATCGAGACGACATAAAATGTATAAATCATCCATCAAATTCCTCACTCATAGCAGGTCACTTTCGCTCTATACGACACGTGGAAATATTTGCTTCGATGCCGTTCAAGTGTCGTGCCAATAGTTGTGGCTTCATGATATTCAAGCCAGCCAATACATGCCTCTGAGAATGAAAATAACGACATTTAACTGAAAATATAAAAAAAACGTTACAACGTTGTTACAATGGTAAGCAAACCTCAAATGATGAACCGGAGGTGAAAATACTTGTCGTTCACATATAATATACCACCAAAATAAGGACAAATTGTCTGGCGTTTAATAAACGTTTACCCATAGTTTTAATCAAGTGCGACTCCCCGACCAGTTTTTGTGTGGTCGTGACGAACATGGTAAACAACACCTGTTCTTCTCCACGTGAACTCGGCCTATTCGATTAAATATATCTCAGGCACCCCACTTAAATCTTTCGATACGGTAGGTATCCAGAAATACACCTTGTCGAGAATTACTCCTGCCAATTCATTCCATTCATTCCCGCCATTTGATACATTCTTATCTATTCCAAAACACTAATTCAACAACCTCGAAAACAAGGTGGGACATTGATTATTTCGCGGGGTTTGGTATTTGTACGATTTAGCGGGGGTCAATAATTTGCGAGCGGACGTCCACGAAAACGTCATTTTGTAAGGGCGTAAGGAGGAACCCTAAAGCATGCAACATATTAAAATATTGCATTCCACAATCAAACCCCAGAAAACATTTTTTTGCAATAGAATTTATGTAAATTGTGTAATTTCATCCCTACATAAATAGGCATCACAGTACCAAATATTTTCCCATAGGCGACCATCAGGGACGTAGCTACGAGGTTTTCAGGGGATGGGGGGGGGGGGGGTGGGGGGGGGTGTAGAACTATGAAAATGGATACTTAAAGGAAGCCTCCCCTCCCCTGCAGGTGAGGAGGTCGTTTTTCAAAATGTTGACTCTGAGTGACTGTTGCAGTCGGTTTTAGGGCATTCTTAGAACATTTCCAAGCGGTTTATATGACTGCAGCTAAATATCTGTATAATTTGAGGTTTTAAGACAGTACAAAATAAAAATGTCTTGTGGTACTGTAATCTGTAAATGTAAGAAAGCCCACAGGGGGGAGGGGGAGGAGGCTTGGAGCATCGGCATCCCCCCATACTTTCCATCGGGCCCCCAAAATCAAACTTCAACTTACTGACTAGTTTTCCCACGCAATATCACACCCGCAAACGGCACTCAATACACATCATGTCAGGTGTTGTAGAAACGCCCATTTATCGCTCCCAGGGCGTCCAAATATTAACATTTCTCCTAAGGAGATACCCAGAACCCCTAACATGAGGGGGACACCCTCCTCCCTAGTTTAGCGATCTGAACGTAGTGGCTACCCCCTTACAGGGGGTAGCCACTACGTTCAGATCGCTGAACTACCTCCTTCCCTATCCTCCTCTAGCTCAGGCCTTGGACCCCCCCTAATATCTTACTTAGCCCCCCCCCCCCCCAAATTGAAATCCTGGCCCCGCCACTGACATTGGGTCAATTGGATGGTGAATGCTCAAAAACTCAGAGGAGGTCATGCTGAGCAGTGATCACATTACTTTTGAAATAAACCATTCATTATGCTTACAAAGTATGAGTAATGAGTTAGCTAACTCAGCCTATATGTGACAATATGTGCGGGGGGGGGGGGGGGGTGGTATTGTCACTCGAACATTTCCAGACACAGAGAGGGAGCGGGTAATTAATAATTAATTATTGGCGTTTAAGGTCACATACTTCTGCACAATGGCTAATCGTGACCGCAATACGGAGGTAAAGTCAAGTTCAGCCAATCATTTATACCCGTGTTGCCCATTTTAGAGGACTTCCACCCAGGCATTGATGACCGGGTACTACATGTATTTTGCCAGTAAAACAGAGCTTGTTTACCACAGTAAACAAGCACTACCCAAGTCTGCCTCACTTCCCCTGGTTCCCACCGGGAAGGAGGGGAGGGGGGGGGGTGGATGTATCGGGGCTAGAAAAAATGTGTAGGCATAAATGCCCAAACAGGGCATTTTTTTCATCCACATAAAATCACTAAGTTCTGTGCTTGTTTAAACTTTTATAATCAATTATATGACCGGCCAGATCGTTTAAACATATAAACTATCATAGGGATGTAGCCAAGTCCATATCCATAAACATCCAATATTGCTACCCGCATGCTTATAGAGAAGTCATTGGGAAAATTAGCATCAGGCAATTGAAATATATGGCAAATATTTTCAAATATTTACTTTAAATCGTGATTTAATTACTCTGATTTAGTCTGCTATGTTGTTTGATGGATGAAAAGCATGGACTTGCATCTTTGCTTCCTAATCTTATCTGACCATTGCATGTTATTGCATGTTAATTGATTTATTAGTTACAGAGGCCTACTGAACAAAGATGACTGCTGTGCAGTATGAAACATTAACCTTTGTCCCTCCCCAGCAAGATATGCAGACACTTACACTGTGAGTGTGACTTCCTTCGTGTCACATGTGCATACCAAAGAAATAGGGAAGGTGAATTTTTGCTATCCCTGTTGCTCCAAAATGAGGAATGAAGAGTGTTTTCAATTTAGTAGAATCAGGTAGAATTGCTAAAAACGTTTCAAGGCAGGTAACTCTAATTCAGATATAAAGAGATAAGCCAGGGCAAGGTTGTTAAACAGGGAAAAAAACTCAGTGGACCATGAGTGATGCTGTCCCAAAGTGAACCATAAGAACTGAGAGTGTATTCTACAGCCTTTTAACTTCAGTCTTCAAAACATGTGGTACAGTCTTTTCAAATGTTTCTCATTAGATGGGGTGGGGGTGGGGGGTTCAGTTCGGTTCGGTTGGGACAGAGACGTGGTTCAAGGGTAGAAGAAATTTACTATTGCAGTTTTGTGCTGTATCATGAGAACCCTGACAATACTAGTACAAGACTACCATATTGGTAGCTACATGTATGCACCAATGTCATTCATTCACAATTGTCTCTTTATTATGTTATTGTTTCCACTGTAGCCCACCTCCCTCCCAATTTGTGTTCTAAAATACTCTTTCAATGAAGAAACTGTTTTCTAACATTTTTTAATGGCATAATATGGGAAAAAACCTTTTTGAATACCAGTTATTAATAAAAGTGCAATACAAATGGAACCCACTTAATTAGATATCTCTCAGCTGAAGAACCCTGTTAATTGAATATAATTTCCAATCACAAAACCATTTACCATACCTCTAGTACAAATTTAACCTGTTAATTGAATATAGGTTATAGAGTAAACTCCTTTTCATTGAATAAAAAATCTTGTAACCTGTCAAAAAAGTACCCTTTGTGTATAGACCTATTTGGCCTCAGTACATCCAATACTGCCACTTAATCTATTACATCTTGTTTGCAAGAGCTCATGAAGCTCTGTCAAACAAGATATAATAAACAAAATGCTGAGTTTATCTCTAGAATACAGGAAAGTGACACAATCCCTGTTAATTGAATACTCCTGTTTATTGAATAATTTCCATTGGAAAAGTGGCTATTCAGTTAACAGGAGTCCACTGTATAGGTTTTCTGGTTGTGTGTATGAATTGTGATTTAGGAGGGGGTTGGAAGATTGGAATCACCCTCTGTCCTTTGTACTCTCTGGGGGAATCGGGGTTTGGATAAATGTGTTAATATGGTAAAACTGGCTATTATTTGGTGTTTGCAAGAGGTTATAGTGTGCTACTGGAGGCTACACTTGCTCAAGATGTGAATTCGCTTGCATGAACAGCCTTATTTTTGGAAATATGCAGCCTTTATTGCTGACTGTGACAACAATATAACTTTTTAAAATAATAAAACAGTTTTGTAAGGTGTTTGTGATCCAGCAATTAACCTTTCAATGTGAAATAATGTACACAAATACTAGTTAAATCAGGTTTGGAAGCCAAAAACTGAATTTCCTATAGGCTTAGTTATCACACTACCGAAAAGTGTCCCACAGGTGACCATCATAACGTTCAGGCAAAAAAGAGATCATATTTCTTTAATACTGGCCTTCAAATACCTTTGTCAAGAATATCCTTTCCAACAATTTTTGTGACCCGAAAACAGGGGGTGGGGGCCGAAAACGGGGGGGGGGGGGGGGGGGGGGGCTTCAGAGGGGGCCTTGCAACAACCAAATGTGCCCATTGGTCCCGAGGCGCTCAGCTAACCATGTTTAAAGGATTTAATTAGCATCTAAGGCAAGTTAGCACTACAGAGGAATGAAGTTATTATTTAATTGTTTATAACTCTGTCGTTCACGCCAGATGTTTATTTTCTAGTATTGGGATGCTACCACAGAGATATTAACAAGATTTTCAGTAATGCAAAATTAGGGAGCCAAAATATCAAAAATATATCACAATATATATCAAATATGTCAAAATATCAACCTAGGGACTTAACTTGAACAAACTTGAAGGATGTTGTATACCAAATATCAGGTCACTTTGACTGGTGGTTCTGGAGAATATTTTGAGAATATTACCAATTTTGCATGATGTTAAAATTTGCATCCCCTTCCCCCGCCCCCCCTTACCCCTTCCATAGGGAACACAAAGATCAACCCCCAGGGATTTTATTTGAATAATCTGAACCCTCTAAGGATTCTGTATACCAATATCCCAAGAAGCAGATGTTTGAAGATTATTCCTCATATTGAACTAAGTTTGGTTTTTATGTTTTAGGCTCCAATAGGGAGCTCGAATATTACCCCCAAATACTTGATTTGAACAAACTTAGATGTCACATCTCTAAAGATGCTGTATACCAAATGTCAAAAGATTCAGACCGGTGGTTCTGAAGATTTTTAATGATTATTCCTCATATTGCACAAAGTTAAAATTTGGACTCCCTTAAAGAGCCCAATTATTAACTGATGGACTTGAGTTGAGCAAATTGAATCCGATCCCTGTAACATGGTTCATACAGACTAGGCAATTTGATTTTCCATAACTTTTCCATACCCCGGACATGAAATTTCCATAACCCTAAAGGTTAAATGTAACTCAATATATATTTTTCCTTCTCCTCACCCTCCCTGACAACTCTCTGAACCCTAAAGGCCCCAATTCCAACTTCGATCACTTTGTACGTCAATAAAACCGATGCTCGGACATTGAGGCTTCAGGTAAACTTTTAAGTACCTTGGCGGCAACTATTTCTAGGCACCCAAGACATGCATAGAAACAACTACAAGGCAACTAGGTGTACTCTATCAAAGTGGGGCGAAAATGTATACACAACCATTAGGCATTTCACGGGTTAAGAAGCCCCAAACAATAATGACTGAAGTAGAGATTCCGACTGATGTTTTTTGAAGAAGAAGAGTTTCAAGATCATTCCTCATATTGGACTACGTTAAAATCGGGGACCAATGGGGTGCTCAAATTACTTGAAATATGAACCCAAAAACATGATTTGAACAAACTCAGATCTTTCTTTCTTTCTTTAAATACTGCTGCACACCCCTTGCTGGTATTATGAGCAGGAAAAGGTGCAACGTCGGGGAATTAGTGCGAAAAGAGATGAAAATAAGAATAGTAAGGTCTGAAAAAAGATGATAGACTAGTATTTTATTAACAGTGTTTAAAAAGATAAAATCAGGTTAAAAACAACCGATTCTGGCTTCAGGGATAGGTTAAATCTCTCACTGCCTTACCAAAGGACTCTTTGTCAGGCAGTGTTACAGTGTTTGATGGAAGATCATTCTATAAAACAATGGCATGTGGAAAGAAGGAAAATTTGTAAAAATTTGCTCCTGTGTGGATCTGTCTGAAGTGGAAAGGGTGCATGTGTCTGGTAAGTCTTGAGGGTTGTTGAACGTAGAGTGGGAGTGGTGTGGCTACTTGTTCGTGAATTATTTTATAGAACATAACAAGGCTGGAGCACATACGTCTCTCTTCAAGGCTTCTCCACCCAAGGTCAGACTGCATTTTACTTACACTTTCATATGGAGAAAAATTATTCATGACCCATCTGGCAGCTCGCCTTTGCACCATTTCCAATTTAAGTATGTTTGATTGTGTGTATGGGGACCATACAGCTGAGGCGTACTCGAGCTGGGGCCGTACAAGTGTCTTATATGCTAATTCGCGTACCTTTTTGTTTTTGGAAGGAATGTTTCGTTTAATAAAGCCTAAAGTTTTGTTAGCGTTGTTACTGATTCTGCTGATATGTTTGTTCCAGGAGAGATCATGCGAGATGTCAACTCCAAGATACTTTGCATCCGGGACAGAATCTAATATGTGGTTATGAAGTATGTAGTTGTGTTTTAAGATGTTTTTACTTCTCGATATATGTATCACTTGACATTTACTTGGATTAAATTCCATATCCCACTTTGATTTCCAAGCCTCGAGTCGGAGCAAGTCGGCTTGTAAGGCTTGGCAGTCAGTGGGATTTTGTACAGTAAGGTAGACTGCTGTGTCGTCCGCAAATAGTCTGACCTGTGAGGTCAGCGAGTCAGGAAGATCATTTATGTAGAGCAGAAAGAGCAGAGGACCGAGAACCGACCCCTGTGGGACACCGGACGTCACAGGCACAACAGAGGAGGCCTCACCGTCAAGAACAACAGTTTGGGTTCTGCCTATGAGAAAGGATTTTATCCAGTTAATTATACATGGTGATACACCATGTTCCCGCAGTTTGTAGAGAAGTTTAAGATGGTTTACCTTATCAAAAGCCTTACTAAAATCTAGTAGTATCATATCAGTTTGTTTCCATATATGAGACTACGTGCCAGGTCATCAATCAGTTCGATTAGTTGGGTTTCACATGATCGTTTTTCCCGGAACCCATGTTGGAGATTATAAAGAATTTAGTGCTGGTTGAAGTGTGAAACAAGATTTGATGCAATAATATGTTCTAAGAGTTTGCATAAAATACATGTTAGAGAGATGGGTCTATAGTTAGCTGGACTGCTAGAGATCTGACTTCCCTAAGGATGCCATATACCAAATATCAAATGATTCTGACTGGTGGAGCTGAAGAAGATTTACTCAGACTATTACTCATATTGCACTACATTCAAATTTTGGCCCCCTCAGAGAGCCCAATTATCAATCGATGGATGTGAGTTGAAGAAATTTATCCAACCCTTGTAAATATTATTTTTTGCCATGTATTAAATGATTCTGACTGGTGATTCTGGAGAAGAAGAGTTTTAAAGATTATCTCCATATTGCACTAAGTTAAAATTAGGCCGCCATAGAAAGCCCAAATATTAACCGAGGATTTGATTTAGACAATCTAAATCTGACCCTAATAATAATGATGTATACCAAACATTAAAAGATTCTACCTTCGGAAGAAGATTTTCAAAGATTATGCCTCATATTGCCCCGAGTTAAAATTTGGCCTCTCACATATAAACCAAGGGGTTTGATGTAAACAAACTTGTATCCCCCCTTTCCCCTATGGATGCTGTAAACCAAATATCAGAAGATTCTGATCAGTGGCTCTGCAGAAAAAATGTTTTTTTTAATTTTTACAAATATGCTGTCGATGACCCCTACAGAACACCCCGACACAGACGATGAAAATTTTTTTTTACCATTCCTTTCTACTGGTCATAAGGATGCTTCATACCAAATAACAGTTCTCTGTGCTGTGTGGTTTGGGAAATATTGTCATTTGAAAATGTTTATATTTTCAGCTCCTTGGGCTTCCATGGGGACAGATGAATTCATTTTTTTGCATGAATCAAGTACTTGTGACTCAATAATACCACATACCAAATTTGGTTCAAATCAGCTCATCGGTTCAGAAAAAAAAAATCAGGGATGGCCAAAAATCTTGCCTCTCATAATTACACACGCAAATATTGCTCCACGAACTTTGTTCAAACAAACCTGATTCTACAGCCCAAAAAGGGAGCTGAGTACCAAATATCATATCAAGTCAAGACATTATATCCTTGGTTTATGAAATTTTGTTTTTACATTGGGGGTATTATCCTCCCCCACCCCTATGAAACTGAACAAAAACAAAATGCGACGTTGGAACAATTATCTCATATTTATCTGAAATCGGTCCAGAAGAGGGAAAGAGGAACATTTTATTATACAAATCAAGTACTTACAACCCAATAATACCACATACCAAATTTGATTGTAATCAGACTATCAGTTCAGAAAGTAGAAATTTTTGAGCGGGGTCAAAAAATCGTGCCCCTCCCATTACAAAGCCAAATATTGCTTCACGAACTTAATTTGAACAGACTTGATTCTACACCTCAAAACGAAGCTCCATACCAAATATCGAGTCATTGCACCCACTGATGGATGATGATTTTAAAAATATTTTGGATCATTTTCCCCCACCCTATGGGGCTGGGCATGTTGAGTCGAACAAAAATGCAATGCCATTTCGGGACCATCACTCACAAACAAACTTTCACTTGAATTGGCACAGTGGTTTTGGAGAAGAAGACCAAAACATGGTGTTGAGGGACGACGGACGGAGAGCAATTAGATAAGATCAGCTTGACTTTGTCAAGGTGAGGTAAAAAATATTAGGATCACACATCGCAGATGCGGGGATAGAGTTTTTTTCGGACCTGCAAGGCTTGTCATCATAAGAAAAGCAAAGCCATTGATATTTGTTCAAGTTACAGTGCTGACAAGCTGAAAACAGGCAAAAATTAACTAGTCTTACATACCAAATACTGACCAAATCCATTGATATTTATTCAGAATGTCATGCTTATGAGCTGACAACAGACAAAAATTAACTAACTGAGGGTCATACCTCCACTCAGTATGGCTGAACCATGCCAATTTTTAAACTCCTTCAAGATATTATTATGTAAGTCTCACATATCAAATATTGACCAAATCCACCGATATTCGTGCAAGTCACAGCACTAACGAGCAGAAAACAGGAAAACATGAACTAAATTAAGGGATATAACTATGCTCAGCATGGCCGAACTGTACTAGTTTTTGAACTCTAACCATTATGTCCGTACCACACCAGTTTTTTAACGGCATTATCAAGGCAAAAATCAACTAAGGGCCATAACTCTGCTCAATATAGCCGCATTGTACCATTTTTTTTTAACTCATTCAAGACATTGATAAGAAAGTCGCACGTACCAATCTTGAGTCAAATCTATTGCTGTTTGTTCCAAGTTATTGCTCAAAAATAAATATAAATAAATACAGGCAAAAATTAACAAATTGAGGGTCCTAACTCCATAATGTGACATTTTCTGGATTCTTCTAGAATTTTGACATTGATTTCTGTTTAAAATTGGAGAGAACCCAGAGTATCACATGACAATAACAAACTATCTGTAAAGGACTCCCACATTCTTGGAAAATGCTGCCAGTATTGGCATTCTCCACCATGCAGCCTTGTTGCTGCATTTTGAATTCCCAGCATTGTTCCTGGATATCATACTTGGCCATGTGTTGTTCTTATGAATATTATTTTATTATCAGTTCTGGTACAAATATGGTACCGATAGCACACTTTCTGGAACCGTTGATGTCGACTGTGGGTGGTGCACACATATTTTGGGGGTTCTACAGTATGTAGAGAGTGAATTGTAACTAAATCACCCATGGAGTGGAGTTATCACTCAAAGCATCACTTTCAAATTCTGTACAGTGCAGTCAGCGTGGACCTGACATAATCCACACATAGGCAGTGATGACCACGCTTGGATTTACCAGGTAACAAAAATCATCCGTAGAAAAATTTTAATTGGTTTGTACCCGGTGCTTCATTAATTAAATTTTTGATGATTATTCCTATAATTAGTTTTTGCAATCTAATTTTATTGCGTCTGTGTAAATATTGCCCACTCCGTGAAAAGTGACCAGCCTACGGCGACTGTACTGTACATGTGGACAAAAACACAAGCAATGTTTAAGCCAATGGTCCTTCGGGTTTAACTCGGAGGTACGTAAACTGACTCGAACTTTGCTTGTGCTTGTTATGCTACGAACAAATCTGCAATTATTGCTTGAGTGAAATCTAAACTCTGTAAGTGATTTAGTGATAATACACTCTCCATGTACTGTATACAGAATATTCTTCATTTTTCTGTATAATTTGTGTAAATCTATTTGGAATTAATTGAATTTCAGACTTGGGAATTTCATAGTACAGTGGAACCCTGTTAATTGAATAGCCACTTTCCCAATAGAAATTTACAGAAATATTCATTTAACAGGGATTGTGTGACTTTCCTGTAGTCTAGTGATACACTTAGCATTTAATCTGTTATATCTTGTTTGTCAGAGCTCCATGTCATTTAACAGGAGTTTCCTCTATAACCTATATTCAATTAAAAGGTTAAATTTGTACACGAGGTATGGTAAATTTTTTTTTTTTTTTCTGGGGGGGGGGGGGGGGGGGGGAATTATATTCAATTAATGGGGTTATTCAGTTAAGAGATATCCAATTAAGTGGGCTCCACTGTGTTGTTTTATCTTTACTTATGGTGCTTTGCAAGTGATGGACAATTTAGTTTGAAAGAAGGCGGTTCGTGAAGATTCAGCCCTCACACTTTTTCCGGGAATATCCGGTCTCCGCCATGGTCGAATGTTCTCACTTTAGAAGCCAAATCTTCATGAAAGAAATTTTCTATGTATTTTTTCTATAGCTTGTTTTAAGGATTTATGACTACTAATTCAGTTGGCAAAATTTAAGAAATGACTAAACCGGCTAACCGTTCACGTGATTTTGGTATGACTAACCGAACGTTCCGCTATGTAAAAATTCTTTGGAAACTGCTTCTTTATCATTAACAAGTATTCATATATTTTGTGGAATTTAAATATATATAAACTAATTATAGGATTAATCATCAAAAATTTAATTAATGAAGCACCGGGTACAACCCAATTAAAATTTTTCTACGGATGATTTTTGTTACCTGGTAAATCCAAGCGTGGTCATCACTGCCTACGTGTGGATTATGTCCGGTCCGCGCTGACTGCACTGTACAGTATTTGAATGTCATGCTTCGAGTGATAACTCCACTCCATGGGTGATTTAGTATATATATATATCCTCTCGAGGGAAAAATCTATTAGACACAAGAAAGGCTTGTTAAACTGGTTTAGGACAAGCATATTTTTGGTGGTCTAAATTTGTCATTCACAATTTGCTTTATTACAAATTATTGGAGAGTGCCTAATTTGTAACAGAACAAACTTGTACAAACAAATGTTATTTGCATTTGACAGAATACAAAGCACTCCACCAGTTAAGTTATTTAGACTTTACCATTCAAGATACAATATTTGGCTAACCTGTCATCCGTTCGCGTAGATTCAAATTTGCGTAACCTTCACGCGAACGGAACGAACGTTCCCGTCAAATTTTTCACACTGCTAATCATGACCAAATTGCGCAATATGAAACAAACCTTCAGGCAGCTGGAACAAAAAAAAAATCCTTTCCGAAATGACATTCATTCACATCTGGTCAGCTGACGAAAGAATTATTTTTAGCATGTATTTTGTAGGTGTTTTGCATTTAATTGATTAAAGCTGGGTTTTGAACATTTGTTTATGTTGTTGCATGATGTTCTCAACATACTATTTTAATTAACAAGTTTGCTGAATCCATGCCTTCTGAATGATGGCTTTGATTTCGTGGGAGGGGCGGCGGAGTTTTTTTTGGTAAAACAGCAAAAGCAAATATAACAAACAGGGCCTTTAAATACATTTATTTTGGGGACACCGCTTTACCCTAATTTGGGGACATTAAAACCACAAATAACAGTTTTATCCTGTTATGCTTTATTGTCATGCTTTTCTTGGTGTTTCTGTGGTCATATTATGATGGAAGGTATTCTAAAATGCGGAAGAGGCACAGAGAATTTATATATTTTTCTTGATTCATTTGATTCATTTATTAGTATTAAAGGTCACATATGTCTGCACAATGGCTAATCATGACCACGACAGTTTTACGGGTGGGCGAAGCCGGAGTACCCGGAGAGAACCACCGGACAACATCGAGCAACTGTCAGCTGCCCAACATATGTGACACCACGCATGCAATTTTAGCATTGGTTGAGGACAGGTGCACCATCGACTTGCAGTAGGCCTTAGTACGCAGCATCACAGTGCCCCCACATGGGCAATAGGAGTGAAGTGTCTTACTCAAGGACACAATGCGGTTGCCACAGGTGGGCTTCGAACCGAGGACCTCGCGACTTGCAGCCTGCGCCTCTGCCTACTGAGTCACCGAACCGCCCATTTTTCTTGATGCCTTCTCTAATTTGGGGACACCTGTAAAGGTGTGAATTTGGGGTAGTCTAAAGGCCTGCACAAGCTAATAATGAAACTAGGTTCTTGAGAAATGTTCAAGTGGTCATTGTACAACATTTTTTCCGCTGATACTATACAGTTTTGAAAATTAAAATGTTATTGCTATTGATCTGAGGTCAGAAAAAACAGAGAATATGCTACGTTTGTGTTCCAATAATCTATACCGTAACAATTGCATGCAAATTACAGTGCTTGTCTTCCTGTTTGTTTTTAATAAATTGCACATAGACAATTACATGAAGTGTCTCGCCGACTGAATACACCCAAAGCGTACTTTGCAATTTGACCCAAAATGACCGCTACATTTTGACCCTTTTTCAGAAACTTGATCAAGTACGAATGACAAACGACAATTTCCACTACCGGTACCTGAAACCGGTAATAAAATAATATTTGCAAACACCCCTGCAGTTTTTTTTCAGTTATTAACTAACATGAAATTCCGTGCTTCTTCATGAAATTATTTTGTCACTATCTGTTAAAAATCGCTTCCAGGACATTTCAACATTCGATAAAAATATTTGTAAAACCCCTCACATGTCATGCAATTACCTCAATATTTTAATGTCACTTTTCAGACCCCGATCATTTTTATTTCAGCACAGTTTAGTTTTCCAACATGATTTTTCATATTTATTTATTTAAAATAAACTGAAGTTGAAAATGAAAAATAAATAAACAATTTGTGTTCTGTTTCTTGTTTGCTATTTTATCAATAATAATCACTACTTTTCTGGAGAACGGTTTGGGCCAAATTGCCGCAAGGTTTGGGTTGGATTAGCGGCGGGTTTAGGTCAAATTGCTGTGGGGCAGTTTGGATGCAATTCTCACAGATGACAGTATATTATTAATTATTATAGAACACATCGAATGTGGATTACTGGCAATACTACTGATATATTTACTCAATGTATATTAATATTTTTCAATAATTACTTCTTAGGAGTTAAAAAAAAATATTGTAGTGTATCTAAAATGTCTTAACAAACATATATACTGGCACTATTGCTGTTCTTTCGGACGAATCTTCCCTGGGCCGAGTTTCCCCTTGCCGAATCTTCCTCCTGTTCTCGAAAAAAGATGACATGATATTTTCGATGGCATAAAATATCTAAAAAGGTAATAATTTTCCATTTTTTAGTATTCGAAACTCCGAAGCCTTGTTCTTAAATACAGATGGACACCAAAAAGTAACAAATTATTAATTTGTTTTGATTTCTGACGGGACCGAAAGTAACCTATCACTATCAACTATTTTCGAGCCATCATTTCATCACTTTCACAACATCCTAAAATTTGGATAATTCAAAAATTACGTTTCTATTCGTCTTGATACTTCACGAGCTACGTGTTCATGCAAATCTGTATGAAATCGTACTAATATAATCAACAATATCGTCAGTGATATTACAGGAGTCTGAAAACCTGATCTAAAGAGACAAATGAGCTCCAATTGACCTGATATCACCCCTACTTCAAAATACTCCTTATATATATAATGTGTCTATTATATATATAAGGGGGGGGGGGGTATTTTGAAGTAGAGGTGATATCGGGTCAAATGGAGTTTTTTTATCTCTTTAGATCAGGTTTTCAGACGCCTGTGGTTATATCTGCGTTTTTCGATCAAGGTAATCATTCGCCCGATTTCCCCATTCGCAGAATTGGACAAGTTGCCACGAAATCAGGAGAGTTCGATCCGAATTAACGAGATTTTCATCTGAGCATATTGACAAAGATCCAAATGGACAAAATTCGAGTGATATGTTGACAACGTAAATATCAAGCAAAACTCAGATGCGAGTAGTGTTGTAAGAGAAAACGAACGCATTTGACATTTTGTTTGATTGTTGATATTGGTTCAAAAATTCCCAGAGGGTGGTAGAACAATTGCAAGTCAATTGGCAATTCGACACTAGAAGTCACGTGATTTTTTCTTTGAAATTTACTTTCCAATTCAAAAAATCTCTTTGGCGGCATAGAGAATTCTGTTTTGGAACACATTTGTCTGACTGGGTATGTGCAACCCCTTGTGGGCCTTCGGGTTCCTATTACGTTGAGGAGTAAATGAAGAAAAGCCATTTATAGAAATAACTAACTGAAATGAATCATTAGCATTTTTAAAGATGTGGCAATTTTCCAGCTGGCATATTGCCATATCTTTTGAAATGCTCATGATTCATTTTCGTCATTTATATTCACTTGTCGAAAATACATTTCGAGGAAATACACTAATAAACGTTTCACAGTATTAACCCCTGGGTGATATGTTCTCTAGATGAAAATTTAAGCCTCCTCTGCTTGTGGATGTAATCAACAAAGTCTATTTGTGGGCACATTCGACTTATTTACAGACATAACCGGCTGGCGTTTTGCAGACTTAATCGGCTTGCAGACACAATCCGCATTCCCGACTTATTAGATGGGAGTTCACGTGTGTAGAAGCCGAGTATAACAGTAACGTGTTGTGTACCTTCCATCCAGATGGTGTTTGATAAACAAAAAAAAAAAAACCGTACAGTTTGTTATAACTTTCGCTTACAGTCATAAAGTTCAAGTATTTACATTAAACTTGAAACATTATTTACCGTGACCTTGTTCCTTACAACTACCGGTTCGCATGTTTATTTACTTCTTATATGAAAACGTTGCTTCTTCACAGGATTTTCTCTGTTGTAGAGTTTTTTACTTCGAACAACAATGACGTCTCATGGGAAGCATATACAAGAATCTGTCAGCGTTTCTATGATGCAGAGACAGAAATTGATAGACGGGGCGAATGAACCAGGTTTTTCGGAAAAACAGGACGCTCAGAAGAATAGAAAGTTTTCATATGGTGAATACAGGGAGAAATTTATTACGAGTATCTTGTTGTGTTATGTGTTTTTCAGTGGGGTAAGTCATTGAAGGTTTCTTGCAAACTATTTTCTGTAAACTTCCAAACCCGAGACTTTGATATGAATAATACATGTACCAGTGTAACAGTTTTGAACAAAGACGAAAGAAATAAGCAACTTGATTTCTTGCAGAAAGTTTTTTAAAACTTTATGAGTTTTACTCACCGATTGTGAAATTTTGCCCAACCAGTGTTCCCATTAGTTTTAAACAGGTTTTATCGGAGAACAAATATACAAAATAGATACATAGTGTGTACACTGTGTACACCCAAATATAACAGTTCGAGTATTGTCAGAATTGAATCTTCAGTTTATAAGAGAATCGACATTCGACTTCAGAGTAGATGCTTATGTAAGTCGTCTCCTTAGCAATAGATTTAAAAACAATAATATTTTTAGTTTCATATTGATGGGTGTGGGAGGGGGAGGGGGTGTCTTGAATCAAGTTGAGTGCAAGATAAACGAATCCGAGCGGAGAAAAACGAAAAAGAATGTGAGAAAAAAAGAAAAGATGAAGTACAACATAACACACGGTTGCGTCTGGTTAGTGGTTGGTGTCATGGTTGACAAATGTTGTAGCACGTTTCCAAAACGGGTTGTCGTGCCGAGATGTGTCTTACGTCAGTTTACGTACAGTAAAGCCGCCATGAACTGGTCACCTTCCATGGATGGGCAATATTCCTATGGAAGCAACAATATTAGATTCCAAAATCGTATAATAGGAATAATCATAAAAACTTTAACTTAATGAAGCATCGGGTGCAACCCGGTGCTTCAATAATTGAATTTTTTGCTGATGAAGATTTGTATTACCTGGCGAAAGCATGCGTGGATATCACTGCCCACGCGTGGATTATGATAAGTCCATGCCACGGTGACTGTACTGTATGTTACAAAATAACCATGTTTCAGTACTTGTTTAATTGTAGGTATATGGACTTGGAGGATTGAGTTATATGGAACCGACTTTCAGGCAATATAATGTTGACACTACGCGTTTTCGTGTGGCCTTCCCATTTCTACAAATGCGCAGATTTCCTGCATATTTCATGAAATGACTATCATTTATATTCGCTCATGTCGCCAAATGGACAGTCTCTGATGAGAAAATTTAAAAAAAATTCAAACCAAATTTGCTGTAGTACAGAGAGGTCAAAAAATAAAGTAAAGGCACATATGAAATAACCTTTCTCAAAACAGTTTTGGAACATGAACATCTTTCAGTCCAGTAGTTACTTCTACAATGAAATCGTTTACACCCTGACAGCGGAAGATAATGTGCTCCTTCACTTATCGAATGTACAGAGGATATCAAGTGATATTGAGTGAGTGAGATATCTCATGAGTGACCGAGACAAATGTTTTATTTTTCGCGAGAGCTTGCCACTCAAAAACACTAGATTTTCTTTTTATTATACGCTTTTTATAAGAATCTGGTCATTCCTATCAATAATTCCACTCGCTTCAACCTTGAATTGATGCATGAAAGTAAACAGCTGATGCGCTTGGGTACGCGGAAGTGATTTGATCGATACTCGGAACAGGTAGCGTCTTGCCATCTGATTCTGGTTGCGGGTTTCAAGCATCAGTGCAAGGTGAATACGTGTTGAATTATTGCTGCAAATGATCGGTATCTACTCAAAACACTAGATTTTCTTTTCATTAGAGGAGGATTTAGAACAAACTGATCATTTCCAGTGATAATTTGACTCGTATTCACCTTGAAGTGATGCTTTGGATGCCGCCATTTTGACTGATACCGTGAAAGTGAAAATTTCTATATCTTCATAGTGGGGGATACGATTTCTGTGTTTCCACAATTTGTTGGATAATCTATCGTTTAGCGTATATTATACCATGATTACCTAGTCTACTATATATAAAAAGCCTTTGACATAAATTTTAGCTTCACCCACCAACCGTGGTAAACACGCCAGCAATGGAATTTCAGTAGCTAAAATTTACACCTACAGTATAACTACATCCAAGTTGACCTTTGGTTTTCTCGACTTGAATGCAAACTTGTCTAAATTTATCACTCGTCGCCTCTCGAAGAGTGAAATTAAACCCACAATTATTTAGTACGTTTGTAAATGAGTTTACCTCATAAGATACTAAAAATTAACAAACATGCGTTGCCTCATGTTAATAAACCACACATAACTCAAAATAGTATGCCATTATGTTATTAAAATAAAAAAGGCTCCGTGATTTGCGTGTTTCTTTTCCCATTTCGTTTCGGCGATAAAATTGACAGCGGAAGTACCACCCAACGGTGCTCATGTAAACAAAAACAGATTCGCACGTGTGAATATTGTATTATTTAACATTTAAACTCTTATTAATCTGACGATCCTAGAATAATAAAATATAACCAAAGTAGCTTGGTATACCAAATGTTCACCACTCGTGGTGAAGTGGTATTAACCGCGCGCCAAAGGCTCGCGGTTAACACCACTTCACCACTCGTGGTGAACATTTGGTACACCAAAATACTATGGGTATATTCTATATATAAAATGTAGTTCAACCTTTACATCATGATTTTTATACCTTTATATTTTAACAGTTTCAACGAATTCTAAAAAGTTCCACATGCTGTCCCTTGAGTGCATCAAGGCATCATCTACAATGCTTTAGCATTGTTAATGGAGCATTGATGCGCTCAAAAGACGATTTAATGTACCGACTTTAGTTCCATCCGTGTAACAGTCATTGTCTACAATTGAAACAGCACGAATTATATTTGATGGATCACCATTACCGATTCTGATGCTAAAACCGCCACACCATCTTCATATTTTGCTGCAGAAGCCTTATTTCTGCTTCGGTTCAACATTTTTGTCATGTATTCAAGGTATCGCAAAATGTAACTATAGCCACCGTCTTGCATAAATTACATGTCCACCCGATGATCAACTGGCTCTTTCAGATCATCATCTGTGAGATGGGCGCACCTTTACATCAGAATCCGGTTCTTGCTTTTTGTATTTTTCATATAATATAAAGCTCACTACACAATAGGAAAGTTTGGTGCCACGGGACACTATAGATTCGAACGTACATAGTCACCATTCAAGATGTGAATATGATGACAGCAACGGTCCAGATGTTCTGAAAATGTTCACAGAATGGATTATTGGACAATGTTTGAAGACAAATACGTCACTTGTCATTATTATTATGGGTTTGACGGGTTTGTTTCCTGTGGGTGTTGGGGAGGGGGGGGGGTAGGATACAGTTTGACAGGGTCTGATAGTTTATATATATGCTGCAAATATTTTTGGAAAGAGGATGACATGGTTTGCAGGAAATCGTCACCTACCGTTTTTGTTTTTTCTTAATACAAATTGTCGATGTCTGGGACTTGAGCGTGATCCTGATATTTATTTCAATCTCTACTAGATATGCTGAAAACAGCTGTGAAGTAAATTATTTATTTTAATAGCATCATTGTTTATATCACCCTTAACGTGTTATACGTTACGTCAGAACACAATTAGGATGGAGTACGTAGCGCATGAATCAACGACCCGAGTTGGGCGTTTTCAAGTGCTTCGCCGGCGACGTGGACTGGTCGAAATCCACGCCTGTGTAGTTATCTACACGCATGCGTTTATCAGGTAATAAAACCTTCATCAGCAAAACTTGAGTAATGAAGCACCGGGTTGTACACGGTGCTTCATTACATGTAAGTAAATTGTTGGTGATTATTCCTGTAATTAGTGTTTGGAATCTAATATTATTGCGTTCGTGGTAATATTGCCCACCATGGAAAGTGACCAGTCCATGGCGGCCGCACTGTTCTCTACCTGAATTGTGCCCTGTACTTATACCATGATTAAACCTGAACGAGGCTTATAGATTTGAAGAAAGATATCAACTGTCTATCTCCTGCCCAGCGTAACATTGTTTTGTGTCGTTGCAATTCATTCACGTCATAACGTCAGCCATATGCGTATCGACCAATCGGATGCATTCTCACGTGGCCATCTTGCGAGTAGGTTGGATTTCGTGCATGGTGTATCTAGAACAGTCCTCAATCTCTGCATTTAATCGGGTAATGTTGCATGCACACATTAATCGTGATATACTATAACGAACATATCCGGCCAGCGTAATCCACAAAATTCGCCATTTCAATTTTATTATGTGTTCAAGCTTTCCCTCCAAAAGTTAACTTATGAATTCTCCATGAATGGAGCTCATCGGGCCTGTAGCAATGAGGGGTATAATTTATCCGTGAGGTAAAAAAATAAATTTTTCCAGTTGTTCGAGATTTATTATTTCGCCGGTTTGTCGGTTCAAGTGTGGAATCAACAATAGAGAAATGCAATGAAACGTAATTGAAAAAATAAACTGTGCAATTGAGTAGGCTTGCTAGATAAAATAGGGTTTCCTAATGTCCGTGCACTCTTTGTTTCACAAACAAGGCAGTTGAAACAAATATTGTTACAAATATAGGCTGCAGAAGCTGATGAAGATTGAGAATACAAGACCTCGTCGGATCAACCATGGTTCCGTCCGGTGGGACGAAATTTGAAAACGAGTCCTTGTAATACAGTATCATTGATTATTAGGTTTTGACAGGGGTAACACAAGGGGTTATAAACTGTGTGGGGGAGGGGTAGCTGTTTTATTCCAGTATATATGCCACGCCTTCGATACGACCGACGGGCCCCTTTCATGCCATTTACGCCACAAATAATAATCATATATTATCAAATGTTCAAATACGCGCTAGTTTCTGGTAGTAGGTAATAATTGCCAATCTACGACCACTTGTACATGTACGTGTACAAACATACGCACACTCTTCGTTCACCAACGTGGAATTCAGTGTTAAATCACACGCTTGTTCACAAAAACTGTACATGGTCTTGAATGCCCCCCATGTACAGTTGTGACTCCTAGATCGCACTTTTAACGTTCAAATGAACGCGTGGTGAACGCACGTTTTTAAAAAAAGGGTGAAATCGTACATCTTCGCTTGTATCTTGTACGTAATTTTTTGTCGACGTTCCCATCGCAGATCAGACCCATCGATCCATCGTTGGCGAACGCGATCAAAAGCAAAAAATTCTGGGTCATCATCAAAAAACAGTTTTGGGGACTCTAGACCAGCGGTCCAGAACCCGCAATTGTGTTGAGACAGATGGTCCAGAACTCTCCCTTGTTTTTGAGGACGTGTGTTTTTTCCCATTTATGACATTATTAGAGGAATTCCCCCCACTATGAGAAATTCTCAAAAACTCAGCGGATCGAGCGATCGGATCGCTCGATTCTCGTAAAAACTCGATCTGAACGAAGAGTGTTGTTGTCGTCGGTGTGGTTGGAAATTCGCGAACCCGCTGTCACGTTTTTGATTGATATATATATAGGGGAGAAAAAAAAATATATAAATAAATAGTTATTTAGAAAATTAAATATATCAAATCAAATAGATAATAAAAAAAATTATGTAAATCATGAGCGATTCTCAGACTATTAGAGCGAGGTTTCTTTTAAACATGCTGATGAGAGCATACGCAATCTGCATGAATGAACAACTACGTCCCATCTTGTTAGAACGATGCGTCGGGTGTCGGGATCATCTAGACTTCGATCACGAGAATCATTCGTGTCTGACGATGGAAAGGGAAGATATGGTCGTCATGTATTTCGAACCGGCATTCGAACGCGATAAATTCAATGATGTGATCACGTTTTGGAAGAGATTAGTCTTCTGTAAGAATCGAGACAGGCCCACAGATTCGGAAGAACTGAAATTGGCGCGTAGAAGTTTGACTTTAGAAGACAAGGGTTGCATCAAGAAATTATTGCTGAACGAAGCATACGTCTAAGTTTTTTTTCGTTGATATAAAAATAAGGGAGAGTAGAAAATAAAAAAAAAAATAAATACACACATAAATTTTGTTTATCTAATATTAGAAAGAAAGAAAAAAAAAACACAAAATGAGAACCAGAAATAAATTGTATCTGACGTTAGTGGACGACGAGGACGAGAAGCCAAACGGCGTTTTGCCGACGGCGCCGTCGCTAGAAGAAAGAGAAAGAGGAGAGAGGTATCGCATCGATCAAATCAGTAGAATCCAATTGTATCTGACTTGAGAGAGAGATTCTCATCGTTCCCTCAAGAAGAAGTATTCGCGTTTCGTGAAATTCGTCAACGCTATCGACACGACACTCATCACGATTTCCATGGGTTTACACGAAGCCGGCATCGGATTGTTGTCGACCGCGGTCGGCATTCCGATCGTGTTGACTGTAGAAGGAGTGGCTCTCGCCGCCGGATTGTTTAGCACGCTTGGAAACTTTTTGAGTAGGAAATTATATCTGAAGGCGAGGAAACACGACAAGATTCGCGTCTTGGCCGACTCCAAGATCGACACAATATCCGAAATGATCTCTATGGCGTTGAAAGACGGTAGGATATTGGACGGAGATTACTTCGCGATATTGAGCGAGAAAACAAAATACGATGCCATGAAAGAAGCCGTGAGAATCAAGACTCGTCAGATCATCAAGGAAGAGATGAAGGATTCTCTCATGGAAAAGGGGAGGAAAGAGGCCAGGGAGGAATTCAGTAAGATGATAGAACTCAAGAGCAGCAGTTGAAAAAAAAATATATATATATATAATAAGAACAGAATTTAAAAAAAAAAAAAAAATATTAAATTCATTTATAAAATAAAAAACGAAATTAATTTAAATAACTCTTAAAAAAATGTATTGCGTAAAGTGTAAGAGAGTTACCGAGATGAGTAATTCTAGAGAAGTGCGAATTAAAAACGACAGACGGATGCTTCGCGGAATTTGCGACGTGTGTGGTTCTGTCAAGACGCGATTTGTCAAACAGAAGAATGCGAGCAAAGGTAAAGGCATCGTGAATAAAATGATCAACAATCTACCTTTCGAAATGCATCTGCCCGGTCACAGTTTCACGGGACCCGGAACGAAATTGAACAAGAGACTCAACGCCGATCTGACACCCAAATCTTGGAGCAAACCCATGAATAGGGTGGACGTGGCCACGTACGATCACGATCTGTGCTATGCCGGACATCCCGACACCAAGACTCGCAACGACGTCTGTGACAAAAACATGTTGGGGAGATTGAGAGGCATATCGAATCCGACCAGGAGAGAGAAGATGGAACATTCGCTGGTCAGCAATCTGATCGGTGCAAAACGTCAATTCGGATGGGGCGTTCAAAAAAAAAAAGTGCACCTGAAAAGAAGAAGAAATGATTATTGACGAGCGAATTGGCCGAGGAGTTACACAAACCCATAGTGTGTAAATTTCGAAAGAGAAGGGTGTTCGTGAAGGATCTGGATGACATTTGGTCTGCCGACTTGGTCGACATGAGATCGTTTTCGAGGTGGAACGAGGGCATCAAATATCTATTGACGGTCATCGACGTGTTTTCCAAATACGGTTGGATCAGAGCTTTGAAGGATAAATCGGGACCTTGCGTCACCGAGGCTCTGAAGAGCGTGTTCGACTTGTCTTCTCGAAAACCGAGTAAATTGTGGGTGGATAAGGGAAAGGAATTCTACAACAAGGACGTTCGTCGATTGGTAGACCTCTACTCGATCGAAACGAAGAGAAAGCCAGTGTGGTGGAACATTGGAATCGAACGATGAAGGAGAAGATGTACAGATACTTCACGGCGAATTCTACCAAGAAATACATATACGCTCTGAACGGTCTGGTCAAAGATTACAACACTTGACACAGATCGATCAAGATGACTCCCGTGGAAGCTAGCGATCCTCGAAACGAAAAACGGATCTACGCGAATCTATATCCCGAGAGATCTAAGATCAGGAAGAAGTCTAGAACGCCGAAATTTGCGGTCGGCGATCGAGTGAGAATCTACGCTTATAAGAAGCACTTCGAAAAGGGTTATACTCTTCGATGGACCTCGGAAATTTTCGTGATAATCAAAATATTTCACACCGATCCGGTGACTTACGAAATCGAAGCTTTGGATGGAGAAGAGATCATCGGAAAGTTTCATGAACAACAATTACAGAAGACGAAGTTTTGATGAAGAACACAAACATTTTTTTTTATTTACTCTCTTTGACATTTTCTTGTTTACACACATATATATATATAAAAGAGAAAAAAAATAATAATAAAAAATAATTAAAAACTATTTTTTTAGATAAAGAAAGCAAGTGAATTAATAAACAAAAAAAAACAAACTAAAAATCCTTTAAAATGACAAATATACTAGATATAGCACAAAGCATAGTGAAAGATGAAAGTATTCAAGAATATGAGGTTCACGAATACGAACTGGTAACCGGGACGAGTTTGAACAATGCGGGAGAGATAAGAATCAACGTCGAAACTCAAGATCTATTCGTACATCCTAGCGAGAGTTACATAGTGGTGCAGGGACGTCTCACCAAGGAAGATGGGAGCGACTACGCCGACGACGACATGGTTACTCTTGCCAATAATGGCATCATGCATCTATTCAGTAACATAAAATACATGCTATCCAGACAAGAGATAGAATCTGTTTTTCATCCCGGTCAGGCCACCACGATGTTCGGACTCTTGACGTATCCTGATGACTTTTCGAAATCCAGAGGACTTAATCAGTTGGGGGTGAAAGACACCGTAGGCCCTGCTAGCGCAGGCGCCGCCACGATATTCGACTACGTCGTCAAGACGTCCAGACCTAAAGGAACGTTTTTGTTCAGGATACCTTTGAAACACATCTTTGGATTCGCAGATGATTACAACAAGATCATGTACGGATTCAAACACAATCTGACGTTGATTCGAAAAGGAAACGATGATGCAATAGTGAAACTCACCGCGACCGATGCGGGTAAGATAACTCTACACAAGATATCGTGGTTCGTTCTGCACGTGGAGCCTTTGATCATGGAGAAAGCGCGTCTCTACAAAATCATAGAATCCAAGAGTAAATTACCCGTGGGATTTAGAATGAGACAGTGCGACACGGCTAGCATTCCTCTCTCCACGAATCACTTCGATTGGAGATTGACGGTGAAATCCGCTTCCGAGAGACCGCGTTTCATCGTGGTTGTGTTTCAGACCGATAGGGACGGGTCTCAGGAAAAGAATGCGTCGCTGTTCAATCACTGCCATTTGAGAAACTATGCAAGTGTTTCTGAACGCCACGAGATATCCAGCAATCGATTACAACGCGTCGTTCGACAAGAACGATTTCTCCAGACTGTACGGCGATGCCGCTGATTTTAGAAAGAAGTATCACGGTCTAGATGAATTGATGAGCAATCCTAACATATCTCCCGGCGAATACAAGTCGATGTATCCCATGTTCGTGTTCGACGTCAGTAAACAGAGTGAATGACTCAAGAGTAGCGTGTTAGACATTCAGATCAAGATGCAATTCGATAGGAATGTGCCGAGAAAAACTGAAGCCTTCGCCCTGGTCCTGTCAGATAGAGAATTACAATTCGAATCGGACGGAAATAAGAACATCAATCTATATCTCATTACTTTTTTTTGTTTGTTTTTTTTTTGTTTTTAATAATCACACATTATTTTTTTTTAATTCATTATTTTCCACGCGTTCACTGTTTGTTCAAAGGATCCAGTTCGATCAGTAGACTCACCACGGAAGTGGCGGCTTCGGGATTATTGGTTTTCGTGATGAAATTAATCCTGTCTCCGGCATTCACTTTGAGAGGCGTGCCGAACGTGCTAACATTCGCATGTTGAATCTCAGTCTTTTCGACACTGTATCTCTTATCGCTCTCCACACCATTCACCATGAGATTGACGATCGCTCTGTTATTCAAATCCGAGGAAGCCAGACTCATTCGAAGGATTTCACCTCCCAGCGGCATGGGATATCCCACCTGACCATGTTTTGATCCGCTACCTCCATTTCCGAAAGACCACTCAGCTTTTCCCTCCTCTAAGGCGCCGGCCTCTTCGGCCCACACGGTGATGAATTGTCTAGCATATTTGACTTTCTCCACCACCGAAATCAGGGTGCAGGCATCCGTCATGTTCACAGGATCCGGTAGATTCGTGAGCGCGTGTCCACCCATGTCTAGTTTACCGTCCATGATGTCGCCCCTTTCTCCAGACCGAGTTGTCGTCCATGTACTTCCTGCTTACCGTGCTAGAATCGAATTCGGGATCGTGATCGAGACCGAATAAATTGTGACCGTTCATGTTGATGCCACCCTCCATGGTTCCACCAGATTCTTTGTTCAGGTAGAGATCGTCCACTTGCGATTCTAGGTATTCTTGCGATTGTATCACAGCAGAATCTACGTAGCCCTTGTTGACCATGGTTGAGTCCGCATCCGTGTCGTCGATCTTCGACAGATTCAGTATCTTGTGGAATCCCGCATTCAGATCCGATTTCATTTCTCGTCTGTCAGACTTTCTCTGTTCCAGATCTACATAGTGTTTGGTCGCCATGTCCTTGGGATTCGTGGGAGTGGCCACGTTTGTTATCTTGTTAGAATTGGCGTTCAGTTCCGAGTGCATCATTTTCAGAACGTATCTATTTCTCAGGTGTTCGCTGAATCTCGCGTGAGAGTCGTCTGTGTATTTCTTGGTCGCAGCATCGGTGGGATCTATTGGATTCGCGACGTTCACCAAACGTTTGGATTTCAGATCGAGATCGTCGGTCATGGTTTTATCCACGTAATTATCCAGCAGGATTCGTTCGAAATCGGCGTTCCCCCTGTCGACGTATTTTTTAGTCGCAGCATCTGCGAGATCTATCGGCTCGGGAAGATTGTAGAGCTTCTTATCGTTCATGTTCAAAGGTTCTTCTCGAGGTTCATATCTCTGAACGTAACGTTCGTCCAAGTTGGCAATGTCGTAACCATCATCGACTTCGAACGTCTTCCTCTTCTTTCTCGGGTTGACTTTTTCGTCGTCACTTCTACCAAATTTATCGACTGGTATGTTGTTGTAAGGATTTTTTTGTTTTTAGAAAAAATATATTCAAAACGCAGTTTATTAAAAATGAACTATGTTATTTTATTTTTCGTTTTTATTCGATTAAAATTTTTTTAAAAATAATTTTTTATCTTTATATATACTATAAAAAAAAAAAAAATCTCTCTCTAATGTAAATCATTGAGAATGTCTCGAAATCGATCTCCTTCAGACCATCTCTTGAGAACGTAGAGACACAGGTGACCGCAAAACACTTGATCTGGAGATTGCACTTGTTCCGTGTTGTAACGAACCATCGATTTGTTGAAATAGTTCTTTATTTCTTTTGGCGGCGAGATTCCGTAGCTGTCGAAATAATAATTTTTCTTCTTCCCATTCTTCATCCACGCCACCCAGTGAGTGCCTTCACCCGATGAATCATCTAGATTTAAAATTCCGCATTCCGATTGTTGAGGTCTTCTCTTCGGCAAGGCATCTCTGGAAAACACTCCTAGAAAATCTTCGATTTTCAAATCTTTTGCCGCATTCAACAGATCGATGTTGGATAGGGGTTCGTTTGGTAAGACGCCACCTTCTACTGATATCTTTATTTTCTTATTCATAAATAAGTATATATTTTTTTTATTTATTTTATTATAATTTACTAAAAATGACGTTATTTTTTTTTTTCTATTTTTTTCTTTTTCTTTTTAAACTAACTTTCTCGATGTCACTATCCATTTCTATAATTTTGCGTTCATCTAATTCTTCTTGATTTTCTGGAATCCTATCATACACAATCGTATCTGGAATCTTATCATCCACAATCGCATCTAGAATCCAATCATCTCCATTCATATCGTCTAAAATTAGATCCAAAGTCCAATTTCCAAGTGCCAAAGTGCTTATTTTATCGTCTAACACGAATCTCTTGTCGTCGTCGGCCGTCAGCGAAATCTTGTTGACTATTTCGGTATACAAGTCGTGATTTTCACTTCGAATCGATTTCATAGTCTTATACACCGGACCACTTCCTAACAGACAATCTTTATACTCTTGGAAAGAGATGTTTTTCTTCACCACGCATGCTTTAACTCCTTTGCACTTCTTGATCTCTTCATCATCTTCTAGACGATAAGCATACAGTTTGGGTCTCAAGCCCATGAATTCGACGATCTGTTTACCGCCGCTCTCGTCCTTAAATTTACCCAACACCTTCTTGTTGTCGTTCGATTGAATGTTGGACGGGTGATCGACGGGATAATTGCTCGTGTCGAACCACTTGGCCACGTCTGGAGATATATCTCGGTAGACGTCTTTCGTCTCTATCTCGTAAACTAAACTGTCTGTGTCGGTGAACAGTCGTTTGGCTTTGTCACCAAATTTTCGTTTGACGTAATCGTAGTGAAACTCATACATCAATCGCTTGCTGATATCTAAGATGATCGGTCTGAGATAATACGGTTTGTCGAACTTCAGATGCGTCTTTTGCATGTGAACAGCCACTAGATTTTCGTTGCATATGGTTCGGTGTTTGTAATTGGGTTTCGCCACTAATGTTTTAGCTCTATTCTCAGATGTGACCTGTCGAACGTCGGTTCTCTTCCTGATGTTTTCCATCGATTTACCGTACACGCAGTTGTTCATGAGTTTGAAGAAATCTTTTTCGAAATCATTCTCGGCTCGAGTTCTGAGATTCGTGTTGAGATCGATGTATTTTTTCATCCAAGGCTCTTCCTCGAATCGAATGATGCGATGTATGTTGACTAATTCCATCCCGTAATTGACGTACTGTTTCAAATTCTCGCTATAGACGACGTAGTTACGTTTGTTAAATAAATTGGGAATGAGTTTTTCCTCATCTCCTTCATTCGGTTCCATTCGTTCGGGAGCCAGCGGATAATCGTTGTGTGGATCGTGTAATTCTTCCAGATAGTTCAAATCGACTTCTACAATGCAAGAATAGTCTCTCCATTTTTGCATCTCTTCTGGTTCCTTCACCCATTCGAAATTTCCAATCGGTAAAGGATGACTCATAGCCCAACCGTATAGATTATTGGCGTCCCAATACTGTATGTATTTAGTCGACAGTTTCAAATCGAAACCTTCTTTCATGTAAGGATTGTCAGCTTCAGAATGTCTGTGGGAGATCATCGAGGCGCCACCTCTCGCAGCCCTTTCGAACATGAGCAACATGTCCACGTCGGATAATAATGCCAATTGGACTTCGGTGGTCTTCAACAGAGTGTCCCATGCCAAACCAGGTGCGGTGAAATACCAAGCGGGATCCAGATCGTAATTTCGACAACAGACGTCTCGAAAATTTTCGAACACGTCTGCCAAGAGTAGAACGTCAGTCTTCAGATAGAGATCGTGATAATCTCTCATGGTTTCCACACGTTTTTAGCATGTTCGTAATTCTCGTCGGAAATGTCAGATTCATATAATTTCGAATAAAAATTTTCTTTCGAAGGTAGTGCGGTGTCTTCAAATCTCTTTAGATCGTTCATGTAATCGTAAGGATAGACTCCTTTCCTCAACATGCTGTCTACTCGTTCTTTGAAATGTTCGCTCATGATTTTAAATTTATCCTTGCTCATGTTATCAACTAATTTTTCCAGAGCGGTCGACATGAATTTAAAACTGTCGATGAAACGTATGCATCTACGAATGAATTTCGTTTTTTCTTTCAACATATTTCCGTCGATTACTCTTTTCTTCTCCATGAGCTTCCATTTCGTGAAGGAAATGTATCTTTCTTCACTGTTCGCGATGCAATTTAATTCTTCGTGTGAGGTGCCAAGATTTTTCACGAACAGATGACTGTCGTAACCCGAGAAATTGTGAAACATCACCGGATAGAAAGTGGCGTCTCGATATTTTAAATTACACTTGCTGTGAGCCGGACCGCGATACAGACCCGTGTAATGATCGTGGTCTCTCACCTTCTTATTTTCCTCTGAATTCTCGTTGAACGATTGTCTGCATATGTGACATTCGGTGGCTCTGTTATTTTCGTCCTGCTGCTCTCGCATGATGATCATTTTTGCCGGAGTTTTGATTTTGTCGTATAACATTTGAATTTTCGATTCTAACTCTTCCACGAACCTTTGAGCCACGTCGTCGTCTTCGCACTGTTTCGTGTAGGTGAAGGGACCCATGTCGTGTTGCGAGTCGAAAGCGCATTTCACGTAAATGCAATAGCCCGAAGGTATGTGTTTTTGATATCTTTCGACGTAACTTTGAAGAGCGTTGGGTTGACAGGAACTCATTTTTGCGGTGAAACATTCGAAATCGGCGTACACGACGAATGGTACTTTTAACCTTCTATTGTGATTTTCAAACTTCACGATGGTGTTGGGTTTGGGCATTTCGACGGCGACACCTTGATTTTCGTTGCAATATTCCTGATGTTTCGCCAACGAGTCTTCGCTGTGAAACACGTTCATGCAGTTGCAACATAAACATTTCTTATGTTTATGTTTATTATTTTGTCTTGACAGTAATCGGCTTGGATGTTTAACCCAACAATAATGACGATTGTCACCATTCAAAATCAATAATAAAATAATCGTCTTTTCTCTTCCGCGATACGAAGTCTGTCTGAGAGGATAGATCGTTCGATTTTCGTCGTCGTATCCTAGGACGTTCACCGCTACGGTGGGATTTTGAGCCTCGAAACGTTCGATATGTTTTAACTCTGTTAGAAAAGTCACTCCAGTCCAATCGAGATTTTTAGAAGTTTCCTCATAATGAGAAACTCTATCGGTGTGTATTTCGACAGGGTATAAAGCAGAGGTGACTGCCCATTTAAAACACTGATCATCTTTATTTCTCACATTGACCACGGCGTGTTTCTTAGTCAAGAAATATGGTAATTCCAAGTAGGAAGATCCTTTCAACGGATCGTTTTTATTCATGTGAATTTCGAGTTTCAACACCTCATCGAACGTCCAATTACTACCTTCATGTTGATAATTCGTGAGAGACGTCAACATCTTGTCTTTCATCTTTTCGAAAACGTCCGATAGATCTGAACCTCGAAATACGGGTTCGACGTTAGATCTGAAATATGCATTTTTCACGATGCTCTTGCCGGACTTCACGTCGATTTTATTCATTATGCAATGGAGTATCATCTTAATTTTTAATCCCACATTCATGTATTCGCGAAACAAATCCAATACTTCTTTCTTCACCCGTTCCATGAACAATTTCGGATCGACTTTCTTCAACGAGGGAATCACATCGAAAGTTTTAAAAATGCCTTTGATCGCCCTCTCCCGTTCTACGGGTTTCGATTGGAATAGTTCCGCAATGAGTCGTGTTACATATTCTTCTCCTTTCTCTTCGTCGATTGCTCATTGAATTTCGCTTGATATATCTCGTTTGTCTTGAATCTGAAGTGCATCACTCGTTTTCGTTTTAGTTTTTCTTTTCTTTTCTTTGGAAACTTGATGTTCTTCAATGGCTTTTCGTTTAGTCGTCTTCTTATTTTCACAACCGATGCATCTTTTGACGTCGTTGCTATCGACATTTCGTTTGCTTTTCTAGCGTTTTGCAAATATTCTTGTATGACATCAATTTTTTTTTTATTTAGGTCTATGATTTCTGAAATCTGAAATTTCTAATAGTTTACAAATCTCGTTTAACTGAGGTATGGTTTTCTCATTTAAATTTACCATTGTTTTATCTGTTTGCTTCATTTGTAAGAATATTTTTTTTTTTTTTTTGAATTTTGTATTAAATAATTTGTTGAAAAAAGTTTTGCTTTTTTACTCTTTTTATATATATATAATAGAAAAAAAAAAAAAAAGTTAAATTTTAAATTCAATTTTTTTAATACAAAATTTAAAATATACATTATTTGCAAGAATTCAGAAAAAACTAAATAATCGATCATGACAACAACACCTAAAAGATGCAAATTGAAATTGAAACGAGACGAAAGGTATGAGAAATCCAGTTTAGATATCTATACATTACAACCACACGATCCCATCGAATTGAATGAGGTTGAGATGGTGGACTTAGAGCGCTACTACCACAAATATCGAATGTGTTTGAAAGTGGATGAAGCCGCGCTCGATTTGTTTTACGAGTACCAAAGTGAACTGCTGATTAATATCATCGTCGCCGAAGACAGAGAATTCGATAGGGGTGAATTATTGTTGTCCTATGGAGGTTACATATATCCAATAATCTCACCCGAACTCGTGAAGAAATCGGGTGGTGAGAGCGCATTCGCCTATGAAAAAAAACTCAAAAGAGTAAAGATAAACATTCACACCATTTTCGTATATGGAAAAATGACGAATGTCAACTTGCTAATAATGGACTTGGAAATATAAACAATAGAGAGATTGAAATTAAAAATTTAACTTTTTATATATATATATAAAGAGAAAAAAAACTTTTACTAAAAAAATTCTACATTAAAGAAAATTAAAAATTAAAAAAAACAACTTTTTTATATATATAAAGAGTAAAAAAAAAAAAAAAACTTTTTAAACAAATTATTATTTAAATACTAAATAATCAATCATGAAGACAACAGCACCTAAAAGATGCGAATTGAAATTGAAATGAGTCGAAACATATAAAAAATTCGGTCATAAAATCTATAGATTACAACGACACGATCCCATCGAATTGAACGAGGACGAGACGAAGGGCTTAGAGCACAAATACGAGAAATATAAGATGCCTTTGAAATTGGACGAAGCCGCGCTCGATTTGATTTACGAGTACCAAAGCGATCTGCAGAACATCGTTATCGCCGAAGATAGAGAATTCGACAAGGACGATTTGTCGTTGCCCTATGGAAATTACATATTTCCAAACATCTCATTCGAACTCGTGAAGAAATTGGGTGGTGAGAGCGAGTTGACTGATGTAAAAAAACTCAAAACAGTAAAGATAAACATTCAACACGTTTCCGAAAAAGGAGAAGACACGAGTGTCAACATGCTAATAACGGACTTGGAAATATAAACAATAGAGTGACTGATTTTTAGCGAAGAAAAATGAAAAAAAAAAAAGTAATAAGATCATCTTTAGATCTCATTACTTTTTTTTGTTTTCCTTCTTCTTCACTATCATCATAATATATTATAATAACGTTTCCTTTTCTCTCAAATTTCAGCGTTGATTCTTCTTTTTCTTTTTTTCTTTTTCTTTGTGATGTGATACGTATATGGTAACATTTTTGTTTATCCGAATCATAATTATGAACGAATGCTGTGCATCTCTTGGTAACACTCACATCATTACCATTCTCTTCAGAAGGTAGTGGTGACCGTGGAAAGCATTGTCTCATTCTCAACCGTCTATCCCGCGCTTCATCTATCTCTTTCATTAGTTCTTTCCTTAGATATCCATCATTAGCGTCTAACTATTTTTTAATTTTTTCGCTCTCTGGCTCGCGATGTTCGTCATTATCGTCAAATTGTTTCTCCACCTTTTCATCCAGGTGATAAATTTGTTTCTCCACCTTTTTATCCATTTTAAATATATTATTTTATACTTTCTATGATTTTATATATTTTATATAATTTTATATTATAATAACATATTCAAAATCGGTATGTTCTTAAATGGCGAATTCTCACCAAGCAACAAACCCTTGCCGAGTCGCTCGAAGTTCCGTCCACTCTTCAGATAGAGACCGTTTCCTCTCAGAGAGTTGCCACCTCGAACGGGTTCTAGATACAATTCTTTACCTCTGTCGTCTACGTGAACGCGACACACGGCTCCTCCCTTCTTCAAAAACAGTCCGCTGCCACCCATTAATTTCTCAACTGCCGAACTAGCGAGTCCCGTGAGAGCTCCCACGCCGAGAGTCTTTCCGAGAAAGGGTAGTGCCTTTGCAGCGAAGGGTAATGCTTTTGCGGCTATTCCTGCCAATAGCAGTAGGAAACCACCTTTCATTCTCAAATTGTATCTCAATTGAGCGGGACTCATTCTCACCGTCAACCCTCTTCCATCGCGAATCGCTTTCTCCATCCTTTTGATTTGACTTCTGGTCCAGGCGATCGAATCCTGACCGCCTCTCGTCAGATCTTCGTGAGTGAATTTGAATCTCACCGCCTCGCCTCGAGTTGTTAACGCTCTCATAAGTTTCTTCCTCTGTCCTGCGGATATGTTCACGTTTCTAACCACGTATTCTGTCATAATTCTGTTTTTTTTTTTTTAAATATATTTACTTCAATTGTTTCTTGTTTAATAATTATATTAAAATAATTTTGTAAAAAATAATATTGCCGTTTATTTTATTTTTGTTATCTATATATATAATATTTTTTTTTTTTGCTTTTATATTTCTCTTATGTGAAATCGTATCGTCACTCTCTCTCCGCGAAGATCTAACAGTTCACCATTTTGATCCGTCAACGTGGTTTTGAGACTATACAACGTGTCTAAAATCACTGGTAGATAGACTAAATTTCGAGGTCGCTCCACGATCTTATAACCCGGCGACACGTTTGGAAAGAAGGAATAGATCATCGGTTGAGCGCTACCATTCACGTAGCTTCCAGCAATCACGTCCACGTTCACCAGAATGCTATTGACAGCGAGAATGTCGACCGTATTTTCAGATGCCGCGTGGCCTCGATACATCTTTCGATCGAATCCCAACATCTTGCCTATAGAATCGTCCATGTTGAAATCCACTCGAAAATTATCTTCCAAATCCAACATCGTCTGTAAGGTATTAGGATTGGGAGCGAGTCTGATCTTGTTGCTTCCCTTTCCATCCATCTTCATTCGTGTCTGAATTATAATCGTTCAAATCGTCTATGTCGTAACTCCCTTTGGGAATTCGAATCTCCAACCAATCCATTCCGTCGGAATACTTGAACGAGTTATTCTTTTCGGTGACGTTGGGAAAGGAATAATAAGTCTCCAGATTCACCAACGCCATCTCGTATCTTTTCTCTCTATTCAATTCGATGGAAGGTTCGAATTTCGTAGCGAATCGAGTCGAATCGCCACTCACCATGATTTGAATGGATTGTTTCGCAGCCGTATTCTCGGCTATCCGTTCTAACAATTCTCCATGTTCGAACATTATATTTAATTTTATTTTATTTTTTTATTCAAAACTAATTATTTGAAGATTTATTATTTGTCTGATTTTTTTTATTTTCACGCTCTATCTTATTATTATCATCGGAAACATAAAACTTGTCGAATCCGCATGGATATTTTCCGCGATTAAATTCGCTTGTCAAATCAATCACGACGAAATTGTAAAGTCCACCATCCCAAACCCTCTTGCAGAATCTCCTGAATTCCGCAGCGCTCATGTCGTTTGTGACATGATCGCCGTAGATGTGATTGAGATTCTTAAGATCTTGGCGAAAGAGACATAGAAAATTAGCGTTCTCCCTTATCGTCTGTCTGGGCAATCGAAAATAATTCTGTGACAGGTAGAAACAGTCCACGTTGCTGTGTCGACCCCTAACGTAATACGATTCGCATCGGTTCTGTCTCTCCAAAAGCAGATCGTCGAAAATCATGAGATTCTTATCTTCCGATTTCAGTTCTCTAGGATCCGGAACGTCGCTAGCGTTCTCATAAAATCGACACTCGACGTTCGAAGATGCATTTCTCTTCGTCAGCTCCGTCGCCGCGCCGTCCAAAATGGTCGAGAGTGGAGCTCCGCTCTTGTCGAATTCCTCCCTACTGTCAAAGATTCTGGCTATGACGTCCTTGGGCAATCTGCGTTCCATGCACTCTCGAAGCAATCTGTATTCGGGTTGAAACAAGCTCTTGCCAAACACGAACAATCTGTCGTAATCCAACCAGTCAGGTCGGGACAACAGATTCATCAACAGATTGGTCTTTCCACAATTCGATTTTCCCACTATCAAGCCTCTTATTCTCTTGGGAAAGAACTCGTTATTCGACCTCTTGGTCGCGGCGTCGTTCCAAGACATATCTTTAATGTTCATCTTTGTTTTATTTTTGTTTGTTTGTTATTTTAGATTCTTTTCAAACACAAATTTTTTTTTATGTTTTTCAAACTCTGTTTTTTTAATGTTATTATTATTTTATTTATATCGCAACGTCGTGAGTTCTCTTCAATCCGGATCCACTCGTCATTTTGGCTAAATCTTGTATGGGCACCATGGCATCCTTAAAATCTTTCCAACTTTTCGGCGTTCGCTCTAACGCAGCTCGCTTCGCCGGCGGACTGATCAACTTGTCGATCAATGCGTCGGCTGCCCTCTTGCCAGCCACAGAAGCTATCCTACCACTGGCTTCGGAAGCGGCTTTCTTACCAGCATCCAATGCCGTCTTCTTACCGAGCTCAAACGTGGTCGATGCGAGTTTTCTACCCGCATTGCTCGTGAACGCTCGCATTATAGAATCGACGATGCCAGAACCGCCTTGAACGTAAGTTCTGACGTATCCCCTGTTCTTTATCACCAACATATTTTATTTTTATGATATATTTTTGTTCTTTTCACTGGTAAATCGTTTTTGCCGTTTAAATACCTTTATTATTTCTAGTGTAAAAATTTACTGTTTTATTTTTGTTTGTTTGTTTCTCTCTACTTATTATATACACATCAATCCTTCAATTCGTTCATCAGCCTTTTATACTGGTTTTTATTCAAAACCTTCTGTCTTAACAATTCGTCAGATACAGCAACTGTCTGATTATCTAATCCCGTGTTACCAGCCCGTCTGCTTGCCATCAACAAACTCAATCTCTGAGACAGAGCGTCGGAATCGCCCGGAAGAAAAGTGGTTTTCACCCCTTTCCAAGTCACCGATTCGACGAACTTCTTGTTCATATCCCATATGGGTTTCACCACTTTCGTCCACTTGTAACCTCTGTTGGCTTTGGGTCTCGTCTCTGTGGCATCATTATTTCTCTTCATGGCGTGGGTCTGGACCAGAATGTCTCCGTAATTGTCGAAATCCTGTTCCGTGTAATCGCCGGGCTTGTCGTAAAGGAGCAATCTCCGCAGACCATCAGTTACTTTATATTTATTCGAACCCACGATCAATTCATCATCATCCATTTCCACTTCCGTATCACCTACAAAAGTTCTACCCTCAGAATCCTTATAAATTCCATACGACTGATCTCTCTTACCGCCATCATCATCGTACGATGCGACGCTACTAGTGGTGATAGTCGAAGCCGTATAGGTGTCGCTCTCGCTCATATCTGTTTGAATTCCCGTGGGAACGTAATCCGGTGTAGATTGAACGGAATACCGATTTCCAAAACTAGGAGGCAACGAACCCATTCTCAAAGAACTCTCCTTTATGGGTCTCAATTCTTCGACTATCTCCTTCCTGCTTTGCTCTTGACCCTCCGTCACTGGGTTTAAATATTTTTGTGGCTTCGCGTCTGAGTTCCATCTCACCAAGACGTCTGCTCCTGTCAGCAGACTGAATGCTCTTCTTAGCACGTTCATACTCGCCTAAAATTAAATCTCGGCGCCTAGGATCCATCTGTAAAAACATCTTTCGTTTTAATTGTTTTTATTATTTTCAAAATTAAATGTTTAATTATATTTTTTTTTTTATGTTTTTAAGTACTAAAAAAAACTCTTTCCGTCTTAATATATAATAATCTGAAAATATTCACATCTCAACTGACTGTTAATTGAAGTTTAAAAAATACGTTTAAACAGTACATGACAAACCGGTTTCTGATTTAACGCATTTTGACAGTAGTTTTTACATTTGTCAAAAGATTTTTCATTCACACATCAATTCACCGAGTGTCGAATTAAGAGAGAATCCTTTTGATGACTGCGATTGCTATCATGAATATATTAAAACTTTTACCACTCAAAACCTAATTGAGCGGAAAATGCGTTTTAAACATTCCGGATAAGTGTTTGACTTTTTTCGAACGAACGCTTAACAGTCAATCTCTCTCATCAAGACAAAACACTAATATCTGGGTTCGCGAATTTCCAACCACACCGACGACAACAACACTCTTCGTTCAGATCGAGTTTTTACGAGAATCTAGCGATCCGATCGCTCGATCAGCTGAGTTTTTGAGAATTTCTCATAGTGGGGGGGAATTCCCCTAATAATGTCATAAATGGGAAAAAACCCACCGCCTCAAAAACAAGGGAGAGTTCTGGACCATCTGTCTCAACACAATTGCGGGTTCTGGACCGCTGGTCTAGAGTCCCCAAAACTGTTTTTTGATGATGACCCAGAATTTTTTGCTTTTGATCACGTTCGCCAACGATGGATCGATGGGTCTGATCTGCGATGGGACCGTCGACAAAAAATTACGTACAAGATACAAGCGAAGATGTACGATTTCACCCTTTTTTAAAAAACGCGCGTTCACCACGCCTTCACCACGAGTATTTGAACGTTAAAAGTGCGATCTAGGAGTCACAACTGTACATGGGGGGCATTCAAGACCATGTACAGTTTTTGTGAACAAGCGTGTGATTTAACACTGAATTCCACGTTGGTGAACGAAGAGTGTGCGTATGTTTGTACACGTACATGTACAAGTGGTCGTAGATCGGCAATTATTACCTACTTCTGGTGTTCATGTAACGTATCGTTGTGATTTTGTCTACTTCTACTGCAACCATCTTCCAACCCGTCGTCAGAGAGAGAGAGAGAGAGAGAGAGAGAGAGAGAGAGAGAGAGAGAGACGACCCCCTTTCATACCAGTTACGCCACAAATAATAATCATATATTATAAAATGTTAAAAAACGCACTAGTTTCTGGTGTGCATGTAACGTATTGTTGTGATTTTTTTGTTTACTTCTTCCACTGCAACCATCTTCAAACCCGCTGTTAGAGAGAGAGAGAGAGAGAGAGAGAGAGAGAGAGAGAGAGAGAGAGAGAGAGAGAGAGAGAGACAGACAGACAGACACACAGACAGACAGACAGACAGACAGACAGACAGACAGACAGACAGACAGACAGACAGACAGACAGGCCGACAAACAGACTACCCCCTTTCATGCCAGCTAGCCACAAATAATAATCATATATTATCAAAATGTTCAAATTCGCGCTAGTTTCTTTTGTGCATGTAACGTATTGTTGTGCCATGATTTCGTCTACTTCTTCCACTGCAACCATCTTCCAACCCGCAGTTAGAGACAGACAGACAGACAGACAGACAGACAGGCAAACATACAGACAGAGTCGTGGAGGATTGTGATCAAAATCGGAAATAAGGGGTCAGATCAAAGTGGTCTATGTGGGGTTTGTGGAATAAAAAGATTCTTTGAATGAAATACATAGATGACATATTTGCAGGGCGGGGGGGGGGGGGGGGGGGGGGGGGGTGAGGGGGTCGATGATGCTAAAATTGAGGACGATATCAGTGGATCAGTTCAGCTTGGTGGATATGTCGGACAGTTGTACGGGTGGATCAAGCCGGAGAAACCGGAGAGAACAATCGAGAAACGGCGATCAACTGTCAGACTCCCCAACGTGTTAACTCCGCACAAGCAGAGTAAGCATTGGTTGAAGACATGTGCTACGCCTACGTGCAGTACGCCGTAGTACAGAGCGCCACCGTGCCCCCACATGGGCAATCGGGTGAAGTGCCTTGCCCAAGGACACAAGTAGTTACCCCTGGCGGGGTTCTTGTCGTGTATCTTTCGCTTTGAACTTCAATGCCGTAATCACTGAGTCACCGCGCTCCCTAAGCTTGGAGGAAAAGAGTGAAATGCGGTAACATTAAGTGCTAAATGTTTAATTGGGGACAGTGGATACAGAATTTACAAAATATCGACCTGTGCAAACTAGAAAAAATAATAAGTGAGGAGTGAGGGACATCATCAAACAGTTTGTCTTCGTGTGCTGGTAGATGGGCTGATGCGAGGGTAGACTGATAATATGTTTAGCATGGGACCTACTATTTTGTCAGACGTAGGAATATGGCTACTTGAGAACTTTTGGCCTTGAGTCGTCTCCGCCTGTGATGGAACGTTTTGCCTTCCAAAAAGACTGAAACATCTCATGTCGAAACGTCAAAGGGATAAAATACTCTGTTCCCCAGAAAGACACAATGCGCAGTCGACGACAGTGTTTGTTTACCATTTCGATCGTCACCAAGCAAACCGAAGCTACAACTCTTTAAGGCGGGGCAACCAGGTTTACCCCTTTACCTAACGTAGTTTTAAAAGGCATTTGCAAATTATTCAATCATTAAACAGGTTCAATATTTTTTTGCCCCTTAAACATAGTATATTACCCCCCCCCCCCCGCCCTACCCCCCTCCCCATTGGAAAACAATCACGCTAAACTGTTATTTCCCACCGTAGCTTCTGGTCTTTGGATTTTAAGAATGTGCTCGTCGGATTCAATCCATTGAGGGGCAAGTTGCTATGGTATGGGGAAAACCTTTTGTATCTCCTCTCCTTAGCGTATTTTGTCGCTTCTTGGGGTACAATATTAAAAGACTTATCAAATTACTATTGATATTAACTTACGTAACGACAACCATGCGCTCCTCGAGTACAAAGTGAAGAATAATTGATCTTAGTCAGTTATTTGTAATTAGACAACAATTACAAATGCAAAATGAAGAAAATACTTATTGAAGAAAATATAATGAAAGTGTTTTTTTATTTATTTCTGTGTGGTAAAGATAATCTCACTTGGTGGTTTTGGGAGATATCGTTGCCAGATAAAAACACGCCCTAACATTAGACATCTCTACCCGATATAAACTTTGTATCGGATACGCCCATATAGTTTGGACGATTCTCGCTAATAGTTTAAATACAGATTTTACCCCTTTCAACACTGATGCACTGAATTGTATTGTCTTGTGCACTGCTATCGACAGGGAAATGAGCGAGTCTGTTTTATGTTTGTAGGGAGGATCAGTAATAATTTAATCCTACAGCCCTGTATGGCTGTAGGATTAAATTATTACCGATCCCCTACTCAGTTTGGCGTTTACTCTGTTCACTTCTCATGCGCGGCCAACTTTTTCAGAACACAGAAATTGTGCACAACGGGTTGAAATAGTTAAGGCGATTCTAACCCACACCTAAAGTATTTAGAGGATATTAAGTGTTTTGAGAGGATACCGAAAATTATCTCATGAATGACCGAGACAAATGTTTAATTTTCGCGAGCGCTTGCGCGAGCGAAAATAACCCTTTCCCTCGTCACGAGTAATATAATTTTCGGTATCCACTCAAAGACACTAGATTTTCTTTTTATTATACGCTTTTTATAAGAATCTGATCATTCCTATCAATAATTCCACTCGTTTCAACCTTGAATTGATGCATGAAAGTAAACAGCTGATGCGTATTGATACGCAGAAGTGATTTTATCGATACTCAGAACAGGTAGCGTCTTGCGATCTGATTCAGCTGGCTGCTTTCATGCATCAATACAAGGTGAATATGTGTTGAATTATTGCTGGAAGTGATCGGTATCCACTCAAAAATAATAGATTTTCTTTTCATTATACGTTTTTAGAACAAATTGATCATTTTCAGTGATAATTTGACTCGTATTTACCTTGAAGTGATGGTTTGAAAGCGGTCATTTTGATTGATACCGTGAAAGTGAAAATTTCTATATCTTCAAAGTGGGGTATACGATTTCTATCTTTCTGTATTGTTTTCGATAATCTGTCGTTTAGCGTATAATAAAAGAACGTTTGTTGTATATATTATTTATTTCAGGGTTGGTTAATGGGCCAAAAAGGACCATCTTTTCTTGATATTCTGCAGTTAACCAACACGTCCACTGCTGCTGGATCAGCTTACTTCACGGCATTGTTTGTGGGAATAGGCGTTGGCTCCCTCTTATCCGGACCTCTGATTGACAGATATGACAACACTGTAATTCTTCTTTGTGCGATTTTTGAGACATCGCTTACTATGTTTATTATGCCCTGGTGTACCCCGTATTGGAGTATGGTGATCATCAACGTGTTTCAGGGATTTGGTGCGGGATCATACGTCACGGGTAAGTTTATAAATTGAAACATAACGTGGTGCTGATGTGGTGTCCGTTCAAAGAATGAAACATATTTGAAAAAAATATTGAACATACACTAATCTATAAAGTAAAATAACGTTGTTTCTAAAACAATATTAGTTTGAAACTCCATCTCTTAAAGAAATCCATCGAACTTAGAGAAAAATGTATTTTTATTATCCTGAAGAAAATCTCCTCCTCATCTATTTGTCATGATGAGAATATTGGTATTGCACGTTTACCAGATATTTTGTAAGAATCGTCAACGCCATCTGGCGAGTGAACTTAACTGTTCAGATTATACTTCTGTTTATTAAAGTCCACCATTCCCCTCTCCACCAAAGAGCCACATTCCAGATTTATCTCGTCATGAAATTCGACTTTCGATAAAGTTATCACCCCCTGAAATTAGTAGTCTGGTGAGCAAGGACCAATTAAGAAGATTGTAAGTGTAAGTGTTCAACAAACTCCCATAGCATCAGTAGAAAATAAAGCGTAGTTTCTTTTTGTTACTTGTAATAACCGAAAACAACAGACAGCTCTTGGAGCTGTCTGTTGTTTTCGTTTATTAAAAGTTTCAAAAGGAAACTTGACTTGTTATGGCAAGCTGAATACATGCAAGCAACTAACTGTCCACTTTCCCTCTTTTTTAGCGAATGTGTTTTTACAGTAATTTGCATGTTTTTATCCTTCTCAGGGGGAAAAATGGTAACTCTTGCCTCCCAGACTTTTATATCAATGGAAAAGATGGTGTCTGTATTATATGTCATGATGAACACACTGTTGATATAATGTATAGAAAAAAGTTACAGAACATCCAAAGACTGTGAAAGCGCCGTTTTCGTATTTTTAAATTGGTTTACACAGAGTCTAGTAGTGAAACATTCAACTGATTAGGGAAATAAATCGTGAAAAACAGCTTCAATATTTTTATACTACGAAAAGATGCCTGAAGTTTGTGAAATAATGCAGACATCGATAATACAACTGCGCTAACATTTCGAAATCTCATTTTGTATATGAAATTACGATACCTTTGGTGTTGTCAAATCTGTTGATAACTTTAGAAAATTAAGGGGAGCTAACGTTCCTGTAAATGACGAAAATTGTCGCCCATGTATGTTGGATGATCGGTGTTTGCACTTAATATGTCTCCCCTTCCCAGAAGGGAGACATATTGTTTTAGTGCATATTCTTCTTTGACCTGAAGGTCAGATTTATGTGTGTTTTTAAAGGAAACATCACACAAACTTTGTCCGGACCATAACTTTTTTTGTCTTTTGACCTACGCCTTAGATACTTGGCATGTGGATGTATTACCATGAACCGGTGTGCAGTGTACCATAGTGACATTCATGTGACCTTGACCTTTGACCTGAAGGTCAGATTTATGCGCTTTTTTAAGGGAAACTGTCTGGACCAGAACTTTTTTGTATTTCGAGTCGGGCTTTAGATATTTGGCATGTGGATGTATCACCAAGAGCCGATGTGTAGCGTACCATTGTGACCTTCATGTGGTCTTGAGCTTTGATCTGAAGGTCAGATTTGTGCTTTTTTCAAGGAAACTTTGTCTGGACCAAAACTTGTTTGTCTTTTGAGCCAGGCCTTAGATATTTGGCACGTGGATGTATCACCATAAGCCGGTGTGTCGCATACCATTGTGTCCTTCATGTGACCTTGACCTCAAGGTCAAATTTATGTACTTCAAATAGGGAGTAATTGTCCAGACCAGAACTTCTTTGTTTTTTGACCTACGACTTGGTTATTTGACATGTGGATGTGTCACCATAAGACCGCATGTCGTCTACCTCGATGACCTTCATGTGACCTTCACCTCAGACCTTAAGGTCAAATTTATGTACTTCAAATAGGGAATAATTATCCAGACCAGAACTTTTTTGTTTTTTGACCTAGGACTTAGATATTTGACATGTGGATGTATTGCAATTAGACCGCATGTCACATGTAATCATGATCTTCATGTGACCTTGACCTCAAGGTCAAATTTATGTACTTTAAATAGGGAGTAATTGTCCAGACCAGATTTTTTTTGGACATGTGGATGTGTCACCATGATACCGCATGTCCGCTACCTTGATGAACTGCATGTGACCTTGACCTCTGACCTCAAGGTCACATTTATGTACTTCAAATAGGGAATAATTGTCCAGATCAGAACTTTTTTGTTTTTTGACCTAGGACTTAGATGATTGACATGTGGATGTATCACAATGAGACCACATGTCATCATGACCGTCATGTGACCTTGACCTCAAGGTCAAATTTATGTACTTTAAATAGGGAGTAATTGTCCAGACCAGAATTTTTTTTTTTTGACATGTGGATGTGTTACCATGAAACCGCATGTCCGCTACCTTGACGAACTGCATGTGACCTTGACCTCTGACCTCAAGGTCAAATTTATGTACTTCAAATAGGGAATAATTGTCCAGATCAGATCTTTTTTGTTTTTTGTCCTAGGACTTAGATGATTGACATGTGGACGTATCACAATGAGACCACATGTCATCATGACCTTCATGTGACCTTGACCTCAAGGTCAAATTTATGTACTTTAAATAGGAAGTAATTGTCCAGACCAGAATTTGGTTTTTTTTGACATGTGGATGTTGAGCTAGATCATAGATATTTATAACCCCGCTCCCCAAAGTGGAAGTTGGGACATACTTGTTTATATATAATTTGCAGTGCATTAAATAGAAAGGAAGGGGAGACATATGTTTTAGTTTGCTAAAACACTTTCTAGTTATTAATGGATTAGATGACGTTTGAATGTAACACCTGCATTTCCATCCGTTTGTTTCGGGTGATGTTTGCTTGTCTTCAAACACCAAACCTCACCACATCCTCACCCACACATTTTCTGGGCCGCGGTCATCAGCTGCACTATTTATTTATTTGTTTATTTATTTATTTATTTATTTATTTATTTATTTATTTATTTATTTATTTATTGAGTTGTTTTTTTGTTTTGTTTTGTTTTTTTTTGGGGGGGGAGGTTCTCGTGTAGAACAAGCTGTTTGTTTTCGGTGTGCGGAACATCACATGGATCATGCAAAAACGTTACATACAAACATTTCAATCAACGGTAGGACGGTAGGATTTAATTTGCTTGTCCAGAGGCCTGAGCTGGATAGATGACAGTGTTAGACAAATGTTGGTCTGCAAGGAATGCATTGTTCTGCTGATGTTTGTATGTCAGGCCCTCACTCATTTAAAAAACTCACAAGTGATTTAGCGTGGCCATCTAAGGCACGGGTGGTCTTTGCAATACGAATGCTCAGATTTGTTCGTCCGTGTTTCGCCTTCCTTAGTAGTCTCTTGCCTCATTCACATATAGTTTATATTTTTCTTATTCCTACCCCCCCCCACTCCCCCCCCCCCCCCCCCACACACACACAGGCACACTTAACATCGCAAGAAAAGTGTTAGATGTGTTAACGGTGTAGATTTATTTCACATCTGTTCAACTAATGTGACCGCTCCTTCCACGCGCAAACAACTTAGGAATGGCTGATTAATTTCCTTAGCCTGTTAGCTTTGGCCTTTAAACAACCAAATCAAATCGGACCACTGATTGGTATGTTTATATGTAACGTTGTTGTATGGTCCAGGTGGTGTTCCGCACACGAAAACAAACAGCAAGTCAAAGGAAAAAGATGAAGGTCACGGGAACCCAAGATTAAGGTGTTATTATGCATCTCAATGCCCTCTAATTGTGTTTGTGCAGAAGCATAGCGAAGGACTGTTGTGGAGCATGAGAACTCCCCCGTGTGTTTTTTTCTGTCGTGATACTTTCATCTGGATTTGATTGTTAAGATTCGATTAGCTCTACAGTACAGTGGAGGGTTGGATCGCGGTGGCTCAGTAGGTAGAGGTGCAGGCTGCAAGCCGAGAGGTCCTCGGTTCGAATCCCACCTGCGGTAACCGCGTTATGTCCCTGGGCAAGACACTTCATCTCCATTGCCCGCGTGGGGGCACGATGACGCCGTGAACTAAGGCGTACTGCACGTCGATGGTACGCATGTCTTCAACCAATCTAACACTGCCAGTGCTGCAGTGCGGAGTTCCGATGATGGGGAGCTGGCAGCTGCTCGTCGTTGCTCGGTGGTTCTCTCCGGGTTCTCCGGGTTCTCCGGCTTCCTCCACCCGTAAAACTGTCACGGTCATGATTAGCCATTGTGCATAAATATGTGACCTTACACATCAATGAATAAATAAATAAATACAGTGGAGGGTTCATAATCCACGAGTGGGCATATTGTCCTCGCATTCGTTTACCAGACAATAAAAATCACCCGGTGCGTCATTAATAAAAATTGTTGATGATTATTCCTATAATTAATGTTTGGAATCTAATATTATTGTATCCGTGGAAATATTGCCCACCCGTGTAAAGAGATCAATCCACGGCGGCCGAACTGTAGCAAATAACCGTGTATTTTTATACCGGACAATATTTGATACTTGCGCTAATGTCACACACACAGTCGGTAATGCAATGCGTGTTACAGTTGAAAACTGGAAGTCCTGTCACAATTAGCGCAGAAAATGCTCGTTAGTTGCTTTGTTCCTTACTGCAGAAGAATGAAGTAATCTGAAATACACAAGAACGTTTCCGCTGTGCAATGTAAATTAAAATGCGCTATTAGCGATGCCGGTTGTGAAATCACGAACTGAACCAAGCAAACAGAAAGAAAATATTGAGTCTACAGTATGTGAAAGGTGGATTACAACTAAATCGCTGTGGGATAGATTTTTAGCTGCGACTAGCAGCTCCATAAGTGGCAATGTCTGTCGGTCTGTCTGTGACCAACGAGTTTCATGTCGGTCTGTCTGTGACCAACGAGTTTCAAAACTCAATAACTTTTGAAATACTTGATGGAATGACTTTATATTTGGCATGTAAGTGTATCTTATTGATGTCTAGCCACTGTTCAATGCATGTCAGTCTGTCTGTGACCAATGAGTTTCATGGCGGTCTGTCTGTGACCAACGAGTTTCAAAACTCAATAACTTTTGAAATACTTGATGGAATGACTTTATATTTGGCATGTAAGTGTATCTTATTGACGTCAAGCCACTGTGCAATTCATGTGTTGTTAAAAATATTTTTCTTGGAGTTATGGCCCTTGATGAACTTTGTGAGATTGCACCACCCGTCGCAGCTACGGCGTCGATGTCGCTATTTTTCATCCAGTAATTATTTACAGGCTCTGAGGACAAGACACTAGAATCGCTTGCAGACTTCCATCACATGGACCACCGGATGGCACCCGGTGGTCCATGTGGCGAAAGTTTGCAAGTGTTTCTCGTGCTGTTGTGAACAATTATAAATACATTTTGAGTGGAGAATATATGGTGCTGTGATTAGGCAGTAATCCACTCTCTCCATTCTGTATATGCAGTCGAATTTTAATATCTATTTATGACATTACAATTAAAAGTAGTAGTCCTGTCATGAAATGCGCACAAATAGCACGTCGACCTGCGCGTTAATCTAAGCGTTATGACCACAGTAAGGCTATCATATTCTGTACATATGGCATGTGCACACGCAATGTTTCAGCCAATGGCCCTCCGGGTTACCCGGAGGTCCATTGGCAGAATCATTGCCTGTGTATGCTATGAGTAATCAGGAGAACCTGCCATGCTTTGGATCCCATTCGATATGACAATTGCGCGCAATTCCTACGCGCAATTAAATCTAGATAAGCGCATAGTTCGTGACAGGACTTCAAGTTTCAACTGTACATATACATGTATTCCAGTAGAGGTTTTGAATGATGCTAATGATCTCTATTTAATAGCATAGAATAGTTGGGCACACAGTTTTTCTACGGGAATTGAGTTCCATTTATGTCCCAGTTTGAGCTTGATATGGACAAAAAGTGCACTTACTCAACGAGCTATTACTTCAAAACAGTGCAAAGTACAGTGACCGGACTTCTAGTTTCAAATGTAAGTGAGAGATAAATAAAATACTCGCATAATATCCTTTATTTTCTTTCAGCATGCACAGCCATATTGCCGAAAATCTGGGATATGCAAAGAGATGGACGGGCATTTATGCAAGCAATGTTTTTCAGCTTTGCTTTGGGTGCTTTCTTGTCGCCATTAGCGTTGAACCCATATTTGATTCCGAAAAGTGACGACGTCGTTATAGGCCAAAATATTTCCTACAATTTCTCCAGTTCCACGCCCTCTTCAATCAGTGATGTGCACACAACAATCAAACTTTATATCCCATACTCAATTACAGGTGCTGTTCTATTTGTTGGAATTTTCCCATTTGTCTATACGTACAGTCGAAGGAATAGAAAAAACGTCAAGAAAGAAAGGAGTGGGTACACCAAATCTTCTGATCATTTCCAGTCAAGAGATTTACAAAGAAGTAATTCTACTCTGTACAGTTTGATGTGTATAGGACTTGTTGGATTTCTTCTATTTTTCTATTATGCAAGCGAGGCGTCATTTACCTCTTATCTGGCAACATTTGCTGTAGATGGACTTGATTGGAACAAACAAAATGGAACGAATTTAACATCCATCTTCTGGGCAGCATTAGCTGCTGGTCGAGTCATAGGGATATTTGCGTCCCACCTTTTCCGACCTTCTTCTATGATAGGTATTTGTTGTTTGGGAAATGTCCTTTTCACGTTGGGCATATATTTTGGAACAATATATAGTAATGATGTATCCGTGTGGATATTTGTAGCTGCGTCAGGTGTCTCTATGTCTCTTATCTTTCCATCAATTTATTCTTGGACACAGGAAGACATTGCAAATATTAATGGTAAGATTTCAGCATATTTACAAATTATTGTCTGTTTGAGTGGATCTACATGCCCACTGGTTTTCGGATATTTCATGGAAAAAATCAACCCTATTTACTTTTTATACTTGAGATTTTTCCTATGCGGCAGCGGATTGTTAGTTTTTGTTATTCTGTTTTTTGTTCTGAAAATTCGAAAAAAGCGATCGTCAATAAAATAAAAAGATGCACATTTACCACGCTCTACACTACAGTACAGTTGCGTGGACTGGTCGTAATCCACGCATAGGCAGCGATGTCCACGCATACGCTTACCAGGTAATAAAATCCACCCTCAGCAAAATTTTAATCAATGAAGCACCGGGTTACATCCGGTGCTTCATTAATTAAATGTTTGATGATTATTCCAATAATTAGTGTCTGGAATCGAATATTATTGCATCCGTGGAAATATTGCCCACGCGTGGAAAGTAACCAGTCCACGCCGCCCGCACTGTATTTGTGTGGTTGCGATTTGTGGGCAGGAGAGTGAGGTATATAAACAGTTTGAATGGCATGAGAATGTGGTTATGCACACAATAATGGAAATTTATGCTGATGTTAAAAAGGGTATTCTGTTATCAGAGGCTGAAATTACCAACAAGACGTTAGTGTCCGTAAGCTTGACATCACGTGGATTTGACTTCAACCATGAAAACTGTCTGCAAACTCAAACGAAATAACTGGGCTAATGACTAATAGTGACTTTAATAGGCAGAATACAATACAATCACTGAATACAAGACAATAAATATAAACTGAATGAACAATAAAATCATTTATACCATGATTACATATTCTACTATATATATAAAAATCCTGTGACATAAATTTTAGCTTTACACACCAACCCTGGAGAACACGTCTGCCTGTTATTTATTGGTGTTTAAGGTCAATTACTTATGCACAATGTCTAATCGTGACACGTGTGCCTGTGGTGAACACGCCAGCAATAGGATTTCGATAGTTAAAATTTACACCTACAGTGGAACTACATCCAAGTTGACCTTTGGTGACCTCGACCTGAGTGTAAACTGGCGTACATTTATCGCTCGTCGCCTCACAAAGAGTGAAATGAACGCGGCAAGTATTTATTACGTTTTTAAATGAGTTTCCCTCATAAGATACAAAAAAATAACAAACATGCGTTGTCTCATGTTAATAAAGCAGCCATAACTCTAAATGGTATGTTATGTTATTAAAATGAAAAATGCCCCGTGATTTGAGCGTTTCTTTTTCCATTTCGTTTCGGCCATAAAATTGACAGCGGAAGAAGCGCCTACCGGTGCTGATTGTAAACAAAAACAGATTAGCACGTGTGTACAGACATTGTTTAGAATTTAATATTGAATATTGCGTTATTTAACATTTAAACTCGTAATAATCTGACGACCCTTATAAATGAAATATACCCAAAATAGCTTGGTGTATCAAATGTTCACCACTCGTGGTGAAGTGATGTTAACAGCTCACCAAAGGCTCACGGTTAACAGCACTTCACCACTCGCGTGAACATTTGCTACACCAAGCTACTATGGGCATATTCTATATTTATCACGCATTCAGGGGCCAACACAATTTGATCAGTTTATTTGTATTAGACAGCGACGAAACACCCCACTGTGGCACCGAAATACCTTCCTTGGCAATACACTATCCAGAATGGCTAAAAACTTGGCATCAGACAGTGTCCGGCTAGCATGAACACTACATATAACCCCAGTACAAACGCTTGTGTGGTTTTGAAATTTAATAATCTTCGGTGCCAGGATGATAACATGTTACCTCGGGCTGATATCAAGATTGATGCAAAATCAAACAAGTATTAGGCTAAATAAAATTAATCTTTTGATTTTCAGGCACCCGCCTATTCGTTTTATCGGCTCGCGTTCGTCATTTTTATTTTGGAGGCAAAATTCAAAATGTACAAAACTATCATGTGATTTTAGCGGTATCGCATAGCGATTTGCGATGCATTATGTCATATACATTGATACAGGTTTGTTATTCTTCGCTAAATGCGACACGATTCTCATATGTACACAAAACAAATATTTATTTAACTGGTTGAGGACTAGATTATTTTTGGTGGGTAGAATTTGTTCGTCAAAATTGTTTTATTACAAATTATGGGAGAGTGCCAACAGGCTCTCTCCCATAATTTTTAATAGAACAAATTTGTATAAACAGACTGTTATTTATGTTTAACTGAATCGAAACATAGGTAAGGAAAATGTTACTTTGGCACTGGTAGTCTCATTTTTTGAAAGTCCCGATTGTGGCTTGTATATTATTATTTATTCATTGGTGTTTAAGGCCACATACTTGCGCACAATGGCTAATCTTGACCGTGACAGTTCTACCGATGGAGGAAGCCGGAGTACCCAGAAAGAACCACCGAGCATCGACGAGCAACTGTCAGCTCCTCAACATTCTAACTCTGTTCAAGCACCACTCAAGCAGGGTTACAGCGGCTGAAGACATGTGCACCATCGACGTGCAGCACGCCTTAGTACACAGCGTCATCGTGCCCCCATGTAGGCAACTGGGATAAAGTGCCTTCTTGCCCAAGGACACAACGCGGGTCGTCTCGGACGGGGATCGAACGCGGGACATCTAGCATAGAAGTCCAACAGTCTACCACTGAGCCACCGCGCTCCCATTGTGCACTCAACACTCTAGCACTCAACCAGTTAAAAAAACTCCTTATTATTTTTGATCTCCATTTTAGTTGTTCTATATTGATTTTGTGTTGTGTGATCGCTGTTACGAAAAAAAACTGTCAGCGAAATTAACATGGAACTCTAGTATTTAATTTTAGGCTCCCACAATTGGATTTTAGGCATCGGCGACCATTCCATCAGGAATAAAAAATAAAAATCGCCCTCCCTCATTCGTTTAAAAAAATGCCTTAGAATCAATTATTTAATTTTGTTTGGTCTTTACATCTTATTCTCCAACAATACGCTTTATTGATACAACTGAACTAAATACAGAACATCAAATCAGAATGAAATTATTTTGAGTAAATATTTATATAAACGTCACCAAACAGAATGTAAAGTCAAAAAAAAAATAAAAATAATAATAACAGAGAACGAGACATGATTTTTTTTTCTGTAGCATTACTATTTCGACTTCCTTATTTCTAGTGTTTCTTGTCAATGTACCAGTTGCAACTTCTGTTATACATTCTGCTGGAGTCAGTTGCTTCGGTAATAACAAAAAGATCCCAACAAACAAGGATACGATTAATTCGCGATTATAATTCACAACCTGTTGAAAGGAAAAAACAGACGCATCTACCATATTGACATTTTGCTTTCAGTGTTCACAAAATTAGATGTAGTACCTTGGTTCATCATCAGTACGTCACGGGCATTCGATAAACCTGGAATGCAAAATGAAAAATTGATCGCACCATGCTTGCACAGTAAATTTAGTTTTTTGTCATGTTCAATATTTCAAACGAAAAATACACGCACAAAATTGTAAGGACTTTTGTTTCATGCATTGTTTTGATCAAAATGCTACTTTTTTTCTTTTCAGAAACTAAGGACACATCAGTGTATCTTCTTCGCATTAACGTATTGCCTAACATAGCTGGGGGCACGACCCTTGCAAAAATAAATTCTTGAACAACAAAAGCTTTATTTTTTACCTAAAAAACAGAGATTTTAATCTTTAATTGGGACGAGCTTGTCGAGCTCGTTCCAGTGTGAGGGCATAAGCTATGTTCTGAAGAAGTATTTTGCCGAATAGCGCTAGCTTTATGACCTTTGTGTCAGGTAGAAGAATAAACTATACATCCGAACTCAGAGTCACTCATTTTTCACTGGAAACGCGTCATGTTTGCTCAAATTCATTTACCCCAGAACATGTTGGTTTTGCAAGTCCTTCGAGGCTTAGATAATAATAATAGCACTTTGGCCGGCCGCTGATGTGTCGCGGTTTCGGGTGAGAAGGCCTTGGTTACCCCTAGGCTCCCAACTGCCTCCCTATTCCCATGTTTCTGCACTCCTCCCAACACTCAGGGACGAACGTGCTGATGACTTCCTTTGCTCCATTTTTCTCAATCTCTCCGACTAGCATATGAACCCTATCCTTAGAGTCACTCGCTACCCACGTTTCCTTCATTCCCCCTTTCCACTTCCCCATTATACACCCAGTGCAACGTATTCTTTTAGACTGGTATTTTGGGCATTCTAGAAGAAAGTGTTCCAGGGTCTCCACCACGCCTAAATTACACATGTGGCACTCTTTTCACTGTTTTCCCCAATTTTTCCCCTCAGCTCCAGGGACCGCGACCTCAGCTTGACCTCCCGAAGGTGCCATCAAGGTTCCCCAAAGACCTTTTAGATTTGACCCCCTCTCGCCAATTAAGGTTACCATCCTCTATGACTCTTTCTCTGACGATATTTTTACCCTGGGCTGCCGCTACGTCTAGGTCTGAAATCCCCAATGAGTAGTTCTCGATTAGCGCCCTCACTTGGACCATCCCCCTGTCTTGGTATTAGAGTTGAAAATACTCTGGAACATTACTTTACACCACTGGCTGTAGGGGAGACTTAACAAATAATTAACACAACCGAGTTACAATAAGTCTATCCTTGATCCTCATCCACCCAAGATCGCCCCTGATTGCTTCTAGTGTTGCAGCATTACTCGACCCCGTTATCAATCGGCCTGCATCGTTCTGCAGGGTTTCCAAGCTCTTGACAGCCATTTGGTTTAGGGGTACCACTTCCGTACCATATGTTATACTTGGCAGACCTACCATTTCCCAAATGGTTTTCCCCACGAAAACCTTACTGAAACTGTTTCTCCCTATAAGTTTCAGTTAGTTAAGGATTCGCCTCCCCTTCAATATCAATTTATTTGTGTGAGTAGGTGATATAGGCGGATTCAAGCATCAAAATGACATGTACATGTACATGTACGCGTACATCGATGTACGCCTCCATAGGGATTCAGTGTTAAAATTGTGTACCTGTACACGATTTTGTCGTTTTTAGGGTGATTTAGAATCCGCTTGCGGATTCAAACATCACTGGATTCTATATACATTGCTCAAGAGTGAAAAACGTAGATGAAATTTTAAGGAAAAAGAGGTGTATCGTCTGATTTTAGAATCCGCAGATGGGTTTCCCCATAGGATTCAGTGTTAGATCGCGAGCAAAAAACGTGTTGCGGATTCTAAATCATCATCAAAAAGTGGTTTGCGGATTCTAACATCATCCTGCCTGTACACGATTTTAACATTGAATCCCTACGGAGGCGTACACGGAAATCCATTTGCGGATTTTACATCAGAAATCGAATCGTGTACGGTACATGGAAAAGAGGTGATTCTGAACCCGCAAACCCACTGTCACGTTTCCCGAGGAAATAAAAAAAGTGATGATATTATATAGGAGAGAAAAAAATATAAATAAATAGTTATTTAAAAAAATAAATATATCAAATCGAATAGATAATAAAAAAAAATAAATACGTAAATAATGAGCGCTTCCCAGATTATTAGATCAAGGTTTCTTTTAAAAATGCTGATGAGAGCCTACGCATTCTGTGTGAACGAACAACTAGGTCGTCTCTTGTTAGAACGATGTGTCGGATGTCGGGATCACCTAGACTTCGATCACGAAAATCATTCATGTCTGTCGATGGAAAGGGAAGATATGGTCGTCAAGTATTTCGAACCGGCGTTCGAACGCGTTCAAATCGACGAAGTGACCGTGTTTTGGAAGAGATTACTCTTCTGTAAGGACCAAAGCAAGCCCACAGTTTCGGAAGAACTGAAATTGGCGCGTAAAAGTCTGACTTTAGAAGACAAGGGATGCATCATGAAATTATTGTTCAATGAAGCATACGTCTAAGTTTTTTCATTGATATAAAATAAGGGAGAATAGAAAATAAATAAATACACACATAAATTTTTTATCTAATATTAGAAAGAAAAAAAACACAAAAATGAGAACCAGAAATAAATTGTATCCGACGTTAGTAGACGACGAGGATGAGAAGCTGATCAGCGTTTTGCCAACGGCGCCGTCGCTAGAAGAAAAGAAAGAGGAGAGAGGTATCGCATTGATCAAATCAGTAGAATCCAAAAGTATCTAACTCGAGAGAGAGATTCTCGTCATTCTCTCAAGAAGAAGATTCGTCAACGCGATCGACACGACACTCATCACGATTTCCATGGGTTTACACGCGGCCGGCATCAGATTGTTGTCGACCGCGGTCGACATTCCGATCGTGTTGACCGTAGAAGGAGTGGCTCTCGCCGCCAGATTGTTTAGCACGCTCGGAAACTTTTTGAGTAGGAAATTATATCTGAAGGCGAGGAAACATGACAAGATTCGCGTCTTAGCCGACTCCAAGATCGACACGATATCCGAAATGATCTCTATGGCGTTGAAAGACGGTAGGATATCAGACGGAGAATACTTCGCGATATTGAGTGAGAAAACGAAATACGATGCCATGAAAGAAACCGTGAGAATCAAGACTCGTCAGATCATCAAAGAAGAGATGAAGGATTCTCTCGTGGAAAAGGGGAGGAAAGAGGCCAGGGAGGAATTCAGTAAGATGATAGAACTCAAGAGCAGCAATTGAAAAAAAAATATATATATATATAATAAGAACAGAATTAATTAATTATTAAATCTATATATAAAATAAAAACGAAATTAATTTAAAATAACTCTTAAAAATGTATTGCGTAAAGTGTAAGAGAGTTACCAAGACGAGTAATTCTCGAGAAGTATGAACTAAAAACGACAGACAGAAGCTTCGCAGAATTTGCGACGTGTGTGGTTCTATCAAGACTCGATTCATCAAAAAAAAAAGAACGTGAGCAAAGGTAAAGGCATCGTGAATAAAATGATCAATAATCTACCTCTCGAAATGCATCTGCCTGGTCACAGTTTCACAGGACCCAGAACGAAAGTGAACAAGAGACTCAACGCCGATCTGGCTCCCAAATCTTGGAGCAAACCTGTGAATAGGGTGGACGCGGCCGTGTATGATCACGATCTGTGCTACGCCGGACATCCTGACACCAAGACTCGCAACGACGTCTGCCATAAAAACATGTTGGGGAAATTGAGAGGCATATCGAATCCGACCAGGAGAGAGAAGATAGAACGTTCGCTGGTCGGCAATCTGATCGGTGCGAAACGTCGATTCGGATGGGGCATTCAAAAAAAAAGTGCATCTGAAAAGAAGAAGAAGAAACGATTATTGACGAGCAAATTGGCCGAGGAGTTACACAAACCCATCGTGCGTAAATTTTGAAAGAGAAGGGTGTTCATGAAGGGTTTGGATGATATTTGATCTGCCGACTTGGTCGACATGAGATCGTTTTCGAGGTGGAACGAGGGTGTCAAATATCTATTGACGGTCATCGACGTGTTTTCCAAATACGGTTGGATCAGAGCTTTGAAGAATAAATCGGGACCTTGCGTCGCCGAGGCTCTGAAGAGCGTGTTCGACTCGTCTTCTCGAAAACCGAGTAAATTGTGGGTGGATAAGGGAATGGAATTCTACAACAAGCACGTTCATCGATTGGTCGACCTCTACTCGATCGAAAATGAAGAGAAAGCCAGCGTGGTGGAACGTTGGAATCGAATGATGAAGGAAAAGATGCACAGATACTTCACGGCGAATTCTACCAAGAAATACATACACGCTCTGAACGGTCTGGTCCAAGATTACAACAACACGCGACACAGATCGATCAAGATGACTCCCGTGGAAGCTAGCGATCCTCGAAATGAAAAATGGGTCTACACGAATCTATATCCTGAAAGATCTAAGATTAGGAAGAAGTCTAGAACGCTGAAATTTGCGGTCGGTGATCGAGTGAGAATCTACGCTTATAAGAAGCACTTCGAAAAGGGTTATACTCCTCGATGGACCTCGGAAATCTTCGTGATAATCAAAATATTTCACACCGATCCGGTGACTTACGAAATCGAAGCTTTGGATGGAGAAGAGATCATCGGAAAGTTTTACGAAGAACAATTACAGAAGACAAAGTTTTGATAAAGAAAACAAATTTCTTTTATTTACTCTCTTTAACATTTTCTTGTTTACACACACATATATATAAGGGAGAAAAATAATAATAAAAAAATAATTAAAAACTATTTTTAGATAAAGAAAGCAAATTAATTAATAAACAAAAACCCCCCAAAATCCTTTAAAATGACAAATATACTAGATATAGCACAAAGCATAGTGAAAGATGAAAGTATTCAAGAATATGAGGTTCACGAATATGAACCGGTAACCGGAACGAGTTTGAACAATGCGGGAGAGATAAGAATCAACGTCGAAACTCAAGATCTATTCATACATCCTAGCGAGAGTTACATAGTGGTGCAGGGACATCTCACCAAGGAAGATGGGAGCGACTATGCTGATGATGACACGGTTACTCTAGCCAATAATGGCATCATTCATCTATTCAGTAATATAAAATACATGCTATCTGGACAAGAGATAGAATCTGTGTTTCATCCCGGTCAGGCCACCACGATGTTCGGACTCTTGACGTATCCTGATGATTTTTCGAAATCCAGAGGACTTAATCAGTTGTGGGTGAAAGACACCGTCGGCCCTGCTAGCACTGGCGCCGCCTTGATATTCGACTACGTTGTCATGACGTCCAGACCTAAAGGAACGTTTCCGTTCAGGATACCTTTGAAACACATCTTCGGATTTGCGGACGATTACAACAAGATCATGTATGGATTCAAACACAATCTGGCGTTGATTCGAAAAGGAGACAACGATGCAATAGTGAGACTCACTGTGACCAATGCGGGTAAGATAACTCTACACAAGATATAGTGGTTCGTTCCACACGTGGAGCCTTCGATCATGGAAAAAGCACGTCTCTACAAGATCATAGAATCCAAGAGTAAATTACCCGTGGGATTTAGAATGAGACAGTGTGACACGGCTAGCATTCCTCCCTCCATGAATCACTTCGATTGGAGATTGACGGTGAAATCCACTTCCGAGAGACCGCGTTTCATCGTTGTTGCGTTTCAGACCGATAGGGATGGGTCTCAGGAAAAGAATGCATCGCTGTTCGATCACTGCCATTTGAGAAACATGCAAGTGTTTCTGAACGCCACGAGATATCCAGCAATCGATTACAATGCGTCGTTCAACAAGAACGATTTCTGTAGACTGTACGGCGATGCCGCTGATTTTAGAAAGAAGTATCACGGTCTAGACGAATTGATGAGCAACCCTAACATATCTCCCGGCGAATACAAGTCGATGTATCCCATGTTCGTATTTGATGTCAGTAAACAGAGTGAACAACTCAAGAGTAGCGTCTTAGACATTCAGATCAAGATGCAATTCGATAGGAACGTGCCAAGAAAAACCGAAGCCTTCAGCCTGGTCCTGTCAGACAGAGAATTACAATTCGAATCGGTTGGAAATAAGATGTCGATCATTCGATGAGAGACGAGTGTGAAAAAAAAATATATAAATAAAAATTTAAAAAAATTATTATAAAAATGAATGATAAAGAAAGAGAATACTTAAGAAGAAACAGACGTGTTTTGATTAAAGATATTTTGCAAGATTCATTAGCAATAATTCTAGACACTTTAGTCGAAACAGAACCTTTGATATTGACCGATTATATGAGACGTGAAATCGAAAGTAAAATCTTGATAGAAGATAAGACCAGAAAACTTTTAGACACGTTGACGTATAGAGGACCAACTGCTTTTCGAAAATTTAGAAAAGCTCTTCGAAATGCTAAAATAGATGTCGACGCGTGTTTCGAGATAGGTGATCCAATTTCACGAGATGAAACATTATGAGAAATAACGTATTAAAACAAAACCAAAAAAAAAGAAAAGTAATGAGATCTAGAGAGATTGAACATCTTTCTAAATCTCATTACTTTTTTTTGTTTTAATAAATCACGCATTTTTTTTTTTTTAATTCATTATTTTCCACGCGTTCACTGTTTGTTCAAAGGAACTAGTTCGATCAGTAGACTCACCATGGAAGTGGCAGCTTCGGGATTATTGGTTTTTGTAACGAAATTAATCCTGTCTCCGGCGTTCACTTTGAGAGGCGTGCCGAACATGCTAACATTTGCATGTTGATTCTCAGTCTTTTCGATGCGGTATCTCTTGTCGCTCTCTACTCCATTCACCATGAGATTGACGACCGCTCTGTTATTCAAATCCGAGGAAGCCAAACTCATTTGAAGGATTTCACCTCCCAGTGGCATGGGATATCCCACCTGACCATGTTTCGATCCGCAACCTCCATTTCCGAAAGACCACTCAGCTTTTCCCTCATCTAAGGTGCTGGCCTCCTCGGCCCACACGGTGATCAATTGTCTAGCATATTTGACTTTCTCCACCACCGAAATCAGGGTGCAGGCATCCGTCATGTTAATGGGATCCGGTAGATTCGTGAGCGCGTGTCCACCCATGTCTAGTTTACCTTCCATGATGTCACCCTTTCTCCAGACCGAGTTGTTGTCCATGTACTTTCTGCTGACCGTGCTGGAATTGAATTCGGGATTGTGACTGAGTCCGAATAAATTCTCACCGTTCATGTCGATACCACCCTCCATGGTTCCGCCAGATTGTTTGTTCAGGAAGAGATCGTCCACTTGCGATTCTAGGTATTTTTGTGATCGTATCACGGCAGAATCCACGTAGCCCTTGTTGACCGTGGTTGAGCCCGCATCCGTGTCATCGACCTTCAACAGATTCAATATCTTGTTGAATCCCGTATTCAGATCCGATTTCATTTCTCGTCTGTCAGACTGTCTCTGTTCCAGATCTACGTAGTGTTTGGTCGCCACGTCCTTGGGATTCGTGGGAGTGGCCACGTTCGTTATCTTGTTAGAATTGGCGTTCAATTCCGAGTGCATCGTTTTCTGAACGTATCTATTTCTCAGGTGTTCACTGAATCTCGCGTGAGAATCGTCCATGTATTTCTTGGTCGCGGCATCGGTGGGATCTATGGGATTCGCAACGTTCACCAAACGTTTGGATTTCAGATCGAGATCGTCGGTCATGGTTTTATCCACATAATTATCTAGCATGATTCGTTCGAAATCGGTGTTCCCCCTGTCGACATATTTTTTAGTCGCAGCATCTGCGAGATCTATCGGCTCGGGAAGATTGTAGATCTTCTTATCGTTCATGTTCAAAGGTTCCTCTCGAGGTTCGTATCTCCGAAAGTAACATTCGTCCAAGTTCGCAACGTCGTAACCATCGTCGACTTCGAACGTCTTCCTCTTCTTTCTTAGGTTGACTTTTTCGTCGTCACTTCTACCAAATTTATCGACTGGCATGTTGTTTTTGAGATTTTTTTTTTTTTTTAAAAATATATTCAAAACGCAGTTTATTAAAAAATGAATTATTTTATTTTTATTTTCCATTTTTATTCGATTAAAATTTTTTAAAAAAAATAATTTTTTATCTTTATATATACTATAAAAAAAATCTCTCTCTAATGTAAATCATTGAGAATGTCTTGAAACCGATCTCCTTCAGACCAACTCTTGAGAACGTAGAGACACAGGTGACCGCAAAACACTTGATCTGGTGATTGCACTCGTTCCGTGTTGTAACGAACCATCAATTTGTTGAAATAGTTCTTTATTTCTTTTGGCGGTAAGATTCCGTAGCTGTTGAAATAATAAATCTTCTTCCTGTTCTTGAACCACGCCACCCAGTGAGTGCCTTCACCCGATGAATCATCTAGATTTAAAATTCTGCATTCCGATTGTCGAGGTCTTCTCTTCGGCAAGGCATCTCTGGAAAACACGCCAAGAAAATCTTTGATTTTCAAATCCTTCGCCGCATTTGACAGATCGATGTTGGATAGGGGTTCGTTAGGTAAGACGACCCCTTCTACGGATATCTCTATTTTCTTATTCATAAATGCGTATATATTTTTATTTATTTATTATATTATAATTCACTAAAATGACGTTATTTTTTTTTCTTTTCTTTTTTTCTTTTTCTTTTTAAACTAACACTCTCGATGTCTCTATTGTTTTCCATAATCTTGAATCCGTCTAATTCCTCTTGATTTTCTGGAATCCTATCATCCTTACTCATATCTGGAATCCAATCATCCACAATCATATCGTCTCTAATTAGATCCACAGTCCAATGTCCGAGTGCCAAAGTGCATATTTTATCGTCTAACATGAATCTCTTATCATCGTCGGCCATCAGCAAAATCTTGTTGACTATTTAGGTATACAAGTCGTGATTTTCGCTTCGAATCGATTTCATAGTCTTATACACCGGACCACTTGTCCTAACAGACAATTTTTATACTCTTGGCAAGAGATGTTTTTCTTCACCACGCACGCTTTAACCCCTTTGCACTTCTTGATCTCTTCATCTTCTAGATGATAAGCATACAGTTTGGGTCTTAAGCCCACGAATTCGATGATTTATTTACCGCCGCTCTCATCCTTAAATTTACCCAACACCTTCTTGTTGTCGTTCGATTAAATGTTGGATGGGTGATCGATGGGATAATTGCTCATGTCGAACCACGCGGCCACGTCTGGAGATATATCTCAGTAGACGTCTTTCGTCTCTATCTCATAAACTAAACTGTCCGTGTCGGTGAACAGTAGTTTGGCTTTATCACCAAATTTTCGTTTGACGTAATCGTAGTGAAACTCGTACATCAATCGCTTGCTGATATCTAAGATGATCGGTCCGAGATAATACGGTTTGTTGAACTTCAAGTGCGTCTTTTGCATGTGAACGGCCACTAAATTTTCGTCGAATATGGTTCGGTGTTTGTAATTGGGTTTCACCACTCATTTTTTAGCTCTTTTCTCAGACGTGACGAGTCAAACGTCGGTTCTTTTCCTGATGTTTCCCATTGATTTACCGTACACGCCTTGTTCATGAGTTTGAAGAAATCTTTTTCGAAATCATTTTTGGCTCGAATTCTGAGATTCGTGTTGAGATCGATATATTTTTTCATCCAAGGCTCTTCGTCAAATCGAATGATGCGATGTATGTCAACTACTTTCATCCCGTAATTGACGTACTGTTTCAAATTCTCGCTGTAGACGACGTAGTTACGTTTGTTAAATAAATTGGGAATGAGTTTTTCCTCGTCTCCTTCATTCAGTTCCATTTGTTCGGGAGCCAGCGGATAATCGTTGTGAAGATCGTGTAATTCTTCCGGAAAGTTCAAATCGACTTCTAAAATGCAAGGATAGTCTCTCCATTTTTGCATCTCTTCCGGTTCCTTCACCCATTTGAAATTTCCAATCAGTAAAGGATGACTCATAGACCAACCATACAGATTATTAGCATCCCAATACTGTATGTATTTATTTGACCGTTTCGAATTGAAACCTTCTTTCATGTAGGGATTGTTAGCTTCAGAATATCTGTGAGAGATCATCGAGATGCCACCTATCGCAGCCCTTTCGAACATGAGCAACATGTCCACATTGGATAATAATTCCAATTGGACTTTGGTGGTCTTAAACAGAGCGTCCCACGCCAGACCGGGTGCGGTGAAATACCAAGCGGGATCCAGATCGTAATTTCGATGACAGACGTCTCGAAAATTTTCGAACACGTCTGCCAAGAGCAGAACGTCGGTCTTCAGATAGAGATCATGATAATCTCTCATGGTTTTCATATTGAATGATTTCCACACGTTTTTGGCATGTTCGTAATTCTCGTCGGAAATGTCGGATTCGTATAATTTCATATAAAAATCTTTTTTCAAAGGTAGTGCAGTGTCTTCGAATCTCTTTAGATCGTTCATGTAATCATAAGGATAGACTCCTTTCCTCAACATGACGTCTACTCGTTCTCCGAAATGTTCGCTCGTGATTTTAAATTTATCCTTGCTCACATTATCGACTAATTTTTCCAGAGCGGTCGACATGAATTTAAAACTGTCGATGAAACGTATGCCTCTACGAATGGATTTCATTTTTTCTTCCAACGTATTTCTGTTGATTACTCTTTTCTTCTCCATGAGCTTCCATTTCGTGAAGGAAATGTATCTTTCTTCGCTGTTCGCGATGCAATTTGATTCTTCGTGTGAGGTGCCGAGATTTTTCATGAACAGATGACTGTCGTAACCCGAAAGATTGTGAAACATCACTGGATAAAAAACGGCATCTCGATATTTTAAATTACACTTGCTGTGAGCCGGACCGCGATACAGACCTGTGTAATGACCGTGGTCTCTGACCTTCTTATTTTCCTCTGAATTCTCGTTGAATGATTGTCTGCATATGTGACATTTGGTGGCTCTGTTATTTTCGTCCTGCTGCTCTTGCGTGATGATCATTTTCGCCGGAGTTTTGAATTTATCGTATAACATTTGAATTTTCGATTCTAACTCTTCCATGAACCTTTGAGCCACGTCGTCATCTTCGCACTGTTTCATGTAGGTGAAGGGACCCATGCCGTGTTGCAAGTCGAAAGCGCATTTCACGTAAATGCAATAGCCCGAAAGTATGTGTTTTTGATATTTTTTGACGTAACTTTGAAGAGTGTTGGGTTGACAGGAACTCATTTTCGCGGTGAAACATTCGAAATCGGCGTACACGACGAATGGTACTTTTAACCTTCTATTGTGATTTTCAAACTTCATGATGGTGTTGGGTTTGGGCATTTCGACGGCGACACCTTGACTTTCGTTACAATATTCCTGATGTTTCGCCAATGATTTTTCGCTCTTAAACATGTTCATGCAGTTGTAACATAAATATATCTTTCCTTTATGTTTATTATTTTGTCTCGACAGTAATCGGCTCGGATGTTTAACCCAACAATAATGACAATTGTCACCATTTGAAATCAATAATAAAATAATCGTCTTTTCTCTTTTGAGATATGAAGTCTGTCTGAGAGGATAGATCATTTGTTTTTCGTCGTCGTATCCCAAGACGTTCACTGCTACGGTGGGATTTTGAACCTCAAAACGTTCGATGTGTTTTAACTCTGTTGGAAAAGTCACTCCGGTCCAATCAAGATTTTTAGAAGTCACCTCGTAACAAGAAACTCTTTCGATGTTCATTTTGACAGGGTATAAAGCGGAGGTGATTGCCCATTTAAAACACTGATCATCTTTATTTTTCACATTGACCACGGCGTGTTTTTAGCTAGGAAATACAGTAATTTCACGTAGGAAGACCCTTTCAATGAATCGTTTTTAGTTATATGAATTTCAAGTTTCAACACCTCATCGAACGTCCAATTACTACCTTCATGTTGATGATTTGTGAGAGACGTCAACATTTTGTCTTTCATCTTTTCGAAAACGTCCGATAAATTTGAACCTCGAAGTACAGGTTCGACGTTAGATCTGAAATATGCATTTTTCAAGATGCTCTCGCCAGACTTCACGTCGATTTCATTCATCACGCAATGGAGTATCATCTTAATTTTTAGTCCCACATTCATGTGTTCGCGAAACAAATCCAATACTTTTTTCTTCACCCGTTCCATGAACGATTTCGGATCGATTTTCTTGAACGAGGGAACCACGTCGAAAGTTTTAAAAATGCCTTTGATCGCACTCTCCTGTTCTACGGGTTTCGATTGGAATAGTTCCGCGACGAGTCGTGCTACATATTCTTATCCTTTCCTTCGTTGATTGCTCGTTGAATTTCGCTCGATATATCTCGTTTGTCTAGAATCTGAAGTGCATCACTCGTTTTCGTTTTAGTTTTTCTTTTCTTTTTTTTGAAACTTGAAGTTCTTTTTCAACGGCTTTTCATTTAGTCTTCTTCTTATTTTTCACAATCGAAAAGTTTTTTGTTTTTTTCGATGTCGGCGTTTCGATTCCTTTTACTATCTTTTTCTTCTTCTTCTCATTTTTCACAACCGATGCATTTTTTGATGTTGTTGCTATCGACATTTCATTTGCCTTTCCATCGTTTCGCAAATATTTCTGTATGACTTCAATTTTTTTTGATTTAGTTCTATGATTTCTGAAATGTGAAATTTTTAATAGTTTACAAATCTCGTTTAACTGAGTTATGGTTTTCTCATTTAAATTTTCGAATTTTTTTTTATCTGTTTGCTTCGTTTGTAAGAATTTTTTTTTTTTTCAAATTTTGTATTTAAATAATTTGTTTAAAAAGTTTTGTTTTTTACTTTTTATATATATAAAAAGATTTCTTTTTTAATTCAAAATGTTTTTTTTTCATGAAATTAATCAATTTTTTATGTTTCTTAACGTGAAAAAATTGAATTAATATGAGAAAAAAAGGATGTTAAAATTTAACTTTTGATTTATATATAAAGAGAAAAACAAACTTTTTTTTAACAAATTATTTAAATACAAAATTTAAAATATACATTATTTGCAAGAATTCATAAAACAAAAAAACCCCAAATAATCGATCATGACAGCAACACCTAAAAGATGCGAATTGAAATTGAAACGAGTCGAAGCGTGTACGAAATTAGGTTTTAAAATCTATACATTACAACAACACGATCCCATCGAATTGAACAAGGTTGAGATGAAGGGCTTAGAGCACAACTACAACAAATATCAGATGTGTTTGAAATTGGATGAACTCATGCTCGATTTGTTTTATGAGTACCAAAGCGATCTGGTGAATAATATCATCGTCGCTGAAAACAGAAAATTCGACAAGGACGATTTGTTGTTGTTCTTTGGAAATTACATATATCCAATAATCTCACTCGAACTTGTGGACAAATCGGGTGGTGAGAGCGCGTTCACCGATGTAAAAAAACTCAAAAGAGTAAAGATAAACATACAAGACATTTTCGTAAGTGGAAAAATGACGAATGTTAACATGCTAATAACAGACTTGGAAATATAAACAATAGAGAGATTGATTTTTAGCGAAGAAGGAAAAAAGTAATGAGATCTAAAGATGATCTCATTACTTTTTACAAAAAATTTTCACATTATAGAAATTAAAATTAAAAAACTTTTTTTTTATATATATAAAGAGCAAAAAAAAAACAAAACTTTTTAAACAAATTATTAAAATACAAAATTTAAAATATACATTATTGCAAGAATTCATAAAACAAAAAAACCCAAATAATCGAACATGACAGCAACACCTAAAAGATGCGAATTGAAATTGAAACGAGTCGAAACGTATAAGAAATTCGGTCATAAAATCTATAGATTACAACAACACGATCCCATCGAATTGAACGGGGTCGAGATGAAGGACTTAGAGCATAAATACAACAGATATAAGATGACTTTGAAATTGGATGAAGCCATGCTCGATTTGTTTTATGAGTACCAAAGCGATCTGCAGAAAATCGTCATCGCTAAAGATAAAGAATTCGACAAGGACGATTTGACGTTGTTCTATGGAAGTTACATATATCCAAAAATCTCACGTGAATTCGTGGACAAATCGAGTGGTGAGAGCACATTCACCGATGTAAAAAAAAACTCAAAAGAGCAAAGATAAACATTCAACACATTCTCGAAAAAGGAGAAAACACGAGTGTCAACATGCAAATAACAGACTTGGAAATATAAACAATAGAGAGATTGAAATGTTAAAATTTAACTTTTTATTTATATATATATATAAAGAGAAAAAACTTTTACAAAAAATTTTTTACATTAAAGAAAATTAAAATTAAAAAACTTTTTTTTTATATATATAAAAAGCAAAAAAAAAAACAAATCTTTTAAACAAATTATTAAAATACAAAATTTAAAATATACATTATTGCAAGAATTCATAAAACAAAAAAACCAACAAATAATCGATCATGACAGCAACACCTAAAAGATGCGAATTGAAATTGAAACGAGTCGAAATGAATAAGAAATTAGGTTTTAAAATCTATAGATTACAACAACACGATCCCATCGAATTGAACGAGATCGAGATGAAGGATTTAGAGCATAAATACGACAAATATAAGATGACTTTGAAATTGGATGAAGCCATGCTCGATTTGTTTTACGAGTACCAAAGTGATCTGCAGAAAATCGTCATCGCTAAAGATAAAGAATTCGACAAGGATGATTTGATATTGTTCTATGGAAGTTACATATATCCAAAAATCTCACACGAGCTCGTGGACAAATCGGGTGGTGAGAGCAAGTTCACCGATGTAAAAAAACTCAAAAGAGTAAAGATAAACATTCAACACATTTTCGAAAAAGGAGAATACATGAGTGTCAACATGCTAATAACGGGCTTTGAAATATAAACAATAGAGACTGATTTTTTTTAGCGAAGAAAAAGGAAAAAAAAAAGTAATGAGATAATCTTTAGATCTCATTACTTTTTTTTGTTTTCCTTCTTCACTATTACCCATATAATATAATAACATTTCCTTTTTTCTTAAATTTCAGCGTCGATTCTTCTTTTCTTTTTTTTGTGATATGCTACGTTTTTTATAACAACACATTTGTTTATCCGAATAATAATTATGAACGAATGGTGTGCATCTCTTGGTAACACTCGCATCATTACCATTCTCTTCAGAAGGTAGTGGTGACGGTGGAAAGCGTCTCATTCTTTTCAATTCCAACCGTCTATCCCGCTGTTTATCTAACTCTTTCATCAGTTCTTTCCTTAGATATCCATCATTAGCGTCTAACCATTTTTCCACATCTTTTTCGCACTCTATCTCACGATATTCATCATTATCGTCTAATTGTTTTTCCACCTTTTTATCCATTTTATATATTATTTTATACTTTCTATGATTTATATTTTATATAATTATATAATGTTTTTCTTATATTATAATAACATATTCAAAATCGGTATATTCTTAAACGGTGAATTCTTACCAAGCAACAAACCCTTGCCGAGTCGCTCAATGTTCTGTCCACTCTTCAGATAGAGACCGTTTCCACTCAAAGAGTTGCCACCTCTAACGGGCTCTAGATACAATCCTTTACCTCTGTTGTCTATGTTAACGTGACACACGGCTCCTCCCTTCTTCAAAAACAGTCCACTGCCACCCATTAATTTCTCAACTGCCGAACTCGCGAGTCCCGTGAGAGCTCCCACGCCGAGAGTCTTTCTGAGAAAGGGTAGTGCCTTTGCGGCGAAGGGTAATGCTTTTGTGGCGATTCCTGCCAATAGCGGTATGAAACCACCTTTCATTCTCAAATTGTATCTCAATTGAGTGGGACTCAATCTCACCGTCAACCCTCTTCCATCACGAATCGCTTTCTCCATCCTTTTGATTTGACTTTTGGTCCAGGTGATCGAATCCTGACTGCCTCTCATCACATCTTCGTGAGTGAATTTGAATTTCACCGCCTCGCCTTGAGTTCTTAACGCTCTCTCAAGTTTCTTCCTCTGTCCTGTGGATATGTTCACGTTTTTTTTTCACATATTCTGTCATAATTCTTTTTTTAAAATATATTTACTTCAATTGTTTTCTTGTTTAATAATAATTATTTATATTAAAATAATTTGTAAAATTAATATTGCGTTTATTTTATTTTTGTTATCTATATAATATACACAATATTTTTTTTTTTTTGCTTTTATATTTCTCTTATGTGAAATCGTATCGTCACCCTCTCTCCGCGAAGATCTAACAGTTCACCATTTTGATCTGTCAACGTGGTTTTGAGACTATACAACGTGTCTAAAATCACTGGTAGATAAACTAAATTTCGAGGTCGCTCCATGATCTTATAACCCAGCGACACGTTTGAAAAGAAGGAATAGATCGTCGGTTGAGCACTACCATTCACGTAGCTTCCAGCAATCACGTCCACGTTCATCAGAATGCTATTGACTGTGAGAATGTCGACCGTATTTTCAGATGCCGCATGGCCTCGATACATCTTTCGATCGAATCCCAGCATCTTGCCTATAGAATCGTCCGTGTTGAAATCCACTCGAAAATTATCTTCCAAATCCGACATCGTCTGTAAGGTATTAGGATTGGGAGTGAGTCTGATTTTGTTGCTTCCCTTTTCATCCGTCTTCATTCACGTCTGAATGTAATTGTTCAAATCGTCTATGTCGTAACTTCCTTTGGGAATTTGAATCTCCAACCAATCCACTCAGTCGGAATACTTGAACGAGTTATTCTTTTTGGTGACGTTGGGAAAGGAATAATAAGTCTCCAGATTCACCAACGCCATCTCGTTTCTTTTCTCTCTATTCAATTCGATGGAAGGTTCGAATTTCGTAGTGAATCGAGTCGAATCGCCACTCACCACGATTTGAATGGATTGTTTTGCAGCCGTATTCTCGGCTATCCGTTCTAACAATTCTCCTTGTTCTAACATTATATTTTAATTTTATTTTTTATTTTTTTCAAAACTAATTATTTGAAGATTTATTATTTTCTAATTTTTTTTTATTTTCACGCTCTATCTTACTATCATCAGAAACATAAAACTTGTCTAATCCGCACCGATATTTTCTGCGATTAAATTCGCTTGTCAAATCGATCACGACGAAATTGTAAAGTCCTCCATACCAAACCCTCTTGCAGAATCTCCTGAATTCCACCACGCTCATGTCGTTTGCGACGTGGTCGCCGTAGATGTGATTGAGATTCTTGAGATCTTGGCGAAAGAGACATAGAAACTTAGCGTTCTCCCTTATCGTCTGTCTGGGCAATCGAAAATAATTCTGCGACAGGTAGAAACAGTCCACGTTGCTGTGACGACCCCTAACGTAATACGATTCGCATCGGTTCTGTCTCTCCAAAAGCAGATCGTCGAAAATCATGAGATTCTTATCTTCCGATTTCAATTCTCTAGGATCCGGAACGTCGCTAGCGTTCTCATAAAATCGACACTCGACGTTCGAAGATGCATTTCTCTTCATCAGTTCCATCGCCGCACCGTCCAAAATGGTCGAAAGTGGAGCTTCACTCTTGTCGAATTCCTCCCTACTGTCAAAGATTCTGGCTAGGACGTCCTTGGGCAATCTACGATCCATGCACTCTCGAAGCAATCTGTATTCGGGTTGAAACAAGCTCTTGCCAAACACGAACAATCTGTTGTAATCCAACCAGTCGGGTCAGGATAACAGATTCATCAACAGATTGGTCTTTCCACAATTCGATTTTCCCACTATCAAGCCTCTTATGCTTTTGGGAAAGAACTCGTCATTCGACCTCTTGGTCGTGGCGTATTTCCAAGACATATCTTTAATGTTCATCTTTTTTGATTTTTTTTGTTTATTATTTTAGATTCTTTTCAAACACAATTTTTTATGTTTTTTCAAACTCAGTTGTTTTAATATTATTATTTATTTATATTACACCGTCACGAGTTCTCTTCAATCCGGATCCACTCGTCATTTTGGCTAAATCTTGTATGGGTACCACAGCATCCTTAAAATCTTTCCAACTTTTCGGCGTTCGCTCTAACGCAGCTCGCTTCGCCGGTGGACTGATCAACTTGTCGATCAACGCATCGGCTGCCCTCTTGCCAGCCACAGAAGCTATCCTACCACTGGCTTTGGAAGCGGCTTTCTTACCAGCATCCAAAGCCGTCTTCTTACCGACCTCAAACGCGGTCGATGCGAGTTTTCTACCCGCATCGCTCGTGAACGCTCGCATTATAGAATCGACGATGCCAGAACCACCTTGAACGTAAGTTCTGACGTATCCCCTGTTCTTTATCAACAACATATTTTATTTTTATAATATATTTTGTTTTTTCACTGCTAAATCGTTTTGTTGTTTAAATACTTTTATTATTCTAGTGTAAAAATTTACTGTTTTATTTTGTATATTTTGTTTGTTTGTTTCTCTCTACTTATTATATATACATCAATCCTTCAATTTGTTCATCAGCCTTTTATAATGGTTTTCATTCAAAACCTTCTGTCTTAACAATTCGTCAGATATAGTAACTATCTGATTATCTAATCCTGTATTACCAGCCCGTCTGCTCGCCATCAACAAACTCAATCTCTGAGACAGAGCGTCAGAGTCGCTCGGAAGAAAAGTGGTTTTCACCCCTTTGCCAGTCACCGATTCGACGAACTTCTTATTCATATCCCATATGGGTTTCACCACTTTCGTCCACTTGTAACCTCTGTTGGCTTTGGGTCTCGTCTCTCTGGCATCGTTATTTCTCTTCATGGCGTGGGTCAGAACCAGAATGTCGCCGTAATTGTCGAAATCCTGTTCCGTGTAATCACTAGGCTTGTCGTAAAGGAGCAATCTGCGCAGTCCATCAGTTAATTCGTATCTATTCGAGCCCACGGTTAATTCATCATAATCTATTTCTACTTCTGTGTCACCGACTACAGTATTACCGTCCGAATCCTTATAAAATCCATACAACAGATCTCTCTTACCGCCATCCTCGGATGACGCGACGCTATCAGTGGTGATAGTCGAAGCTGTATCGTCGCTCTCGCTCAAGTCTGTTTGAATTCCCGTGGGAACGTAATCCGGTGTAGATTGAACGGAATGCCGATTTCCAAAACTACCGGGCAACGAACCCATTCTCAAAGAACTCTCTTTTATGGGTCTCAATTCTTCGACTATCTCCTTCCTGCTTTGCTCTTGACCCTCCGTCACGAGTTTAAATATTTTTGTGGCTTCACGTTTGAGTTCAATCTCACCAAGACGTCTGCTTCTGTCAGCCGATTGAATGCCCTTCTTAGCACGTTCATACTCGCCTAAAATTTGATCTCGGCGCCTAGAATCCATCTGTAAAAACATTTTTCGTTTTTAATTGTTAATGTTCCTTTGAGAATGCTAATGTGAGTTATTTTTTATTATTTTCAAAATTAAATGTATAATTATATTTTTATGTTTTAAGTTAATAAAAAGTCTTCTGTCTTTAATATAATAACTAAAAAATTCATATCTCAACTCAGTATTGATTGATTTGGGAAAACATGAAAGTTTAAAAACGTTTTAAGCACATGACAAACCGGTTTCTGATTTAACGCACTTGAGAGTAATTTACGTTTGTTAAAAGGAATTCCATTCATATATCAAAAAACCATTCACTTAATGTCGAATTAAGAGAGAACCTTTGAAGACAGTTAAAAACATTCTATCATATAAAAGAAAATGGTTTTTCTAATTTAACGTTAAAAGGGATTCATTCATTCATTCAAATCTCTGATCATTATCATGAATATATTAAAAATTTACCACTCAAACCTAATTGAGTGGAAAATGCGTTTTATTATACATTATTAAAACGATCCATTAAAAACGAAAAAACCTTCATTCACAACACAACAAAAACATGAGCAACATTTTTTCATCAAACATTCCATTAAGTGTTTATTAAGATTTCTTCACAAAAAGTAATAGTGAAAAAACGTGAACAAACGATTTTTACCTCTGATTTTTTTCTAATTGTCTCTAAACTCAATTTCTTTTCGTCACATTGAAACAAAACACCAATGTCTATTTTTACAGATCATATTTTATAGTTGACTCTTTTGAACGAATGCCTTTCATTCACGCAACTCTTTTAAAACGGACGCTCATATTTATAGTCTACTCTTTTAAACGAAAACCTCATTCAATCACAACAAAACATGTGTTAGTTTTTACTATCATCGTGACAATGGGTTTGCGGATTCTAACATCCTGTCTGTACACGATTCGACTTCTGACGTAAAATCCGCAAATGGATTTCCGTGTACCCCTCCGTAGGGATTCAGTGTTAAAATCGTGTACAGACAGGATGATGTTAGAATCCGCAAACCACTTTTTGATGATGATTTAGAATCCGCAACACGTTTTTTGGCTCGCGATCTAACACTGAATCCTATGGGGAAACCCATCTGCGGATTCTAAAATCAGACGATACACCTCTTTTTCCTTAAAATTTCATCTACGTTTTTCACTCTTGAGCGATGTATATAGAATCCAGTGATGTTTGAATCCGCAAGCGGATTCTAAATCACCCTAAAAAACGACAAAATCGTGTACAGGTACACGATTTTAACACTGAATCCCTATGGAGGCGTACATCGATGTACGTGTACATGTACATGTACATGTCATTTTGATGCTTGAATCCGCCTATATCACCTACTTGTGTGGTTTCGATAGATGCCTCTTCAGGTGATGTTTATATTTACCCCCAGATACCCGTAGTCACCTGTCTGTCCTACGCTAAGGAGTTTGCTGCTAATTTCCGGTATACAGAACTCCCCCACTCTCCACCTTCGAGTGGGGTCCACTTTATGGCCCATGGGTATAACTTTGCTTTTGCTTTCATTTAGTTCGAGTCTCCATTTGTTTCCATATTTCCCAACAATTCACAACATTTTCGCTAGCCCCTCTTCGCTTTCTAACACTAGCACCATATCGTCAGTAAAAAATAGCTCTGGGATCTTCAAGTCCCCAACTGCTACCCCCTCGTCGATAGGAATGCCATCTGAACTCGGTACCCTGTTTACATAAACCAATTTCATATAAATTGTGATCACTTTAGATTATACTGAAACGAATGTTTGTTTAAAATATATTAGATTAGTTGTTTTCTTCGCAAATTGCACATTGTAAATGTCAGCAGAGTGACACAATAAAAGCTTGCTGAACAAGGTATGTAATATGTTAACAATAGGATAACAGGATAATTCGTACTTTTAGTTTCGTATTTGCAGCAATAAAGTCAACCTAGGCCCAGTTTCTCCTTGGAGTGCGATCATTGGATGAAGAAACCATCAAATGAGTTGCTTGAATTTCTATCTAATGTGTTAATAATATTTTACATAATCGTCTCGATGAAAAGGTCATGACGACTTTGTTTAGAAAAAATGGACAATTTCAATCTAATTATATCAAAATGTTCTGACAGTTGAAAGAGATTTATGAGCATTTTGCGTGTTGACGGAGTTACGTCGTGTAAATGTATAATTGGTGTAAGTATTCTTCTGGCATTTGTACTCGAGTATCCATACAAGGCGTCGAAATGGATGTGGTAATCGAACCGCAATGGATTTCTCATTCGCTTCCCGTTCTTGACGTGGTGACTGTTGTGGATGAGGACGATTGTTCCTGTCACTGAGGAATCATTGTTTGGTAAGCTGTGCGGAGACTTAACTACGCAAATAATCAACATTCGCTGCCCGGTTATCGTGACTGTTGCCTGGATTGTTATTGTCCGGGACATCCGCCCCTTTCTTTCCTAACTGTTCACTTCTTACTCCGGTTATCGCCTTAGCTTCCTAATTGTGCATTGGTGCAAGCACAGATACAGGCAAAAAGGTCCAATTCACATGCAACGACAATTTGTCATTACCATCCCTGACTTATATCGTCATGAAAACCGTCTTTCGACTTACATGCCATGTTTGGTTACAAAATGCAGATGCTGATTAAATAGCTGGTGATCATTAAATATTCAAATTAGGATGGTCACATGGTTTTGGTAAGATTATTAGTTATACGGCAGGGTATTTGGGACTGTACTACCCTTCTGAGATCCATATTTCCTGAGGCTGAAAGCCAAAGGAAATACGAATCTCAGAGGGGTAGTACAGTCCTACTAATAGTCCTGTACACCCAGCTAAACACCATGTGATGAATTCATTACCCTGCCCCTTAATCAGAGCTGGAAATGAAGAAAATTGACGGATGCAGTTTTAAGCTCCCGTGAATTCCGAGACGGGAGTAAATTGCACACGTAAAATGTTAGTATATGAATTTTCGAGGGAATACTGTCACCAAACACCAGAAACCTTAACCCTTTGAACTCTTGTGGCATCTTCCATGTCAGTTCAGTGGCAGCAATTAGAAAAGTCCATATTCATTATGCGAGTTAGACCAATCAATATTTTCAACGTGCAGCCTCAGGGCTGCACGTTGAAAATATTGATTGCTCTACCCCACACATTTACAGAACAGCCATCCTATTTAATGACGTTTTGACGTATCATGTTCCTGTCCAGAAAAAACGGCCCATCGGTTTCCAGGGGCTACATGTAAATGTATAAGGTATTGCTGAATTATGACAGAAACTTGCCATTGGCTGCAGAAAGTTATCGCTCCAAATGATTAGACGAGAGAAGAAGGTCCAATTAAGAAGCAAGTAATTGTTGAGAAAAACCTACGACATCCGTAGAAAATAAAGTCAAGTTTTTGTTTATTACCTTTAATAAACTAAAATAACAGACAGCTCTGAGGGCAACAACTTTACAAATAATCTGTCATTAAGAATATCAGTATCACTCATACTAACATTTGGTATGTCCACTTAGGCTCTTTGTTCGGCGAATCTGTTTCAACAGTACACACTAAAAACTAAAGTGTTAAAACTGACACTTTCAAGGTATTAAACCCATTCTAACTCTTAGGGTTTAATTTTAACACTCAAAGTGCAATGCTTTAAGCACTTAGACATTACAATCGTCAAACATCTGAAACTTGAATGGATGGCACTTCCCATGTGTCTAGCATTGGTGGTTCTTCCAGAATCGTCCATAATTTGATTTGCGCTTGGTGTGTACATAATTAAAAGGACACAACGCAGATGACGCGGATCAGGCTCGAGAGTTAGAGCCTGATCCGCGTCATCTGCGTTGTTTCCTTTTAAGTGTCGCGACATTACACTTGTCAAGTGGTATTATTGTAACACCTGTCAAGTTCTGGGATATCTACACGTGAACAAAGTGCTAGTTCAGCACTTAGTAAGTGTTAAATATAGCACTTCAAGTGTAGTTTTTAACACTTTAGTTTTTAGCGTGTAATTTGCAAGTGTTTATGCTTTCCGGAAAAAGAATTTTCAAATCTTACTCCGAGACTTTCTGTTTCATACAAGCCGGATTGCACTAGCCATTAAGAGTGAATCCAAAACTATGAATAAAAAGAAATTCAACACGACATTTCTAGCCAAATTATTTCTGTTTATATTCCATTTAATGGAAAGGGGGCAGTGCCTGCATTATAAGTCACGTTGCGCACACTGTTATTATTATTTATTATTTATTTATTGGTGTTTAAGGTCACATATTTATGCACAATGGCTAATCATGACCGTGACAGTTTTACGGGTGGAGGAAGCCGGAGTACCAGGAGGGAGAGAACCACCGAGCAACGGCGAGCAACTGTCAGCTCCCCAACATACTAACTCCACACAAGCAGGGTTAGCATTGGTTGAAGACAAGTGCACCATCGACGTGCCCACACTGTTGACACAATGAACAAAATCACGCTAGAAACCATCAAAATATTGTGCAAACACCGTTTTCTTATTTTGCAGCACAACCACGAGCAAATTCTGAGCTCATTTTACACCTGTCGATAATTTTAATACTTCACACTATTTCGTGGGAAGTTCTCCCACAAAATGATGACGGGTTGGAATTATCAATGAGGATGGAGACATGTAACGGGGATTTTCCTGGGGTTACCCTGCAACTTATTCCAGTTTGCACTGTTTCAATTACGACGCGTATTTCCTACCAATGTCTTCTGTTCAGTGTTGACCAAAACTATCTGTTCGCTTACACACACTGCATGCGCAGTTTATGCCTTAAATAACATGTACAAAAAATTAATATTGTGCACAAAATCAACATCTCCTTCTGAAAATTAATCGAGTCTCATTTTCGTCTTGGATTGTGAGAACCGTGTCTCAAGGATATACAGAATAAACGTACAGTGGTTTCAAGTAAACGAAGTATTCTTCGAGTAGGATTAAAAATGAAACCGAAGAGCCTCTGTGTTTTTTACTTTTTTCTTTAAATATCTTGATAAAAGTTTCTCTACCTCTTTCCGACGTTTTCAGTCGAAACGCTTGGTGAATTCAAAAGAACGTTCAGAGCCACCTAAGCTTTTATTACTTTGGTTTCATCCATTACTTTGTCACTGTGTCCTATAGAGTAAAGCCCATTTCCTGCATAACCATGTGAGATCATGGAATACTAAATTGTATTTTGTTGCTGTAGTTGGTACAGTTGAAACTAGAAGTCCTGTCACTGTATTGTGCACTGTTTGAAGAAATAAAACGCCGGGTAAGTGTACTTTTTGTCCCTTTCAAGCTCAAACTGCCCCATTAGTATAACTCAAGTGAACCCAACAATTATACTAGTAAATAGAGACCATTAACATCATTCATAAACTTCACTTGGATACATATGTATATTTGATCGGTTCAGTTTGTGATTTCACTACCTACCTCACTAATAGCCCATTACATTTTGCAATGCACAGCGCACATGTTCTTGTGTATTTTAGACTACTTCATTCTTTTGCAGTAAGGAACGCATTAACTAACGAGTATTTTCTGCACTAATTGTGACAGGATTCTAGTTTCAACTGTAGTTGTTGAAACCATTCTCTCCCTCTCTCCTTGATATTTAATTAATGTAGGAGAAGTAAGGGATTAGAGATATATAATTGCTAATAAGTATACTGAAACTATGCATTGTCATCTTGCTCCTGTATTTGATTCAGTAGACTCTTGAAGTTGGGTATTTTGAGTTACAAACTTTCAACGGTTTTGGCCATTGTAGAAGGAATGTCCAATCTAAACATTTAAATGTGTACAAACATAGATTAGTCTGTGTTAGCGAAGATTACTTTTTCTGTTTGATCTTGGTTTTTATGGAGGGATATTTTTACAGAAATATTATAATTTTCACAACTCATAATTTCGTCCACTAAAACGTCGCTAAATAAATAAACAAATTCCGCTGTGTTTCTAATATTACTTTTTATCCCATAAATGGAGGTTTATTCGAACAATAAAAGTCTAGCATAAATTTTTGCTCTATTTCTATCCTGCTAGTAGGGTGATAAATTTTACCCGTAGGTTTAACACTGAAAGAACTTTTTCATTTTGTGGAGACGGAGTTGTTAACCTCTGACCTTCACCGCATTTGTGTTGTCATGCCCTGTTTTACGTTTGTGAGAGACATAATGAACGGACGTTTTTCAAACACTGACCGTCGCTGAAATGTGTACTTTTAGTATACATGACACATTTCAACTCTGTCTAACAATAAAACTAACAACAATTAACAAATAAAACATAAAGTAAATCAATCGAAACCAAGCGTTGAAAAGCATTCAAGTGTTCGATTGTGAAAGGCGGGGCAATGATGACTGGTGTTTCATTTTCCAAATTAGGAAAGTGGAAATAAAACAAATACACGTGTCGTCTGCTTTGTTTATAAAACACAAGTTGAATCGACGACGAAACAAATAACAATAAAGAACAAAAATAAGAAAGATAAACATTGATTATTTAATAAAGTATTTTTGCAAGTTTAGTTCCAGTTTGTAGGGTAATTATTTTTAGACAGAAATGTGTCACCGCGCCTTGTTTATGTTTGGCAGTTTTGCTTGTCGATCGAATTGGACCAATGTGCTCCTCACCTGTCGCAGTGTTTTGTAATGAGTAACAGCACGATTTCGCAGCGACTGCCCAATAAATGATTTATGGGATAAACTCCCCGTGGGAACCCCGGGAAGTAAGCAGCACTTGTTTACTGTGGTAAACCAGTTCCGCTTTACTAGTAAAATAGGGCCCAGTCACCAATGCTTGGGGTGAAAGTCCTCTAAAATGGGCAACATGTAGATCAACGATTGACTAAACTTGACTTCATCTCCATGTTGTGTCACGATTAGCCATGGTGCATAAATATGTGACTTTAACCACCAACAAACAAACAATGGGATAAACAAAATAAAAGCATAGTGTTTTCAAGTAAAAAAATTATTCTACTCGTAGGATTAAGAATGAAACCGACGAGCCAGAGGCTTGTCGGTTTCATTCTTAATCCTACTAGTAGAATAAATGTTTTCCTCGAAAACACCATACGTTTAATCTATTATATACAGCAAGACAAAATAAGCCTTTCGATTGATGTTGAGTTTAGTAATCCAAAATTGCAGTTCGGGTGGCTTCCTCGAGAGAAATTGTCCGATTAACGTTCGATAGGGCTATTGGTTGAATAAAAAATCAATATGTGTTGTATACTACGTACCGTAAAAACATTCGATATTGGGTGCACAGAAGAATCTGTACTTGAATTATCGATTGCCTGTTTATTTATTTAATGACATGTCAATAGGTGAAGTTATGAATTGTGAAAACTATAATGTTGCTGTATAAATCCCTCCCTAGAAAACCGAGATATATAGAGTACACAGGGGACACTGTACACAAAATCCCTCCACAAAACAGGATGGTGGATTTATATAGATCATGTAGGGAAATCCTGACAAAGAAATTCTGCTTCCTCCCACCTATACTTTGCTTGCTGCCGATTGAGATCTACCACCTCCCATTCGCTCTTCATTTCCACCCTTTCGCGCTCTAGGTATTCACTCTATTCCTTTTCTTCCCTAAGCCCGAGACTCTGCCCTCTTGCCATTTTCGATAACATGAGCTATATCCATAATTGCTCGATATATAGAACCACAAAGTTCCTACTTTAAAAATGTATTGGTACAGGTAAAATTTGTAGACCGTCCCTAATTTATACAAAATAACATCTATAACCACTTCCGAATATGCTAATTTCCAGGTGTGTGAAAGATTTTTCAACCTGGCAGAGTACTGTTACAAAACAAGCACAGTCACATAAATTGTCTACATGATCTGTTACCTTACAAAACTGGAATCCCGGACGAGTCCCCATGTTATGTCAAACAATTAGCGAGACTTTCTAACGACTGGGAGAGCGCAATCATCTAGACGACATAAAATGTATAGATCATCCATCAAATTCCTCACTCATAACCGGTCACTTTCGCGTATACGACACGGAGAAATATTTGCTTCAATGCCGTTCAAGTGTCGTGCCAATAGTTGTGGCTTCATGATAATCAAGCCAGCCAATACATGCCTCTGAGAATGAAAATAACGACATTTAAATGAAAATATAAAAAAACGTTACAACGTTGTTACAATGGTAAGCAAACCTCAAATGATGAACCGGAGGTGAAAATACAACTCAAAATTTTGAATACAACTATTATGGTATCTATAGTTGTATTCAAAATCGACTTCAGTAGACGTATACAGTTTGTTGTGGATAGACTCTTCAATCAGACTTTGTAACGTTGCAACAAGGGTCATAAGGACAAACTGTCTGGCGTTTAATAAGCGTTTACCCATAGTTTTAATCAAGTGCGACTCCCCGACCAGTTTTTGTGTGGTCGTGACGAACATGGTAAACAACACCTGTTCTTCTCCACGTGAACTCGGCCTATTCGATTAAATATATCTCAGTCACCCCACATAAATCTTTCGATACGGTAGGTATCCAGAAATACACCTTGTCGAGAATTACTCCTGCCAATTCATTCCATTCATCCCCGCCATCTGATACATTCTTGTCTATTCCAAAACACTAATTTAACAACCTCGCAAACAAGGTGAGACATTGATTATTTCGCGGGGTTTGGTATTTGTACGATTTAGCGGGGATCAGTAATTTGCGAGCGGACTTCCACGAAAACGTCATTTTGTAAGGGCGTAAGGAGGAACCCCAAAGCATGCAACATATTAAAATATTTCATTCCACAATCAAACCCCAGAAAACATTTTTTTGCAATAGAATTTCTGTAAATTGTGTAATTTCATCCCTACATAAATAGGCATCACAGTAGTAAATATTTTCCCATAGGCGACCATCAGGGACGTAGCTACGGGGTTTTCAGGGGACGGGGGGTGGGGGGTGGGGGTGTAGAACTATGAAAATGGATACTTAAAGGAGGCCTCTCCTCCCCTGCAGGTGAGGAGGTTGTTTTTCAAATTGTTGACTCCGAGTGACTGTTGCAGTAGGTTTTGGGGCATTCTTAGAACATTCCCAAGCGGTTTATATGACTGCAGCTACATATCTGTATAATTGAGGTTTTAAGACAGTACAAAATAAAAATTTATTGTGGTACTATAGTCTGCAAATGTAAGTAAGCCCACAGGGGTGGGGGGGTGGGGGTGGGGGGGGGGCATGGATCATCGACATCCCCCCACACACTTTTCATCGGGCCCCCCAAAATCAAACTTCAAATTACTATCTGACTGTAGTTTTCCCACGCAATATCACACCCGTAAACGGCACTCAATACACAACGTGTCAGGTGTTGTAGAAACGCCCAGTTATCGCTCCCAGGGCGTCCAAATATTAACATTTCTGCTGAGAAGATACCCAGACCACCTGACATGAGGGTGACACCCTCCTCCCTAGTTTAGCGATCTGAATATTTTCAAATATCTGCTTTAAATTGTGATTTAATTAGTCTGATTTAGTCTGCTATGTTGTTTGATGGATGAAAAGCATGGACTTGCATCTATGCTTCCTCATCTTATCTGACTATTGCATGTTATTGCGTGTTAATTGAAAGAGAAAACAGTCCATAATAATTTCAGAAAGTTTGTATTAACAAAAATCATAATACCACTCGATTGCCACTGGTGCAAAAACGAATAGAACAAAAACTACCCCCCCCCCCCCCCACTCCCCACCTTAGTTGGCTTAAATTGATTTATTAGTTACAGAGGCCTACTGAACAAAGATGACTGCTGTGCAGTATGAAACAATAACCTTTGTCCCTCCAGAGCAAGATATGCAGACACTTACACTGTGAGTGTGACTTCCTTCGTGTCACATGTGCATACCAAAGAAATAGGGAAGGTGGATTTTTGCTATCCCTGTTGCTCCAAAATGAGGAATGAATAGTGTTTTCAATTTAGTAGAATCAGGTAGAATTGCTAAAAACGTTTCAAGGCAGGTAACTCTAATTCAGATACAAAGAGATGAGCCAGGGCAAGGTTGTTAAACAGGGGAAAAACTCAGTGGACCATGTGTGATGCAGTCCCAAAGTGAACCATAAGAACTGATAGTGTATGCTACAGACTTTTAACTTCAGTCTTCAAAACATGTGGTACAATCTTTTCAAATATTTCTCATTAGATGGGGTGGGGGTGGGGGGTTCAGTTCGGTTCGGTTGAGACAGAGACGTGGTTCAAGGGTAGAAGAAATTTACTATTGCAGTTTTGTGCTGTATCATGGGGACCCTGACAATACTAGTACAAGACTACCATATTGGTAGCTACATGTATGCACCAATGTCATTCATTCACAATTGTCTCTTTATTATGTTATTGTTTCCTCTGTAGCCCACCTCCCTCCCAATTTGTGTTCTAAAATACTCTTTCAATGAGTAAACTGTTTTCTAACATTTTTAACGTCATAATATGGAAAAAAACCTTTTTAAATACCAGTTATTAATAAAAGTGCAAAACAAGTGGAAGCCACTTAATTAGATATCTCTGTTAATTGAATATAATTTCCAATCACAAAACCATTTACCATACCTCTAGTACAAATTTGACCTGTTAATTGAATATAGGTTATAGAGTAAACTCCTGTTAATTGAATAAAAAATCTTGTAACCTGTCAAAAAAGTACCCTTTGTGTATAGACCTATTTGGCCTCAGTACATCCAATACTGCCACTTAATCTATTACATCTTGTTTGCAAGAGCTCATGAAGCTCTGTCAAACAAGATATAATAGACAAAATGCTGAGTTTATCTCTAGAATACAGGAAAGTGACACAATCCCTGTTAATTGAATACTCATGTTTATTGAATAATTTCCATTGGCAAAGTGGCTATACAATTAACAGGACTCCACTGTATAGGTTTTCTGGTTGTGTGTATGAATTGTGATTTAGGAGGGGGTTGGAAGATTGGAATCGCCCTTTGTCCTTTGTACTCTCTGGGAGAATCGTGGTTTGGATAAATGTGTTAATATGGTAAAACTGGCTATTATTTGGTGTTTGCAAGAGGTTATAGTGTGCTCCTGGAGGCTACACTTGCTCACGATGTGAATTCGCTTGCATGAACAGCCTTATTTTTGGAAATATGCAGCCTTTATTGCTGACTGTGACAACAATATAACTTTTCAAAATAATAAAACAGTTTTGTAAGGTGTGTGTGGTCCCCCAATTAACCTTTCAATGTGAAATAATGTACAAAAATACTAGTTAAATGAGGTTCGGAAGCCAAAAAATGAATTTCCTATAGGCTTAGTTATCACACTAACGAATATTGTCCCACAGGTGACCATCATAACGTTCAGGCAAAAAAGAGATCATATCTCTTTAATATTGGCCTTCAAATACCTTTGTCAAGAATATCCTTTCCAACAATTTTTATGACCCGAAAACAGGGGTGGGGGGGGGGGGGGGTTCAGAGGGGGCCTTGCAACAACCAAATGTGCCCATTGGTCCTGACGCGCTCAGCTAACCATGTTTAAAGGATTTAATTAGCATCTAAGGCAAGTTAGCACTACAAAGGAATGAAGTTATTATTTAATTGTTTTTTTTATTTTCTAGTATTGGGATGCTACCACAGAAATATTAACAAGATTTTCAGTAATGCAAAATTAGAGAGTCAAAATAGCAACCTAGGGACTTAACTTGAACAAACTTGAAGGATGTTGTATACCAAATATCAGATTATTTTGACTGGTGGTTCTGGAGAATATTTTGAGAATATTACCAATTTTTCATGATGTTAAAATTTGCATCCCCCTCCCCCCTTACCCCTTCCATAGGGAACACAAAGAGCAATCCCAGGGACTTTATTTGAACAATCTGAACCCTCTAAGGATTCTGTATAGCAATATCCCAAGAAGCAGAGTTTTGAAGATTATTCCTCATATTGAACTAAGTTTGGTTTTTATGTTTTAGGCTCCAATAGGGAGCCCGAATATTACCCCAAAATACTTGATTTGAACAAACTTAGATGTCACATCTCTAAAGATGCTGTATACCAAATGTCAAAAGATTCAGACTGGTGGATCTGAAGATTTTCAATGATTATTCCTCATATTGCACAAAGTTAAAATTTGGACTCCCTTAAAGAGCCCAATTATTAACTGATGGACTTCAGTTGAACAAATTGAATCCGACCCCTGTAACATGATTCATACAGACTAGGCAATTTGATTTTCCATAACTTTTCCATACCCCGGACATGAAATTTCCATAACTCTAAAGGTTAAATGTGACTCAATATATATTTTTCCTTCTCCTCACCATCCCTGACAACTCTCTGAACCCTTAAGGCCCCAATTCCAACTTTGATCACTTTGTACTTCAATAAAACCGATGCTCGGACATTGAGGCTTCAGGTAAACTTTTAAGCACCTTGGCGGCAACTATTTCTAGGCACCCAAGACATGCATAGAAACAACTACAAGGCAACCAGATGTACTCTATCCAAGTGGGGCAAAAATGTATACACAACCATCAGGCATTTGACGGGTTAAGTAGCCCCAAACAACAATGGCTGAAGTAGAGATTCTGACTGGTGTTTTTTGGAGAAGAAGAGTTTCAAGATAATTCCTCATATTGGACTACGTTACAATCGGGGACCAATAGGGTGCCCAAATTACTTGAAATATGAACCCAAAGACATGATTTGAACAAACTGAGATCTGACTCTCCTAAGGATGCCATATACCAAATATCAAATGATTCTGACTGGTGGAGCTGAAGAAGATTTTCTCAGACTATTGCTCATATTGAACTACATTAAAATTTTGACCCCCTTAGAGAGCCCAATTATCAATCGATGGATGTGAGTTGAACAAATTGAATCCAACCCTTGTAAATATTATGTTTGCCATGTATTAAATGATTCTGACTGGTGATTCTGGAGAAGAAGAGTTTTAAAGATTCTCCCCCATATTGCACTAAGTTAAAATTAGGCCTCCATAGAAAACCCAAATATTAACCGAGGATTTGATTTAGACAATCTAAATCTTACCCTAATGATAATGGTGTATACCAAACACTGAAAGATTCTACCTGGTGGTTTGGAAGAAGAATTTCAAAGATTATGCCTCATATTGCCCCGAGTTAAAATTTGGCCTCTCAAATATGAACCAAGGGGCTTGATGTAAACAAACTTGTACCCCCCACCCCCCTTTTCCCTATGGGTGCTGTAAACCAAATATCAGAAGATTCTGATCAGTGGCTGTGCAGAAAAAATGTTTTTTTAATTTTTGCAAATATGCTGTCGATGACCCCTACAGAACATCCTGACAAAGACGATGGCATTTTTTTTTACCATTCCTTTCTACTGGTCATAAGGATGCTTCATACCAAATAACAGTTCTCTGTGCCGTGGGGTTTGGGAAATATTGTCATTTGAAAATATTTATATTTTTAGCTCTTTGGGCTTCCATGGGGACAGATGAATTTATTTTTTTGCATGGATCAAGTACTTATGACTCAATAATACCACATACCAAATTCGGTTCAAATCAGCTCGTCGGTTCAGAAAAAAACGATTCAGGGAGGGCCAAAAATCTTGCCTCTCATAATTACACACGCAAATATTGCTCCACGAACTTTAGGAAGCTGAGTATCAAATATCATATCAAGTCAAGACATTATATCCTTGGTTTATGAAATTTTGTTTTAATATTGGGGGGTATTATCCTCCCCACCCCTATGGAACTGAACAAAAACAAAATGCGACGTTGGAACAATTATCTGAAATCGGTCCAGAAGAGGGAAAGAGGAACACTTTATTGCACAAATCAAGCACTTACAACCCAATAATACCACATACCAAATTTGGTTGTAATTGGACAATCGGCTCAGAAAGTTGAACTTTTTGAGCGGGGCCAAAAAATCGTGCCTCTCCATTACAAAGCCAAATATTGCTTCATGAACTTCTTTTAAATAAACCTGATTCCACACCTCAAAGTCCATACCAAATATCAAGTGATTGTTCCCACTGTTTCTTGAGAAGAAGATTTTAAAAATATTTTAGATTATTTTTCCCCATCCTATGGGGCTGGGCATGTTGAGTTGATAAAAAATGTAATGCCCTTTCGGGACCATCATTCACACAAACTTTCACTTGAATTGGCCCAGTGGTTTTGGAGCACCTTAATACAACCTATGTGGATTAATCTTCGTTACACACCACTAGAGGGTACTTAATACAACATTTCATCTTTTTTTCAGCTATATGGTCAATTCCAGCTCTGACTCCCTAGAGTTATTGTAAATCAAATATGAAAAGGATTCTGACTAGTGAATCTGAAGAAGATTTTTGAAATTTTTGAAGAAATCCTTTCATACTGCATTAAGTGAAAATTTGGGGTCCCATAGGGAGTCCATATATTGACCCAGGGACTCGAATTGAACAACCTTGAATCCGCCCCTCCCTTGTAGATGTTGTATACCAAATATGAAAGCATTGTAACTGGTGAGTCTGAAGAAGATTTTTAAAGAAATTTCCTCATAGTACACTAAGTTAAAATTCTGGCTTCCATAGGGAGCCCAAATACTAAACCAGGCAATCGACTTGAACAAAGTTGAATCTGACACCCCCCCCCCCCCCCCCCACACACACACACACCCTCCTAGAGATGCTGTATACCAAATATGAAAGCATTCTGACTGGTGGATCTGAAGAAGAAATTTTTTACATAAATTTCCTCATATTGCACTAAGTGAAAATTTGGGCTTCCATAGAGAGCCCAAATATTAACCCAGGGACTTGATTTGAACAATCTTGAATCGGACCCCTTCATAAAAATGATGTATACCAAAGATTAAAAGATTCTGATGCGGATGGTTCTGAAGAAGAAGATTTTTAAAGAATATTCCCCATATTGCCCTAAGTTCAATATTCGAGCTAAGCAGGGTTTGCATTTTGAAAAATGGTCAGGTCCTGAAATAAATCCCCAAGATTTAAGGGCCAGGGCCTATTCGGGGCTGATTTTTAAACATGCCATAATAGTTTAGTTTTGTTTTAAAGTTTTGTCAGGGAAACAGCCCCGACAGAAGCACTCTCAGGGCTGATCAGCCCCGACAAAATGAAAACCCTGCTACGTATTGATCCCAAATATGAAACAAGGGGCTTCCATTTAACAAACTAGTATCTAACCCCCCCCCCCCCCCCCCCACCCCCCGCACCCGTATGTATACTAAATATCCAAAAATTCTGACTGTGTGTTCTTGAGAAAAGATTTTTTTTTAATTTTGGGAAATATGCTGATTCAGCATTTTTTCGATGTCCCCCTACCGAACACCCTGACACAACCGATATCAATTCTTGTTTTACCATTCAATTCTACTGGCCCTAAGGATGCTTCATACCAAATAACAGTTCTCTATTCCGTGCAGTTCGGGAAATATGGGCGTTTTAAAATATTTTTATTCATGCTCCTGGGGTTCCCAAGTGGAAAGAGGAACATTTTTACATGAATCAAGTACTTACAACCCAATAATATCACATACCAAATTTGGTTGTAATCAGACTATCAGTTCAGAAAGTAGAAATTTTTGAATGGGGCCAAAAATCTTGCCCCTTCCATTACAAAGCCAAATAATGCTTCACGAACTTAATTTGAACAGACTTGATTTTACACCTCAAAACGAAGCTCCATACCAAATATCGAGTCATTGCACTCACTGTTTTTTAAGAAGATGATTTTAAAAATATTTTGGATCATTTTCCCCCACCCTATGGAGCTGGGAATGTTGAGTTGAACAAATTGCCATTTCGGGACCATCACTCACAAACTTTCACTTGAATTGGCACAGTGGTTTTGGAGAAGAAGACCAAAACATGGTGTTGAGGGACGACGGACGGAGAGCAATTAAATATGATCAGCTTGACTTTGTCAAGGTGAGGTAAAAAATATTAGGATTACACATCGCAGATGCGGGGGTAGAGTTTTCTCGGACCTGCAAGTCTTGTCATCATAAGAAAATCAAAGCCATTGATATTTGTTCAAGTTACAGTGCTGACAAGCTGAAAACAGGCAAAAAGTAACCAGTCTTACATACCAAATACTGACCAAATCCATTGATATTTGTTCAGGATGCCATGCTAATGAGCTGACAACAGGCAAAAATTAACTAACTGAGGGCCATAACTCCACTCAGTATGGCTGAATTATGCCAATTTTTAAACTCCTTCAAGATATTATTATGTAAGTCTCACCAAATATTGACCAAATCCACCGATATTCGTGCAAGTCACAGCACTAATGAGCAGAAAACAGGAAAACATGAACTAAATTAAGGGATATAACTCTGCTCAGTATGGCCGAACTATACCAGTTTTTGAACTCTAACCATTATGTCCGTACCATACCAGTTGTTTCACTGCCTTATCAAGGCAAAAATCAACAAATTCAGGGCCATAACTCTTCTCAATATAGCCGCATTGTACCAATATTTTACTCATTCAAGACATTGATAAGAAAGTCGCACGTACCAATCTTGAGTCAAATCCATTGCTGTTTGTTCCAAGTTATTGCGCAAAAATAAATATAAATAAATACAGGCAAAAATTAACAAATTGAGGGTCCTAACTCCATAATGTGACATTTTCTGCATTCTTCTAGAATTTTGACATTGATTTCTGTTTAAAATTGGAGAGAACCCAGAGTATCACATGACAATAACAAACTATCTGTAAAGGACTCCCACATTCATGGAAAATGCTGCCAGTATTTTGCATTCTCCACCATGCAGCCTTGTTGCTGCATTTTGAATTCCCAGCATTGTTCCTGGATATCTGAAGCATATTTGGCCATGTGTTGTTCTTATGAATATTATTTTATCATCAGTTCTGGTACAAATATGGTACCGATAGCACACTTTCTGGAACCGTTGATGTCGACTGTGGGTGGTGCACACATATTTTGGGGGTTCTACAGTATGTGGATAGTGAATTGTAACTAAATCACCCATGGAGTGGAGTTATCACTCAAAGCATCACTTTCAAATTCTGTACAGTGCAGTCAGCGTGGACCGGACATAATCCACACGTAGGCAGTGATGACCACGCTTGGATTTACCAGGTAACAAAAATCATCCGTAGAAAAATTTTAATTGGGTTGTACCCGGTGCTTCATTAATTAAATTTTTGATGATTATTCCTATAATTAGTTTTTGCAATCTAATTTTATTGCGTCTGTGTAAATATTGCCCACTCCGTGAAAAGTGACCAGCCTACGGCGACTGTACTGTACATGTGGACAAAAACACAAGCAATGTTTAAGCCAATGGTCCTTCAGGTTTAACTCGGAGGTACACTGGCTCGAACTTTGCTTGTGCTTGTTATGCTTCGAACCAATTTGCAATTATTGCTTGAGTGAAATCTAAACTCTGTAAGTGATTTAGTGATAATACACTCTCCACGTACTGTATTCACAGTATTCTTCATTTTGCTGTATAATTTGTGTAAATCTATTTGGAATTAATTGAATTTCAGACTTGGGAATTTCATAGTACAGTGGAACCCTGTTAATTGAATAGCCACTTTCCCAATATAAATTATTCAATTAACAGAAATATTCATTTAACAGGGATTGTGTGACTTCCCTGTAGTCTAGTGATACACTTAGCATTTAATCTGTTATATCTTGTTTGTCAGAGCTCCATGTCAATTAACAGGAGTTTATTCATTTAACAGGGATTGTGTGACTTTCTTGTAGTCTAGTGATACACTTAGCATTTAATCTGTTATATCTTGTTTGTCAGAGCTCCATGTCAATTAACAGGAGTTTCCTCTATAACTTATATTCAATTAACAGGTTAAATTTGTACTGGGGGTATGGTAAATTTTTTTTTGTTGGGAAATTATATTCAATTAATGGGGTTATTCAGTTAAGAGATATCCAATTAAGTGGGCTCCACTGTGTTGTTTTATCCTTACTTATGGTGCTTTGCAAGTGATGGACAATTTAGTTTGAAGGAAGGCGGTTCGTGAAGATTCAGCCCTCACACTTTTTCCGGGAATATCCGGTCTCCGCCATGGTCGAATGTTCTCACTTTAGAAGCCAAACCTTCATGAAAGAAATTTTCTATGTATTTTTTCTATAGCTTGTTTTAAGGATGCTGCGTACTAAGGCCTACTGCAATTGAGTTGGCAAAATTTAAGAAATGACTCTAACCGGCTAACCGTTCACGTGATTTTGGGATGACTAACCGAACGTTCCGCTATGTAAAAATTCTTGGGAAACTGCTTCTTTATCATTAACAAGTATTCATATATTTTGTGGATATATATATATATATATATATATATATATAGCTTCTCGAGGGAAAAATCTAAAAATGTATTAGACACAAGAAAGGCTTGTTAAACTGGTTTAGGACAAGCATATTTTTGGAGGTCTAAATTTGTCATTCACAATGTGCTTTATTACAAATTATTGGAGAGTGCCTACAGGCACTCTCCAATAATTTGTAACAGAACAAACTTGTACAAACAAAATGTTATTTCCATTTGACTGAATACAAAACACGAGCTATTAAAATATTGGTTTTTCATTTGGTACCCCCATTTTTTTGAAAGTCCTGATAGTGGTTTCTAGCACTCCACCAGTCAAGTTACTTTGACTTTACCATTCAAGATACAATATTTGGCTAACCTGTCATTCGTTCGCGTAGATTCAAATTTGCGTAACCTTCACGCGAACTGAACGAACGTTCTCGTCAAATTTTTCACACTGCTAATCATGACCAAATTGCGCAATATGAAACAAACCTTCAGGCAGCTGGAACAATAAAAAAATCCTTTCCGAAATGACATTCATTCACATCTGGTCAGCTGACGAAAGAATTATTTTTAGCATGTATTTTGTAGGTGTTTTGCATTTATTTGATTAAAGCTGAGTTTTGAACATTTGCTTATGTTGTTGCATGGTGTTCTCAACCTACTTTTTTAATTAACAAGTTTGCTGAATCCATGCCTTCTGAATGATGGCTTTGATTTCGTGGGAGGGGCGGCGGAGGTTTTTTTGGTAAAACAGCAAAAGCAAATATCACAAACAGGGCCTTTAAATACATTTATTTTGGGGACACCGTTTTACCCTAATTTGGGGACATTAAAACCACAAATAACAGTTTTATCCTGTTATGTTTTATTGTCATGCTTTTCTTGGTGTTTCTGTGGTCATATTATGATGGAAGGTATTCTAAAATGCGGAAGAGGCACAGAGAATTTATATATTTTTCTTGATTCATTTCATTCATTTATTGGTATTAAAGGTCACATATTTCTGCACAATGGCTAAACTTGACCACGACAGTTTTACGGGTGGGCGAAGCCGGAGTACCCGGTGAGAACCACCGAACAACGTCGAGCAACTGTCAGCTGCCCAACATATTGACACCACGCATGCCATTTTAGGATTGGTTGAGGACAGGTGCACCATCGACTTGCAGTAGGCCTTAGTACGCAGCATCACAGTGCCCCCACGTGGGCAATAGGAGTGAAGTGTCTTACTCAAGGACACAATGCGGTTGCCACAGGTGGGCTTCGAACCGAGGACCTCGCGACTTGCAGCCTGCGCCTCTGCCTACTGAGTCACCGAACCGCCCATTTTTCTTGATGCCTTCACACCTTCTCTAATTTGGGGACACCTGTAAAGGTGTGAATTTGGGGTAGTCTGAAGGCCTGCACAAGCTAATAATGAAACTAGGTTCTTGAGAAATGTTCAAGTGGTCATTGTACATTTTTTTCCGCTGATACTATACAGTTTTGAAGATTAAAATGTTATTGTTATTGATCTGAGGTCAGAAAAAAAGAGAATATGCTACGTTTGTGTTCCAATAATCTGTACCGTAACAATTACATGCAAATTACAGTGCTTGTCTTCCTGTTTGTTTTTAATAAATTGCACATTAACAGTTACATGAAGTGTCTCGCCAACTGAATACACCCAAAGCGTACTTTGCAATTTGACCCAAAATGACCGCTACATTTTGACCCTTTTTCAGAAACTTGATCAAGTATGAATGACAAACGACAATTTCCACTACCGGTACCTGAAACCGGTAATAAAATAATATTTGCAAACACCCCTGCAGTTTTTTTCCAGTTATTAACTAACATGAAATTCCGTGCTTCTTCATGCAATTATTTTGTTGCTATCTGTTAAAAATCGCTTCCAGGACATTTCAACATTCGATAAAAATATTTGTAAAACCCCTCACATGTCATGCAATTACCTCAATTTTTTAATGTCACTTTTCAGACCCCGACCATTTTTATTTCAGCATAGTTTAGTTTTCCAACATGATTTTTCATATTTATTTATTTAAAATAAACTGAAGTTAAAAATGAAAAATAAATAAACAATTTGTGTTCTGTTACTTCTTTGCTATTTTATCAATACTAATCACTACTTTTCTGGAGAACGGTTTGGGCCAAATTGCCGCAAGGTTTGGGTTGGATTAGCGGCGGGTTTAGGTCAAATTACTGTGGGACAGTTTGGATGCAATTCTCACAGATGACAGTATATTATTAATTATTATAGAACACATCGAATGTGGATTACTGGCAATACTACTGATATATTTGCTCAGTATATATTAATATTTTTCAATAATTACTTCTTAGGAGTTAAAAAAATATTGTAGTGTATCTAAAATGTCTTAACAAATATATGTACTGGCACTATTGCTGTTCTTTCGGACGAATCTTCCCTGGGCCGAGTTTCCCCTTGCCGAATCTTCCTCCTGTTCTCGAAAAAAGACGACATGATATTTTCGATGGCGTAAAATATCTAAAAAGGTAATAATTTTCCATTTTTTAGTATTCGAAACTACGAAGCCTTGTTCTTAAATACAGATGGACACCAAAAAGTAACAAAATATTACTTTGTTTTGATTTCTGACGGGACTGAAAGTAACCTATCACTATCAACTATTTTCGAGCCATCATTTCATCACTTTCACAACACCATAAAATTTGGATAATTCAAAAATTGCGTTTCTATTCGTCTTGATACTTCACGAGCTACGTGTTCATGCAAATCTGTATGAAATCGTACTAATATAATCAACAATATCGTCAGTGATATTACAGGAGTCTGAAAACCTGATCTAAAGAGACAAATAAGCTCCAATTGACCTGATATCACCCCTACTTCAAAATACCCCTTATATATATAATGTGTCTATTATATATATAAGGGGGGTATTTTGAAGTAGAGGTGATATCAGGTCAAATGGAGCTTATTTATCTCTTTAGATCAGGTGTTCAGACGCCTGTGGTTATATCTGCGTTTTTCGATCAAGGTAATCATTCGCCCGATTTCATCTTTCGCAGAATTGGACAAGTTGCCACGAAATCAGGAGAGATCGATCCGAAATAACGAGATTTTCATCTGAGCATATTGACAAAGATCCAAACGGACAAAATTCGAGTGATATGTTGACAACGTAAATATCACGCAAAACTCAGATGCGAGTAGTGTTGTAAGAGAAAACGAACGCATTTGACATTTTGTTTTATTGTTGATATTGGTTCAAAGATTCCCAGAGGGGGGTAGTACAATTGCAAGTCAATTGGCATTTCGACACTAGAAGTCACGTGATTTTTTCTTTGAAATTTACGTTCCAATTCAAAAAATCTCTTTGACGGCATAGAGAATTCTGTTTTGGAACACATTTGTCTGACTGGGTATGTGCAACCCCTTGCGGGCCTTCGGGTTCCTATTACGTTGAGGAATAAATGAAGAAAATCTATTTATAGAAATAACTAATTGAAATGAATCATTAGCATTTTTAAAGATGTGGCAATTTTCCAGCTGGCATATTGCCATATCTTTTGAAATGCTCATGATTCATTTTCGTCATTTATATTCACTTGTCGAAAATACATTTCGGGGAAATACACAAATAAAAGTTTCACAGTATTAGCCCCTGGGTGATATGTTCTCTAGATGAAAATTTAAGCCTCTGCTTGTGGATGTAATCAACAAAGTCTATTTGTGGGCACATTCGACTTATTTACAGACATAACCGGCTGGCGTTTTGCAGACTTAATCGGCTTGCAGACACAATCCGCATTCCCGACTTATTAGATGGGAGCTCACGTGTGTAGAAGCCGAGTATAACAGTAACGTGCTGTGTACCGTCCATCCAGATGGTGTTTGATAAACAAACAACGTGCAGTTTGTTATAACTTTCGCTTACAGTCATAAAGTTCAAGTATTTACATTAAACTTGAAACTATAGTTACCGCGACCTTGTTCCTTACAACTACCGGTTCGCATGTTTATTTACTTCTTACATGAAAACGTTGCTTCTTCACGGAATTTTCTCTGTTGTAGAGTTTTTTAAATCGAACAACAATGACGTCTCATGGGAAGCAAAAACAAGAATCTGTCAGCGTTTCTATGATGCAGAGACAGAAATTGACAGACGAGGCGAATGAACCAGGTTTTTCGAAAAAACAGGACGCTCAGAAGAATAGAAAGTTTTCATATGGTGAATACAGGGAGAAATTTATTACGAGTATCTTGTTGTGTTATGTGTTTTTCAGTGGGGTAAGTCATTGAAGGGTTCTTGCAAACTATTTTCTGTAAACTTCCAAACCCGAGACTTTGATATTAATAATACATGTACCAGTGTAACAGTTTTGAACAAAGACGGAAGAAATAAGCAACTTGATTTCTTGCAGAAAGTTTTTCAAAATTTTATGAGTTTTACTCACAGTCACCGATTGTGAAATTTTGCCCAACCAGTGTTCCCATTAGTTTTAAACAGGTTTTATCGGAAAACAATTATACAAAATAGATACATAGTGTGTACATTGTGAACAACCAAATATAACAGTTCGAGTATTGTCAGAATTGAATCTTCAGTTTATAAGAGAATCGGGATTCGACTTCAGAGTAGATGCTTATGTAAGTCGTCTCCTTAGCAATAGATTTAAAAACAATAATTGTTTTAGTTTCATAATGGTGAGTGTGTGGGGGGGGGGAGGGGGGGGGGGGTCTTGAATCAAGTTGAGTGCAAGATAAACGAATCCGAGCGGAGAAAAACGAAAAAGAATGTGAGAAAAAAAAGAAAAGATAAAGTACAACATAACACACGGTTGCGTCTGGTTAGTTGTTGGTGTCATGGTTGACAAGTGTTGTAGCACGTTTCTAAAACGGGTTGTCGTGCCGAGATGTGTCTTACGTCAGTTTACGTACAGTAAAGCCGCCATGAATTGGTCACCTTTCATGGGTGGGCAATATTTCTTTGGAAGCAACAATATTAGATTCCAAAATCGTATAATAGGAATAATCATAAAAACTTTAACTTAATGAAGCATCGGGTGCAACCCGGTGCTTCATTAATTGAATTTTTTGCTGATGATGATTTGTATTACCTGGCGAAAGCATGCGTGGATATCACTGCCCACGCGTGGATTATGATAAGTCCACGCCACGGCGACTGTACTGTATGTTACAAAATAACCCTGTTTCAGTACTTGTTTAATTGTAGGTATATGGACTTGGAGGATTGAGTTATATGGAACCGACAGTCAGGCAATATAATGTTGACACTACGCGTTTTCGTGTAGCCTTCCCATTTCTACAAATGCGCAGATTTCCTGCATATTTCATGAAATGAGTATCATTTATAGTCGCTCATGTCGCCAAATGGACAGTCTCTGGTAGGAAAATTTAAAAAAATTTCAACCCAAATTTGCTGTAGTACAGAGAGGTCAAAAAATAAAGTAAAGGCACATATGAAATAACCTTTCTCAAAACAGTTTTGGAACATGAACATCTTTCAGTCCAACAGTTACTTCTACAATGAAATCGTTTACACCCTGACAGCGGAAGATAATGTGCTCCTGAACTTATCGAATGTACAGAGGATATCAAGTTATATTGAGTGAATGAGATATCTCATGAGTGACCGAGACAAATGTTTTATTTTTCGCGAGAGCTTGCCACTCAAAAACACTAGATTTTCTTTTTATTATACGCTTTTTATAAGAATCTGATCATTTCTATCAATAATTCCACTCGCTTCAACCTTGAATTGATGCATGAAAGTAAACAGCTGATGCGCATGGGTACGCGGAAGTGATATGATCGATACTCGGAACAGGTAGCGTCTTGCCATCTGATTCAGGTTGCGGGTTTCAAGCGTCAGTGCAAGGTGAATACGTGTTGAATTATTGCTGCAAATGATCGGTATCTACTCAAAACACTAGATTTTCTTTTCATCAGAGGAGGTTTTTAGAACAAACTGATCATTTCCAGTGATAATTTGACTCGTATTCACCTTGAAGTGATGCTTTGGAAGCCGCCATTTTGACCGATGCCGTGAAAGTGAAAATTTCTATATCTTCATAGTGGGGGATACGATTTCTATGTTTCCACAATTTTTTGGATATTCTATCGTTTAGCGTATATTATACCATGATTACCTAGTCTACTATATATAAAAAGCCTTTGGCATAAATTTTAGCTTCACCCACCAACCGTGGTAAACACGCCAGCAATGGGATTTCAGTAGCTAAAATTTACACCTACAGTATAACTACATCCAAGTTGACCTTTGGTTTTTTCGACTTGAATGTAAACTTGTCTAAATTTATCACTCGTCGCCTCTCGAACAGTGAAGTTAAACCCACAATTATTTAATACGTTTGTAAATGAGTTTACCTCATAAGATACTAAAAATTAACAAACATGCGTTGCCTCATGTTAATTAACCACACATAACTCAAAATAGTATGCCATTATGTTATTAAAATAAAAAAGGCTCCGTGATTTGCGTGTTTCTTTTCCCATTTCGTTTCGGCGATAAAATTGACAGCGGAAGTACCACTCACCGGTGCTCATGTGAACAAAAACAGATTCGCACGTGTGAATATTGTATTATCTAACATTTAAACTCTTATTAATCTGACGATCCTGGAATAATAAAATATAACCGAAGTAGCTTGGTATACCAAATGTTCACCACTCGTGGTAAAGTGGTATTAACCGCGCGCCAAAGGCTCGCGGTTAACACGACTTCACCACTCGTGGTGAACATTTGGTACACCAAACTACTATGGGTATATTCTATATATAAAATGTAGTTCAACTTTTACATCATGATTTTTATACCTTTATATTTTAACATTTTCAACGAATTCTAAAAAGTTCCACATGCTGTCCCTTGAGTGCATCAAGGCATCATCTGCAATGCTTTAGCATTGTTAATGGAGCATTGATGCGCTCAAAAGACGAATTAATGTACCGACTTTAGTTCCATCCGTGTAACAGTCATTGTCTACAATTGAAACAGCACCAATTATATTTGATGGATCACCATTACCGATTCTGATGCTAGAAGCGCCACACCATCTTCATATTTTGCTGCAGAAGCCTTATTTTTGCTTCGGTTCAACATTTTTGTCATGTATTCAAGGTATCGCAAAATGTGACTATAGCCACCGTCTTGCATAAATTACATGTCCACTCGATGATCAACTGGCTCTTTCAGATCATCAACAGTGAGATGGGCGCACCTTTACATCCGAATCCGGTTCTTGCTTTTTGTATTTTTAATATAATATAAAGCTCACTACACAACAGGAAAGTTTGGTGCCACAGGACGCTATAGATTCGAACGTACAAAGTCACCATTCAAGATGTGAATATGATGACAGCAACGTTCCAGATGTTCTGAAAATGTTCACAGAATGGAGTATTGGACAATGTTTGAAGACAGATACGTCACTTGTCATTATTATTATGGGTTTGGCGGTTTTTTTTCCTGGGGGTGTGGGGGGGGGGGGTAGGATACAGTTTGACAGGGTCTGATAGTTTATATATGCTGCAAATACTTTTGGAAAGAGGATGGCATGGTTTGCAGGAAATCGTCACCTACCGTTTTTGTTTTTTCTTAATACAAATTGTCAATGTCTGGGACTTGAGCGTGATCCTGATATTTATTTCAATATCTACTAGATATGTTGAAAACAGCTGTGAAGTAAATTATTTATTTTAATAGCATCATTGTTTATATCACCCTTAACGTGTTATACGTTACGTCAGAACACAATTAGGATGGAGTACGGAGCACATGAATCAACTACCCGAGTTGGACGTTTTCAAGTGCTTCGCCCGCGACGTGGACTGGTCGAAATCCACGCCTGTGTAGTTATCTCCACGCATGCGTTTATCAGGTAATAAAACCTTCATCAGCAAAACTTAAGTAATGAAGCACCGGGTTGTACACGGTGCTTCATTACATGTAAGTAAATTGTTGGTGACTATTCCTATAATTAGTGTTTGGAATCTAATATTATTGCGTCCGTGGTAATAATGCCCACCATGGAAAGTGACCAGTCCACAGCGGCCGCACTGTACTCTACCTGAATTGTGCCCTGTACTTATACCATGATTAAACCTGAACGAGGCTTATAGATTTGAAGAAAGATATCAACTGTCTATCTCCTGCCCAGCGTAACATTGTTTTGTGTCGTTGCAATTCATTCACGTCATAACGTCAGCCATATGCGTATCGACCAATCGGATGCATTCTCACGTGGCGATCTTGCGAGTAGGTTGGATTTCGTGCATGGTGTATCTAGAACAGTCCTCAATCTCTGCATTTAATCGGGTAATGTTGCATGCACACATTAATCGTGATATACTATAACGAACATATCCGGCCAGCGTAATCCACAAAATTCGCCATTTCAGTTTTATTATGTGTTCAAGCTTTCCCTCCAAAAGTTAACTTATGAATTCTCCATGAATGGAGCTCATTGGGCCTGTAGTAATGAGGGGTATAATTTATCCGTGAGGTAAAAAAATAAATTTTTCCAGTTGTTCGAGATTTATTATTTCGTCGGTTTGTCGGTTCAAGTGTGGAATCAACAATAAAGAAATGCAATGAAACGTCATTGAAAAAATAAACTGTGCAGTTGAGTAGGCTTGCTAGATAAAATAGGGTTCCCTAATGTCCGTGCACTCTTTGTTTCACAAACAAGGCAGTTGAAACAAATATTGTTACACACACAGGCGGCAGAAGCTGATGAAGATTGAGAATATAAGATCGGATCAACCATGGTTCCGTCCGGTGGGAGGAAATTTGAAAACGAGTCCTTGTAATACAGTATCATTGATTATTAGGTTTTGACAGGGGTAACACAAGGGGTTATAAACTGTGTGGGGGAGGGGTACCTGTTTTATTCCAGTATATATGCCACGCCTTCGATACGACCGACGGCCCCCTTTCATGCCTTTTACGCCACAAATAATAATCATATATTATCAAATGTTCAAATACGCGCTAGTTTCTGGTGTTCATGTAACGTATCGTTGTGATTTTGTCTCCTTCTACTGCAACCATCTTCCAACCCGCCGTCAGAGAGAGAGAGAGAGAGAGAGAGAGAGAGAGAGAGAGAGACAGACGACCCCCTTTCATACCAATTACGTCACAAATAATAATCATATATTATAAAATGTTAAAAAACGCACTAGTTTCTTGTGTGCATGTAACGTATTGTTGTGATTTTTTTGTTTACTTCTTCCACTGCAACCATCTTCCAACCCGCTGTTAGAGAGAGAGAGAGAAGAGAGAGAGAGAGAGAGAGAGACAGAGAGAGAGAGAGAGGCAGACAAACAGACTACCCCCTTTCATGCCAGCTAGCCACAAATAATAATCATATATTATCAAAATGTTCAAATTCGCGCTAGTTTCTTTTGTGCATGTAACGTATTATTGTGATTTCGTCTACTTCTTCCACTGCAACCATCTTCCAACCCGGCGTTAGAGACAGACAGACAGGCAGACATACAGGCAGAGTCGTGGAGGATTGTGATCAAAATCGGAAATAAGGGGTCAGATCAAAGTGGTCTATGTGGGGTTTGTGGAATAAAAAGATTCTTTGAATGAAATACATAGATGACATATTTGCAGGGCGGGGGGGGGGGGGGGGGGTGAGGGGGTCGATGATGCTAAAATTGAGGACGGTATCAGTGGATCAGTTCAGCTTGGTGGATATGTCGGGCAGTTTTACGGGTGGATCAAGCCGGAGAAACCGGAGAGAACAATCGAGAAACGGCGATCAACTGTCAGACTCCCCAACGTGTTAACTCCGCACAAGCAGAGTAAGCATTGGTTGAAGACATGTGCTACGCCTACGTGCAGTACGCCGTAGTACAGAGCGCCACCGTGCCCCCACATGGGCAATCGGGTGAAGTGCCTTGCCCAAGGACACAAGTAGTTACCCCTGACTGGGTTCTTGTCGTGGATCTTTCGGTTTGAACTTCAATGCCGTAATCACTGAGCCACCGCGCTCCCTAAGCTTGGAGGAAAAGAGTGAAATGCGGCAACATTAAGTGCTAAATGTTTAATTGGGGACAGTGGATACAGAATTTACAAAATATCGACCTGTGCAAACTAGAAAAAATAATAAGTGAGGAGTGAGGGACATCATCAAACAGTTCATCTTGGTGTGCTGATAGATGGGCTGATGCGAGGGTATACTGATAATATGTTTAGCATGGGACCTACTATTTTGTCAGACATAGGAATACGGCTACTTGAGAACTTTTGGCCTTGAGTCGTCGTCTCCGCCTGTGATGGAACGTTTTGCCTTCCAAAAAGACTGAAACATCTCATGTCGAAACGTCAAAGGGATAAAATACTCTGTTCCCCAGAAAGACACAATGCGCAGTCGACGACAGTGTTTGTTTACCATTTCGGTCACCAAGCAAACCGAAGCTACAACTCTTTAAGGCGGGACAACCAGGTTTACCCCTTTACCTAACGTAGTTTTAAAAGGCATTTGCAAACCAATTATTCAATCATTAAACAGGTTCAATATTTTTTTCCCCTTAAACATACAATACTACCCTCCCCCCCCCGCCCTATCCCCCTCCCCATTGGAAAACAATCACGCTAAACTCTTATTTCCCACCGTAGCTTTCTGATCTTTGGATTTTAAGAATGTGCTCGTCGGATTCAATCCATTGAGAGGCAAGGTGCTATGGTATGGGGAAAACCTTTTGTATCTCCTCTCCTCGGCGTATTTTGTCGCTTCTTGGGGTACAATGTTAAAAGACTCATCAAATTACTATTGATATTAACTTACGTAACGACAACCATGCGCTCCTCGAGTACAAAGTGAAGAATAATTGATCTTAGTCAGTTATTTGTAATTAGACAACAATTACAAATGCAAAATGAAGAAAATACTTATTGAAGAAAATATAATGAAAGTGTTTTTTTTTTATTTATTTCTATGTGGTAAAGATAATCTCACTTGGTGGTTTTGGGAGATATCGTTGCCAGATAAAAACACGCCCTAACATTAGACATCTCTACCCGATATAAACTTTGTATCGGATACGCCCACATAGTTTGGACGATTCTCGCTAATAGTTTAAATACAGATTTTACCCCATTCAACACTGATGCACTGAATTGTATTGTCTTGTGCACTGCTATCGACAGGGAAATGGGCGAGTCTGTTTTATGTTTGTAGGGAGGATCAGTAATAATTTAATCCTACAGCCCTGTATGGCTGTAGGATTAAATTATTACCGACCCCCTACTCAGTTTGGCGTTTACTCTGTTCATTTCTCATGCGCGGCCAACTTTTTCAGAACACAGAAATTGTGCACAACGGGTTGAAATCGTTAAGGCGATTCTAACCCACACCTAAAGTATTTAGAGGATATTAAGTGTTTTGAGAGGATACCGAAAATTATCTCATGAATGACCGAGACAAATATTTAATTTTCGCGAGCGCTTGCGCGAGCGAAAATAACCCTTTCCCTCATCACGAGTAATATAATTTTCGGTATCCACTCAAAGACACTAGATTTTCCTTTTATTATACGTTTTTTATAAGAATCTGATCATTCCTATCAATAATTCCACTCGCTTCAACCTTGAATTGATGCATGAAAGTAAACAGCTGATGCGTATTGATACGCAGAAGTGATTTTATCGATATTCAGAACAGGTAGCGTCTTGCGATCTGATTCAGCTGGCTGCTTTCATGCATCAATACAAGGTGAATATGTGTTGAATTATTGCTAGAAGTGATCGGTATCCACTCAAAAATAATAGATTTTCTTTTCATTATACGTTTTTAGAACAAATTGATCATTTTCAGTGATAATTTGACTCGTATTTACCTTGAAGTGATGGTTTGAAAGCGGTCATTTTGATTGATACCGTGAAAGTGAAAATTCTATATCTTCAAAGTGGGGGACACGATTTCTATCTTCCTGTATTGTTTTCGATAATCTGTCGTTTAGCGTATAATAAAACAACGTTTGTTGTATATATTATTTATTTCAGGGTTGGTTAATGGGCCAAAAAGGACCATCTTTTCTTGATATTCTGCAGTTAACCAACACGTCCACTGCTGCTGGATCAGGTTACTTCACTGCATTGTTTGTGGGAATAGGCGTTGGCTCCCTCTTATCCGGACCTCTGGTTGATAGATATAACAGCACCGTAATTCTTCTTTGTGCGATTTTTGAGACATCGCTTACTATGTTTATTATGCCCTGGTGTACCCCGTATTGGAGTATGGTGATCATCAACGTGTTCCAGGGATTTGGTGCGGGATCATTCATCACAGGTAAGTTTATAAATTGAAACATAACGTGGTGCTGATGTGGTGTCCGTTCAAAGAATGAAACATATTTGAAAAAAAATTGAACATACACTAATCTATAAAGTAAAATAACGTTGTTTCTAAAACAATATTAGTTTGAAACTCCATCTCTTAAAGAAATCCATCGAACTTCGAGAAAAATGAATTTTTATTATCCTGAAGAAAATCTCCTCCTCATCTATTTGTCATGATGAGAATATTGGTATAGCACGTTTACCAGATATTTTGTATGAATCGTCAACGCCATCTGGCGAGTGAACTTAACTGTTCAGATTATACTTCTGTTTATTAAAGTCCACTATTCCCCTCCCTACCAAAGAGCCACATTCCTGATTTATCTCGTCATGAAATTCGACTTTCGATAAAGTTATCACCCCCTGAAATTATTAGTCTGGTGATCAAGGACCAGTTAAGAAGATTGTAAGTGTAAGTGTTCAACAAACTCCCATAGCATCAGTAGAAATAAAGCGAAGTTTCTTTTGTTACTTGTAATAACCGAAAACAACAGACAACTCTTGGAGCTGTCTATTGTTTTCGGTCATTAAAAGTTTCAAAAGGAAACTTGACTTTTTATGGCAAGCTGAATAGATGCAAGCAAGTAACTGTCCACTTTCCCTCTTTTTTAACGAATGTGTTTTTACAGTAATTTGCATGTTTTTATCCTTCTCAGGGGGAAAAATGGTAAATCCTGACTCCTATACTTTTATATCAATGGATAAAATGGTGTCTGTACTATATGTCATGATGTACACACTGTTCATATAATGTTTATTTATTTATTTATTTATTTGTTTATTTATTGGGGTTTCAGGTCACATACTTATGCACTATAGCTAATCGTGACCGTGACAGTTTTACGGGTGGAGGAAGCCGGAGTACCCGGAGAGAACCACCGAGCAACGACGAGCAACTGTCGGCTCCTCAACATTCTAACTCTGTTCAAGGTCCGCTCAAGCAGAGTTACAGCGGTTGAAGACATGTGCACCATCGACGTGCAGTACGCCTTAGTACGCGTCGTCATCGTGCCTCCATGTAGGCAACCGGGATAAAGTGCCTTGCCCAAGGACACAACGCGGGTCGTCCCGGACGGGGATCGAACTCGGGACCTCTAGCATAGAAGTCCAACAGTCTACCACTGAGCCACCGCGCTCCGTTCATATAATGTATAGAAAAAAGTTACAGAACATCAAAAGACTGTGAAAGCGCCGTTTTCATATTTTTAACCCTTTACCTAACGTAACGGCCAAAACCGGCCAGCGCTATTCTAAAAAATCACCAATTAATTTTCATTATTTGTTTCATTTTTTTATCTCAAAAACATAGGTTATGACCCCTCGTTGGAACGAGTTCGAAGAGCTCGTTCCAACGAGGGGTCATAACCTATGTTTTTGAGACAAAAAATGAAAAAAATTAGTTATTCAAGAATTATTTTTGCGAGTGTCGTCTGCTTTTCAGGTTAGGTAAAGGGTTAAATTGGTTTACACAGAGTATAGTAGTGAAACATTCAACTGATTAGGGAAATAAATTGTGAAAAACAGCTTCAATATTTTTATACTACGGAAAGATGTCTGAAGTTTGTGAAATAATGCAGACATCGATAATACAACTGCACTAACATTTCAAAATCTCATTTTTTATATGAAATTACGATACCTGTGGTGTTGTCAAATCTGTCGATAACTTTAGAAAATTAAGGGGAGCTGACGTTCCTGTAAATGACGAAAATTGTCACCCATGTATGTCGGATGATCGGTGTTTGCACTTATTATTAATGGATTATAAACGATTAGATGACGTTTGAATGTTACACCTGCATTTTCGTCAGTTTGTTTCGGGTGACGTTTGCTTGTGTTCAAACACCAAACCTCACCACATCCTCACCCACACATTTTCTGTGCAGCGGTCATCAGCTGCACTATTTATTTATTTATTTATTTATTTATTTATTTATTTATTTATTTATTTATTTATTTATTTTTTATTTATTTATTTAGTTGTTTTTTTGTTTTTTTTTTGGGGGGGGGGGGAGGGGGTTCTCGTGTAGAACAAGCTGTTTGTTTTCGGTGTGCGGAACATCACATGGATCATGCAAAAACGTTACATACAAACATTGCAATCAACGGTAGGACGGTAGGATTTAATTTGCTTGCCCAGAGGCCTGAGCTGGGTAGATGACAGTGTTAGACAAATGTTGGTCGCCACCCCCCCCCCCCTCCCTACACACACACACAGGCACACTTAACATCGCAAGAAAAGTGTTAGATGTGTTAACGGTATAGATTTATTTCACATCTACACAACTAATGTGACCGCTCCGTCCACTCACAAACAACTTAGGAATGGCTGATTAATTTCCTTAGACTGTTAGCTTTGGCCTTTAAACAACCAAATCAAATCGGACCACTGATTGCTATGTTTGTATGTAACGTTGTTGTATGGTCCAGGTGGTGTTCCGCACACGAAAACAAACAGCAAGTCAAAGGAAAAAGATGAAGGTCACGGGGACCCAAAATTAAGGCGTTATTATGCATCTCAATGCCCTCTAATTGTGTTTGTGCAGAAGCATAGCGAAGGGCTCTTGTGGAGCATGAGAACTCCCCCGTGTGTTTTTTCTGTCGTGATACTTTCATCTGGAGATTTGATTGTTAAGGGCCTATATAAGTAATGGAATTTTGTTTATTTTGAAATTCTTTCCTCTCATATTCCTTAAATTCAGATTAAATATACACAAATTATACATCAAAATGAAGGTTGGGATGTACAGAATACGAAACACATATGTAATCAACTCATAGAGTCGACTGTAGGCACCACTGGTTCCTGGAAGTCTGCTACCGTATTCGCACCAGAACTGATAATAAAATAATATTTCATCTGAACAACTTGTGGCCAAGTGTGCTTCATATATCCAAGAACAAACCTAGGCATTCAAAACACTTTCGAATACAGAGATAGGACTGTATTTTGGAAAAGGACAACACTGTCTGCATTTTGTATTGAAGATGGTTTCCATGCTCGACAGACATGCGCAAATCACTCGTTACCACGAATTTCCATCGAAAAACAAAATCGTAATTCTAAGAAATTTCAACAGGTATCATGATACCTTGCATTGAATATGGCAACTGTGCAATCTCTATCTAATAACAGTATACTGTATGAAGGCGATCTTTTTCATTATTTGATTTTAGACAGCGCTGTTTTTATATGCTTTTTCTGCCCGATGACGTCGACCGGAAATCGAAAGTATACTCATACGTAAACAAAAGCAAAGGCTTTGGAATTTTCCCCAATGCAGCTCTGTCGCCGTATTTTGAAGATTTTTTATCCCCTAGCTTTGTTCTTGGATATGTAAAGCACATTTGGCCACAAGTTGTTTTCGTGAAATATTATTTTATTATCAGTTCTGGTGCGAATACGGCAGCAGACTTCCAGGAACCAGTGGTGCCTACAGTCGACTCTATGAGTTGATTACACATGTGTTTCGTGTTCTATACATCCCAACCTTCATTTTGATGTACATTTTGTGTATATTTAATTTGAATTGAAGGAATATCAGAGGTGAGAATTTTCAAAATAAACAAAATTTCATTACTTATATAGGCCCTTAAGATATCGCTTAGCTCTACAGTACAGTGGAGGGTTCATAATCCACGAATGGGCATATTGTCCTCGCATTCGTTTACCAGGCAATAAAAATCACCCGGTGCGTCATTAATAAAAATTGTTGATTATTCCTATAATTAATGTTTGGAATCTAATATTATTGTATCCGTGGAAATGTTGCCCACCTGTGTGAAGAGATCAATCAACGGCGGCCGTACTGTAGCACATAACCGGGTATTTTTATACCGGACAATATTTGATACTTGCGCTAATGTCACACACACACACAGTCGGTAATGCAATGTGTGTTACAGTTGAAAACTGGAAGTCCTGTCACAATCAGCGCAGAAAATGCTCGTTAGTTGCTTTGTTCCTCACTGCAGAAGAATGAAGTAATCTGAAATACACAAGAACGTTTCCGCTGTGCAATGTAAATTAAAATGCGCTATTAGCGATGTCGGCTGTGAAATCACGAACTGAACCAAGCAAACAGGATGAAAATATTGAGTCTACAGTATGTGAAAGGTGGATTACTATAACATCGCTGTGGGATAGATTTTTCATCCAGTAATTATTAACAGGTTCTGAGGACAAGACACTAGAATCGCTTGCAGACTTCCATCACATGGACCACCGGATGGCACCCGGTGGTCCATGTGGAGAAAGTTTGCAAGTGTTTCTCGTGCTGTTAAGAACAATGATAAATACTTTTTGAGTGGAGAATATATGGTGCTGTGATTAGGCAGTAATCCACTCTCTCCATTCTGTATATGCAGTCGAATTTTAATATCTATTTATGACATTACAGTTAAAACTAGAAGTCCTGTCATGAAATGCGCACAAATAGCACGTCGATCTGCGCGTTAATCTAAGCGTTATCACCACAGTAAGGCTATCATATTCTGTACATATGGCATGTGCACAAGCAATGTTTCAGCCAATGGACCTCCGGGTTAGCCGGAGGTCCATTGGCAGAAACATTGCCTGTGTGTGCTATGAGTAACCAGGAGAATCTGCCATGCTTTGGATGACATTCGATATGGCAATTACGCGCAATTTCTACGCGCAATTAAGTCTAGATAAGCGCATAGTTCGTGACAGGACTTCAAGTTTCAACTGTACATATACATGTATTCCAGTAGAGGTTTTGAATGATGCTAATGATCTCTATTTACTAGTATAGAGTTGTTGGGCACACAGTTTTTCTACGGGAATTGAGTTACATTAATGTCTCAGTTTGAGCTTGATATGGACAAAAAGTGCACTTACTCAGCGAGCTATTACTTCAAAACAGTGCAAAGTACAGTGACCGGATTTCTAGTTTCAAATGTAAGTGAGAGATAAATAAAATACTCGCATGATATCCTTTATTTTCTTTCAGCATGCACAGCCATATTGCCGAAAATCTGGGGTATGCAAAGAGATGGACGGACATTTATGCAAGCAATGTTTTTCAGCTTTGGTTTGGGTGCTTTCTTGTCGCCATTAGCGTTGAACCCATATTTGATTCCCAAAAGTGACGACGTCGTTATAGGCCAAAATATTTCCTACAATTTCTCCAGTTCCACGCCCTCTTCAATCAGTGATGTACACACAACAAACAAACTTTATATCCCATACTCAATTACAGGTGCTGTTCTATTTGTTGGAATTTTCCCATTTGTCTATACGTATAGTCGAAGGAATAGAAAAAACGTCAAGAAAGAAAGGAATGGGGACACCAAATCTTTTGATCATATCCAGTCAAGAGATTTACAAAGAAGTAATTCTACTCTGTACAGTTTGATGTGTATAGGACTTGTTGGACTTCTTCTATTTTTCCATTATGCAAGCGAGGCGTCATTTTCCTCTTATCTGGCAACATTTGCTGTAGATGGACTTGATTGGAACAAACAAAATGGAACGAATTTAACATCCACCTTCTGGGCAGCATTAGCTGCTAGTAGATTCATGGGGATATTTGCGTCCCACCTTTTCCGACCTTCTTCTATGATAGGTATTTGTTCTTTGGGAAATGTCCTTTTCACGTTGGGCATATATTTTGGAACAATATATAGTAATGATGTATCCGTGTGGATATTTGTAGCTGCGTCAGGTGTCTCTATGTCTCTTATCTTTCCATCAATTTATTCTTGGACACAGGAAGACATTGCAAATATTAATGGTAAGATTTCAGCATATTTACAAATTATTGTCTGTTTGAGTGGATCTACATGCCCACTGGTTTTCGGATATTTCATGGAAAAAATCAATCCTATTTACTTTTTATACTTGAGATTTTTCCTCTGCGGCAGCGGATTGTTAGTTTTTGTTATTCTGTTTTTTGTTCTGAAAATTCGAAAAAAGCGATCGTCAATAAAATAAAAAGATGCACATTCACCACGCTCTACACTACACTACAGTTGCGTGGACTGGTCTTAATCCACGCATGGGCAGCGATGTCCACGCATGCGCTTACCAGGTAATAAAATCCACCCTCAGCAAAATTTGAATCAATGAAGCACCGGGTAACACCGGAGATTCATTAATTAAATTTTTGATGATTATTCCAATAATTAGTGTTTGGAATCGAATATTGCATCCGTGGAAATATTGCCAACGCGTGGAAAGTAACCAGTCTACGGCGCCCGCACTGTATTTATGTGTGTGCGATTTGTGGGCAGGAGAGTGAGGTATATAAACAGTTTGAATGGCATGAGAATGTGGTTATGTACACAATAATGGAAATTTATGCTGATGTTAAAAAGGGTATTCTGTTATCAGAGGCTGAAATTACCAACAAGACGTTAGTGTCCATAAGCTTGACATCATGTGGATTTGACGTCAACCATGAAAACTGTCTGCAAACTCAAACGAAATAACTGGACTAATAGTGACTTTAATAGGCAGAATACAATACAATCACTGAATGCAAGACAATAAATATAAACTGAACGAACAATAAAATCATTTATACCATGATTACATATTCTACTATATATAAAAAAATCCTGTGACATAAATTTTAGCTTTACACACCAAATGTGGAGAACACGTCTGCCTGTTATTTATTAGTGTTTAGGGTCACATACTTATGCACAATGTCTAATCGTGACACGTGTGCCTGTGGTGAACACGCCAGCAATAGAATTTCAGTAATTAAAATTTACACCTATAGTGGAACTACATCCAAGTTGACCTTTGGTGACCTCGACCTGAGCGCAAACTGGCGTACATTTATCGCTCGTCGCCTCACAAAGAGTGAAATGAACGCGACAATTATGTATTACGTTATTAAATGAGCTTACCTTATAAGATACAAAAAATTAACAAACATTCGTTGTCTCATATTAATAAAGCAGCCATAACTCTAAATGGAATGTTATGTAATTAAAATGAAAAATGCCCAGTCATTTGAGCGTTTCTTTTTCCATTTCGTTTCGGCCATAAAATTGACAGCGGAAGAAGCGCCTACCGGTGCTTATTGTAAACAAAAAACAGATTCACACGTGTGTATGGACATTGTTTAGAATTTAATATTGAATATTGCGTTATTTAACATTTAAACTCGTAATAATCTGACGACCCTTATAAATGAAATATACCCAAAATAGCTTGGTGTATCAAATATCCACCACTCGTGGTGAAGTGATGTTAACAGCTCACCAAAGGCTCACGGTTAACACCACTTCACCACTCGGGTGAACATTTGCTACACCAAGCTACTATGGGCATATTCTATATTTATCACGCATTCAGGGGCCAACACAATTTGATCAGTTTATTTGGATTAGACAGCGACGAAACACCCCATTGTGGCACCAAAATACCTTGCTTGGCACTACACTATCCAGAATGGCTAAAAACTTGGCACCAGACAGTGTCCGGCTAGCATGAACACTACATATAACCCCAGTACAAACGCTTGTGTGGTTTTGAAATTTAATAATCTTCGGTGCCAGGATGATAACATGTTACCTCGGGCTGATATCAAGATTGATGCAAAATCAAACAAGTATTAGGCTAAATAAAATTAATCTTTTGTTTTTCAGGCACCCGCGCATTCGTTTTGTCGTCTCGCGTTCTCCATTTTTATTTCGGAGGAAAAATTCAAAATGTACAAAACTACCATGTGATTTTAGCGGTATCGCATAGCGATTTGCGATGCATTATGTCATGTACATTGATACAGGTTTGTTATTCTTCGCTAAATGCGACACGATTCTCATATGTACACAAAACAAATATTTATTTAACTGGTTGAGGACTAGATTATTTTTGGTGGGTAGAATTTGTTCGTCAAAATTGTTTTATTACAAATTATGGGAGAGTGCCAAAAGGCACTCTCCCATAATTTTTAATAGAACAAATTTGTATAAACAGACTGTTATTTATGTTTAACTGAATCGAAACATAGGTAAGGAAAATGTTACTTTGGCACTGGTAGCCTCATTTTTTGAAAGTCCCGATTGTGGGTTGTATATTATTATTTATTCATTGGTGTTTAAGGCCACATACTTGCCCACAATGGCTAATCTTGACCGTGACAGTTCTACCGAGGGAGGAAGCCGGAGTACCCAGAAAGAACCACCGAGCATCGACGAGCAACTGTCAGCACCTCAACATTCTAACTCTGTTCAAGCACCACTCAAGCAGGGTTACAGCGGCTAAGGCATGTGCACCATCGACGTGCAGCACGCCTTAGTACACAGCGTCATCGTGCCACAATGTAGGCAACCGGGATAAAGTGCCTTGCCCAAGGACACAATGCGGGTCGTCCCGGGCGGGGATCGAACGCAGGACCTCTGGCATGGAAGTCCAACAGTCTTCCACTGAGCCACCGCGCTCCCATTGTGGCTTCTAGCACTCAAAAAACTCCTTATTATTTTTGATCTCCATTTTAGTTGTTCTATATTGGTTTTGTGTTCTGTGATCGCTGTTACGAAAAAACTGTCAGCGAAATTAACATGGAAGTTCTTGTATTTAATTTTAGGCTCCCACAATTGGATTTTAGGCATCGGCGACCATTCCATCAGGAATAAAAAATAAAAATCGCCCTCCCTCATTCGTTTAAAAAAATGAATTTTTAAAGGAATCAATTTTTTAATTTTGTTTGGTGTCAACATCTTATTCTGCAACAATACGCTTTATTGATACAACTGAACTAAATACAGAACATCAAATCAGAATGAAATTATTTTGAGTAAATATTCATATAAACGTCACCAAACAGAATGTCAAGTCAAAAACAAAAAAAAATAATAATAATAACAGAGAACGAGACATGATTTTTTTTTCTGTAGCATTACTATTTCGACTTCCTTATTTCTAGTGTTTCTTGTCAATGTACCAGTTGTAACTTCTGTTATACATTCTGCTGGATTCAGCTGCTGCGGTAATAACAAAAAGATCCCAATAAACAAGGATACGATTAATTCGCGATTATAATTCACAACCTGTTGAAAGAAAAAACAGACGCATCTACCATATTGGCATTTTGCTTCCAGTGTTCACAAAATTAGATGTAGTACCTTGGCTCATCATCAGTACTTCACGGGCATTCGATAAACCTGGAGTGCAAAATGAAAAATTGATCGCACCATGCTTGCACAGTAAATTTAGGTGTTTGACATGGTGAATATTTCAAACGAAAAATACACGTACAAAATTGTAAGGACTTTTGTTTCATGCATTGTTTTGATCAAAATGCTACTTTTTTTCTTTTCAGAAACTAAGGACACATCAGTATATCTTCTTCGCATTAACGTATTGCCTAACATAGCTGGGGAACGACCCTCGAAAAATAAATTCTTGAATAACAAAAGCTTTATTTTTTACCTAAAAAACAGAGATTTTGATCTTTAATTGGGACGAGCTTGTCGAGCTCGTTCTAGTGTGGGGGCGTAAGCTATGTTCTGAAGAAGTATTTTGCTGAATAGCGCTAGCTTTATGACTTTTGTGTCAGGTAGAAGAATAAACTATACATCAGAACACAGTGTCACTCTTTTTTCACTGGAAACGCGTCATGTTTGCTCAAATTCATTTACTCTAGAACATGTTGGTTTTGCAAGTCCTTCTAGGCTAAGATAATAATAATAGCACTTTGGCCGGCCGCTGATGTGTCGCGGTTTTCGGGTGAGAAGGCCTTGGTTACCCCTGGGCTCCCAACTGCCTTCCCATTCCCATGTTTCTGCACTCCTCCCAACACTCAGGGACGAACTTGCTGATGACTTCCTTTGCCCCATTTTTCTCAATCTCTCCGACTAGCATATGAACCCTATCCTTAGAGTCACTCGCTACCCACGTTTCCTTCATTCCCCCTTTCCACTTCCCCATTATACACCCAGTGCATCGTATTCTTTTATTTTTTTATTTATGCACAATTGCTAATCATGACCGTGACAGTTTTACAGGTGGAGGAAGCCGGAGGACCCGGAGAGAACCACCGAGAAACGGCGAGCAACTGTCAGCTCCCCAACATACTAACTCCACACAAGCAGGGTTAGCATTGATTGAAGACAAGTGCACCATCGACATGCCCACACTGTTGACACAATGAACAAAATCACGCTAGAAACCATCAAAATATTGTGCAAACACCGTTTTCATATTTCGCAGCACAACCACGAGCAAATTCTGAGCTCATTTTACACATGTCGATAATTTTAATACTTCACACTATTTCGTGGGAAGTTCTCCCACAAAATGATGACGGGTTGGAATTATCAACGAGGATGGAGACATGTAACGGGGATTTTCCTGAGGTTACCCTGCAACTTATTCCAGTTTGCACCGTTTCAATTACGACGCTTATTTCCTACCAATGTCTTCTGTTCAGTGTTGACCAGAAACTGTCTGTTCGCTTACACACACTGCATGCGCAGTTTATGCCTTAAATAACAGGTACAGAAATTAATATTGTGCACAAAATCCACATCTCCTTCTGAAATTCGATCGAGTCTCATTTTGTGAGAATCGTGTCTCAAGGGTATACAGAATAAACGTACAGTGTTTTCAAGTAAACGAAGTATTCTTCGAGTAGGATAAAGAATGAAACCGAAGAGCCTCTGTGTTTTTTACTTTTTTCTTTAAATATCTAGATAAAAGTTTCTCTACCTCTTTCCGACGTTTTCAGTCGAAACGCTTGGTGAATTTAAAAGAACGTTCAGAGCCACCTAAACGTTTATCACTTTGGTTTCAGCCGTTACTTTGTCACCGTGTCCTATAGAGTAAAGCTCATTTCTTGCATAACCATGTGAGATCATGGAATACTAAATTGTGTTTTGTTGCTGCAGTTGGTACAGTTGAAACTAGAAGTCCTGCCACTGTATTGTGCACTGTTTGAAGAAATAAAACGCTGGGTAAGTGTACTTTTTGTCCCTTTCAAGCCCAAACTGCCCCATTAGTATAACTCAAGTGAACCCAACAATTATACTAGTAAATAGAGACCATTAACATCATTCATAACCTTCACTTGGATACATATGTATATTTGATCGGTTCATTTTGTGATTTCACTACCTACCTCACTAATAGCCCATTACATTTTTCAATGCACAGCGCACATGTTCTTGAGTATTTTAGACTACTTCATTCTTCTGCTGTAAGGAACGCATTAACTAACGAGTATTTTCTGCACTAATTGTGACAGGATTCTAGTTTCAACTTTAGTTGTTGAAACCATTCTCTCCCTCTCTCCTTGATATTTAATTAATGTAGGAGAAGTAAGGGATTAGAGATATATAATTGCTAATAAGTATACTGAGACTACGCATTGTCATCTTGCTCCTGCATTTGATTCAGCAGACTCTTGAAGTTGGTTATTTTGAATTACAAACTTGCAACGGTTTTGGCCAATGTAGAAGGAATGTCCAATCTAAACATTTAAATGTGTACAAACATAGATTAGTCTGTGTTAGCGAAGATTACTTTTTCTGTTTGATCTTGGTTTTTATGGAGGGATATTTTTACAGAAATATTATAATTTTCACAACTCATAATTTCGTCCACTAAAACGTCGCTAAATAAATAAACAAATTCCGCTGTGTTTCTAATATTATTTGTTATCCCATAAATGGAGGTTTATTCGAACAATAAAAGTCTTGCATAAATTTTTGCTCTATTTCTACCCTGATAGTAGGGTGATAAATTTGACCCGTAGGTTTAACACTGAAAGAACTTTTTCATTTTGTGGAGACGGAGTTGTTAACCTCTGACCTCCACCGCATTCGTGTTGTCATGGCCTGTTTTACGTTTGTGGGAGACATAATGAACGGACGTTTTTCAAACGTTGACCGTCGCTGAAATGTTTACTTTTAGAATACATGACACATTTCAACTCTGTCTAACAATAAAACGAACAACAATTAACAAATAAAACATAAAGTAAATCAATCGAAACCAAGCGTTGAAAAGCATACAAGTGTTCGATTGTGAAAGGCGGGGCAATGATGATTGGTGGTTCATTTTCCAAATTAGGAAAGTGGAAATAAAACAAATACACGTGTCGTCTGCTTTGTTTATAAAACTCAAGTTGAATCGACGATGAAACAAATAACAATAAAGAACGAAAATAAGAAAGATAAACATTGATCATTTAATAAAGTATTTTTGCAAGTTTAGTTCCAGTTTGTAGGGTAATTATTTTTAGACAGAAATGTATCACCGCGCCTTGTTTATTTTTGGCAGCTTTGCTTGTCGATCGAATTGGACCAATGTGCTCCTCACCTGTCGCAGTGTTTTGTAGTGGGTGACAGCTCGATTTCACAGCGACTGCCCAATAAATGATTTATGGGATAAACAAAATAAAAGTATAGTGTGTTCAAGTAAAACATTTATTCTACTCGTAGGATTAAGAATGAAACCGACTCGCCAGACGAGTAGAATAAATGTTTTCCTTGAAAACACTATACGTTGAATCTATATTTATATACAGCAAGACAAAATAAGCCTTTCGATTGATGTTGAGTTGAGTAATCCAAAATTGCAGTTAGGGTGGCTTCCTAGAGAGAAATTGTCCGATTAACGTTCGATAGGGCTATTGGATGAATAAAAAATCAATATGTGTTGTATAGTACGTACCGTAAAAACATTCGATATTGGGTGCACAGAAGAATTTGTACTTGAATTATCGATTGACTGTTTATTTATTTAATGACATGTCAATGGATGAAGTTATGAATTGTGAAAACTATAATATTGCTGTATAAATCCCTCCCTACAAAACCGAGATATATAGAGTACACAGGGGACACTGTACACAAAATCCTTCCACAAAACAGGATGGTGGATTTATATAGATCATGTAGGGAAATCCTGACAAAGAAATTCTGCTTCCTCCCACCTATACTTTGCTTGCTGCCGATTGAGATCTACCACCTCCCATTCGCTCTTCAATTCCACCCTTTCGCGCTCTAGGTATTCACTCTATTCATTTTCTTCCTTAAACCCGAGACTCTGTCCTCTTGCCATTTTCGATAACATGAGCTATATCCATAATTGCTGGATATAAAGAACCACAAATTTCCTACTTTAAAAATGTATTGGTACACGTAAAATCTGTAGACCTTCCCTAATTTATACAAAATAACACCTATAACCACTTCCGAATGTGCTAATTTTCAGGGGTGTGAAAGATTTTTCAACCTGTCAAAGTACTGTTACAAAACAAGCACAGTCACATAAATTGTCTACATGATCTGTTACCTTGCAAAACAGGAATCCCGGACGAGCCCCCAAGTTATGTCAAACAATTAACGAGACTTTCTAACGACTGGGAGAGCGCAATCATCTGGACGACATAAAATGTATAACTCATCCATCAAATTTCTCACTCATAGCCGGTCACTTTCGCGCCATACGACACGTAGAAATATTTGCTTCGATGCCGTTCCAGTGTGGTGCCAATAATTGTGGCTTCATGATATTCAAGCCAGCCAATACATGCCTCTGAGAATGAAAATAACGACATTTAACTGAAAATATAAAAAAAAAACGTTACAACGTTGTTACAATGTTAAGCAAACCTCAAATGATGAACCGGAGGTGAAAATACTTGTCGTTCACATATAATATACCACCAAAATCTAACAATACAATCCACGCAGCAACACATTTGAAATCTGTAAATCCAGTTTTAAGAAAATAGAATAAATCTGTATAATTCAATTGCACATAGAAATTGGTACTTTTTTTCAGTAAATACCCGCGAGCTGGAAGTTTTTTATGGTATATATAGTTGTATTCAAAATCGACTTCTATAGACGTGTACAGTTTGTTGTGGATAGACTCTTCAATCTGACTTTGTAACGTTGCAACAAGTGTCATAAGGACAAACTGTCTGGCGTTTAATAAACGTTTACCCATAGTTTTAATCAAGTGCGACTCCCCGACCAGCTTTTGTGTGGTGGTGACGAACATGGTAAACAACACCTGTTCTTCTCCACGTGAACTCGGCCTATTCGATTAAATTTTTCTCAGTCACCCCACTTAAATCTTTCGATACGGTAGGTATCCAGAAATACACCTTGTCGAGAATTACTCCTGCCAATTCATTCCATTCATTCCCGCCATCTGATACATTCTTGTCTATTCCAAAACACTAATTTAACAACCTCGCAAACAAGGTGAAACATTGATTATTTTGCGGGGTTTGGTATTTGTACGATTTAACGGGGATCAATAATTTGTGAGCGGACTTCCACGAAAACGTCATTTTTCAAGTGCGTAAGGAGGAATCTCAAAGCATGCAACATATTAAAATATTTCATTCCACAATCAAACCCCAGAAAACATTTTTTTGCAATAGAATTTCTGTAAATTGTGTAATTTCATCCCTACATAAATAGGCATCACAGTACTAAATAGTTTCCCATAGGCGACCATCAGGGACGTAGTTACGAGGTTTTCAGGGGGAGGGGGGTGTAGAGCTATGAAAATGGATACTTAAAGGAGGCCTCCCCTCCACTGCAGGTGAGGAGGTTGTTTTTCAAAATGTTGACTCCGAGTGACTATTGCAGTAGGTTTTAGAGCATTCTTAGAATATTTCCAAGCGGTTTATATGACTGCAGCTAAATATCTGTATAATTTGAGGTTTTAAGACAGTACAAAATAAAAATTTCTTGTGGTACTGTAGTCTGTAAATGTAAGTAAGCCCACAAAGGGGGGGGGGGGGCATGGAGCATCGGCATCCCCCAACACTTTCCATCGGGCCCCCCAAAATCAAACTTCAAATTATTATCTGACTGTGGTTTTCCCACGCAACATCACACCCGTAAACGGCACTCAATACACATCATGTTAGGTGTTGTAGAAACGCCCAGTTATCGCTCCCAGGGCGGCCAAATATTAACATTTCTCCTGAGGAGATACCCAGACCCCCTAACATGAGGGGGACACCCTCCTCCCTAGTTTAGCGATCTGAACGTAGTGGGGGTAGCCACTACGTTCAGATCGCTGAACTACCTCCTTCCCTATCCTCCTCTAGCTCAGACCTTAGACCCCCCTCCCCATTATCTTACTTAGCCCCCCCCCCCGCCCCCCAAATTGAAATCCTGGCTCCGCCACTGGCATTGGGTCAATTGCATGGTGAATGCTAAAAAATCAGAGGAGGTCATGCTGAGCAGTGATCACACTACTTTTGAAATAAACCATTCATTATGCTTACAAAGTATGAGTAGTGATTTAGCTAACTCAGCCTATATGTGACAATATGTGGGGGGGGGGGGGGGGGGGGGGGTGGGGATTGTCACTCGAACATTTCCAGACACAGAGAAGGAGCGGGTAATTAATAATTAATTATTGGCGTTTAAGGTCACATACTCCTGCACAATGGCTAATCGTGACCGCAATACGGAGGTAAAGTCAAGTTCATCCAATCATTTATACCCGTGTTGCCCATTTTAGAGGACTTCCACCCAGGCATTGATGACCGGGTACTATTTTATCAGTAAAACAGAGCTTGTTTACCACAGTAAACAAGCACTACCCAAGGCTGCCTCACTTCCCCGGGTTCCCACGGGGAGGGAGGGGGGGGGGGTGTATCGGGGCTGGAAAAAATGTGTAGGCATTAATGACCAAACAGGCATTTTTTTCATCCACATAAAATCACTAAGTTCTGTGCTTGTTTAAACTTTTATAATCAATTATATGACCGGCCAGATCGTTTAAACATATAAACTATCATAGGGATGTAGCCAAGTCCGTATCCATAAACATCCAATGTTGCTACCTGCATGGTTATAGAGAAGTCATTGGGAAAATTGAAATACGTGGCAAATATTTTCAAATATCTACTTTAAATTGTGATTTATTTAGTCTGATTTAGTCTGCTTTGTTGTTTGATGGATGTATAGGCATGGACTTGCATCTATGTTTCCTAATCTTATCTGACCATTACATGTTATTGCATGTTAATTGAAAGAGAAAACAGTCCATAATAATTTCAGAAAGTGTGTATAAACAAAAATCATAATATCACTCTATTGCCACTGGTGCAAAAACGAATAGAACAAAAAGTACCCCTAGTTGGCTTAAATTGATTTTTTAGTTACAGAGGCCTACTGAACAAAGATGACTGCTGTGCAGTATGAAACAATAACCTTTGTCCCTTCCCAGCAAAATATGCAGACACTTACACTGTGAGTGTGACTTCCTTCGTGTCACATGTGCATACCAAAGAAATAGGGAAGGTGACTTTTTGCTATGTCTGTTGCTCCAAAATGAGGAATGAAGAGTGTTTTCAATTTAGTAGAATCAGGTAGAATTGCTAAAAACGTTTCAAGGCAGGTAACTCTAATTCAGATATAAAGAGATGAGCGAGGGCAAGGTTGTTAAACAGGGAAAAAAACTCAGTGGACCATGAGTGATGCAGTCCCAAAGTGAACCACAAGAACTGAGAGTGTATGCTATAGCCTTTTAACTTCAGTCTTCAAAATATGTGGTACAATCTTTTCAAATGTTTCTCATTAGATGGGGCGGGGTGGAGGGTTCAGTTCGGTTCGGCTGGGACAGAGACGTGGTTCAAGGGCAGAAGAAATTTACTATTGCAGTGTTGTGCTGTATCATGGGAACCCTAACAATACTAGTACAAGACTACCAGATTGGTAGCTACATGTATGCACCAATGTCATTCATTCACAGTTGTCTCTTTTTTATGTTATTGTTTCCACTGTAGCCCACTTCCCTCTCAATTTGTGTTCTAGAATACTCTTTCAATGAAGAAACTTTTTCCTAACATTTTTAACGTCATAATATGGAAAAAAACCTTTTTAAATACCAGTTATTAATAAAAGTGCAATACAAGTGGAACCCACTTAATTAGATATCGCTCAGCTGAAGAACCATGTTAATTGAATATAATTTCCAATCACAAAACCATTTACCATACCTCTAGTACAAATTTGACCTGTTAATTGAATATAGGTTATAGAGTAAACTCCTGTTAATTGAATAAAAACTCTTGTAACCTGTCAAAAAAGTACCCTGACTCTCCCCTGTTTTCCTTTGCGTATAGACCTATTTGGCGTCAGTACATCCGGTACTGCCACTTAATCTATTACATCTTGTTTGCAAGAGCTCATGAAGCTCTGTCAAACAAGATATAACAGACAAAATGCTGAGTTTATCTCTAGAATACAGGAAAGTGACACAATCTCTGTTAATTGAATACTCCTGTTTATTGAATAATTTCCAATTGCAAAGTGGCTATTCAATTAACAGGACTCCACTGTATAGGTTTTCTGGTTGTGTGTATGAATTGTGATTTAGGAGAGGGTTGGAAGATTGGAATCACCCTCTATCCTTTGTACTCTATGGGAGAATCGTGGTTTGGATAAATGTGTTAATATGGTAAAACTGGCTATTATTTGGTGTTTGCAAGAGGTTATAGTGTGCTCCTGGAGGCTACACTTGCTGAAGATGTGAATTCGCTTGCATGAACAGCCTTATTTTTGGAAATATGCAGACATTATTGTTGACTGTGACAACAATATAACTTTTCAAAACAATAAAACAGTTTTGTAAGGGGTGTGTGGTCCCCCAATTAACCTTTCAATGTGAAATAATGTACAAAAATACTAGTTAAATCAGGTTTGGAAGCCAAAAATGAATTTCCTGTAGGCTTAGTTATCACACTACCGAATATTGTCTCACAAGTGACCATCATAACGTTCAGGCAAAAAAGAGATCATATCTCTTTAATATTGGCCTTCAAATACCTTTGTCAAGAATATCCTTTCCAACAATTTTTATGACCCGAAAACAATGGATTCTGTATACCAATATCTCAAGAAGCAGATTTTTGAAGATTATTCCTCATATTGAACTAAGTTTGTTTTTTATGTTTTAGGCTCCAATAGGGAGCTCGAATATTACCCCAAAATACTTGTTTTGAACAAACTTAGATGTCACATCTCTAAAGATGCTGTATACCAAATGTCAAAAGGTTCAGACTGGTGGATCTGAAGATTTTCAATGGTTATTCCTCATATTGCACAATGTTAAAATTTGGACTCCCTTAAAGAGCCCAATTATTAACTGATGGACTTGAGTTGAACAAATTTAATCCGACCCCTGTAACATGGTTCATACAGACTAGGCAATTTGATTTTCCATAACTTTTCCATACCCCGGACATGAAATGTCCATAACTCTAAAGGTTAAATGTGACTTAATGTATATTTTTCCTTCTCCTCACCCTCCCTGACAACTCTCTGACCCTAAAGGCCTCAATTCCAACTTTGATAACTTTGTACTTCAATAAAACCGATGCTCGGACATTGAGGCTTCAGGTAAACTTTTAAGTACCTTGGCGACAACTATTTCTAGGCACCCAAAACATGCCTAGAAACAACTGCAAGGCAACCAGATGTACTCTATCAAAGTGGGGCAAAAATGTATGCAAAACAATCCGGCATTTCACGGGTTAAGAAGCCTCAAACAACAATGACTAAAGTAGAGATTCTGACTGGTGTTTTTTGGGGAAGAAGAGTTTCAAGATAATTCCTCATATTGGACTACTTTAAAATCGGGGACCAATAGGGTGCCCAAATTACTTGAAATATGAACTCAAAGACATAATTTGAACAAACTCAGATCTGACTTCCCTAAGGATGCCATATAGCAAATTTCAAATGATTCTGACTGGTGGAGATGAAGAAGATTTTCTCAGACTATTACTCATATTGCACTACATTAAAATTTTGGCCCCATCAGAGAGCCCAATTATCAATCGATGGATGTGAGTTGAACAAATTTATCCAACCCTTGTAAATATTATGTTTGCCATGTATTAAATGATTCTGACTGGTGATTCTGGAGAAGAAGAGTTTTAAAGATTATCCCCCATATTGCACTATGTTAAACTTAGGGCTCCATAGAAAGCCCAAATATTAACCGAGGACTTGATTTAGACAATCTAAATCTGACCCTAATAATAATGATGTATACCAAACATTAAAAGATTCTACCTGGTGTTTCGGAAGAAGATTTTCAAAGATTATGCCTCATATTGCTCCGCGTTAAAATTTGGCCTCTCAAATATGAACCAAGGGGCTTGATGTAAACAAACTTGTACACCTCCCCCCTTTTCCCCTATGGATGCTGTAAACCGAATATAAGAAGATTCTGATAGGTGGCTCTGCAGAAAAAATGTTTTTTTTTAATTTTTACAAATATGCAGTCGATGACCCCTTCAGAACACCCTGACACGGACGATGGCAATTTGTTTTTACCATTCCTTTCTACTGGTCATAAGGATGCTTCATACCAAATAACGGTTCTCTGTGCCGTGGGGTTTGGGAAATATTGTCATTTGAAAATATTTATATTTTTAGCACTTTGGGCTTCCATGGGGACAGATTAATTTATTTTTTTTGCATGAATCAAGTACTTATGACTCAATAATACCACATACCAAATTTGGTTCAAATCAGCTCATCGTTTCAGAAAAAAAAAAATTTCAGGGAGGGCCAAAAATCTTGCCTCTCATAATTGCACACGCAAATATTGCTCCACGAACTTTGTTCAAACAAACCTGATTCTACAGCTCAAAAGGAAGCTGAGTACCAAATATCATATCACGTCAAGACATTATATCCTTGGTTTATGAAATTTTGTTTTAACATTGGGGGTATTATCCTCCCCCACCCCTATGGAACTGAACAAAAACAAAATTCGACGTTGGAACAATTATCTCATATTAAACTGAAATCGGTCCAGAAGAGGGAAAGAGGGAAAGAGGAACATTTTATTGCACAAATCAAGTACTTACAACCCAATAATACAACATACCAAATTTGGTTGTAATTGGACAATCGGCTCAGAAAATAGAAATTTTTGAGTGGGGCCAAAAAATCGTGCCTCTCCATTACAAAGCCAAATATTGCTTCATGAACTTCATTTAAATAAACTTGATTCTACACCTCAAAACCCATACCAAATATCAAGTGATTGTGCCCACTGTTTCTTGAGAAGAAGATTTTAAAAATATTTTGGATTATTTTTCCCCATCCTATGCGGCTGGGCATGTTGAGTTGATAAAAAATGAAATGCCCTCTCATACTGCATTAAGTGAAAATTTTGGGTCCCATAGGGAGTCCATATATTAACCCAGGGACTCGAATTGAACAACCTTGAATCTGCCCCCCCCCCTTTGAGATGTTTTATACCAAATATGAAAGCATTGTGACTGAAGAAGATTTTTAAAGAAATTTACTCATAGTACACTAAGTTAAAATTCTGGCTCCCATAGGGAGCCCAAATACTAAACCAGGCACTCGACTTGAACAAAGTTGAATCTGACACCCCCCCCCCACCTTCTAGAGATGCTGTATACCAAATATGAAAGCATTCTGACTGGTGGATCTGAAGAAGAAATTTTTTAAATAAATTTCCTCATATTGCACTAAGTGAAGATTTGGGCTTTCATAGAGAGCCCAAATATTAGGGACCCAAATTGAACAAATTTGATATATGCAAGCATTCTCTGACTGGTAGATCTGAAGAAGATTTTTAAAATTTATCCCTCATTTTTCACTAAGTTAAAATTTGAGCTTCCAGAGGAAGCTCAAATATTAACCTAAGGACTTGATTTGAACAATCTTGAATCGGACCCTTTCATAAAAATGATGTATACCAAAGATTAAAAGATTCTGACGCAGATGGTTCTGAAGAAGAAGATTGTTAAAGAATATTCCCCATATTGCCCTAAGTTAAATATTCGAGCTAAGCAGAGTTTGCATTTTGAAAAATGGTCGGGTCCTGAAATAAATCCCCAAGATTTAAGGGCCAGGGCCCACTCGGGGCTGATTTTTAAACATGCCTTAATAGTTTAGTTTTGTTTTAAAGTTTTGTCAGGGAAACAGCCCCGACAGAAGCACTCTCAGGCCCGACAAAATGAAAACCCTGCTACGTATTGATCCCAAATATGAAACAAGGGGCTTCCATTTAACAAACTAGTATCTACCCCCCCCCCCCCCCCCTTGTATTTATACTAAATATCCAAAAATTCTGACTATGTGTTCTTGAGAAAAGATTTTTTTTTAATTTTGGGAAATATGCTGATTCAGCATTTTTTCGATGTCCCCCTACAGAACACCCTGACATAACCGATATCAATTTTATTTTACCATTCAATTCTAGTGGTCCTAAGGATTCTTCATACCAAATAACAGTTCTCTATTCCGTGTAGTTTGGGAAATATGGGCGTTTTAAAATATTTTTATTCATGCTGCTGGGGTTCCCAAGGGGAAAGAGGAACATTTTTTTACATGAATCAAGTACCTACAACCCAATAATACCACATACCAAATTTGGTTGTAATCAGACTATCGGTTCAGAAAGTAGAAAGTTTTGAGTGGGGCCAAAAATCTTGCCCCTCCAATTACAAAGCCAAATAATGCTTCACGAACTTAATTTGAACAAACTTGATTCTACACCTCAAAACGAAGCTCCATACTAAATATCGAGTCATTGCACCCACTGTTTTTTAAGAAGATGATTTTAAAGATATTTTGGATCATTTTTCCCCACCCCATGGTGCTGGGCATGTTGAGTTGAACAAAAATGCAATGCCATTTCGGGACCATCACTCACAAACTTTCACTTGAATTGGCACAGTGGTTTTGGAGAAGAAGACCAAAACAAGGTGTTGAGGGACGACGGACGGAGAGCAATTAGATAAGATCAGCTTGACTTTGTCAAGGTGAGGTAAAAAATATTAGGATTGCACATCGCAGATGCGGGGGTAGAGTGTTTTCGGACCTGCAAGGCTTGTCATCACAAGAAAATCAAAGCGATTGATATTTGTTCAAGTTACAGTGCTGACAAGACGAAAACAGGCAAAAATTAACTGGTCTTACATACCAAAAACTGACCAAATTCATTGATGTTTGTTCAGGATGTCATGCTAATGAGCTGACAACAGGCAAAAATTAACTAACTGAGGGCCATAACTCCACTCAGTATGGCTGAACCATGCCAATTTTTAAACACCTTCAAGATATTATTATGTAAGTCTCACCAAATATTGACCAAATCCACCAATATTCGTGCAAGTCACAGCACTAACGAGCAGAAAACAGGAAAACATGAACTAAATTAAGGGATATAACTCTGCTCAGCATGGCCGAACTGTACCAGTTTTTGAACTCTAACCATTATGTCCGTACCACACCAGTTTTTTAACTGCCTTATCAATGCAAATATCAACAAATTAAGGGCCATAACTCTGCTCAATATAGACGTATTGTACCAATTTTTTAACTCATTCAAGACATTGATAAGAAAGTCGCACGTACCAATCTTGAGTCAAATCTATTGCTGTTTGTTCCAAGTTATTGCTCAAAAATAAATATAAATAAATACAGGCAAAAATTAACAAATTGAGGGTCCTAACTCCTATATTGTGACATTTTCTGGATTCTTCTAGAATTGACATTGATTTCTGTTTAAACTGGGAGAGAACCCAGAATATCACATGACAATAACAAACTATCTGTAAAGGACTCCCACATTCATGGAAAATGCTGCCAGTATTGGCATTCTCCACCATGCAGACTTGTTGCTGCATTTTGAATTCCCAGCATTGTTCCTGGATATCTGAAGCATACTTGGCCATGTGTTGTTCTTATGAGTATTATTTTATTATCAGTTCTGGTACAAATATGGTATCGATAGCACACTTTCTGGAACCGTTGATGTCGACTGTGGGTGGTGCACACATATTTTGGGGGTTCTACAGTATGTAGAGAGTGAATTGTAACTAAATTACCCATGGAGTGGAGTTATCACTCAAAGCATCACATTCAAATTCTGTACAGTGCAGTCAGCGTGGACCGGACATAATCCACACATAGGCAGTGATGACCACGCTTGGATTTACCAATCAACAAAATTCATCCGTAGAAAAAATTTAATTGGGTTGTACCCGGTGCTTCATTAATTAAATTTTTGATGATTATTCCTATAATTAGTTTTTGCAATCTAATTTTATTGCGTCTGTGGAAATATTGCCCACTCCGTGAAAAGTGACCAGCCTTCGGTGACTGTACTGTACATGTGGACAAAAACACAAGCAATGTTTAAGCCAATGGTCCTTCAGTTTTAACTCGGAGGTATACTGGCTCGAACGTTGCTTGTGATGTTATTCTTCGAACAAATTTGCAATTATTGCTTGAGTGAAATCTAAAACTCTGTATGTGATTTAGTGATAATACACTCTCCACGGACTGTATACACAGCATTCTTCATTTTGCTGTATAATTTGTGTAAATCTATTTGGAATTTAATGAATTTCAGACATGGGAATTTCATAGTACAGTGGAGATCGCCATGTTTGGTAGTCCACTCGTTCTCGGATCCCATACCTTAATTTCCATCAAATGCCTTCCAAAAGAAGACAAGATGAGTGGGTTATTACCAGGTTTATAACGTATATGCGTCTCATGAGGGATTCACTTGCCCAGAAGCCCTTCTTACCATGTGCTTGGTTTCATATTAAAGATAGATCCACATGAAACATTGATTACACAATAGTTTTTCGTCCCTTGAAAGCATAAATGGACAAACAGCTGTACTTAAGCATTGCAGTGGCATCTTTATACTCTCAAGCACATGCACTCGTCGGTTTAGCAGAATTTAATATATTCAGTGAATTATATATTATGCTATCAATAATTCAAAAAGCACGTTTTTTATTATTGATAGTATAATACATATTTATTGAATATATTGAATTCTGCTAATACCACAAGCGCCTATTCTTTCAAGGAACGATATACTAGTGGTCGGTCTGAGTCCCACACACAGCACAAGAGCAATATGCAAGATGAACCGGAATTACATTGAAAACAGAAGATGTAGAGTTGAATTAAGAATATTAGTCGTAATCTATAATTTCCAATAATGACAGAGTATTTGGGTTATCCAAATACTTTGACATGGTCAGGGACGTGGCTAGAGAATTCCGATTGGGGGGTGTAGAGTAGTGGATTTCCAATTGGAAGGTGGGACCGGGAGGGGGAAGCCCCCCCCTCCCGGTTCCTCCCCTAGTTGGAAATTCACTACCGAGAAAACTTTTGAAAATGAAGCCATGAAAGGGGGCATAAATTGATTCTGATAACTGAAATGCCAACACATTTATGACAGAATTATCAGGTTATTGTTATTTGGTATTATTCTGGGCATTGAATATGTGCTAAACAAATGCTCAAGCTCAATGATGATGTGATTTTCTTGAAGCGCATTTTGAGGATTTTTTTTATTACGGTAAGTAAACGTGCTATAAAAATCTGATACCGATTGACATGCATACTTATGAAGCTCGACATTACGTACACTGTAGTTGTAAATAGTAATAACTAGAATTTTTGCCGATTTGAAATCGAGTTGGAATTTTTGGAAGTGAGCATGCATCAGCATCACCAAAGAAGCTATTAAATCCAGATAGATGGAATTTCCAACTACTCATGACTTGCCCTCCCAATTTCCAACTTTAGGACCCCCCCTCCCCTGTCGCAACGTCCCTGGACATGGTTGGAGAATTAGGTAGAAATGACATACAGTGGTTCTCGAAAGAGAGCGACTGGATAATCTGTTGGTCGATGGTCACTGACAACACTCTAGAATCTGATAATCCGACAACTTTGCTTTTTCCTCCAGTAAAGTTTGGTATTTTCCGACAACTGAGGTTGTTCCCGACAAAGGGCCACAGATTAAGCTTGTGACATCTGGACCCTCCTTAAGTTACAGCTTTATTTTTGCAACCATCTGTTGAAAGTGCATTTTTTTTCTACTTATGGGTTCTATAAAAATAATGATTGCCCAAACGGAGGTCAATAGTTTTTACGAACGACTAATGTTTTTGGTAGTCAAGGTGGGGATGAGGTGACTGATGCTCCTACGCATCCCACCTCGTCAACTCTGACTCTTCCAATGAATTTGTGTCGCAAGCGAGTATCCAGTTAGGTCTGGATGAAAGATGAGTAATTAGTAAGATAATGATTATGATGCAGTGGCTGATCCACGACTCTGGGTTTGTGGGGAGATACATTCCAATCATCGGTCATGTTGCGAAGTATCATACACCGTGCGTAGATGCGAATTGGGAGCGGGCATGGGAGTGATGTATTCTAATTTCGTAGACAGGGTCCGGTGCCTTCCTGTGGAAAAAAAAAATGGAAAAAACCGGAACGTCAGTGTGGTCCTCAATCTCTGGTGGCTTTTTGCACATGATTAGAATATTTTCCAGCCAAAATTTTCCCAAAGTTTTATATAAACTATTCGAATTTTTTATTTAACGTCCACCCAGAGGATATGTACACTGGGTGGACCTTATACGAAAAATTTGAATAGTCGATATAAAATTGCGGGAATATATACATATAGACATCTACTACCGCTGATACATGGATAGATATATCTTTATTCTGCAGTATACTAGTACATTAACAACAACATAACATTACAAACTACAATAACATAACCTAGTATACAGCATGGAAATGGCATAGCCTAAAATGCTGTCTTCCTGCCATTCCCGTAAAAAATGTCTCAAATCGGTTTAGCATCAGTGTAATTCTTTTCAAAGACATGAATATCTGATAGTTTGTCTATGAATCATACGGCTAGATGGGATCAATAGGTCAAATGCTGGGAGGAGGATGAGATGCCAGAGGGTTTTGATGGCTGATACAATCGGGACAGGCTGGATTGTCACACTTGAAGTTTGGGCGGGAATAAGTACTTAAAGCTTTATGCGTTAATGACTTTTTGAACTTGGGTCTACTATATTGTTGAGTTAGCGGGTCTATACTATTCCAAATTCTTGGGAAGGAATGGAACGGCAGTTCTGCAGAAAATTGAGTTCTTGGTTTGTGTGTTTCTATTTTACCGGTCTGCCTGGTATTCATCCCCGAAGGGTTTCTGTAGACCTGAAAGGTGTTATCGAATGACATTCATCCAGTCATGCATAAAGAGGGAGAAGTGAAGGCTGTAGAGATCTTTAAATTTCAGAATGCCACAGTCTCTGAAAAGAGGGTCTGTGTGCGAGTTATATGCTTTCCTAGTTATGATTTGGGCGGCTCTTTTTGCAGCTTGAAAATTCTGTTGGTGTAGGTCGAATGACCCCAAACCTGAATACCATATACGAGATGACAGTGGATAAATGAAAAGTGGAAAGTTTTTATTGCCTTTGTGGGGAAAAATTTCTTTGCCCTATTCAGGTTGCTCTCCCTTGGATTGGTCTGCAGTTTGAGTGGAAAGTTCGTTCTTCTGAGTGGTAAGTTCATTCTTCTGAACTTCAGTCTTGTTCAGTTTGTTCTTGATGGGTTCTTTCGTCCCATTTGTTCTCTTGTTTTCTGGTGCTCTATTGGCAGGCAAATCCATCACTTCGTTATTCTTCTTTGACTCGTCATTCTATCTCTTTTTTGGTTAACAATCGCCATATACCATTAAACGTCTCTATATATCTTGGTTTCTTTCTTGCAACGCTACCTCTACGTTGGTCTAGACTTGTCCGCTTGACTCATTCCACCGTACGATTCACTTAGGAGAGTTCATAGAAAGTCTTCTTCAATCCGGCATAATTCTTGAAGATCTGTATGTGTATTGTGTAAGCCATCTTTTAATCTGAGTTCTGTCGTGTTCAAAGTCATCGTCACCCTTAGACATTCAGAACACAAATTAATTTATTTTTATCTAAACGGTTCATTTATACTTATGGGGTTTTTTGCGGCATCTAGCAGCGGGTTATTTTTCTCCTCGGTTCCTCCTCCTCCTCATCACATCATCATCATCATCATTTTCTTCTTCTTCTTCTTCTTCCTTCTTCGAATAAGTATTTTGTCACGAGGTTGTCAAACCGAAATGTTCTCTTTTCTAAGGCGTATTTCTAGGATTCTTCAAAGTCAAACCCCTCTTCTTCACGAACACGTTTAGCAGTAGCCAGGTATCAATATTTTCTTGTATATTGGGTTCTCGCAATAATTCTTAATGTGCACCAAAGTATTAAAGTTTTTCCTGCCGATGGCTTCTCTGACCCTGCTTTGAAGTGCTATGGCTGCTGCTTCAACTGCACCTTCTTTATCCAATCCATCCTCGATATAATTGTTCGTGAGGTTTGCAAAATCTTCTTGATAATCGTTATAGGCACGCCTAAAAATACTTCTCAGGGTTGATGCCAGAGGTCCGTTAGCTGAGGCTGTGCTTGTCCTTTACATGTATTAGAACACATATCGACTGTCACTGTACGGGTGGGAATCCCAGTCTGTGGGTTTTTTGTTTTGAGTGAAATTGAGAAGATGTCTTTGTAGCTTGTTAACATTTTTTTCTTTACAGCTACACACTCTTTCGGTTTACTGGATAATTCCTTTGTCACAATATACAAATTTAACCCGAACCTTGCTTCACATTGTTGCGTGGAAGATGGATTATCGTTGGCTCATTCGATTAATGAGGATTCAACCCAGCCAAAACACCTTGTGTGGGAAAAGTCGCCACAATGATAGGTATGGTTTCAGTCGATGGATGATCTCAGAGGTACATTGGCTAAAGCTGTTCTGGACCTTCTCATGTATTATCACTTAAACCAAATGTAATGGTGTAGGTTGAAATCCTAATTTGTAGGTTATATGGCTCGAGGGACCTTGAGTATGTGTCCCACCAGTTTGCTAGTATCATTTTGTTTATAGCTGCTAGACGGTAGCAATTTTCTAGAGAGTGTCTATGGGAATTCTTCGTCACATTGCAGCGATGTGTTATTTGTCAAATTTTGAAGATGGATTATCGTTGAGTCATCCATGGGGTGAAAGTTGCAACAAACAAAGTCCCCTTGTGTGAGAAAAACGTTTAGAATGGCAGGCAGCGGTTCAGTCGATGCGCTGAAGCTGTGCTTGTCCTCTTCATGTTTTACCACATATATTGTATTACCACATTGATCGATTGTCAGTAACATTTTGTTGAAAATGCTATCTATACTTATTGATATGAATAAGTGGATGGAATTTTAATAAATAAATAAATAAATAAATAAATAAATAAATAAATAAAGAAATAACGTCCCCACTTATCGATTTAGACTCACGGAAGCCACCACTACGGCATGAGTGAGATTGAATATATATACTTCACCAGCTCGTCATTATCATCTTGCTCATAGCTACACACTCTTGCCATTTACTGGGGAGTACCCCACGGGCATTCCATGGTCCACTGCGGTAGTGAGTTTCTATTTTTAACAGTATGTACAGTTACACGGAATTAAAGAGCAGAAATACAATGTAACTCTCTAAACAGATGTTAGTCAGCTCACAGTAAGAAAGTGTAATCAGTCTTCCAGAGACAGTTAACCCTTTACCCAACGTAACGGCCAAAACCGGCCAGCGCTATTCTCAAAAATCGCCAATTAATTTTCATTATTTTTTTCATTTTTTGTCTCAAAAACATAGGTTATGACACCTCTTTGGAACGATCTCGTCGAGCTCGTTCCAATAAGGGGTCATAACCTATGTTTTTGAGACAAAAAATGAAAAAAATTAGTTATTCAAGAATTTTTTTTGTAAGTGTCGTCTGCTTTTCATGTTAGGTAAAGGGTTAACACAGGTGTGGACTTCACTGTGATGAGTTCTTGACCCTCGTTCTAGTGAGCATTGTGGGCTCATTTCGGCTGGATATCTGACTGTGTGATAGGGACTTCCCGCAGTCTCCCAGATGTCTGTCCCCTTTGTATAACTCCATTCATTGAAAGTGACATTCTCGTCTTTTTCGCTATTCCATATTGATTGCCCTAGTGCTCACTGGGACGCACTCACCGAACTATTGTTTCATATACAAGAACGCGATAATAATCTGTTTCGTGAAACTGGGCTAACGGAAATATTTATTTATTTATTTATTTATTTATTTATTTATTTATTTATTTATGTATTGGCGTTTAAGATCACATATTTCTGCACAATGGCTAATCATGACAGCGACAGTTTTAAGGGTGGAGGAAGCCGGAGTACGCGGAGTGAACCACCGAGCAACGGCGAGCAACTGTCTGCTCCCCAACATACTAACACCACTCAAGCAGGGTTAGCATTGGTTGAAGACAACTGCACCATCGATCTGCAGTACGCCTAAGCACACAACGCCACCGTGCCCCCATGTGGGCAATGGGGGTGAAGTGCCTTACCCAAGGATAAAACGCGGTTGCCTCAGGTGGGATTCGAACCGAGGACCGCTCGGCTTGCAGCCTGCATTTCTACCTACTGAGCCACCTCGCCCCAAATATTTAGTAATCCAGATAATGTTTGCTTCAACACGGAATGTTATCGCCTATTACGAAAGAGAACGCATCCTAATAATGACAACTGTCGAGGTGGAGTGGTCTAATTTATCAAGAACGGAAATGATTATACGGTTCGAGACGACCCTTCATTTTTTTATCCCCCACATCAAATAGTCACTTTTCGTTGAGATTGCAATAGGCAGGTCATCGAGCATAATAGGTCTTACTTACAGGCCCAATACGCCCCCCAAAGTAGATATTAACATTTTTCTTCTGAAACTCAATGAAATAACAGAAAAAAGTGAATCAGGTCAATAAACCGGCATATATTGTAGGTGACTACAATTTAGACCTCTTCAACTTTGAAACACATACAAAAACTAGTAATTACATCAATTTAGTGTTCAGTCAGTGTTTCTTGTCGCATGTAACAAACTAAACAAGAGATACTGAACATTCGGCTGCATTAATTGGTCATTACAACAACATTACACCCCCATTCAATTCATATATAATATTAACAGATGTATCTGATCATTTTGGCACTTACTACTATGAAACAAAAATACAAAAACGTGAAGATACAGACCTCATAATGTTACATAGGATAAATGAAGACGATATTGTCCGTTTTAGAGGCCTTACCTGATCATCAATCACGAAACATAGATTTTACAGTAAAAATTGAAAAAAAGCTACTGATCATAACATTCAGAATTCTAAAAAATGTTATCAAATATTTAATAAAGTTCAGTTTTATCTCGGAAGGTTTAACTCGGAAGTACAGCAATGTCTACAAAAATGCACTTGCAACTAGTAAAAATAATATGCGCGAAAAGTGGGAAATCCCAAATGCTGCAATACACAAGGCTGAGATTAGTAGCGAAATTACCATATTATTATTAATCATGGAGACAACAAAGTTGCGAATCCACGTAACATTGGTGAATGAATTCAATAGTTTTTCTCAAATATACGTGAACGAACTAGAGAGTCATTTGTGGAATCAAACAAACCATTTTCTGAATATATGGACGGAGACATCTTGAATAATTCTTATGTTTCTCCACCAACCAATGCTGAAGTCTGATTACTGTAAAAACTATGAAAACCAGGTTTAATTAAGATTGTAATGGCATAAAAACGAACCTCCTTATAAACACCATCGATCTTTTAGTTGATTCAATAACTCACGTTATAAACAACTAATTCCTTTAGGGAAAAGTACCTACACAAATGAAAATATCTGTAGTAATCCCTTTATATAAATCTGATGATGGCCATAATTTTCGACCAGTTAGTATACTCCCTGCTTTTCCAAAATTTTCAAAAATTAATGTACAAACGATTTATTAGCTTTTTGGTGAGAAAGAGAAATTTAATTCTCTATCAGTTTGGCTTCTGAAAACACACTCCACTATACACTCTGTCATGGATCTTATTAAACAAGTGGTCACAGGAAACAATAAAAAGAGTAAAGATGTCCCTCTAGCAATTTTTCGCGACTTGACTAAAGCATTTGATACCAAATTATTTATTTATTTATTTATTAGTGTTTAAGGTCACATACTTATGCACAATGGCTAATCGTGACCGTGACAGTTTTATGGGTGGTGGAAGCCGGAGCTCCCGGAGACAACCACAGAGCATCGACAAGCAGCTGTCAGCTCCTCAGCATTCTAACTCTGTTCAAGCTCCACCCAAGCAGGGTTACAGCGGTTGAAGACATGTGCACCATCAACGTGCAGTACGCGGCGTCATCGTGTCCCCACGTAGGCAACCGGGATAAAGGGCCTTGCCCAAGGACACAACGCGGGTCGTCCCTGGCGGGGATCGAACTCGGAACCTCTAGCATAGAAGTCCAACACTCTACCACTGAGCCACCGCACTCCCGTAGAGGACTCAGTAACGATTGGTTTAAGAGCTGCCTTTCGAATAGAACTCATTTGTCAGTAATAGAGTAAACTAATGTGACAAAGTTCAGCTACGCTATGGAGTGCCGCTGGGGTCTATTTTGGAACCAATTATATATTTACTGTATATTAATGACCCGCACCATATCTTTTCCTTAAAACCTTCTGTCATATGTCGATGACCAGCAAGAGGCAAAAGATGCTTTAAGTAGATTTGGAAAGTCAGAGAGGATGCTGACAGGGCACAGCTTGAAGAAAAATTGAAAAGCCTGACAGTGCACACACGGAGGCCAATGTCCAGGAAATGGCAGATGCGATAGTGGTGCGGAAAGTATTGAAAAGATTAGGGTGCCAACACGGAAACGTGGGTACAGAGTGAATGACGAAGTGAAAAAACATATAATGAACAGAAAAGTAAACTATGTTTCGTACAAGAGGTGTAGAAAACTCACGGGATGGAAAGTAATGAGGCCAGAGTAACAAAAGAAGAATACAAACAAGAATGAAAAAAATAAGATTAAAGATGATAATCGTGCAATTTTATTAGGACGATACAAATAACACGGCGATCGTGTTTGCACGTGTTTTGGAAATGGGCGAATAAAAGGAATAAAGCAAGTAATTCACAAAGAATTAAAGCAGAGGCGGAAATACAGACAGTCAAGACCAAACCGCATCAGTACTAGTCAAGCACTGGGGAAAGATAAATGATAAGCGATCGGCATGGGGAATCAACCGTAGGTCCAAAATGAGGCCGAGGAAAATTTATCGACCTTCGTGTGCAGCGCCACAAGAGTAGAGGAGGCCTGAAAAGTGCTCTCAAAATTAAGGAACGGGAAAGGAGGGACGGGACCCTTTCCCAGTGGCATTTTGGCAGGATTTTTCCCAATTCAAACCAAAAATTTCCCAATCTCTAATTTAATTCCTGAAGGTCTAATTTTGACTTTCACAACCTTTACTGCAACAAAAATAGGTGCCGCAGCAGGAAGGTTTTAGATACGTTTGCAAGTTACATCCAGGGAACCTTATCAGTTGTTCCTTGGCAAGTCTTGGCTGCCTACATAGGCAGCCAAAACTTGCCAAGACATAACTGCAAGGCCACAGAATGTAGACTATCACAAATATCTTCATCATTAATAGTAGAGGAACAATTTATTTGATAGAGATTTCAGAGACTGATTATTATTTCATGCGGCTGTTTCTTATAAAACGTATTACATGTACTATACATGTAGTAGCTTCTGTATTAATGTTCTCAGTCCAATATGAAGGTAATGTTTCTTATTCTTTGTCTGTTTCTTCTCATAAACAAATTCCCAATTGGAGCCTTCATGACGTGAATTTTCCCAATTGCATGGCCCCCGGACCCTTTTCCAAAGAGGGCAGAAGAATCCCTGGATGAAATTTCTAGTGAGTTCCTAAAAATGGGGGAGAGGAACTATCCAAACCCCAACGGTTCTATTAAACTTAGCCAAAGAAAAACAAAAATTTCCAAAAGACTGAAGAGAAAGTAAGTTCACATTTATACAAAAAGGGGAATAAGAAAGTATTGGATAAATATCGGGGGGTCTCTGTCAGTAGCAACATTGGAAAAGTTTTCTGTACGATCCTGTAGAGGAGATTAGTGATGTGATCGAAGAGAAGGGGTTTTTGGGGGGAGAGATCCAGAATTGTTTCGGGAAGGGAAGCAGAGTCACTCACCATCTTTTCATACCATCCCAAATGATAGAGTCCACGAAGTCAAAAATAAAAGATGTTTATGGTGTTTCTGGATGTTAAAAAGGTAAATGATGGAGTATGGGGGTGGAGGGGGGACTATGTTGCGAAAGTGTTTGGGCCTAGGGGTGAGTCTGTTGGAATTATGAAAGCATTATATAAAGATACACAAAGTGAACTTGGTCTGGGTAACATAACAACAAGTGGATTCCTATGGAGGTAGGCCTAAATCAGGAGTGTATCCTTTTGCCAAATTCTTTTTGCATTCTACGTTCAAGATTTAGGAGAGGAACCCTCTGCTTCGAGGGGGGAATATCGGGGGCTTAAAGACCCCAGGGCTATTTTTCGCGGATGATAGGGTAATAGTGTCAGGTAGTTTAGAGATGCTAGAGAAAATGCTAGCAATTGTTGCGAGATATGGGAAAATGGAGACTCAGACTAAATGAAAACAAAACAAAAACAAAGTTACACCCGTGGGTCGTAAAGTGGAAGCTACTCAAAGGTGGAGAGTAGAGGGAGTTCTGTACTCCGGAGTTAGCAGGAAACTTTTTTGTGTGGGAGAGACTGGTGGCTACGAGTATTTGGGGGTAAATATAAACATTACTGGAAGAGGTTTCTACCGAAACCATACGAATAAAATAACTGTAAAGGGTAAGCAAACTCTTAATCAAAGGAGACTTTCAAGGAGAAAAGGCTTCAATACAGTTTTCGAGGGAAACCATTTGGCAAATAATAAATGTACGAAGTATAACATTCGGATGTGATACCTCGAAACCACACGATTTTGAAGAGCTTGGAGGTTATGCAGAATGATGCAGACTGATGGAAAACAGGGTGGAGAATCAATCAAGGTTGACCTTGGGTGGATAAGGATCAAAGACGGGATAGAGTTAATGAAAGTCTATTTTCTTAAGTATTTGGTAAATCTCACCGACAGCCGATGGTTTAAACTAATAGTGCTGAATATTTGAAATTCAAATACAAAGACGGAGTGGATTGGCCAAGTGGGGGATCTGACCTGGAGTTGGCGACAAACCAGGGTAAAAAAGCATTTAAACAAGGAGTCATGGAGGATTGAAACCAACATTGGCGAGAGGGGATAAAGTAAAGAGATCTTTGGGTGACCTGCGTGATAAAGAGAAGCCAAGTTTCGAGGAGAATCTCGATGAGACCTTTGGAGGGCCACTGCTGTTTTTCTGAGGTCATGGTCGCTGGAGCTTAGGAGGAAATTAGGATAGACAGAGAAAGGGAGCGCCAAGCAAATTGTGTAATTTGTGAGTAGTGGAGACCCTGGAAGACTTTCTCATAGAATATCTAAAAAAGTAGTCTACCAGAATAAGATTCACTGGGAGAATGATGGAGATGTGGGATGGGAGAATGAAGGGTATGTGGTTAGTGGGTGAATGATGGAGATGTGGGATGTGAGAATGAAGGGTATGTGGTTGTGGATGACACAAAGCAGAATGTTAGTAAGCTTATCGACGGGACTGGGATGAATGGGGTACGGGATGATATCAAACAGTTCGTTTCCGGGTGATGGAAAGAGAGAGGAGAGGAGTGCGGACAGGAAGGCATTTGGGAGCACAGAGTTAATCAATGCTTTCTCACCTGAGCACCGCTCCAAATCAGCGATCGGCCAAAGGGTTTTTATACTATACTATTAAAAAAATCAGGGGATATCCAAACTGATGTTGATATTTCCGCAAAATGGTATTGGATACGCGTGATTGGTCACATCAATATGTTACCAAGTTCAGTGAGGACCATGAATGTCAGCGGCCCACGAAAACTTCGTGCAGGTTTTTCGCACGAGCGCCGCGTTAATGTCTGTGGAGTACGTTTTGAAATTTTCATTTCTTTTCTTGGTATAAACTCTTTCATGAATAGTTTCTGATCGAAACGTAACTTTTGAGGTATGCGAAGACTGACACTTGACGAATGTTTACGTGCCGTTGGCATATTGGAAGCTGGCAACAGACTGCAGTGGCTCAAGTTTTCAACGTTACTCAATCGGTGATTAGCACGTTGGGGTCACGCTACCGTCAAACAGGCAATGTTGATGGCAGACGTCGGTCAGGTCGTTCAAGGGTGACAACTGCTAACCAGGATCGTTTCATCCGAAGAACAGCATTACGTAACCGCCATGAAAGTGCCTCAGAAATTGGACAGCAGCTGCACCGAGCGACAGAGGTGCAAGGCAGTGGTCAGACTATCCGAAATCGCCTACACAGCTGGAATTTGTACTCTCAACGACCCCGAATAATTCCACGTTTTACTGAATGTCACATCGTAGCAAGACGTAATTGGTGTCGAGCACGACAGCGCTGGGACAATCGTCGGTGGAGCAATGTCATGTTTTCCGATGAATCGAGGTTCACTCTCGACTTCCACGACAGGCAAAACCGAGTGTGGCAGTGGCGGAACGAACGATACCGTGGCGTAACCGTTAGGCAGCACGATCGCTTTGGTGGTGGATCGATTACGGTGTGGGGAGGCATACCCACGACAAGCAGAACAGCATTACATGCCACCCAAGGACGTGTTACAGGGCAGTACTACCGTGACATCATGCTAGCAGCTCATGTTATGCCATTTGCGCGACGTCAGGGCCGTCGATTCATTTTCCAAGATGACAGTGCAGGAGCGCACAGGGCCCGCGCCGCAACAGAGTTCCTCCAGGAGCAGAACATCACTACACTGCCTTGGCCAGCACTAAATCCAGACCTTTCACCAATCGAGCACGTCTGGGATATGCTTGGCAGGCGCCTACAACAACGCCAACAGCCCCCCTACCAATGTCCAGGAACTCGCCGCTTCACTGCAGGAAGCATGGAATAACATCAGTCAAGCTGATATTGGACGTGTGGTGAGTAGTATGCCACGTCGGATCCGCGCTTGTCTCGCGAACCGAGTAGGATTTACAAGGTATTGAGGTCTTGGACTGAATGTGGTAAATTCTCTGACTGGCCGTCCATGTCTTGTACAGCTCAGTGCGTGGTATGTGTGCTTGGCAGACACCCAACTATCGCTGAAATCATTCACCAGATGTCACAGTGCAATGCCTCAACTGTCTTTTTTGATGAAAATATAAATATATTTCTTCATATATCTCACTTTTATCAAATATCCCCTACTTTTTTGAATAGTATATTATGTGATAAAACTGTATTTAATTCTTTCACAGTAGAACAATAATGTATTGCTAAAGTGGGTTTAAGCCAGGAGAAACACGAGACCCATGATACTCGGCCAAGTATTGGTCGAAGGCATTATGGGGAAAATTTGCATCTTTTTCTGGACTGGGAATACTTCCAGATTTACCAGACCCAATGTCCTATGAAAGTTGGGTCAGTTTTACAAGGTCTGTTTTATCTCTTCGCTATTTTTTCTAAAATAAATGTTTTCCCCTTTTCCCAATAAATAAGCAAAATTCCAATTCCAGTTGTGGAAACTGGGATTAACCTTTTAAACCATTGTAGTATCTTCCATATCACTTCAATGGCAGCAACGAGAAGAGTCCATATTCTTTGTTTGGGGGTAGTAGACCAATTAATATTTTCAACGTACAGCCTTGGGGCTGAACGTTGAAAATATTGATTGGTCTACACCACACCTTCACTCAAAAATCAACCCACTTAATGAAATTATGAAGTATCATGTTACTAGGCCGGAAAAGCGGCCTCTGGGATTCAGAGGGTTAAAATATTGAATCAGATCATTCTTGGAGTATTTGGAATTCCAATTTCTGGCAGAAACTGCGTTTAGCAATCATCTTTATCTCTACCAACAGAAAGTCGAGTTCCAAGTTACTCTAATAAAATTAGCGGTTCTATTGATAGAAAGTGAAACTTCAAGTTTCTTCTTAATTTTTATCTGTGGCAGCTTGAGTGGCAGGTCGTCCTATGGAGCAGGGTGGCCTAAAGCCTTGGAGGCCGCAATAGGAATGACTAAATGGGACTGCATCTATCTGTTCGACAATAATATAAATTATTGTGACGAGTTGATGGTAACATGGTCTGAGATTTGCGGGTCGGAGCTTATGTTCAACCGAGACACGAAGCCAGATAAACTCATTCCATCTTAGTTCAAATCGTAAATCGGTTTGTAATTTAAAAAAAAAACACTTCATCCGGAGCACAGTCTGCTGCACGTGTGAAAAATCCAGAACAATGAAGCGGCTTGCTAGTCACTCCGTTGATGAAGCAATTCCAATTGTCCACATGGGGGCACGACGACGTCGTGTACTAAGGCGTACTGCACGTCGAGGTGCGCATGTCTTCAACCAATCTAACCATGCCTGTGTTGCAGTGCGGAGTTACGATGTTGGGCAGCTGGCAGCTGCTCGTCGATGCTGGATGATTCTCTCCGGCTTCTCCGTCTTCCTCCAACCGTAAAACTGTCACCGACACGATATGACCTTGGCTGATAAAGTGTCGTTAAACCTTAATAAATAAATAAATAAAAATAAATAAATAAATAGATGAAGTAATTACGAAACGGGCGACGTCATTTCATATGTTTCGCATCGCATAGTGACGTAAGACGGTAAAATTTGATACTTGATCCGTAAACATAAAAAAACTATGCTTGTTGTCACTCATCCAATCAGAGAGCTAGGATTTTACTCTTATTGGAACATATGATTATGAATTGCCTATTCAATTATCACACCGCCCGCCAATTAAGTGCCCATGTGTCAGTAAATATATTCTCTGACTGGCCGTCCATGTCTTCTACAGCTCAATGCGTTGAATGTGTGCTTGGCAGACACTGGAGTAACGTCAATTATCGAGAAAGAAAATATGTAGTATCCGATTCAGTAATATATACCTCTGTTTGGACCCCTACAGTGAAAAGTGTTTCATTTGGCACCAATTTTAAAAAAATTCGCCCACCGGACCGAAAAGTAAGTTTCACGCGGTCTCGTGCAAGTTCTGTCCTTACGTACTCCAACCGACAATGGGCCGCTTCCACTCTGTAGAACTCTTCCAAAGAATTTTAAAGCCTTGAGTTCATCTAAACAAAGCATAAAAACACATCTCCTTTAAAAGGCATTCTTTTGGAAACACCCCTGATTTACCAATAAAATAGATTTGCCTTCATATTGGTATTATTTGGGGACATCACAGATTTTCCAAGTCATCTGATGTTCAGTCCCATAGAATAAACTTTTTTTGCAATACTGACTGTCTGAAATCCAATTTGCTGGTTTCTCTGTGCTATATTGGGGACTCAGAATATAGATTACGGTAACCCTGTGGGCCCTTTTCCAATTTTGATCACTTTCTACTGCCTTAGAACAGATGGCCCGACATGCAGTCTGGGTATCTCTAAGTTAAGTTATAATAGTTTTGGCAGTTGTTTCTACGCAAGTCTCGGTTGCATATGTGGGCACCCCAGACCTGCCTAGACACAACTGCAAGGCCATGGGATGTAGACTATCAATGAGTAGCAAAAGTGTATTCACATATCCAGGCCTTCGTGAGTTTAATCATTTGAACAAAAATGGACAGAAAGGCATAAAAAACTACAAACGAAATCATACTATGTGTTATGCCATCTAAAATTCCGGAACATTCCTGTGGCGACACCGGTTACCGGTGCAGGTTGTTAAAATTTAAAAACGTGTAATAGATCACGTTTTTGAAATTGAAAAGCCAAAGAGTATTTTTGTCAATTTTAATCTCATAAACTATTATTAATATTCATTCCATGTTCCATCAGTTTATCTCACAGTCGGGGCGTTTTTGAAATGTTACGCAACTAAAGTTTAATGTAACTGGGCCCTTGTTCCGAATCCGTATCAAGGGCCCCAGATACAAGCGCGTGACTCTGCTGTTGCCAATTCAGTAAAGTGAATCCCAGTGACGTAATTTTCTCTGAAGTGTAACGTCATCACTGACCTCAATATGGAGATCAATGAACGCTATGCTATTTTTCAATTTGCGTCTTTCCATCGATAAGGCAAATGAAAAAGTTCCTCTTAAAATAGTTTTATAACACATTTTGTGGTCAATATTGTGAGATAAATTTATCATCACCACAGTGTGTGTCTCCGGATATTCTGATAAAGTCTCGTTGTAGGCACAGAATCGCATTTCGACTCGCCCTAACGGGCTCGCCGAAATACTATTCTGTTCCTACAACTCGACTTGATCTGAATTCCTGGAGACACACACTGTGGTGATAATCTGTATATACCTTTGAATTCCAGCTTCTAGTTTTAGGATCATGCATTCTAGATTGTAGTTCCAACCACGACATATTTTCAAACGTCCTGATGAAAGATAGCACCGACTCCCGACTGTATTTGCTTGAATAACCAAAGACTCGCGTCTATTTTAGAGCCAGAGTTTGACTTACAACTGGTATATTCCGTCATGCACCAGATATTGCTGATTATTTGAATGTGCATTATTGTTAGGGAAGGTTAGGGAAAGCTAGGATCTCGAAATTATCCCGACATGGTGAGCCGAGAGTTAAAATTGTCCGATACTGTTCCCTTATCGTTGAACCTGGGTACGAGCATAAATCTTAACTCAATACACCCCTTTAACCCTTTAAACCCTGGTGGTATCTCCCATGTCAGTTCAATGGCAGCAATTGGAAGAATCCATATTCATTATTTCGGAGTAGCCCTCTTCCTATTTTCAACGTGCAGCCTCCAGGCTGCACGTTGAAAATATTGATAGGTCTATCCGACACATTCACTTAGCAGCCATTCTACTTCATAAAGTTATGACGCATCATGTACCTGTACCCGAAAATCGAGCTCACGGGTTCAAAGGGCAAGAACGGAGCGTTTCAAAAACTCCTTTCTCCAGTATAACTTACCAGATGTACTCACCGGATCCGCAACACTAACGGAGTTCCCCAATTGCACTACATCCCAAAACCACCTCTTTACTTCCAAGTGGCTAAAAGAAGGGCAAACATTTTACACTCATAATTACATAATATAACTGCAGTGACCTAAACAATGACAAGTTCCAAAACTATATTTTGGACTCGCCAAAGTGTCTGTGTGGTAATCCATGCGAAAATTCTCATCACTATCTCCTGGTCTGACTGTAGAAATACACTACTCGATTCTCTTAAGGATTTTGTATCATCCGAAACCGACCTCCTCTGAGGTAAACCCACACTGACAACAAAACAAAACGAATGTATCTTTTTGAAAATCCAAGTGTTCATTCTAGCTAGCGACCGCTTCAATCGAGTTGATACATTCTCGGTCTAGCCTCTCTTCTGTACAAGACGAAACGTCTTATAAACGTCCTGTGTCCCTTATCTTAGAACTGGCCATCCAAGGACTTTCGCAGAGAACACCAACATCTTCAGTGTCCAGCTCTATGTATTTTCTGAGTCCAAACCGTATTACTTTGCTGCCCGTTTCAGCAACATATATTCCTAATGTAAATAGTGTAAATCCCTATTCATTTGTAAATCGGTCTAAATATCTCATAGCCGCGTCCGGGTATAGATTTTGTATTCAATCGCGTTTATGGAGAGGAGTTAACATCAGTTGTATTTATTGCACGCCTGTTCTACGTAATCCCCATCGACAGCAACACTAAACCATGCGCAAAATGAAAATCTGTTCTGCACATATGTGCGGAACAGAAATCGTACACGGACTATTTTTAATTAGAAGCGAAATTTCACTGGAATTATCTACAATTTGTGCAACGCAATGAAAATTTGAATCGCTAGCGGGAGCTAAAATACTAACACGGGTTCCCCTCGCAAATTTGATTGGCGATAAAATGTGTCCTGTTTGTTGATAGTTCGTCCCCTGAGTTCCAATGTGTTCTATGTGCCTACAAGTATTCTCCCTGTCTTTTCAAAGATTTTAGAAAAACTTATGTTTGTTAGACTGATAAAATTTCTGAACAAACTCGATATTCTCTATCACCACCAATATGGTTTTAGGAAGCAGAATGGCGCACTACGTCCCTTTATGCAACTGTTAAAACATGTTGATGTAGAAAATAACAAAGTCGGTATGGACACCACTTTAGCTATTTTTCTTAACCTTTCCAACGCCTTTGATACAATAAGCCACAACAGCCTTCTTCAAAAACTCGAACATTATGGAATAAGAGGTAACGCTTTAAGTTGGTTCAAAAGCTATCTGAAGAACAGGAATCAGTATGTATCGTTTGGTGATAGCAAATCTAATCTAACTGAACTGACGTGGGGTTCCACAAGGTTCTATATTGGGCCTTATTTTATCTCTAATATACGTTAATGACATAAGTAATGTAATGACATTAAATGCCTTGTCGTTTGCCGATGACACAGAAGCATACAAGTCTGTGGCGGAGATAAATGCCCTAGTCTCAGATTTCATTGAGGAATTAAAAAATATATTTGACTGGTGCGCAGCCAACCACCAAGTCCTGAACGAAAAGAAAACAAAACACATCTTACTTAATCCAGGTCACAGAGAAAGGAATGTTACTCATCAGAATGTCTGTATAGACAATCGGGTAATCTGCAATGTTGTCAGTGGGGAAAATGAGAAGTTCTTAAAGTTTCTTGGTATAAATATTGATGACAACTTATCGTACAACGCCCACATATCTCAACTCTGCACGAAAGTTGGACTTGCCAACTTCGTTCTCAATAAAACTAAAAAGTTTGTTCTTCATAATGTTATGAAAACATTATATTTCACTCTGATACAGGTCCGCTTCATCTATGGAATTCCTTTATGGGGTTCGTCAAAAGCACAATGCCCGCACTGACCCCCTATTTATGGAAGATAGTATATTGAAGTTACAAGATTTATACAAATTACACGCCTTATTATTCATTGTTTGATTGGCACAATGGAAACCTTCCGGTTTCAATTGCTAACTTCTTCTCAATTAAACATAACCAATCCAACGCGATTACTCGCCAGGCAGGTCTCTTACGCACACACAAAACCAGAACCAAAACCCTGAATAAATTACCCGTCTTTGCGCTACCAAAGCTATGGAATGTGTTAGAAATAGATATCAGAAATACAGAGAATAGGAAAGAATTCAAGAAACAGTTAACAACAATACTTTTCTCCACTTATTCCGAAAACCTTTCCTGTTCGAACCCTTTTTTCCGAATTGTATAAACTAAATTTAACCCTTGTCTAACGCGGATAGCAGAGACATTTGCCATAAAAATTCTTGAATAACTAAACATTCCTATCATTTTGTTTCAGAGACAGCTCGTGTGCCTTTATTGGGGCGAGCTCAATGAGATCGTCCCACTGAGGGATCGTGGGCTGTGGTTTTGAGACAAAGTGTGAAAACAAAATAAAATGTGAATAGCGTCTTCTATGAATAGCTCTGGGTGGTTTCGGCGGTTACGTTGGTAAAGGGTTAACGATAAAATCACGTGTTGTCTTTGACAGTAATTGTTGTCTGGTATCCTCGTCCATGTCGCCTCTCATTCAGCTCCCACCAACCATTTCGTAGATCTACTCATACTCTTACTACCTTCAAGCTAATGGGAGGAATGGTGTCAGCAGAATCAGGAGAGCGACATTTAGCAGTTGATCAGCAGCGACACTTTGCACGCGTGCTGGAATGAGACCAAATCAAGACATAATAACTGGAATCCACAATGTTGCAGTGTAATGCCTATTTCTTTCTCTTTCTTTTGTTGATCTTTCTTTCTCTTTTTCTTCTATCTTCTCAAGGGAAGGCAGGAAGACAGCCAATCTGGTCATGCCTTCCCCTGCCAGTATACACTGCATTAATTATTGAGATTATTGTATTTATACGTACTATATGCAATATTTCTTTTTGTTGAAGTTTCAATATCTTAACTACATGTACTATATGTGCTATATGTATACATTGTTATATTTTAGTATACTGGCAATAAAAATATCAATATCAATAAAACACATTGAAACTCGGGGAACGAGTTGTCAAATGAATTGCTGAGTGTCCTTCTTATAATTGCTTTTATAGACGCGAAGGCGTGTAATAAACACAGAACGACACACGCGCGTGAATGGATTAATCGATATGGCACTTGTGCCTTCGGGGAAGGATAAAACTCGAGGCTTCGAGTTTTATCCTTCCGCGCTGGCACTCGTGACATGTCGATTAACCCATTCGCACGCGTGTGTCGTTCTGTGTATAACTTGCACTCCAATCCGTTTTGCAAATTTACGGCGAATAAAATATGTTTAAACTAAAGGATTAAAAGCGCATTAAAGGCAACAGTTTCGAAACATTCATTTATATTTATTATTTTAAAGAATTACTTTTCTTTATTGCAAGTAATTCTTTTTATTACATGACTATGTAATTTAACCGCTAAATATCACTACTGTTCGATGATCTTTTCCTGGTCCCCAGAAAATCCACGGTGTGGAATCAGAATCCGTATCACTATAGTATGACCGACTATTTACGGTTGCGTTCGAATTCGCATAATTAGCTGTTCCTGTCGCAGAGAGTACTTTACTCCAAATTGGAATGGGTGCGCTTGAACGGTGGTCCAGGTTGACTGAACGTTTACTGTTCACTTTGTAACGTATTCATGTGCATTGGAGGATTCCCCGGAAGTGTGCACCTGTTACAAAATTAGGTGTAAACAAAAATAGTTCTTTTTTTTACTTCAATCCAATTTACCAAACAAAAAGTTTGGGCGAATTATTAATACTTGCGTTAGCATGTGATGTTGAACTATAAGTCATACAATAAACCTTTTATCGCTGCAGTGAAGTGATCTGGGTCGTCGCATCACGTCTCGTTCAGGAGGTCAGTCGCCGGATCAAACTCGCTGATTGCGGCAGCTCGTTTGCGATCTAATCTCCTCAACTCGACGTGATACTACGACCCAGATCACTTCATTGTAGCGATAATATGTATATAATAATAATAAAACACGAACCTTTTTCGTATGAATAACTACTCGATTATCATGTACTTATAACGAGCGATTTGATACAAAGGACAGATGCAACAATGGTATTTATTGGTGAATGAAAATTGTAAGTTCCGCCAAATACTCAGCCTTGTTTTAATTTCAAATTAGCATCAGAAAAAATGTTGACGTTCGGGCGACCAACAATGTTTCTGACAAACGAACAAAGATTTCCAGTCGACGTGATTACGGGGAGAGGGCGAAACACCTTCTTCTGCTACCACTCTACTCCACACCACACCACACCACACCACACGATCTTTGAGTTTGCCCTATGCGCATATTTTATTGATGGTTCGCTCACCATGTACTATACGTATGTTTATTACCCGCCAGTTCTATGACCCATCTACAGCAACACTAAACCACGCGGAAAATGAAAATCTGTTCCGCACATATGTGCGGAATGGAAATCATTGACAGAGTATTTTTAAATAGAAGTGAAATTTCACTGGAATTTTCTACAAATCGTGCAACGCAATTACAGTTTGAATCGCTATCGATAGCTGAAAATCGCCCCCTGTGTTCTAATGTGTTCTATGTGTCAGCAGGCACATAGAACACATTGGAATTCAGGGGACGAAATAGTAGCACGGGTTCCGCTCGCAAATTTGGTTGGCGATAAAATGTGCACTTTTTTGTTAATAGTTGTCAAATGAATTTCTGAGTGGTCTTCTAATAATTGTTTTTTTATATACCCGAAGGCGTGTCGTTCTGTGTATTTGTTGGCAAGGCAATTCAAAATCAAACCTGAAAAACTGTATTTATTTGATAATGAATACACGTATAAAGACTGCATATCCGATATAGGAAAGAACATAGTAAAACGTCTTCGATTTCGTTCGCACATAAGAACAAGCTGCGTTACAATAGTCGGTGTCACAAAAGCAGTAGGTTGCCGTAAAACTATCTACAGGGTTCGTCCAGTTATGGCATCCAATAGAATCGTCTATGGCCAGCTCTCCTCGTTGGTAGCAAGTGCGCATTATTCCAATCAAGTTGTCTGAAAGTAAAAAAATACTAGTACATCATCTGGTAACAGGCCTTTGAATTCACCCAAATATCGACGGTAAAATCTGTGCTCAAATAATTTAATTGTGCTCAAACTAAGTGGCGTAATTGGTGCGGAGCACGACAGCGCTGGGACAATCGTCGGTGGAGCAATGTCATGTTTTCCGATGCATCGAGGTTCACTCTCGACTTCCACGACAAGCGAAACAGAGTGTGGCGGCTGCGGAACGAACGATACCATGACGTAACCGTTAGGCAGATTGGTGGTGGATCGGTTATGTTGTGGGGGAGGCATAACCATGACAAGTAGAACAGCATTACATGTCATCCAAGGGCGTGACACAGGGCAGTACTACAGCGACAACATGTTAGTAGCTCATGTGGTGCCATTTGCGCCACGTCACGGCCGTCGATTCATTTTCGAAGATGACAATGCAAGAGCACACAAGGCCCGTGTCGCTACAGAGTTCCTCCAGGTGTAGAACATCACTACACGGGCTTGGCCAACACTAAGTTCAGACCTTTCACCAACCGAGCACGTCTGGGATATATTTGGCAGGCGCGTGCGACAACGCCAACAGCTCTCTACCAATGTCCAGGAACTCGACGCTGCACTGCAGAAAGAAGGGAATGGCATCAGTCAAGCAGATATTGGACGTTTGGTGAGGAGTATGTCACGTCGGATCCGCGCTTGTCTCGCGAACCGAGGAGGATTTACAAGGTATTGAGGTCTTGGACTGAATGTGGTAATTCTCTGACTGACCGTCCATGTCTTCTACAGCTCAGTGCGTGTGCTTGTCAGACATCCAATTATCGTTGAAATCATTCACCAGATGTAACAGTGCAATGCCTCAACTGTCTTTTTGATGAAAATATAAATATATTTCTTCATGTATCTCACTTTTATCAAATATCCCCTACTTTTTTGAATAGTATAGTTTGATCACGTTTCCCATATGCAAGGAATATAGTTTAGGGCTTATATGTCGACTGAAACAATGCAACAGATAAATAAGTTCAAAACCCACAGAGTTCGCCAGTATAAAGCAGTCTGCGTCGCATACGACACTGTCGACGCAGACTGCTTTTCACTGGCGAATTTTGTATGAGCATTTGAGCTGTATGAGCAAATACTCACAGCTTGAGACCTAATAAATACACAAAACGTCGCGATGTGTGAATGCGTTCGCCAATGCGGCACGAATGTCAGCGCGGACGGATATCTATCGTTATGTCGTTCCGCAATCACATAAGTGTCGTATTGACGAGCGCATTCCAACATCGTGGCGTTCCGCGCTTATTACGCGCCTCAATGTTAATTATCATTTTCTAAATTCATCGTGAAAATTAATTCGGTTTTATTTGTGGAATTTGACAGTTCTTAAGTCTGTTTGAAATAAAAACGAAAACAAAACTCAGTGTAATTGGCAAACACGTTCGACAGATCGATATGTAAACCGAAAAATATAAATGAAAATGGCGTCCAAATGGGTGATGTTCGTATTTTTTAAGAAATTAGTCGACGTTATCTGAGAGAGATTCGCTTCAAAGTCAAAACCAGAGTGTTATGAAGTCACTCCCCTTTTATAGAATAAGTTTCATTTCATTATTTTGGGTGGATCTGAACAAAAACATTTTCCAATTGACATTCCATTTATCGTTTGTCACCGAACCTTCCGAATTGACCTGGATCAGAATGCGACGTTTGGATTGGCCAATTACGAAAATGTGCGGAGTTTAGTTCTTTTGACGGATTCATGATGTCAGATCGAAAAATAGTCCGTTAACAGAAATCCATATGGGACACGTGTTCCGTACGGATCTGTAAATATGGAACAGGATGAAAAGTAATTGGCGTGTAATAAAGTTTGTGACCATTCCTATTAGACGTCACGTGTAATCTACATTTAAATAGGACTTGACACAAAAAACTAAGGAACCTTCTCGAGTAAACTTTAGCTATAGTAGGTGAGCCAATGTAATTGCCAAGACCAATAACAAGAAACTGTAAACTGTGATTCTCAAGGGAAATACTGAAAAGTATACGAAACAGACGCCGAGGGACAAAATACCAGAGCTCTTCTCTCCCTACCACAATATGGTGGATGTGTAAAAAAATCGAACGAAGATGTTCCTCAGTTCCAAAAATAAGACTTTTTCACAAGCTAAATTTTGTTTTTCTCCAAGCCATTTTTGTTAATATTAGTTCTTCAGTTGAGTTAGAAATACTATTAAACTACAAACATGTGATACAGTGTTTTTTGTAATAGGTTCTGGTTTTAGAATACAACCGTGACCCAATCTGGAGTTTTTGATTTTCAGAGACATATCCCTCACTGCTGTTTGAGGCGGAGCTTTTCATCCACAAAATGAAAGACAACTGTCAATGACTTCGCCATTGACTTCGCTTTAACATTTTAAGTGATGTAGGCGCTATGGTGAACGGATTTTAATCATAATTACCGAAACTAAAAGTATAGTTGACCCAGGATAACATAGCAGACCCGGAGAAAAGTTTGATTTTGCGAACTGAACGAACGCAGCTTCCTTGCTTCTGAGCGATCAGTGACAGTCCACACAGGGGACATTTCGATGGCATTTTATATCATCTTCATCAATCATTCGACAAAAGTGTTCTACCAGGGTGGGGGAAACACACAGTTCGGCCCAATCGAAGAAAATTTTGATTTATGAAGTTGAAGGAATGCTATTTCCCTTCATCTGAGCGATCAAAGGCATTCCACACAGAGACCATTTCGATATACTCTCAGTGTTTGCAATCAGTTCCATTTCGCAATCAGTTCCATTTCGCTTTTTGATCATTTTCGCGAAATTTCATGTACCAACAGGTGTTGGGCTGCATCAATTTTGGGGCCCTAGAGGGAACCCAATGGGTGGCCTACTGGGAATTGTGGTGGGCTATACGGCCAGTCCGCCTTTGAATTTGCTTTCATATGATTGTTGGAGGTGAGGTTTTCATAACTCGATGAGTAGTTGTCCTGTCGTATGAATGTTTTTGATTTACCCCGTCCATTGGTCAAATACAACACTGTGGGCGTCTACATCGGCCCAATTAAACTGTCCTTGCTGCAGGTGAACGGTAAGTCAGTATTGACGTGGGTTGTTCACACTAGTTTTTCTCCTTAGTATTCGATACTTCGTGTAGCAGTCTACCTACAATGATATAAACGGTGGAGTCTTCCGCGACATAAAAGTGCATTATAACACACGCAAACACAGTAAATTAAATTAAATTAGAACAATTGAAATGAATTAGGCCAAAAAATTAATGAAAGTGTCAATGACACTGTAGCTTAAATTGTGTGTTGTGTTTGATGAAAAGGATAATGTTCAATGTTTATGAAAGGATTATGAAATAAGACAAGAATTGAGATAATTGGGAATATGTTCATCTCTGTTACCTGTATGCTATGTTTATGATAAAAATAATATGAGGTGTACACTGTACTAAAGAGCTGAGGGGTGGGTTAATATGACCTCACAGTTAATGTATGTGATCCTCACAGTTAACGTATATCAACAAAAGTTACCAAGTTACAGTGAAATTATTCCAAAACGAGTCATCCTATCAAGTTACATTAAAATCCCTTCATAAATATGGCCTGTAGACTGTGCTAAAGGTTTTCCGGCTTCGGGCCCCTGTAGTCGTCAGTTTCCCAATTGCGTCCAAAGGGGACGTTCTCATCTAGACATTATATGAAGTCAACCTACCAAGTTACAATGAAATCCCTTAATAAATATGACCTGTAGACTGTGCTAAAGGTATTTGGGCTTCTGGAAGCCATCATGATTGAATGATCGCAACCAAAAGGGGACATTCTCATCTGGGCATCATCTAGAGTGATCCTACAAAGTTACAATGAAATCCCTTCATAAATATGACCTGTAGACTGTGCTCAAGGTTTTTGAGCTTCGGGCCCCTGAAGCCGTCACAGTTGACCAATCGCGACCAAAAGGGGATGTCATCATCTAGGCATTATATGGAGTCAAACGTATGGGTTACAATGAAGTCCTTCCATAAATATGACCAATAGACTATGCTAAAGGTTTTGGGGTTTTGGGTTCGGGCAGCCATCTTGGCTGAATGATCGCGACCAAAAGGGGACGTTCTCATCTAGACATTATTTAGAGTCATCCTACCAAGGTACAATGAAATCCCTTCATAAATATCACCTGTAGACTGTGCTAAAGATTTTCGGGCTTTGGGCCCCTACAGCCAACACAGTGGCCTAATGGTGTCCAAAAGGGGCTGTTCTCATCTAGACATTATATGAAGTCAACCTACCAAGTTACAATGAAATCCCTTCTTAAATATGATCTGAAGACTGTGCTAAAGGTTTTTGGGCTTTAGGCTTGGGCAGCCATCATGGTTGAATGATCGCAGCCAAAAGGGGCATTCTCATCTGGACATCATCTGGAGTGATCCTATGAAGTTACAATGAAATTCCTTCATCAATATGACCTGTAGACTGTGCTCAAGATTTTCGGGCTTCAGGCACCTGTAGCCATCACAGTTGACCAACCACGACTAAAAGGGGATGTCATCATCTAGGCATTATATGGAGTCAACCTAACAAGTTACAATGAAATCCTTCCATAAATACGACCTACAGACATGCTAAACGTTTTAGGGCTCGCGCAGCCATCAATGCTGAATGCTCGTGACCAAAAGGGGACGTTCTCATCTGGACACTATTTGGAGTCATCCTACCAAGCTACAATGAAATCCCTTCATAATTACGACCTGTAGACTGTTCTAAAGGTTTTCGGGCTTTGGGCCCCTGAAGCCGTCACAGTTGCCCAATCGTGTCCAAAAGGGGTCGTTCTCATCTAGACATTATATGAAGTCAACCTACCAAGTTATAATGAAATCCCTTCATAAATACGACCTGTAGACTGTGCTAAAGGTTTTCGGGCTTCGGGCTCGGGCAGCCATCATGGTTGAATGATCGCAACCAAACTCATCTGGGCATCATCTGGAGTGATCCTGCGAAGTTACAATGAAATCCCTTCATAAACGTGACATGTAGACTGTGCTCAAGGTTTTCGGGCTTCGGGCACCTGTAGCCATCAGAGTTGACCAATCACGATCAAAAGGGGATGTCATCATCTAGTCATTATATGGAGTCAACCTAACAGGTTACAATGAAACCCTTCTATAAATATAACCTTTTGCCTATGCTAAAGGTTTTTGGGCTTGTGCACCCAACAAGGCTGAATGATCACGGCCAAAATGGGACGTTCTCATCTAAACATTATTTGGAGTCATCCTACCAAGTTACAATGAAATCCCTTCATAAATATGACCTGTAGAAAGTGCTAAAGGTTTTCGGACTTCGGGCACCTTTAGCCGTCAAAGTTGCCTAATCATGTCCAAAAGGGGACGTTCTCATCTAGATATTATATGAAGTCAACCTACAAAGGTCCAATGAAATCCCTTCATAAATATGACCTGTAGACTGTGCTTAAGGTTTTCGGGCTTCGGGCTCGGGCAGCCATCATGGTTGAATGATCGCAACCAAAGGGGAAAATCTCATCTGACCTGTAGACTGTGCTCAAGTTTTTTGGGCTTCGGGCACTTGTAGCCATCACAGCTGACCAATCACGACCAAAAGGGGATGTCATCATCTGGGCATTATATGGAGTCAACCCAATAGGTTACAATGAAATCCTTCCATAAATATGACCTTTTGTCTATGCTAAAGGCTTTTGGGCTCGGGCACCCATCAAGGCTGAATGATCGCGATCAAAATGGGACGTTCTCATCTAGACATTATTTGGAGTCATCCTACCAAGCTACAATGAAATCCCCTCAAAAATATGACCAGTAGATTGTGATAAAGGTTTTCGGGCTTTGGCACCTTTAGCCGTCACAGTTGCCCAATCATGTCCAAAAGGGGACATTCTCATCTAGACATTATATGAAGTTAACCTACCAAGTTACAATAAAATCCCTTCATAAATATGACCTGTAGACTGGGCTAAATGTTTTCGGGCTTCGGGCTCGGGCAGCCATCATGTCTGAATGATCGCAACCATAGGGGACAATCTTATCTGGGCATCATCTGGAGTGATCCTAGGAAGTTACAATGAAATCCCCTTCATAAATATGACCTGTAGACTGGGCTAAAGGTTTTCGGGCTTCGGGCTCGGGCAGCCATCATGGCTGAATGATCACAACAATAGGGGACAATCTCATCTGGGCATCATCTGGAGTGATCCTAAGAAGTTACAATGAAATCCCTTCATAAATATGACCTGTAGACTGTGCTCAAGGTTTTCGGGCTTCGGGCACTTGAGCCATCACAACTGACCAATCACGACCAAAAGGGGATGTCATCATCTAGGCATTATATGGAGTCAACCTAACAGGTTACAATGAAATCCTTCCATAAATATGATCTTTTGCCAATGCTAAAGGTTTTTGGGCTCGGGCACCCATCAAGGCTGCATGATCGCGATCAAAATGGGACGTTCTCATCTAGACATTATTTGGAGTCATCCTACCAAGTTACAATGAAATCCCTTCATAAATATGACCTCTAGACTGTGCTAAAGGTTTTCGGGCTTCGGGCCCCTGTAGCCGTCACAGTTGCCCAGCCACGTCCAAAAGGGGCCTTTCTCATCTAGACATTGTATGAAGTCAACCCACCAAGTTACAATGAAATTCCTCAATAAATATGACCTGTAGACTGTGCTAAAGGTTTTCGGGTTTTGGGCTCGGGCAGTCGTCACGATTGGCAGATCATGCCCAAATGGGGAAATTCTCATCTAGACATCATAACGAGTCATCCTACCAAGTTACAATGAAATCCCTCCACATTAAACATGACCTGCAGACTGTGCTAAAAGTTTTTGGGTTTCGGGCTTGGGAAGCCATCACGATAGATAGATCATGCCCAAAAGGGGACGTTCTCATCTAGGCATTATACAGCGGCATCCTACCAAGTTACAATGAAATCACTTCATAAATACGACCTGTAGACTGTGCTAATGGTTTTCGGGTTTTGGGCTCGGTCAGCCATACCGGTTGCCTGATCGCGACCAAAAGGGGACGTTCTCATCTAGACATGACCCCAAACCTGCATATGAAATTTCATGACGATCAGACAAGAACTGCGGGGTGTAGCCCGTGCTAAAGGAAAATGTGAACAGACGTCACAGACTCACAGACTAACAGACGCACAGACTCGCAGACTCACAGACTAACAGACTTCCGCACGCGCGATGGCAATAGCTTATCTTGACTATGTCAAGTTAAGCTAAAAATCTGTTTCTCAAGCCCTCCCGCGAGGTCATTTTGGCTGCCGCGCACTCTCTTTTCATAAATAATGCGAACTTAATATTTATTTATTGATGTTTAAGGTCACATATTTATGCACAATGGCTAATCATGACCGTGACAGTTTTACGGGTGGAGGAAGCCGGAGTACCCGGAGAGAACCACCGAGCAACGACGAGCAGCTGCCAGCTCCCCAACATCGTAACTCCGCACTGCAGCACAGGCAGGGTTAGATTGGTTGAAGACATGCGTACCATCGACGTGCAGTACGCCTTAGTACACGGCGTCATCGTGCCCCCACGCGGGCAATGGAGATGAAGTGTCTTGCCCAAAGACACAACGCGGTTGCCGCAGGTGGGATTCGAACTGAGGACCTCTCGGCTTGCAGCCTGCACCTCTACCTACTGAGCCACCGCGCTCCCATGCGAACTTAAAAAAACTAAAAACTAAATGGTGTTTATGTCAAATATTTTACCCAAGTTAATAAAATTGATACATTTTGTCCCTTGAATGCATGCAATGAGGCATTGCAATGCTTTAGCAATGCAAAGCCTTCTTGCACTCAAGGAACGAAATACACCACCAACCATGCTATTCTGTGGATTGTGAGGTCTAAATCACAAAACAATCCAAGAACATGAACTTTTGATGGCAAAGAAATAATCAAAAAATAAAAGATAAAATAAAAAACCGTCCGCCCACATGAAATTTTACAAAAAATGACCTGAGAAACAGAAGGTCTACTGCGTGGGGTCTTATCTGCCCCTATATCCGAGTATGCGCGCACTTCATACAACATAACACGACCATCCATTGTGCAGAAATATGTGACCTTAAATACAAATAAATAAATAAATAAATAAATAAATAAATAAATAAATAAATAAATAAATAAATAAATAAATAACGCGCCCATCCCACATTAATACTCCAATAAAGCGGCAGATAATTCATTTCCATTCTTAATATCGTCGGCTGAGTGCTAGAATGTTCTATGTCCAATGGGATATAGAACATTCTAGCACTCAGGCGACGATATGCGAAGATCTATGCATAACAAATATCATAACAAGTAACAATCAGACTAAACCATGCACTGTGAAATTAGTCATTCCGGTTTATCTCCCCTGTCAAAGTTATAGCAGTACTGTATCGGTTAACTGGAGTCCGTTGAATTGCGATTTTTCGCTCGAATCGATTCAGGCAAAAGAATCGAATCTCCAATCGAACCCATTTCCCAATTATTACGCGACTACGGTTGTCATACCAGTGCTCTCTCTCTTCCACGTGAGGTCAGTATCAACATGCGTACTGAACTATTTGGTGCCATCGAACCGCAAGTGCAAGTAGATGGACATATCACCCGTTTTTGGAATGTTGAAAAATTTATCCACATGCAACCGATGGTATTACGTCTTGACATTCCGCACGGAACAGTGCATGAACTCGAGGTTCAATGTACTTTCATTAATATTAGAACCCATATGACGGAGTTCTGACTTTCAAGTTACTCAAAGCTATCGTTTTGAATGCATCACTACCGTTACAATTTTCAACTATTTCTGTTCTTAATATGCAGTGTTGCAGCTCATTCTACAGTAATAGAAATCGGACTTCATGCGATCGAAAATTGACCAGGTATCACCAAGATGGTCGAAGAAAAATCCACTGAGTGGAAAAGGCGCCATCTGCAATATTTTATAGGGACTAGTTCCACTGAAGGTGCAATATATTGTGCAAACCAGGCGTAATGCGATCTCCTCTATCACTTCAAATAACATTTTAAGGAATTTTCCGACCAAATTTCTGTTATCAAGTTAGAGTGGATATTGTCAGTCTCGCTTCACAGAAAATAGCGGGATGAGTTGTCGTCTTCAAAAAGCCGATAATAAAAAGAAAAAATGGATGAAATCCAAATCTTTACGAGATTTGAGTTTTCTCGAATAATCGAGATGGTTTCGACACGAAAGGTTCCAGTAAAAAGATTCGAACCGAATCGAATCTCGAACATTTGCCTGGCCCCACTTTTAACCCTTTGAACCATCGTTTCCTGAAATGGTATCGCCTCTGTGTACACCTAAAGTAAAGCGGGAAACAAAATTACATAGTCAGCTCAAAATTTTAGCACATAATGTTGTTTCGTTAAATTGTAGACAATTCACTTTTAACTGCAAGAATTTTGTTTAGCTCCGGGCTCTGCAAATGTCGATTTTCGAATGGAATATAAATCAAGCAATAAATTTTATATCACCAAATGGAATCTGAAATCGAATTATATTCTGGTTGCGAACATACCAGAGGGTTATTTGACATTTGACAATATCTCATTAAGCGGTATGCAGCCCACTTTATTGACAATATGTGATTGCTGCGCAAAACCCACGCAATTCAAGAAATGTGTGTTAAATAAACATTACCTTGTCAACATAAATTGATGTTCATTTATTTATTTATTGATGTTTAAGGTCACATGCTTATGCACAACGTCTAATCGTGACCGTGACAGTTTTACGGGTGGAGGAAGCCAGGGTATCCAGAGAGAACCACCGAGCATCGACGAGCAACTGTCAGCTCCTCAAAATTCTAACGCTGTTCAAGCTCCGCACAGGATAAAGTGCCTTGCCCTAGGATACAACGCGGTCGTTCCGGACGCGGATTGAACTCAGGACCTCTAGCATAGAAGTCCAACAGTCTACCACTGAGCCACCGTGCTCCCTCGATGTTCATTTACGCTCCTCGGAGAATTAGAAACCCAGAGGAATTAGTGAAAACCAGAAACCTCATATGCATCATGGGAACGGTATTATTTTGCAAAGACGTTTTCATCTTGAAACAAGTTCATTCATCAGATGTCACAGTGCAATGCCCATATTACCACAGTTCACCATACATTACGGCCGCCGTGAACTGGTCACTTTCCACGGGTGGGCAATATTTCCACTGACGCAGTAATATTAGATTCCAAACACTAATTATATGAATAATCATCAAAACTTTAATTAATGAAGCACCGGGCAAAACTCGGTGCTTCATTAATTAAAATTTTCATGATGATGATTTTTATTACCTGGTAAACGCATGCGTGGACATAACTGGTCACGCGTGGATTACGACCAGTCCACGGCGATTGTGCTGTATAGTCGGAAATAGCGAAGTGCCAACATGAAAACTGAAATGAAAGGTGTTGCGCAATTCATCGGGTGCACTGTCACGTCGTCTTCCTTTATTTTACTGCATCACCGCCGATCCACCTTCCATACTTCCCAACGAGCTTTTTTGGTTCGAATTGGAGAAGACGGGAGATTTTTTCAGGATGATACAGCAATCCATATACCTTTGTATGGGAGAATATTTCACTCTTTCAAGGCAGTTACACACTCGACCCGATGCAATCTTTGCGCGCGATGCAATCTAGCAGTAATTCACGAGTTTCCATTCCGTTTGGCGTTTACAAATAGTGTTTTGCCTGTAGTTTGATCTTCACCGCCCAACAATGAATCAAGAAATTAAACTGAGCCCCGTGTTCAACGTAAAACATAAATCACTGAATGTGGTAGAGCACATTGGCTAATTTGTTAGAGTATTAGACTTCAAACCGGAAGGTCGATTGTTCGATCGTGATCCGTCCTATCTGCTCTGTCTTTGGGCAAAACATCTAATCCTGAATGTCCACGTGGGTTGTGGTGACGCTGTGTACTAAGGCGTACCGCATGTTGATAGTACGCTTCCCTTCAACCGCAGCTAACTATCCTGATGATGATGAGCCTGGCAGTTGCTCGCCGCTGCTCGGTGGTTCTCTCTGGGTACTCCGGCTTCCTCCACCGGTACAACCACCCGACGCTATTTGACATTGGCTGTTGAAAGTGTCCGCGGTGGCTCAATGGTAGACTGTTAGACTTCTATGCTAAAGTGGGACGTTCTCATCTAAACATTATTTGGAGTCATCCTACCAAGTTACAATGAAATCCCTTCATAAATATGACCTGTAGAAAGTGCTAAAGGTTTTCGGACTTCGGGCACCTTTAGCCGTCAAAGTTGCCTAATCATGTCCAAAAGGGGACGTTCTCATCTAGATATTATATGAAGTCAACCTACAAAGTTACAATGAAATCCCTTCATAAATATGACCTGTAGACTGTGCTTAAGGTTTTCGGGCTTCGGGCTCGGGCAGCCATCATGGTTGAATGATCGCAACCAAAGGGGAAAATCTCATCTGACCTGTAGACTGTGCTCAAGTTTTTTGGGCTTCGGGCACTTGTAGCCATCACAGCTGACCAATCACGACCAGAAGGGGATGTCATCATCTGGGCATTATATGGAGTCAACCTAATAGGTTACAATGAAATCCTTCCATAAATATGACCTTTTGTCTATGCTAAAGGCTTTTGGGCTCGGGCACCCATCAAGGCTGAATGATCGCGATCAAAATGGGACGTTCTCATCTAGACATTATTTGGAGTCATCCTACCAAGCTACAATGAAATCCCCTCAAAAATATGACCAGTAGATTGTGATAAAGGTTTTCGGGCTTTGGCACCTTTAGCCGTCACAGTTGCCCAATCATGTCCAAAAGGGGACATTCTCATCTAGACATTATATGAAGTTAACCTACCAAGTTACAATAAAATCCCTTCATAAATATGACCTGTAGACTGGGCTAAATGTTTTCGGGCTTCGGGCTCGGGCAGCCATCATGTCTGAATGATCGCAACCATAGGGGACAATCTTATATGGGCATCATCTGGAGTGATCCTAGGAAGTTACAATGAAATCCCTTCATAAATATGACCTGTAGACTGGGCTAAAGGTTTTCGGGCTTCGGGCTCGGGCAGCCATCATGGCTGAATGATCACAACAATAGGGGACAATCTCATCTGGGCATCATCTGGAGTGATCCTAAGAAGTTACAATGAAATCCCTTCATAAATATGACCTGTAGACTGTGCTCAAGGTTTTCGGGCTTCGGGCACTTGAGCCATCACAACTGACCAATCACGACCAAAAGGGGATGTCATCATCTAGGCATTATATGGAGTCAACCTAACAGGTTACAATGAATCCTTCCATAAATATGATCTTTTGCCAATGCTAAAGGTTTTTGGGCTCGGGCACCCACCAAGGCTGCATGATCGCGATCAAAATGGGACGTTCTCATCTAGACATTATTTGGAGTCATCCTACCAAGTTACAATGAAATCCCTTCATAAATATGACCTCTAGACTGTGCTAAAGGTTTTCGGGCTTCGGGCCCCTGTAGCCGTCACAGTTGCCCAGCCACGTCCAAAAGGGGCCTTTCTCATCTAGACATTGTATGAAGTCAACCCACCAAGTTACAATGAAATTCCTCAATAAATATGACCTGTAGACTGTGCTAAAGGTTTTCGGGTTTTGGGCTCGGGCAGTCGTCACGATTGGCAGATCATGCCCAAATGGGGAAATTCTCATCTAGACATCATAAGGAGTCATCCTACCAAGTTACAATGAAATCCCTCCACATTAAACATGACCTGCAGACTGTGCTAAAAGTTTTTGGGTTTCGGGCTTGGGAAGCCATCACGGTAGATAGATCATGCCCAAAAGGGGACGTTCTCATCTAGGCATTATACAGCGGCATCCTACCAAGTTACAATGAAATCACTTCATAAATACGACCTGTAGACTGTGCTAATGGTTTTCGGGTTTTGGGCTCGATCAGCCATACCGGATGCCTGATCGCGACCAAAAGGGGACGTTCTCATCTAGACATGACCCCAAACCTGCATATGAAATTTCATGACGATCAGACAAGAACTGCGGGGTGTAGCCCGTGCTAAAGGAAAATGTGAACAGACGTCACAGACTCACAGACTAACAGACGCACAGACTCGCAGACTCACAGACTAACAGACTTCCGCACGCGCGATGGCAATAGCTTATCTTGACTATGTCAAGTTAAGCTAAAAATCTGTTTCTCAAGCCCTCCCGCGAGGTCATTTTGGCTGCCGCGCACTCTCTTTTCATAAATAATGCGAACTTAATATTTATTTATTGATGTTTAAGGTCACATATTTATGCACAATGGCTAATCATGACCGTGACAGTTTTACGGGTGGAGGAAGCCGGAGTACCCGGAGAGAACCACCGAGCAACGACGAGCAGCTGCCAGCTCCCCAACATCGTAACTCCGCACTGCAGCACAGGCAGGGTTAGATTGGTTGAAGACATGCGTACCATCGACGTGCAGTACGCCTTAGTACACGGCGTCATCGTGCCCCCACGCGGGCAATGGAGATGAAGTGTCTTGCCCAAAGACACAACGCGGTTGCCGCAGGTGGGATTCGAACTGAGGACCTCTCGGCTTGCAGCCTGCACCTCTACCTACTGAGCCACCGCGCTCCCATGCGAACTTAAAAAAACTAAAAACTAAATGGTGTTTATGTCAAATATTTTACCCAAGTTAATAAAATTGATACATTTTGTCCCTTGAATGCATGCAATGAGGCATTGCAATGCTTTAGCAATGCAAAGCCTTCTTGCACTCAAGGAACGAAATACACCACCAACCATGCTATTCTGTGGATTGTGAGGTCTAAATCACAAAACAATCCAAGAACATGAACTTTTGATGGCAAAGAAATAATCAAAAAATAAAAGATAAAATAAAAAACCGTCCGCCCACATGAAATTTTACAAAAAATGACCTGAGAAACAGAAGGTCTACTGCGTGGGGTCTTATCTGCCCCTATATCCGAGTATGCGCGCACTTCATACAACATAACACGACCATCCATTGTGCAGAAATATGTGACCTTAAATACAAATAAATAAATAAATAAATAAATAAATAAATAAATAAATAAATAAATAAATAAATAAATAACGCGCCCATCCCACATTAATACTCCAATAAAGCGGCAGATAATTCATTTCCATTCTTAATATCGTCGGCTGAGTGCTAGAATGTTCTATGTCCAATGGGATATAGAACATTCTAGCACTCAGGCGACGATATGCGAAGATCTATGCATAACAAATATCATAACAAGTAACAATCAGACTAAACCATGCACTGTGAAATTAGTCATTCCGGTTTATCTCCCCTGTCAATGTTATAGCAGTACTGTATCGGTTAACTGGAGTCCGTTGAATTGCGATTTTTCGCTCGAATCGATTCAGGCAAAAGAATCGAATCTCCAATCGAACCCATTTCCCAATTATTACGCGACTACGGTTGTCATACCAGTGCTCTCTCTCTTCCACGTGAGGTCAGTATCAACATGCGTACTGAACTATTTGGTGCCATCGAACCGCAAGTGCAAGTAGATGGACATATCACCCGTTTTTGGAATGTTGAAAAATTTATCCACATGCAACCGATGGTATTACGTCTTGACATTCCGCACGGAACAGTGCATGAACTCGAGGTTCAATGTACTTTCATTAATATTAGAACCCATATGACGGAGTTCTGACTTTCAAGTTACTCAAAGCTATCGTTTTGAATGCATCACTACCGTTACGATTTTCAACTATTTCTGTTCTTAATATGCAGTGTTGCAGCTCATTCTACAGTAATAGAAATCGGACTTCATGCGATCGAAAATTGACCAGGTATCACCAAGATGGTCGAAGAAAAATCCACTGAGTGGAAAAGGCGCCATCTGCAATATTTTATAGGGACTAGTTCCACTGAAGGTGCAATATATTGTGCAAACCAGGCGTAATGCGATCTCCTCTATCACTTCAAATAACATTTTAAGGAATTTTCCGACCAAATTTCTGTTATCAAGTTAGAGTGGATATTGTCAGTCTCGCTTCACAGAAAATAGCGGGATGAGTTGTCGTCTTCAAAAAGCCGATAATAAAAAAAAAATGGATGAAATCCAAATCTTTACGAGATTTGAGTTTTCTCGAATAATCGAGATGGTTTCGACACGAAAGGTTCCAGTAAAAAGATTCGAACCGAATCGAATCTCGAACATTTGCCTGGCCCCACTTTTAACCCTTTGAACCACCGTTTCCTGAAATGGTATCGCCTCTGTGTACACCTAAAGTAAAGCGGGAAACAAAATTACATAGTCAGCTCAAAATTTTAGCACATAATGTTGTTTCGTTAAATTGTAGACAATTCACTTTTAACTGCAAGAATTTTGTTTAGCTCCGGGCTCTGCAAATGTCGATTTTCGAATGGAATATAAATCAAGCAATAAATTTTATATCACCAAATGGAATCTGAAATCGAATTATATTCTGGTTGCGAACATACCAGAGGGTTATTTGACATTTGACAATATCTCATTAAGCGGTATGCAGCCCACTTTATTGACAATATGTGATTGCTGCGCAAAACCCACGCAATTCAAGAAATGTGTGTTAAATAAACATTACCTTGTCAACATAAATTGATGTTCATTTATTTATTTATTGATGTTTAAGGTCACATGCTTATGCACAACGTCTAATCGTGACCGTGACAGTTTTACGGGTGGAGGAAGCCAGGGTATCCAGAGAGAACCACCGAGCATCGACGAGCAACTGTCAGCTCCTCAAAATTCTAACGCTGTTCAAGCTCCGCACAGGATAAAGTGCCTTGCCCTAGGATACAACGCGGTCGTTCCGGACGCGGATTGAACTCAGGACCTCTAGCATAGAAGTCCAACAGTCTACCACTGAGCCACCGTGCTCCCTCGATGTTCATTTACGCTCCTCGGAGAATTAGAAACCCAGAGGAATTAGTGAAAACCAGAAACCTCATATGCATCATGGGAACGGTATTATTTTGCAAAGACGTTTTCATCTTGAAACAAGTTCATTCATCAGATGTCACAGTGCAATGCCCATATTACCACAGTTCACCATACATTACGGCCGCCGTGAACTGGTCACTTTCCACGGGTGGGCAATATTTCCACTGACGCAGTAATATTAGATTCCAAACACTAATTATATGAATAATCATCAAAAATTTAATTAATGAAGCACCGGGCAAAACTCGGTGCTTCATTAATTAAAATTTTCATGATGATGATTTTTATTACCTGGTAAACGCATGCGTGGACATAACTGGTCACGCGTGGATTACGACCAGTCCACGGCGATTGTGCTGTATAGTCGGAAATAGCGAAGTGCCAACATGAAAACTGAAATGAAAGGTGTTGCGCAATTCATCGGGTGCACTGTCACGTCGTCTTCCTTTATTTTACTGCATCACCGCCGATCCACCTTCCATACTTCCCAACGAGCTTTTTTGGTTCGAATTGGAGAAGACGGGAGATTTTTTCAGGATGATACAGCAATCCATATACCTTTGTATGGGAGAATATTTCACTCTTTCAAGGCAGTTACACACTCGACCCGATGCAATCTTTGCGCGCGATGCAATCTAGCAGTAATTCACGAGTTTCCATTCCGTTTGGCGTTTACAAATAGTGTTTTGCCTGTAGTTTGATCTTCACCGCCCAACAATGAATCAAGAAATTAAACTGAGCCCCGTGTTCAACGTAAAACATAAATCACTGAATGTGGTAGAGCACATTGGCTAATTTGTTAGAGTATTAGACTTCAAACCGGAAGGTCGATTGTTCGATCGTGATCCGTCCTATCTGCTCTGTCTTTGGGCAAAACATCTAATCCTGAATGTCCACGTGGGTTGTGGTGACGCTGTGTACTAAGGCGTACCGCATGTTGATAGTACGCTTCCCTTCAACCGCAGCTAACTATCCTGATGATGATGAGCCTGGCAGTTGCTCGCCGCTGCTCGGTGGTTCTCTCTGGGTACTCCGGCTTCCTCCACCGGTACAACCACCCGACGCTATTTGACATTGGCTGTTGAAAGTGTCCGCGGTGGCTCAATGGTAGACTGTTAGACTTCTATGCTAAAGGTCCCGAGTTCGATCCTCGTCCGGGACGACCCGCGTTGTGTCCTTGGGCATGGCACATTATCCCGGTTGCCTACATAGGGACACGATGACGCCGTGTAGTAAGGCGTACTGCACGTTGATGGTGCACATGTCTTCAACCGCTGTAACCCTGTTTGGGCGGAGCGTGAACAGAGTTAGAATGTTGAGGAGCTGACAGCTGCTCGTCGATGCTCGGTGGTTCTCTCCGGGTACTCCGGCTTCCTCCACCCGTAAAACTGCCACGGTCACGATTAGTCGTTGTGCATAAGTATGTGACCTTAAACGCCATTAAATAAATAAATAAATGTTGAAAGTGTCGATTAACTCCAACAAACAAACAAACATTGGTATTAGTGAAGTCAATATTTGGGACTTTTTTACAGTAAGGTTAAAATCTGAGGTATCACACTGTATCGAAACCTGAAAGAGGAAAACCTGTTAACGCACATTGATGTCAGAATATTGCACATCTAAATGTTGCCCGTAATACAGCAAAGAAAAGAAGTTTAACCAATTCAATCTTGTTTGACAGAATTCATCGAGCTCTGTCCAACAAGACTGAATTGGTTACATTCCTAGCTGCATTATGGGATAAATTGCTACTTGAAATTTCCGTATTTTTACATCATTGTAGATGGGTTTAATTACTAATCATGGTTGCAACGTTCCTTTTGTGCAACGTTTCTTTTGCACCCAGGGTGCAAAAACCGTTAAATCCCACCTCCTTTCCGTGCAACGCCAGGGTTTCGACGTATTAGGCTCCCATAAACACACATGCGCACTAGATTCTACACGGAGATAATGCGTTAGATATACTATTCCAAAAAAGTAGGGGATATCCAAACTGATGTTGATATTTTCGGAAAATGGTATTGGATACGCGTGGTTGGACACATCAATATGTTACCAAGTTTAGTGTGGATCATGAATGTCACAGGCCCGCGAACACTTCGTGCAGGTTTTTCGCACGAGCACCGCGTTAATGACTGTGGGGTACGTTTTGAAATTTCCATTTGTACTGGACGGGCTTTTTCGGAGGTCTCATCGTTCTTTTCTTGGTATAAACTCGTTCATCAAAAGTTTCTGGTCGAAACGTAACTTTTGAGGTATCCGAAGACTGACACGTGACGAACGTTTACGTGCCATTGGCATGTTGGAAGCTGACAACAGAAGACAGCAGTGACTCAAATTCCCAACGTAACTCAATCAGTGATTAGCAGGTTGTCGTCACGCTACCGCCACACAGGCAATGTAGATGACAGACGTCGGTCAGGTCGTCCAAGGGCGACAACTGCTAACCAGGATCGTTTCATCCGAACCACAGCATTACGTAACTGCCATCAACGTGCCTCAGAAATTGGACAGCAACTGCACCGGGCGACAGATGTGGGAGTCAGTGGTCAGACTATCCGAAATCACCTACACAGCTGGAATTTGTACGCTCGACGACCTCGAATAATCATACGTTTGACTGAACGTCACATCGCAGCAAGGCGTAATTTGTGTGGAGCACGACAGAGCTGGGACAATCGTCGGTGGAGTAACGCCATGTTTTCCGATGAATCGAGGTTCACTTTCGACTTTCACGACAGGCGAAGCAGAATGTGGCAGCGGCGTAACGAACGATACCATGCCGTAACCGTTAGGCAGCACGATCGTTTTGGTGGTGGAGCGGTTATGATGTGGGGAGACATAACCATGACAAGCAGAACAGCATTACATGCCATAGAGCGTGTCACAGGGCAGTACTACCATGACAACATGTTAGCAGTTCATGTGGTGTCATTTGCACGATGTCACTGCCGTCGATTCATTTTTCAAGATGACAGTGCAAGAACACACAGGGCCCGTGTCGCTACAGAGTTCCTCCAGGAACAGAACATCACTACACTTCCTTGGCCAGCACTAAGTCCAGACCTTTCACCAATCGAGCTCGTCTGGGATATTGCTTGGCAGGCGCCTCCAACAATGCTAACATCTTCCTACCAATGTCCAGGAACTCACCGCTGCACTGCAGGAAGAATGGAATAACATCAGTCAAGCTGATATTGGACGTTTGGTGAGGAGTATGCCACGTCGGATCCGCGCTTGTCTCGCGAACCGAGGAGGATTTACAAGGGATTGAGCTCTTGGACTGAATGTGGTAAATTCTCTGACTGACCGCCCATGTCTTCTACAGCTCAGTGCGTGGAATGTGTGCTTGTCAGACACCCAGCTATCGCTGAGATCATTCACCAGATGTCACAGCGCAATGCCTCAACTGTCTTTTTGATGAAAATATAAATATATTTCTTCACCTATCTCACTTTTATCAAATATCCCCTACTTTTTTGAATAGTATATTATGTGATAAAATGTATTTAATTCTTTCACTGTAGAACAAGAATGTAATGCTAAAGTGGGTTTAAGCCAGGAGAAACACGAGACCCAGGGTACTCGGCCAGGTAGTGGTCGAAGGCATTATCGGAAAAAATTGCATCCTTTTCTGGACTGGCAATACTTCCACATTTACCAGACCCAATGTCCTATGAAAGTGGGTCAGTTTCATAAGGCCTGTTTTATCTCTTCGCTATTTTTTTCTAAAATAAATGTTTTCCCCTTTTCCCAATAAATAATCAAAATTCCAATTCCAATTGTAGAAACTGGGATTAACACTTTGAACCATTGTAGTATCTTCTATATCAGTTCAATGGCAGCAACGAGAAGAGTCCATATTCTTTGTTTGGGGATAGTAGACCAATTAATATTTTCAACGTACTGCCTTGGGGCTGCACGTTGAAAATATTGATTGGTCTACACCACACCTTCACTCAAAAATCAACCCACTTAAGGAAATTACGCAGTATCATGTTACTAGGCCGGAAAAGCGGCCTCTGGGGTTCAAAGGGTTAAACTATTGAATCAGATCATTATTGGAGTATTTGGATTTCCAACTTCTGGCAGAAACTGCGTTTAGCAATCATCTTTATCTTTATCTCTACAACCAGAAAGTCCAGTAGTTTTTTAACAGTATATACCAACGTTTTTGCTTCTACGTCACATGACTTGCTGCAAAACACACAAAGTGGGTTACTCTTGAGAAATATATGCAGTTCATTTCATCGAGACATTTTCCACGTAACGAATTTCGATTAGGCCAGTTCCCCATACAACCGATTCCACCAGATAAGCGAAACGGCCAGATTCATCCAGCGTTTTTCATAAAAAGCATCTTTCAGATTTTGTTATGTTCTTCAATTTTTTTTGTCTCCAAAACATATCTTATTTCATTACCTATGTTTCCCGGCATTAAAAAATTCAAACGAATAAAAAAAAATAGAAAAGAAAACGTTTTCAGAACAAGCTCTCATAAAAAAATAACATTTGGTTCGGGAAAAAGAAAAAAACCCTGATCCAAGTAAATATGCAATTTCAAAATACTACCAAACTTACTTCCAGGAAGAGGAGGTTGTCGCATAACCCCACAGGTCATATTGATTCCCATGCATGGTTTGGCTTTAAACTGATATGCTTTAAAATATACACCGCAAGCTGGACTACTAAAACTGTTACAACTGTAGCATCTCAAACAATCTGAAAAATTGTAAACAAACCTTGGGTTCAATACTATATTCCTGTACCACAATTTGCATAAGAAAATGCATACAATCATGACATCGCGACACGCGAATGATTTCCAGTGGGAAATCCAACCAATAGGATGTTTAGTCTGTGCCTAGTGGAATTTCGAGCCAGGCGGAACATCGATTTATTACACGCCTGTTCTAAGTAATCCCTATCCACACCAACACGAAACCGTGCGGAAAATGAAAATCTGTTCCACACATGTGCGGAACGGAAATCTTTGACGGACTATTTTGAAATAGAAGCGAAATTTCACTGAAATTTTCTACAAATCGTGCAGCGTAATTACAATTCGAATCGCTAGCGATAGCTGAAAATCATCCCCGGAGTTCAAATGTGTTCTATGTGCCAGTAGGCACATAGAACACATTGGAACTCAGGGGACGAAATAATAACACGGGTTTCCCTCGCAAATTTGGTTGACGATAAAATGTGTTCTTTTTGTTGATAGTTGTCAAAGAATTGCTGAGTGTCCTTCTAATAACTGTTTTTATAGACGTGAAGGCGTGTAATAAACGCAGAACGGTACACGCGTGTGAATGGGTTAATCGACATGGTACTTGTGCCATCGCGGAAGAATAAAACTCGAGGCCTAAAAAAAAAAAAATAAATAAAATAAAACTCGAGGCCTGAGGACTCGAGTATTATCCTTCCACGCTGGCACTCTTGCCTTTTCGATTAACCCATTCATACGCATGTGTTGTTCTGTGTATCTTTTATCTGGAAGTCAAAAGCTCACATACCTGCGCTTTTGATATCATTTGTTTGAAATATACAGTAGATATACAGGGTGCAGCAAGTGTTTTTGTGGTGGTACCAACGATTATCTCGGAGTGAGCCCGAGAAATATATCTTAGTATTTCTAGGAACGTGTTTTCGCGACTGGAAACAAACAATTTTCGTGCCTGCAAGTGAGATAATCGTTAGTATCCAGGCATATATACTAGATTCTATTTTATTATGCGCGCTTCAGAAAAATAATGCCGTCGACGAATCATTCAAAAATCGATCATCTGATAGTTGTCTAACCTTTCTTCTCTTGTGTGACGTCGGCTCTTTAATCTGAAGACCCATTAATCCAAAGGTACGTTACTTCAAAGGATCGATAATTCGAAGATTCAGTACGCCGAGGCATCTGTATTCGAACGACCCATTCCTCTGAAGGGTCCGATATTCTGACGACCAAATCACCTGAAGGTTGGATATTCCGATAGCCCAATACTTCAAATATCCTTATATTCCGAAGGTCCGATATTCCCATGCCCCAATAGTTCGAAAATCCAATACCCCAAAGGTCTGATTCTTCGAAGGTCCAATACGCCGAAGATCCGATAGTGCGAAAGGCCGATACTCAGTCAGTTTTGTAGACCAGCGGAGTATCATACCTTCGGAGTATCAAGACGTCGGACTATTGAACTCTCGGAGTATTGAGACTTCGGAATATCGGGCCTTCGGAAATCATACCTGTGGAGACTCGAACCCTATAAGTATTGCATATTCGGAGAATTGGGTATTTAGGCCTTCGGTTTACTAATACCTCGGCATATTAGACCGTCATAAAATAGGATCTTAATGTGGCAGTGTTAAAATACTAAGTTTCGAGAATTTTTATATTTCAGGTATATCACAGTATTATAATTTACAGGTCTCAGTATTTATTATGAATTACAGAATTTCATTTCTTTTCAGTAGCACTCCATTCCAGCCTTGATTAGTTAAAGTGTTAATATTACAGGTATCATACTGAATGCAGATTACAGAAGGTTAAATTTCTTTCCAATTCAATTACAGGTCACCAGATTTTCTCTTTAGTATTTTTAGATACCATGCTTCACTCACTGCATGCACTGAACACTAATCAACTCCTATCTCATTGGATAATCCCTTTGATGTTCAGCTTTAAATTCCCAGACCAGCAGTGTGATGTCCCATTCTGTGACCTGTTGAAACTTTGCTGTGTACAATTATAATCTGTGAATCAAAATTTGTTTTAAAAGTTGTGTGGGAAATATAAGTGGAACTAAATGTTGTGTTGTGTGTTTCTTGAACTATTCATAAGGAAGGAAAAGGAATCGGATCTGAATTCGGAATATGCAGAGTTCTTAAGAATGTTACATTGGCTAGATTGTGAATTTTGAAATCTACAGTTTAAAAATTGGAAATAAATGAACCTACGTAAAAAATTCTATTCCGCCTGTCACTGTCCGTTCCGGTGGGCTAAGGCGGGTACATTAAGAATATTTGACTTTCGGTGATATCAGTACCTTGTATTGCTGGGCCGTCGGAAGAAAGGTTCGTAACCTCTTGTGTATGCTGAGTCTAAACAGAAGCAACGTGTCTTAGTTTCCAAGTATTTCCCAGAAAACGTTCAAAATGCGTGGAAACTGTTTTAGAATGAACAATTACTAAGGATAGCAGGGGGAGTCACGCATAAAACTTCCATACACCGAGGCACATAGATGGGTCGTTCGAGGCATGAAAACTGAGGAAACAGGGGTATGTGCAAATATTTTCTCCAGAGTTTTTGAATGTCCTCATGGAAATAGAAGGCTTATAAATCACTTCTATGGTCTGTAATTAATCTGAAAATATTACAATACCAGTGTGGGTGGGAGGGGGTGGGGGTATTGAGGTTGAGGTTGATCTCAGTTAGGAGTCGGAACCTATGTTTTTGAGGAAAAAAATGAAAAAATTATGAAAATTAATTGGCGATTTTTATGAATAGCGCTGGTCTATATTGACCGTTACGATGGGTAAAGGGTTAACACTAAATGTACCTTAAAAATGCTATCACAGGGCACTTGGCTCAACATCGCTCTCTAACTAATGGGACTAATGTTTTATCGCTCGGACGAACATTTCATTTGATAACATAACATTTATGGCCATTTCATTGGTGATTTATATCCTTTTCCTCAATATATTTTCTTGAAGTACATGAACACTCATTGTAGAACCACTGACAACGCTTGAATAGAGTTATCTTCCATGGGACAAGGCAGCTTAAAACTCTGGAATGGTCTGAACTGAATGAAACAGATCGACTGGGCTTCACTTGCTGACTTTTCATTGAACAGAGTGGTCTAAGGGAAGGGGGGGGGGGGGGATCACAAAAACTGAAACGGAAAGAAAAGAAAAAAACACGTCCCCCCAATTTATAGTCAAATATTGAAACGCACAAGCGCTCGGGCCACCAGCAGTCTAATTATGTATGGAACTGGGCGCCGTTATGGCCTGGAACCAATCTAACCTTTAAATGGTCCATCGCCCATGTTTTGGTTCACTCGTCTATCTACGGTTCACTTTTTCGGTCAACTGTATATTTCAGACGACTGAATCTGAACAACATAATGAACATTCGTTATCTTTGAATCGGTGCAAAAAATGTTGCTCAGTCGAAACTTGATTTGACCGAATTTTTTATGACACTACCATTTTAACCCTTTACCTGACATGAAAAGCAGACGACACTTGCAAAAGAAATTCTTGAATAACTATTATTTTCATTGTTTTGTCTCAAAAACATAGGTTATGACCCCTCATTGGAACGAGCTCGACGAGCTCGTTCCAATGAGGGATCATAACCTATATTTTAGAGACAAAGAATGAAAAAAATAATGAAAATTAATAGGCGATTTTTGAGAATAGCTGTGGCCGGTTTTGGCCGTTACGATAGGTAAAGGGTTAAATGAAGACTCACCACAGCCCTAGTTTTATGATGACGCCACGCAGTTCTATTAATTGTGTAAATCTCTTGATAGTTTGAATGCGTATTGATTGGAATACCTATGACTGGAATTCGAAGGAACATCTGTGAGTTAAGGGGCATCACATTACATCAACGGTAGTCTATGCGCACACTCCACGAAAAGGGGGGTGGGGGTGGGGGGCAAATAACCCATAACGGCATCGAATTCCCAACAGAATCAGACTGGTGACCTGAGAGCTTGTGAAACGCGTTCAGTGAATGAGGCCTGGACAGAACTGGTTCCAACCTAATTTATGGGACGAGGTTCGTAAATTTCATAACAAACTGGGGACGAGTTGATTCTATTTATCATAGAATCCAAAAAGACTTGGGTCCAGCGAATCACACATTTTCGATTCGTATCGAATCGGGTCTACCATTCCAAATCGAATCAAAAGTCAAATCGAATTGGGACTGTAAACCTGATTTGTTCCGATTGTGATAACCCACGTCCCGACTTAAAGATCCTTGGCCCACGTCCCGACTTACGAAATACAGTCGCCGTGGAATCGTCACTTTCCACACAGTGTATTCCATACAGTGGTTCCCACTTAATTGTATACCCGTGTGTAACATTGTTAATTGAACATACTTGTCAAACACAAAACCTTCCCCGTTACCTTTGCACAAATCATACCTGTTAATTGCGTACAGGCTATAGAGTAAAATCCATGTTAACCGTTTACCTAACATAACGGTCAAAACCGGCCAGCGCTATTCTCAAAAATCGTCAATTAATTTTCATTACATTTTCGATTTTTGTCTCAAACACATAGGTTATGACACATCTTTGGAACGAGCTCGTCGAGCTAGTTCCAATGAGTGGTGATAACCTATGTTTTTGAGACAAAAAAATGGAAAAAATTAGTTATTCAAGAAATTTCAAGAAGTGTCGTCTGCTTTTCATGTTAGGTAAAGGGTTGACAAAATAAAATATATTGTAATCTACTGAATAATCACAAACTCCCCATCTTTACAGCTATCTTTTGCCTCAGTGCTTTCAACAAAAACACTTAATGTATTTTATCTTATAATCAACATGCATTTTGTCTATATTTACTCCGCAACTATCGTGTATCCGACCCCCTGATACAGATGTTTGTATCAGGGAGTCGGATACAAGCACGTTCCTTTCGCGTGAGTTCCATTTTTTTCTTTTTGTTCATCTGTGCGAATAAATAGTTCGTTATATATTCGTCTACATTCTTGACTTATCCCCAATATATTGTAAGATAAAATGATTATTACCATTATGTAGACGTACAAAATATGTATCCGGTTTTTCGACTCGTAGTGATCTGCCCTTAGAACCCGGAGCTCGACTCGGATACATATTTTGTACATCCACATAGTGGTAATAATCTCTATATATCATGTTTGACAGAACCATTTAAGCTCTGTCAAACAAGATATAACAGAAAAATACCCAGTCTATCATTAAATTGTTGTAAAATTACTGAATTCGAATTAAGCTTCATGTTAATTTATTTTATACCATGATAACCTATTTTACAATATATAAAAAGCCTATTACATAAATTTTAGCTTTTCACACCAGCCGTGGTGAACACGCCATCAATGGGATTTCAATAGTTAAAATGTACACCTACAGTGGAACAACACCCAAGTTGACCTTTGGTGACCTTGACCTGGAGGCAAACTTGTCTGTAAATTTATCGCTCATCGCATCGCGAAGAGTGAAAGGAAAACGGCAATTATTTATTACGTTTTTAAATGCGTATGCCTCATAAGATACCAAAAATTAACAAACTTGCGTTGTCTCATGTAAATAAAGCATCCATAACTCGAAATAGTATGTTATTAAAATGAAAAAAAGCCCCGTGATTTTCGCGTTTCATTTTCCATTTCGTTTCGGCGATAAAATTAACAGCGGAAGTACCGCCCACCGGTGCTCATGTAAACAAAAACAGATTCGCACGTGTGTATATCAGCTGCTCAGTAAAATCGAGCAAAAAATAATAGCGACTCCTAATAATCTGACGATCATGGTATGAATAAAATATATCCAAAGCAGCTTGGTGTACCAATGTTCACCACTCGTGGTGAACATTTGGTACACCAAGCTACTATGGGAATATTCTATATATATTTCACAGACAAGGTGTAGTGCTGTATGTGGAGATTTCACCCAGGCACGTTGGGTTGAGAGTTAAGTCTGGGATTCAAGTGGAATCAAGATAAAAAAAGTGTTCAGTGTCGACAGGATCAAAGGTGGGATGATCGAGAATTGGGTTGCAAGCAACCATCCGCTCATCGAAACAAGAAGCTTTAATCTGTAATATGAAATTCATTTCTGCAGAAAGTATTTAAACCATAACCTAACACATGATTCTGCGATATATGCCAAACTGCACACAGAACATAAGTTCCGGTACGTCAGTGGAACAGCGTCATTCCTTTGAAAGCTACCCCTTGGTAGCAAACAAGTCTTGATTGCCAAGGAAAACATATCGATAAGCCCATTCAGGTTGTGTCAGGTAAAGAAAGAATAATTTTTGTCTGCAGATTAATAATGTTAAGACTGCTTAGAAATTATCTTTGCGGAAGATTGGATAAATTCACAGCAACGCAAGTCAAGTGCCAAGAAAATAGTGACGACCTGAATACTGATGGCGCCGATCACTGAAGAACACGTCATGATGTCAAGTTTACACAAGAGGTGACACAGCAGGAAATTGATAAACTGTAATTGAAACGGATTCAGATTGCCTCTCCAAGAATGACGTGAAATATTTTGCATTTGTGTTAATGATTTGTTCACGTTGATTTTCGAAAGGCTAATGGGAAACAAGCGTAATATCTGGAAACCCATTATTCCCCTCGACCGATTCCCGTATATTTGTGCCGTTCCTATTTTGTCTGTCCCTTCTTCTTCGTAACCTAGTGTTGTTTGCGAGTGGAAGTGAATAGTCGCGTTGCCGGGGGGGGGGGGGGGCGGTGAGGGGTGGGGGGAGTGTTCTCGAACCCCAACATTTTCTACAAATGACAGCCTTAAAAACATTCACGTCCGAAAGCCCTTAAACTCGTTCATGTATTGTCAGCCTGAAGGGGTGGGGGGGGGGGGGGGGTGTACTCGAACCCCAACATTTTCTACAAATGACAGCCTTAAAAACATTCACGTCCGAAAGCCCTTAAACTCGTTCATGTATTGTCAGCCTGATATTTCTTTGGCCATTTTACTATGTTTACACCACAACTCAAATTTTCTTCAATGAACACTGCCTTGGCAGTGGATTATCAGATGATGTTATTTTTCCATGAATACCAGTTGATCATGTGACATTCGAACATCACGCATTGATATTACGCACTACATTCGTTTTTCCAGAATCTATATTTACATTCCGTAATTTCTGTTGTATTTTAGGCACTATGTTGACAGTTTGCGGGAACTATTTTGTATCAAAAGTTACGTTGTTTTGTTTCTTTTTTAGGAATACACCTTGGCCGAATTATGGTTAGTCAAGGCGGTGCCTTGTAGATAAGCGAACTCGATATGCTGTTTGGACATAAAATAATTATGTTTTTTGAGAGACGTTTCGCAAAACTCACAATTGGACAATGCGACAATGAATAGTGATATGCCGCCCAGTTTCTACCTGATTTAATTTCGAATGTCGATGTTGCTCAGTCCCTTGCGACAACACCCTACCTTGATTTGATTAGTCAGATTTTACTACGCAAATCCCACTATTAGCATGTCCAATAGCAAGCTCTCGGGACACCAGTCTAATGTTGTTAGGAAGTCGACGCTGCTATGGGTTGTTTGTAAGATTGCACGTTGAAAAGATTGATTAGCCACCCTCCAAGTACCGGATATAGACTCTTCCAGTAGATGGCTCTGAACTGCGATGGAATATATAATCAAGTTCCAAAGGGTTAACCCTTTACCCAACGTAATGGCCAAAACCGGCCAGCGCTATTCTCAATAATCGCTAATTAATTTTCATATTTTTTTTTCATTTTTTGTCTCAAAAACATAGGTTATGACCACTCTTTGGAACGAGCTCGAAGAGCTCGTTCCAAAGAGGGGTCATAACCCATGTTTTTGAGACACAAAATGAAAAAAATTAGTTATTCAAGAATATTTTTTGTAAGTGTCGTCTGCTTTTCATGTTAGGTAAAGGATTAAACACACTGACAAATTGAAAATTATGCTGTTGTCAACATAAATTGCATGCATACCTTTCAAGGAGATCTTTGCGTAATATTCATCAACTAAGCTCGAGGTATTAGTAAAACTGAACAATCTGGCCACGTGCACTTTCTGACGCGCAGCCGCATGATGGCGAAGTTCTACAACACGGGGCAGCTCATTCATATTCGGAAATACCGACAAAGAGATTGGTAAATGATTTCAACTGATTTCCACACGACGAAATAGTTTTTTCAATGAAGAAAAGGCACTAACCCAGATATAATCAGTGGACTAACAACAGCGGATTTAGATGCCTCTGGGCTCCAATGCTACGTCTTCTCAGGGTGTGTGTGTGTCGGGGGAGGGGTTGTAAAGGAAAAAAAACTTTCTTGAAAAAACTTAAGATCCCATTTAAACTCTTGGCCGTAATACTTCGCCTGGTTAGCCTATTGGATAATCTCCCGCTGAAAACGAATAACATTTAGGTGCCGTCACTTAAACACCCTGTTCATTATTCTTTCACGTATCACCCAATTGACAAAAATGTCAGGGTGTAGCGTTGCGCATACAAAACGTTATGATTTACAACCAAGTCAGCAGATATTTGAATATGTGACATCCACCTTGAATATGTATTTCACTCACGTCCCTGCAAAAAAACAAAAAAACAACAATAACTGAAAGTGGACATTCCCAGGCGGATGCAGTACTAAAATTCCCTTTACATGGAAGATGGCAGATAGACAGCCAAATGTGGTGGTTTTATCTCTCTTTGGTATTACCTACTTTGTTACAAACACCTTGGCTTACCATAATGTCTTATGGCTTACCATCGTCTACCACAGTATTTTTTCATGAGGGTTGTCAAGTTGTAAACACTTTCGTCAAAATTATCAATTATTATTAAATATGCATGAAAAATGTTTTTGTCAGTAATGTTGGAGTTCACCAGATCGTAATATTATTGGGAAAGGTAACGCTGAAAATATTTTAACGATCACATGCGCATAAGCGGCGTGTTTACGTTTCTGATAGCACCAAATTAACACACCCAAAGTAGCAAGGAAGTCCACCAAATCTCGGTAATCTTCTGTTAATAATGGCTCATTTTAAAAAATATTTCGGGAATATAAAATTAAAAAACAGAACACAACAGGAGTGAAGTACGAGGGAATAGAATTAGCATCGGGATGGGAGAGTTCCTGTATTTCATGTGCTCCGAGGACACGCGTGAAATACAAGAAAAACTCCCAACCAGAGTGGTTGATTCCTGCCCCACGTACTGTACCCTCTTTGTGTTGTGTATTTGTATCACGATTCAGCTGGGGGGGGGGGGGGGTGGGGTGGGGGGGGGGGGGGGGGGGTGGTCGCGTTGCGGTAACCGGTTCTCGTCAGATCACCGAAGTTAAGCTATGTCGAGCCCGGTTAGTCCTTGGATGGGTGACCGTCTGGGCGATCGATTCGGCCTCCCGCGTTGTGTCCTTGGGCAAATCACTTCACTCCCATTGTCTACATGGGGGCACGATGACACCATGTACTAAGGCGTACTGCACATCGATGGTGCGCATGTCTTCACCCAATCTAACCCTGCCTGTGCTACAGTGCGGAGTTACGATATTAGGGGAGCTGGCAGCTGCTCGTCGTTGCTCAGTGGTTCTCTCCGGGTACTCCGGCTTCCTCCACTCGTAAAACTGTCACCGACACGATATGACCTTGGCTGTTAAGGTGTCGTTAAACCCTAGTAAATAAATATTACGATTCAGCTTGAATTAAATGAATGAGGCTTATATTTTTTTAGAAAAATATCGCCATCGACAGCTTGTTTACATATAGAATTTTCACATAGTATATATATAATACATAATAATATACTCAAATGTTCACCATGAGTGGTGAAGTGGTGTCAACCGCGAGCCTTCGGCCTTTAACACCACTTCACCACGAGTGGCGAACATTTGGTACACTAAGCTACTTTGGGTATATTTTATTTATACCATAATCGTCAGATTATTAAGAGTCGCTACTATTTTTCGTTTTTACTGAGCAGCAGACGAACATATGTGCGATTCTGTTTTTGTTTACATGAACACCGGTGGGCGGTACTTCCGCTGTTAATTTTATCGCCGAAACGAAATGGAAAATGAAACGCGAAAATCACGGGGCCCTTTTCATTTTAATAACATACTATTTCGAGTTATGGGTGCTTTATTAACATGTGACAACGCATGTTTGTTCATTTTTGGCATCTTCTTAGTTAAACGCAGTTAAAACGTAATAAATAATTGCCGCTTTCATTTCACTCTTCGCGAGGCGACGAGCGATAAATTTAGACACGTTTGCATTCAGGTCGAGGTCACCAAAGGTCAACTTGGATGTAGTTCCACTGCAGGTGAACATTTTAACTATTGAAATCCCATTGCTGTCGAGTTCAAAACGGTTGGTGTGTAAAGCTAAAATTGATGTCATAGGCTTTTTATATTTTGTAGAATAGGTACTCATGGTATAAATGCTTGCTTGACACGGTTTTGTGTCGATGCAATTCATTCACGTTATAACGTCACCCAGATGAGTAACGATCAATCAGATGCGTTCTTACACGTAGGCCTGATTCCATTCGTTGTGTACCTAGAAAATTTCTCAATGCCCGTATTGTACCTGGTAACGTTGAATACACATAGCAATCCTGGTATAATGATCCGAACTTTCTCAGTTAGAGGTAACCTCCGAAATGTTTCTCAGTCGAGACTTAAGTTGACCAAATATTTCATGAAAGAATGAGAACTCACCACAGATATAGTTTTGTGATTACCCTCTGTACTTCTTCCATAATTGTGTTAAAATCTTCAGGGTAAATTAAGTATTTATTGATTGGAATATCTACAACCGGAGGACGAAACAATATTTGTACAACGTCGTGAGTAAAGGAACATCAAGTTATATCAACGGCCGTTTGCGCGCAAACTTCATAGCCCATAACAGCGTAGAATTTCTTATAGAATTAGACTGGTGGCCTGGGAGCTTGGGATCACTTCAGGCACTCAGAGCACCAGTCTAATTCTGTTACGAATTCGACGCTGTTATGGCATGGAAGCAGTCTAGCACTTATATAGCCCACCACTATGTTTACATTCAAAATATTTTAGTTGATTCGCTTTTCCGACCACCTGACATATTACAAACAATTGAATATAAAATATACCAGAAACAGTCATTTTTGTGAATCAAAGCTAGAAATATTGCGCAATCAAGACTTGATTTGGCCGAATTTTTGACGACATTACTGTTAGGAATGAGGACTCACCACAGTCGTAGTTTTATCACACCGCATAGTTCCACTATATTGTGTTAATATCTTGATGATTTCAATGCGAATTAAATACTTATTGAGTAAACAAACATGACATAACATCGCCGTATTCCTTACAGAATTAGTCTGGTGGCCTGAGAGATTAGGGTAACGTTTGTCCTGTGGAAGGTTTGAAAATTACCCAACCATCCACGAGGCACAAGGCTACGGGAAGCATCTGAGGGCAAGGGGAGGGATATCAAAAACAACACTCTGGGTATGAGTTCAGACCGATGGTTTATAACGTATCATAAATTGTGTTATTACACGCCTGTTCTATGAAATCCCCATCTACAGCAGCACTAAACCATTCGGAAAATGAAAATCTGTTGCACCCATATGTGCGGAACGGAAATAGTTGACGGACTATTTTTAAATAGAAGCGAAAATTCACTGGAATTTTCTGCAAGTCGTGCAACGCAATTACAATTTGAATCGCTAGCGATAGCTGAAAATCGTTCACTGAATTCCAATGTGTTCTATATGCCAGTAGGCACATAAGACACATTGAAAGTCAGGAGACCAAATAGTAACACAGGTTCCCCTCGCAAATTTGCTTGGCGATAAAATGTGTTCTTTTTGTTGATAGCCGTCAAATGAATTGCTGAGTGTCCTTTTGGTAATTGCTTTTATAGTCGTGAAAACGTGTGATAAACACGACACGCTTGTGTGAATGGAGAAATCGACATGATACTTGTGCCATTGCGGAAGGATAAAACTCGAGGCCTACGGCCTCTCCTTCTGTCCTCCGTACTGGCACTCGTGCAATATCGATTCACACATTCACACACGCGCGTCGTTCTGTGTATATGTGACACTCAATAGCGTTAATTACATATAAAGCTTTAGAAGTCATCCCGCTGGTTGTATAGCTTCTTTGTTTGGTGATTATCGAAACTGTGTGCACCAAATTTTGTCCCTGAAATTGTATTGGGGTTAGGGGGGCTGTAGAAAATTTGCTGACGTCATGTCCCACTTTTCGGTTTAGCCCTTTTTACATTCACCCACCACTTTGTGCAATTTTTTCTACTGCCATTTTCAGACATCCACCCCCGTTTCCCCGTTGAAATTACGAATTGCTTTGACAAACATCATAATGGGTATGGAAAGAAGTACAGTTTCCTGATTAGTTTCATTCCACCAGTGATTCCAGGTACTGTTATACATTTTTATTACCCAGAAAGGTTAGTTTCACTTCCTGTTTGCAAAATGAGGCTTCCAAAATGTTAAAAATCTCATCCAGAACAGGTCAATGTCCAGAAAAGTATAAAAGTAGTAGTGTAGAGGCAAAGTGACCCAGTTCTGCCGGTGGCCTGGATGTAGCCGGGTGGACGACGTCATGTAATTAAAAAGTTACATAAGGTAATTAACATGACGTCACTTAATTAATATTTTTTTAATCACTTTAATTAATAACTGTTGCGTAATTAATTTTAATTTAGGACTGTTGCATAATTAATGTAATTAATGAGTGTAATTAGGGTTGATTATAATAATTAGTACATTAATAAATGAATTAATAATGTTTACGTCGATTTGTACATATTTTTTTTTAAAGTCATAATTTGGGATAGATATTATTAGATAAAAAATAATATATTTAAAAATAATATTAACGTATTGGACATATATATGAATCCTATCGACTGACTCTGACCTGCACACATGCTAAGGTAAACACTGCATTGTGTCTGCATATATTGGTGTAATTAAAAACCAATGAAATCTCGTTAAATCAATTTTTTTTCAAATGCGAACTACAGCACGTGAGTGACAGATGTTGAGGTAATAAAATCCATTATAACATTTTAATGACCGGTCATAATCTGTCATAAATATCGTTAGACTGGACATGCTATCATGTATTTAAAAATCAATGAAATCTCATTATAATGATGATCTCATGTGACAGATTTGTCTTGCTTTAACTGAAGGCGTGTAAAGATAACGACTCCATTGTGGCTATTTTTTTTTAGATTTAATAACTTGGCATGATTCTTACATATTAATAACACAAGTTTATCCTTCTCGTTTTTATGGAGGTCGTAAAACTCTCATAGACCAAGGTATTCTGATTTTACGTCTCACGCGATAAAGTAATTTTTTAATCCGATGACCACATGAACAAATAACATTTTGGTTATTGAAAAGCGTGCGTGGTTTTTTTTGTCCGCTATAAAGCCCGACGATTCGAACCTCACTCTCATTAGAACTGGGTCAGAGAAGTCAACATGGCAAGCTATGAATGTATTATTATTTCTAGAAGTACACTTATCAACGATACGCCATTCCTGGAGCCGACAGCGATCGACTATACTTCCGTGAAAAGCTATGAGTGAACCAAGAAGCAGCGACCTGATGAAGAATTTGCATTAGCATTAAAAAAGTGGTGGTCAGAATCGCTCCCCCGTGAAGGAACAAGAAAAGAAACTTAAAGACTACCCTTTTGTTGAGGCTGCCAGACGTCCCTTTGGGGAGATCCAGTATAAAAATCGACCTAAACACTGCTTCAATCTTCCCATACACATGCAGGAGGAAGCACTTTTAGGGCCAAGGTTGGAAATACCGTTAACAGTCGAAGACGATTGGCATAGTGAATTTTTCACCGAGGCAGAGATGTCATTAACAGTTGAAGAAGATTGGCAAAATGAGTTCTTCACCAAGGCGGAGATGGGAGAAAAAAAATAGCTTTCTATGGAAAGCAAAAAACGGCCCTTTTCGGGGCCACCATAATCTTAAAAAGAGTTGTTTTGTCACAAACACACACTTTTTTCAACCAATCAGACACCTCCATTATCCCACTCCCTCATCACCACACCCCTGTAACCCCTCACAATACCTAAAACTTTCATGAACTCCCCTCCTCCAGCCCATCCAATACCAAAAACTTTTGGAAGCCTCTCCCCTCTCCCCCACCCCTCACAATAGCTAAATTATTTTGAACCCCAGTCCAGTTCTCTAAATGTAATGGGCATGTCAGGCCCCGTATACCCCGTCCCCACAATTTTGAGCAATCAAATTACCCCAATTAGTCTACTCTCACAACATACTGCACTCTTAACCTTTAGTTACTGTGAGGTAGTCCCCCTAATAAATAGCGTATATTCATTTGATATATATATATATATATAAATAATTTTCGTTAAGTAATTCATTTTTTCTTCCACAAGACACTTCTCAAAAAAACAAAATGGCAGATCAGTTTGACAGAAATACATGTATCAATTTATTCATGACTGTCTGTCGGTTATCAAAACAGCCCTTAGGTGTTTAACAGTTAATTGTGGACCCGTGCGTTTAAACATGGCAAATTCAAGTAATGTCCGGCCATCATTTTCTCAAAGTTGATGACAATAATCGCTTTTAAAAATAAAAAAAAAACACTAAAATTTGGGTGATAACACTATGGCCTGTGTTTAATCATAGAAAAATCACACCCACGCTATCGTGTTTTACCAACCTGTATGTTTTATTTTTGAACGTTTACTGAAGAATAACCCACCCATCTAAGTAAAAGCATGAAATAGCTACTATTATCCAATTACCCATGAGGGGGAGGGGTGGGCTGTAGCATTGTATACTATGGCGTACTACCTTCTGCCAATGATAACCCTGTGTAGAACTTTGACAGTTGTTTGCCTTTGCATGATGGTTCTTTCTGGATTGCTCCAACTGTCGTTAAATAAATAAATGAAAAAACTACAATTCTATAATAACAGGCCAAGCCCCCCCCCCCCACTTCTTCGTTTTACATGTTTTGTGAGGGGGGAAATCAGCAGTACTTTCACCACCTCCCCCTCATTTTAACAGTTGAAAAACGCTGTTACTCCATCAAAAAATGGTAAAAGGATACGCGATTCTGTATTAACCACCCAAAAGTGCAAAACTTGGGAAAATATAACCCACCTGGAGCTGCACCAAAGCTAAGTACACTATTCGAACTCATGCATTGTGTCCTTGGGCAAGGTAATTAACCCTGATTATCCACATGGGGGCACGATGATGCCATATACTAAGGTGTAATGCACGTCGATGATATGCATCCAACCTGTGTGACAGTGCAGATTTACGACATTGGTGAGATGACAGTTACTCGTCGTTGCTCGGTGGTTCTCTTCAGGCATTCTGGTTTCCTCTACCCGTAAAATTGTCATGGTTATGATTAGCCATCGCGCATAAGTATATGACCTTAAACACCAATAAATAAATAATTATAACTAGGATTTTAAATCTTTTAAGACCTGAATAATTTATAAATCGGCACATGTTATTTGATTTTAGCCAGTGGATTGACAGTGACTTCTGAACTTTGAGCTGGAGGACTCTGTGTTTATTTAGAATAAACTGCAAACTTTTAATTATACCTTGAACTTGATGTCCGGGTGTAATGAAATAGCGTATTTTCTGCAGACATTCTGTTAAATTCTGACATAGATTTGTTCGTGTAAACGCAGCTGGTTTACAGACCCGTACATTTTTTTTTTCAATTGAGTAAAAATATTTGATAGTTACTGATGTAACACACCGATTAGCATGTTTAATGGATCTAACTACACCAGCCTGACCTACCCTTTGCCCACCATGATGACAACAAACGTTTCAATTGATTCTCTCTCTCTCTCTCTCTCTCTCCATCCTCACCAACTGATACAGTATGGATGGAAACTAATTGCATTCAAGCTGTTGTTTTTTCTAGTTTTTTTTTACTACCCCCTTACAGAGCAAATTGAAATGAAATCTGATTCATTGAACCATATTACAGCATATGTGCTAAAACGATTATTTTTGTACAAAGCTCAAGACCTTTCCCTCACAAATACCTATATAAAAACAAGATAATACGCAAAAATGCCTTGTGTACCAGCTTTTTGTTGATAAAATATGTCCTGTATAAATTCCCGAATATTATTAATGTACCTGATTAATAACAGCCAAATTTTGCTTAAATTCCATAAATTACGTATATTTTCTGAAGTTGGGGAATGTCAAACTTGTCAAGAAAGGCACTCTGTAGTTTAGGAGACACCACAAATAAAACAATGAAAAAATCTGAGATATATTGCATTTATTTAAATATCAATATTAACCAGAGGTCGAAACTAATCAAATTGATTAATATTAAATTACAAATGAATATGAAATTTGCAGTAAAATGAACACCGATATATGCAGCTATTCGGAATGACACCCTATTGGTGAGAGTTTTCGTTTTTGGTCCAGTTTCATGCTTATTGATTAGAGTTTCCACAAAGTCTATTCCACTTTCGCAGTCTTTTCCAGTGGATTTTCTTTAAAGACTGATCCATCGCAGCTTTGCAGAGATATTGTTTTCTGGAAGGAAAAAAGTCCATACAGTCTTTATTTCTGATCAGGCCCCTTGGCATATTTTGATCTTTGAGGATGTTTGTCAAAATTTTCCAGCCTGTTGGTTGAAAATCTTTTCTTTTTTCACAGCAGATTATTTATTAGATCACACATATTGGAGCCCGAAATTTGGGTAAAACTTTTTGCCGGTAAAAAGGATGGTAAGTGAATAAAAACTACGTTTTAAAGTACTAAATGTACCTCTAAATGTGTGAAAAGCGTTTCATAAGGAAGCTTACACAATGATAAGTATACAGAAAGAAGATTAAGTATTGTTTGTTTTATTGTAGACTATTTACACGACAAAATAGATCATTGTTTCATCGACACTGATCGACACGCCATTTTGTGCTTGGAAAACAACGATTTTGCTGAGGTGCACAACGGGGTGAATATTATCATACTTGCTCGATGGAGGTGTAGCTAATTTTAGATGTTTCTGTTCACCACGAGGGGATTTAACAGAAAGTGTTTTTGAAGAGAAACCATTTATAATTTGAAAATAGTCTACAATAAAACAAATAATACTTAATCTTTGTTTTATATTGCACATGCTTCATTAAATTGTCACTTCACACTTTCAGAGGTACATTTAGTAAAACAGTTTTTATACGCTTACCATCCTTTTTACTGGCAAAAAGTTGTGTTCAAGCTTTTTTTTTTTAAATGGGAGTTCATATTTTATTTTCAGTTAGCGTTTCGCCAAACACATGCCGAGATGATAATAAATATTAAAACCATACATACATCAGTGGATACTAGTTCTAGATTCCTATAAGTCTCACCTCAGTGATACCCACATGAGCCTGTTAAGACTAGGGTCCCTTGTGCTCACTCCACCAATCCCTATGTGTGAGCTCACAGTAGTGGGCCCGGGGGTGGGGGAGGGGGGCGCTGCAGGGCCCCAAATATGCAAACCGTAACTTACTGTTTTTAACCCCCACGCTTCCTCAGGAGGCACCAGAATCGATCTGATAGCTTCCGAATTTGAAGAAAAAGAATATCCGGGAAAGTGCCCACAACCAAGGGAGGGAATACGCCCAATTCCATAGTTCAAGCCATTGAAATATGCCAGCGTTGTCGACCTTGCCCCCCCCCCCCCCTCCCCAATTTTGAAATTATGGGAAATGAATTATATATCTAGCGAGGCATAGCCAGGGTTCAGTAATGGTGTTGGAGGGGGCAATCATGATATTTGGAACTAGGGCTAGACCTTCCCAGAGACAAATTATCGTAAACAATTCATTAGTTATTAATTTCAATCACCTGCAATAGATTTGGAATGCTTCCAGTTACTTGATGCCCAATCTTGGAGTGCAAGTTCAAAATAGCCTAAAGCGCCAGTGTGTGTCAGAGAAAAGCAGTAGGGATTGTGTTCAGATGCCAGTTTCAATGTAATCATATGTGCTTACTGGGCAGGCAATATAGAGAAGGGAATTAACATGTACAGGGATTGGACAATAACACCAGACAAGCTGTCCGATACAAAATTATCAAGAGGCAACTGAAAGCATTCGTTTTGCAGTTGTTTGTTTTCATTACTTTGAAATAAATCGATTGGAAGATATCCCGAGCTGAAAAAACATCATACGATATTTTCCAGCAACTCAACCTTTGCATTTGGGAGCCCCACCCACATCCCACCGCTGGCAAGAAGGTTAAGTTTCTAGACACTGGTGGGAGATCGATCCTGGTGCCTTCTGAAGAAAGGTAGGGGTTAAAAACAGTATGTGCCAGTTTGCATTTTTTTTTTTGGGGGGGGGGGGCAAACCCCACAACAACCTTCCAAATATCATGATTGCCCCCTCCCAAAAATGCCCCCTCCATTATAGAATCCTGGCTACGCCCCTACTAGATAAAAAAATCCATTTCATATTTTCGAAATGGGTGGGGGGGGGGGGACAAGATCGATATAACGCTTGACCTATGGAATTGTGCATATTCCCTCCCACGAATGAGCCCTTCCCAGGATATTTTTAATTATGGTTTGCATTTGGGGGCCCTCAGCCCCCACCCCCGGGCTCACTACTGTGGGCTCACACATAGGGATTGGTGGAGTGAGCACAAGGGGCCCTAGTCTTAACAGGCTGATGTGGGTATCACTGAGGTGGGACTTACAGGAATCTAGAACTAGTATCCACTGATGTATGTATGGTTTTAATATTTATTATCACCTCGGCATGTGTTTGGCGAAATACTAACTGAAAATAAAATATGAGCTCCCATTTAAAAAAGAAAGCTTGAGCACAACTTTTTGCTGGTAAAAAGGACGGTAAGCATACAAAAACTGTTTTACTAAATGTACCTCTGAATACGTGAAATGACAATTTAATGAAGTGTGCGCAATATAAAACAAAGATTAAGTATTGTTTGTTTTATTGTAGACTATTTTCAAATTATAAATGGTTTCTCTCCAAAAACACTTTCTGTTAAATCCCCTCTTGGTGAATAGAAACATTTTAAATTTGCTACACCTCCATAGAGCAAGTATGATAATATTCACACTGTCGTGCACCTCAGCGAAATTGTTGTTTTCCTTGCACAAAATGGCGTGTCGATCAGTGTCGATGGAAAAATGATCTATTTTGTCTTGAAAATAGTCTACAATAAAACAAACAATACTTAATCTTCCTTCTAAATACTTATTATTGCATAAGCTTCCTTAAAAATCACTTTTCACACTCCCCATGGGAACCCAGGGAAGTAAGCAGCACTTGTTTACTGTGGTAAACCAGTTCCGCTTTACTAGTAAAATAGGACCCAGTCACCAATGCTTGGGGTGAAAGTCCTCTAAAATGGGCAACATGTAGATAAATGATTGACTAAACTTGACTTCATCTCCATGTTGTGTCACGATTAGCCATGGTGCATAAATATGTGACGTTAACCACCAACAAACAAACAAACAAACACTTTTCACACATTCAGAGGTACATTTAGACTTCAAAACGTAGTTTTTATACATTTACCCTCCTTTTTACGGGATACCGTCCTTTTTACTGGCAAAAAGTATTACCCCGAAATTGTAATGCCGTTATACACGAGTCGATCTTTCTCATCCCAGGATAAATTGGGTATATTCTTTATTATCTGGAGTAACAAAAGCGCCTTCTTCTGCACAGAATCGTGTACACAGGCCATCCAGTCCGGTTCATTTTCCACTGAAAAACTAGTCTTTAAGGAGTGTGGTTTGGTGTTTTCATTGCACAAGTTTGAATGGTGCTGATAGATTGTCTTGTAGAGCATCCCTTTCTCTTCAGAACTCGATGCTGAAGATTCAGTAATTGGCCTAATACCCTGGTCTATGGGTGGGACAGCTACACATTCGGGGGTGTGCACACTTCCTGTAACTGTTCATTCCCCCATGGTTCAATACACTGAATTCTCCTTGAGGGGAGGCTGGTTGAGTCATCTATAGGTTTTTCCCACAGTGATTCCCCCATCACTGGCAGTTTTACTGGCTCTAGCTTATTTGCAAGCCCCAAAATATTACCACTTGTTAATGCATTGTTCCAACTAAAGGCTGATTTCATATGCACTGGAGGAGGATAGGGTAGTTGGTTAAAGATAGATCTGATAGTAAACTCGGCTGTATTTGTGTTCGCTCCCCCTATAGGGTGTTCAAAATTTACATTTTTGTGTAATTTTCGTCTGTGTCAATGATAATTAGTTTTATGAGAGTAAGTTTTTTGACACAATTCACAAATATAGCATGAATTCATTTTTTCAGAAGCGAGTCAATAGAGTGGCAATACTCTTCCAATACGCTTCCATTTATATGTATGAATAGATGGGTCCTACCCCAACCTGTCAATTGTTGATTGTGCAATTATATACCGAGACAGGGTGGGTTCTACCCCAACCTGTTGATCATTGATTACTTCAAATTCTTCCACAGTGCATTTTGGGAAATTACAGTGATATGACTCTGCGGTAAAATACGTTCTACACAGGGTTATCATTGACTGAAGGTAGTACGCCATAGTACACAACGCTACCGTCCACCCCCTCCCCCACATGGATAATTAGATAATCGTAGCTATTTCATGCTTTTACTTAGATGGGTGGGTTATTCTTCAGCAAACGTTCAAAAATAAAACATAAGGGTTGGTAAAACACGATAGCGTGTGTGTGATTTTTCTATGATTAAACACAGGCCATAGTGTTATCACTCAACTTTTAGCGTTTTTTTAATTTTTAAAAGCAATTATTGTCATCAACTTTGAGAAAACGATGGACATTACTTGAATTTGCCATTTTTAAATGTACTGGTCCACAATTAACTGTTAAATACCTTAGGGCTGTTTTGATAACCGACAGACAGTCATGAATAAATCGATACATGTATTTCTGTCAAACTTATCTGCCATTTTGTTTTTTCGAGAAGTGTCTTGTGGAATAAAAAATGAATTATTTAACGAAAAATATTAATATATATATATATATTAAATGAATATATGCTATTTATTAGGGGGACTACCTCATAGTAACTAAGGGTTAAGGGTGCGGTAAGTTATGAGAGGAGACCAATCGGGGTAATTTGATCGCTCAAAATTGTGGGGATGGGGAATCCGGGGTCTGACATGCCCATTACATTTAGAGAACTGGACTGGGGTTCAAGATAATTTAGCTATTGTGAGGGGTGGGGGAGGGGGGAGAGGTTTCCAAAAGTTTTTGGTATTGGATGGGCTGGAGGAGGGGAGTTCATGAAAGTTTTAGGTATTGTGAGGGGTTACAGGGGTGTGGCAGTGAGGGATTGGGATAATGGAGGTGTCTGATTGGTTAAAAGCTGTTTTTTCCTCCCATCTCCACCTCGGTGAAGAACTCATTTTGCCAATCTTCTTTGACTGTTAATGACATCTCCGCCTCGGTGAAAAATTCACTATGCCAATCTTCTTTGACTACTAACGGTATCTCCAACCTTGGCCCTAAAAGTGCTTCCTCCTGCATGTGTACGGGAAGATCGAACCAGTGTTTAGGTAGATTTTTATACTGGATCTCCACGAAAGGACGTCTGGCAGCCTCAACAAAAGGGTAGTCTTTAAGTTTCTTTTCTTGTTCCTTCATGGGGAGCATCGCTGGCCATCACTTTTTTAACGCTAATGCAAATTCTTCATCAGGTCACTGCTTCTTGGTTCGCTCATAGCTTTTCACGGAAGTATAGTCAATCGCTGTCAGCTCCAGAAATGGCGTATCATTGATAAGTGTACTTCTAGAAATAATAATACCTTCATCACTTGCCATGTTGACTTTTCTGACCCAGTTTCTAATGAGAGTGAGGTTCGAATCGTCAGACTTTATAGGGGAAAAAAAAAAACACGCCCGCTTTTCAATAACCGAAATGTTATTTGTTCATGTGGTCATCGGATTAAAAAAATACTTTATCGCGTGAGATGTAAAATCCGAATACCTTGGTCTATGAGAGTTTTACGACCGCCATAAAAACGAGAAGAATAAACTTGCGTTATTAATATGTAAGAATCATGCCAAGTTATTAAATCTAATTACACCCATAAAAATAGCCACAATGGAGTCGTTATCTTCACACGTTTTCAGTTAAAGCAAGACACATCTGTCACGTGAGATCATCATTATAATGAGATTTCATTGATTTTTAAATACATGACAGTATGTCCAGTCTAACGATATTTATGACAGATTAAGACCGGTCATTAAAATGTCATAATGGATTTTATTACCTCAACATCTGTCACTCATAGTTCGTGTTTAAAAAAAAATCGATTTAATGAGATTTCATTGTTTTTTAATTACACCAATACACACAGACACAATGCAGCAGTTACCTTAGCACGTGTCCAGGTCAGAGACAGTCGATAGGATTCATATATATGTCCAATACGTTAATATTATTTTTAAATATATTATTTTTTATCTAATAATATCTATCCCAAATTATGACTTTAAAAAAAAACTATGTACTAATCGACATAAACATTATTAATTCATTTATTAATATACTAATTATTATAATCAACCCTAATTACACTCATTAATTACATTAATTATGCAACAGTCATTAATTAAAATTAATTATGCAACAGTTATTAATTAAAGTGATTAAAATAATATTAATTAAGTGACGTCATGTTAATTACCTTACGTAACTTTTTAATTGCATGATGTCATCCACCCCCGGCTACAACCCGGCCACACCCCGGGATCCGGCAGAACTGGGTCATTTTGCCTCTACACTACTACTTATAAATGATGGCCTAAGATATGCCCCACCCCATGTTCCCCTGATTTGACGTAAATAAAGTATGTTTAAATTATTCCACTAATTTGTACCATAGGAGTAAGCAAAAAATGACAAAATATTCAGTCCATTCTGATGCACGTATTTATTTTATACTTGATTCTGGCAGGAGTCTGCATGTTTGCTTCCATAGGTGATTCCAAGTACTAACCTCGTTAGTATGGTGTATTTATTTTTTGTTTATTTTTGCCTAATTCTCAATTAAAAATCAGTTGAAAATTATATTTGTCAATTTTCCCAAATCTCAAGTTATTAATGACACATGTGGTGAAGTCTTAATACACAATAATAGCAAGTTAAACTATACTGAATATTTTTTTGTGACTTGGTCATGCAACAATATTTGAAATCTGAAAGCGTGTTGGAACTGTTAACCAAGTTGAAACAGGGCACTTGACACAGCTCCTTTTCCATTATAACACTAAAGCAATGACAACGAGTAAACAACAGAAAATATTCTCAAATATCCCTTTAACATTTGAGTGAATATGTGAAGCCCTTGAAGTGAATAGAATAGTTGTTGATACTAGCACATTTTTACATTAATTCGTGTTGTATCTGGTGCATTATAAAGCATTTTCTCCCCAAAAATTGTCCGGCATATTTTCCACACTAAGAACCAGACACCCACCCCCCCCCCCCCACCAACATGTATTATTTGTGACATTTGCACAGATTTCTCCTCATATTAACACTTATAAAGGCCCCTTGTGTTGCAGTTAATCCATTAGGGTTGGTTTACAGCATTATCTCAGTGGCTTGGAACATAAATAATGATATATTGCTGAAAATTGTGAAAAATTGCACAATTTAAGAATGCACGTTTTTAACTTACCCATGAGATCCACCCACCCCACACATAACATCTCGCAGATTTTTGGTGCCCCCCGCTGTCTCAGACACAGTTTTCGGAAAGTAAAGTCTTTTTCACTAGCGCACCTCTGACGAAAACGGACACGCGGTGCACCCCTGCCCCTATCCTCAGGGCAAGAGGCAAGAGGCAACTGACTCTTCTGCTCCCCAGCTTCCTGCGCCCTTTACGAAACAAAATGTTTTCCACATACAAACATTACCTGCCTAATGTAGTATTTACAATTATATATCCTTCTATCAATTGATTGGTGCTTTATCTACCACTTTCCAACGTTTCGGGGAAAACGTTGGTCGAATTATAAGATACTTCATTTTCATGGTCACTGGGCATGTTTGATGTCAATTCTTTAAACATAGTCTTGCCAATTAAGTCCACAAGGTTCTGAGCTCTTGATTTATTAAAATCACTTTACTGAATTTAATACTGAAAAATGAAATCTCTTCAATTTTTTCAAATATTCAAGAGAAGTAAAATGTAAGAATCGCACAGTTACAAATGAGTGTCTACTTGAAAAACAATGCAGATGTTTTGGTTTGAACCAAAAGATATGTAAGCATCAGTGCAAGGCGTCGCGAAGGCGATCGATTTGTCCCGTCTGTCACGACTCAAGTCCCAACTGACATGCACAGAACGACACGCGCGGTGGAATGGGTTAATCGATATAGCTCGAATGCCAGCGCGGAAGGATAAAACGAAAGGCTGCAGGCCTCGAGTTTTATCCTTCCGCGATGGCACAAGTGCCATATCGATTAACCCATTCACACGCGTGTGCCGTTCTGTGTTTATTACACGCCTTCACGTCTATAAAAAAACAGTTATTAGAAGGCACTCAGCAATTCATTTGACAATTATCAACAAAATGAACACATTTTATCGCCAACCAAATTTACGAGAGGAACACGTGCTACTATTTTGTCCCTGAGTTCCAATGTGTTGCATGTGCCTAGTGGCACACAGAACACATTGAAACTCAGAGGACGATTTTCAGCTATATCTAAAGATTCAAATTATAATTGCGTTGCACGATTTGTAGAAAATCCAAGCAAAATTTCGCTTCTATTAAAAAATAGTCCGTCAACGATTTCCGTTCCGCATATATGTGCGAAACAGATTTTCATTTTCTGCATGGTTTATTGTTGCTGTAGATGGGGATTACATACAACAGGCGTGTAAAAAAAAATATTATGATGTAGTTGGAGGGAGCGCGGTGGCTCAGTGGTAGACTGTTGGACTTCTATGCTAGAGGTACAGAGTTCGATCCCCGTCCGGGACGACCCGCTTTGTGTCCTTGGGCAAGGCACTTTATCCCGGTTGCCTACATGGGGGCACGATGACGCCGTGCACTAAGGCGTACTGCACGTCAATGGTGCACATGTCTTCAACCGCTATAACCCTGCCTGACCGGAGCTTGAACAGAGTTAGAATATTGAGGAGCTGGCAGCTGCTCGTCGATGCTCAGTGGTTCTCTCCGGATACTCCGGCTTCCTCCACTCATAAAACTGCCACGAACGCGATTAGCCATTATACATAAGTATGTGACCTTAAACACCAATAAATAAATGACTAAATAAATAAATATAAATAAATATAAATAAATAAATAAATAAATAAATAAATAAATAAATAAATAAATAAATAAGCATCGGTGCAGGGCTTCGCGAAGGTGATCGATTTGTCCCGACTGTCACGACTCAAGTCCCGACTGATATACACAGAACGACACACGCGTGTGAATGGGTTAATCGATATGGCACGAGTGCCATATCGATTAACCCATTCACTCGCGTATGTCGTTCTGTGTTTATTACACAGCTTCACGCCAATAAAAACAATTATTAGAAGACACTCAGAAATTCATTTGACAAGTATCAACAAAAAGAACACATTTTATCGCCAATCAAATTTGCGAGGGGAACCCGTGTTACTATTTCGTCCCCCGAGTTCCAATGTGTTCTATGTGCCTACTGGCAAATACAACTCATTGGAACTCAGGGGGCGACTTTCAGCTATCGCTAGAGATTTAAATTGTAATTGCGTTGCGCGATTTGTAGAAAATCCAAGAGAAATGTTGCTTCTATTAAAAAATAGTCCGCCAACGATTTCCGTTCCGCACATATGTGCGGAACAGATTTTCATTTTCCGCATGGTTTAGTGTTGCTGTAGATGGGGATTACATAGAACAAGCTTGTAATAAAAAATATTATGATGTAGTTGGAATATTTGTCATTCGGGATTATAGTTCAAAACTCGGGAAATTTTTGTTTGTAAATAACTTCGTGTAGGAGTTGTGACACGTGAGCTTCCCGACTTTTAATTATTTTAGCATGACATGGATCGAAAATTGGGTATGCTGACACTGAATCGGCCACAGATCCGCGTTTGAATGAGACCGACTGTGTGTGTGACAAGTCCAAGTAGCAAATCTAATCTATTAAGAAAGTACATGGTTACAAGCACGAGCGAAGCGATATCTGAGACTCCACTCCAGAGGAAAATTCTCGACTGGAAAATTATTGGGGGAGGAAGGGAAGGGAAGGGAGTCACACACCTCTACCACCCGGTAAAACCCCTGTATCTATGTTGGTGTGTTTTTCAGTAAAATCGCCCAAAGGAGTATTTTGAAAGTAAAACTGCTTAGTTAAAAGAAAGGGTGGAATGGTTTCTCCTGAAAAGTAGTTGGTTAATGGTTTGTTATAAAATAGAGCTGTTGTATCTTCTGGAGAAACAAAAAGCATCTGAGATTCAGTGTACTCGCATTTCGTTTTGGCATGTGGGATTCTGCATGGTTGTATGGAGGAAAGAAAACACATAATATTGACACAAAAGTGGACGGGGAATTTCGGGTCGCGATTTGCGACCCGAAATTCTCCGTCCACTTTTGTAATCGCAGCACTACCTTTGGCTAAAGACGGTGAGTTCTCGCCCGCATTTTGCATTTCGTTGCACTTTACATTTTTGTTCGATAATGCGTAACTGATAGGAATGCTCAAAGAAAAAGGGAAGGTTGGTCGGAAATATTCCAAGAACATAAGCGGGGCAAAATAATATTAAGCCCTGTAAATATGACGTAATGTCCTTTAAACTGGGTTCTGTCTCGAGAATATAACCATGACCTACCCTTAACATTTTGATTATTGAACATATTTATTTTGTTATATATAACAAAAAAGATTATATTGAAGTACATTTTGATTTTCAAAGAGATTGACATCACTGCTGTTCGAAGTGGAGATTATCACCCATAACATTATAAGTTATTGCGATGAATTGACGGTAACATGGTCTGAGGTTGCGGCTCGGAGCTTATGTCCAACGGAGACGCGAAGCGTCGAGGTTGAACATACGCTCCGAGTGTCAAACCTCAGACCATGAACCGTCAATTCACCACAATAAGATCCATGTTCCAATAAGACCCTATCCATAGCTCCAAACCCACATCGTGAAATAAACATGGCAATTTTTAACGATAACGAGGTTAGTAAATAAAAATTTTGTGCTCTCCATCACATCGCTGGACAAATAATCAATAAATCGGATAATGGTCGAGGTCCCTCCATCTTTGTTCAAATCGAAAACTGATTTATAAATTAAACAGCACTTCATTCGGGACATCGTCTGCTGCACGTGTGAAAAATCCAGACAAATGAAACTGTTTGCAAGTCACTTAGTTGATGCAGAAATTGCGAAATGAACAGCCTCGAATATTTCGCGTGGTGACGTTAGACAGTAACAAATGGTATTGGAAACGTAAACATATAAAAAGAAACTATGCGAGCTCTCGTCCAATCAGAGAGCGAGGATTGTTGTTTTATCGAAACATGAAGGACTGTGGCGATTGACTTTGACAATGACTTCTCTTCAACATTGTAAGTGAAGTGGGAGCTATAATGAAATGAGTTTAACCATAAATAATAAATAAAACTATACGTGATACATGATAACAGAACATTATAAGTTATTGTGATGAATTGACGGTAGCATGGTCTGAGGTTTGCGGCTCAGAGATGATGTTCAACCGAGATTCGAAGCGTCGAGTTTGAAAATACGCTCCGAGCCACAAACCTCAGACCATGTTACCGTCAATTCATCACAATAACGTATATGTTCCCATAGACACTATCTATAGCCCAAAACCAACATCGTGAAACAGGAGAGGCTTATTTACTAAACTTGTGATCGTTAAAAGTTGCCTTGTTCAAGGCAACTTTTAACGATCACAGGTTTAGTAAATAAACCTCTGGTGTATCCACGGCGGCACTGGCTGGATAAATAATCAATAAACCAGATAAACTCGTTCCATCTTCGTTCAAATCGTAAATCAGTTTGTAATTTAAACAACACTTCATCCGGAACCCCGTCTGCAACACACGTGAAACATCCAGAAAAATGAAGCGGCTTGATTGTCACTCCGTTGATGAAGCAGTTTAAAAACGGACGACGTCATTGCAAATATTTCGCGTTGTGAGGTCAGACTGTAACATTTGCCACTTGAGCCGCAAAAATAGAATATACTAAGCGAGCTCTCGTCCAATCAGAGGAGGATGATTTTAATTTCATTGGAACATAAGATAACAATAAAATGAAATTAACCTAGGCACAATCTAAAACACATCACAGAATGCTGACTGGAAAACTGTCTGATAAAGGTCATGTCACTGACTTGAAAGACTAGAGAGCACTCAACTATATCGGTATATATAGATGCATAACGCGTAACCCATGCTAAACCATGCTCTTTGAAACCAGTCAGGTTGGCCCATTTCCTCTGTCATAGTCTCTGATAATGTGTAATAAATATACTGAACTATGGGCTGGGACATTCAGAATGACCTGATCTTTTGAATTAATCAGTTGGCCAACACAACACTATGATGATGATTTGGACTATAATGACATCTCTCTGAGTTTGGTTCTGTTTGGATGGCTTACTACTGGCCAAGTTCCATCAATTAATTTATATCCTCCCAATTTGGAGCGGTGGTTCTCTTCGGGTACTCCGGCTTCCTCCACCCGTAAAACTGTCACGGTCATGGTCAGCCATTGTGCAGAAATATGTGACCTTAAACACCAATAAATAAATAAATAATCCTCCCAATTATGATGCAATTGGTAAATTTTCTCTACTTTTGCAACAGCAATCATATCAGAAGGGTGAAAACTACTTGCGTTTGCTTGGGATGATTTTATTTTGTACTCATTTATTGTTGTTGGACTCACCCTTTGCGAAAGAATTGTGCACAATTGTTGCTTCTGGCTGACAGAGAAGAATACAAGCAACTATTCACTAGCCTTTCGCTTCCAAACGCGTCTCCCATAGTACTGTATAGAATTGCACGACCTCCATAATATACATCTTTCATAATATATAGAACAAAACTAGGGGTAGTGGATGCTAAAATATGCCAAGTAAAAAAATAATCAAGTACATTTCTGGAACTTTTATAACGGGGAACTCCCTCCCCGCCTCCCCCACTCCTGAAAGAAATGAAAGAAACAGTATTATCCATCAGATAAAATCAGTGTAAAAAGAGTGAAAGCGAAATAATAAATATACGTTCTCCACCCCCCCCCCCCACCCCACACCCCGAAAAAGTTGGATAGGTTGGGCCTTAAGAATTGCAGACATTTAAATTTGTATTATATGGGCACAACGGCAAATACAGATCCACCGTATTGTGACTTGTTGGGGGAGAAAAAACGCCAGTATTTTTTCCTTCTCGGCATCTGTTTCATATACTTTTCAGGTTTTTCTCTTGGAAATCATAGTTTATATGGGGTTGTTACATGTCTACGCCATTATTACTGGTTCTCCTACTTGAAATTAAGTTTAGTCGAGATGATTTCTTAGTGTTTCGGAGTCAAGCCCAAATGCTAATGTAAATTACGCGTGACGTTTTACAGGAAGCGTAACAGACTTAATTAGATCGCAGTCTTTGAGTGCATGTTCATACAGATTTCGTCAGTAAAAATCAATCTGTTTCCGACAGTACTCTGTCGATGCATATTACTTTCACTGGAGCACTCTGGGGTTAAACATTTTTATCTGTAGCATTGTTTGAGTCGACATGCAAGCCCCAAAACTATACTGCTTGCATCGGGGAAATTGGACCAATTTAAATATAACCTGAACACTGCAAAATAGTACAACAATTTTTTAAACACGGCTTAATTTGGGAACAATTAAATTATTTGGCTAAAGCGTTTACCGTCGCTATTGTGGATAATTTAAAGGCCCGAGTATTGAGTCGAACTAGGTGCATGACATGGTAAGCGTTAACAACATCATCAGATTATTGTCCATAGTAGGATGCAAGTCAGTTTTTTTCTCGACATGTCCACATCAGCTGATTTGTTTCTTATTATAGCGTTGTGCATCGGTGATATCCTCATCAGTCGTTACCACTTCCTGCTATTTCAGAGGAAGGGAGTGATTGTTGGAGCCCAAAGGTCCTTATTCATTCGCTTCGTGGTCTAGTTATAGAGAGTTTGTGGAATAATGCCATAAGGCTACGATAGAAAGATAACTGTATTTTCGTGTTTTCCTAATGACTTACCCGACATCTGTTAGATTTTGGGGCAATTTTTTAATAAAACTTACCTATGTTTTCAACTGTTTGTTTAGAAATATTAATGAGGAAATTAAGAAATGTGAGATTTTTCTTGCTTTTGTTCTGCAGTTCCTTCCAGAAGATAATCTATATAAAACAGACATCGCGATGAAAGGAATACTCAATCTGATATTCTTTTCAGTGACCTGTATCTGTGCCAAATACACCATTTCAAGGCTTGTTGCCAGATTCTACCTACATTACCGACGATCGTTTGGATTTCCCCAAGTGTTATCGGCGTGTAAATATCAAGACTATAACTTGAGGAATTATCGAGGTGCAACTGGTTCTCGTCAGATCACCGAAGTTAAGCAACATCGAGCCCGGTTAATCCTCGGATGGGTGACCGTTTGAGCGATCGATTCGCACTCCCGCATTGTGTCCTTGGATAAGGCACTTAAACCCGATTGTCCACATGGGGGCACGATGACGCCGTGTACTAAGGCGTACTGCACATCGATGGTGCGCATGTCTTCAACCAATCTAACCCTGCCTGTGCTGTAGTGTGGAGTTACGATGTTGGAGAGTTGGCAGCTGCTCGTTGTTGCTCGGTGGTTCTCTCCGGGTACTCCGGCTTCCTCCACCCGTAAAACTGTCACGGTCATGATTAGCCATTGTGCATAAGTATGTGACCTTAAACACCAATAAATAAATAAATAAATATATCGAGGTGCAACCAACAGCTTCGGAGTTTGCAGTCAGATCTCTTGATGGCATCGTGGAACAACAATAATGTTTTATCGGTAGTTTAGGGGCTGGGCCAGTGGCGTAGCTAAGGTATGGCAGGTATGTCATGTGTCACTTGAAGGGGAGGGGCGCCACTGAGCAGTTTGTATTAAAGTCAGACAAGCCATCCTCGAATAGTAAAAAAAAAGAATTTTCTTCAGATTTATGATCTGTCATTCATCATCATGGGTGAGAATCACAAGAGTGGCCGGATTGTAAAACCACTTATATTTATTTATTTATTTATTTATTTATTTATTTATTTATTTATTTATTTATTTATTTATTTATTGGTGTTAAGGTCACATATTTCTGCACAAAAGCTAACCATGACCGTGACAGTTTTACGGGTGGAGGAAGCCGGAGTACCCGGAGAGAACAACCGAGCAACGGCGAGCAACTGTCAGCTCCCCAACATACCAACTCCACACAAGTAGGGTTAGCATTGTGAAGACAGGTGCACCATCGACGTGCAGTACGCCTTAGTACACAGCGTCATCGTGCCCCCACGTGGGCAATGGGGGTGAAGTGTCTTGCCCAAGGACACAACGCGGTTGCCGCAGGTGGGATTCGAACCGAGGACCAAAACCACTTATATAAATTAGTAGGTAAAAATACAGTGCTGGTAGCATCATGACCACATACCTCATAATACCACTATTGAGCCTCAGTGACAGTTGGTAGTAAGACCATTCTCCTGCACAAACTAGAGAAGTTGTGTTGCTTTTCCGCCTCCTCTGTTTTTACTACGCCAGTCATGCTTTTTGCGTCTCAACGGAATGTCTGTCTCTATAAATATCAACAACTAATGCGCGATCTCGCCGAAGCGAGATCGCTCGTTAGTTGTTTCTCTTTATTATGGAGAAATTCTTTTCAGATGAAAACAACATGCCGTTCTATTCATATGTGTATTGCCATAGGCGCTATTTTCCGTAGATACGCCGCTGGGTTAGGCCCAGGTTGATCTGTTTCGTAATAATTGTAATTCTCTCTCATTAACCCTTAAAGACATAAACATTAATTTTTATGATATTGCTGTCATAAATACATGCATACAATTGTACATGACTTCAAAGTGTTTGTTTCTATATCATTGTTTGCTGCCTGTATAGATATCCAACAATGATGTAAAAACATTGTGAGGTAAATGCAGCAGCTGAGTTTTCATGGAGGAATACACTAGGGGGAAGCATTTCCAAAGCAATACAAAACTGTCATTTTGTGGCTGTATGGGGACTGCACTGGTAAACGCTATACTTTTTCACAAATTTGAAGCGCATTCATAACATTATGAAACGGTATTTCAATGATTTCATTGGCCCAACTGACAGTGAGGTATACCAAAACGTTTCTTCTCTTCGCATAACGTTACTGTTATAGATTCACATCGAGAGGGTTAAAAAAAAATACTATTATGGATATCACCAGTCAATATCGATAATTTTCAGTGCAAATCGTCACAGAGTCGTTTCGTAACTGTCACGTTGGCTCCACACAACACAATGCTCTCTATATAATCTTTAATAATCGGTAAATCAGCCCAAACTCTACACAGTCGTCGCGAACATCGTAGCTCTGGAAAGACATTAAATTTTCAGCTTCTCAAAGTCGAGTACTTTTTACATTCCGATGTAACTTACGGACTGTCAAGGTGACAGCTTGAAGTTCCTGCGATTTTCTTGTTTAAAAGTGTATATATTTTCGATAATCTTTCTCGCTGGGCTAAATATAAAGCGTAAGTATAGCTATATGACGGACCCCAGAAACCGATTTGTCACTTAAACAGACCAGAAATAATTCAAGCGCTGCTAATTAAATTTTATGTCCATTACCGCATTTCTGTTTAACGCCATGATAGGCGGTCGATAAGAGATTAAAAGAAAGGGAGACCAGTCGTCTCCTGCAGTCATAAAATGTGCAATTATGGCCAGTTAATAGGTAATTGTTGTAAAGCAATAAATCGCACATACTCTGGACACATACCCATATTTCGCATCTAGTCTGTCACCGAATGTCAGGATATTCCGAAATGCGATTCGTTCAAAGGAACTTTAAAGCGAATATTAAATTAAGATAGATCTAAGCGGCCAAGTTCAAGTGAAGCAATTAAACTGAGAATTGATGTTCTGGCTATCGAAATAAAAATCTCGAAAATTTCATTTCAGGTTGAAGGCGGGTAAGGCTGTGGGTCGTAGGAGCTGGGGATGTCCCATGCTATAGGTTAGAGGAGGTGCCGCATAGGTGCAAGCGTAAAGGCACATTGTGGTGTAGAGTAGCCACAGCGCTCATATTTAGAATAGGAATAGTCGCGGGCCAAGTCGGTGACCATAAATGAGAATCGGATCAGAAACACGAAGTACGAGCTCAGGGAGCTATTTGCATTTAGGTAAGCGGCATTACATGTTGTAGAAAGCAAGCCACACGCAGGCGGAGTAGGCCTTGTCTGTATGAACATTATTCTGAAATAAATAGAGGGGAGCGTTTAACCCCATTGGTGGCGATTGTTTGAGAGAAAAACGTCCAGTAAAATGACAATAAGCTAGTGGCCGTGCGACGGCAGTGGTAGAATGACATTCCGTCACGTATCAGAGAGGAGACGATATAGTAAAGTGACAATATGTTAACCCTTTACCTAACATGAAAAGCAGGCGACACTTGCAAAAAAATTTCTTGAATAACTAATTTTTTTCATTTTTTGTCTCAAAAACATAGGTTATGACCCCTCGTTGGAACGAGCTCGGCGAGCTCGTTCCAACGAGGGGTCATATCCTATGTTTTTGAGACAAAAAATGAAAAAATAATGAAAATTAATTGGGGATTTTTGAGAATAGCGCTGGCCGGTTTTGATCGTTACGTTTGGTAAAGGGTTAATGGCCGTGCGACGGCAGTGGTAGAGTGATATTCCGTCACATGTAAGTGCAAAGGCGTCCAATAAAGTGACAATACATTAGTGGTCGTGCGGCGGTTGTGAAAGAGTGAAGTAAAAATGCGACCAAAGTTGAAACGCCAGCGACCAGGAAAGGAAACCAGCGTCAGCAGAGAATGCGGGCCCGCAAGTGATTCAAATACTGTGTGGGTGGGGTGTGATTGACATTTTGTTTTTCGTATTCATTTGGATTTCATGTAAGTCACAAATTACCATATTTAGTTTTATATATATGTATTAAAATTGTTGTTTTCGGTGAACCCCTGTTAAATTATGCTTTTTGAGGAAAAGTCAATGACACCTCCAGGACAAGCACCACCCTAACAAAAACGAAAACGGGCGGGTTCGTTACAGTGAGACATGCGTTCACGCGCGGATTCAGGCGACACTCCTTGAGTTTTGGCTGAATACGCGGCGTGAATCTGTTTCCCCCAGCAACGACAAAGCCCGGTTTCCGACACGGACAGAATTTAAAAAAAAAAAAACGAATTATCAACAGAAAAACTTCCCCCTTCTTAATATGTTATTTTCGAGGAAAGATTTTGTAAGATTGTGAAGGAAAACTTCGGTTCAATGTCTCCAATGCGTGTGTTATGCAACTAGCGCTGATGGCCCGCAGTCACTAAAATGCACCTCGCGTATATAAAACTGCATATTTTAAGGTATTAATTTTATTATTCAACATTGTAATGCTCATCTGCAGGAAAAAAAGACTTACAAAACCGAGTGGATTAGTGATTAGAATCTTCCACAAATATTGAGCAAGAAAATAAGGCCTCGCGAATATCAAATTTCCTGTCGAATAGAATCCCGAATCGAATTCGGCAGAGGATTTCTATTCGAAGCCGAATCTCTAATCGAATCTCAGAGCGCAACCTTCTACCAGCCTTACCAGTCTCCACTTAAGTTCAGTATTCAACGGTGACTTGTCTGTTTGAGCAAGTCAATGAAAAATGCGGAATATTCCAGAATGCAATCAAAGTAGTAATTTCGGAAGAAGACTTTCCTGTACCCTTCTGCTATCACCAGGTCCCCTGTACAGGGAAACTGATGATAGAAGAAGAGTTCAAGAGAAGGCACTACTGGTTGGGTGGGAGCACGGTGGCGTTGCTGTAATCGGTTCTCGTCAGATCACCGAAGTTGAGCAACGCCGAGCCCGGTTGGTCCTTGGATGGGTGACCGTCTGAGCGATCGATTCGGTCTCCTGCGTTGTGTCCTTGGGCAAGGCTCTTAACCCCGATTGTCCACATGATGACGCCGTGCAATAAGGCGTACTGTACGTGCGCATATCTTCAACGAATCTAACCCTGCGTGAGCTGCAGTGAGGAGTTACGATGTTGCGGAGCTGGCACCGGATCCCCGATGCTCGGTGGTTCTCTCCGGGTATTCCAGCTTCCCCCACCCGCAAAACTGTCGCCGAAACGATATGACCTTGGCTGGTAAAGTGTCGTTAAACCTTAATAAATAAATAAATAAATAAAAACTTGGTTGGGTTTTGAGAACATCGCGATGATTCGAAAATTTTCGTATCAACGCGACGCAAATCTAATCAAAAAGAATTTCGTGCTTCTGATAAATATTTTCCGGTTTTTAACACATAACCTTCTGGAACTATTCACATTTTAAACACGGAATGGTAGACAAATAATTTGAAATGTACGATATATTTTTTATTGGTAAATCAAAAAGTCTACTCCACGAATAATCTGATGAATAATACAATATATGTTTCATTGTTCAGTCAAAAGCCTATCCCTCGAATCACAATTTAATTAAACCATTGATGTTTTATTCTGCTTTGTGGCATTTAATTAAATTATTCAGGACATCAAACCAGAATCTACATAAATGTAGAATACAAATTTTTTTTCTTCTCATTGCAAATTGTCTCTACTTTGCCAGAAAGTTTGACATGTGAATTAAATACTTTTCGCGAAATATGAAACCTTTCACTGATATTTTTTGTGTAGTAAAGTTTTGTTTTTAGTTTGATATCAGGCCAAGTTTGAGTTTTGGCTGCTGTGACGCAGCCTCATCGACTTGATAAATGTAAAATGTTCGCTTGCTGTTAAAAAGAAAATATCAGCTACATTTTTTTCAAGTTACAACGCGATGTCGTCTGCTCTCAATGTCTTCTCTTCTCTTATTCCAGCAGGGATCGTATCGCAAAGAGATGTCCGTTAGTCAATGTTGAACATATCTGGAGAAAAGATCAAAGTTACCAAAATGAATTATTGACCCGGTTTGTTGGGTTGTTTGGGACTCCACGTTTTCTTATATTTTTCACAGGGCAACGGTGTGTTCACGGGTAGCTTGGTGGACAACCTCCCCTGTCTGATAGATTTCCCGCATCAAAAGATATTATCTGAAAGTGTTAGGCTTTTGGAAATTTAAATTATTCTCTTACAGGCATGAACATCTTGTATGCGAATCGCCATGAGAAACGTTCGAGCAGACACAATTGGAGTAATGCCCCTTACTTCGTGATCTTAAAAATATTGGATTATTGACAGGGAAAATGTCTTCTGAGATTTTTTCTACGTACCTTAGAAACAAAAAAATCCACCTGCTTTTTGAAGACCCACTCACTAAAATCAATGTTTTACCCATGCTTTTAATCTTGATCCATTCAATGCCTGCTTCATTCACCTGTTGGTGTATTTTAGACACAACACATTTGCCACATTCCATCAAAACACCGATAGTCAAACATTTAATTCAACGTCAGTTGTTGCACGAATATTATGATATATAGGCATTCACAAATAGGTGATAAACATGAATGAACAACATAAAGAAGTGTTGATCTCGTCTACAAGTCTAAAGTAGCAGCCCAGTTTTGTTGTTATCGTTCACCATTCCCAACTCAGTTTAGTTACAAAAGCTTAGCCCTCTCTCTGACATTGAAGGATACACACCTGCCTATGAATGCTGGGTTACTCATGTGTATGAAGCCTCATTAGCAATCAGGAGCAAAAGTGTATCCGTCCACCTGTAGGATCGCAAGCTGTTGATCCACACTATAAGGACCATCTACAAGACATGCATGTAATGCATGTGTTGCACCCGATCTGTGTGGTGCCTCACTCATACCACTATACTGGCCTTAATAATTCAGAGCACTGCATTGTGTGCTATAAATTCTTGGATCTGTCGATTTCGAAAAACAGATTGACCAAACTATAAATCATAATGTGCACAAAGTTTCTAGATATTACCAATTGCTGCGATTAAAAGATACGCAAACTTTGCTTGAGTTCTCACTCCCTTGCGCATATAGGTAACTGCTGAATTTGAATGACATTTTGTGAATGGTGCTGACCATTTCTATCGTTACGTTATGCAAAATGTTGAAAGATCACTGCTCGTTTGCTTGAAAGAATGATGCGGAATCGACTTCGAACCTTTTTCCTGCGGATACACCGTTCTCTTCACTGCTTTTCAAACTCCACCCTTCTCCTAATTGAAAAGCCTTACGAGTATAGTAAATCATATTGTTATCTACTGACTACTGGTGGACAGGAAACGAGAGTCAAAAGTCGACTCACTGTCTTGAAATTACCGAAAATATTAAAATCCAAAGATTTGTTAATGCGAGCTTCAGTTCTTTATAACAGAGGTACTTTAACCTTTTCAACACTGTCGTCCTGTAAGGTGTCATTTTGGGCAATACTGTCAACGGCAAATGGGCAAAACCATCCTGCTTTGTTGGGTTTGGATTATTATTATTATTACCGAGCCTGGCTTCAGATTTTTTTGCTCTTTATATCGTCTGATCGTCAAGTACCAATTTTCACTTCACGCAAAAATTTATGCACAACGGGTTGAAAGGGTTACTGCCAAGATGGATGTTTCTCCATCAGTTCTGTAATCAGTACAAGTTTGACTTACTGATTGTGATTCAGTAATGGCCAGGTATGATCTTCATTTATTTTATATCTAATTGTTTTGTGAGCTTCCATACACTATTGTAATTTGCCCTTATCCTGCCACGCTAAAGTTTACTCTATATAGAGTACCTATATATAATTGGCGGATAATTTTCGTCATTTGAAGAGATTTACAGGAATGTTAGCTCCCCATAATTTCCGAAACTGTCAGTAAATTTAACACTAAGAGTCTGGGAATTTCATTTAAAAATAAAAATTCTGTGATGTTAGCGAGTTTGTATCATTGATGTGCACATCATTTTACAAACTTAAGGCATTCTGAAGAGTAGTACAAAAATGCAGGAGCTGGCTTTTTACAATTTTCCCAATCAGTTTGAAAACGGCGTTTTCACTTTTGATGTTCTGTAATTTTTTTCTGTTCGTTATATCAAAAATGTGCGCATCGTCACATATAATACAAACACTGTCCTTTCCATTAATATAAAAAAAACTAGGAGGCGAGATTCGTTAATTGTTTGCCTTGGAAGAATACAGACTACTAAAATTTACTTTAAAAACACATTCGCCAAACAAAGAGCCAGAGTGTACTCTTTAGTTTTGATATGTGAAATACCGATGGATATAATTAATGATGGATTATATGTGAAGTAAAAAAAAGCTAAGTTTTCCTTTTGTTACTTTTAATAAACGAAAACAACAGACGTCTCTCAGATCTGTTTCTTGTTTTCGTTTATTAAAAGTAACAAAATAACACTTCGCTTTATTGTTTACTGATGCCAAAGAGTTTTTCTCAACAATTACTTGCTTCTAAATTGGACCTTCCTCACTCGACTAATAACTTAAAGGGAGATAACTTTACCGAAAGTCGATTTTCATGTTGATATATGTCAAGGTTGCCTGAATATGGAGTTAAAAAAACCATAATGCACACATATAACTCAATACAAATCAGTAGTCGCTATCGGCAGCCTACTACCTTTAATACACAGTTCATAATATTGCAGGAATACCTCCTCGATATTGCTCGGTTGATATCTGCGCACCAAATGTTTGAGGAGCCGGAACATTAACGTTCATCCATTCATGTGTCTACTGCTTTGATTGCCCCACAAAGGTCTCAGTGAGATTACCCAACTCCAAGGAGAACGCGGTGGCTCAATGGTTAGAGCATTGGACTTTAAACCGAAATGTAGGCGGTTGGATCTTGACCAACGGTAACTGCTTTGTGTCCTTGGGCAAGAAATCTCGATTACCCACGAGGGGGCAAGGTGCCGGTGTGCACTAAGGCGCACTGCATGTTAATGGTGCTCTTGACTTCAAGCGTTGCTAATACTGCTCGTGCAGAGTTACTGAGTTCATGATTCTGACAGTGGCTCGCAGCTGCTCAGTGGTACTCTCCGGGTATTGCGGCTTCCTCTACTCGTAAGACTGATGACACGATGCGACTCTGGCTGTTGAAAGTGTCGTTAAACCTCAACATCCAAACAACCAACACTAGAACAACATCATTATGTGATGATTAAGTAAGGAGTAAGCGACCAAAAGGGGAAAAAAATCACAACTACCGCAAAAAAAGTAAAAAGAAAATATATCTTTTTCAGGCACAGAAACTCTGGCCCGAGTCTGGAATCTTTTTCTCAGACATCAAACACTCCACCGACCTCTACTGCCGCTTGAAATATAGAAAATGATCGCCTGGAAACATTCGTGACAAATTTTTTGTCAATGAGATATGGCAACCTTTTACATGAACTAACACTTGCAAAACACTTTCTCGGATGACTAAAAATTTTCATTGTCTGCCTCCAAAACATAGCTTATGATCTCTAACTGGGACTAAAAACTCCGCGATGATGACAGATTTGAGGCGGAGGTGGGTTGAGGTGTAAAGCTAGTTTGTTCCCACTGTGACGACTCAAGTACTAACTGATAAACTATTCCAACTATATTACCAAGGCATGCCTTCGTCGAAGGCATGCCTTGATGATGTAGTTGGAATATTAGTCAGCCGGATTATAATTCAAAAGTCGAGACTTCTTGAAAATTTATTTGTACATAAATAAAATATACATCTTGTATTCGTGACGCAACCTTTTTTCAATCAACACGTACCGTTCTCTCAACATAATTCCATCTATCAAAGTTTGTCTCATCTACTCTCATGCGCTCATAGAATAGCCTTTTGGGTGTGTTCCGGCCATCCTTAGGACCAAAATTCATCAAACAGCTTTAAAGAACGCACAACAAAATGCAGCAATAAAACCCTCCAATGTACCAAATGACTGCAGCGTGGACCATTTCATTCAAGAAAGTCTAAGTAATTAACACCGAGGGAAGGCGGTGGCTCAGTGGTTGCGGCATTTTACTTCAAGCAGAAAGATTTACGGTGTAACTGCGTTGTGTCCTTGGGCAAGGCACTTAATCCGTATTGCCCACGTGGGGGCACGGTGGCGCTGTGTACTTAGGCGTACTACACGTCGATGGGGAAATTGTCTTCAACCGATGCCAACCCTGAATGTGCGGAGTTAGTGCGTTGGGGAGACTGACAGTTGTATAAGTAAATAAATTAACACTGAAGATGTCGCATATCTCAATAACTTATCAGCTGGGCTAGTTTCCGTTTATTTTTGGTGACTCGATTCACTTTCCGTTAAATAAGAATTGAACTGAATTATCTGTCCCAAATTCATACTCGGACAAAGGGTCGGGGAATTTATTTTAAGTGCTATAATTTTATTGACACTAGATACGTGTATTACAATGTACCATGAGGCGACCAGAATCTTCGCCATTTATATGATTGCAACTGTACCAACTTTTGTGCAGACGACTGTTTTATTATTTTCAACAAAGTCAAAAAATACACGCAGTCTCGAATACTCAATGGTAAACCTGGGATAAATACTATAAAACTTCTAGAATTGTATTTTCTACCTATTAATATAACTGACTAAATTAATCATTAGCATTTTTAAAGATATGGCAATTTGCCAACTGGCAAATTGCCACACCTTTGAAAATGCAAATGATTGATTTCAACCCATTTAAAGTCATAACTAGAAAATACAATTCAAATACAATTGTAAAAGTCATGTTATATTAGCCTCTGGTGTGAACAACTCACGTGAATACTAACAGTCCATCTGCTGCAACTGCAGTTTAACTGCACTACTGGACACGCTCACAATTTGTTTTAACAAATAGGCAGAAACATTACAAAAACCTTTTAGCAACAAGAAAAACTTTCATTGTGTTATGAAAATCACACCGAGAGCAATCATATACTATCAATCGGACATCATCAAGGAAAAGTTATTTATCCTTAGTTGAGTCATTATATGAACACGGCAGAAAATTTGAGAAGATGAATTTAAAAAAGTAAAACCAAATTGAGATTGTCAAATTTTCTCTGTTATTTTTATGTCAAAATATCAACCAATGATAGAAGTCGACAGACGAAATGAATGCGCAAGTGTCGCCGAGAGATGGATGATCTCTCAAATGCAGGTTTTCTAAATTATTGTGATGTGTTGGATCAGTTGCAGGGAGCGCGGTGGCTCAGTGGTAGACTGTTGGACTCCTATGCTAAAGGTCCCGAGTTCGATCCCCGTCCGGGACGACCCGCGTTCTGTCCTTGGGCAAGGCACTTTATCCCGGTTGCCTACATGGGGGCACGGTGACGCCGTGTACTAAGGCGTACTGCACGCCGATGGTGCACATGTCTTCAGCCGCTGTAACCCTGCTTAAGCGGAGCTTGAACAGAGTTAGAATGTTGAGGAGCTGACAGTTCTCTCCGGGTACACCGGCTTCCTCCACCCGCATAACTGTCACGGTCACGATTAGCCATTGTGTATAAGTATGTGACCTTAAAGACCAATAAATAAATAAATGGATCAGTTGCATGAGAAAAGTCGGAGAAGTCTGAAATAGAAAATTATTTTTCTCCCCCTTCCTTCTATCTTCCAACTGTTGCCCTTTCTTTATGTAATCTAATAGTATTTTCCCATGGCGTTGGGTAAAGAAAACGCATTTATGGATGCACACGGCATGAGAAGAGTATCGAAATGACTTTACGTCAAGTTTACTAAAGGAAACTTTATCACTGCATCTCAAATGAAGACACGAAACCCATTACACTGCATCGTGCAATAGTTTAATTGCTTTTCAAGTGTCTAACCAAATTTATGAATTCAGCAGTTCGTGTCGAATGTTTCCTTTGGACGTTTCAGCTGTTTATTTAGAAATGTTATTTTGTTTCAGGAATTTTAAGTTGATCGATTTCTGGGATAAAAATTGAAATTGTACTATCGAGTGAACAATCGCTTCAAGTGGATATTTGTTTTTGGATGATTGATTGCCTTTTCTGTGATATAAACCACGGACTTTTGTTTGCGAACGCCATTTGTCTTATTAACCTTATCAGGATCACATCATTCGAAAAGGAATGTTTCCATTTTAACCCTTTTGAACAGGAAAGATCGCTTTTCGGTCTAGGATCGTGATGTAACCTGACGTCATTAACCCTTTACCCAACATAACGGCCAAAACCGACCAGCGCTATTTACAAAATTCACCATTCAATTTTTATTATTTTTTCATCTTTTGTCACAAAAACATAGCTTATGACCCCTCATTGGAACGAGCTCAACGAGCTCCTTCCAAAGAGGGGGTCATAAGCTATGTTTCTGAGGCAAAAAATCAAAACAAATTAGTGCTTCAAGAATTTTATCTGCAAGTGTCGTCTGCTTTTCGTGCTAGCTAAATGTTTTACTGGTAGAGTGCCGGAAGCCCATATATGGGCTTTACTGAATATTACAGGCTGTGGCTATAACGTCTACACTGTGTTGGAGCGGCTTCCATATTGACCCTGGCAAGAATCATATTGCTCATATTGCTCAGTTCATTTGATTGGATAATGCCAGTTGGCACTATCCAATCAAATATAACAGAGCAAAACATGGTGATATGAATTTTGCGGTCACGAAAATGTAGAACTCTATCAGTTCAGTAGATAGTTGCTCGGTGGGGGCACGGTGGCTCAGTTGATAGAGGTGCAGGCTGTAAGCCGAGTGGTCTTCGGTTCGAATCCCCCCTGCGACAACCGCGTTGTGTCCTTAGGCAAGACACTTCACCCCAATTGCCTACTTGGGGGCACGGTGATGCTGTGTACTAAGGCGTACTGCACGTCGATGGTACACCTGTTTTCAACCAATGCTAACCCTGCTTGTGTGGAATTCGTGCGTTGGGGTGCTGACAGTTGATCGCCGTTGTTCGGTGGTTCGCTCAGGGTTCTCCGTCTTCCTTCACCCGTAAAACTGCCATGGTCACGATTAGCCATTGCGCAGAAATATGTCACCTTAAACACCAATAAATAAATAAATAAATAAATAAAAAATAAATAATTGCTCGGTGAATTTGTGTAGTAGACCAATCAAGATTTTCAACGTGCAGCCCCAATATTGACTTGTCTTCCCCCAAGTTACGAATATAGACTCTTCTTATTGATGACACCAAACTGGCGTGGAAGATACCACCAGGGTTCAAAGGGTTAAGCTGCGACAAACAGCTCTATATGTGACAACACTGGTCGATCGGGTTGTCTGTCTTTTGGTAGGTCTGTTACCAACGAGTTTTTAAACTCGATAACTTTTAAAATATTTGTTGGAACGGCATCATATTTGTTATGCAAGTGAATCTTATTGAGGCCATGGTAGCAAAGGAAGAATACCAACAAGCACGAAATAAAGTAAATAAGATTAAAGACGACAATAGGAGAGTGCGGAATAGCAGTCTTATTAGGACCGTAAGAATGACAGGGGGTCGAGTTCGAACGTATTTTGGAAATGGGTGAATAAGCGTAACAAATGAAGTAACCCACAGCGTATTAAAGTAGATGGCAGAGTTACAGACGATCAAGATCAAATCGCATCATACTAGTCAAGCACTGGGAAAAGGTAAACGATAAGCGATGGAGCATGGGGAACCCACCGGAGTGTCCGAACCAGGTCGAGGAAAATCTATCGAACTTCGTTTGCAGAGAAATTAAAACGGAGGAGGTGAGAAAGGTGATCTCAAAATTAAGGAATGGAAAAGCGGGAGGGGTGGGCGAAATTCCTAACGAGTTTATCAAAAAAGGGGTAGAGGAACTCTGGGAAAGCCTAACTGCTCTAATTAATTTAGCCATAGAAAAACAAGAGGTCCCAAAAGAGTGGAGAGAAAGCAAAGTGACATTTATTCACAAAAAGGGGGAAAAGACGTGTTGGATAATTATCGAAGGATCTCTGTCAGTAGCAACATTGGAAAAGTTTTCTGTAAAGTCCTGCATAGAAGATCAGAGGAGGTGATTGAGGAAAAGGGTTTTTTGGGAGAGATTCAGAATGGCTTCAGGAAGGGGAGGAGAGTCACTGACCATCTTTTCACGCTATCCCAAATGATAGAATCCGCGAAAGCAAAAAAGAAAAAGATGTTTATGGCCTTTTTGGATGTTAAAAAGGCATACGATAGAGTATGGAGGGGGTATGTGGCGAAAGCTTGAGGCTCTGGGCTTGGGAGGCGAGTTTGTTGGAATTCTGAAAGCATTATATAAAGATGTACAGAGTGAACTTAGCCTTAGTAACATAACAACAAAACGTGAGCCTTTGGAGATAGGCATAAAACAGGGGTACATCCGTTCGCCAATTCTTTTTGCATTGTACATCAAAGGTTTAGGAGATGAACTCCTGCATAGCGACGAGGGGGTAGCAGTTGGGGACTTGAAAATCCCAGGGTTATGTTTGCAGACGATATGGTGCTAGTGTCAGAAAGCGAAGAGAGGCTAGCGAAAATGCTGGGAATTGTTGGGAAATATGGGAGCAAATGGAGACTCGAACTTAATGAAAGCAAGAGCAAAGTAATATCTGTGGGCCGCAAAGTGGACCCCACTCGAAGGTGGAGAGTGGGGGAGTTCTGTATTCCGGAAGGTAGCAGCAAACTTCTTAGCGTAGGAGAGACAGGTGACTACGAGTATCTGGGGGTAAATATAAACATCACAGGAAGAGGCATCTACCGAAACCACACAAATAAAATTGATTCTGAAGGGGAGGCGAATCCTTAACCAAATGAAACTTATAGGAAGAAACAGTTTCAACAAGGTTTTCGTGGGGAAAACCATTTGGGAAATGGTGGGTCTGCCAAGTATAACGTATGGTACGGAAGTGGTACCCCTAAACCAGACAGCTGTAAAGAGCTTGGAAACCCTGCAAAACGATGCAGGCCGATGGATAACAGGGTCGAGTAATGCCGCAGCACTAGAAGCAATCAGGGGTGAGTTTGGGTGGATGAGGATCAGGGACAGGATAGACTTATTGAAACTCGGTTATCTTAATTATTTGGTAATTCTCCCCGACAGCCGATAGTGTAAAGTAATGTTCCAGAGAATTTTCAACTCAAATATCAAGACAGGGTGGATGAGGGGGGGGGGGGGGGGGGGGGGGGGCAAATCAAAGAGGTCTTTGGGTGGCCTGCGTGATAAAGAGAAGCCTGGTTTTGAAGAGTACCTTGATGGTACCTTTTGGGGGTCACTGTTGTTCAAGCTGAGGTCGCGGTCGCTGGTGCTGAGGTGAAAAATTGAGAAAAACAGTGAAAAGGAGTGCCAGATGTGTAATTTAGGCGTGGTGGAGACCCTGGAGCACTTTCTTCTAGAATGCGCAAAATACCAGTCTAAAAGAATAAGCTTCACTGGGAGTATAATGGGGAAGTGGGATGGAGAATGAAGGACATGTGGTTAGTGAGAGACTCAAAGGCGAGGGTTAATATGCTAATCGGAGAGATTGGGAAGAATGGGACAAGGGATAACACCAAGCAGTTCGTCTCCGAGTGTTGGGAGGAGAGAAGCGTGGGAATAAGGAGGCAGTTGGGAGTACAGGGGACACCAAAGCCTTCTCACCCGAGAACCGCGACAAATCAGCGGCCGGCCAAAGTGTTATTATTATTATTGATGTCTCGCCACTTGATCAATGCAGGTGTTATTCGAAGTATTTTTGTCGTAGTTACTGCCCTTTATGGACTTAGAGTTTGTTTAACGTTGACATCAAACTCAATAAGATTTAAAATAATTGATGAAATGCCATCATATTTGGTATGTAGGTGTATGTTATCAGGGGAGCCGGAAGCACGCCAGGGCTGGGGGTCAAACACTGGGAAAAGGGCATTTACTCTCACTAGCAGCCCCGCCATTACATGTCGAAGCATGCATGTCTCGAACGCCGAAGGTCTGAGATGGGGGAATTTGAGGTGAGGGGTATCCTCCCATCGGGAGGGAGCACCTCCTCCCAAACTCCCCATCGAATACTGAAAGGCCCCAGAACGGATTTGGGGTGTAATTTAGTTTTACTTCGAGAAAAAATCATTAAAAAACATTGAGTGACGAATCTGGGAAGGGTATTGTCTCTCGCCCCCGCGGTCCGAAGGCAGGGAAGACAGCTGCCCTCTCTGCCCCCTTGCTCCTGTCGTCCCTGTATATTTTATTATGTCTTGCACCATGTTCAATGCAGGTGTTATTCGGAGTATTGAATACTTGTATACATTGAATTTGTTTCACTTTTATCATCCGTCACAGAGTTGGGGTGAACATCCTTTTATTTCTGTAATATTAACATTCTGCACTCTGAAGTCAAAATATCAAAAGTTTAAGCTGCAAGTTTTGTTCAAAATGCAATTACGTTTTGTTTGACCGAGTTTATGTTTTTATTATAATCGCAAAATTGGTTTCTCGTTCAGATCGTGATCATATCGCGATCTGGTCGCGATATCATGTATCAGGCGAGTTGGTCAAGTTTTTATGAATAAAATGTCACGAAATCAAGTCCGAACCAAGAAAAACAAGTGAAATTCCAATGTTCGAAAATTTTCGGCAGATGAGATTGGTCAGTGTTGTCAGCAGAAAAGTGAACAGATAATGTCGATCACATCGGGACCCCACTGCGATATGTCGAAATTGTCTTTCCGTTTTTTAATAGTACTACTAGATATTAAAATTAATGCTGGTAGACGACTTTGTCTTTCAAATGAGGTAACGGATGATTTCCCTCACACTTTGTACTTTTAACGCAACATTCTTATACAGTTTAACCCTTTACCTAACATGAAAAGCAGACGACACTTGCAAAAAAAATTTTTGAATAATTAATTTTTTTCATTTTTTGTCTCAAAAACATAGGTTATGACCCCTCGCGGGAAGACGAGCTCGTTCCAACGAGGGGTCATAACCTATGTTTTTGAGACAAAAAATGAAAATATTTTGAAAATTAATTGGCGATTTTTGAGAATAGCGCTGGCCGGTTTTGGCCGTTACGTTGGGTAAAGGGTTAATTACTTTGATAATCCGTCTCAAGTTCTTGTTTGTCAAATAGATGCTTGAGGCAAGTTGATGTAATATACCGTATTGAAACGCATCATTGGAATTCACAATCAAAATTGCCAGGCTTAGGCAGGGGCGCTGGAAGCACCTCAGTGCAGGGGGCAGACCCCGAGAAAAGGGCATTTACCCGCACTAGCAGCTCCGTCATGACATTTCGAAGGCCGATGGCCCGAGATGAATTGTGAATGCTTCCAGAATGAATTTGGGGTGTGTTTTAGTTTACTTCGGGAATAAATCATTGAAAAAATTGAGTGTCAAACATGGGAAGGGCATTATCTTCCCCCTCTCGCCACCGAGGTCCGAAAACAGGGAATGCAGTGCCCCCCCCCCCCCCCCCCCATTGCCCTCGTGCTTCCGGCATCCCTGGACTTAGGTAAAATGAAAGAACTATTTCCACTTCGCCTTTTCGTAGGGTCTTCTCCATTTCATTCACGCTGTGAAGTGCTCTTCCATGGGCGATGACTAGGTTACTTCCTAGAAATCTATGAAATAAGAGAGAATTTATTGACGATCAAAGAGTTTCACGACATAGCCTCTCAGTTATTCCTGGCTAAGTGTCGTCTGCCAATTGAAATGGCACTTTGACCGAAAATAATTGCTCAAATTATACGACTTTCCCTGTTCAATAGAGGTTCTTCAATCTGCGAGGGCACATTCACCCTATGACATTTGGCGCAAGTTGGGGATCGGCGAAATGCGATTTGTGCTCTAATCAAATCTTGCAAAAGTTTTCACGTCGAATCGAACCTTGAATCCAATGGGTGAGTCTGTGGTAATGATTGTTGGGAATTGCCCCCCCCCCCCCCCCCCTGTATATAGCGATATGGGATATCTTTAGTTTCTGTACTAGGTTATTGTCCATCGTTGCATGTCCATATGAAGCCAACTAATTGGCTTCATATCGACGTGTGATGGCACACAATAACCTGTAGTAAGTACTGTCTGTTATACAGGAGAAATACTACACACTTTACACAGGGACGTAACTAACACAATTGTTTTGGGTGGTGTAGGACGGCGGTGCCCAAGAGCTCGATCACATCGCCCAATTATTTGGAACACACCTAATTGCTTTTATCAAAGACTTTACTCTGCAAATCTACTTTCAGTTGATAAAATACTGTATTTTGAACATACAATTACACACCAGCTAGGTAGAGGTGCCCGACCATATAGGCGCTTTCAACAGGTCATGGTCATAAAAAAAACTTGTTATTTGTTACCCTCTTCCTGGATGTGGAATTCTACCGACATAATGAGTTCAGCATTTATTGGACTTTCTGGCTAGCACCTCCCACTCTCAGAATTTACGTCGCTGACTTTTACGATGCAGTAGAATATATTTTGCAGTGATTCCTATTCATACAAAATATCACAACGGACATAGAATGGTGGAGTCAAAGTTGTGACATCCCTGACTCGAAAATCGAGTTTCGATAAAGTTTTCTCCCCTAAGAAAGGGGATGTAAGAAGCATATAATTGTTGAGAAAACACCTTTGACATCACAAGAAAATGAAGCGAAGTTTGCTTTTGTTACTTTGAATAAAACTTTTCATATTTTTAAATGAGTTTAAACAGAGACAATAGACATACGTTCAAACTGTTGTAAAAATTATAAAATGCCACTTTCTGTATTTTTATACTGCTCTGCAAGAAAATGCCCGAAGTTTGTGAAATGATGCACACATCTTATATGAAATTCCTATACCCTTAATATTAAATTTACTGACAGCTTTCTGAAATTGAGGGGAACTAACTTTCCTGTAAAGCTCCCCGACGAAAATTGTCAACCATAAAGGATTCCGAATAGAATCGAATCAAATCTTGAAGTTTCTCCGTGGTTCAGCGGAAGAACACACACTCGATCTCACTCTTCGGAATGTTAACCCTTTACCAAACATGAAAAGCAGACGACACTTCCAAAAACAATTCTTGAATAACTAGTTTTTTTTATTGTTTGTCTCAAAAACATTGGTTATGACCCCCCGTTGGAACGAGCTCGTCGAGCTCGTTCCAATGAGGGGTCATGACCTATATTTTTGAGACAAAAAATGAAACAATAATGAAAATTAATTGGCGATTTTTGAGAATAGCGCTGGCCGGTTTTGGCCGTTACGTTGGGTAAAGGGTTAAGCATTGTAAAAGCTCGGATCGTCAAACACAGTGTTAATCATTACTAAAACATTCGTTAAAAATAAGATTGAACACCCGTGTCACAATAAACAGAAGGACCACGAAAGCAATAAAAAAAACTCATATTCTTTTACACCTTCAGTGAGGAAAATTCAATCCTGAAATAGGCGAACGAAAAGAACAGGTGTCGTTGTTAATGTGTTGCCATTCATCTCTGTCTGAAGTTTGTGGTATTCTTTAGAATACCTTAGAATTATATCATATCATCTTAAATGCAAAAAGCATCTAGAGTGATTTAGACGATTCCAATCTATCAGTTTTCGAGTGCAACACGTACTCTCACTTCTGAAGTGATTAATGGCGTTCAACTTTGCATGACGCGTGCATACAAATGTAGAAGACATCACTGGTAATATGGCAAACAATGTTAACTCACTGAAAACGACACATTTGAAATAGCTCGAGGTTGAATTTCAAAAGTGCATAGCCAGAGCACAGCAAACACCAACTTTCCATTAAACTAGGTGTGTGTGTGTGTGAGGGTGTGTGTGTGTGTGTGTGTGTGTGTGTGTGTGTGTGTGTGTGTGTGTGTGTGTGTGTTTGTGTGTGTGTGGGGGGGGGGGGGGGTTAAGGGAGAGGATGTTAGTGGATGGGTGTGTGTTGTGGGTGGGTGGTTAGGTTTTTGGTGGGTGGGTGAATTTGGGGCACATGGGCCTTAAAGTCCATGTTTAGAGAGGCAATCCACTGAATGTATGAAAAACTTTGCGCTGTTTCTTACGATCGATAGCTGAATGATCGAAACTTCGCGACAGCTCTGTTCCTGATGTTGGATTTCATTTCTGATCACACTTTTTGATACGGCCCAGGAGAGATAATTGGTTTGTTGCTGTTGTTTGAAACATAGTTGAACAACAAAGAGTGAATTAACTTATTTTATCTCTAGGATTACTCTAGTGTCATCAGTTTCTCTTCCTCAACGGAAGTTACATTTGCCACTGTCAAGTGAACTTTCACAACTTCAGTTTCTTTCCAGCAATTTCAGACTGGTCGCTTATCTTTGTGAGCAGAGAAATACTTGCCAGTGAAAGTGTAAACGATGTGATATTAAGAATTGTGAAGAAGATTGGTAATAATTGAACCCCACTGCTTTATAAGGTTGTTTGATTGAATTATTACAACGGCAGTCTAAAATAAGTCTCCCCGTTTATCACTGTCAGTCTTGAAATGATCTAATAAAGCTCAATAGGATCAAGAAAAAGTCTTACTCAGATGGAATAACCTTTTAGTATCAAATAGGAACCCATCCACAGACAAGCCTGGATATAATCAATCTATCATTTGCAAAATGAGGTCCCCAGAGGGAGAATTTTCTAATGCTATCCCATACAGTGGCTAGAATCTCCTAATCTACCCTCAGGATACCTCTGTCTATTTAGGCCTGAGGCCTTGATTCAGATTGAGGTTCACAGATGGTAAATTTAGTTATGCTACCCTGCCCTGCAGGGTAGCATCACTAAATTCACCCTCTGATTACCTCATTTTACAGATGACAATCTGCTTATTTCCAGGCTTGTCCACAGAATTTTGTGCCCAAAGAAATGAATTGTTCCGGAATAAAAATTAATATTCATCGAACTCTTCCAATCTCCCCAGAGTGGAGCTTGTTATCTAACTCATTTATAAAAGTAGCAACAACACATGCTTTTCATGGCTGACAATTTTCGTCATTAGAAGAGATTTTCAGGACAGTCCGCTCGCCTTAATTTTCAAAACGTTGTCAATAAATTTAACACCAAGAGTACGGAAATTTCATATAAAAATTGAAATTTCGAAATGTTAGCGCAGTTGTATCATCGACGCGCGCATAATTTCAAAAACTCGAGACATTTTCTTATATAATAGTATAAAAATACAGAAGCTGACTTTCTACAACTTTTTCCCAATCAGTTTGAACGTTTGAATACTATTCTCTCTTTTCACCATCTTTTGATATTCTGTAACCTTTTTCTGTTTACAGCAATGTACGTGGTATATAATACAGACACTATCCTAGGGCTGTCGCGACTATCATTTTTTGTAATCGACTAATCGTGACCAGTAATCGACGGTTAGTCGATTAATAGTCGCTTCCCATGATTTTTTAGCAAATCATTCTTCTGTTCGTAAAACTCTGAAAATGACAATGGCACCAGTGTGTTCAGACGAAGTGGGGTTGTGGGAACAACAAATCGGTCCCGACTGAAGCTACATGTAGTCCAATCTTGGACCCACAGTCCGTAATATAATTTTTGGGGTTGGTACGTCCTGTAGGACGTACCAACCCCAAAAATAATATTACTGACTGCGGGTCCAAGTTTGAACTAGATTGAAGCCGATGAATTAAAATGAATTTACCAAAGAACGTTCCTGCATATGTTTCCTTTCTGCAATAAGTTTCTCGAAATTTTGAACATTGAGATCTATGCATTCCCTCGTCAGTTGTTAAAATTGGATCTTAGTCTGAAGTTCCGAACTTTGAGAAGTGATCTGACGTTCTGACTTTCGTCATAATTTTGTCACTTCCGCGCTTTGGGTTTTCCAATGGGTGCATTCGTGTTTACAAGACTGGAGAAATTCAGAAGAATCTATTCTTCTCGAGTAACTGTGAGTGTTCTTCCTTACACAGTCAGTGACAGTCGTACAGTCTTCCGGATATGAATGTTAACTATGGTTAGATATTTAAAGTTATTCACCTTCATTGATCATTCACCTCACAAAACAATGCAATTTAGCCCCGACGTGTAGTAGATGTGTACCACCTTGAAAATGAACGACGATCGACTGAAAATAAAAAACGTCGACTACTTCAATAGTCGACGGTTAGTCGACTAATCGAATAATCGCGACAGCCCTACACTATCCTTTCCATTAATATAATATTCTAGGATGGAATATTTCCGATGTGGAGTAAAAACTTGCAAATTACGGTAAAAACACATTCGCTAAACAAAGAGCCAAGTGGACAGTTACTTAGTTCATTCTAATTAGCTCGCCATAAAGACAAGTTTCCTTTTGTAACTTGTAAAAACGAAAACAACAGACAGCTCCAAGAGCTATCTGGTGTATTCGTTTATTAAAAGTTAGAAAGGAAACATCGCTTTATTTTCTACGCATGACATAGGTCTTATCTCAAAAATTACATGTTTCTTAATTGGACCTTCTTCGCCTACCCCAACATTTCATGGGTAATAGCTTTACCGAAAGTCGATATTCATAACGAGATGAGTAAGGGATGGGTTTTTTTTCTACACGGGAGATGGAAGGTCTGCTTTAGGTGACTTTTAAGCAGATTATTATCTGTCTAACTATATCAGATTCATCTACCCCAAGTCTCACCTTTGATTATTTCCTTCAGGTATATTTATCTTTCAGATCAATGTACAACCAGCATACAACAAACAATGGCAGTGAGTTGGTTATGGACGTTCTTTGATGTTTTTTTACAGGCGTAGAAATAATTGGAAATGCTTTTAACAAAATGCAGAAAACGAAATTTCCGAAGCTTATCACTCGGAAAACTGCCTGTCAAATAACATTACTGCTATAATAAATGCAATTTAAAGTTAATTTTACACAGCTATAGACTCCTGTCTCTGCGTGATGAAGCTTCACAAACAATTCTACTGCTGGTACAACAACAAAACACCCAACTACACTACTTCTACTAGAATACTATAGCTTCTATTAATGTTGTAAGGGACGTATGGCACATTAAGGCGAGTTTCAGATTCTGTAAAATAGCTTCATGGGCCGAGGAAACCGGTACTTCCGAGAAACACTGAATCAAGTCAAATAACTGCCACTTTCCCGACGTACTGACCAATCTCACGCAGAGCTGAAGCTCGGTTCCTATGCATGAGAACAGCTTGACAGCATGAATACCACAGTATTCTGTAACGTTCTTCAACTTTACGAACGCACGCGCGCCTGGCGGACTATTTCAGTGGTATTCGTAATCACAAGGTATTACCTTCAAAAAAGTGATAATGCTGCAACGAATCAAGCGTCTATTTTCCTTCAACATATAATCCATGTGCAGAGAATTGCACGACTCAGTACACAAACAATCCACAGTGCAAACCACCAACAGAAAAAAACCACAAAAGAAAAAAAAGGAATGAAGACGAATCGCAGTAACTAAAAATGATAGACAATTTTGAAACACAACGTTAATCTTATTGAGGTTGCAGCTTCCAAAAATTACGAGTTAAGTGACGCCATGTATTTAAAGAAATTACTGTGAGCCACAAAAATAGATATAGAATATACCCATAGTAGCTTGGTAAACCAAATATTTACCACGAGTGTGTTAACCACGAGCCTTTGGTGCGCGGTTAACACCACTTCACCCCGAGTGGTGAGCATTTGGTACACCAAGCTACTTTGGGTATATACTATTCAAAACAAGTAGGAGATATTTGATAAAAGAGAGATATATGAAGAAATATATTTATATTTTCATCAAAGAGACAGTTGAGGCATTGCACTGTGATGACATCTGGTGAATGATTTCAGCGATAGTTGGGTGTCTGACAAGCACACATTCCACGCACTGAGCTGTAGAAGACATGGACGGTCAGTCAGAGAATTTACCACATTCAGTCCAAGACCTCAATACCTTGTAAATCCTCCTCGGTTAGCGAGACAAGCGCGGATCCGACGTGGCATACTCCTCACCAAACGTCCAATATCTGCTTGACTGACGCTATTCCCTTCTTCCTGCAGTGCAGCGGCGAATTGATGGACATTGGTAGGGGGCTGTTGGCGTTATCGTAGGCGCGTGCCAAGCATATCCCAGACGTGCTCGATTGGTGAAAGGTCTGGACTTAGAACTGTCCAAGGCAGTGAAGTGATGTTCTGCTCCTGGAGGAACTCTGTAGCCACATGGGCCCTGTGTGCTCTTGCATGGTCATCTTGGAAAATGAATCGACGGCCGTGAAGTCACGCAAATGGCACCACATGAGCTGCTAACATGTTGTCACGGTAGTACTGCCCTGTGACAATGCTGTTCTGCTTGTCATGGTTATGCCTCCCCACACCATAACCGATCCACCACCAAAATGATCGTGCTGCCTAACGGTTACGTCATGGTATCTTTCGTTCCTCAGCCGCCACACCCTGTTTCGCCTGCCGTGGACGTTGAGAGTGAACCTCGATTCATCGGAAAACATGACGTTGCTCCACCGACGATTGTCCCAGAGCTGTCGTGCTCCACGCCAATTACGCCTTGCTGCGATGTGACGTTTAGTCAAACGTGGAATTATTCGAGGTCGTCGCGCGTACAAATTCCAGCTGTATAGGCGATTTCGGATAGTCTGACCACTGACTCGCACATCTGTCGCGCGGTGCAGCTTTTGTCCAATTTCTGAGGCATTTTGATGGCGGTTACGTAATGCTGTGGTTCGGATGAAACGATCCTGGTTTGCAGTTTTCGCCCTTGGACGACCTGACCGACGTCTGCCAACAACATTGCCTGTCTGGCGGTAGCGTGACCACAACCTGCTAACCACCGATTGAGTAACGTTGAGAATTTGAGCCACTGCAGTCTGTCTGTTGCCAGCTTCCAACATGTCAACGGCACGTAAACGTTCGTCACGTGTCAGTCTTCGCATACCTCAAAAGTTACGTTTCGACCAGAAACTACCGATGAACGAGTTTATACCAACAAAAGAACGATGAGACCTCCGAAAAAGCTCGTCCAGTACAAATCAAAATTTCAAAACGAACCCCAGACATTAACGCGGCGCTCGTGCGAAAAGCGTGCACGAAGTATTCGTGGGCCGGTGACATTCATGATCTACACTAAACTTGGTAACATATTGATGTGTCCAATCACGCGTATCCAATACCATTTTCCGAAAATATCAACAGCAGTTTCGATTTATTTTATTTATTTATTACGGTTTAACGACACTTTAACAGCCAAGGTCATATCGTGTAGGTGACAATTTTACGGGTGGAGGAAACCGGCGTGCCTGGAGAGAACCACCGAGAAACGACGAGCAGCTACCAGCTCCCCAACATCGTAACTCCGCCCTGCAGCACAGGCAGTGTTAGACTGGATGAAGACATTCGCACCATCGACGTGCAGTACGCCTTAGTGCACGGCGCCATCGAGCTTCCATGTGTACAATCGGCGTGAAGTGCCTTGTCCAAGGACACAACGCGGGAATCCGAATCGATCGCTCAGGTGGTCACCCATCCAAGGATTAACCGTGCTCGACGTTGCTTAACTTCCGTGATCTGACGAGAACCGGTTACCGCGCCCCCTACATCAGTTTGGATATCTCCTACTTTTTTGAATAGAATATTTTATTTAAACCATGATCGTCAGATTAGTAAGAGTTAAAATGTTAAATAATGCAATATTCACACGTGCGAATCTGTTTTTGTTTACATGAGCACCGGTGAGTGGTACTTCCGCTGTCAATTTACCACCGAAACGAAATGGAAAAAGAAACACGCAAATCACGGGGCTTTTTTCATTTCAATAACAAACTATTTTCAGTTATGAGTGCTTTATTAACATGAGGCAGCGCGTGTTTTTTAATGTTTGGTATCTTATGAGGTAAAACTCATTTAAAAACGTAACTAAATAATTGTGGGTTTCATTTCACTCTTCGCGAGGCGACGAGTGATAAATTTAGACAAGTTTGCATTCAAGTCGAGGTTACCAAAGGTTAACTTGGATGTAGTTCCACTGTAGGTGTAAATAGTAACTATTGAAATCGCATTGCTGGCGTGTTCACCACGGTTGGTGTGTAAAGCTAAAATTTATGTCATAGGCTTTTTATATATAGTAGAATAGGTACTCATGGTATAAAGTTCCCTATTTGATTACGCAAGCCACCCACCTACCATTTCGGTGACGCCATGAATTGAATTTGGTTTGAAATACCATTACCCGACGGAGCAGAATTGAGCGGAGTTTGATTATTTGAGCAATACATCCACCAAAACGAGTCTCGTTTGCGATAAAAGATTTTCTACAAGCAGAATGTTCACATAACACTCATTTACCAATGGAATGTCGATCGTTATTGGTATTGCGGATAAGCGGCTACACCTTTTCTAACCGGGTACATCGTTACTCAATCTCAAAGGCCACCAGCCAGAATTTGTAATGAATTTGACCCTGTTATGGGATGTTTGTTTACCGACTTTTCTTGCAGTTTGCGCGCAGACTACCGTTAATGTTGATGTAATGTCTCTTCAATCACTAAGAGAGAGAGATATTGTTTTGTCTTCCTGTTACAGATATTCCAATCAATAAGCATTTAATTCACATTGAAAACATCAAGATATTAACACAACTGGAGGAACTACTCGGCGTAATGATAAAACTTCCTCTAAGGTGAATCTTCATTCAAAATATTTAGTAAAGAAAACATGTCTGAGTGTAATGTTATATCACCACAGATTCGATCAGTCAGGTCTCGATTGAGAAACGTTTCTTGCGTTGACTCAAAGAAAATTAATGGCTATGTTGCCCTCAATCGGACAGAATACCAGGTTCAGGGACTCCGGAAGCACTAGGGCCCCCGTTCTGGGAGCTTTCAAATTTAAATGAGGGTGTTTGGGGAGTTTGGGAGAAGGTGCCCACTCCCGATGGGAGGAGGACACCTCCTGTCAAACTTTCCCATATGAGGCCTTCGGCTTTCGAGACATGCATGCTTCGGCGTGTCATGGCGGGGCTTTTCGTGTGAGTAAATGCCCTTTTTCCGGGGTCTGACCTCCCCCGTACCCCGAAGTGCTTCCAGCGCCCCTGCTCAGGTTCACTTTTCCGACCAACTCAAATATTCCATAGTCGATATGAAATTTGGCACGTGTATAGGGATATTATTTTACCAAGAGTATCATGCGTTAGGGGGAATTTTATATCGCGTTAACCCTTCAAACAGAGCAACGACGGGAACATGCGATACTTGTCAACAAAACGGCACTGCTTTATATGAGACAGGCCACTGTCGGAACCATATTTTCATACTTTCAGTCATTTGCACATGCGATGTCAATGCATTTTACAGAATGGTTGGTATCTGTTGGATACTTGCCGTGAGAACGAACCCAACATTTCTAACTTTTGTATTAGGAGAGAATCTCTCTCCTCTTAACAGAGACATTTTTTTGAAAAGCAAAGGATGCCCGACGCCGCATTGTTATTGAAAATTAAAATTATTTATTTATTTTTTTTAACAGTATTTTATTTCTCAAGAACAGAAATAGGTTTGGTGAACAGGCATAGCCTATGTGATACCGTACCCTACATGAACAAATTACACGTAAAACTCACAAAACAAACACAATAACAATAATAAAGGTGCTTGTGCTCTTTTGTTTGAGATGTCGTCTATATACAGACGTCAGCGCTGCCAGCAGTCTTGATAGCAGTCCCTCTAATGTCCCATCTTAAGGGATCAATATCCTTCAATATCAACATCTAGATGTCGCTGATCGGTGCATCGAGCCAAAGTTCAATGTACCACTTACCGACATGCGAAAGAGAAATAGTAGTCCGAAAAAAAAATATATTGATCGTGTTTAACGACATTTTAACGACAGTTTCAACAGCCAAGGTCATATAGTATCGGAGAGTTTTACGGGCAGAGGAAGCTGCAGTTCCCTGTGAAAACCAGTACACAGTGGCGTCTAGTAACTGTCGGACTCTCCTACTTACCGACCGCGCACTAGCAGGGTTAGCATTCCTTGAAAGCGTGTGCACCATCAACGTGCAGTGTGCTTTAGTACTCTGTACCACCTTGCTCTCCTCTTTGACCAACTAGGATTAACTCCTTGCATGCTGCAGGCGGATATTCCGGCCAGGGCAGGATTTCTCTTGCCACTGAAATAAGTATAATTTGGGCATATTTACTCAAAATTTCCGATGAAATTGCTTACATTTTGCACCAGGGGTTTCTTGGTGTAAATTTAGATAAAGTTTTCATCAAATCTAGTCAAGGCTGCTTCAGAGCAGCCATGACTAGATTTGATGGAAAATATTTTGAAAATACTTTGCGGGTTAAGAGTTAACTGGCAGAATATCGGAAGCCCATATTTAGGCTTTATTCTGAAGTACAGGTACCACAACTTAAAAGCTTCATATTCTGTGAATATGCATCATATTATCTTTGGAGTGGAATTATTTAGTTTGTAAGCATTTGCCTTTTTACAATTTATAGGGGACTGCCTTTAGGCACTCTCCCATAAATTGTAACAAGACAAAGACCTGTGAACACATTTTGACGTCTAAACTAATTTAGCACTCTACCTGTTAAGTGTCTTGCGCAAGCGCACAACGCAGATGACCAGTTTCAGGATCGAACTTACTATCTTTCGATCTGAAGTCCAGTGCTCTAACTTGTGAGCCACCGCCATCCTACAACTGGCAATTATAATTATGGTTGAATGGGCCACCAAGCCATGCACGATGGCCAATTCATGTACACAGTAATTAACGCGCCTATGTTTTTATGCTCTTTCGCGAAGGTTATTGTCTGAGTAGAAACTTCGCTTTGCAAGTTTTTTCGTGTTAGATTACTCCTTATTATGGCAACATTGCTTATATCTGTACCTTCAGCTCCCGTGAGGTGCTCTTTGCAACAGCTTTTGAGTCAGAAACTACTGTTGCTTAAATAATTTCGACTCAAATAAAAAAACCGATAGCATCTCGATGGCCACTCGCTGTTTCACTGTAGTTCTCAAAACAGAAAGCCCAAAGAATCACACCCGGTATAAGTGTTACTCGCCTCACTCTACCGACCTTATACACAGACACAAACTGTTTGATATCTTGTACTCTCATTCTAATAAATTAGTTGACTTACAACATCCATTAACTTGAAAATTGGGAATGCGGTGGTTCAGTGGTTACGGCATTGAACTTCAAACCGAAAGGTCCACGATTCGATCCCCGCTAGGGATAACTGCGACTTAATCCCGATTTCCCCCGTGGCATGTACTACGGCGTAATGAACGTCGATGGTGCACTTGTTTTCAACCGATGCTAACCCTGCTTGAGTCGAGTTAGTACGTTGGGGAGTCTGACAGTTCCTCGCCGTTGCTCGGTGATTCTCTTCGGGTACTCCAGCTTCCTCCACCTTTGACAACTCTCTGTCCTACTCGAGGTGACCCGGGCTGTCGAAAGTGTCGTTAAACCCCATAATATAAATAAATAAATAAATAAATAAATAAATAAATAAATAAATAACATGCAATGTCGATGAAGATACACATCTGTGAAGTGTATTGCCTTTTCTGATATTGGGGAGAAAGGGACCCGTACAAGAAATAGAGATGCAAAGCATCGCCGCGTGCCATCTGAAGCACGCGGCAATGATTTGCATCTCTATTTCTGTCGGAGATAGTTGTCTCGCACTCCATCACTAGGTTAGGAGTTTTAACTTAGCCCTTCAAAATTGAATTTATTCTCAGTGACTACAGTTTCTGGAATGTAACGTTTAATGTGAATAAACCATCATATAAGCAAAGTGAAGCCGCAGAACGAAGAATTACAAGTGAGTATTTCCAGGGCAAATCCTGGAGCCATATTGACAGATTTTAATGGGCAATTCGATCTTTAACCAAACTTAAGATAAGCTATTTGCTTTTTTAGGTGAGCAATTATGACTCCCCTTAATTTAGTTTCTCAAGAGCCAGAGCGGAAGCAATGGCTCTCTTTACATTATCGTGTCTTAATCAGAGACAATCGATCCTCCTCCATATATCCTCTACAATGCTGAAATGAAACAACAAAATATTCGCCAAGTTAAATGAAGAGGTTTCATACGATGGGTGTTTCCTCTTGATCTTTCAGTGTGTACAGATATTGCCGACTCTTTCACACCATTTGTTGTAAGGGGATGACTTTATTGATTTATTCACCTCATAGCAGACTTCCACAACATCTACAAAATTTATGCTTTATTGAAGTACTCAAACCACTTGCCATAAAATGGAAGTTTACGACAGTCACCAACCCATAAATCCACAGGTTTTCCGGACTTAACACCATCTTGTGTCCGGCCAGGAGGAAACAGCAATGAATGTCTTGTCAGCCAGACCATAAATAGTCCAAATGAACTGTACAGCACCCAGATCAATTACTCTTGAGTTACGGAACATAATAAAATCCATCTTTCAATTTACAAAGCTTCCCGAATCATGCTACAAAGAATGTCTGTAAGACCAGTACAGTACACTCGCCGTGGACTGGTCGTAATCCACACGTGGGCAATGATGTCAATGCATGCATTTACCGGGTAATAAAAATCAGCAACATTTTAATTAATGAAGCACCGGGTTGTACCCGGTGCTTCATTGATTAAAAGTTTGATGATTATTCCTATAATTGGTGTATATTTATTGAGGTTTAACAACACTTTAGACAGCCAGGTTCGCCTCGTGTCGGACAGTTTTACGGGTGGAGGAAGCCGGTGTACCCAAAGAGAACCACCGAGCAACGGTAAGCAACTGTCAGACTCCCCAACCTACTACTGCATCGAGTGCAGTACGCCTTAGTGCACAGTTTTTGGAATCTAATATTATTGCTTCCGTGAAAATATTACCCACCCATCGAAAGTGACGTGTTTAAGACGGCCGTACTGTAAATCAATGTTATCACACTGTTTCAATGAATTAAAACAAGACAGCATGGGAAAAGAGAAAACAAGGCCACAGTTGGAATTAATTGTAATAATAAACTCCTGGCCCATCGGCCTACTTGCAGAGCTACGTGTTTCAAAGACATGTTACAAACACTGCTTAGAAGGTTGCTCTAGAAGATGTCATTCGGACTAATGCCAATCTCCCTGTAGTTGGCTTCTGGTCAAGTGTATGCGCGTATCCAGGAAGTTTGTTGGGGAGATGAGTTAAGGGACGATCAACGATCACCGATAAAATTTTGAAAAATGAATATCAAATAGTGCTCGGTGGTGGCATCTGACGAAATATTGTACGTAATGTAGAATCTAAAATATATGCATTATTAGTTGTGAAAACAAGGTTAGGGTATTCGTATTCGGTATTCAGTCGTATTCAATACATACTTTCAAGTATTCGGGTGTATTCAGTATTCATGCAATTTTAAAGTATTCGTATTGGTATTCGTATTCGAATGCAGTCAAATTTGAGGCGTATTCATGAATACTTTTTGAATACTTTTCTTATTTTTAACATATAGAATATTTTGTAAAAAAGATTGTGATTATCAATATCAGAGAATAGTCAAGAACTAAACTAGTACATTTAAAGTGCCTGGTTTTTCAATATATTAAAATAAAATTTGAAAATATTAAGTTAAAATAGTTAATAATATTATATCTCACGTGACTTCCTTGCATTCTGATTGGCTGTGTAGTTTGCATCCACAGAACTGACCAGGCACTACACCCAGGCACTACACGTTTTCTATTTTTAGCACACTAGTATATCAGTTTTCTTTTCATACTGGCCGAATAAAACTGATCAGGCTAAATTTAAAAATCGATTCACAGAGGCACAACATCCACAAAACGACCCGGAAAGAAATCTTTGTGGAAAAATGTATCGCTTTTCCATTGTTGAAGTCACATTTTTCGAGGCGTTCATTTTATATTCCTTGAGAAGATGATCCATATCTCGTTTCGAAGAGAATGATCCATACCTGGGTCCAACTTTCATGAGAACGCGTCCGGATATGAAAAATCGTTTGTTTCGCTCCTCATATTATTTCGCTATTTAATTGTATGTTTTGGGCAGTAAACAAATAAATAATGGAATTCAATTGAATCTTCGGAGTTTGTATCCCGTACTGACCCATTCGGTAATGTATATGCGTGACAAATGTGTGGACTGAAATTATCAAACTGCGTTGTCAAATTTCGAAAATTTTAGTTTTCATTCGCGAGTTGCGCGATTCTAGAATACACAGTTCCGTTTGAGGGAAATGTTTTGTTTACCCTTGCCGTCCGATTCAAAAATCTGTCTTCTGCTCATATCAATAATCCAAGTTAGCCATGTTTTGGAAGAAGAAAATGTTTTTTAAAAACTACAAGGTATTTTTTTCTATATAACGCTGGTTGGTAGGGCTGCTACCTTGGTAATAGATTAACAAATCGGACAGATGTTTTTCTTGATGGGTGTTCGATATAATATAAAGATTAATGCATGTCTTGTCGTTGACTACGCCCATATAGTGCCCAGTGAGGTGGTGAAGTTCCCTCCGCTTCGCGGCGGGAACTACACCACCTCACTGGGCACTATATGGGCGTAGTCAACTCCTTAAATAGTGTATATTTATTTTTGTTATACTTGTTACAATATTGGAATGTCTAAGATGTCATCTAGAAACAAATCACTAGTTTTCAGCCATTACAAAATGCCAGATAATTCATCTGGTACTATAAAAGTAGAATGCAAAAACTGTACAAAATATATATCAAGTCCATCTAATAACGCATCACATTTCATAGTACACGTCAAGATAATTTCAATTATTTATCTGCTTATTGACAGTAAATTCTTCATTGTTCAAATATTGTTTCATTGTGAACTGAGCATTGTAATTGTACAGAATATTCTTAGGACAAAGGGTATGTATCATTCTGGCCACTATGTAGATTCTTAATCCTTAAACAACTCCAATATCCAATTAACACTAATCCCCTATTTTTCTACAGTACTAGTAGAAATAAGGTGTAGACTGATAAGGCTGAAATATTATTGTGGCTAAATTACAACACACCGCTAACACTCGATTCAAACCAAATCCAGAAGCAGAAGCGAGTGCTATTACTGATCTAGAGGACTGTGCTGTTCAAATAAACACTTGGATGAACCACAATAAACTTAAAATGAACGATGCAAAAACGGAGTTCATCTTATTTGGAAGTCGATTACAACTTACTAAATGTAACACCAAAGAAATCAATATATGTGGTGACTTCATCCAATCAGCAACATGTATTAGGTATTTGGGAGCATTTCTGGACGAGACTCTTAATTTTAAAGAGCATGTGAAACGAAAATGTCAAACTGCAATGCTGAACTATTTTAGAGTCAAAAACATAAGAAAATACCTATCTAGAGATGCAACTGAAACTCTTGTATTGTCATTGGTAATTTCCCATCTAGATTATTGTAATGTAATTTTGTACGGCATTTCTGAAAGCGAGTTGTTAAAGCTCCAACGTATCCAAAATATGCGGCTAAACTTGTATTGGGTCGCTCTATTTATGATAGCTCTAAGCAAGCACTTTTTGAACTACATTGGCTTCCAATGAGAGCACGAATTGGTTTTAAGATCCTCACATACATGTACAATTGCTCAGTAGGAAAAGCACCGTCGTATCTGACAAACCTTTTATGTCCTCAATCGTCAATAAGATCTCAGCGATCGTCAGAATCATCTGTAGGTTGTTACACAATCCCGTTTAATAAAAAGAAAACTTTTTCTGACAGAGGGTTTAGTACAATAGGGCCAAAACTGTGGACTGATATACCTGTCGACATTAGAAACAGTCCATCAAATGACATTTTCAAACATCGATTGAAAACATATTATTTTGACCATTATTTTGCTCTGTTTTGAATACATTTATGTAACAAAGTGGAGTATTCCGTGTAGTATTTAGAGGGGGGGGGGGGGGGGGGGAATTTATGTCTTTATAATATGCACACATATTTTTATTTTTATATTGTAAAACGCCATTGAATATGTATATGTAGAAATAGGCGTTTAATCAAATTTGTATGTTTCATGTTTCATTACAACTCAATTCCAACAGTACAGTAGTTTCATAATTAAATAAATGTAAACTCAGCTACCACTTAACCCCTGTTGTGAATATATTACCGAGAGAAAAACTACACGTTACCTAGACTGTAATTTATTGGAGACTGACTAGATAACATAACACAGTGGTCAGTATGACATTAAACACAATAATCATGTTCAGTCCGTGCAGCTGTATTTGCTGGAGAACTGCATCGGCTAATATCTGTCAGTATTAATTATCGGTAATACTGTAAACCATGAACAATTCCACAACATTCTCCCGGGCCGGACAATTTAATGTCTCTAAATCCTTTTTTAAGTTTCTAGCACAAATGTATCTCAAAGTGTACTCCCGGGGGAGAGAAAAAGAGCACTACTCGCAGTCTAAATCGGGACTAGAGTCTGAAAACAGTTTCTGTATATGTCCCTTAGCTCGCTGCGCCGCCGTACGGTGCGGACGAGTATTTTAAACAGTAACATTTTCCTCACGTTCACAAATAGCGTCACTTAACATGTTATTGAGAAAGTCACATCGTACTTCCAGGGGATAAAGACGTGCAACTGGTCGCGTTGTGTAACCATTTGCCGTCTTTAGTGTCACTGATCGTACAAGTCCATCTTTGTAGCAATGTAGCCTAGTCACTACACCCAACTCCCAGTTAATTCGAGGACAATCTTCACGAATATGCACAATATCACCTAGCTGAACTTGATTTTGACGTTCGGTATCACACAAATAGCGTTCACGGAGAGACAAAAGGAAGTCATTATGCCATTGTTTCCAAAATTGTTGTCTCGCACGTGAGACTGGCAAAACGGTCCTCAATACATTTCGGGTTGGACGGCATATAAACAGGGTCATTCAAGTTAACTTCCGTTCGGTGATGAGGATATTGAGTAAGATTACGGCCACAAAAAAAGTTTAGATGGCGTAATAGGGTCAGGTCCCCTACCATCTGCAGATACATAAGTGAGCGGACGGTCGTTTACACATGCCTCAATTTCAGTTACAACAGTTTTTCTCTCAGTGATATATTCACAACATTTGGTCCCTCGAGCCGGATTTACTGGAAAACTGCATCGGCTAATATCTGTCAGTATTAATTACCGGTAATACTGTAAACCATGAACAATTCCCCAACAACCCTTTACCTAACATGAAAAGCAGACGACACTTGCAAACAAAATTCTTGAATAACTAATTTTTTTCATCTCAAAAACATAGGTTATTACCTAACATGAAAAGCAGACGACACTTGCAAACAAAATTCTTGAATAACTAATTTTTTTCATCTCAAAAACATAGGTTATGGCCCCTCATTGGAACGAGCTCGTTCCAATGAGGAGTCATAACCTATGTTTTTGAGACGAAAAATGAAAATACAATGAAAATTAATTGTCGATTTTTGTAAATAGCGCTGGCCGGATTTGACCGTTACATTAGGTAAAGGGTTAATTTACCTAATACAGTGTTCAGAATGTATGGTTTTATTGACATATTTCAAATAATATTTGAGAAATAATGAAATTTATTTTGTTATAAGAAAAAGGAAAAAAAAACAATAACATGTTTTTCAAGGGCTTTACAGTTCATCAGCGACCCAACAGAAATGATTAACAGCCCAAGGTCTTATAAACAACCAAAGAAAGCCGATGGCCGCTTATAAGACAGAGGGTTGTTAATCATTTCCAGCGGGATGCTAATAGAACCGTAATGCCCAAGAAAATGATGTTATTGCAATTATTACCACCAATAGGGATTTCATTCAAGTCGATAGTTCAATCAAATCCGAGAATTGCTCAACATACTTGTCCTTTAATCAAGAATATACTGACATTTTAATGAGAACAGAAAACGAACAATTAAGTTAAGAATTTTGAATTTTGAATATTCATGAAATGTCGGCATTTACTTTTTAAACTAATGTTTTTCAAAAACAAAGTACGAAATAACTGAAGTAAAAAATCCAGCTTCAGAGTTTGGCAGCTTCAAGAAACCAATTGATACTTAACTAAGGTATACTGACCCTTCATCATTATTTGGCTCCCCGTGTTCCAGTTGAGCAGTTTAAACCGTTTTAATCACAAAGATAACAGCTGTGAAGTTTGTTTTTCTTGCGTGAAATCCAAACTTACAAAGCGGAAACAGAAGATTCGGAATGGGTTGTAATTCGATCACGTGGCGTGTCGGGCAGCTGGGCACTAAAGGAAAGGAGATACCATTAGCGGCCCAGCCCGGCATGTCAAGCAATGAGCATTTATCGCGTATTTATGCCCAAGAAATTAGAGATAATGGTTTAAAAAACGCCCAATAAAGTGCTAATAATATATAATATTTTATGTAAACAAAGTTTTTTTGTAGAAAAAATAAAAAAAACCCAAAATCAGTAATGTTTATTATTACCACTCAATCTATAAGTTACTAGTCGATTAGCATAAGTTTGGAGGCCCGTTAAAACTCCATAATTTCAGTGACGTCATTCGACAGAGCCGGGCCGCGGGCGATAATGGTATAAATAGCCATTAGCGGCCCGCGGCCCGGCTATTTTTAGATTCCATGGTCTAATGAATTACTCCCATTCGGATGACGTCCCTTTGTATTTCTGAACTGAAGTCGAATGCACGATCGAAACAGAAATATCGAACCGACTTTAGTGATTATTTGTGTGCTGAAATAAAGCACTATCAGATGGAAACAAGTTTCATTGCACTGTGAATCGGTCGCACTGTAAGTATATTGATAAAATCATCGTTCATTCGTTCGTTACAACGGTCTGGTAATAATAGCAATAACATGATTGTTGTCAGACATCACGATTCATTAGCGACCCTGCAGCAATGATGAACAGCCCTTGGGCTTATTAACGGACCTCGACTTCGTCTCAGGCCTTTAATAAACCCTCGGGCTGTTCATCACTGCTGCAGGGCCGCTAGTGAACCATAATGCCCTCCAAAATCATGTTATTGTTATATTATTACCACTCAATCTTTTAGTCACTAGTCGATTAACATAAGTTTGGAGGCCCGTTAAAACTCCATAATTTCAGTGACGTCATTCGACGGAGTCGGGCCGCGGGCGGTAATGGTATAAATAGCCATTAGCGGCCCGCGGCCCGGCTATTTTTAGATTCAAGTTAGCTGTAACAGGGAGTGGTAATAATAGTAATAACATGATTGTTGCCAGGCATCATGATTCATTAGCGGCCCTGCAGCAATGATGAACAGCCCTTGGGCTTATTAACGACCCTCGACTTCGTCTCGGACCTTTAATAAACACTCGGGCTGTTCATCATTGCTGCAGGGCCGCTAATGAACCGTAATGCCCTCCAAAATCATGTTATTGTTATATTGTAGTGGGGCTGCACTTAACAACAAAACATTAAGTGAATATAATGAACATTTTGTGTAATAGTGAGCTGTACATTTTGTTCATTTTTTTCAAAGTAACTTGATATGAAAATCTATATTTCTCATTGTTTGTCATTAATACCAACTTATGTCTGTTGATTGGATGAAGATTAATTAACAGATCCACCCTCAAAAGAACTTATTCTTTATCCATAATTCCTTAACCCCCTTAATTCATTAGGAATTACCAAACTATCATCCATTTAGAAGAAATAATTTGAAAAGTATTGAAATATTCATATTTTTTGTATTCATGAATATATTGTAAAGTATTCTTATTCAAATACATTTGGAATTTGTGTATTTGTATTCGTATTCATAAAATTTCAAAGCATTCGTATTCATTTTCAATACATTTGTAATGTATTCGCCCAGCGCTCGTGATAAATTCTATGAAAAATAAATAGAAAACTGAGAGGCATATTCTATTTTCCAGATATTTATTATACCTATATATGTAATTCTGTTAATATGTGATTCTGCGAGGTTTTCTAATCAGCGATAGGCTCGGCATAAAATATATATCGAGCCTGTAACGCCAGGACCATGCAACAGTTTCTGTGAAACCGCCTAAGCAGTTTGATACATTTTAATAGTGAAAGTAGTGCCCAAGCCTTTCACAAAAAAGACGTGCAGACGAGAACATTTTTGTCCTGAAACAATTTACCCGATACATCTCAAACTCCGTGGATAAGCCACAAAGAATGTGATGTATCGAGGTTAGTGAACTCGCTCCAACATACCAAAATTTTCAAATAACAAACTGGAGATAGTCACCCCAAGTAGAACTCCAATTTGCGGTGAGGTGCCTTCGGTGTCATCCCACTAGACCAATTCCCTTTAGCCCAATTCCCTTTAGGCCAATTCCCAAAAGACCAATTCCCCTGAGACCAACTACATACTGTTATTGATTAAGGTTGATTAAGGATAATTAAGAAAACATTTTTTTGCCGATAAGCACTTTATTTGATGAAAAAAATATTTATACGCACAACATACAAAAAATATAGGTTTAAAACATTTCAGTTTATATCTACAAGCCAGAAAATAAGCAGACTATCAGCAGGGTAGCATCACTGAATTTACCATCTGTGAACCTCAATCTGAATTAAGGTATCCAACGTGAACAGAAAGAGGTATCCAGAGGAAAAACTGACACACTGTATGGGATACCATCAGCAAATACCCCCTCATTCTGCAAATGAGGGGACCTCATTCTGCAAATGACAGACTGCTTATTTTCAGGCTTGAATATCAATTACATTAAATACAATTATAAATATTTATAAATATATCAAATTATTGATATAGAATTATTTTAAAAGTAAAACACATCAGTTGGTCTTAGGGAAATTGGTCTTTTGGGATTTGGCCTCGTGGGAATTGGTCTAAAGGGAATTGGTCTAAAGGGAATTGGTCTAGTGGGAATGGACCGTGCCTTCGCATCCTTGTACCTTCCTTGGCTACGCACAAGAAGTGTTCACTGACTATTGGAGAATACCGTGGCCCAAGAAGAAATTATTGCCAACCACTGAACAAAGAGGATATGGTATGATAAGCAGGTCCATTGCGAACAATCCCGGGCCCATACAATTCTGTGCCTACAAAAGCGGATAGAAAATTTGGTTGCGAACCGGTCTGTCCGCCTTTCTCTGTATAACACTGCAGACTGACACTCGTCGTGACAAAAATGAAAAACATTGAATCCAAGATGTTTTTTTTCCTTTATTTTCTCTTGATTCGGTCTGTAGTTCGCAATATTTTACTGATGACATCTCGTCCCACTGGTGTACGTATGTCGCAAACAGATCACGACCGGATCAAGAAAGAGGCCACTTTGGTGATCACAATACCGTAGGTAAATCTCGTCGAAGGCCACTGTCTCGGCTTTGTGCAATACAGTAGCCTAATTCTATAGCGAAGTGTTTTATTCATGTCACGAGAAAAGCACGAAATCGGTGTGTCCTCTCGTTGTCGAAGGTTTCGTGGTTAAGTGGTGCTGTTCTGAGAAAATTTAGGAAAATCCGAGAACTCAGAACGCAGTCCGAGAGCCTCTAGAAGTAGATTTATGGAATAATTATATCCTCAAATTATTGTTGTTAAATATAATTACAGCCAGTCTCATTGCAACATAACAAACACAACTTCTGAACGTTAAAAAGCAAATAAAACGTTGACAACCAAATGCTTCAGATATCAAAGTGTAAAACCATACAGAAGTCTTGTGAAATCTATTTTGTCTGAAAATTATCACAAAGTGTCGGGTTCCTCAACAGATTACACCAAGAACTACCAAACAACCAACAACTAAAATTTGTTCACTTGGTTGTATAAAGTGAGAAATTCAAAGAAGTTATTTACTGCATAAAGTCTATGTTCACTGTCTCTTGATGTCAGAGCTAAAAACGAACCTCTTTTCTTGAAGATGATCTCCAATGTACCTGGGAGAGTATCATGTTTTTCAATTAAATGCATTTTCTTTTCTTCTCTCTTTTTGCTTCCCCTCTACTGACCAAGTACAATCTAATTCGGTGATAAGAGAGGTTTTGGTTGGAAAATCGAATAATCGAAATAGATGTTTGCCCTTTTTCCATGGTAACTGCATAAATATCTCACAATACTCAAATGGCGCATCGAGCAAATATTCTAAAAATGAAATCTCTGTTCGTTCGAAACTAAATCTCATTTAGATTTCAATTTGCAAAACCACTAATTCCGCTGTTATCTTGAAGTTGCAAACACACGTTATTGCAGCTCAGAAATCCGTTTATGCTAGTGATTTATTTGCATCTGCATTGCTCCTGAAAACAGGAACTTTTATCCTCAAAACTTGTCGCGGTAGCTCGAGTACTCGAGTGCATAGGTCATAAGTTTCATTGATACAACATGACTTATAACAATCCTGCACTCCACTTTATACATACTATTGCAATAGTAACCTTTTAATCTTTATTTTTTATTTTATTAATTAATACTCCGTCGTTACTATTATTTATTTCTTCATTATCACTTATTCGTAGTATTATTTTTTTCCTTAGTTTCCTCCATAATAAATTGCGCTTCCTCTTCACGATGGGGCGGAGGATGATGTTCCCTGAAAGGGAAACTATAGCCCCCGCAGAACCCCTCTTACGCCCCCCGCCCTCCTGATGTGAATGCATATGTTATTTCTGAGCTTTGGCACTAACATATTTATTTCCTGAATAATGATTACCTTTACCTTTGTGAAGTGTGTGTCATCTACGTGCAAAATATTCCTATTCTTTTCTATGGAAACAGCCTCTTATAAGCTTTGAAGCTTGCTGCTGAATCCATTTCCGACTCATTTAACTTTTGTATGTGCTTATATATATTTATGTTGTTCAATACTTGAATTATGTGAAATAAATATTGTTTAAACTTAAAAAAAACATGAGTTTCGCGATTCGAAAATATACAAATTAGGAAGCAGATTCGAGGTCTCTCCCGAATTACGCCACCAATGTCGACAAACAGTACTAAGATACAAATATTGTTATCTTTCACGATCGAATCGCGATAAAACTGTTATTTGGTTTCAGCATATTTAGACCAATCGATCCAGAGTTCTTCTACAGTCAAGGCTAAATCAGGAAAAAATGAAACAAATGAAAAATAAAATCTGCTAAGCGATGTATTTACCGTTCTTTTATCAGAGATATAAGCTGCCATAGTGTTAAAAACAGAAACACTAAGGCCCTGCGAAGCTTCAAGATTCGATTCGATTTCTAATCTTAAGTAGATGTTCGGTTCGATTCGAAATCGGCTGCCCGATTCGTTTCCTCTCAAATCTTTTTCATAGGAATATAATTTGGAATTTGTCATCTTCTTCGTCTCACATAACGTATAGTTCAGATGGAAATAGTACACACATAATATTGAAATAAACGAGTGAGTATAACTTCGCGAGACTAACAATAAATAACATCCACAATGCTAATTCCAAAATCACTAGTCCTTACCACTGTTAAACGCAAATTTAAGGTTTCTAAGCCATGTCGACGAAGAAATATAATCCTTACGGGGTAATATTCCACCTACATCATCAAGGCATGCCTTCAACGAAGGCATGCCTTGATGGTGTAGTTGCAATATTTGATCAGTCGGGACATGAGCCATCACAGTCGGAACAAATAAGATTTATTTTATCCCAAACCATATTGGTTATCTTCAAGACGCCACCGATTCAATTCGAACTTCGACTCGATTCGAATCGAAAATGTGTGATTCACAGGGCGCTAAGAAACGCGGTCATGGAATTTCAACCAGATCGCAAACCTGTATATAAAATAAGTCGACAAAATCTATTTATTTATTGGTTTTTAAAGTCACATACTTCTGCACAATGGCTAACCATGACCGTGACAGTTTTACGGGTGGAGGAAGCCGGAGTACCCGGAGAGAACCACCGAGCAACGGCGAGCAACTGTCAGCTCGCCAACATACCAACTCCACACAAGCAGGGTTAGCATTGGTTGAAGACAGGTGCACCATCGACGTGTAGTACGCCTTAGTACACAGCGCCACCGTGCCCCCACATGGGCCATGGGGTGAAGTGTCTTGCCCAAGGACACAACGCGGTTGCCGCAGGTGGGATTCGAACCGAGAACCTCTCGGCTTGCAGCCTGCACCTCTACCAACTGAGCCACTGCGCCCCCGACAAAATCCATCTTGGGTATTTATTTTAAAATGGACATATTGTCAGCACTTGCCTCATCTGAAGTTTATTTCTAAATTATTTGAAATAACAGCCTAGATAAACAAGATTACATATCATTGTCACAAGTGTACAAATTGTAGTGTGTCGAACAATATTTGAAATAATAGCCTTCATAAACAAGATTGCACACTTTACTAAAGGTGTACTATTTATGGACTGTCAAAACGTTCTATTTTCTCATCCGCGTGATTTACAAATTGTTGTATCGTCCTACACTATTTCTAGTTAAACTTTGCAAACAATAAGTAAAAATAAAACCGTTGAACTGGTGAAAATAAATAACTGGACAGAAAATAAACAACCAAAACATTCTAATAATGCTCACAATATCACGAAGAAATAAAACATAATCTGCATTGTTCTGCAAGCGCCATGTGGCAGATATAGAATATACCCACAGTTGCTTGGTGTACCAAATGTTCACCACGAGTGGTGAACATTTGGCACACCAAGCTACGTTGGGTATATTTTATTTATACCATGATCGTCAGATTATTAAGAGTCGCTATTATTTGTTCTCGATTTTACTGAACAGCAGACGTACATACGTGCGAATCTGTTTTTGTTTACATGAGCATCGGTGGGCGGCACTTCTGCTGCCAGTTTTATCGCCAAAACGAAATGGAAAAAGAAACTGAGCCTTTTTCGTTTTAATAACATAATAACATACTATTTCGAATTTTGGATGCTTTATTAACATGAGACAATGTATGTTCGTTAATTTTTGTCATCTTATGAAGTAAACCCATTTAAAACGTAATAAATAATTGCCACTTTCATTTCACTCTTCGCGAGGCGACGTGCGATAAATTTAGACAAGTTCGCATTCAGGTCGACGTCACCAACGGTCACCTTGGATGTAGTTCCACTGTAGGTGTAAATTTGAACTACTGAAATCCCATTGCTGGCATGTTCACCGCGGTTGGTGTGTAAAGCTAAAATTTATGTCATATGCTTTTTATATACTGAGTCAAAAAAAGTATAATAGAAACAAATGTGAAAAATATCATAAAAGATGATATAGAATAGTTCTAATGTTGCATGTTTGTGGACAAGAAGTCGTGCAAAGAGCTTAATGGCATGTTGTTGTTGTCCACCCAACCGTATACAATTTTGCTATGGATTTCAAAAGAGCACGTGCTACCCTAAAATGTCAAATTGAATGGGTGACCGACGATTTTCTTTGTGTTATGTTGTGCTAGAGAGCCTGGGTTATCGAGAAAACACGCTAGTTTTTGTCTTCCGACATTTAAAAAATGCCAAGGTTAACCGAAAATCAGAGGTTGCGTGCCATTGGTATGCATGAGGCTGGGATACCTCCAGATGAGCTCGCTGCTGAGTTCGGAGTCACTATGGCCACTATTTACCGTCTCAATGGAAGGTATAGAACCACTGGATCTACTGCCGACCGACCGAGTTCAGGTCGACCCAGAGTTACGACCCCTGCTCAAGACCGATACATCAGGACGTCTCACTTGCGGGATCGCTTCCTTCCGGCGACGAGGACAGCAGCACTTACTCCTGGTAGAACTAACAATAGAATCAATGCGCAAACTGTCCGCAACAGACTCACTGAACACGGCATCCGAAGTAGGCGTCCATACCACAGACCAATCCTTACCCAACGTCATCGTACCGTCAGAATGGACTGGTTACGTCAGCGTGTTCGCTGGACTCAGCAGCGTTGGAATACAGTTCTTTTCAGTGATGAATCAAGATTCTGTTTACGGCGCGCTGATTGTAGGGCAAGAGTGTATCGCCGACAAGGAGAACGGTTCTCTGATGCTCGCTTGCGTGCGGGAATGCGACCGTTTCGGCGGGGGTAGTGTAATGGTTTGGGCATGAATGTTCTTGCACCATCGAACGCAGTTGATGTTCATCGATGGTAATCTGAATGGACAGCGATATTTGGACTAAATTCTTAATGCTGTTGTTGTCCCGTTGTTCAACGCTAAAGTCGGATTGCAGTTATTCCAAAAAGACAATGCCCGATGTCACGTGGCGCATATCTGTCGTGACTTTCTTGAGGAGCAGAGCATCGAACCTCTTCTCTGCCCCCCCCCCCCACCACTTTCGCCAGATTTGTCACCAATCGGGGCATCTTTGGGATCAATTGGACCGTTGGGTACGACTTCATGATCTTCAGTCGTAAGGCGATTTACGTAATGTTCTAAGGCAGGAGTGGAACGCAATACCACAGGGTGACATCCAGAGACTTATCAGGTGCATGCTCCGTCGATGTCTTGCCATCCACGAGGCAAACGGTGGACATACACGCTATTGACTGCAAGTGTGAACTTTTAATTTCACCCCCATGTCTGAATTGCGACGTCCTGACGTGACTCTGACAACAGCAAGAACATGAAATTATGCAAATTCATACAGCTTGACTCGAAATATGAATTTACATTAATTTGTTTGGGATTAAAGTCGATAATACTAAAAAAATTGCTTCTCAAAGTTTATTGTACTTTCTTTTTTTACTCAGTATATATAGTAGAATACGTAATCATGGTATATATAAAGGTTAAGCAATGTATGGTTTTCAGACAGCTAACTGAGTAATACTCTACCACAAGATGCGCTACGATTACCACCTATCTGTTATGTTTATTTGTTTCATTTCTTTGTCCAGACTCTCTTGCCATCATATAACATAGCATTAATTGCTGTATTCTTGGTTCTTATCGAATGCAGAGGCACAATTCATACACCCATATCCAAACCAAATAAATGCTATCCCGAAAATCCTCAAAATGCCGAGGTCAAAACCGAAAGGTGAAAAACCCAGATATAGAGGTGAGCTTGAACTATTGTTTTGACATCTGAAGGTATATTAAGGTGGCGATGGCTGGTGAGGATGGAGTCGTGGGCAGAAGTAAGAAAGTTAAACGTATTTCGCCCTCTTTAAAAGTTAATCGACTGATCATCTTTACACCGGAAATTCTTTTTCTACCAAGAACACCACAGCAACATATCGCCAAAAACTCCTCTGATGGAGGAAGTCTAACATTGATCTTGCGATCGTCTCCGATAAATGGCAAATATCACTTCGATACCAGTGACACAAATCTAAAGCAGGCGATGTAAAGTGCTTATCCGAAATTCAACGTATAATGTTTAAACCTATTTTTAAGAAACATCTGGAATGAATTAGGAGTGTAACAAACAGTTATTGATGATACGAAACAAAAGTGCTTTGCTCCCATACTTCTCAATAACAAGGCATTTAAATAACAGGAGGGCCTGCTCCGGCTAAAACCCCGCACTCGTGCAGCGTCACCCAATTGTTGGATTCCATTTGGAAACAAATAAATGCCGTCTGCCTTCTTTTTACCACTCCAACAAGTGTAAATGTTGTAGAAGAAGCAACGTTTTTACAACACTTGCTCTGTTGAGGAGGGGAAACAAAGGCAGTCGACATTGTAGTGCTCCATATATCGAAATTCGATAACAAAGGCTTGGCCTATTCACTCGGTCCTGTACACACACACTCAATTAAGATGATTTTTCTGGTTTAAAAAAGTCAATCATTATCGCGAAGAGTTTTCATTCTCCTCACAGTTTTGAGGACTACTTTATATCAATAGAACAAATAGAGCAAACTTTTCCGAGAGAAATAGATATCAATCAAAAGAAATTTTCATTGTCGACGTTGATGCTTTCAGTATGTTTGAGTTGAGAGGTCAAATATTAGAGAGCGAACTACTGATTTGTGAGTTGTTGTGTCTCCGGTTATTAGGTGATCCCACCACAAAATCTATTACAAATAGTCAAAGACGGGTGATTCTTGCTGTTATTTAATTTTCTTGTGTCGCTGATTGAGGTCGCGTCTGCACTTTAATCTGAAGACGATAGATGAGATATCACTCGCAATATCATCAAAATCAATGTGCAGAAGAATTCAGAGTGGACAACAGAATGGAAACCAATTATTTGTTCTTCTTACTCTTCATTTACTCTTCTTGGATCTCTCGGAATACTTCTATTTTTCAACTAAGCACAAACTAGCCTTATTCTCATCACACTCCACTCATCTCTAAGGGTACAGCTTAGATCTGCTAGGGCGATAGTCATTTATCTAAAGGGAAGAAACGGAAAGAAAAATGAGTTTATCATATACTTCCTCTAAAAATATCAGAAATAGCGAAAACGTAGACGTCGTATTTTTCGTCTTGTCCGACAGAAGATATACGATTACGTTATTTAAAAATCGCATATTTCATTTGTTGGTACAACCGGCGAATCATGGTGAAACTAATATGAACGGACGCGAAATAAACTCTCTTAAATGTTAATGAAAGTGTGTGATGTTTACTATTTCATGGTGAAAAGTTGTTGTTATTGTTATTTGTGGTTCCCCGTGGGAACCCCGGGAAGTAAGCAGCACTTGTTTACTGTGGTAAACCAGTTCCGCTTTACTAGTAAAATAGGACCCAGTCACCAATGCTTGGGGTGAAAGTCCTCTAAAATGGGCAACATGTTGATCAACGATTGACTAAACTTGACTTCATCTCCATGTTGTGTCACGATTAGCCTTGGTGCATAAATATGTGACGTTAACCACCAACAAACAAACAAACAAACAAACATTGTTATTTGTGGTATTAAATTATTTTATACCATGATTACCTATTCTACTATATATGAAAAGCCAATGGCATAGCTATTGGCTTTACACACCAACCGTGATGAACACGCCAGCAATGGGATTTCAATCGTAAAAATTTACACCTACAGTAGAACTACATCCCCGCTGACCTTTGGTGACGTCGACCTGAATGCAAACTTTGTCTAAATTTATCGCACGTCGCCTCACGAAGAGTGAAATGGAAGTGGCAATTATTTATTACGTTTTTACATGGGTGTACCTCATAAGATGCCAAACATTAACAAACATGCATTGTCTCATGTTAATAATAACTCGAAATAGTATGTTATTATGTTATTAAAACGAAAAAGGCTCAGTTTCTTTTTTTCATTTCGTTTCGGCGATAAAATTGACAGCGGAAGTACCGCCCACCGATGCTCGTGTAAACAAAAACAGATTCGCTCGTTTGTACGTCTGGTGTAGGGCTGCACGATATTCGGATTTCAATACCGGTAACGATATTTTAAAAAATATCGCGATATACCGGTATATCGTCAAGTTCAAAACATGTAAGATTCTCACCCAAATCGTCCCAGCATTTTTTTGACATTCGAAGTCAAATAATTACGTTTTAAAAGCATTGAAATAATGATGGCACAACAAATATCGTTTATTTTGAGTCGATAATTTCAAATAAATATATACTATTTGATCCGTCGCTTTGCAAAACAAAAACGCTTAACCTGCGTTTTGTGGAATACATGTGAATAGATCACCACTACAGAGCGTTTGCCATGTACTGGTTAAGCAGGACGCCGCTAGAGGGCTAGGAGTTTGTACACTTTTCCACAAATGAAAGCAGTCAGTTTTGTCACGCGGTATCACAAACAGTTGAAACGCACATGCTCGATAGGCACGTTTTGATGTACCAATGAACCACCTCGTGCAGTGGGTGAATGCTGGTGATGTATAAATACTATTTCAAAATTAAATCACTCTTAACAAAGTGAAAATAAACAATAGTATTCCCTTTATATTTTTATTAGTGTTTTTATGACTATTTGTCTAATTTTTAAGATGTGGCAAACAAGTCAGATCAAAACGTTCACCTACTTTTCAAAACATTAACACGTGCGAACTGGTGTTGTCAAAAATGAATATTCATTACCGCAGCGCTTGGAATTGTGGGTTCAGTAATACGTATGCGATTTGTTCATATTGAAAAGCACATTCCAAATGTGCCGGTAATAAAATAAACTTTGAAAATATTACTGCAGCGCTTGGAATTGCGAGGACAAGTGCAATGAAGTGGGAGGAACTATTAGTATCAAACCAGAAATTTCCCGGTCCAACAAAAGCCATTATTAATGGAAGTACGGTAATCATTCTTCACGGTTTACGTTCGAAGCCATGCTGTTTGGGGAAAATCTGTACTTACCTGTGTCATCGGAGAAACAAAAATAAAAAAGCTTATGGGAGAATATTTTACTAGTACCAGGACATGAAGCGTATTGATAAAAAACAAACAAACTACCTTCACAGTTTCTGTTTATAAACACTTTTTTCAATCAGCTGTGAGATAAAATAGATTTTTTACGGAAAATGTCTGTCACTAAAAACCGCGGCTCGAAATGAATATCGTCACACACGATATACCGGTATTAAAAAAAATGGACGATATTTAACCGGTTAAGATTTCAATACCGGTATTACCGGTATATCGAAATACCGTGCCGCCCTAGTCTGGTGCTCAGTAAAATCGAGAAAAAATAATAGCGACTCTTAATAATCTGACGATCATGGTATAAAAAAAATATACCCAAAGTAGCTTGGTGTACCAAATGTTCACCACTCGTGGTGAACATTTGGTACACCAAGCTGCTATGGGTATATTCTTTTTATCCACTAACCTTTCTGTGTATCTTTCAATGAAAAGCTGAGGAAACTATTTTGTTTAGCAGACGACTAATGTCGTCGCTGAAAGGGGGTTCGTTGACTTTCCGGCGATGGCTTTTAAAATGTTCGTTTCTTTAGAACGAATTACTTTGCATTAATTTGAGATTAAAACGTAAAAGATTTATAGAATAGGTAAGATGTAATAAAAAACATCTATGCTTTTTAAATAATTAGGATAATCAATTCTTCGTGATCAGCAGATGAAATAAAAATTTTCACGAGCGACCCGTGGTCTTATATTTCACCTGATATTAACTCATAAAATAATTCCGGTATCCACTCAGAAACCATAGGTATTCTCTATATATCTTCGTATTTTAATCCTTTTACCTATGTATTATTAGTTACAAGGTGTGTGTGACCTTGAGTACGTCAAAGGGTGTAAGTAAATTCCCTATAGGACAAGAGCGAAGTCACTCACAAACTGTGCAACGAATATGTGCACCTGAACGTAATTAATCACCCCTGTTTTTTTCGCAGTGGTGTTAAGAGAAACCGTCATTACTTTCATGCCATCTTTCAGATGGCCAAAAGTGATTGTTTGCGGAAAGAATGGTCTATTGAAAAACGAAAGACAACACAATGATAAAAATATGCAGTATTTTAATGACGTTAATTACACATATCTGTCACTAATGTTTTTGATGGAAAAATGTTCTCTCGACAAGTATGGTGCTGGAACAGTCCACGATGAAACAATGTCGATAATTAGTGACAAAAATGTAAACCCGGATCTCCTGAACACAATAGCAGTATCTGACGTCAGTAGCGATTATATCCACCACGTGCCCAGATGACAGGCTGACCCCTCCCCCCACTAATGCTACCAGTGTGCCTTCTGATACGGTCAAGAAGCAACTGCTGCCACACTTCCCTCGTGCAATGCAGCCTCCAAATCGGCCAAATTGTGTACAGACGGACCCCTTACTTGCACACGACATCCAAGAAAGTCCCAAATGTGTTCTAAGGGATTCAAATAAGGGCTCATTGTAGGCCAAGGTAATGTTGAAATAGTGTTGTTCTGAAGGAATGCTCTCACATCATGGGAACGATGTGGCCTTGCATTGTCGTCCATGAATACAGGGTGAGTAGCTAACGGGTGGTTGTCAAAATGAGGCACGACAACCGGATTGAGAATGTCCGGGATGTACTGATTACCACTGAGATTCCCACGTACAGTCACCATATCAAGTTTACAATCATGAGAGAGGCATCCCCAGATCATTACTGATCCTCCACCATAAGGACAGCAGGTCTGATGTTCCTAGGCACGTAAGCAGTATTTTTATGCCTCCTCACTCTCATGCGACCATCTGCGAAGTGAGGGAGGAACCTACTCTCCTCTGACCAATGGACTCTCCTCCACATCCTGAGATTCCAACGTTGTAGTGCCATACACCACTCCAAACGTCGTCTTTGATGCTGATCGGACAGAGCTGTACGCTTGCTGACCCTTCTGGACCTCATATCTGGTGCTTTGAGACGGTTTCGGACAGTTCTGTTGCACAAACCCCTGTTGGGGAGCCAAATGCGTTTCAAAGCCCCACTTAAGCAAAGGGTTCACGCGTAACGAAGCGTGCCAGACTCCGATCTTAACGAGGAGAGGTCGTTTGGGATTGTCCAGGTCTTGGTTGGTCCTTAACATCGTTGGTTTGTTGTTGTTATCAGACAAGTCTGCTGATTACAGAATGACTATAGCCAATATTTATTGATAAAAAAGTGACAAATTGTCTTGTTTTATACCCAGATATTGCATGTGAATGATAGTGGTTTTTTGTGACATTCGTTGGAAGCATGCTTCACGTGAACGAGAGGATGTGTTTGGAGTACGCTATCAACCAGAAACATTATGTTTCACTAGATGAACTATTCTGCAAGACATAGCAATCATTAAAACATAATCAGTAGCAGCAACTTCACTGTCGTGAAACATTTCAGGTGGTGCTTAATTAAGTTCCAGGTGTATATCTTACCAGCTGCCTTTCAGATGAAATTCTCAGAAGTTTAAAGGATGTAACTTATTTATTTATTTGACAGCCAGGTCACCTTGTGTCGAACAGTTTTACGAGTTGATGAAGCCGGAGTATCCAAAGAGAACTACCGAGCAACGACCAGTGACTGTCAGACTCCCCGACGTACAAACTCCGCACAAGCAGGGTTAGCATTGGTTGAAGATAAGAGCACCATCGACGTGCAGTACGCCATACACAGCGCCACCGTGCCCCCACGTGGGCAATGATGATGAAGTGCCTTGCCCAAGGACACAACGCAATTACCCCTGGAGGGGATCGAACCATGGACCTTTTGGTTTGACGTTCAATGCTGTACCCACTGAGCCACCGCGCTCCCAATTAATACCTATACCTATATGACAATGGGATTACTTATTACTAATCCGTTTCACCAAACTGATGTTCTTCTTAAGCTGTCAAATTTTCTTCGCACAAATATTCGCGCATGCCGTGTGGAAAGCCTTTGCGGCCAGTATTCACTCACGAAATATAATTAGGATCAAGCGTTAACCTTTTGAAGTCTGATGGTATCTTCCATGTAAGTTCAATGACAGCAACTGGAAGAGTCTACATTTATTATTTGGGGGTAGACCAATTAATATTTTCAACGTGCAGCCATGGGGCTGCACGTTGAAAATATTAATGGGTCTACCTAAAATTTATTTATTATTTATTTATTGGTGTTTAAGGTCACATACTTATGCACAATGGCTAATCGTGACCGTGACAGTTTTACGGGTGGAGGAAGCCGGAGTACCCAGAGAGAACCACCGCGCTTCGACGAGCAACTGTCAGCTCCTCAACATTCTTACTCTGTTCAATGTTCAAGCTCCGCTCAAGAAGGGTTACAGCGGATGAAGACATGTGCACCATCGGCGTGCAGTACGCCTTTGTACACGGCGTCATCGTGCCCCCATGTAGGCAAACGGGATAAAGTGCCTTGCCCAAGTTCACAACGCGGGCCGTCCCGGATGGGGATCGAAGTCTACCTAACACATTCACTCAGCAGCCATCCTGCTTAAGAAAATGATGACGTATGATGCTCCTGGTCTGGAAAAGCGGCCGTTCGGGTTCAAGGGGTTAAGATTACAGTTGAATTTCATGATATGATCCCTTCAGAATTTCTCAAGTTCGTTGTAAGATTTTCAAGGTTACATTTTACAACAAATTTCAATCAGATAGGTGGAGGAAGAGAAAAAAGGAAGAGAGCTGTACAGAACAGTTAACTCAAACTAAGATTCTGAGTCGTGAGCGGCGATTTGTCAAAGTGAGAAAAGCGATAGGTCAGCAATCTGAACGTCGCGGCTTCCTCATTGGGGAAGCCGGGCTTCCCCAGTGGGGAAGCCGAAACGTTCGGCTTGTTGAAATGAGAGAAGAGGAAATTTTGTACTTTCAGAAAAGAATGAGAACAATAACACTGTCAGAAATCTGTAACAGATCTGAGAACATTTTGTAATTGTTTGTTGTGGTTTAATAAATAAATGGGTTATTACTTGGTAAGTTTCCTGTCGGTCGAAATATCAACCCTTGGTAACTTCACATCAGCCTTCTACCTTCGGTCTCAGGCTGATATGAAGTTACCTCGGGCTGATATCTCTGCCGATATGAAACTACATAATAACATCTAATTATATTTCGCGTGCATACTCTATCAGTTCATTTATTCTCTTCAAATATGGGGGACATGTAAGTATTACGAATAAGTGTGACCGTCTGCAAAAACGAGCAATGTGCATAATAAACAAACAAAATTAAATTCCCACACAGACTATATTGCCTTAAACTTTGGGGACATGTTTCAGAGTTATTCTAATCAGTGTGGAAGGATTACAAGACAAATTGTGCAAGTGATAAGATGTACCTCTAAAATAAGTTTGAATCCAAAACTGTCATTACACTCTTCCCCAAATTACTGAATCGTTTCAGTCATGATATAACATACGTCACATGGTGGTGTTTGTTCATAAGAACAATTACCCAATTATCAAGCAACTCATCTGCAATTTCTGTGCGTTGTCCTAACAACGGCAGTGGTGGATTCAGAGCAACCACCGTGAGATAAACCATATTTACATGTAGAAATCTTAATAATAAAAATAAGCGTTAGATTCATACGGGACGATTAAAATCTGTGCAATCAACAAAAATTCCAGTATATTATAATCTGTCTCCCTTACACATAGCACGACGCTTTAGAACATTGGTCTGGTTCGTTTAACCCTTTACCCAACGCAGACGACATCAAAATTTATTATTTTAAATACCATTTTTTTAATTTAAAAAAAAAAGTTTCATCAAAACCATATCATGTGACCCCTCATTGGAACGAGCTCGACGAGCTCGTTTCAAAGAGGAATCACATGATATGGTTTTGTTGAACTTTTGTTGAAAAATAGCATTTTTTCAGCTGCTGAATTTGCATATTACGTGGCGGATGTGGCCGATTCGTTGGGTAAAGGGTTAAGTTTTCGTTCCGGAACAAATAGGTAACAAGCTCATTTTGGTACCATTCCAAGTGAAAATAATCATAGAACATATTCAAAATCCACTGAAACGTGCTTTGTGGAAATATTTTTTATTCAAGATGGCGACCAAAATGGCCGCCATTTCAACGAATTTCGCAGTGGGTCATTTCGATTCCATAATTAGCCATTGGGCTGCCAGAATATCCAACACACTATATATAATTCGTTTTTTTTTTGGAGGCTTCTATACTTCATTTGATACCAAAGATGGCCACCTGAATGTAAGATGGACGCCAAAACGGTGATCGTCATGGCAGGAGTGATTTCTGAATAGCTGAGACTCCAGTCCTAGTTTTTCGATTCGAGATTAACAACCCCAAGATGTTTCCAAATTACAACCGTTAGATGAACACTAAGGATGTGAAATTATGCTGCTCGGTCGATTGGCGAAAGCTTTTGCGGTTGTGTTTCTGTCCTGTACGACGGAACCATTTCCATAAACTTTTTCTAACTCAAGTTGGACAAGGTATGCAAGGGCAGTCCCGAGTGAAGCATTATGGATTGTCTATTATTTCCCTCTCGTGCTTTCTGCTCTGATGTGACTCATGCATCACCTGTCGGAGTTGAGATCTGCAACAGTTCTGAAGACCAGTAACTACCTAAACAGGTTAGTTTTCCCTGCCGTATTGCGGTTGTCGTGTCGCAGGTATGAAAAGCAGATAAGAAGTTTTCCATGCCCTGGCCTTTTGAACAAGATCGCCAATTTTCCGCATCTTACCAACTTCGCGAAACTTCTAGAAACGTATATCACTCAGAACTCATATTTTTATATAAATATGTCCTTAATGGGAAAGCTCCTCTTCACACACTGACGTCGCAAAACCACAACATTGTTGTCAGTGCATGTGTGCCGTGTGCCTGGAAGACGGGGAAAGAGTTGTTTTTTTACTGTTCAGAGCAAGGTAGTTTAATTAAAGACCACGCACATAGCAGTAAAGTTGGTATGACACGTGCCGATCGATATACATGTGATTAAAGTGGTGGAGGTTCACGGCAATCAATTGGCTTCCCTCACGAATGGGAGAAGTAAAGGTTAGTTCATCAAACTTCTGAGGCACCTGTTGGGAGGCAATGACCATGTTGTAAATAACTGTCGAGGTAGTGTAGTGATGTCCACAGTCGCTCGGTGGTCGAATTATCATCCGAATCGGGTGACGTTATTGTAGTATTATAAATGTGCCCAACTCCTAATGTCTAACATAACAATTATTTGAACAGCCTGAGAGTTCATCTGTAAGTTGTGTTCTGAAAACATCTTGCGGTTGTTGAAATCAATCCGAAAAACTGGGGTTGAGGATTCATGAGGCAGGAATTCACTCCTATCGTGACGGACTTCGGTGCAGCACTTGAAAACGTACTAACATTCACCCAATGCAATTGGAAATTGTGCTTCATTCTGTGTCAGTTCAACCATTTCTGTAATTCATTCTTCTTTAACATTTATTATCATCGTTTGGTTTGTTTGTTTATTGGGGTTTAACGACACTTTTAACGGCCAGAGCAATGTCGTGTCGGACAGTTTCATGGGTGGAGGAAGCCGGAGTACCGGAAGAGAACAAACGAGCAGTTGCGAGCAACTTGCAAATTCTCCAACTTATCAACCCGACAAAGGCACAGTAGGCAGCGGTTGAAGGCGAGATCTCTATCGCCTAGCAGTACATCTCAGTACACAGGGCCACCGTGTCCTCGCGTTGGTAATCGGAATTAAGTGTCTTGCTCGAGGACACAATGCAGATGACATGGGCAAAAAGAATCGAATCGTCGACCTTTCCATTCAGTGGGCCACCGCACATCCAATATGCAGTTAACAGTTATAATAGCGATGGGTTTGTCGAAAAAAAAAACAACTATAATTCACATGCAAGCATCCTGTATTCTGTTTTGTTACAGAAAACTTTGCGAAATTGGAGAAAAACATCACAATTATTCTAGTTCAGATTACCGTTTTAGCGTACATCCTGAGTTCAGGTGGTAATCTTTGGTATCAAATGGATTACTGAGGCTTCTGGAGCACGAATTATAAAACTGGGTCGAAAATCCTGGTGTTCCTGTGGAAAACGAGGGAAATGCAAAGGCCTAGTAAAAAATAACTGTCCAGTACAAAGCATTCCGTTTGTAGTAATGCATTCACCATAAAATGATGAATGAGTATCATAAGGCATGTTCATGAAGACAATTCAAATTGTTGAATGCCTTCAGAAATAAATGTTGGTTCCATTGTATTCCAGTATCATGAAGATCCTCCATCATGTGTTCCTGAATGATGTAGTAATTTACAATATATTCTACAGCAAGCTCCCTGTGCAAAAATAACACGATACCCTGGTATGCAAGGCCATCTTAGGACAATGCAACGGTATATCAAAAGATTGTTCAAAAGAGATGGGCGAATTCATTTGGTATTCGCCGTTAGGTTCTATAACAATGTAACTATACAAATCTCAAGTACCAGGAACTCACGTTCCCCACACCCCGCCAAAACTAAGCCGATATCAAAACAATAGCGCCCTGTAAAACAAAGCAGTGATAAATATATGTTATCACCACTATGTGTTGATCGAGAAACTTTTTTGAAGCTTTTAACCCTTTGAACCCCAGAGACCGCTTTTCCGGACTAGCGGATTCAAAGGGTTATTGGCGAGTCACGATACACATACATTATCATGACCATGTGCATGTCCTATAATTTGTACCAGATTCGAGGTTGTGTTTACAATTGGATCGCAACGAACCCGTTGTTGCAATCCGATCGTAAATACGACCGAGAATCTGGTACAAATTACAGGACATGCACATGGTCATAATAATATGACAATACGCAAGGCGTAAGAAGGAACCCCAAAGTATCCAACATATTGAAATATTTCATTCCCCAACCATAACTCCAAAAACATTTTGGTTTATTCAATCGAATTCCTGCAATTGTTTAATTTCAGCCAAACATGAATACGTTTCACAGTACTAAATATTTTCCCATAGGCGACCATTATAACGTTCAGGCGAGAAAAAAATATGGTCGCAACATTTTAAATTTAGCATTCAAATATTTTTTGTCAAGTATAGCCCTTCAGACAACCTTTTTCTGATTTTTAAACAGGGGGTCATGCAACAAATAAAAGAAAAACTAACAGAAAGGGAAGTGCTGGTCACATGTTCATATTTCTCATGGAATTCCCAAACAAAACACACCAATAGTCAAACAAATTTTTAGGTTCTAAAAGTCCTCAAATCATCCTCTTTATTCATCTGGAACATTCAACAGTAAATGCAAAATGTCAGTAGACTTCTTCAAATGTTTATTGAAACAATATATTTTCCCAAGACTGCTTAGTTTTGGGAATTACATAATTTCCGAGCGCTACTTTTCGAGGCAGGTAAATCTAATTAAAATATTTACAACAGTTATACCTATGAGCAAACCCAACCCTACCAAAGATGCATTTACCTCTTTCGTGTGATGAAAGAGTCATTTCTGCAATAGAATTCAACTTTTGGCTTCTGTCTAGTGACTAGTCCAAAGCCTGGGAAATTTGTTCTTTTGAAGAGACCTGCCCAATCTGTGTCAAATGGGCTTAAAAACTGGTATTGCCTCCGACAGAATTTCTACTCTGTTACCTAATAAGTTGGGAGGGATAAGAATTCACAGCTTTCTTTGAAACTACCCAAATCCCAAAATAAAACTAAAATCTGCATCAGCACACAAAATCTTTTCACAAACTCTGTTTTAATTATTCAAACAGCAAGATAAATAGTGCCCCAACACCAGGAAACAATATGTCAATTTTGTTTCAAAATTGGGGTTGTGCAGGGCTTATAGTTCCTCTAAATTTGGGAGAATCCATTTGGCTTCTTACGGAAATCGTTCCGAGAATTCAGACCTGCTGTGGGCCAGGATCCTATTAGGTCAGTATGATTGAACCCCTGTTGCATACTGATAATACACGTTAACCCTTTAGCCAATACAGCTTTTTTAATTTTTACAACACCAACTACTGATTTTTACCCCCCTCCCCCCAGGGGCCTTAATCGCTCACTTGACGAGGTGGTTCAGAGAAGTATTTTGGGTCAGATTCAGTTAGTCAAGGTTCATGTACACTACATAGGAATACTGTTATGAAATTATCCATAATTCTAGTGTCCATGTCAGATGATTATTAGCATAGGTCTTCCTGACTGCTTCCAATTCTGACAGCTGTAGACAAGTACTGCCAAACTTGCAAGGGTTGTTGTGTCACTGCAGCTTGAAAGGCAAATTTTATGGAAAAGCTCTAAGGAATGGATTTGAACATTTATGAACAACCTCGAACCTAACCCACCACTGCCCAAATATTAAGCCACGGACCCGAAATGAACAAACTCAAATCTGCTCCCCCCCCCCCTCTCCTGCGATACCAAATATGAAAGGGTTCTGACTGGCAGGAACCAAACTGGAACAAATTTACATCTGACCTCCCCAGAGATGTTCTACACCAAATATTAAAGCATTCTAACTAGTGGGTCTGAAGAAAAATATTTTTAAAGAAATTTTCTCATGTTGCTTTGAGTTAATTTGCACTCTCATAATGAGCCCAAATATTAACCCATAGATTTGGCTTGAACAAACATGAATCTGACCCCCTTAGAGATGCTGTAAGCCAAATATGAAAGGATTCTGACGGGTGGATCTGAAAAAATAGAGTTTTAAAGACATTTCCTCATACTGCACTAAGTTAAACTTTGGGCTTCAATAGATAGACCAAATATTAACCCAGAGACCCGATTCAAACAAACTTCAATCTAACCCCCTACCCCCCCCCCCTCCCCTGCCCCCCACTAGATGTTGCATTCCACATATGAAAGCATTCTGACTGGTAGATCTGAAGGAGGTTTTCAAAGAAATTTCCTCAATTTGCACTGTTGATATTTGGGTGTCCAAAGGGAGCCCAAATATTAACTCAGGGACTCGATTTGAAGCAACCTAAATCTATACCAAGTATCAAAAGATTCTTATACATGATTCTGGAGATGATTTTTTTTTGGAAAACAATTTATGCGTGCTATCAGAGAATGCTTGGGGCCCCCTGTGGGTGTGGCAACTTTATTTTAACAAACTGGAATTCATAAATGATAAGGAACAAGAATATCAAATTTGGTTCAATTTGGCTCAGTTGTTTATGAGGAGAGGTTGATAATGTAAAGTTCACGCCGGACAGGAAGGACAGATGGTCGACAGACAGAAAGTCATCATTTAAGCACCCCCTGACTTACAGTCAGGTGAGCTAAAAATAAACAATATTCATCAAGCGTAATAATTATGGATGTTACTGGAACCGGCTGATGAGAGCTGGTTCCAATGACAGCCATATTTGTACAAATTTTATTGCCAGTGTCACAATATTTCAGGTCATGTTAGTGTTGTATTGGTTAATTTGCTGTCTTTGTGTTAGGTAAAGGGTTAAACTGACTCAGTTCTATTCATGTGAATCCTAGCAGCAATGTTACAAGAAGCTACATGGTTTCTCACTGGTTTTTTGCACGGATCTCTACAGGAATCGATTCTCAGATTCTTATAAGCCCTGGCTGAGGCTATTTAATTCACCAATATCAATAGAAAGTGCCATTTTATCTCAACAAATGTCAAATATTCTTTTACCAGGTGATGGGGTAAATTATAGCCCTGGATGTGCCCCCACCCCTTGACCTCCCAGTATGCAAACAAGAGGCCCCAGGGTGCCTGAGAGTGCCCACCTGACATGGTAGTCTAAATATCAACCCAGAAACTTGATTTCAACAAGTTGCATCTACTCCTCCTAAGAAAAGCTTATACCAAATATCCAAAGATTCTGAGAAGTGGATCTAAAAATGAAAGTGTCAATGACACTGTAGCTCAGCTTGTCAAGACAAAGACATGTACATGTATAGTATGTGACACAGCAATGACAAACATCTTGGTAATGACCTGATAACAAAGGTACATACATGTATAAAGTATTGTAACGGTCTGTACATAAATACTGACTGTTGCCTGTAACAAATGTATAGGTAAAGTATTGTAAAGGTAGGTGACAGCCAGATGGCAAACTAGACAAAAATCTTTGAGTCCCAGAAAAAAAACCCCAAAATATTTGTTCTCATAGCACAGTGATAACAAAGGCACCCCAAAACACACTCGTTCCTGTCCCAAGGTGAAAACAAAGTACCCAATAAGTTTTGTGAAGATCAGTTCATAAATACGAGCTATATAGAACTTGTGACAAAAAACTGATTGAACCTAATTTTGGTACAAAATGGCCACTGGCAGCCATCTTGAATTTTGGACCGCACCCAGAAAACTCATTCTCGTCCCAAGGTGATAACAAAGGTACCCAAGAAGTTTTGTGAAGATCGGTTCATAAATACAGCCGCTACCCTGAGCCGTATTGACATGTGTGCTTACATTGTGTAAGTAGCACTGAATAAATCAAAGTTCATCTAATTTGCATAATTTCTGCATGAAAAAAAACCCCATATAATATGTGATGTATTCCATGTTACTAAACATTCATACAAAAATTTATTCAAATCAGAACTTTCATACAGAAGTTCTGTACAAAAGACTGATTGCACTAATTTTGGTACAAAATGGCTGCTGGTGGCCATCTTGAATTTTGGACCACACCCCAAAACACTCGCTCTCATCCCACGGTGATAACAAAGGTACCCAAGAAGTTTCGTAAAGATTGGTTTATAAATATGGCCTCTAGTCTGAGCCGTATAGAAGTTGTGTACAAAAAACTGATTAAACCTAATTTCGGTACAAAATGGCCACTGGCAGCCATCTTGAATTTTAGACCGCACCCAGAAACACTCGTTCTCGTCCCAAGGTGATAACAAAGGTGCCCAAGATATTTCGTGAAGATCAGTTCATAAATACAGACTCTAGCCCGAGCCGTATTGACATGTGTACTTACTGAAAGTCGCACTGGAAAAAATCAAAATTCATCTAATTTGCATAATTTCTGCATGAGAAAAAAACCTGTATTATATGTGATGTATCCCATGGTACTAAACATTCACACAAAAAATTATTCAAATCAGCGCTTTCATATGGAAGTTCTGAGCAAAAATCCGATTGCACCTAATTTTGTACAAAATGGCTGCCATCGGCCATCTTGAATTTCGGACCGGACCCAAAAACACTCGCTCTCGTCCCACGGTGATACCAAAGGTACCCAAGAAGTTTCGTCAAGATCGGTTCATAAATGCGGCCTCTAGCCCGAGCCGTATTGGCATTTGCACTTACAGTGCTGAAAGTAACACCAAAAAACACCAAAATATGTCTAATTTGCACAATTTACGCACGAGAAAAAAACCTGTATTATATGTGATGTATCCCATGGTACTAAACATTCATACAAAAAATTAGTCAAATCAGAGCTTTCATATGGAAGTTCTGTACAAAAAACAGATTTCTGCATTGTTGGTACAAAATGGCGGCTGGCAGCTGTCTTGAATTTTGGACCGCACCCCAAAACACTGGTTCTCGTCCCACGGTCATAACAAAGGTACCCAAGAAGTTTCGTAAAGATCGGTTCATAAATACGGCCGCTAGCCTGAGCCATGTCCAATTGTTGACGTACGGACAGACGGACGACGGACGACTGGCCATGACAAAAGCTCAAATTTGGCTTCGCCAAAGTTGAGCTAAAAATGATTTTTAAAGAATATTCCTCATATTGAACTAAGTTATAATTCGGGCTCCAGGGAGCTCATATATGAACCCAGGGACTTGGCATTAACAAACTTGAATCTCACCCCCCTAAGGATGCCGCACACCAAATATCAAAACATTCCGACTGGTGGATCTGAAGAAGAAGATTTTTAAAGAAAATTCCTCATTTTGAACTAAGTTACAATTCCAGCTCCCACAGTGAGCCCAAACATGGACCTAGGGACATAGCTTGAACAAACTTGAATCTTGCCTCCTAAGGATGCTGCATAAAAAATATCAAAAGCATTTATCTGCTGGATCTGAAGAAGATTTTTTAAGAAAATTCCTCATTTCGAACTAAGTTACAATTCAAGCTCCCACAGTGAGCCCAAATATGGACCTAGGGACATGGCTTGAACAAACTTGAATCTCACCCCCCTAAGGAAACAATCCGACTGCTGGATCTGAAGATTTTTAAAGAAAATTTGTCATTTTAAACTAAGTTATAATTCAGGTTTCCACAGTGAGCCCAAATATGAACCCGGGGATTTGGCTTGAACAAACTTGAATCTCACCCCCCTAAGCATGCTGCATACCCAATATCAAAAGATTCTACTGCTGGATCTTGAGAAGAAGATTTTCAAAGAAATTTGCCTGAAAAGCACTTGGTTCAAATTTGGGCTCCTATACTGAGCCCAAATATGAACCCAGGGGGCCAATTTGAACAAACTTGAATCAGATCCACCCCACAATGTTGCATATCAAATATCAAAAGATTCTGCCTGCTGGATCTGGAGAAGAAGATTTTTTTAAAAATTTGCCTGAAATGCACTAAGTTCGAATTCGGGCCTCTATAGTGAGCCCAAATATGAAACCAGGGGGTCTATTTGAACAAACTTGAATCAGATCCACCCCACAATGTTGCATACCAAATATCAAAAGATTCTGCCTGCTGGATCTGGAGAAGAAGATTTTTAAAGAAATTTGCCTGAAATGCTTCTATAGTGAGCCCAAATATGAATCCAGGGGGGGCCGATTTGAACAAACTTGAAACAGACCCACCCCACAATGTTGCATACCAAATATCAAAAGATTCTGCCAGCTGAATCTGGTGAAGAAGATTTTTTAAGAAATTTGCCTGAAATGCACTAAGTTTGAATTCGGCTCCTATACTGAGCCCAAATATAAACCCAGGGGGTCGATTTGAACAAACTCAAATCAGATCCACCCTACAATGTTGCATACCAAATATCTGTCTGTTGGATCTGGAGAAGAAGATTTTTTAATGTTTTTCCCATTGCCTGCAGTGTTAAAAAGTGTTTTCAAAGTCCTGAAACTGTACCCTATGATAAAACCGATGGCAAGTTTTTTTGCACCAATCCTTTCTGTTGGTCCTAAGGAGCTTCACACCAATAAAAATTCTCAGTGCTTGTGCAGTTTTGGAGATATGGCATTTTACTTTTTTTTCTATTTTTAGCTCCTGCGGTTCCCCACGGGGCTACAGAAAAAGAAAATTTGGCATAAATTAGGTACTTATGACCCAATAAGCCCTCACATAAAATTTGGTTCAAATCAGCCTCTCGGTTCGGGAAATAGAAATTTTGGGCAGGGCCAAAATTTTGCCCCTCCCATAACAACGCCAAATATAGCCCATCAAACTTCTCTTAAAGAAATCCAAGTCTACACCTTAAAAGGAAGCTGCATACCATATATCAAGTCTCTGCTACTGTTGGTTCATGAGAAGAAGATTTTGGTGCCCCTTGGGGGCATGGCACCACCCAGGAGAAGGGGGCAACTTCATTTGACAAATCTGAATTGGCATTAGGTAATAAACATTACCCGACATTTGAATAATGTAAAGTTAATGCCGGTACGGACGGCGGACAGAATGTGATCAGTAAAGCTCCCACTGAACTTTGCTCAGGTGAGCTAAAAAACTATATTAATTTATAAATAAATTGATGGTGACATGAATTTCCCATTATTTTTTAATCACATTCTTGCTTGTGAACACATTTCACATTGTGTTTGATATTTTGCAATCTTTGTAAGAAAAAGCCTAAGTTTTCCTCAGTTAAGGCACCTCAAGTCATAAAACAGTGATTTTTCCAACAGAATGACCAGTACCTGCTACTGTGGTGCCTCATGACACTGTTAAAATTCCTAAAATCATCAAATATTGATTCATTAGTGCTGTGCTTGTGCTGCAAATATCCACAAGTGCACTTTCACTATTTTGGTTTTAATCCCCACAGGCATGCATTCTGTCAAAAGAAGTGAAATTGTAGAAAATATGTTCACAAAGAAGACAAGTTACAGTACAGTCGCTGTGGACGGGTTGTAATATACGCGTGGGCAGTGATGTTCACTCATGCATTTACCAGTCAATAAAAATCATCATCTACAAAATTTTAATTGATGAAGCACCGGTTGTACCTGGTGCTTCATTACTTAAACTTTTGATGATTATACCTATAGTTAGTGTTTGGCATCAAATATTATTGTATCCGTGGAAATATTGCCCATCCATGGAAAGTGGCAGTACACAGCCACTGTACTGTATTTGTTTCAAGTATATAATATACTCTTGATGTTTAATATATTTGTGATAGGCTGGGTCCAAAGTACTCAGTACTCATAGTACTCGAGTACCACTTTTTTGATAAACTACTCAATACTTGCAGCCCATATTTGTGTGTGTGTGTTGTGTGTGTGTGTGTGTGGGGGGGGGGGGGGGGGGGGGGGAGATTAGAGGGTGACAGATAGCTGCAAATTATCAAAATGTTGAGCCAGGCAAATGAAAAGCAAAGAAAACATTTCTTCTGAAGGACAGACAGACAGACATGCAGTAACAAATTTTGGAAGCCTACATAAAAGTAGTGACTAGCTTACAATGAAAAATCTAGATAGAAGAGCGAGGGCAATCTTGTCAAACAGAAAACAAACAAGAGCCCCCAGAGGGCCTGATGGCATTCACCTGACATGGGTAGCCTAAATATCAACCCAGAGATTTATTTGAACATTTAGTTGCATCTGCCCCTCATAAGAAAAGCTTATACAAAATATCCAAAGATTCTGACCAGTGGATCGCAAAAAAAAAGGATTTTTAAAGAATATTCCTCATAACTAAGTTATAATTCAGGCTCCCACAGAGAGCCCAAATATGAACCCAGGGACTTGGCTTGAACAAATTTGAATCTCACATCCCTAAGGATGCTATATACCAATATCAAAAGATTCTGACTACTGGATTTTAAAGAATATTCCTCTTATTGAACGAAGCTGTAATTTGGGCTCCCACAGGGAGCCCCAGATATGAACCCGGGGACTTGGCTTGAACAAACTTGAATCTCACCCCTCTAAGGATGCAGCATCCCAAATATCAAAATATTCTGAGAGTGGATCATCAGAAGATTTTTAAAAAAATATTCCTCATATTGCACTATCTAATCAGAGAGAGCCCAAATATGGACCCAGGGATTTGATTTCAACAAACATGTGAATAAATCTTCCAAAGATGTTATATGTGAAATATGAAAGCCTTTGCAGCAGTGGAATGGGAAAAGAAATTCATTAATGTTTTTCCCATTACTAAAATGATGACTCCGCATAAGTCTTGGAAAACTTCCCTATGATAAAACTGATGGCAATTTTTTTTTTACCATTCTTTTCGGCTCTTCGTAAGGAAGCGTCACACAAAATAAAAATTCTCCGTGCCATGTAGTTTTGAAGATATGGGCGTTTAAAATTTTTCTATATTTAGATCCTGCAGTTTCCACAGGGCAACAGGAAAATGTTTTGTCATAAATAGGTACTTACGACCCAATAAGCCCATCATATCAAATTTGCTTCAAATCAACCTCTCAATTATTTGGAAAATAGAAATTTTGGTACAATTTGGGCTCCTACAGGAAAGCCCAAATATGAACCCAGGGACTTGGCTTTAACAAATTTATAGCTCACCTCCCTAAGGATAAGTATATATCAAAACATTCGGACTGCTGAATGTGAAGAATAGTTTTGAAGAATATTCCTCATTTTGAACTAAGTTATAATTCAGGCTCCCACTGTGAGCCCAAATATGAACCCAGGGACTTGGCGTTAAACAAACTTGAATCTCCCCCCCCCCCCCCCACACCCTGTAAGGATGCTGCAAACCAAACATCAAAAACATTCCGACTGCTGAAATCTGAAAAAGTCTTTTAAAGAAAATTCTTCATTTTGAACTAAGTTATAACTCAGGCTACCACAGTGAGCCAGGGTTTCACAAATGTATTTTTTGTGGTATCCATTTCCAACATGTGTCCTTAATCACATGAATTATGCTTTTTATCTTCAAATACATAGATTGTTGAACCACCATATCAAAGGCTATTGCAGTAATCATGTTTATAGAAATTAATTAGATCTGATACGGTTAACCGATTATCGACTAACCAATGATCAATAACTTGATTGATAAAAAAAAGTAATTGATCGGTTAACCGTTACTTTTGAAGTACGGTACTATTATGGCAGGGTATTTGATGGCTGGATTCACATCGCAAAATGCTATACAAAAATGTCCAATTGCTAACCATTTTTCTTTCATATTGGGTAAGCTTATATTCACTATTTATCATCACTTTTTGAAACCAAGATGGAAACTGCTAATCAAATTTTTAAAACAAAAAATACCCTGTATGGGTTAACTATGGAACTAACTTGCTCCAAAACAGGGCAAACATTGTCACACTGGCTCACATCAATTGCATGAGACAGAGAAATGCTTGCCAGTTACGTGCCAAAATACTTGTTCACTTGCGATGATCATTACACTGTATCAGCTAAAAACGGTCATTCTCAACCCCTTCACCAAATGCAGGTAGCAGACGATACTTGCACAAGAAATTCTTAAATTACTAAAGATTTTCAATGTTTGTCTCAAAAACATAGCTTATGACCCCCCACCCCCATTGGAACAAGCTCAATGAGCTTGTTCCAATGAGGGGTCATAAGCTATCTTTTGAGACAAAAATTGAAAATATAATAAAATTTGAATGGACATGTTTGTATATGGTGCTGCCCGGTTTTGTCCATTATGCTGAGTAAAGTTTTAATTATATAAATGGTCAACGGTACAGCAATTATTCAGCTACCTATTGGGGCAAGTGATTAATCGGTTAACCAAGGTTAACCCATGCGATTAATCAATCACAAAAACCCTTTAATCGTATCAGCTCTAAATTAATTTAATTTATTAAATTTTATCTGATGAAAAAATGCTTATATTTTTGTGGGAATGGTAAATATGGATCTCTTAACAAGCATTTGCAAGAACATCACAGGAATGAAATCACCGTTCTCGCAATTTGCGAAACCCTGGTGAGCCAAAATATAGGCTTGCTTGAACAAACTTAAGTCTCACCCTCCTAATGATGGTGCATAGCAAATATCAAAAGATTCTGATTGGTGGGTCTGAAGAAAAAGATTTTTAAGAATATTCCTCATACTGCACTAATTTCAACATTTGGACTCCCATAGAGAGCCCACAATATGGACCCAGGGATTTGATTTCAATAAACGTGTAAAAAAAATCTTCCAAAGATGGTATATGTGAAATTTGAAAGGTTTGGAGGAGTGAATTGGGTGAGGAAAAGTCTTAAATGCTTTCTCCATTACCCACAGTGTTACAGAACGCTGACTAAGCTATTTTTTTAAAGTCCCGAAAAAGTACCCATGAAAGACCCGACAGCAATTTTTTAGACCATTCCATTCTGTTGGCCCCAAGGAAGCTTCACACCAAATCAGAATTCTCAGGGCCCATGTAGTTTTGGAGATATGTGCGTTTTGAATTTTGTTCTATTTTTAGCTCCTGCGGTTCCCATGGGGGAACGGGAAAAATATTTTGGGGCATAAATTAATTACTTATGACCAAATAAGCCCACAAATTAAATTTGGTCAAATCAGCCTCTTGGTTCGAAAAACAGAAATTTTGGGCGGGGCGAAAATATTTGCCCTCCAACAAGGAAGGCAAATAAAGACCCACAAACTTCTCTTGAACAAAACTGAGTCTACACCTCAAAAGGAAGCAGCACACCACATATCAAATCTCTGCTACTCCTTGTTCACAAGAAGATTTTTTAAGATTTAGGCAAAATTTTTGGGCATGGCCCTACTGAGGAGCAGGGCAACTTGATTTAAACAAAATCAAAATGCAATGTCATAACAAACAAGCATCTCAAATTTCCCTTAAATCGGTTCAGCAGTTTTGGAGGAGAAGATGCAAACACCATGTTCACGGACGGCGGACGGCGGAGTGATCACTACATGTATACCTCACCCTAACTGAAAGTCAGGTGAGCTAAAAACTCAGTGGACCATGAGTGCTGCAGTTGGGCGAGAAGCTTGGTTCAAGGAGAGAAGAAACTTGTAGCTGCTGGTTTTCAAAAGTGTTGTTAAAACCCAATAAATAAATAAACAAGAGGCCCCACAGGCCTGAAGTGCTCACCTTGAACAGAACACGATATAAACAGAGACAGAACACGATATAAGAGTCCAAGAATGAATCTACATTAAGCAATCCATCTCCATAGGATACACTGCAAATCTTTGAGCCCCTCAGGAGTGACAAAAACAGTCCAAGCATCATGCCTTTTCTTAGTTGATCATGATATAAAATGTGGAGCTCCCCTCTCAAGCCACTTGATACAACCTATGTAGATTACTCTTCACCTCTAGAGGGTACTGAATAAAAATTGTCTAATTCTTCAGCTACTTGGCCACTCTGGCTCCCATAGGAGCCCAAAATATCACCCAGACACTCGATTTGAACAAAGTTGATCTGATCTCCTAGAGATGCTGTATACCAAATATGAAAGGCTGAAAGCATTCTGACTGGTGGATCTGAAGAACAAAATTTTAAAGAAATTTCCTCATATTGCACGAAGTTAAAATTTGGGCTACCATAGCGAGCTCAAACTCCTTTAACCTACAGGACCCGATTTGAACAAACATGAATCTCACCCCCACCCCACCCTACCCCCCCTCCCCCCTTAGAGATGTTGGAAACCAAATACGAAAGCATTCTGACTGGTGGATCTGAAGAAGATTTTTAAAAAAAAACTTCCCCATATAGCCCTAAGTACCAAAGGACGCCCAAATATTAACATAGGGACTTGGTTTGAACAATCTTGAATCTGACCATCATAACAATGAGGGTACCAAACATTAAAAAATTCTGACTTGTGGTTCTGAAGAAGATTTTTAAAGAAAATTCCCCATAAAATTTGGGCTCCTGCATTGAGTCCAAATATGAACCAATGGGCTTCATTTTAACAAACTTGTATCTGACCCCTCTATGGATGCTGTATACAAAATATCAAAAGATTCTGAACACTGGTTCTGGAGAAAAGATTTTCTAAAATGTTTGCAAAAATGCTGCGCCAACATTATTCTGATGCCCTCTGCAGAACTCCCTAACAACAACAGAGGGCATTTTTTTTTACCATTCAATTCTACTGGTCCTAAGGACGCTTCATACCACATAATAGTTCTCTGTTCCAAGTGGTTTGGCAAACATGGGAGTTTGAAAATATTTCTATTTTTTTGCTCCTGGGGTTCCCATGGGGATGCAGGGTTTTTTTTGCATGAGGCAAGTACTTATGACCCAATATTACCACATACTGAATTTCATTCAAATTGGACCATCGGTTCGGAAAATAGAAATTTTGGGTGGTACCAAAAATGTAACCCCTGCCATTACAAAGCCAAATATTGCTTCACAAAGTACGTTTGAACACAGGTGATTCTACACCTCAAAAGGTAGTTCCATAACGAATATCACCAACTGGTTCATAAGATTTTAAAAATATTTTGGGAGCATTTTACCCCACCCCCTCCCTATGGGGCTGGGCATGTTGAGTTAAACAAAAATGTAATACCCCTTTGGTACCATTACTCACACAAACTTGAATTGACCAAAACATGGTGTTGATGGATGACAGACGGATGGACAATGGACGGAGAGGGATTAGATAAGCCCTGCTTGACTCTGTCGATGTGAGCTAAAAAAAAAAAATTAAATGGTTCATGTCCGATATTTTACCCATGTTATTAAAATTGATAAATTTGTCCCTAGAGTGCAACAAGGCTTATGCTATAGCATTGCAAAGCCTTCTTGTACTCAAGTGAAGGAATACACTGCCACCCATGCTATTCTGTAGATTATGAGGCCTAAAACAAACAACGAACATGAACTTATGCATGAATATTATTACAATGAATACACTGTTTTACACAAAGGAATACCACACAATCCAGTATAGACTGATATCAAAAAGTCCTCTGTAGTGGAAGGGCAATTTTAACAAACATACAGGCCCAAATAAGCTTCATGCACAGTGTAAAAATTCCACAAAATTAATAAACATTCATATATGTTTAATAGGAATTAGGAGTATTGTAATTAAAAGTCAATTGTGTGGTTGTTTATAAACTTATATTACTTTGTTATCAGGTGTTAAAAAATATTAATATTTGTAAACACACCCACCCATTTAGATTAGTCCCTGCTCATAGCAGTGACACAGACATACAGCACAGTTGCTGGTCATAATCCTTGCATGGGCAGTGTATGAGGTCTATGCATGTTTTTTCCAGGTAATAGAAAATCATCATCAATAAAATTTTAATTAATGAAGCACCAAATTGTATCCTGTGGTTCATTAATCAAATTTTTGATGATTATTGCTGTAAACAATGTTTGAAAACTAATATCATTGCATCCGCAGAAATATTGCCCACCCATGGAAAGTGACCAGTCCACGGCGGCCACACTGTAGGCTTGGGGGCTGGAGGGGGCACATGCCCTCCCCAATTTCATTCATGCCCCCACTCCTTTCTCCTGTTAACCTATATAATGAACATCCGAAGACATTTTAATATTTAGATATTTACGCTTGTTCGCAACTTATTATGGACACAAAGTCAAGGTAACTGTGTTTTACTGTCTTGAATTTCAAATTTTTTTTTTTTTTTGGGGGGGGGGGGGGGGTGGTGAGGGGGGGGGGGGTGCACCCGACTCCCTCCACTGATGAGAGGGTCACACACCCTCTTGTCCTCGCCCCTATCTCACTGCTATGTGGCTCAGGTGATTCTGTGCATCATATTCTTTATGACCCGGCCCCACTCCTACTGGATACATGTATTACTCTTGCCCCTACATGTACATGTAACTTAGATATCCTGGCTAAGCACCAGTATAATGGTAAACTAACATCAAATTGTGTGCTTATGTACAGTAGCTAACATATTAGAATAGTACAATGTGCTTTGTCAGAAACTTGATCAAGTATTGATGACAAACAACAATTTTCATTACCAGTAGCTGGTGCCAGTAATAAAGTAATAAAGTAAGATTTGCAAATATCACCCTGCGTTTTTTCAGCTATTAACTAACATAAAATTGTGCGCTTCATGAAAATTATTTCGTTACTACCTGTTAAAAATTACTGTTTCTTGTTTTGCTCTTTTAGAAAAAGAAATCACTCCTTTTCTGGCGGGCATACTAAACACCGAGGCAAACCGAGGGATACCAAGGTGAATGAAAACAGGAGAAATGGGTATGAGGTGGTGTGTTCTTTTTATTATTTATTTATTGGTGTTTAAGGTCACATTTATCTGCACAACAGCTTATTGTGACCATGGCAGTTTTATGGATGGAGGAAACTCCCAAGAGAACCACTGAGGAATGGCAAGCAACTGTGAGCTCCAAACATACTACACAAGCAGGGTTAGCCTTGTCCGAAGACAGGTGCACCAAGAACATGCTGTATGCCTTAGTACACAGCATACCTTGCCCCCACATGGGTAGTGGGGGTGAAGTGTCTTGCCCAAGGGCACAAAGCTGTTGCCGCAGGTGGGATTCGAACCGAGGATCTCTCGGCTTGCAGCCTCCACCTCTACCTACTGAGCCACTGCACCCCTGGTGGTGTATTCCGATTATGTAAACAGATTTAAGCAGTATGTGCATGGTTTTAATGCCATATTTGAGAATTATGGGTGCTGAAGTAATAAGAATGCATAAGAATGCGCTGAAAAATCTTCCCTTTGGTATTTAGTAGGTGGCTTGGTAAGGTAAAGTGACCTCACCTCAGTAAGCAACAGTGTGAGTGCCGGCAGCCATCTTTAATATCGGGCCGCACTCAAAAACACTCGTTCTCTGAATCTCATCCCAAGGTGATAACAAAGGTACCCAAGAAGTTTCATGAAGATCGTTTCATAAACACAGCCTCCAGCACTAGCCATATTGACATGTGCACTTACAGTGTGTAAGTACCACTGAATAAATCAAAGGTCATCTAATTTGCATACTTTCTGCACGAGAAAAATTGAAATTGAAATTGAAATTGAAATTTTATTCTGCAGCATACAGATATACAATGTGAGACAAATAAAACAAATTATAAAGTGAGTGTACACTGCATGGAGATGGCATAGCCTGAGAGGCTGTCTTCCTGCCATCCCACACAATTTTCTTTTTCTTGACATCATTGCCCTTTTATTCTTGTCTTCATGGATTCAAATTGAGTGGAACGTTCCCAATGCACAGACCAGAAACAAATAAGTTATTACTTTAATGTACATTCTAAAATCGACGGGGTCAAGAACTAAACCAAATCACCTGGGTTGGGCAAACATGAACCCATATGGGGTTCATATTCGCCCAACCCAGGCGATCCGGACCAATCACCAGAAAGGAGAACAGAAAGCAAACCCAGTTATCCTTCTTGAGGACCCAACAAACCTCAGAGTGCAGTATTTTTGGTGAGATCTCTTTAAGTTGATATACAGTCGGGACAAAATGGATTGGTACAAATGATTGTGGAAGAATAAGAATCTAAAATTGTATCGATTATTTTCTTTTTGAATAAGGGCCTACTATATTGCTGTATTTCAGGGTTTAAATCATTCCATACCTTTGGAAAAGAATGTAACGGTAGGTCCGCCGAGAAACGCGTTCTCGGTTTGTTTGTACGTATATTCCCAGCTTGCCTGTTTCCATTCCAGAAGGATTTCTGTAAATTTCAAAAGTACCGTCAAAAAAACCCATATTATACAGTATTTTTTGTGATGTATTCCATGTCACTAAACATTCATACAAAAATTTATTCAAATCAGAACTTTCATACAGAAGTTCTGTACAAAAAACTGATTGCACTAATTTTGGTACAAAATGGCTGCTAGTGGCCATCTTGAATTTCGAACTGCACCCCAAAACACTCGCTCTCATCCCACGGTGATAACAAAGGTACCCAAGACATTTCGTAAAGCTCGGTTCATAAATACGGCCTCTAGCATGAGCCGTATAGAAGTTGTGTACAAAAAACTGATTGGACCTAATTTTGGTATAAAATGGCCACTGGCAGCCATCTTGGACTTTGGATCGCACCCAAAAACACTCGTTCTCGTCCCTAGGTGATAACAAAGATACCCAAGAAGCTTGGTGAAGATCGGTTCATAAATATAGCCCCAAGCCCGAGCCGTATTGACATGTGTACTTACTGTGTATAAGTAGCACTGAATAAATCAAAGTTCATCTAATTTGCATAATTTCTGTACAAGAAAAAAACCTGTATTTTATGTGATGTATTCCATGTTACTAAACAATCGTACACAAATTTATTCAAATCAGAACTTTCATACAGAAGTTCTGTACAAAAAACTGATTGCAGTAATTTCAGTACAAAATAGCTGCCGGCGACCATCTAGAATTTTGGACTCCCCACAAAAACACTCATTCTCACCCTATGGTGATAACAAAGGTACCCAAGAAATTTCGTAAAAATCGGTTCATAAATACGGCCTCTAGCCCAAGCTGTATAGAAGTTCTGTACAAAAAAACTTATTGTACCTAATTTCGGTACAAAATGGCCACAGGTAGCCATCTTGAATTTTGGACCGCACCCAAAAACACTCATTCTCATCCCAAGGTGATAACAAAGGTACCCAAGAAGTTTCATGAAGATCAGTTCATAAATACAGCCTAGCCCGAGCCGTATTGACATGTGCACTTACTGGATATATACGTAAGTAGCACTTAATAAATTAAAGTTCATCTAATTTGCATAATTTCAGCACGAGAAAAAACCTGTATTATATGCGATGTACTCCATGTTACTAAACAGTCATACAAAAATTTATTCAAATCATAACTTTCATACATAAGTTTTGTACAAAAAAACTGATTGCACTAATTTCTGTACAAAATGCCTGCTAGAGGCCATATTGAATTTTGGACCGCACCCAAAAACACTCGTTCTCATCCCACAGTGATAACAAAGGTACCCAAGAAGTTTTGTAAAGATCGGTTCATAAATACAACCTCTAGCCCGAGCCGTATTGAATTGTTGTTCCCAAACAGACGGACAGCGGGCTATGACATTACCTTAAATATGACTGTGTCAAAGTTGAGCTGAAAATGGGGAGTATCCAGAGTATCACAAAACAAAAACCTATTTGTAAAGGATCCCCCCCTTTCAAGGACAATCTGACAGCATTGGCATTCACCACCATGCTGCCTTGAGGCTGCATTTTGAATTCCTGTGTTTGTTGTTCTTATGAAATATTATTTTATTATTATCAGTTATGGTACAAATATGGTACTGATAGCACACTTTCAGGAACTGCTGATGTCTGATGGCGACTGTGTGTCAGTGCGTGAGGTGCACACATACTTTTGGGGTTCTATACACCACATCCTTCATTTTGCTATAGAATTTGTGTAAATTTATTTGGAATTTATAGAATTTCAGACTTGGAAATTTCATAGTATTGTTTTTGCCTTAGTTATGGTGCTTTTTAAGTAATGGGCAATTTAGTTTGAAAAAAGGGGTTCATGAAGGTTCAGTCACAGGAAGATTCAGCCCTCATACTTTTTCTGAGAATATTCGGTCTCAGTCGTGGTCGAATGTCATCACCTCTGAGGTCAAATTCTCACAGAAATTTTTTTTTGTTAAATATTCTATGCATTTTTTCTATTGTTTTTTTTTAAGGATTTATGATTACTAATTAGGGCTGTTCCACGCATGACTGACGTAACAGGTTGACATATTTTGCTTATTTTTATATACCTAGTGACTGTAAATTTAAATTAAATTTGCCTTAGTATTATGTCATGCCTCCAAACTATACAGTAGCATAAGAAAGAACATCCTTCTAGAAAATACCTGGAAGCAGGGTGGAATTTTGTGTCGTGACTGATGTAACACAAAAAGGACATGACTTTTTCTGGTGGTTCAGATTATTAAATAGTCTCCTCAAACTATTCGCAGGACATGTCCAGTTTATATATGTATATATCTATGATGAACACATGATAAAACATGATCACTGTTTTTGAGGAACATTAGGTATATTACAGTGAGGGATGAAAAGTTTGCATGACTGACGTAACGTGACTGACGTAACAAGTTTGAACAAAGATTTCTGTGTCTTCAGATTTGAACAATTATGCAAAATTGCTTATCTAATTGACTTATTTTAATCTTTCCTGCTTCTTGTGTTTTCTTTTATTACATTATTTCCCTCTTAGCTCATAGAATTATATAGAATCAAGTATTAACTGGTAGAGTGCTGGAAGCCCATATTTGGGCTTTACTAAAAGTGACAGGCAATAATTGTCTGAGGAAGCCTTTATTGTCCCTGATATGAATCAGATTTTTTATACAATACCTTGCTCTCTGACATTTAATTGGATTGCGCCTATAAGGCATTATCCAATTAAATGTAACAGAGCAGTATATGATGAGCTTTGATTTGTTGTCAGAAAAAACTCAGCACTTTACCAGTTAAAATCCACTTAAATTACTTTTGTAAAGATCGGTTCATAAATACGGCCTCTAGCCTGAGCCGTATAGAAGTTGTGTACAAAAAACTGATTGGTGGACCTAATTTCGGTACAAAATGGCCACTGGCAGCCATCTTGAATTTTGGACCGCACTCAGAAACACGCGTTCTCGTCCCAAGGTGATAACTGAGGTACCCAAGAAGTTTCGTGAAGATCAGTTGATAAATACAGCCTCTAGCCCGAGCCATATTGACATGTGTACTTACTGTGTGTAAGTAGCACTGAAAAAATCAAAGTTCATCTAATTTGCATAATTTCTGCTCGAGAAAAAAACCTGTATTATATGTGATGTATCCCATGGTACTAAACATTCACACACAAAATTTTTCAAATCAGCGCTTTCACATGGAAGTTCTGTGCAAAAATCTGATTGCACCTAATTTTGTACAAAATGGCTGCTATCGGCCATCTTGAATTTTGGACCGCACCCAAAAACACTCGTTCTCGTCCCACGGTGATACCAAAGGTACCCAAGAAGTTTCATAAAGATCGGTTTATAAATACAGCCTTTAGCCCGAGCCGTATTGGCATTTGCACTTACAGTGCTGAAAGTAACACTAAATACATCAAAGTTAGTCTAATTTGCATAATTTACGTACGAGAAAAAAACCTGTATTATATGTGATGTATCCCATGGTACTAAACATTCATACAAAAAATTATTCAAATCAGCACTTTCATACGGAGGTTCTGCGCAAAAATCTGATTTCACTTAAGTCTGTACAAAATGGCCGCCAGCGGCCAACTTGAATTTCGGATCGGGCCCAAAAACACTCGTTCTCGTCCCACGGTCATAACAAAGGTACCTAAGAAGTTTCGTAAAGATTGGGTCATAAATATGGCCTCTAGCCCGAGCAGTATTGAATTGTTGATGAACAGACGGACGACTGGCCATGGCATACATGTAAGCTCAAATTTGGCTTCGCCAAAGTTGAGCTAAAAATGAATTTGTACAAAATTAGGGTCTTATATAATTGATACATGTACAGTCTGCGAAAATTTCACAATGTGACTGACGTAACAGTCTGTGACTGACGTAACGCGTGCCTGACGTGACATTTTTCAATGGTCAAAATATTTATGTTCTATCTCATAAAGTCAAATAATAATTTGCTCAATTTATTTCAACTGTAATGAAGGAGGAGATTTTACAATGCCATTGGTTTCTGTTCATATCTATCTCTATGGCATCAATGTAATGTACTTTATCGTGACTGACGTAACATTGTAAACACCTATAACTTCAGAAGAATGGAGTATTAATATGTTTGTTTGAATAATGATCCAGACTTCTAAATAATTATCACACAACCTTATTCTTCAATAAACATCATGAAATAAGAGTCTAATCAATCTAAAAACATGAATACTTCTTTTGCAAATAACATCCATGGTGTAGTTATAACACACTTTAAAATGTATAGCCTCAAATAATTTTTAAAAATTTCAGAAATACTTACAAACTCGCGGTAAATTTTGTTATTTCAGTTAACTTTGATATATTGGCTACACAAATCAAGCAATTTATAATGGATATAGCCAATTATAATTTTCACCTGTCATGTCCTACCTTGCGTGGAATTGCCCATTATGACAAAATTACAAGCGCGATATGAAACAAACCTTAATGAAGCTGGAACAAAGAAAACCTTCCCAAAACAAGCTGAGAGGTTCTCAGCTCGAATCCCAATTGCGGCAACTGAAATAAGGCGTACTGCACATTGATGATGCACTTGTCTTCAACAAATGCTAACACTGCTTGCTTGGAGGTACAATGTTGAGAAGCCTGACAGTTGCTTGTCATTGTTGCTGGGTGGTTCTCTCCGGGTGCTCTGGGTTCCTCCCCCAGTAAAACTGTTGGGTGGCCCTGGCTGTAAAAATTGTTGTTAAACCCCAATAAATAAAGAAATCAAATTTGCTGAATCCAAGACCTTTGAATGATGGCTTTGATTGAGGTGTGTGTGTGTGTGTGTGGGGGGGGGGGGGGGGGGGGGGGTTATACAGTGGTGCCCACTTAATTGGATATATCTTAATTGTATATCCCTGTTAACAGAATATAATTTCCCAACACAAAACCATTTACCATGCCTCCAGTACAAATTTGACCTGGTAATTGAATATAGGTTATAGAGTAATCTCCTGTTAATTGAATAACATCTTGTAACATCTTGAGAAATTACCCTGACTCTTCCCAGTTTACCTTTGGTTATAGACCAATTTGGCCTCAGTACATTCAATACGGGCATTTAATCTATTATATCTTGTTTGACAGAGTTCATGGAGCTCTGTCAAATAAAATATAATAGAATAAATGCTAAGTTTATCTCTCGAATACATGAAAGTGACACAATCCCTGTTAATTGAATACTCCTGCTAATTGAATAATTTTATCGGCAAAGTGGCTCTTCAATTAACAGGGTTCCACTGTACAGCAAAAACAAATATCACAAACTAATAATGAAACTATGTACTTGTGAAATTTTCATGTGGTCATCCTACAACATGTTTTAGCTGGTACTATACAGTTTTGAAGGTTAAAGGGCTCAGTAGTTAGAGGTGTAGGCTGCAAGCCAAAGGGTCCTCTATCAAATCCCATCTGCGGCAACCACTTTGTTTCCTTGGACAATACACTTCATTCCCATTGCCCACGTAGTGCCATTGCGTACCAAGGCATACTGCATGTCAATTGTACACTTGTCTTCAACCAATGTTAACCCAGCTTGTGTGCTGTTTGTACGTTAGATGTTTGTAATTGCTTGGTGGTTCTCTCTGGCTTTTCCCACCTGTAAAACTGTCCGACATGAAGTGACCCTGGCTATCAAAGTGTCATTAAACCCCAATAAATAAATCAATAAGAATCATGTGCCCCTATTCTGGAGAACAGTTTGGGGCAAATTGCCAAAGGATGGTTTGGGTTAGATTAGTATCCAGTTTGGGTCAAATTGTTGGAGGACAGTTTGGATGCAATTCTCACGAATTCCAGTCACTTTGGCCCCAAGTCATTTCGGCCCCAGTCATTACAGTGTCCGGTCAATTCAGCCCCAATATACCAGGTCATTTCGGCTGCTATAAATATTTTCAAATATTGTTTGAATTTTAACATTTTTCTATTTAATTTTTTTTCAACATTTATATCTCAATTAGATATTCAGGTATACATATGATATATGTCTAGTAGATTTTCTTTCATGATGAATAAATAAAAGAAAAGTTTCAGCATGTCAAAGGTGCACATGGACCATGTGGGCTTTGAAATCCCTTGCGAGCTGAATAATTTTATTTGCTTATGAATCTACGAGAGCCGGAAGCGAGGGTCAGTAATGTTATTTGGTTTGAGTGTATGCCTTGAAAGTGGGGCACTGGGGTCAGACCCCCGTGGACATCGAACTGGAAGGGGACTAGGAACTGTGCATAACTACAGTTAAAACTAGAAGTCCTGTCATGAATTGCGCGCTTATCTTGACACAATTTCGCACAGGAATTGCGCGCAATTTTCCTATTGAAAATACCCAAATTACCAGAGTCTTGCCATTACTCACAGCAAACACAAGCAATGTTTCAGCCAATGGACCTCTGGGTTAAACCCGGAGGTCCACTGGCTGAACCACTGCTTGTGCATAGGCTGCGTAGAGAATGTGATAGCCTTTCCATATGACCTAACGCGCCGATAACCGCGCTAAGTGGCGAGGTGTTTGCGCGCAATTGATGACAGGACTTCTAGTTTTAACTGTACAAGGATTCTGCTCTGTGTTTTAGAAAATGTGGACACATTTATGGTAGTATCGAAATCACAGTTTGGTGGTTGTTTCAGAAAAAAAAAGAAAAGAAAAAGAAACCCTGTGAACCTCAAACTGGAAGGTGACTTGGAATTGTGCATAACAATATGAATGAATGACTGCATATACTTTGCAAAATTTCAAAGTAAAATAATTGATCTTACTTATATAGATAGCATCTTAAATGTCTGTCAAATTGAACACATGGATAATTTTTAATGTCATGTATAACTTTTCTGTACACTGTGTAAATACAAATAACAGAACATTACTTAATAAAGGTAAATTAGGTAATTACCCATTACTTCTAAACATGAACTATGCACTGATCTTTATAGATCTCTACACTTAAAATGATGCCAAAATGACCAAGGGACCGAAGTGACTAGGGCAGAGATGACTTTGAGGTCGAAGTGACCAGAGGACGAAATGACTTGGAGCCTAAGTGATTGGATACCATTCTAACAGATGAGAGACGTTAATTGTTACAGAACACATCGAATGTGAATTTACTGCAGAGATAATTGCTCGACGATATACATTATATTAATATTTTTTCAATAAATATCAAACAATCCATTAATATTTTTTTAAGAATTATTTTCAGGAGTTAAAACGAAAATCGTAGCGTATCTAAAATATCCTAACAGATGTGTACTGCTTTTCTTTTGGATGATTCTCCCCAGGCCGAAGATTCCCCCAGTTCCCGAAAAAAGATGACATGCCATTTTCAATGGCGGTAAATATCCAAAAGGGTTATTATTTTCCATTTTTTAGTGTTTGAAACTACAAAGCACTGTTCAGAACTACAGATGGCACCAAAAAGTAACACATTATTACTTTGTTTTGGTTTCTAACGGGACTGAAAGCAACCTGTCAGTATCTCTTTTTCAAATTACACCCATTTTGTCTGCTAACCAAATCGTCCGCTGCAATTTTACCCAAGTCGTCCTCTACAATTTTACCGCTGGGGGAAAGTATTCAAGTATTGTATTTTGAATCATTTTTTATTTATTTATATAATAATTTTATTGTATACTTTATTGTATATTACCTATTGTAATATATCTTAATGTACCTCCTTGCATTAAATTTCATATACGTGTACGAAATTCTGAAAACAGAAACGTCAGAACAAAATAAACTACCCAACCATCTAATAAATTTTAATTACTGTTTATTTATGGTTTACCTATAATAATTATATTATTACAGTAAAAGTTCTTAAAGTATGTGTATGTTATATTAAGTTCCACAACATAATCTTATAATTTTGCACTTTTTCATTGAAGAGCTCCACCGGCACCTAACAGTGAATAATTGCAAAATTATTAGCAGAAGTATTATAAGAATTAATTATATTAAGAAATGTAACAAAGTTTGTTATATTAAGTTCTGCAACATAATCTTATAATTTTGCAATTATTCATCGAGGCACACCATCGCTTTACAATCAATAATAGCAAAATTATTAGCAAATGTATTATAAGAATTAATTATATTAAGAAACGCATCAAAATTTATGGTTTATTAAATTCTGCAACATAATCTAATAATTTTGCAATTATTCTTGGAAGAGCATCACCGGCGCTTTACAATGAATAATCACAAAATTATTAGCAAATGTATAATAGGAATTCATAATATTAAGAAACGCATCAAAAATGTCATAATTATATTGAGAAATGCATCAAAACTTGTTATATTAAGTTCTGTAACATAATCTTATAATTTTGCAATTATTCCGGGGGGGGGGGGGGGGGGGCGGCTGGTGGCACCAAAAATTTGTAAGACGTGATGTAGGGGTGGGTGGGTCTCTTGAGTGCACCAAAAATGTGCATTTCCAACTTGTGAATTTTTTAAAAACATATCAATATATCAGCCAATATATGACATCATTTGTGTTTCAAACCTTAAAGATGATGCTGTACAGCACACACTTAACATAAATACAACATCAGGAGGCTTTATATGTGAGAATATTGGGCTTAATCTGGGAAAATGTCACACGTTAGTAGGGGGTGGGTGTCTTGTTCGAAATGTAGAAAATGTGCAGACAATATTTTCCTGGACAAGCGGACGGCTCGGCTTGCGGACGAAACGTCCGTATACCCTTTTCTCAAGCAAACTTTTCCTTACTTTTACAACACCTTAATAACATTCGGATAATTCAAAAACTGAGTTTCTGTTCGTCTTGAGATTTCGTGTCAATGCATGTCTGTATACAATCGCACCAATATAACAACAATTATCAGTTTGTTTTATCGGTTATATGAACGTTTTTTTCGATTGGGGTTATCACTGGCAGACAAGCTGCAACGAAATCAGGACTGAGAGTTCGATCTGAAATGACGAGATCATCAGCTGAGCATATTGACAAACCTCCAGAAGGACAGAACTCGAGTAATAATAATAACACTTGGGCCGGCCGCTAATTTGTCGCGGTTCTCGGATGAGAAGTATTTGTTACCCCTGAAGTGTAGAAATGAAGGCCAATGTATCACGCAAAGCTTTGAGGCGAATTAGATTGCAATAAAATACATTTGATTCCTTGGCAGAGGGGGACAGGCCAATTGCAATTGCATGGGCAATTCGACACCGGAAGTTACGGTTTTTTTTCACTGAAATTTACTGTCCACTTCAAAAATCACATTGACGGCTATAGAGAATTCTGTTCTGGAACACATTTATCTGACGGGGTATGTGGAACCCTTTGCGGGCCTACGGCCCGCTTGGGGTTCCTAATACATTAATCTAACAACGCCGTTACATAAAGCCCGTTTTCCCCGTTTTGCAGTTGAAATTGGTAAAATATTTGAATTTCAGGAATTGTCTTTTAATGCGTAAATAACAACGCATATATTTGAATCGTACATATATACAGGAAATTGAATCTGCCTGATACGGAATCGGAACGGTGGGGGGGGGGGGGGGGGGGGGGGGGGTGGGGACTGATACAAACGTTTTGTCCGAGTGTTTGGGTGCAAATTAAATTGATTGTTAGATAAATAATAGGAACACCATCTGTCACAACACGTTGGGGCAGGTATGTGAGATTTATAATCACTCTAGAGCTCAGCCGTACTCAGAGAGGACAGCCGGGCTTTCGAGTGAACATACGTCTCTCGGCCTCGCGGTGTTGTGGTTTTTGTTGGGGCAGATTCGTCATCTTAAGGTGTCCGTGACTTGATATTTAAAAAGATAACCGACGGTGGATCATTTGAGTATAATGTAATGGAAATAAAAATAATACTAGGTACTCACATATACGCATCAATGAACAATCTGAGAATATACATTATACATAAACAAAGCACATATGAATTTCCCCCATAAAGAACGAGCTCTTTCCGGGGTACCCCGTGTTCGATGCTGTTGTCTAGATGTTTCTGGTTGTTCCTCACTCCTGGGTTTCCTCTTCACTTCTCAAGCGATTGCGTACATAACGTATTGTCTATTTTACGCCGCTCAACCTCCAAATACGCTAAATTGTCAGTCAACTATAACCATCTATGTCTAACTAAATTTTACACATTCGATATCATAGTCACTTCACTCCACGGATTTAACAACTCGCCGTCTACACCAATCTCCGTTTACACCAATCTCCGCATACCGTTTAAACAAATAACACTCTAAGCTATTGGTTTAAATCAAATGTTCGAGCTCTCAACAGCTTCGATTAAGTTAATTGTTCTAGCTCTCAATAGCTTCGATTAAGTTAATTGTTCGAGCTTTCGACAGCCCTTTACTACTCCACACTTCGCCTTGCGTCGCGTCACTTAACCTAGCAACCGCTCGCCTACTTAAACGGAACCCGCTTAGTCTCCACAATTAATTTCTACAAATGACAGCCCCAATGGCTAGATCTCCGAGCCTTCTATCCGACGGATTACTGACTCAATCCAAGGTCAACTGACTACCGATGATCAGTCTCTCATTATATAGCATTTTCGTGTCTAATTAATCATTAAGTCGGTTCCTCTGTGATATAGGACACCGTTATTAAGATAGATGAGATAGCTCTTTGTAAGCTCGTGAGTCTGACATTCAGAACTACGGGGATGAAACTTATTTGAGGGCTACATAGCGTGGAACACCATCTGCGGCTGACAGTAACGAATTACTGTTAGGGACTTTCAGAGATAAGTTGCGTCGTAGTTTTAAACGTCGCAGCAGGGAACCACTAGTCCTCTCAACGAGAGATGTACATGCACCTGGTCAAGCAGTTAATTAATAAGCCTTCAATAATTTGTACCCAGTGTCTATTTGCGGCTTTTACAAGCAAACGTATCAAACTAATTATTTACAATCCCTGATCATTAACCCTTAACTCGGACAAATTCGAATTAATCTTGACACCATCGAGACTTGATACATGGTGATGGCAAGTTTATCTTACCATCTCGAAAATCCACCTGGTGATAATAACCAATTTATCTTCCAACATTCCCCCTTTTCACGACTTCTCAATACAGTATATCCAGTACAGTGATACCACTGCGCATAACAGAGAAAGAATGGAAATACTGAGCTAAAAGGGAAATAAAATTCCATCAAACTATCTAACTGTGATACGCAAATGGTATTTTCGTGTAAGAAAACAGGCAGCAAACGATATGCAGAAAGCACAAGCGCTGTTTAATCACAAGGGCTAAGAATACTTCAAAAATATTAGTCCAAACTGGTAGAGTGCTACATTGTTGTTGGTTTTCAAAGTTTGTTCACATGTCTTCGCCTTGTTACAATTTATGGAAGAGTGCCGCTAAAAAGGCAAAGCAATACAGACTAAATAATTTCACTTCAGAGATAGTATGAATCACATCCACAGAAGGCTTTAAATTGTGGTACCTGTATTTTAGAAAAAAAACCCCATAAAATATGGGCTTCCAACACTCAACCAATTAATGAATCACTTATACTTCTTGCCCAACCCGAACTGATTTGCTTACTTACAATGCATAATGCTATATCATCCTTGAATACAAAGCTGAGAGAGTCGGATTACTTGCATGGGCGTTAATACTGCTTTGTCAAACAATAATTGTTTTCTTCTTAGTTAATTTTCATATTACTCAATTGAATAACGTTTGGCAACCCCAAGTATTTTAACATGAACAACATTGGGGGTGAGGTTTGTCCCCCAAATGGGAGGGGAAAAGTTACTTTGAAATCAAATGGGCAAGGGAGCACATACCGATTGTCTAGTGCATCCGTCGCAAGTGCGATGAAATTGAATATCGGCTATTTTATGGAGCTCGCACAAAGGTCACTATTGGGGTCCCGTAGCAGAGACTCTGTGTCCTTCATGCAAAAATGTGTATATAAAAGCAATGTATATACAATACAAACTCTGTTCAAATCTGAACACAGCGAAAAGTCAGGATGATCCTCGTTTTATGTATTATAATATCAAAATGATTGCAAACGATGACTGCCTAGTAGGTAATATTTGCGGATTGGGTAGCACTTGTACACGATTTCGTACATGTACACGTACATCGATGTACACCTCCATAGGATTCAGTGTTAAAATCGTGTACATGTACACGATTTGTCGTTTTTTATGGTGATACAGAATCCGCAAACCCACTGCCACGTTTTCTCAGATCACACATTTAACGTTGAAATACCCGTTGGCGAACGTGTTCATTCTACATGTCGCTCAAGAGTGAAAAAAATGCATGAAATTTTAAGAAAAATGAGGTGGATTGTCTGCTACAGAATCCGCAAATGGGTTTCCCCCATACGATTCAGTGTTAAATCGCTAGCAAAAAAACGTGTTGCGGATTCTGTAGCAGCGTCGAAAAGGTGGTTTGCGGATTCTGTAGCATCCGTATCTGTACACGATTTTAACACTGAATCCCTATGGAGGCGTACACGGAAACCCATTTGCGGATTCTACATCAGAAAATCGACTTATGTACGGTACATGGAAAAGAGGTGATACCGAACCCGCAAACCACTTTTTGATGCCCAAAAGCTTGAAGAGCTTGAAATAAGTAATCACCCAATCATTTCACGTTCCTAACGCTAATTAATCAATCAGATTGCTTGATTCTCATAAACTTAATGAGGGGTCACGCCCGTCATAAAAAGGTGAATCGCGTTTAATAACGTGGATATAATGGCTAGAGCAATGTATACCAAAAACCAAAAGCTCGAAGAGCTTGAAATAAGTAATCACCCAATCACTTCACGTTCCTAACGCTAATTAACCAATCAGATTGCTTGATTCTCATAAACTTAATCATACAAAGTTATCTCCCCTCGTCGTGGGGGTGGGGGTCACGCCCATCAGAAAAATCGAAGTTTCGAGAAGGTGGTCACGTGACCTATCAAATTGAAGGTCTCGACGAGTGGATTAAGAGGATCGTAATTTTAACCCTCGTCGTGGGGTGGGGTCACGACCAGAGCCGAAAAACGACTTCCTTTTTACATATCCAGGCATGTGAGGTATTAATATGAAGGGCTCGATGAATACATTACAAAAATGACGTTTTTGGCTCACCAACGTGAGTTGTGTGAGCCTATGGCATAGCCCTCATGTCGGCGTCGGCGTCGGCGACAGCGTCGGCGTCGGCGTCCGCTCTCAAATATTTTGAACTTTTGTGTACAGGTTTTGATTTTTTGGCTTTTCAAATTTTTTTTTAGTTTCGGCATATTGCTATAGTGGTTCACTATAACATTTAACTCTTTTCCAGGGTATTTTGTCGTAATTTTAACCCTTTGAATCAAATTTTAGACTTATTTTGATGTTTGCATGCAGGTTTTGATGTTTTTTTTTTCCTTTCTTTCAAGTGGAGATTTATTTTGCAGCATATGTCCATGCTTTCTATTGTATGTAAACATGCATCTTAGGGCTATGTTTGTATTATTTAACCCTTTTCCTGCTGAATTACTTCAATTTTGGACTTTTATGTACAGCTTTTGGACTTAGGCTTACAGCTTCTTACTTTTATGTACAGGTTGTGATAAAAAAAAAACAATTTCAAGTGAGGTTGACCTCACTGCATATTGCAGTGGTGGTTATTATAACATTGATATCTTTCCAGTGCATTTTTAAAATTTTTTTAACCCCTTGAATAGATTTTTAGACTTATTTTGACGTTTGCGTGCAGGTTTTCATGGGTTTTTTTTTTCCTTTCTCCCAAGTGTAGAGTTTCTGCATATTGCTATGGTGGTTCACTATAACATTTAACTCTTTTCCAGGGTATTTTGTCTTAATTTTAACCCTTTGAATCAAATTTTAGACTTATTTTGATGTTTGCGTGCAGGTTTTGATGTTTTTTTTTCCTTTCTTCCAAGTGGAGATTTACCTTGCAGCATATGTCCATGCTTTCTATTGTATGTAAACATGCATCTTAGGGCTATGTTTGTATTATTTAACCCTTTTCCTGCTGAATTACTTCAATTTTGGACTTTTATGTACAGCTTTTGGTCTTAGGCTTACAATTTCTTACTTTTATGTACAGGTTGTGATAAAAAAAAAAACAATTTCAAGTGAGGTTGACCTCACTGCATATTGCAGTGGTGGTTATTACAACATTGATATCTTTCCAGTGCATTTTTAAAAAAATGTTAACCCTTTGAATAGATTTTTAGACTTATTTTGACGTTTTCGTGCAGGTTTTCATGGGTTTTTTTTTTCCCTTTCTTCCAAGTGTAGAGTTTCTGCATATTGCTATGGTGGTTCACTATAACATTTAACTCTTTTCAAGGGTATTTTGTCTTAATTTTAACCCTTTGAATCAAATTTTAGACTTATTTTGATGTTTGCGTGCAGGTTTTGATGTTTTTTTTTCCTTTCTCCCAAGTGGAGATTTACCTTGCAGCATATCTCCATGCTTCTTAGGGGTTATTATTATATTATTTAACCCTTTAGCTGCTTATTTTCTTTAATTTTGGACTTTTGTGTGCAGGTTTTGAACTTTTTTTTTGTACTCAAGCCACCCGTTTACATTGGCCACCTGTTGGTGAGCCACGGGGTACTGATACCCCCTCTAGTTCATTTTATGTGGGGTTGGGGGTCACGCCCATCATAAAAATCGAAGTTTCGAGAAGGTGGTCACGTGACATATCAAATTGAAGGTCTCGAGGAGTGGATTAAGAAGATCGTAATTTTAACCTTCGTCGTGGGGTGGGGTCACGACCAGAGCCGAAAAACGACTTCCTTTTTACAAATCCAAGCATGTGAGGTATTAATATGAAGGGCTCGATGAATACATTACAAAAATGACGTTTTTCATTTTATGTGGGGGTGGGAGTCACGCCCATCAGAAAAATCGAAAGTTTCGAGAAGGTGGTCACGTGACCTATCAAATTGAAGGTCTCGACGAGTGGATTAAGAAGATCGTAATTTTAACCCTTGTCGTGGGGTGGGGTCACGACCAGAGCCGAAAAACGTCTTCCTTTTTACAAATCCAGGCAAGTGAGGTATTAATATGAAGGGCTCGATGAATACATTACAAAAATGACGTTTTTTCATTTTTATGTGGGGGTGGGGGTCACGCCCATCAGAAAAATCGAAGTTTCGAGAAGGTGGTCACGTGACCTATCAAATTGAAGGTCTCGACGAGTGGATTAAGAAGATCGTAATTTTAACCCTCGTCGTGGGGTGGGGTCACGACCAGAGCCGAAAAACGTCGTTCTTTATGCAAAGCCAGGCATGTGAGGTACTGATATGAAGGCTCGATGAATACATTACGAAAATGACATTTTTCATTTTATGTGGGGGTGGGGACACGACCAGAGACGAAAAACGTCTTCCTTTTTACAAATCCAAGCATGTGAGGTACTGATATGAAGGGCTTGATGAATACATTACAAAAATGACATTTTCCACCATTGCCGTGGGGATGGGGTTAACACCGATCAGAAAATCAAAAGTTTCGAGAAGATAGTCGTGTGACCTATCAAATTAAAGCTATCGACAAGGATATTATGAAAATCATAATCTTTCCCTTCTTATAACGGTGGAGTTGGGACCATCTTGAAATCGAAAGTATTAAGAAAAGGTAGTTATGGAACATATTAAATTGAAAAAACAAGTTGAATCTGATGCATCATTCATTTTTGATATCTGTGTTAAAAACGTGAAGTATGTTTTCAATATATGATTGTTATGCAAATTAGAGATGCACTCGCTATTACCAAGTCACGCCTTAAGATGTTTCCTTCAATAATAACTCTGTTTACTGAACCATAGATTTGTCAATAAAAAAAATTATAAGTTGATCTTTAACGTGTCTACATATTGAGGATAGCCTATTTCACCATTTCCGAAAAAAAGTGTCAATCCAAACTATTTTTTTTAGGACAAAATGGCCACGTTGAGAAGACATTACAAACTAAACTAGTATTAATCTTAACTAAATTCAAATAAAAAACATTTGTCACGTGTTAGAAAAGATTTGTAAACAGTCTAAACGCACGTGTGGAAAAGTTGTTTTGTTTTGTTTTTTACAACAGGAGTTAAAATATTTTAAGATAGGTGGTGTTATATAAATACAGCAACAACAAAAAAAACAGTGTTTACAATGTGTCAGCGTATGACTGAATGAAAAAGAGAAAAAGCTCTTTTTCTAACCACCTGATAGCGAAGCATTACATCAGTTGTCGCGATATTTGATGTCATCCAACAGCAGCCAAGACATTAAGCTTTTTACGTCGACATACCACTTGTCCAAAACAATTCTCTTTTAACCCTAAACGGGTGAAATACATCTCGGTAACGACTTGATTAGACACAGTTGTTGGTGGAAAGTTGACTGGAGGGTCGTTCAAAACAATTGATCAAATATATCGAACGAAAACGACTCATTTTCTAACTATGATTGTCGCCGTATTCTAAACGTCATCGATTTACCGAAATGAGCACAATATCTCATGGTTTTTTTTTAAAGATTTTTTGATGACATAAAAAGGTTGCATGCGCAGCAAAAATAATCATGCGCGCGGGCCTGAAAAATATAGAGGTTCTTTTTTCTCGTCTAATGTAATTGATAATACATCAATATTTTTAAAAAAAAATCAGTTTTTAACTGATAGTAGTGTTGTTGTTATAACTGATAGGTTAGGGATTTATTACGAGTACATCAAGGTGGACAGCTCTATTCCATTCCCTCACCCGAGTCCTTTTTCGTGAAGACTTCTTTTTTAATTCATTTCAAGGAAAATGTGGTAATAGATGTACTAAACGAACATAAATGTGATAGAAAAGGTACCATAAGTGTAAAAACGACATCTCATGCAATAACCTGTTCTAAGCTGTTAAAAAACGCCCTTAACATCATTCCATTCATCTCCGTACTATGTAAATTTATTTTCGGAGACTTCACTTCAATTGGTGCAAATGTAAGGAAAATTGTTTTAATAAATGTACTAAACGACCATAAATATGGTAGAAAGGGTACAATATGTGTAAACAACGACGTTTAATGCAATAAACTGTTCTAAGCTGTTAAAAAAACTCCACTTCATGTTCTAATGATACTGAAACGGGAGTTCTCTCTCTGAATACTACTATTGAAAACTATTGAACATGAAGTGGCAGTATCTCAACATGAGCGTTTTTATCTCTGGTAAAATCTGTCAGAGTCTCAGAGATTAGGTCTTATTACTCTACTGTGTAAAAAGATAGGGATAATGTCGAGAATTTGAAATTCTAGGGGGCTCCTACCCCTACCTAATGTAGGTAATAAAATCCTTACAAAAAGCAGCATTGTCCTTACGATAGCGCGATGTGTTACAGTATATTGCTTGCCTGGATCGGACCCGGAAATGATCAATGGGTTTTCGTGAGCGAAAGAGGAGAATTCGAAGTTCCTCTGGATAGTAAAAAAAAAAAAAGATGAAAAAAATCGTTCGATCCGTTCATGTTTAGGGTGGGATTTCTGTTTCCTTGGAACAGTTTATTGCATTTCTTAGCACATTTTCCTTGCATTTACTTAGTTTTATCTTCGAAGAAGGATGGAATAATGTTTAGGGCGTTTCTTACAGCTCAGAACAGTGTGTTGCATTAAATGCCGTTGTTTACAGATATGTTATCTTTTCTACCACATTTATGGTCGTTTAAAACAGTTATTACCACACTTTCCTAACATTTTCAGCAGATGAAGCTAAGTCTCCGAAAAATGCATTAAAACAAGGTTAGGGCGGGTGTTTTGATTCCTTAGAAGAGTTTATTGCATTCATTACAACATTTTCCTTACATTTACTTAGTTTAATCTATTGGGAAGGATGGAATCATGTTTAGGACATTTTAACAGCTTAGAACAGTTCATTGCATTAAATTTCGTTTTCTAAACTTATGCTACCTTTTCTATCACATTTATGGTCGTTTAATACATTTATAACGATATTTTCTTCTTTTTTTAATACAGGTAAAGTTTCGTTTACGAAGATGTATGGAAAGAAGTATAGGACACGTTTTTTGATACATTAGTTAATTGAATTTAAGGTCGTCGTTTATATTTATGTTCACTTTTCATTACTTTAATGACCCTTTAAGATAATTTGGAACAAATTTTCCTTACATTTAATTAGTTTAATCTATGAAGACGGATGGAATCATATTTAGGGAGTGTTTTAACAGCTTAGAACAGTTTATTGCATTAAACATCGTTGTTTACACATATTGTACTTTTCTACCATATTTATGGTCGTTTAGTACATTAATTACCACATTTTCTTTACATTTACAGCAGCTGAAGTTATGTCTCCGAAAATGCATTGAAACATGTTTTTGGTGGGTTTTCTGATTCCTTCAAACAGTTTATTGCATTTTTGACCACATTTTCCTTACGTTTAATTAGTTTAACCTACGGAGACGGGTGGAATCATGTTTAGGGAGTTTTTTTTTAACAGCTTAGAACAGTTTATTGCATTAAACGTCGTTGTTTACACATATTGTACCCTTTCTACCATATTTATGGTCGTTTAGTACATTTATTAAAAACAAGTTTCCTTACATTTGCTCCAGTTGAAGTGAAGTCTCCGAAAATAAATTTACATAGTACGGAGATGAATGGAATGATGTTAAGGGCGTTTTTTAACAGCTTAGAACAGGTTATTGCATGAGATGTCGTTTTTACACTTATGGTACCTTTTCTATCACATTTATGTTCGTTCAGTACATTTATTACCACATTTTCCTTACATTTACAGCAGGTGAAGTTATGTTTCCGAAAGTGCATTGAAACAAATTTCTGGCGGGTTTTCTGATTCCTTAGAACACTTTATTGCATTTTTGGGTACAGTTTCCTTACATTTACTTACTTTAATCTTCGTAGAAGGATGAATCATGTTTAGGGCATTTTTAACAGCTTAGAACAGTTTATTGCATTAAATGTCTTTTCTACCACATTTATGGTCGTTTAAAACATTTCTTACCACACTTTCTTTACATTTTCACCAGGTGAAGTTAAGTCTGCGAAAATGCATTGAAGCGGGTTTTCTGATTCCTTAGAATAGTTTATTGCATTTTTGACCACAGTTTCGTTACATTTACTCAGTTTAATCTACGGAGAAGGATGGAATCATGTTTAGAGCATTTATAACAGCTTAGAACAGTTCATTGCATTAAATGTCGTTGTTTACACATAATGTACATTTTCTACCTCATTTATTGTCTTTTAATAGATTTATTACCGCATTTTCCTTACATTTACACCAGGTGAAGTTATGTTTCCGAAAATGTATTAAAACATGTTTAGGGCGGGATTTCTGATTCCTTAGAACAGTTTATTGAATTTTTTTTACCACATTTTCCTTACATTTACTTAGTTTTATCTTCGAAGAGGATGGAATCATGTTTAGGGCATTTCTTACAGCTCAGAACAGTGTATTGCATTAAATGTCGTTGTTTACACATATGGTACCTTTTCTATCACATCTTTGGTCGTTTCATACATTTATTATGATATTCTCTTGTTTTTTTCAATACAGGTAAAGTTTCGTTTACGAAGATATACGTAAGCAAGTTTAGGAAGCGTTCTTTGATACCTGATGTAATTGCATTTTTAAGGTCGTAGTTTACATTTATGTTCAAATTTCAATACTTTTATGTCCGTTTAAGACATTTTTGAGCACATTTTACTTACAATTACTTAGTTTCATCTACGGAGAAGGATGGAATCATGTTTAGGGCGTTTCTTTCAGCTTAGAACAGTGCATTAAATGTCGTTGTTTACACATATGGTATCTTTTCTACCACATGTATGGTCGGTTAAAACATTTATTACCACACTTTCCTTACATTTTCACCAGGTGAAGTTAAGTCTCCGAAAAATGCATCGAAGCGGGTTTTCTTTTTCCTTAGAATAGTTTATTGCATTTTTGACCACAGTTTCGTTACATTTACTCAGTTTAATCTACGGAGAAGGATGGAATCATGTTTAGAGCGTTTATAACAGCTTAGAACAGTTCATTGCATTAAATGTCGTTGTTTACACATAATGTACATTTTCTACCTCATTTATTGTCTTTTAATAGATTTATTACCACACTTTCCTAACATTTTCACCAGGTGAAGCTAAGTCTCCAAAACAATACATTAAAACAAGTTTAGGGCGGGTGTTTTGATTCCTTAGAACAGTTTATTGCATTCATTACAACATTTTCCTTACATTTACTTAGTTTAATCTATTGGGAAGGATGGAATCATGTTTAGGACATTTTTTAACAGCTTAGAACAATTTATTGCATTTTTGGCCACATTTTCCTTACGTTTAATTAGTTTAACCTACGGAGACGGATGGAATCATGTTTAGAGAGGTTTTTTTAACAGCTTAGAACAGTTTATTGCATTAAACGTCGTTGTTTACACATATTGTACCCTTTCTACCATATTTATGGTCGTTTAGTACATTTATTAAAACAATTTTCCTTACATTTGCTCCAGTTGAAGTGAAGTCTCCGAAAATAAATTTACATAGTACGGAGATGAATAGAATGATGTTATTGGCGTTTTTTAACAGCTTAGAACAGGTTATTGCATGAGATGTCGTTTTTACACTTATGGTACCTCTTCTATCACATTTATGTTCGTTTAGTACATTTATTACCACATTTTCCTTGAATTGAATTAAAAAAGAAGTCTTCACGCAAAAGGACTCGGGTGAGGGAATGGAATAGAGCTGTCCACCTTGATGTACTCGTAATAAAACCCTAACCTATCAGTCATAACAACAACAATACTATCAGTTAAAAACTGATTTTTTTAAAAAAATATTGATGTATTATCAATTACATTAGACGAGAAAAAAGAACCTCTATATTTTTCAGGCCGCGCGCATGGTTATTTTTGCTGCGCATGCAACCTTTTTATGTCATCAAAAAATCTTTAAAAAAAACCATGAGATATTGTGCTCATTTCGGTAAATCGATGACGTTTAGAATACGGCGACAATCGTAGTTAGAAAATGAGTCGTTTTCGTTCGATATATTTGATCAATTGTTTTGAACGACCCTCCAGTCAACTTTCCACCAACAACTGTGTCTGATCAAGAAAAAAAGGGAGTCGTTACCGAGATGTATTTCACCCGTTTAGGGTTAAAAGAGAATTGTTTTGGACAAGTGGTATGTCGACGTAAAAAGCTTAATGTCTTGGCTGCTGTTGGATGACATCAAATATCGCGACAACTGATGTAATGCTTCGCTATCAGGTGGTTAGAAAAAGAGCTTTTTCTCATTTTCATTCAGTCATACGCTGACACATTGTAAACACTGTTTTTTGTTGTTGCTGTATTTATATAACGCCACCTATCTTAAAATATTTTAACTCCTGTTGTAAAAAACAAAACAAAACAACTTTTCCACACGTGCGTTTAGACTGTTTACAAATCTTTTCTAACACGTGACAAATGGTTTTTACTTGAATTTAGTTAAGATTAATACTAGTTTCGTTTGTAATGTCTTCTCAACATGGGCATTTTGTCCTAAAAAAAATAGTTTGGATTGACACTTTTTTTTCGGAAATGGTGAAATAGGCTATCCTCAATATGTAGAAACGTTAGAAGATCAACTTATAATTTTTTTTATTGACAAATCTATGGTTCAGTAAACAGAGTTATTATTGAAGGAAACATCTTAAGGCGTGACTTGTTAATAAGCGAGTGCATCTCTAATTTGCATAACAATCATATATTGAAAACATACTTCACGTTTTTAACACAGATATCAAAAATGAATGATGCATCAGATTCAACTTGTTTTTTCAATTTAATATGTTCCATAACTACCTTTTCTTAATACTTTCGATTTCAAGATGGTCCCAACTCCACCGTTATAAGAAGGGAAAGATTATGATTTTCATAATATCCTTGTCGATAGCTTTAATTTGATAGGTCACACGACTATCTTCTCGAAACTTTTGATTTTCTGATCGGTGTTAACCCCATCCCCACGGCGATGGTGGAAAATGTCATTTTTGTAATGTATTCATCAAGCCCTTCATATCAGTACCTCACATGCTTGGATTTGTAAAAAGGAAGACGTTTTTCGTCTCTGGTCGTGACCCCACCGCCACATAAAATGAAAAATGTCATTTTCGTAATGTATTCATCGAGCCTTCATATCAGTACCACACATGCCTGGCTTTGTATAAAGAACGACGTTTATCGACTCTGGTCGTGACCCCACCCCACGACGAGGGTTAAAATTACGATCTTCTTAATCCACTCGTCGAGACCTTCAATTTGATAGGTCACGTGACCACCTTCTCGAAACTTCGATTTTTCTGATGGGCGTGACCCCCACCCCACATAAAATGAAAAAACGTCATTTTTGTAATGTATTCATCGAGCCCTTCATATTAATACCTCACATGCCTGGATTCACCTTTTTATGACGGGCGTGACCCCACCCCCACGACGAGGGGAGATAACTTTGTATGATTAAGTTTATGAAAATCAAGCAATCTGATTGGTTAATTAGCGTTAGGAACGTGAAATGATTGGGTGATTACTTATTTCAAGCTCTTCAAGCTTTTGGGCATCAAAAAGTGGTTTGCGGGTTCGGTATCACCTCTTTTCCATGTACCGTACATAAGTCGATTTTCTGATGTAGAATCCGCAAATGGGTTTCCGTGTACGCCTCCATAGGGATTCAGTGTTAAAATCGTGTACAGATACGGATGCTACAGAATCCGCAAACCACCTTTCGACGCTGCTACAGAATCCGCAACACGTTTTTTGCTCGCGATTTAACACTGAATCGTATGGGGGAAACCCATTTGCGGATTCTGTAGCAGACAATCCACCTCATTTTTCTTAAAATTTCACACATTTTTTTCACTCTTGAGCGACGTGTAGAATGTACACGTTCGCCAACGGGTATTTCAACGTTAAATGTGTGATCTGAGAAAACGTGGCAGTGGGTTTGCGGATTCTGTATCACCATAAAAAACGACAAATCGTGTACCTGTACACGATTTTAACACTGAATCCTATGGAGGTGTATATCGATGTACGTGTACATGTACGAAATCGTGTACAAGTGCTACCGAATCTGCAAATATTACCTACTCTGTCTCGCTTTAAATGAGTAAGTTGGTAGTTTAGTAAAACATAGCCGTAAGATATTCATTACACCGTTTGTTAGTGGTCTGATATGATGCATGTGTCACAATATTCTATATACTGACCTGTATACCATATTAGGTTTCCATATCGTCCATTGAGTGCATCAAGGCGCAATCTGCAATGCTTTTACATTGAATACGGCGCCTTGTTGCACATTGGTCGATATATTATTTTACAATATGTAATAAATAACGTATATGTCATAAAACATCCCTGTCGCCCAATATGGAATTAACTGACTCCCTGTGTACCATATTAGGGAACTAACCTCATATAACCTATAATATCTGAGTTGAAAATCCATCATTGCTGATGCTATCTTAATCCTTTACCTAACATGAAAAGCAGACGACACTTGCAAAAAAAAATCTTGAACAACTAATGTTTTTCATTTTTTGTCTGAAAAACATAGGTTATGACCCCTCATTGGAACGAGCTCGACGAGCTCGTTCCAATGAGGGGTCATAACCTATGTTTTTGAGACAAAAAATGAAAAAATAAGGAAAATTCACTGACGATTTTTGAGAATAGCGCTGGCCGCTTTTTGCCGTTACGTTGGGTAAAGGGTTAACATACAGTAGCTAGTAGACATTCAAAAGTTTGAAACATAGACGAGAACATAGTACATCGTTTTCTGCACTAAAAATGTCTGACAGGCCATTGGTAACAAAGTCTTTCGGATACTCAATTTCCAACGCTGCAGCAGCATTCTTTTGCCGATAAACATTATAATGGACGCTTATGTGAAAATGTCGGACACTGTTATACCAAGAAGGTCCAACATCGTTGGCGATACACAAATATGCCTTCAGACTGTTACTGAGTGGAGAGCGTACTGAAAATATTCGTGTGTGTTTTTGTATGTGTTTGTGTGTGCGTTGGGGGTAGGGGATGTGAGGGCGTGTGTTTGTCAGCATAGCATGATCTTTATGACCTTGTGATATCTAAATGGATCAGACATACCGAAACGTGGAAGATGAGGGAGGCCACGACTCCATATTTAAATTTGTTACCTCATTATTTTTGTTTTTTTGGAGATAAAAAGTTTGCATAGCTGATAATATAAACGGCATAGCTAATAATATAAACGATTCAATTACAAGGCGATCGGATGCCAGAACGGATCAGTTAGCCGTCAGAACTAGTGGGTGTGTGTATTTGGGGAGGAAGTGACTTGGACAAGAATGTGCAGGTGTAAATCGCTTGAAGCACCGTTCGACCTTTCTTCAGAAGAGGTTTTGAAATGACCCTAGAATGGATTTTCGAACCTCACCCTTTCTAAATTCCTCCAAAACATGACCCTGTCTTCAAAATCTTCACACAGACCATGCCAGTTTTCATCTGAAGCCAACCACAGCACTTTCGTCGAACTGTAGCCAGTTCATTCTCAATTTTATGTAGCTGCCGTAAGGAAAGTGAACCAAATAATCAAGAGAATTTCAGCAAGTGAACCAAATTATCAAGAGAATTTCAGCAACTAAAATGCTAGATTCCGGTCATTGTTTTTGACGGTGTGCAATGGTCTAGTGGTTTAGGTGTTGGACTCCTTATTGCCAGGCGGTGTTACCGAGTGTTCGATTCCCAGAGGGGGATCAGAATCTAAAATTTTAAATTTCTCCAAAACGTAACTGTGTCCTTCGAAATGCACACACAAAGACACACATACACGGGTTCCTCGCACTGAGGTTTTACTATTGAAGTGTCCTACAGTACAGTCGCCGTAGGCTGGTCGTTGTAATCTTGGCGTGGGCAGTGATGTCCACGCATGCTTTTACCAGGTAATACAAATCATCATCAGTAAAACTTTAATTAATGAAGCACCGGGTTGTACCGCTTTTATGATTATTCCTATAATCAGTGTTTGGATCTAATATTAGAGCGTCCGTGGAAATATTGCCCACCCGTGGAAAACTGACCAGTCCACAACGGCCGTCCTGTCTGCCCTAGTTAGGTCACTCCAAATGAATGACTTTGGAGTACTGGCTGGAATTCCCCGTGTTAGGACACTCCCCATGGATACTTCATGCCTCAGGCTGATTGCTAACTAGAGTCAACTAAGCCCAGTGGGATAGAACACAGACTAGACACCATCCCTTGTGCCTTGTTAAATGTTCTTTCTCTCGTAGCAAGTTCATAAAAACTGCAACACGATACTTTAACCGACAAAGATGGATAGTAGCTTTCAACAACTGTACGCACACGATTTATAGTTTATATGAAATTAGGAACAGATGAACCCCATCTCAAATTGGTATGACAGACATTTCAACAACTGGGAAATTAATTCTCGCGGAAACCATTATCTGGAAAAAAATACGTCTGACAAATTCCAATACATTTTCTGACCCAGCAAATAAATCATGACAGATTAACAAGTAAGTCTTTTGTGATTTATTATTGCATCAGATGGCCATATTGAGTATTCCACAAGTTAATGATTTTTAAAAAATAGTATGTGACAGGTTTTCATTTTTGGCTTCTATTGTAATCGATGATATTATCATCCCTGTCCCAGTTGACAAATGAGAAGAAAAAGATAGAGCGTTGAAACTATGAATGCGATACTGGTGTATTGTACATAGGGTAAAATGCCAGTCTGTGAATAAAAATAATACCTCCCTCCCCCCCCCCCCCCCCACAGAAAAATGAAAAGAAAAGAAAAAAACCCAAAACCGTAGGCATATCTTCTCTTTCGTACTTGTATGTGGAAATTGATCATCTCGAGCTTTAAACATGAGCATGTTACTTTTCAAGATATTCCAGACAATATTCGCGTCTGTAGTGCACCGGGGAGCGCGGTGTCTCAGTGGTAGACTGTTGGACTTCTATGCTAGAGGTCCCGAGTTCGATTCTCGTCCGGAACGGCCCGTGTTGTTTGCTTGGGCAAGGCACTTTATCCCGATTGCCTACATGGGGCACGGTGACGTCGTGTACTAGGTGTGCTGCACGGCGATGGTGCACATGTCTTCAACCGCTGTAACCCTGCTTGAGCGGAGCTTGAACAGAGTTAGAATGTTGAGGAGCTGACAGTTGTATCGTCGATGCTCTGTGGTTCTCTCCGGGTACTCCGGCTCCCTCCACCCGTAAAACTGTCACGGTCACGATTAGCCATTGTGCATAAGTATGTGACCTTAAACATAAATAAATAAATGATGTAGTGCTCCGAATCGTCGCTGGCTGCAAATTTCGACATTTGTTCATTGGGATCGGGTTTAATACTTATTCCCTGCACACTGATGCCAAGCACTGAAATTTCAAGCTACAATTTTTCCCCACAACACAACTTGGCATTTAACCAATTCAGTTTTGTTTGACAGAGCTCAATGAGCTCTGTCAAACAAGACTGGATTGGTTAAATACCTAGTTGCATTATGGGATAAATAGGCATATTGAACTGTTGATATCTTGACACCAGTGTGCAAGAGCTGAACAAAAAGTCAACTATGATCACAGTACAGTTGCCATGGACTGGTCGCAATCCACGCGTGGGCAGTAATGTCCACGCATGCGAGTAGCAGGTAATAAAAATCATCAGCAGCAAAATTTGTACCCGGTGCTTCATTAATTAAATTTTGATGATTATTCCTAAAATTAGTGTTTGGAATTTAATATTATTGCCAACGTGGAAATATTGCCTCACAGGTGGAAAGTGACAAGTACTGGTACTGTAAATGTGTGGCATCAGAATTGGGCTGTGGGAAATTCAGAATCCACGACAATTATGAAACTCATCTTACCGTGTTTTTTGTCGAGTGTTGACGTCATGCACAGATTGCTAACACCTGGTTAGCTCACACCACGAATCGCCATTATAAGCTGTCAAGATTATATGTTGGGGGGGGGGGGGGGGGTGGGGGGGTAGAGAAAATTGGGAAATTACACAATGCTTCACGGGTAATGAGAAGCTGATGGATACTTTTTGTTCAGGCTATCCTCTCCATTTTATTGTTTTCATTTATCAATATGTTGCCGCTCTGGGAAGAAATCTCTTTCATGTCTTCGGTAAGGACACTCTTGGGAAGACCGGAAGATCAAAGTTCGGCCCAATCGAAGAAAATTTGATTTTGGAAATTGAACGGAAGTGGTTTCCCATGAATAGCAGACAACTGCTGGTATATCGAAATGTCCTCTATGTTGACTGCCAATGGCAGTCCACATTGAGAGAACATTTCGATGTACCGGCAGTCTATCCAATCAGATCCATTTCGCCTTTTTGGTCATTTTCACGAAATTTCACGTACCAACACGTGTTGGCCTGCATCGATTTTGGGGGGCAGACCACACTTGACAAGAAACAACTGCTCAGATTCCACGCTTTTCACTGCTCAATTTTATTAGTGTTCTCTATACAACTAAATTGCTTGAACGCTCATTGGTCATATTTTGAAAGATGTCTCACCGGCATCATCTTATGGCTCAGTTGTTGCTATAAATGAACCATGCTCAACAAATATACATTCTCCGGTTTTCAGTTTTACAACGCCTCGCAATCGTCGATCAAAATTATTTAATAGATATTTTTAAAAAAAAATTTTTGCGTAAAATATGTTGATGTCGTGCACATTTTTCGCAGCATACAAATTGAATAGTATTGAACATATTTTAGTTATTATTGGGGCGCGCGGCTCAGAAGGTAGAGGTGCAGGCTGTATGCCGAGAGGTCCTCGATTGGAATCCCACCTGCGGCAACCGCGTTGTGTCCTTGGGCAAGACACTTCATTGCCCACGTGGGGGCTCGGTGACGTTGTGTACTAAGGCGTGCTACACGTCCATGGTGCATTTGTCTTCAACCAATGATAACCCTGCTTGTCTGGAGTTAGTAAGTTGGGGAGCCTGAAAGTTGCTCTTCGTTGCTCGGCGAATCAACCGTAAAACTGTCCGACATGAGGTGACCCTGGCTGTCGAAAGTGTCGTTAAACCCCACTAAATGAATAAATAAATAGCTATTATTGACAAGAAATAGAAACAAGTCTCCAGATTGGAAATTTGATGCAGTGTACTAGTTTTCGTGCTAGAAATACACCATGGCGTTTGATGAAGTGAAAGGTCAGTCACAGTGACAGTGTAACAGCTTTCAAGTAATCAAATGCCATCGATTGGGAGAATTTTCCGCGTTGATAGACAAGTACCGACATTTGAAAGTTGATACAGTGTTATCAGTTTTCGTGTGAGGTAAACACAATGGCGTTTGATGAAGTGGAAGTCGTTACGCTGTGACTATAGTCACAGCGTAGCGTCTTTCACAACGTAAAACGTCATCGATTGGGCAGAAGTTTTCGCGTTTCTTGACATGACGGCATCTGAAGAGGAGGGGGTGGGGGGGCTGTGTTAAAACGTTTTTCCGTTGACCTTCCAGCATTCCAGTTCTATCGACATTATAGGAGAATGATTCACACTTCACTTTTTCTAGGTTTTAAGCAAGTTGCCAGACTTAATAAATATAGCCGTCGATGCCTTCTTGATTCGAATACTTTCATTCTTTATGCCTTGCCCAAGGACACAACGCAGAAACCCCTGGCGGGGATCGAACCGAAGACCTTTCAGTTTGAAAAATTCAATGCCGTAACCACTGTGCCACCGCACTCGATCAGTTGGGAAACGGTTCCACGTTGATTGACTTGACCCGCATCTGAAGGTGTATGTGTGTGGGTAGGGGGACTGAGTTGCGGCGTTCTTCAGTGACTTTCCAGCGTTCCAGTTCTTTTGACGCTATAGGCGAATGGACTCTACTTCAGTTTGCTGGGTTTTAAGCAAGTTGCCAGACTTAATAGATATGGCGGTCGATGTTTTCTTGATTCGAATACTTCCATTCTGTAGGTCTTACATTAGCTAATCACTGCGTAAGAAGTTTTTTGAAAGTGCATACTTAGCAACCATATGAACACGACTCATACTGCTTCTATATAGGCTTTGTAGTCGTTCTTTATAGTTTCCTCAATGGTGCATTTTTGGTGCAGCAATTTCCCCTGTGTTAACATCAGTATTTCGTTCGGAGTGAAAAAAATATCGTTATGTGCCAAAAATCACATCCGTCTACCAGATGGTTTTGTGATGTAAGACCCTTCCCTCCCTATATGCTGCAGCGGATATTTCTGCCCGGGACAGCAAATGCCTTCCCACGAAAATAAGTATAACTTTGGCTCTTTTCACTAAATAACCCCCTGTAAATTAAATCCACGTTTGGTCAATGATTTTTTGAGTTAAATTATCATGAAGTTCTCATCAAACCTGGCCATGGCTGCTTCACTGTGACTAGATTTCAGGAATATAAATTTAAAAATACTCCCCGTGTTAGAAGTTAAGCCTTTCAACTCTCAGTTTTGAAAGGTACCGCTCTGAATAAAAATATCATCAGAAAAATAGACTAACATGTTTTGTATTTGCAGAGAGATGTTGTGATGATAATGTAATCTCACAACTCTAGCGATCCTAGAATTAAATTATTTTTGTTCATCCTTTCCATCTGGGGGCACCTGATGTCGTCTCCTCAACTATTCATTCTCAGTTTATTTATCACGCAAAAATTTATGCGAAATGGTTGAAACGATTAGCCCTTACATTAAGCTTTCTGGCAGATCATTTCAATCTGTATTGGTCTTTTTAGGGGGCGCGGTGGCTCAGTAGGTAGAGGTGCAGGCTGCAAGCCGAGAGGTCCTAGGTTCGAATCCCACCTGTGGCGACCGCGTTGTGTCATTGGGCAAGACACTTCACCCCCATTGCCCACGTGGGGGCACGGTGATGTTGTGTACTAAGGCGTGGTGCACGTCGATGGTGCACTGTCTTCAACCAATGCTAACCCTGCTTGTGTGGAGTTAGTATGTTGGGGAGCTGACAGTTGCTCGCTGTTGCTCGATGGTTCTCTCCGGGTACACCGTCTTCCTCCACCCGTAAAACTGTCGAGGTCATGATTAGCCATTGTGTAGAAATATATGACCTTAAACACCAATAAATAAATAAATATAAATTGCTCTTTTTGAACTATTGCATGCACTCATAACTCAGTTGGGTTAAATCAACCCAAATCAACCGAGTTGAGTGAATATGAACCCAACTGGGTTCATATTCACTCAACTCGGGTGATTTGGGTTGATTTTTAACCCAACTGTTGTTACAGTGTATGTTTTTCGAGATTTTCGTCCTTACCCGCCAGAATAGGGTAAGAAAACTGATACACCTCAATGCCAAGACACGAGTTGACATTATTCTGGATTCCAACGTCGAAAATCAATCAGGTGTATTCGATGTCACAACATCTCCACTCAACAACCACCTAACAAAGGGCGTTGCTGGAAGGGCTGCCGTGAGTAAATGAATCCGGATTGCAAGAACCCCGCAAGCATTCACGTCATCTGGAAATGATCGCAAGAACCTGGCTCTTCACGTTCCGCAGTAAATGATGAAACAATAAAATATCCTTATTATAACCAAATTTCAGCATTTCTGTTGCTGTTGCCAATTTGTACAAAATCAAACGGACTTGCCCAGCAAGTATTCAAGTAAAAACATGCAAAAACTTGATTCACACGGAGCTCGATTTTACACCGAGCAACAGATGGGTACCGATCTAATTTTTGCTCCAGGTAATTTGGAATGGCTTTTTTTTTGCCCTATATTAGTTCCGGCAATGAGCGAGACTTATTATAGGAAAATTAGAACCAATGTAATAAATTTTCTACAAATTAACTCCTTGCCCAAAACGATTAGTCGTTTCATTGATAGATTATATGCCGTGTTTCGGAGGAAAAAATGAGGAAAATAAATAGAATAGCCAAGGGTGCCGCGAAGGTGACCGAGAGTTTCTTTTGGTGATGGTGGTGGTGGGGGCGGGGGGGGGGAGTGGGAGGGGTGGCTTGTAACCCAGATGTATCTGGACTGTGGTGGCTCATGTCCCGACTGACTAATATTCCAACCAATCATCAATTTTGCATGCCACTGTCGGGGGTATGCCTTGAACATGTAGGTGGAATATAGTCAGTCAGGATTATTGTTGAAGTCTCAAGACTTCCTGGAAATTTATTAGTGAATAAATAAAATACACATGCAGTAGTCACGACGCAACCTGCTATTTAATAACACGTACAGTTAAAACTAGAAGTCCTGTCACGAACTGTGCGCTTATCTAGGCTTAATCGCGCGTAGGAATTGCGCGCAATTGTCATATCGAATGGCATCCAAAACACGGCAGGTTCTCCTGGTTACACATAGCAAACACAGGCAATGTTTCTGTCAATGGACCTCCGGGCTACCCGGAGGTCCATTGGCTGAAACATTGCTTGTGCACAGGCCATATGTGCAGAATGTCATAATCTTACTATGGTCCTAATGCGTAGATTAACACGCAGATCGACGTGCTATTTGTGTGCATTTCATGACTGGACTTCTAGTTTTAACTGCAAGGTAGCTATACCCCAAATTGGTCATCCTGCACCCCGAACAACCCAAATCAGATACTACAGAGCTTCATTTACATGACCCACTGTGTGTGTAACATACATGATAATATAAAATCTAATTTTTTCAGAAAGTATATTTATACCATGATAACCTTTTCTACTATATATAAGAAGCCTATGACATACATTTTAGCTTTGCACACCAACAGTGGTGAACACGCCAGCAATGGAATTTCAGTAGTAAAATTTTACACCTACAGTGGAACTACATCCAAGTTGACCGTTGGTGACCTCGCCTTGAATGCAAACTTGTCAAAATTTATCACTCGTCGTCTCGTGAAGAATAAAATGAAACCCGCAATTATTTAAATAAGTTTACCTCATAAGGTACCAAAAATTAACAAACACACGTTGTCTCATGCATGTTAATAAAGCATCCATAACTCGAAATAGTATGTTATTATGTTATTAAAATGAAAAAGGCCCCGTAATTTGCGATTTCGTTTTCTATTTCGTTTCGGCCGGTGCTCATGTAAACAAAACAGATTCGCACGTGTGTACGTCTGCTGCTCAGAAAAATCGAGAAAAAATAATAGCGACTCTTAATAATCTGACGATCATGGTATGAATAAAATCTACTCAACGTAGCTTGGTGTACCAAATGTTCACCACTCGTGGTGAAGTGGTGTTAACCGCTCACCGTAAAGGCCACTATGGGTATATTCTATATATTTACTAGCAAGACAGATTGACATCATAAGACTCCAATTCTGACGAAAATGTCCCTACATTATTGGACGGGGCACCTACCCTACCTATCCCCGCTTTAGCGACACCCCTGGGAATACCGATATTTGTGAATAATACCGGCCCTGTATACTTGGTGAAAAGTATCTGAAAAGTGGGATATAAAAGTGTTTTGTTTTTATGGTAACTGAAACAATGTTATCGTGACATTGGCTGCAATTTGCTCACTTTGCAAAGAAAACACATCGGTTTGCTTTCAAAAACTAAGTTATAGATGGCAGCATCGTCACGTGCCTTTTATGAATCCGTAAAGTCCAGTGTATTGCAGTTGATTCAAATGATGTTCTATTACATGTCTTTAAACCTTTACCCAACGAAAGAGCCAAAACCGCCCAGCGCTATTCCCAAAAATTGTCATTCATGTTTCATTATTTTTTTCATTCTTTGCCTCAAAACATAGCTTACAAACCCTCATTGGAACGAGCTCGTTGAGCTGGCTCCAATGAGGGGCAATAAGCTATGCTTTTGACGCAAAAATGAAAAAAAAAATAGTTATTCAATAATTTTGTTTGCAAGTGTCATCTCCTTTTCATGTTAGGTAAAGGGTTAATGTCTCAGAAGCAGAGATAATACAATACTTGAGCGGTTACAAGCAGAGACCATTTGCCATAGGACCACAGCGGAAACCGCAGAGGAAGAAAAATACAAGCAGTCATATGGGTAATTACGCGGAACGATGGACAGGAGGTGGCACCCTTGACGTACACCTTCGACGTACACATACACACTCATAGCCAGTTTAGGAACAGACTGTCATCAAGTTTCCATGAATTGTTCTTTCCTGGTTAAAAAAACAAAACATTAAATATGTTCCACAATTTCATGCTTTGACGAAGCCGATTTTTGCTGGATTGATAGATCTCTGGCTAAAACCAGTTTACGACCTCTGACATTTTTGCAAAGCCCCCGACTAACATCTGACCTTTACAGTGCAGCATCAGTAAAAGTTCTTGCGCGGGAGACATAAATGGCAATAGTTTCGTTCGTTGCGTTCGTATGCAGAATACAGACAAGTGTTGGGTATGAGACTTGATGATGTAATGGGAATATTAGTCAGCCAGAATTAGGATTAAAAAAACTCAAGACTTCTTGGACATGTCATGTTGTAGTCCTGACGCAATTTCTTATTTAATTAACATGTACCGTACTCCAAACAGGCCGAATCGGATACCACAGCCGTCTGACCAGCTCTGTGTCTGCACTGCAGGGACGTAGCTTGAAATGTTTTCAATGGGGGGGGGGGGGGGGGGGGGGGTGATCAGTTAGATTGCTAACTGGGGTTGGGATCCCAGCATGTCCCGAGGGCAACAGACCCGTATTGGGGGAGTGTTTGAGAGAGAGCGCGAGAGTTGCGCGAGATTTCGAAAGGGGTATCTGGCTGGGATCCGGGGTGTCTCCCACGGGGATTATCTTTAATTGTTGAACCCTTGAGTTGGATTCTGAGGCTCCCGTCTGGTTTGAATCTAGTGAATGTATCCACAAGAAAAATGCATTTCCCCAGGTGTGTCCTTGAGTTTTCCCTTGCACTGACCAGGCTGGACAAGGTCTATAGACTGACAGCTATTGAGCCAATACCTACTCCTTCTTACTGCCTGCCAGTGCCCTGACTCGAAAAAACATTATTAGAGGGGATGGGAGGGGAGGGGGGATCGCTTGTGTTTGAATGCAAACTTTCTTCCTAAAGTAACGATTACACCTTAGATGGCGAATTAAAGCATGATTTGTAATATTCTGTTGGTTCAAGATCTATGAGTGGATCTTGAGAAATAGGGATTAAAATCCCGTGAATCACAAACACATATCATTTTTGAACATCTGTTGAATGAACATTGAATGAAACGTATCCACTCCGTGTAGGATAGCAAATGGGAATAAGCTTGTTTCGATTTTCTCATAAATGCAAATGACAAGCGTAATGTTCAGTTGAATCAAACACCAAAACAAGAATTGCTAATCGACGATTTGTGCAACGTCCATGTCAAGAGACGGTTAAAAACTCGTCAATCGATGAAGAATGTCTGGAACGCGAGGCTAATTATTAAAAGTTGTCTCCGGTCCATTAGCCTGGGGATCATCATGTTGTGTTCTTCATGTAATATATGCCAACGGATATTCCCTAAGTTCAAATCTTCACGAGGGAAAGTTGTGATTATTGCCGTTTATATCAGTTCAATTCCAACAGCTATTGATAATGGAAAACCGTATAGCAGGAATCAAGGAACCAGATCTCTTATCATCCGCATACAGATCTACACACATGATAAGTTATGATGAGCTGAATAGAGGATATCTAGTGTTTTTGAGTAGATACTGAAAATTATCTCATCAGTGACCGAGACAAATGTTTATTTTTCGCGAGCGTTTGCGCGGTCACAGGCGAGATAATTTTCGATGTCCACTCAAGAACACCAGATTTACTTTTTGTGATACACTTTTTATAAGAATCTGATAATTACACTCGTTTCAACCTTGAATTGATGCATGAAAGTAAACAGCGCATTGAATCATTGAAAAACGGAAGTGATTTGATTGATACTCGGAACAGATAGCGTCTTGCAATCTGATTCAGCTGGTGGATTTCTAGTCCAAACATGGCCTGAAAGTCCGTGATATAAGTTTTTGGTTTGGTACGTCCTTTGAAAGGACGTACCAAACCAAAAACTTATATTACGGACTTTCAGGCCATGTTTGGACTAGCGGATTCCAAGCATCAATTCAAGGTTAATACGTGTTGTTTTTAGAACAAATTAATCATTTCCAGTGATAATTTGACTCGTATTCACCTTGAAGTGATGCTTTGAAAGCCGCCATTTCGATTAGTACCGTGAAAGTGAAAATGTCTATATCTTCTCATTGGGGGATACGATTTCTATCTTTCCGCAATTTTTTCTATAATCTATCTTTCAGCGTATTATAAAAAAGGTTATCTTACCGTTTTGCATTCAACAATGTTATCAGATATATATTTTTTTCTCCCAGAATTCCTCTTTATCAAACTCGATTGATATGGCTTCAAACTAGGCTGATAATACCTCGATCTCGGCCGATGTGAGCCAACCTAGATTTGCCTCTCTAGATACGTCACTAGGCGCAATAAATTTGTTCATATCAAAATGTTCACAATTATTCGTCGAACGAATCTCAAATTCGTCTCGATTTGACATGAAGTTTCTGAACCGAGTTCATAAAAATCGATCTGTGCTGAGGAATGACCAGGCACCCCTTGCACCCCCATATCTTCACCAGTGCACGATTGTCTTAGAGTAGTTGAGTTCATAACTTAGAGTAGTCGATATGGACCATCACAGAAACATCTAAGAAGTGGAGCTTCCATACAAGCTATAATTCACACTATGTGGAAGCGAATAACAGTCAATAACAGATTCAGACAGTGAATTTTCGGTTGAATCCGGAGGTAGATCTACTGACTAAATGCTGCCTTTAACATTTGGTCACACAAGTGGAGAGTTATTGCCTGGGCCAGACTAAACTCAGTAGTCGAACAAGTGATAATCTACACTTCGCGTAACTTCTTTTTATTCTGCAGTTTAAATTTTTTTGTGGTCAATTCAGAATAAAGCTGTAAAAAGCGAAACTTTAGTACACCAAGAGCTCGCAACATATGACAGCGCGGAGAACAGATAATAATCTACAGATAAATGGGGCCATTGCTTGGCAGAGAAAGGGGACATAAAGTAGGAAGTTCTGTAATTCCGCCACGACTTTTTTATGTTCCAGAATTTCGTCTGAATTTTGGGAAAAGACAGGTAGGTAAGACTTTCATCTATATTTGCGCGGTAAATACGAAAATGGGAATTCCTTCTTTCATTCTGAAAATGAGGCTCATAGAAGTTGAAAACCTTTCAGTAGGTCGGTTATTCCCATAAAGTCCTTTATTAGCGAAGCGTTCATTTCGTTTTCAAGTCAGTCAGATAACGAAACAACAGTATGTAAACAACTTTTGATTCGCGGCGGTCCACTTTTGGTTGTTTTCGTGGTACAAATCTGCATTGCATAAACGGCATAGAAAACACTAAATAGAGAGAGACATAAAATGTCCGGCTAAAATTAGCAGTGCAGTTCGTCAGCACCTACCAAAGTTGCAGGCGGGGACGGAATTTATCTCAAATTTCTATCGGCAGTTTTATGATATCGCCCCACCATCGAGTAAAACTATTTAGGCCACTCCAGAATAGAACGAGCATTATCCTCCATTCCATGAGTTGCGTACCAACGAAGATGCCATTTTGCTTAACCACAAAAACGGACGACTGTTACGACCCGTAATGTAATAAATGCCCATAATGTAATACCTACCCATAATGTAATACCAAAACGACCCATAATGTAATACGAACCCATAATGTAATAAAAAACGACCCATAATGTAATAAATGTAATAACGTGTAATAAATGTTAGGTACCCATAATGTAATAAAATTTTTAAAAAATTAGATACAAATTACACTTTTCCAGGCCCGTAATGTAATAAAATTCTAAGTTTGATTTTTGTTTTTTCTCTTTACTGCAGCAGTGCGTTCGGCTACTTATGACACATCCAACGCCTTCATCAATGCTGCCAGTGGCCCCTATGCCGTACACAGCCAACATGTGTGGGTGTGTTGGGATTATGATGGAGAGTATTCCGGGACCTGGGTCGGGTATACTCTGCTCTGAGTGGCAGGCATTATCCCTTTTCTATTTGTAGTACCACCCGCGCAAACGTCTTCCTCAATAGCCTCTACTGCCCTGCCACAACCATATAGGTCTACCTTACCAGACATTCAGTAATTTTGATTCCAGGATGGTCATTTATAACTGCAATCATCATATTCGACCGGCTGTTCACTTGCACAAAAGCAATGTGGGTAGCAGGTTCCTACTGTTAATAAATGCAAGTAACTGTGGCTAAGTTGCTGGGGCAAAGGGTGGAGTGGGTGCCGTGGGATTTGGGTGCACCAAGACTGGATAGTGGCGAGGGGGGGGGGGGAGGGGTAGTGTGGGATACAAGGAAAAGATGGAACAGAAACAAGACGTTGAGTCAAGCGGCGCAGAGGAATATCGGGAGGCGATATGGTAGGTGTACTGGTATTGGGATAGGGGATATCCTATAGTTCGATGGGATTTGGATTAGGCTACTTTCCTCCAAATTAAGCGTACGATCTATCCTCTGTCTCTCCAGTTTTCACTACCTGAACAAATTAGTCATTTCCCTGTACTGTACTACTATAAGTTTATGTCACACCCACCGCACCTGGAAACCAATGAGCCCGATCCCAGGATGACACTTAATAACGACCACATCATATTCCCGATCCTGTGATAACATGTGTCAAGTAATATTATTAGTCCACCACACGGCCTTCCACTTAAACTACCTACAGTCATGGCAGTTCCTGGCGGTTGGCAGGGACTTCCTGCCAACCGTCTACTCTATCACATCGACTATTCGCGTGTTCATCTCCGCTATTGTGCCATCTTCTCCTAAGTTACACTCAAACAACAGACATAGCTAGACACGAGGAGTAACATGGGCGTATCCGTTTGACCGGGTGTGTGACCTTGACCATCAAACCGGAAACCTTGAACCTGTGTATCGGCTCCTGCTGGGCGATTGTCCTGAAACTTGGTGTGTGGTTCGGGCGCTCAACAATTTCGCCACACCCGATGCCCGTCATGTGTGACCTTGATACTCAAACCGTTGACCTTGAACCTGTATCTCGGTTCATGCTGGGCCGATTTTCGTAAAACTTGGTATGTGGGAGTAGTTCAGGACGCTCAATATATATATATATATATATAGAGAGAGAGAGAGAGAGACCCGAACTACCCCCACATACCAAGTTTCACGCAAATCGGCCCAACATGAGCCGAGATATAGGTTCAAGGTCAACGGTATGAATATCAATCAAGGTCACACATGACGGGCATCGGGTGTGGCAAAATTGTTGGGCGCCCGAACCACACACCAAGTTTCATAAAAATCGGCCCATACACAGGTTCAAGGTCACCGGATTGATGGTCAAGGTCACACCTCACGGTCAAACGGATATGCCCATGTTACACCTGGTGTTTAGCTACGTATGTTGTTTGAGTGTAGCCTAGGAAAAGATGGCACAATAGCGGGGATGAACACGCGAATAGTCGAGGTGATAGAGTATGCGGTTGGCAGGAAGTTCCTGCCAACCGCCAGGAACTGTCAGGAAATGTAGGTGGTTTAAGTGGTAGTCCCCACAGCTCAGAAAATGCTGTAGAATGCTTTTCCAATCAACATAATCTCAAGAACCACCAAAACTACTCTCTTTTATAGATCTGCATTCGTCCTGTGCATACTATGAGTGATGCCACACCACTGGTGAAATTTATTTGAGAATGCAATCCCCTGAGCTCAATACAAAGAGGCTGCTTTGTACAACCAAGTGATGTGCACATTAACTCGACTCAGTTGCTGGTCACTGCCACAGGTGAACATGACATACTCTTAACCAATCTTCTCGCAAAGGTGGCCTGCGTGGATGATAGCAGTCTACAAGGCGTTTAACTTGCTTCGGTTCATATCAATTGAGGGTGTTCAATCTGTGGTGTGTTGAGGTTTTAGAAAAATAACACTGAGAGGAGTTGAAACCATTTCACTCAGGGCTGTCACTATTGAAACTGATACAATTTTTATTGAAAATGTAAGGTCTTTCTTGCATGTGCGAAGTGCAAACTATTTGACTGGAAAGCATTTGATAATATTACTTGACACATGTGATCACAGGACCGGGAATATGATGTGGTCGTTATTAAGTGTGGTCCTGGGCTCGGGCTCATTGGTTTCAAGGTGCGGAGGGTGCGACATGAACTTATAGTAGTACAGTACAGGGAAATTACTAATTTGTTTAGGTAGTGAAAATTGGAGAGACAGGGGATAGATTGTACGCTTAATTTGGAGCAAAGTAGCCTAATCCAAATCCCATCGAGCTATAGGATATCCCCCATTCCAATACCAGTACACTCACCATATCGCCTCCCGATATTCCTCTGCGCCGGTTGACTCAACGTCTTGCTTCTGTTCTATCTTTTCCTTGTATCCCACACTATACGCCTCCCCCCCCCCCCCCACTATCCGGTTATTGTGCACCCAAACCCAACTGCACCCCACTACACCCTCTGCCTCAGCAACTTTGGCCAGAATTGCTTGCACTTATTAACAGTATAGGAACCTGCTACCCGCATTGCTTTTATGCAAGTGAACAGCCGGTCGAATATGATGATTGCAGTTATAAATGACCATCCTAGAATCAAAATTATTGAATGTCTTGTAAGGTAGACCTATATGATTGTGGCAGGGCAGTAGAGGCTATCGAGGAAGTCGTTTGCGTGGGTGGTACAAATGAAGAGGGATAATGCCTGTCACTCATAGCAGAGTATACCCGCCCCAGGTCCCGGAATACTCTCTATCGTAATCCCATCACACCCACACATGTTGGCTGTGTACGGCATAGGGGCCATTGGCAGCATTGATGAAGGCGCAGGATGTGTCATAAGTAGCCGAACGCACTGCTGGAGTAAAGAGAAAAAACAAAAATCAAGCTTAGAATTTTATTACATTACGGGCCTGGAAAAGTGTAATTTGTATCTAATTTTTTTAATTTTTATTACATTATGGGTACCTAACATTTATTACACGTTATTACATTTATTACATTATGGGTCGTTTTTTATTACATTATGGGTTCGTATTACATTATGGGTCGTTTTTGTATTACATTATGGGTAGGTAATTACATTATGGGCATTTATTACATTACGGGTCGTAACAGACGACATTGAAGCTGTTCACAGTATTTATTTTGCGATCAGCTAGACGTTTAGGGCAATTTTCTCTTTTTTAATGGGGAGTGTGTAGTCCTTGCTTCTTCGATTCAGTCTAGCTAAAACGTCAAGCGTTGATTTTCTCCCTTGATATGCAACTATAAACTTTTCGTAGCGCAGATGGGGTTTCCAGCCCTGGGACGGGTGGACCCACTAGCGAATTATAACTGGTCAAATGTGGATTTATGGATGGACAATAGAAATTAATTTACTGCCACACCCGCACACCGGGGCGTAGCGAACTGGGGCTTTGGAAATGTATCCTCTCCTACCACAATTTTTTCGTTCGGGACCTTTTTCGTATGGATTAAAGTCGTATGTTGCAAACACAGTCGTTCATACAAATGCAGTGCTGTGGTACCAGAATCGGGTAGTTACCAATCTGGATTACGGAATGTGCCAATTAGTAAAAAATCTATACAACAACATGAGTATTTTATTTTTTTCCAAGGAGCTTTGAGTTTTTGACCTATAATCTCGATTCGCTAATATTCCAACTACATCATCAAGGCATGTATTCGGCGAAGGCATGCGTTGTTGATAATAACCCTTTGAATCCCAAATGCCATTGTTTGTCCAATATCGTGATACGACATGAATTCATAAATTAGGCAGTTGCTCAATGAATTTATGTTGTAGACCAATCAAAACTTGCAACGTGCAATTGGAGAAATCAGGTTTACAACCCCCTCGCAATCGGTCATCCTCACTGTTCGATCGAATTATGACTGACCTGCCTCACCATTTTATAATTTAATGTTCTTTAATGATATCCGAATTTGCTTGCATCTGATTGGTCAAGGTGAGTTTTCCAAAATGCGATGAATAATTTTCCTGTCGTATGAATGGTTTTGCTTTACCAAGCCTAGGTGTCAAACAAAACACCGTGGAACTATGAATACAAAATATCGATTACATGCTTTCACTGAGAGTCACTCATGAAAGAATGTAATCGATATTTTGTATTCATGCCCACCTATGAAGGCCTTTGGCCGAAAGCTATTGATATAAAAAAGCCAATAGTTTATACTTTAGTTCCAATACTCATCAGTCCCTTCCTGGACCAGATAATCCCAGTCGAAAACATTGGGGGCGTGCCCAATAGTGCAGTTAGACTATAACTACCCCGAGTGGGCTGTTAGTTAGCATCCATGTGAGCTGTTCCCACTAATATTTCTCTCGAGTATAAGCCAATAAAACCCCCGTGTGCACAAAAGTTGATATGACTGCAAATATATAAATGGCGGAGGCGTCGGCTGCAATAGGGTACATTACAATAAAAGCAAATACCTTGAATTAAATTATAGCAATTGGAATGAATTAGCTGTCGGGTTATCGGAGTATGGATGTGGGATGGTGTGTTAAGTTTGGTATGAATTGCTAATATAACTTTTAATTCTTATGTCATGATGAATGTATCGTCTATTACAGTTGATTTCATCGGGTTGAAAAATATACAGAGAGTAATCGCTTGACTGGATTGGTTACGTGAAATAATTCATGAGAGGCGAGGGACGTTGTACAAACACGAATGCCCGAATGCGCACGAGTGTTTTACAGTATAATCCCTCGCCTCGAATGAATTATTTCACGTAACCAGTCCAGTCAAGCGACTACTCTGTTTATTACTTTTCATTGTTAACGATGATTATATTATTTAACCCTTTCCCTAACGTAACGGTCAAAAACGGCCAGCGCTATTCTCAAAACTCGCCAATTAATTTTCATTATTTTTCATTTTTTGTCTCTAAAACATAGGTTATGACTCCTCATTGGAACGAGCTCGTTCGTTCAAATGAAGCGTCATAACCTATGTTTTTGAGATAAAACATGAAAATAATAGTTATTCAAGAATTTGTTTTTGCAAGTGTCGTCTGCTTTTCATGTTAGGTAAAGGGTTAAAAAAACAATGAAGTCCCCATTACACCCACGGCAAAGCGTCTTCGTTTACGCGCACGGATACATGACACAATTGTTGATTGCATAATTCACTTGTGAAGTTATCGTTTATAATCAAACCCGGAAATCCCAGTAAATCACACTTTGGAAAGTAATAAAAATTTATATTCCTATCGAATCGAAAGACTTAGCATTCAGTGTAAACAATAGCCAAGACGATAATAGCTCTATGGGCAAACTTACGCGCCATATCAAGGAACAAGACACCAGAAGGAATCTAAATTATGATTAGAATTCAGTTAATTGAAAATGTCCGACGTTTATGTTCCAACAAGCATTCAAATTAAACTGCAACCGATTGGTAAAATTAGATTTGTGTCGATTATCGGTTTTCGAATCAAGTTACAGTGTTTGAAAACTAGCAGATGCCAGAATTATATGTAATAGAAATGTAAGCTATCCTCCGGCCAAATGGCAGATTCATAAATCAATTGCTCTTCAGATCTGTCAATCAAAATAAGTTTATATTGCGAATGTATTTTGAAAATAAATATTACGGGTGCATGTATATTGCAAAGAGAGCTGAACACTTTCAGAACTTTTCAATTGAAATGTTCGACGTTTAAGTGCCAAGATTGGTGGCGATTATTCGAAATTTGTTACCGTGTTTGAAAACTAACAGATGCTAGAATTGTGCGTGGCAGAAATGTAAGCTGTCTTCCCACCAAATGCCAGTTTCAAGGATCAATTACTGTCCAAAAGTTGCTATCAAAATGAAGTCCATTTTGCGAACGTTTTCGGAAAATAATATTACAGCTGACTGTGCTTTACAAGAAATTACCATTATTGGATCACTAACAATCTGTTAAACTACACTGTGTCTGTGTATGTTAACCCCTTACCAAGCGTACCGTCAAAACCGGCCAGCGCTATTCTCAAAAATCGCCAATTAATTTTCATTATATTTTCATTTTTTTGTCTAAGAAACATAGGTTATGACCCCTCTTTGGAACGAGCTCGTCGAGCTCGTTCCAATGAGGGGTCATAACCTATGTTTGTCAGACGAAAAATGAAAAAAAATAGTTATTCAAGAATTTTATTTGCAAGTGTCGTCTGCTTTTCATGTTAGGAAAAGGTTAATGGATATACGCGTTTGTAAATGCTCCATTACATGTGTGTAACATTATACCCGCACCATGTGGGGTGAGGAAATGTCACCCGAAGGAGAAGATATTTGACACGCACCATCAGTCCATTTGTACAATGAAAGATAATATAACAATAACATGATTTTGGAGGGCATAATGGTTCATTAGCGGCCCTGCAGCAATGATGAACAGCCCGAGGGTTTATTAACGGCCCGAGACGAAGTCGAGGGCCGTTAATAAGCCCAACAATCATGTTATTACTATTATTACCACTCCCTGTTACTATTACTATTATTACCACTCCCTGTTACAACTAACCGCACGAGAGAATTGCAGGAAGAAATAATCACTAAAGTCGGTTCGATATTTCTGTTTCGATCGTGCGTTCGACTTCAGTTCAAAAATACAAAGGGACGTCATCCGAATGGGAGTAATTCATTAGACCATGGAATCTAAAAATAGCCGGTCAGTGGGCCGCTAATGGCTATTTATACCATTATCGCCCGCGGCCCGGCTCCGTCGATGACGTCACTGAAATTATGGAGACAGCCTTGTATAAGCCAAACAAGCTTACTGCTGAATCCACTTCAGTTTATGTACTTTTGTGTTAATATGTAATCTGTTCTTCAACATGTTTTCTGAAATAAATATTGTTTAAACTAAATTATGGAATTTTAACAGGCCTCCAAACTTATGTTAATGGACTAGTAACTTATAGATTGAGTGGTAATAATATAAGATAAATCGTCCCTTGATGTGCTGCAAGGAATCATTTTGGGGGTTCAGTGCACTGGAGATGGCGCTTTGTTGCACTCAAGGAACAAATTGTAATCAGCATCAAATAGTCCATTTGAGAAATATCGCCCGCAACGCGTCTGAACACGGGGCGTCAGAAATCAATGAGACGTCGTAACATTGGGGAGTGTGTTGGCTTCGGTAGTAGAAATATCTACTTTTGAAATCATTTGTTAAATTACACATGATGTGATAAAAAATCTCGGAGTCTTCACGATTTGATTTTGAAATTCGTAAACTTGTTGGGTAAAATCGATCTAAGTCAATCAGCTCATATCAATTTTAGTGAACTCGGATGCGATTCAGAAATTCCATATTAACCCTTTCAACACTGGTGGTATCTTCCATGCCAGTTAAATGACAGAAATTGGAAGAGTCCATATCCATTATTTGGGGGTAGAGAAATTAATATTTTCAACGTGCAGTCTGAAGGCTGCACGTTGAAAATATTAATTGTTCTACCACACACGTTCATTTAGTAGCCACCCTACTCAATGAAATTATGACGTATTGTGTTGCTGGACCGGAAAAGCGGCCTCTCGTGTTGAAAGAGTTAAATCCTACCTTATGGTAGATCTTCTATATCTTTTTTACTGCAAAAGACGTCAATGTTTCGTTGCGAAGCGAACGAACTTTTCATAACACTTGTACGTTTCCAAATCTAATAAACCGTAAAGAGATAATGCACAAGAAAATTACAGAACTGGCTGCAAGGAAGGAAGGGGTACGCCAGGTCAGTCACTAAACAGTACTAGATGGTTCTGAAATCGAAAAGTGGTTTTCCAGAAGACATCCAACAAAGCACGACCAACGCCGAACGCCCCAACAACATCGAGAAGGTGTCTGTCGCCTTTTAACGTACTAAGCCGCTGAATAAAGCATGCCCCGTCACTTGTTTTACTGAAACATGTGATACATAGTCTAAACTTTGAAATGTCAAATTGGCGCCAAATCTAAAAACAACAACAACAAAAAAAAAAACAGCTATCTCTTAATTTTGTGAGCTCTACAGAGTACAACATACTAAATTTCCAAAACACCCGACGCATTGACCATATGACCCAATATGTCACCTCAGCGTTCGTGTATAACGGTTGAGAATATCATAAGATGGCAATACATTTTTAGATATGTTTCCTTTTTGCAGAGAAAATAGCGTGTGAAGTTTGATAGCTATGTCATTTATAAACACGGAGCTACGTGATTTACAAGACAGCGTTTTTATGAAAACTGTCCAAGATGGCTTAAATGATGAAACAATAGCCCCGATACTATAAACGTCTAAATGGCGTTTGAATTCGGTGTTTGATAATTTTATCAACTGTGTAATTGGAGTAATGCATACTAAATGTATGACTAGAACTACAATGAACTAAAAGTCACTTGTTTTAACCTTTATCCGGAAAATATAGCTGTTGATGGTTTGAAAACCCGGTCGTCTCTAACGTTGTAGAGTTAAATATATTTGGTCAATGGTAGTCAAATGGCTGTGCACCATTTCAAGTATTGAGTGAACAGTCTCTGAAATATAACAGTGGTTATCTTTTTTTTATTTTCCGAGTTATGTAAATCACAATGAAGGGTACATTTCCAGAAATCAGATTTTGAAATGACGTAAAAACTTCATAATTGATGTTAAATCAAAAAATCCCAAAACAGCTATTTTTTTTTATTTTTGAGCTCTACAACATATTAAATGTTCATGTAAATCGGACAAACGCTAATTTTTTCGACGTTAACGTCCTACCGCCAGCCGAGGGGCAGTCCAGACGAATTGTTTGTCGGCTAAAAACTGAATGAATTTTAGATATGGTTTTTACTAGAGATTATATTTCCAAAAATTTCGAGAGTGAGCATTCAACAAGCAGGCAGATATTAAAAGTTCATAAAAAACGTCAAATTGACGTAATTTTGAACAAAGGTTTAAATTTGGAATTAAAGCAGACCCATTTAATTGAGCCACCATCAAAGGAAAAGTATTCGAAACCTCATTGCTGTATGTATTATTTTATATGGAAAATCCGCATTTTCAGCATTTTCACTGATAAATGTTCCCAAGAAAACCCTAGATTTGAAGTGGCCTATACAGGTCAAAATGGCGATATTTTAGTTTCTGAGAAAAAAAAACCCGCAAGGAACACTTGAATGTTTTTGTTCATATCCTAACGAATCACATCAGGTGACTCGCGAGACAAAACGTTGTTGGTGGTTTGTGTGCTTTTTCTCGGAATTTGTGAATACCACGAGAAAGTCAACGAGAATGGCGTTTGAAGCACACACACGTGGATGTACGTGACAGCCGTTAATTTTTCGGTTGATAAGGAATGTCGAATAAGTAACTGGGAATAAGTAACGATTGTCACATCAACCACACAAGAACACATGAGACGAAAAATGTCTCATGACCGACGCTGGCGTACGGCACCATTGGACTTTTCTAAAGTAAACAGTTCACATTGAGTTTTAGCCAAGATGTTCCGTGTGGCATAAAGATTCATTTATATGTTTTGAAATGGACATCACCAGCAGAACAGACGAACCGAGATCTTGAAAACCTCATACGACTTCTACTGGCTTCATAAAGCAATTCGGTCTTTGTTATTCCTACCCTTTCTATCATGTCTATAATTTCGGGTACTTTCCTCTAATTACTGTTCGATTAAAAACCGACTGAAGCCGTTTCACGGGGCCGTTGCATATATGAATAAGAGAAGGTTTGTCTAATATATTTTAAATTACCATGTAGTTTTTTAACAAGAGAGGCTGTCAAAAATGGCTTTCAAATATTTGATACTTGCAGGGTTACCTGGCGTTGCTCGGGCTGAGGAGAGTATTATAACTGTAGGTGCCCCTCTACACCCCCACCCCACCCCGGCACTTTTTTAAACCTCACCATTAGATTCCTGGTAAAAAGTACCCCTAGTAGACCCCTTTGAAGACCAATATCGGTGAGAAAAATTTTGGTAAAAAAATTTTAGTCATAACTTTTGGTGCCCCTCTACACCCACATCCCCACCCCGATACTTTTTTAAACGTCACCATTAGATTCCTGATAAAAACGTACCCCTAGTAGACCCCTTTGAAGACATATATCGGTAAAAACAATGTGGTCATAACTTTTGGTGCCCCCTACACCCCCACCCCACACACCTTTTTAAACCTGACGATGACCTCCGCCGCCATAAAAAAGTACTCCTAGTAGACCCATTTTGGACACTCGGGGTGTCCCCATATTCATTTCTATAGCGGACAGACAGACAGACAGACAGACAGACAGACAGACAGACAGACAGACAGACAGACAGACAGACAGACAGACAGACATTCTAAAATATAGCACAGAAAGATAAAACTGACATGAAAACACGTTTGACAATACCTCCATAAAGCTCTATTAAAACTGACTATCTATTGTGGGCATTGGTGTAACAGCCCTTCTGGGATAAACGCGTACATTCTAATACTGACCATCTCCGAAATCCTATACAGATAAAAAACAACCTCCTTTAAAAGAGAAGGATTATGGAAAAGACAGAAATGGAATACCCGGGGAAAGCAGATCTGTTAGCGATTTTGTGGCATAACAAACAGTGTAGGCTGTTGAGATTATTACAGGAAAAAAATCTACCTAATCTGTTGTATTGTATATCCGTTATATCTGTGGGACAATTCAATGCGTTCTGAGATGACGTTGTGTGCTTGACCTGCTTTGCGCGGGGTGTGGGCAAAAAGGATCACTTGTTTGGGCAAAGCGGATCAGATGAAGAAAAATGTTTCAAACAACAAAATTTTTATTTTATTCATGTCCTTAAATATGATCTCGGCTTTGAGTGGATTTCATTTGACGTTGGACAAATTCAGAAAAGTTACACACCAGAGAAATAAATCTGAAAAAGGCGTTTATTATAGATGAATCCCGGCATTCTTCCATCCCATGTAACTCCCCTTTTACATCGTGTACATAGGAAACACTCTACACATGATGAACTCAAACTTTGTACTCCCCTCACCACCAATGCGTTAATCTATAACTCATCTAGAAACACTAACTGTGGCATAGAAAGCTTTAGTGTATGGCCAACAGTGGCGTCTCTCGGATTTTCTCAACAGATGGGCCTGTGTTCCCGTCGAGGCGGGAGGGGCTAGGTTATCCGCCTATAAGCCCACAATAAAGGACGAAGTTTCCCAGGCGGTGGAGGGGGCAGGGGTACTGTAGCTCCGGCACCACGACCCCCTTAGCACCACCACTGATGGCCAAGGTAAAAATTTTCCGACAGATAAATCAATTTCCAAACAGATTTTAGAAGTGGTGAGTCTAACAGTTACTTACCGTTACTCGGTGGTTCTCTTTGGGTACTTCGGCTTCCTCCACCTGTAAAACTGCCTGACACGAGGTGATCCTGGCTGTCGAAAGTGTGGTTAAACCCCAATAAAAATTGAAGCCATAGATTATTAGTTAAACTCTGAAGTCAGTAATCTTTAAGGATACTTTACAAGCAGTTCAGGAAGAAAGAAAACACGGTGATTTATTCTGATCGGAAGGTAGTCAGTTCGTTACTAACTCGCTGCTCTTGCGTGGTGTGATTGAGCCAGACCCTACTGCTCGTTTGCACTTGTTTACCCAGCTGTAAACATATGTACAACCATAGGCAGATAGAATTATCCTTCGTTGGACTGACATCACGCTTGCGTCACAGAATCGGGTATAAGCTAAGGCCTAATAATTCCCAAGGCTCGAGAGAGAGAGAGAAAATATTGGAAGCAAAATACCAGTTTTGATACAAAAAATGAAAGCAGGGTTCGAACACACAACAAAAGAGTTTCTGTCTACACCACCGCCTAGCAAAACTATACGAGCGTCTGCCGGTCCCCGTATGTCGAGTGTGGTTTAAAATAGCTTCGCTTGGCGGTGGGTTCCGAAGGAAACCCTCGCGCTGTGAGTCCGAATCCTCGCTATGCCATTGCAATATGATCAGCGTCCTTTCTCGACTTTTTAGCACTCTGAGAAATTAAAATAAAGAGAAATAAAATTATGTTTATATAAAAAAAAATATTAAGAAAGAGACAATCTCGCTGATTTCCAGTGATATAGTATTATAAAAGGGAGTACTCTTTTAACCCTTTACCCAACGTAACGGCCAAAACCGGCCAGCGCTATTCTGAAAAATCGACAATTAATTTTCAAAATATTTTCATTTTTTGTCTCAAAAACATAGGTTATGACCCCTCGTTGGAACGAGCTCGTTGAGCTCGTTCCAACGAGGGGTCATAACCTATGTTTTTGAGACAAAAAATGAAAAAAATTAGTTATTCAAGAATTTGTTTTGCAAGTGTCGTCTGCTTTTCGTGTTAGGTAAAGGGTTAACTCTTTATCCAACGTAACACCAAAAACCGACCAGCGCTATTCACAAAGGTAGCCATTCAGTTTTCATTATTTTAAAATTTTTTCCTCAAAAACATATCTCATGACCCCTCATTGGAACGAGCTCGTTCCATTCATGGATCATAAGCTATGTTTTTGACGCAAAAAATAAAAAAAAAAGTTTTTCAACTTTTTTGCAAGTGTTGTCTGCTTTTCATGTTAGGTGAAAGATTAAACGATATTTTTTGATTCCACACTCTGTTAGCCTTTTTATTAAAATCAAGTCGTAGCTTATGAAAAATCAATGAAAAGCTATAGTACAGTACGTGGAGAGTGTATTATCATTAAATCACCCGCAGAGTGGAGATTCCACCCGAGCAATAATTGCAAATTTGTTGCAAAGCATAACCATCACAAGCAAAGTTCCAGCCAACGGACCTCCGGGTTAAACCCGGAGGTCCATTGGCTGAAACATTGCTTGTGTTTTTTGTCCATATGTCCTGAATTTGAAAGTGATACTTTGGGTGATAACTCCACTCCGCGGGTGATTTGGTTACAATCCACTCTCCATGTACTGTAGTTTAAGAGTTAATTGTTTGGGATGTTTTGCTTTCAAATATTCAAATGGAAAGTACAAAAAGAAAGTGGACGTCAACGCAGAGGGCACGATTTAACACGAGCGCTGCCGAAAGCTACTGTTGCCACCTATTTTGTGATGGTCATCTGGACGTTCTGGTTTTCGCAGATCAAACCTACCATCTAATTAATTGCTGGGAAGGGCTAAGAGAGCCCTTTCCAATAATTAATCAGATGATAGAGTTTCAAGTATGTCATAAATTTTATTAAAATTTCTCGCATACAGGCGTAGAAAGACATCCTCCATATATGGATAAAGTGGGTGTGGCAGTAAAAGGGATAATATGTCCACTAATATGAATTGCACTAATACAAAAACTTGTACCTGACCTCCAAATTGCTCTAAATAGTACTATTTCAATGATTTTTGTAAGCGTCTTTTTTGTGTTTGTTTTCTTTTAACCCTTTACCCAACGCAGACGATTTCAAAATCCATTATTTTAAATATAATTTTTAAATTTTTTTCAAGATTTTTTAACAAAACCATATCATGTGACCCGTCTTTGGAACGAGCTCGACGAGCTCGTTCCAAAGAGGGGTCACATGATATGGTTTTGTTGAAATTTTTCGAAAAATAATATTTTTTCAGCTGCTAAATTCAAAATAAAACACAAAAGAGTTCAAATACAAAACCAACCGGGGGTGCGGTGGCTCAGTAGGTAGAGGTGCAGGCTGCAAGCCGAGAGGTCCTCGGTTCGAATCCCACCTCCATTGCCCACGTGGGGGCACGGTGACGTTGTGTACTAAGGCGTACTGCACGTCGATGGTGCACCTGTCTTCAACCAATGCTAACCCTGCTTGTGTGGAGTTCGTATGTTGGGGAGCTGACAGTTGCTCGCCGTTGCTCGGTGATTCTCTCCGGGTACTCCGACTTCCCCCACCCTTAAAACTGTCGAGGTCATGATAGCCATTGTGCAAAAATATGTGACCTTAAACACCAATAAATAAATATAACAAATAAATAAAACCAACCCATTATTATATTTTTCAGCAAAACCTCTGAGATGGAGAGTCGATACCTTCGGTCGTGACAGGTTATGTTGTGAGGCGTAACATCACTCACTTGTAGAACAAACATGGTACTTGTGCTGTTGTGAATTTGTTTGTTAACTGGGTCTCATGAGATTTACAACACCCAAGGTCACATCCTGTCGGACATTTTAACGGGAGGAGGAAGCCAGAATACCCAGAGAGAACCGCGTCCAGTAACTGTTAGCCTCTCCTGCTTCCATACTCCACACGACATGTGTTAATAGCGGAGGCATCATTAAAGTGAAGTACACCTTAGTACACAGCGCCACCGCACCTCCAACACTCTGATACTTGTGCATGAAATTGTACTCTTTGACGTCAAATCGATATAGAGTTATTCTAGCTCGTAACATTATCGAAGACAAACAGATGTCTTCCGTAATTATATCACCCACGTATACTCTGTGGCATTTCCCGTCTAAACATTCAAGATTCTTTCCGAAACACAATCTCCGATATAAAATAGGCATGGTCGTAACGTCAAATGGTACGATATGAAATCTTAATAATGCATTCAACTTTGTGCTCGTATTATTATATAAAATGATCATTGTCATTTCAGTTCAATGACATTACTCAGAACAGTCGATATATTACTTATTTAGTATTTATTGATGTTTAAGGTCACATATTTATGCACAATGGCTAATCATGACCGTGACAGTTTTACGGGTGGAGGAAGCCGGAGTACCCGGAGAGAACCACCGAGCAACGACGAGCAGCTGCCAGCTCCCCAACATCGTAACTCCGCACTGCAGCACAGGCAGGGTTAGATTGGTTGAAGACATGCGTACCATCGACGTGCAGTACGCCTTAGTACACGGCGTCATCGTGCCCCCACGCGGGCAATGGAGATGAAGTGTCTTGCCCAAGGACACAACGCGGTTGCCGCAGGTGGGATTCGAACCGAGGACCTCTCGGCTTGCAGCCTGCACCTCTACCTACTGAGCCACCGCGCTCCGATATATTACGTAAAAGCTAATCAGTAACTATCGTCACAGCGTGAGGAGGGACGGTGAGGCTTTCCGGAATGAAGGAACGGGGGAACGGCCCGCGTCGCACGTTGCTGCGCGTTGTGCGCCCGCTCAACGCGCAACGATGGCCAGCGCGGAATGCGTCGTTGGGAGGTGGGGGTGGGGGGGGGGGGGGTCCAAATCCAAAATAATGTTAAATTTAGAATCCAAAACTCTCCAAAAGACGAAAATATTGTTGTCTGGGCTGCGCTTCGTGCGTTACACACAGCTAAATGGGTTTAGTGTGACTAGTAAGACGAGTGCGTGTTCGTGGTATTTATATTTGTGAAGATGAAGCCATTCGAAGTCCTGAAGGTGTAGGGGAACAGCGTGCCCACTCATACAAAGATACAGGAACGGCGTTCCCCGCGTTCCCAAAGAAAGTACCACTCAGAAGCGGGTGGGTGGTGTGACACATATTTGCAGAAAACTCCCGATGAATTTTATGTGTACACACCTGTCCTTTTCGGACATAATGTCTAGAGTTACCGAAATTAGCTACGGCAACGGCAATGCTGTGGTAAACGTTTGTGCCCACGTCAGTTTTATTATTTTCAACATAGGTTAATACACGACATCTCGAATACGCCAATACGAACTAACAGCCCACATGTGGCAACTGCAGTTTAGTTGTTCTGTTGGATACGCCCGCAGTCTTTTATTTAACAAATGGGCGGGTCAAAACAAAATCATTCATACGATTGGAAAGTTATTCATATCAAGTTCAGAAAAATTGACCTCAACCAATCATATGCAAGTCAATCGGATATCATGAAGAAACATTAAACTATATATGTAATAATAATAATAATAATAATAATAATAATAATAATAATAATAATAATAATAATAATAATAATAATAATTTACTTATATAGCGCTTAATTCAAATAAAAATCTGCTCTAAAGCGCTTACATTTTAAAAAAGAGAAAAAGGAAAAGAAAAAAGAGTGGTTAACAATCAAAAGCCATCTTAACCCTTTACCCAACAAATCGGCCGTATCCGCCCGCGTAATATGCAAATTCAGCAGTTGAAAAAATATTATTTTTCAAAAAATTTCAACAAAACCATATCATGTGACCCCTCGTTGGAACGAGCTCGTCGAGCTCGTTCCAACGAGGGGTCACATGATATGGTTTTGTTGAAATTTTTTGAAAAATTTTAAAAAATTTGATTTAAAATAATAAATTTTGATTTCGTCTGCGTTGGGTAAAGGGTTAAACAAATAAGTCTTTAAACCTGTTTTGAAGCCTTCAGTTTTGGAGATGTTTCGTAGGTTCTTTGGCAATGCATTCCACAGTGAAGGGGCAGCAAAAGCGAAAGATCGCTCACCTGCCTCCGATCTCACACGTGGGATGTCAAGAAGGTTATCCAATGACGACCTAAGATTCCAGGAGGGTTTGTGTAAATTTAAGATATTTTTTAAGTAGGTTGTCTTTATGAATGATGTTGTGTGTTGTCGTTAGAAGTTTGTATCTGATTCGAAAATCTATTGGTAGCCAATGTAATGATTTGAGAATTGGCGTAATGTGTTCATTTCTTTTAGTGCCGGTGACAATCCTAGCTGCAGTATTTTGAATGCGCTGAAGTCGGTTTACTGATTACAATGGAAGTCCAGAAGAAAGTGAGTTACAATAGTCTAAACGAGACATGACCATAGATTGCATAACAGTTTTCAGTGTGCTTTTGTCCACTAGTTTTCTGATCTTGCTGATGTTCCTAATCTGAAAGAAGCAATTTTTACTAACTTGGTAATTTGATTACCCATGTCGAAGTGACTACTAAAGGTAAACCCAAGATTCTGAGTGGTTTCGCTGGAATTTATGCTGATATCACCGATCTGGTGTTTCGTGCCTATTTGTAGAAATTCGGTCTTGGCATCATTCAGTTTAAGAACGTTTTTCCCCATCCACTGCCGAATGTCTTCAATGCATGCTTCAAGTGTGGCTAGAGATTCATTTACTTTAGAGAGATCTACACACAGATATAACTGTGTGTCGTCGGCATAGAGATGGAAATTCACAGAATGTTTCCTTATAAGATCGCCAAGCGGTAATGTGTAGACGGTGAACAAAAGGGGGCCTAGAACTGAGTCTTGTGAAACGCCGTATTGAAGACATATGGGCTCAGAAATGGTGTCACAAATTTTGACGGATTGTGTACGACCACATAAGTAGGATCTGGTCCAATTAAGAGCAGTCCCACGAATATTTAGTAGTGTTTCTAGTCGTGACAGACAGGAGAGTTTCGTGGTCAATCGTATTGAATGCTGCTGACAAATCAAGCAACAACAATGGTGTTAATTTACGTCCGTCCATCTAACTTAGTATGTCATTGCTGACATAAATTAATGCTGTCTCGGTACTATGCCCAGGTCTATATGCTGATTGGAATGTTTCAAGTTTGTTATTTGATGAGAGATGCTGAATAATTCTAGAAGATACAACTTTTTCACGACATTTGGACAAAAAAGGAAGATTGGAGACAGGTCTAAAATCTTTTAGAGTATTTATGGCAAGGCTTGGTTTCTTCAGGAGAGGGATGACGTGGTGTGCTTAAACACTGTTGGCACGTTTCCTGAAACAAGAGATGACCACCTGAAAATATTGGTGATAATTGGAATGAGGTTGTCCAGGATGGTACCGTCTTTCAGCAACCAAGTTGGAAGAGGATCAAGAGAGCATGATGTTGAAGGAGATTTCAAAATAATGGACTTTACATCTTCCATGGTTGGTGGGTAAAAGTAATTTAGAATGGTAAAACCAGAATCAGATAATTCACGTTCAACCTTAGCGTCTCTGTACCTGTGTTTTCTAATGCGTTTCTAATTTTTGCAATTTTCTCCTTAAAAAAAGTTTGAAAATCTGGAGACAAGCTCAGAAAGATGACTGTGTTCTGGAAGCTCATCCTTACAGTTTACGTTTAAAAGATTGTTAACTATTTTAAAGATTTGTTTGGAATTATTTTCGCACGAGGCAATGGTAGTTTTCACCCAGTCAGTTTTAGCTGATTTAATAGATATATTTAGCTTATTTCTTAATGTTTTATATATATATCCCGATGGACATGAATGCCCCACTTTATAAAATTTCGCTCGGTTTTCCTACACATTTGTTTAATTTGCCTTATCCCGTCATTGTACCATCCAGTATTTGGGCGTACGGTAATGACTTTAGTCTGAATTGGGGCATGTTTGTCTAATACGTTGTTGAAAATTTCGAATAGTGTATTGACTTTTGAACAAACATCAGTTTCATTTTCAATAATTTCCGTGAGATGATTTATGGACAGGTCCGACGAGAATTTTTCGATGTCGGTATTTCGGGTTTTTCTAGCTTTTACAGTTTTCTTTACTGAATCAGGTTTAGCAATATAAACATCACATAAAATTAAGAAGTGATCAGAGATATGTTTATCAGTTATGCTATTTACAAATAGAATTTCATCATTTTCTCTAGAAATAATCAGGTCAAGGGTGTGCCCAGATCGATGAGTTGGGCCAGAGATGAGCTGACATAAGTTTACAAAGGAAATGTGATTCAGAAAATGCTTAGCGTTGTTGTCATTTAGGTAATCTACATGAATGTTGAAATCTTCTAGTAATATAAGATGGCCTGGAAGTAAAATCAAAACATTTATAAATGTATTGAATTCAGACTTGAACATGTCAAACGAGAGTTTGTTACTGCGTGATGGTGGTGGTCGGTATACACAGACGAGTTGAACCAACTGTCCTATGATGTTAATTGTGACACAAAGCACCTCGAAAGACTCAAATGGGCCAAAATCGTTCTTTTTTCACCCAATTGACTAATATAGATTATAGCTAATCCCCCTCCTCTCCTTCCACCTCTCCGCTCCTGGAGAATACTGAAATTTTCCGGAACTAGGCTGGACAACACTGCAGTGTCATCATCTTTCAGCCATGTCTCAGTTAATACAAAAGCATCCATATCCTCCTCGATGATTAGGTCTTGAAGAATTTCGGACTTATTGCAGCATGACCGTGTATTTAAAAGTCCAAATTTGCAACCTGCTTTGTAACCATCACTCTTTAGATTAAGAGTGTCAGTTAATGCTATAAGCTTACTGCGTTTAATAGTTCTATTAGTTTTAGCCAACTCATTTATGCTGTTTCTATTGAAAATGATTTTGATTTTTCGAGTTCTTCCTCTGTTCCCCTCTTGCTTGCCTTCTGTCTGTTAATACCTAGTGATCTAATATTCAACCATACCGTCTGTGTTAATTTAGCACACAACCCCGGATTTAATGCATGTAGTTGATGAGATGCATAACAATTTGGTTTAAACAAAGATGAAAAACAATGGCGATTGGTTATTAGATCACTCTGTACGTTTTCACTGTTTTTGGTACGTATTTTGACCAATAGTTTGTGTTGATCATTTTATGCTGTAGTCTCACAACTGTTTTAGTTCAGCGATCTAACTCAGAATAAGAAAAAACACGGTAGTTTATTTTCATTGCTCCTTATTTTCTGACGAAATGCCATTATGTGATATGCTGTTCCAAAACCGTTTCACATACAAGCTTATTTTACTAGCTAGCTTCTTTAACCAATCAGCGTGCAATATTAGTCTCTCAAAACTGAGCCATATACTGTCACATAATATTGTTTTTGTTTCGCCAAGTATGACACCGTGTCCGCCAAATCAGCACACCAAAACTTACATTACTTCGACAAGGTCCGAGATAATCAACAATATTTTGTGATGCTCAAATCAGCGTAGATAGTCTGGGAGATCCCCATATATAAACTTTTCATTTCTCTTCATCGAATCTAAGGTTTAATATCGGAAACGGGAATTTCATGGCTCTGCGACTTCCGATTCTGAAACGCAGTCACGACACCCGGTAAATTCACAGGACATGGTATCAATGATTGCGTATTATGGTTTATAAGATTACGGCGAATATCAATTTCTTCCGAGATCAGCTTTGCCGTTTGAGCTATCGTTTAATCTCGCGAACGGGAATTTCCCGGTTACCTGTTCTGAAAATCAGTGCTAATCCCTGGGATTTTCATAGACTAGAATCGGGAATCAAAGGTTGCGGAAAGCAGCCTTTGATTCCCTCTTCTGTCCTATGAATTTCCGGGTATCGGGACTGATATTGAGAAACGAGAATCGAAAACTCCCGGCATCGTGACTGACTTTCAAATACGAGAACCAAACAATTCCCGTTCCCGGGATTAAACCCTAATCGAATTTCATATCTTATGACGGACTGATCCAACAAAGAGAAGGGGATGGTCGCCGAGCACCTGGTTTTGCAGCAAGAAGTGCAGTTTCATGCGAATCCCCCCTGCGTAGAGGTATACTTTCATCAAATCACACTCACACATGACGAACATCTTTGCGAGGGTGACTTCCCGTTTGTCCCACTTTCTTAATTCAGGTAGTTAAAACGCAATAAAAAAGTGGGACAATCGGGAAGTTATAATTACTTGTTAGGCGGTTTGATGAAAGGTTTTGATTTATAGTTTATTTCACATTAGTGAGTGTTTTTATTTGCTGAAAATTAGACGTGCATAGAATAAAAAAATCTTGAAATAATTAGCACAATTTTAACTAGTTGTTTAAAGATATTATTATTCTGTGCACCCATAATTTTCAGCAAATAAAACACTCAGAAAGCACGATTACGCAAGAAAAAAAAGAACCTATAAAAACAAAAGCGTGTTCTGTCGAAATGATGTTATTAGAAGAATGATGATGACTCAAACTATTGTGATGAGAATAAGATGAAAATATTTATTTTATTTACTATTTATTGGTGTTTAGCTGGTCGAGTACTACAAGCCACTATGAGGGTACCAGAGTAAATGCCAACATTTTCCTTGCTTATATTTCATACTCAATCAAACACAAATAATATTTTATTTATATAATTTTGTCTTAATACAAATTATTGGAGAGTGCCTAGGGCACTCTCCAATAACTTGTAATAAAACAAATTTTGAATAACAAAATCAGACCACCAAAAATAATCTAGCCCTCAACCAGTTAAGGTCACATATTTCTGCACAAAGACAACTCGTGACCGCAAAATTGATATAAAATGAAATGGATTTTGCGCGTCGAAGGTGCGTAGGGACGGTGTGGAGCAAGCCCCTTTCGACCCTCTCTTGCCGTGTATAAAATCACGTTTATCCAATCGTTATAGCCATGTAATGATAAGAATAAAAACAGGGCTATAAACGTAATGCCTCTCGCGCCGAATGTTCATGAAGCTGATGACGTTGAGTTCCGAATTGAAAGAAACATTTATTAACTCTTTTGGCGCGAAATAATCTGAGAAACAGAATTCTTAGCGCCTAATATTCATCAGAAATTTTACAAAAAGTATAGGTTGTTAGACTAAAGCGTTATTATTTTAAAAGATGTTCTAATGATCTCATTGACAGTTTTTCAAATGATTTTCTGTATATATTTAAATGGCACCTTTATACTTTCAAGGGCCGGTATCGTTGTTCATGGATAGGACATAAATGGTGCATAAAGCATAGGAATACGTATGTTTGTTCAACTCTTTACATCCCCCGCGTAATATGCAACTTCAGTAGTTGAACAAATATTATTTTTCAAAAATTTTTAACAAAACCATATCATGTGACCCCTCGTTGAAACGAGCTCGTTCCAACGAGGGGTCACATGATATGGTTTTGTTGCAATGTTTTGAAAAATTTGAAAAAATTATATTTAAAATAATAAATTTTGATATCGTCTGCGTTGGGTAAAGGGTTAAAAGCACTTAGAAATGGATATACACAGATGGCTAAACTGACTACCGCAATACCTTTCCGCGGTCTGCCGACTGTCGACTTTAGTCGCCTGTCGCGCCAAAAGAGTTAAGATAATGCCCGTGAACAGACTGTGATTTAAGATTGACAGGAATCTGTAACATCCCAACTGACAAGCGAATTAGCTCCACGTGCCTTGTTGGAATACACCGCTCCACATTCTGACAGACTGTTCACTTTATCTTATTGAGTAAGTATCCAAGTGCCAATCACCTGCGGCACATTCGACATTTTGAAAAGTATCTATAATAAAGATAATAGGATATATCCCATGGGAATATGCGCGATTATCTTGCATTGTCTTATTAGTTTGTCGCTGTTCATTGATTGGTTTCTCGGCTATTTCTCTGATGTCATGGTGTCATTACTTCTTGAACCCAAAGATTGTTTTCTTTGTCAAGTTTACAAGGTTATAGAAGATGTGCCAATATTTCTGTTTGATGCCAATTTTCTTAATATTTGTAATCGATCAAAAGGTCCTTTTGTCCGACACCTTTTTATCAGGTTCACTTAAACAGACTGAATGTCGACAGTGCTTGGATAAGAGCCTGTTAACCTACTGTACGCCAAACGTAAAATTTTGCTCCGTGCAGCGTTATATATTAAAAAAAATATTCGTCGAATGCTGGTCAAAGTTCAACATATGTGACTGTAGAGCTAGCGGCCTGGACTCGATTAGTCCCTTTTGAGCCTTTGTTTCTTACCCTCAAAGTGAGCGATTACCACGTTTTCTGGATAGCTCGAGCAATACACCAGTCCCGTCTTTCCTCCATCACCTTACAAAGCTGTTCCAAAAGCGTCTGTCTTGAACCCTGGGCACTCAAATTCACACTCTCGCCATTAATCCAAATTAGACGATTTGCAAGCCCGTATCCAATTTCCGAAAATGCCGTTCGTTATATTACCTCCAACATGCTTCGAAACGTATCAACCTAGCCTCGTAGCGACGAGGTGGAGCGTGTATGATATAGAGGTCTGCTTATCTCGCCGTTTCGGAAAACTTCAAAATAATGAGGAAACACAAAGACGGCCCTGTTAACAAGCACCCAAGCTTTGGGTACTCGTTTACAGGATTATATTTGCCACAATAACTGCCGAGAGAACTAATGGTCGTTCACCCGAACGTTTATGATATTTGTGAAAAAGGGAGTTGGTTCGAACTTTAGGACCCTATTGGCTACGGTCTAAATTTGAGAACACTTTCGCTGCTTAAAACACATACGTTTTTTCCGTTTCCCACTGCTGATAATACTACCAGTCCGTGATAATAGACTGTTAGACGGATTTCAGAGAGAGAGAGAGAGAGCGAGAGAGAGAGAGAGAGAGAGAGAGAGAGAGAGAGAGAGAGAGAGAGAGAGAGAGAGAGCAGTACTTGAATTAGTATCAAGGGTTTTAGAATTTTGGATTAGTATTAACAACAGACAAATGCTAATGAGAAATGCTCTAGTGGCCATTCTGCCATTTATGTGTTTGATACTGTGCCATTTTCGTCTCGATGTATTTTTGTGATATGGTTCTACACCATGTCGTAATTTTTGTCTTTGTCTGATGTTCATTGATTAATCTGTCTACATATACTCTTTTGAAAATAATTATATCTAATTTCAAAGGGTATGCATACACCAAGCTTGATACTACAAAGATGTACAACATTTTGCTCATTAATTATTGAAAGCCTAATTTCTCCGGTTCCATTATTCACAAGAGATTCTAGCGAATAATACTCCTGTACTCGCTTCGGCAAATAGTCTTTACATCTACTCACAATGAGGTGGGATGCTCGGTTGTTTAATTCTTTAGAATTCTTTATAATGTGCAAATTGTTTACTAATATATCAATTTCAGTGACATATGTTTCCCCCAGTTATCAGATGAAGACGGGAACAAATTATGAGGGTTCAATATTAAAAGGTAATTAAAACATCGACGGTGGAAGATCTAACTAACCACGATACACACATATTAAAAAATAACCTCTGGTTTCGGTTGATACATTTCAGAATCATTGTTAAATAAAATCATTACAGGAAGAATTTAGCTTCGATTTTCACTCACATTCACTGACGTACTCTAAAAAGGATATATATTATACGCTAAACGATAGATTATCGAAGAAATTGCGGAAAGATAGAAATCATATCCTCCACTGTGAAGATATCGACATTTTCACTTTCACGGTATCAATCAAAATGGCGGCTTTCAAAGCATCACTTCAAGGTGAATACGAGTCAAATTATCACTGGAAATGATTAATTTGTTCTCAAAACGTATAATGAAAAGTAAATCTAGCGTTTTTGAGTGGATACCGATCATTTCCAGCAATAATTCAACACGTATTCACATTGAATTGATGCATGAAACCCGTTAGTCCAAACTTGACCTGAAAGTCCGCAATATAAGTTTTTGGTTTGGTACGTCCTTTCATAGGACGTACCAAACAAAAAACTTATATTACGGACTTTGAGGACATGTTTGGACAAGAAACCCGTCAACTGAATCAGATCGCCACGCTATTTGTTCCGAGTATCGATCAAATGACTTTCGCGTATCAATGATTCAATGCGCTGTTTACTTTCATGCATCAGTTCATGGTTGAAAGGAGTTGGTTTATCTATTTATTTATTTATTTATTGGTGTTTAAAGTCACATACTTATGCACAATGGCTAATCGTGACCGTGACAGTTTTACGGGTGGAGGAAGCCGGAGTACCCGGAGAGAACCACCGAGCAACGACGAGCAGCTGTCAGCTCCCCAACATCGTAACTCTGAACTCTGCACCACAGCACAGGCAGGGTTAGATTGGTTGAAGACATGCGCACCATCGACGTGCAGTACGCCTCAGTACACAGCGTCATCGTGCCCCCATGTAGGCAATCGGGGTGAAGTGTCTTGCCCAAGGACACAGCGCGGTTGAGTTGGTTTATCAGATTCTTATAAAAAGCGTATAATAAAAAGAAAATCGTGTGTTTTTGAGTGGATACCTAAAATTATCTCACTTGTGACAGAGAAAAAGCGCAAGCGCTCGCGAAAAATAAACATTTTTATGTTACAATCAACATGTATTTTGTCTGTATTAACTCCGCAACTGTCCTGTATCCAACCCACTGATACATATGTTTGTATCAGGGGGTCGGATACAAGCACGTTCCTTTCGCACGAGTTCCATTTTTTTTGTTCATACGTACGAATAAATAGTTCGTTATATATTCGTCTACATTCTTGACTTATCCCCAATATATTGTAAGATAAAATGATTATTACCATTATGTGGATGTACAAAATATGTATCCGAGTCTCGCTCCGGGATCTAAGGATAGATCACGACTCGTCTTCGACTCGTCGTGATCTGCCCTTAGAATCCGGAGCTCGACTCGGATACATATTTCGTACATCCACATAATGGTAATAATCTCTGTGTATCAGTCACTCGTGAGATAATTTTCGGTATCCACCCAAAAACACTGGATATCCTTTATATATTCAGTGTTATATTTTACTTATGTGGAAGAATACTTTACAGAGTGTTTATTCAGCAACTATATTAGCATTTCAAAATACCCGTCTTGTTTCAGTTTTTCATTGTTAGATAACATAGTTGTCACCGATCCCATTCTTCTAGGACCAATAAAGTTATATGCCGGAGTGCAGAGAACAAACACACCATTCAAGTCCAGAACAAAGCTACGGCGAGACAAGAGAACGGAACTCTACTGCAGAAAAAAACTAATTTAGAGAAATAAAGCCAATGTATTAAGCAAATCAGAGAGTGTAGAATATCTGCGTGCTGCAAAATTATCTCCATTCATTTGAAATGTACCTTAATCCATGCCAAGTTTTGGCGTGTGCCCTATATAAAAGGGAACAGTTCTGTTTTGAAAAGTGCAATTTGCGAAACATACAATACAATTTATTTTATAGTCTAATACTTACTACAATATTGAGAATATACGTACGGAATTATCGTCCGATATTGTTCATGTCGCTGATTGAACGTCCCAGTGAGTCACATCTCGGCCAGTCTTCGTTACCAGGGGAACAGTGCATGTTCTCTTACACATGAGTTTTCTTTGCTTGTGTCCGGAAATTTCATATGTTTTTTGTCCACCAAACCACAGCCAATCGCTAAGAAGTTGTATGGATAACCTTTATTACCAATGGGGACTAACTACTTTGTTTCTATCTAACGTATGCTCGGCATGCACATGTCGTCCCTTGAGTGCATCAAGGTGCCATCTGAAATGCTTTAGCTTTGCAATTAGCGCCTTGATGCTCTCAAGGGACTATATTTTCTAAGATGCCCGAATATTCGTTTAGAAGCTTGTCTTTCAGTAAAGCAAAGCCGTAAACCAAAGTGCAAGACTATTCATGGGTATAATCTAGTTACACTTGGGCTGCACGATATTCAAAACTGAATACCGGTATCGGTATTCAAAAAAAAAAAAATTCCGCGGTATACCGGTATATCGAAAACTGTTCAGAAAAATTAACACAAGTACCACAATAGACACTCGCGGCATCACAGTCGGAACGAATTAGCATGCCTTGATGATGCGGTTCAAAAAACCTTTACCCAATGCAGACGATATCAAAATTTATTATTTTCAAAATTAGTTTATCAGATTTTCCCCAAAGGTTTCAACAAAACTATATCATGTGACCCCCCTCATTGAAAAGAGCTCCATGAGCTCGTTCCAATGAGGGGTCACACGATATAGTTTTGTTGAAAGTTTTTAAAATTATTTTTTCAACTGCTGAATGTGTACATTAGGAGGGCACAAGCGGACGTTACCTTGGATAAAGGGATAATATTATTCATTCTGGGTTACAGTTAAAAAACTAAAGACATCTTGAAAATTAAATTGTGGGTAAATAAATAATGACGATAAACCGATATTTTTATAATTACACCGGTATTCAATCGATATTGGTTTGAATACCGGTATATATCGGTTTATCGATATACCGTAGAGCCCTAAGTTACACCCGTTGATTCTCTAGAAACTATCACGCTGAACTCTAACTATCCCCAATTCTGTTTTCCAAACACATCTAATGATCACCATTAACGTTTTGCTAAATCTAGCAAATAAGACAAAAATAAAATATGTATAGGGAAAACAACACGCGCCATCACAAGGATTTGGGAGATTCATTAAGCAACATCAGTTTTATCATGGTACTTGGTTCAAGAAGGAACACAATTTGCACATAAAGTGCTCAGGAGATTGAAACGGCGTGTTTTTCTTAAGATATTTTGTATCCCTGGTTTACAAAAAAATTTGTTTCACTGCGACAACTCAAAAGTTTATCACCCTTTAGTTCTTTTAGTTCACTTCCAATATCAGTGGCCATAACCATTACTGGACAGGTATAAAGTCTAGTGTATCCAATCGATTATTACCATATATGAACAGCAATTCAACACACACGAACTGGGGAGTGGCGAGGGTGTTGAAACATTGTAATGTAGTAAAATAAACGTCATAGCATTGTGAGTGAGTTGGTTTCAGAAGTAGAATTTGAAGTATAATCTTTACGGTGATGTCATTTATTTCATTAACTGTTTACCTAACACGAATAACGAGGACACGGTGGCCTTATGGACTAAGGCGTACTGCACGTCGATGGTGCATATGTCTTCAATCAATGCAAACTTTGCTTGAGCGGAGTTGATACGTTGGGGAGTCTGACAGCCGCTCACCGTTGCTCGGTGGTTCTCTCTGGGTACCCCGGCTTCTCCACCCGTAAAACCGTCTGGCATGAGGTCACCCTGGCTAACGAAAGTGTAATAAATAAATAAATAAATAAATAAATAAATAAATAAATAAATAAATAAATAAATAAATAAATGCAATCATCATCAAAAGTAGGCCAATTAATTTCTTTAACCTGCAGCCCATTGGCTGCAGGTTAAAATATTAATTGATCTAGCATGAGAATGGACTCTTTCCAGAAAAGCCGGCATGTATGATGCCGTTACCTAAAAGCAGTAATCAGAAAATTAAATGCCTTCATACTGAAAAAACAAGCTCCACCAAACATGAGAAATTCTCTGTTGCCGTGATTGAGCAGAAGTGGTAGTTACCGTAAATTTTACTGTGAGTGGACCTGCAGCTGGTTGCCAGATTCACGGCAAGAGTAAAAGCTTTGCTACTAGCGCTTGAGAACATCGAGAAAGTACACTTTGTTAGCTTTACTGAATGCTCTCATGCCTGACCAATATCATATCGTATTTGTTGGCTACCTGGACATGTTGGTATCTTCGGTAACAGTGGAGTGGATGGTGCGGCGAAACAGCCTATAAACACGCCGATCACTATGTTTAAAATTCCTTTCAGCGAGACTTAAACCGCATTTAGGTAATTACATCAAATTTATGTGGCAGGCGGAATAGAATGGGGTAACACATAACAAGTGCCATCGCATCCGACTAAATATCAATGATAAACATACGCCTAGTAACCTTTGTAAAAAAACATGTAATCTTTACACGATGCCATATTGATCATACACGACTGACACATTCGTCTTTGTTACGGGGTAATTTGCGGCCAGAGTGTGTTTCCTGCCGACAGATGTTGACAGTGGAGCACAGTTTTTTAAAAAATACACTGATTTTAATCGCATCAAACAGCAGTACATCACTTTTAGATCTCTTAGAGATCTATTTTATCAAACGAGCCCGCACAAAATTCCGTCATTTCTTAAACAAGTCAACCTTTTTAACAAATTTTAAAATTCTTTTTACTCTCTTGAACTAGACTCACCAGGTCTTAAATCAACAGGTTGATTTATATGGTAATCACTGCACTTGTATCATTATTCACTACTGTTCACGCTACTCCTGTTCTCGTCACTTTGTTTTCGTCTATTCTTGTTTTTGAACAATCCTTTTACTTCATAACCCATAATGACATTTTTTGGCTTTCCTATAGTTTTCTTGCCACGATATAACCTTAGATGCTGATGAGGCATTGATCACCAATAAATAAATACACAGAACTACACACACGTGTAAATGGGTTTATCGATAACGCACGGGAGCCAGCGCGGAAGGATAAAACGAGAGACCGCAGGCCTCGAGTTTTAGCCTTCCGCGATTGCACAAGTGCCATATCGATTAAGCCATTCACACGCATGCGTCGTTCTGTGTTTATTACTCGCCTCTACATCTGTAGAAACAATAATTAGAAGGACACTCAGCAATTCATTTGATAAATATCAACCAAAAAACCCACATTTTATCGCCAACCATCTTTGCTAGAGGAACCCGTGTTAGTATTTCATCCCCTGAGTTCCAATGTTTTCTATGTGCCTACTGGCACATAGAACACATTGGAACTTAGCGGACGATTTTCAGCTATCGCTACCGATTCAAATTGTAATTGCGTTGCACCATTTGTAGAAAATTACAGTGAAATTTCGCTTCTATTTAAAAACATATGTGCGGAACAGATTTTCATTTCCCGCGTGATTTAGCGTTGCTGGAGATGGGGATGACATAGAACAGGCACGTAATAAATGAATTTATGTATTAGACAGGATTTTCTTTCCTAGCATTACTCATTATCTAGCTCAACGGGTATGACTTCAAACACGGCTGATAAGAATTAATGATGCCAATAACTAACGTAAGGATTTGTTGGATGAAGAGAAGAAAGGAGATAGTTATACAGAAAATTCAACGCAAACTAAGGTTCAAAGTCATAAGCGAAGATTCGTCGAAGTTAGAAAAGAGATAGTTCAGCTATCCGAACGTCTCGGCTTCCCCAGTGGGGAAGCCGAGACGTTCGAACAGCTGAACTAGGAAAGGAAGAAACTTCGGACTTGATGAAAAGACTGAAAAACAATAACACGCTCAGAAAACGGTAACAGATCTGAGAGCATTTTGTAACTATTCGTTTTTGTTTTATAAACAAAGAGGTTATTACTTGGTTAGTTTCATATCGACCAAGATGTTAGCCCTTGGTAATTTCACATCAGATTTCGAGGTTTTGTCTTCGACTAATATGAAGTTATCTCGGGCTGATATCTCGGCCGATATGAAACTAATCAAGTAACAACCCATACACATTCAATTAAGAAAATGGTAGCGGGGTCAAATCTATCAACTTTTTGTAAAGTAATACCTAAAAGGACATCATACAGATCAAATTTGGCTATGTCAAATGAGTGTACATCACAAACTGGAAGAGATAAAATTGGATGTTCAAAATTTCATGTTTTTCCTTCAGGGGCATGAAAAGAATAAATAGTGCCATAAAATGATTTTTTTATCCTACGAGTAGGTTTATTTATTTAATCCACAGCCATTACTTTTCCCATTATGGGTTATTTGTCCATATTTTATTTTAAAATTCAAGAATAATTACCCGAAAATATCGTGTATCGGGGATCCCTGATACAAATTCTGTAATTATGCATATTCTTAATTGCTATTTGCTTACGTATCTAGTTATAGAACCTTGCATGCTTTCGAGGGGCGTTTGCGAGAGATCAAATACGCCTACGTTTTATATATTCAAGAGAAAAAAAAAATCCCGAATATGTACTATATCAGGAACCCCTGGTACAAATTCTGTATCCCACAACTGCAGTATACAAGCCTGTTCTTAATTGCGATTTATTTACGTAACTACTTCTAGAACATTACACGCTTTCGAATGGTGTTTGCGAGAGATCTATTTTTTTATGTACTGAAGGTGAAAAACTAATTACCTGAATTTATCGTGTATCGGGACACCCGATAGAAATGCTGTACCCTACAACTACTGTCTATAAGCCAGTTCTTAATTGCGATTTATTTACGTAATTACAGAACATTACAAGCTTTCGAAGGGCGTTTGCAGAGATCAAACACGCCCATGTTTTATATATGCAAGGGGAAAAACTCTTCTCAAAAGTTTAATTATTATATTATTAAACCACAATGCTGTAATGTTTCCGCACCTGAATCATTGGAAGCATTCAAGTTGAAACAAAACACAGCTTCAGAACACGGGATTTTTCGAAATGTTGAACAAATGCATTTATCACGTTTATCCGGTGATCGAGAAAGTTCAGGGTAGCCACATACAGTTTCGACCGAAATGACCAGCGTTTTATGAGTGAGAAAATGAAATTGAAAATAAATGCTAGTTAATTAAGTTATTGGCACTGCAGTTGGGAACTGTAAGATAAATCTGTCATCACCATTATATTTACGAGCAGAAATGGTATGCCAGAGCCCTGCTTGCCTTAGGGCGATTTCTCGACTCGTATTCGAGTTGTCAAGATATGGTCGTAAAAAGAGAGCTCGATTCTGATATAACATTTTGTACAAAAACATAATGGCTGTCATGATAGTATACGTGCATGTGGGTTAAAACAATCAACAATTGAGATAAAAATTTAAGACATATTGTTTTTCACCTTTCTGGGTGCATAGCGTCGTAACGTCTGTGCAGAAGTCAGCACTACCAGAGGTATAAAATTGTAGACAAATTACGGACAAAATTTATCACTCAAGTGTGGGAATAAAATATATATTTGTCCCCAACCAGTTCTCCATAGCGTAGACGCCTATTTGTTGGTTGTATGTCATTAAACGGGGTTTTCGGGGGCGCGGTGGCGTTACGGCAACCAGTTCTCGTTAGATCACCAAACTTAAGCAACGTCGAGCCCGGTTAGTCCTTGGATGGGTGACCGTCTGGGCGATCGATTCGGACTCCCGCGTTGTGTCCTTGGGCAAGGCACTTAACCCCGATTGTCCACACGGGGCACGATGACACCGTGTACTAAGGCGTACTGCACGTCGATGGTGCGCATGTTTCAATAAATCTAACCCTGCCTGTACTGCAGTGCAGAGTTACGATGTTGGGGAGCTGGCAGCTGCTCGTGGTTGCTCAGTGGTTCTCTCCGTGTACACTGGCTTTCTCCACCCTTAAAACTGTCACCGACCCGATATGGCATTAGTTGTTAAAGTGCCGTTAAGCCTTAATAAATACATAAATAACGGAGTCTTCGAACGCGCTGCCTTGGTGTCAAGGGAGACCATTATCCGTGAACAAATCGAAAATGTTCATTACCGTTACTTACTTCCGTCGGTATATACGGTTCGGTCGCCGTGAGTTGGTCATTTTCCACGTGTGGGCAATAATTCCACAGACGCAATAATATTAGATTCCAAACACTAATTATAGAAATAAGCATCAAAAATTTAATTAATGAAGTACCATGTACAACCTGATGCTTCATTAATTAAAAACTTGCTGATAATGATTTTTATTACCCGGTAAACGCATGCGTGGACATCACGATCCACGCGTAGATTGCACCACTCCACGGCGATTGTACTGTAGGTTGATCCCAAACAAGACCACGTAGACGAAAGCCATAGGTTTAATTTACCAAACAATCTCGGACCAAAATAAAAATATATGCTCTATTCTGAGTCTGATATCATAGAACCTTATAATAGTGCCTTAATAAAATGTGTAAATGCCTCCCATATCTGTCCCTGTTCCAATTTGGAAGTGTATTTCGGCAATATTCGTTCATTTTTTGCGAAATTGGTACAGCTCTGTGGTCGCTAAAATGGTCTTTTCATCGCGACAGACTAGCGTTTTGGTGGCAACACATTAACACAATCGATCAAGAATTCAAAAATAAATTATTGTAAATTCAAGACTCGATCAAGAGAAACAGTTGGAAATATCATCTCATAAACAAGGCACTTGCGTTTCTTCCATAGCCTGTGATATCTTCCGGTCGTAGAGGGTCAAAAACGGACAGAGAGGTTCGATCAGATCAGATCCGGTCGAAATTCTCTGTCCGCTTTTATAATGACAGAACTCTTTGGGGTTTCCTTTTTGAAACTTGTAACAGAATTGAACGTACATGTACTATACATACTTTTCTGTCAGAATTTTATTTCACTGCAGAGAAATTGTATTTTCCAAGTCTATATTCTGTAAGAATTTAGGATTATATTATAACCATCCCTGTCCACCATCTCACTTGTCGCTCCACCGACATCCTCATTTGTCGAGACGTTAAACGTGGGGTTGAGGGATACATTTCCGATTGTACTTGATCTTTTTTTGTCGACGCTGTCTTCCCTCACACTGATGTAAAAAGCCTCAGTCTTAAACTGAGAAGAATTTCTTCGTCAGAATTTGCAGTCAAATAATCGACCATTTGTTGCTTTCAGGAGAGAACTCGTACAGCTGCCCGAGACAAGATATGATTAGCGGAATTACAAATTCTGCATGAAACATCTGGACCCAGGCAGAAGGATTGGGACAATGTGGGCGAATGGGCCCATATGATGCGGAACGCATCATCCGAACCGCGAAACGATGAGACGGTGATGAATACGAGAGGGGTCCCCCTCTCGTAGTGGGATACAGGCTGCTTCCACAGGGAAAATTTTCATCCTAGTGAAATACTCGATTGAACAATAACAAATTTGTGGGTTTTAATATGTACTACATGTATACTACACAGGCATGTATCCAAGCTGTTTTAGCGACAGGCCCTTGCTTAAGAGGCACGGAGCCCGCCCACCTGGACACGAGAGCAGGCTGCCAGCATCGTCGGACGCCCGTATTACAACCCCACTTCCCCCGCTCTCTCGACGGCGCTGAAAATAGGAAGGTATTTACGAGTCGATATGATAAAATATGACTGACTGAATGTCAAATTCTGCATAAACAAGTAGGGAAGTTTACTGTGATGATGGAGGGAAGGCTAAAATATTGAGGAGAGGTATGATAATTTCAGAATAGTACTATGATAAGAGACCGTGAGCTGGCAAGGTATAGCTTGAAAGATTGTAACCAAAGAAAAGGGTGTGTTTTTTGTTCTTGAGGTACGGAAATGAGCCCTCGAGAAATCTTGAAATTCTGCATGTCGTTTCTTAACCTTTTGAACCCTTGCGGCCATTTTCCGGCCAGGAACATGATACGTCATGACGTCATTAAACAGGATGGCTGTTCAGTAAATGTGTGGGGGAGACCAATCAATATTTTCAACGTGCAGCCCCGAGGCTGCACGTTGAAAATATTGATTGCTCTACCCCAAATAATGAATATGGACTCTTCTAATTTTCAGCTATTGAACTGGCGTGGAAGATACCATTAAAGTTCAATGGGTTAAATTCTGTAGTTGATCTAACTGAACTTATTTGGTATGGATTATAGATTACCGTGTGATTTTCTCCAACTCAGACAAACAGTCTACAACAGCTTCGAATTCCGAACAGAATATATTAGACTGGTGGCCTGAGAGCTTGACTCCTACTATCCGAACGTCTTTCTGACACAATAATTTTGTGAAAAATAGTGACGAAATATATCATTCGTGTTCTATGTGTTAAACAGTAATTCTATAATTCTCGGATCACTTAAGTTCCAGAGATTCTCCCGTGAGATAACTATATGCGTTTTATCGAAGTAAGTTATTGACGTTTTTGTTCTCTTAAGCTCTACCTTTGTGGCAGCACTATTAAATAATATAATTAGAGAATGCAACATTTATAGGGCTTGGGATTAGGTTCCGCTGAAATGAGCTAATTTCAGTCAATATTTTTACACTTAATAATAAAATGAAATGAAAGATTTATTGAATGTCAGAAGCCGGTCATAAAACTGCTTTTTAAATCTGGATTGTTCGAGTTGAAAAATTGGTAGTTGGATGTTGGAAAACAGAACTGTGATCACAAACTTGGCATTTTTCTGACATCTAGATACGACCGCAACTTGGTAGTGACACAGATTTTCCATTGGCTCGATATTTCATAATGACAAAGACCGAAACAAGAAAACATGACAAAAACAACAACTGATGTTCAATGGTAAGACTGCACAGATTTGTAAGTAGAAAAGTGTACAAAACCTTTCGACCGGATCCTGATCGAAATTTTAGTCTGCTTTTCTGATCACAGTACTGAAACAAAAGATGACGGGTTACATTCCTTACGCTACTGAATCCAGAGATTTTTCTGCCCTCTTTAGGAAAGGGTCCTTGCCCATGCATTAAGAGAACATTCGCACCATGACAGCTCCAATTGGAATTTATTCGGGAGAAGAAACACACCAAGAAAAAGAAATGTTACCTTAGTAAAGAACTAAAAATATTACTAAAGAAGCTACTACATGCATGTTACATGCAGTAAGTTTTATAACAAATAGTTGCATGAAATAATGATCAGTCTCTGTAATCTTTATTAGATAAATCGTTCTTACACCATTAAATAATGAAGATATTTATGTATTTTGCTACCGCAAAACGTCGATCTACTTTGAAACTGGGTTTAGGCAAGTCGCGGCTACCCGTATAGGCAGCCAAGCCTTGCCTAGAAACAACTGACAAGGTTCTTGGGGTGTAACTTGCAAATATATCTAAGATATGCCTGTTGGGGTACCTATTTCGTTGCAGTAAAAAGTGATGGGAGTCAAAATAAGGCCTTCAAGAGTTAAAGAAGGATTAAGTTGTTACTTAAGTGGGACAAAGATTTGAAAAAAATGACTTTGAATTCTAAAAAATCATGCCAAGATGACATTGGGAATGGGTTCCACATTCAGCCCCTGTACAAACCCAATATAATCCTTGTAATCTGATCATGAATGTTAATTCAGAAATGTTGTCCTCTAAACGTGAAGAGTTGATGAGAAAATACATGACAGTTGTGGCCGAGTGCACTGGTCTCTCAAGCCAGAGGTCAGGGTATCGACCCTCGGGCTGGAAAGTTCTCGAGTGGTCCGAACACTCTTTGGCAGCATCAGCTGTAGGACCGGAACGCAACATAGCTGCCCAATGTGCAGAGAAAGGCACACCCCGTGCATGTTAAGAGAAGAGTGAGATCACGAAGTTGTCGATATGGTGGTTATAACACATTCTCGTGACATTGGGCCAAGGAGGTGCGTAAATATAAGTTGAGTAACCTCCTCGTCAATCCTTGTAAAACAGCTAAGCTAAAATCAATACATTTTAATCTGATAAGACCTCGGGGTGTACTTTGGTCGAACTCAAGGTGTACTCATGATGGTTTCATCCCTATTTTATATCGTTATGAAAATCGACTTTCGATAAGGTTATCTCCCTGGAAATTATTAGAAGCACGAGACAAGTCTTATTAACCCTTTACCTAACCTGAAAAGCAGACGACACTTGCAAAAATAATTCTTGAATAACTAATGTTTTTCATTTTTTGTCTCAAAAACATAGGTTATGACCCTCGTTGGAACGAGCTCGACGAGCTCGTTCCAACGAGGGGTCATAACCTATGTTTTTGAGACAAAAAATGAAAAAAATAATGAAAATTAATTGGCGATTTTTGAGAATAGTGCTGGCCGGTTTTGACCGTTACGTTAGGTAAAGGGTTAAGAAGCTAACTTTTGAGAAAACACCTATGTCAGCGCGACCTCAATTGAAATTAAAAGCAAGTTTCTTTTTGTTAAATAAAGACTTCCAGCATTTTCTTGTAGAGTAATATGAAAATACAGAAGCTGGCTTTTTAAAATAATTTTTCCCAAATTAGTTTGAAGGTTTGACTCTTATTCTCTGTTGAAACCCATTTAAAACAGGAAAACGGCGTTTTCACCATCTTTTGATGTTCTGTTACCTTTTTCTGTTCATAAAATCGACAGTGTGTCATCGTGACATATATTGCAAACACTATTCTTCCATTAATACAAAAAGTCTAGGAGGTGAGATTTGCTAATTTGTTTTTCTGGGGTTGGATAGCAATCTGCAGATTACGGTAGAAACATATTCGTTAAACAAGATTACGGTAGAAACATATTCGTTATTTAATGTTGGTAGGTGTGATATTGGTAGGTGTACTCAATGATGGGTTATCTGTGAAGTGGTTGCGTCAAATTAGCATGCCTTAAAAAGTCAAGTTTCCTTTTGTAAATTTATATAACGAAAACAATAGAGAGTTGTTTCGTTTATTAAAAAAGAGAAACAGAAACTTGGCTTTATTTTCTACTGATGTCATAGGTTTTTCTCAACATTTACATGCTTCTTAACCCATTACCCAACGAATCGCCTGCATCCGCCCGCATAATATGCAAAATGAGCAGTTGAAAAAATTCAATTGTTCAAAATATTTCAACAAAACCATATCATGTGACCCCTCATTGGAACGAGCTCATTGAGCTCGTTCCAATGAGGGGTCACATGATATGGTTTTGTTGAAATGTTTTGATAAAATGATATTTAAAATAATAAATTTTGATATCGTCTGCGTTGGTAAAGGGTTAATCGGACCTTCCTCTGTCATCTAATAATTTCAAGTAAGGTAACTTTATCGAAAGTCGATTTTTCGTGACGATATTAGTCGGGGATGGCATGTTTTAGAATTTGCGATGTGTGAAGCCGCACGTTATACTACTGGGTTCAAACTGTTTTTTATGTAATGATATTACGTTGTGCATCCAAGTAAAGTCAGTTAACGACGTAGTTTGGAGAAGATGGGAAAACAGAAGCCAAATGACAGTATCCATACCAGGTGCTATAAAAATCAGACAATCCAATGTTTGCGTTCCAGAAACTTCTCTTCCTCATAATCGGTATTTCTATTTCGATATACCGTTATTTATATTCTAAACAATCGAGTTCGTAAGGATGTCACCTAGTATGCTCCCATCTATTATATAAATGGGGAGTGTGAGATTCCGCGACTCCGTCATTCAGTCTGTGTCCAACGAGAAATTCAAGCTTTGATTATCTCACTTGATATGATATGCAGCTAGATTTTTTTCGGCGCAACGACGAGACTACCCGTACATGGATGGGCCCGCTAGTTGTCAATAAACAGCACTACACACACGTATACATAATCATACATGCATTCATTACACACCTGCTCTTTGAAATCCCCATCAACAGCAGCACTAAACCATGTGGAAAATGAAAATCTGTTCCGCACATATGCGGGGAACGGAAATCGTTGACGGACTATTTTTAAAAATCGTGCAAAGCAAATACAATTTGAATCGGTAGCGATAGCTAAAATCGTTCCCTGAGTTCCAATGTGTTCTATGTGCCAGTAGGAACATAAAACATATTGGAACTCAGGGGACGAAATAGTAACATGGATTCCCCTCGCAAATTTGTTCGGCGATAAAATGTGTTCTTTTTGTTGATAGTTGTCAAATAAATTGCTGAGTGTCCTAATAATGGGTTTTATAGACCTGAAGGCATGTAATAAACACAGAAAGACGCGCGTGTGTCGGCCTGTGTATTTACTTTCATTCATGTTCAGTTTCAGGAACTCCAACACACATCCCTATGGTTACTCTGTATACTAGCCTTATACACTACCTCCTCACAGATACACCGATCTTCTGTCACACGCACATACATTCCCGCTTTCACAAACGGATTCTATGCACAGTGTAGATTAAAACAGTGAGAATAGAATTCAGGAAATATTCCATCTACTTTTCTCCACACAACATCATGAACCCTCACCTGTCGCAAAAGAAAGGGGAGAATATTGAACATTAGTTGCTATTTTCGTTCGTTTTTCTTGATTCGGTATGAATGTTGCAGTATAGTATAAATAAATAAACTGTTGGTGCTAATTTGTCGCGACCATATCGCGAATGATAGAGAGAGAGAGAGAGAGAGAGAGAGAGAGAGAGAGAGAGAGAGAGAGAGAGAGAGAATATGTTATGATCACAGCATTGCATTTAGGGCCCTTCGAAATTTCAAAGATCCGATTCTATGTCGTTTATTTTTAGAATCTGGTAATGCAAAGGGGCGATGGCAAAAAATGTCTTCTACTGGCGGAATTTCACCACAGAAATCAAAGAATAGTTGCCTATGTTGTTTTAGGTTTAATTGGCGTATCGGCAGTCTTGTCTGCCTTACAAGTTACATTGTCATAAGAGTACTTATAAAGTGGAGCGCCACAGTCCTGTTCTACACTTTATAAATACTGTTGTAGCAATGTAATTTGTGGCCTCTGCACTCGGGTACTCGTGCTACATGTGGCACGTGCAAGTCGCAAGGGCATGCACTGTAATGGAGTAATTTCGTCCCCTGAGTTCCAATGTGTTCTTTGTGCCGACTGGCACAAAGAACACATTGGAACTCAGGGGACGATTTGATGAAACATCATGTGATTTCACGAAAATTATTTCGCGTTGTTTTCGATTCCATTATGATTGGATGCTGTTGTCGGCATAGAACCCCCGATTCGAGTTTCGATTCGAGGATGGAAATTCCGATTTGCGAGGCCATGACTGTAGTAGAACTATTGTTACCGAATACGTAATATGCAGCTACCGTAACTCGTTTGACATTATTTTTCAAAAAAATCAATTAGTAGCCGTTCTTATCTCTAGTTTTACCATTCAAGGAAGATAAAATGGAATATTGCGATTCTAAACCTTGTAATACCATTTCGTTAAGCTGAAATGGTATATTAAATTGTAAGCCTTCTTTCTTTTCTTTTTTCGTCGTTGTCTTTTGATGGCCCTTCCCGTTGAGGTGCTGTCAGGAAATTTGGGATTAGCGTTAGATATGCGCACATCTCGGGACGAGTCATTTAGAGTTTCGAATTTCGACCCACAGTTAAGATGAGCCGGTAAAATGATTTTTTTCTAAACACTTTAATTTCAAGCTCATTTGTAAGCGTATCCTCCCGAGGTATTGGAAATATAAGCTCTGCGAAAAAAATGTGTGGCCGACCTGGGAAATTTTTAATCGTTCAGGCCGTTCTCTGCGGTAACGTCATGGAGAGTCATAAAGTGAACAAGCGAAGTTCAGACATTTGTCATGAAAGTTAAGTACGTTGTAGACTGTCCGAATGAAGCGGCACACATATTTCCTTCTGTTTTTCGATTTCTCTCAACTTTGAAATTTTTACGTCAGTTTAACCCTTTACCCAACGAATCGGCCGCATCCGCCCGCGTAATATGCAAATTCAGTGGTTGAAAAAAATATTATTTTTCAAAAAAATTCAACAAAACCATATCATGTGACCCCTCGTTGGAACGAACTCGTCGAGCTCGTTCCAACAAGAGGTCACATATGGTTTTGTTGAAAGTTTTTGAAAATTTGAAAAAATTATATTTAAAATAATAAATTTTGATATCGTCTGCGTTGGGAAAAGGGTTAATATTAGACCCCTTTTGAAAATTTGTGCAAATGTTTAAGCTAAAAAAGAGAAATTTCTTATACGTAACTTCTAACTTACTTCTGCAGCTCCAAAACTTCACACACTATTTACTGCATGAATGCTCTATAAAATGGTAGCTACTGATGATGCCATCTTTCTGATGTTTTGCCCTAAAAACGCGTTATTTAAACGTTTCAGATCTCTCATATGTAAAATAGGTTTTCACTTCTGGAAATTTGGAAATAATCCCCCGTAAATACACAGAACGACACACGCGTCTGGATGGGTTAATCGATGTGACACGAGTGCCAGCGCGGAAGGATAAGACGAGCGGCCGCAGGCCTCCTTCTTCGATGGCATAATTATCGATTAACCCATTCACACGCGTGTGTCGTTCTGTGTTTATTACACACCTTAACGTTTATAAAAAAAACAATTATCAGAAGGACACTCATTTGACAACTATCAACAAAAAGAACACATTTTATCGCCAATCAAATTTGCGAGAGGAACCCGTGTTACTATTTCGTCCCCTGAGATCCAATATGTTCTATGTGCCTAATGGCACATAGAACACATTGGAACTCAGCGGACGATTTTCAACTATCGCTAGCGATCCAAATTGTAATTGCATTGCACGATTTGTAGAAAAATTCAGTGAAACTTCGCTTCTATTTAAAAATAACCGTCAATGATTTTCGTTTCGCACATATGTGCGGAACAGATTTTCATTTTCGGCATGGTTTAGTGTTACTGTAGATGGGGATTTCATAGAACTGGCGTGTAATAAATACGATATCCAAAACTATCACTTTTCAGCCGACGGCAAAAAGGTTCACTGGTGAAGAATTTTTAACTTTTCTCCTGAACGTCGAAAAGTCAAAGTTTGTCCGATTTAGATGAAATTCGAGTACGCTGTAGATCACAAAAAATAAACATTTTTGGAATCTTGTTTACGCCAATTCCGTTTTGCCGACAGGTACGTGATGGTGACACGCCTGGGGTCATAACTAGAATACATGGAGGCACCCACCTTTCGCATATGGATATGCATATGGACGCAACGATAACCTATATCGTGGATTCTGAAATTTCATCTGGCTACACCCGAAACTTCCGAACTTACAACCATAAAAACTTCCTAAAACTAGCTCCAAATTGAACTTCACTAGATAAAGTTTGAATCAAAATATTTTTGTTAGTACATTCCAAATACAAAGCTGAAAAAATATGGAACTCTGACTACAAATACCGGAGATATGACGTAAATACCGTCGGGCGTGTTACTTCATGTTTGCAGCCATTTTGGATAGTGTCTAATTTTATTACCGACCGTTCTCCGTAGCTATCAGTGACAAAGCTTTGAAATTTCACATACCGCTTTTTGGACATTTGAAATTATCATCAATGTCTTTTCCTTTTATGGCCATTGTGACGTTTTTAGATCTTTTTTGTTTTTGCTGACAGGAACGAGTCGGCGACTCGCCTGCAGTCATAACTGCAGAACATATGTGCACACGAACTAAACACATTCTCCTTGAAATCTCCTTGAAATTACAAAATTTGTCATTGGCAGTGCTTCATTGAATTGTATCTAAAGATACGCTTTGCAACATGAAAAGCAGACGACACTTGCAAAACAAATACTTGAATAACTATTTTTTTTTCATTTTTTGTCTCAAAAACATAGGTTATGACCCCTCGTTAGAACGAGCTCGACGAGCTCGTTCCAACGAGTGGTCATAACCTATGTTTTTGAGACAAAAAATGAAAATATTTTGAAAATTAATTGGCGATCTTTGAGAATACCGCTGGCCGGTTTTGGCCGTTACGTTGGGTAAAGGGTTAAGTAGACCTCTATGTTTTATTTCATTAATGCGTGATCTGGCACTTCCCATTTAGTCCCAATCGTGAAGTTTAAGTTTGGCTCAAAGGTCGACCGGTATCTGCCCTGCAGTTATAGGGCCGCTCTTTAAGATTTTTAACACACTATTGGAATGATCCTGAAAATAATGTATTTTTATACACATTTTCACTTGAAGCTATATTATACCATACTCGCCTGTGTTACCACCTGTGAAAAGCCTGTATGTTAAATTTTAGCTTTTAACCTCACTAAAGCTTCTACTGCAGTTAAAAAATATTTACACCTATAGTGGGAAGTTTATCCGAGTTGACCTTTGGCATGACGCAATTTGCCAACATCGATTCATTCACACTTCGCGATGTTTCATTCAATCATACGACATTTTGCGGTACTATTTACTACGTGCAATGACTTATTAAGTTTAATATAACTGCAATTAAATATTTAAAATAAAATTTAAGAATTGTTAAGAATAATTTGACTGAAAAAGCAAGGTAAATTCAATCAACTTTGACGATGTGTCTAGCTGTCAATCAAGCATTCACGTACAGCCAGTAGAACTGCCCACAGCCGCAGATGTAAACAAAGCAAATCCGCATGTTTGCGATAGAAAGTGTGTTTTTTTCATTTTAAGTGACAACGTCGATTATTTATTAAGAGCATGGTATAAATAAAACAAATGGATAGTAGGGACGGTAATAAGATTTAAACCACTCGTAGAATAAGAGTTTAACCACTTGGCAAGCCGAGTGGTTAAATTGTTATCCTACTAGTGGTTTAAATCTGATTACCGGCACAAGTACCTTTTTATTCTATATTTTTTAGCACATCTCTTCTGGAATTTTGGAAATATAATCACCTTCAAAAAATAAATCCGAAAATGTATTACCGTCAATGGAAATTCTCAACGGGTATGGCTGCACTAGCCAGTGACCACAAAGGGCACAAAATTAAATGTCCGATGTTCAAGAAATTTTAGTGTGTAGTAGGCGATACAAAATAGCTTGATAGTTGTTTCTTATAATGTTTTGTTATTTACGCCATAGTTGACGTTTTTACGTCACTTGAAAGTTTAGGGACGTTTTGACCATTTTTCATTAAAAACGCAAATTTTCAAACACACAACACCGAATTCATGAAACACACAGCTATAACATTTTACACGTTACTTACTACGCATCCACTCTAGCAAATGGTTATAATTTTGTTGTTAGTAATGTCATATGTTTGACGTTTTGGCATAAAAACGCAATTTTAAAGCAATTTCCATCTCTTGTAGAAATGAAAGATTGGAAATATATATTTTGAAGTTAAAACGTCATCGTCGAAAAATTTGAAGTTTGTCCGATTTGGTTAAAATTTTAGTATATTGTAGAGCTAAAGAAATGAAAAAAGTACCTGTTTTGGATTTTTTTTATTCAACGTCATTTTTTTACGTTGTTTTTTTTTATCTCGACTGGCCCGAAATGTCTAACGCTCTGTCGTTAAATGCGACTGGGTTCGCAAAACGTTAATAATTAAATTTCACTGAATATTGTTGGAATCAAGTGACATTTACTTCATTTTGGTATAAATGGCATTTTAATGCTCATGATTCCGAATAGAAGAGTGAAAAAAATGAAAATCGGACTACAAATATGACGTAAATGCGGCCGCACATATTACATCATGCTTTCAAACATTTTTGGACACTTTCCTTTAACCCTTTACCCAACGTAACGGTCAAAACCGGCCAGCGCTATTCTCAAAAATCGCCAATTAATTTTCATTATTTTTTCATTTTTGTCTCAAAAACATAGATTATGACCCTTCGTTGGAACGAGCTCGTCATTTGTTGTCTCAAAAACATAGGTTATGACCCCTCTTTGGAACGAGCTCGTTCCAACTAGGGGTCATAACCTATGTTTTGAGACAACAAATAAAAAAAATTAGTTATTCAAGAATTTTTGCAAGTGTCGTCTGCTTTCCATGTTAGGTAAAGGGTTAAAAAGTCAAATTTTATTACAGAGAGACCACCGTAGTTATAAGAGGAAATGCTTTGGAATGTCACACACCGTTTCTCAGTCATTTGAAATTATTAGCAATGTCTTTAAATCTTTCACTTTCGATCCGCAATGTGAGCGATGCGAGATTTACAAATGATCAGGACGCCTTCTCCTTGAAGTGACAAAATCGGCGTTGGCCATGATTCGTTGCTTGGCATCTGGAGATTCGCTCGGGATCCTTGTAATCGTCGGATTCGTAATGGATAACAGTCAAAAACAGGTTAAGTTCTGACACTCTTTCGAATCATATAGCTGATCAATCAACAAAAATAAGAAACTTTGATAATGGTAGACGCAAAATAAAGTTCTCATTAATATTCATTACTTCTCTGGGTATTTTAAGTGGAGAAAAGGTCTTCGAAACCATATGATAAATCAGATGACAAACGCGTATAATTTATTCATAATAAAATCTGAGGACGCGTGAGGATGGCAAGTAAGTGATGACTCTCGTTATGTTGATGACAAATGACCACTCTGATTTCGAATGACAGCCGAAGTAAAGCCCTAATTAACTTGTTGATGAGCAGTCACGTCTCCGAGTGTCTCTCTTTCACGGTTATTAATTTACTTTTACAGTATATTTCAGACAGTGAGGCTAATTCCATGTCACAACATTTTACCGCGTGGATTTAACTACCGAGAAGGTAATTACAGAAAAAACGATTGTTTTTTTCAGGGTGAAAAATATAATGGTAACACGTTTCGAAGGCGTTGCTGGATCGACATCGCTAATTAGTAGCCCTGTTGTCATTAGCGATCAGCGAATTATTTGCGTGCCGCTAAAAGCTATTGCCCCGCCAATCACTTATGGAGACCTGATAACATAACAATAATATTACTTGGAAGGGCATTACGGTTTATTAAGCTCACGACAAGAATGGTCAGGAGTTTGACATGTTATTAGCTTCCCGAGACGATGTCGAGGGCCGTTAATAAACATGGAGGGTTGCTAGCATTTCCGGAGGGACGCTAATAAACTGTAATGCTCGAAAAAGTTGTTATTGTTCTTATTATCACTGACTCTCTTTCCAACTGTCACCTACCGAGTATAGAATGTCCGGAAGGCAGGCTAAATGTAACGCTGTCATTCTATTTATCTCAAGAAATCTGTTGCATTTCTAAATGAGAGGATCGATAATTTTTAAAGTTCTGAAAGAGCATTTTGAGGGTCCCAAATTTAGAAGAACCTTAGTCTCTGTAAATTGTCTCTTCAGCTTAGCCCTACCTGAGCTCGTGTCGATGACTTGTATCGAGCTCAGGTAAGTTTAACCCTTTATCTAACACATTATTTAAAAAAAATAAAATTATATTTCACATTTTTCGGAAACAAATTTCACAATTTTTCAATAAAACCATACAAATATGGATATCATTAGAACCAGCTCGATTAGCTGGTTCTAATGATATCCACATCTGTATGGTTTTATTGGGGAACTGTCGAAATAGTTTAGGCTGTGCTAGGCTTACATGGTTAATTTGCAGGCTGTTTTTGGCCGTTATGTTAGAAAAAGGGCTAAATAGATGAGGAATGTTATACAGATTAATTAACCATGTGCTTTCTATCGCAAATCTCATATATAGGTTCAATCGGAAGGAAGAGCAATTGAGTCATGTGACGTGTGAGGACGAGTTTTCCATTAGCGCACGCGAACCTATATATCACGTGACGTTCTGGATGTTTCGTAATTTTATCATCTCCAAACATCAGTTAATATACTAGAGAACGCACTATTAACTTATAATAATAAATTGTGGAGTCGAAGAAAATTGTCCATATACTCATATTATCGAATGCCCTGAGCATTTATGTTTGCTTAACTGACGTCAGTTTTCAATTTCCCAGTTCATTTTGACAACTGCAATATCCTCCATTCGCGTCTGCGGACGTTTTCCATAGATGTTGTCTGACAAATAAAATACAGGACGTTTACGTGACGCCACGGTCACATAAGACGGGCCACGGAGCTGAAGTGGCGCAAAAGATCATGCTGGTATATTCAGCGTCTTAATGCGTTTCCTAGACGCTAGTGTAAACTTCTCTTAACGCACAGGTAACACCTCGTGATCTGTTAACTGTGAGTTTGTGCACATTCTGGGGTAAAATCTAGATGTATATTAATGCTGTTCCAAAGGCAAAGAAAACCGAAAATACCAAGACAAAGAACAAAACACAATCAACGATTACCAGGCTTCCTCTGTCATTTTTAAAGCAAAGGCTGAATTCGTTTACCCATGAGGCTAAGATCATACCGTATCAATCTTCAGAAAATGGCTATTTATTTGCATGTGTTCTCAAAAGTAGGAAATTATAATCATTAACAAAGTGGATAGAAATTCATGTTTTACCCAAGTCTTCATTACATTCCTTCAGTACATTTGTTCTAGTATTTATCGGGGCCATCCGCTCTAAATGTTGCCATGTACAGAACATTTTAGAGAACGTTATTTTGAGTTGGGGTCAATATATTATGTTGTACAGTTATGGGAAGGGACACGCTGTTACACCGACACGTCAGAGCATAAAACTTAACGGAAAGCTCATTGAAATCGCCAGCATTCTCCGTATAGAATAATGACCAATTGGTACAGTTTTTGATTGAAGACCCCTTTTTGTTTAGAAAATGAAGATTTGTCGAGATAGTTTTCTGTAGTAGAGTACATGAACTAAGTATAATATTGAGCAATGTTTCCATAAGACTAAAATACTCGCCCTCTGATTGGATGAGAGCTCGCTAAGTTTCTTCTATGTTTACAGCTCCTGTAGCATATGTTACCGTCTAACATCACCACGCGAAATATTTGAAATGACGTCGCCCGTTTCCTAATTTTTTCAGCAACGGATTGACTTGAAAATCCCTTCATTTTTCATTATTTTTCACACGTGCAGCAGACGGTATTTCGAATGAAGTGTAGTTTAAATAATAAACCGATTTACGAATTAGTTTATCTCGTTTATTGATTATTTATCCAGTGCCGTCGTGGGATTCACGAGATAACAATCACAAGTTTAGTAAATAATCCGCTCGTGTTTTACTGTGTAGGTTGAGGGCGATGGGTAGGGTCTTATTGGAACATATACATTATTGTGATGCACTGACGGTAACACGGTCGGGGGTTTCGCGTCTCGGTTGAACATAAGCTCCGAGCCGCAAACCTCAGACCATCTTACCGTCAATTCATCACAATAACATATATAGTTTCCATTTTCATACGATAAGAAACCACCTTCAACGAAAAGTCAACCGTCGCGTTGAAATGATTAGGCTTGTTTAGCAAGAGACTTGAGATCAGCAAATACAGAATAATGGGGACGAGACGACTCTTCGCCGTAAACATCTTGGATTCCAGCAGCTTGTGATTTTTGATATTCATTAAATTTAAGAGATTCGTCGTTTAATACTTATCAATTAAGAAGCGATAGCTGTAATCTTTGAAATCTACAGTCATTATAGCATGTAACGTGTTTTATTACACACCTATTAAACTTTAAAGCCTTGTATTTAACGGAATCGTCGCTATGACATAAATGTTTCTGTATTCAACTGGTGATGTACAAGCCGGAACTTTTTTCCCAGCACCGTTTATATTAGTTCCTTTCCCATCGAGTAATTAGTTACGCTTCGAAACGTTTCCAAATTTCGTTGTACAATTATCGACTGTCTGTCGCGTAGGTGAAAATAAAAACGTCCAAATCAAAATAAAGTCGGGTTACAAAAAATTAGTTAACTAAAAATGAGATAATATTAAAAAACAATCATTTTCAACCACAACATTAACCAAGTTGCCGTCTCGTGCTGTGGATCCTGTTATATATATCCAAACTGGCCAACTTTATTTCGGTAAATCTTCGGACATCTTGACATGCTTCGAACTTCTTTTAAAAAGGTTTCTCCAAGCTGTTTTTCAAATCTGTCCAAATTTGTACTTATATTTTTAGTAACAGTAATAGCCATCAAATGGTTAGGCGTGAATGGACGCCAGCCAAAGAGAAACAGCGATATGAATTTAAACAAACACGTCCAACACTAGAAAAGATAACGAATGTAATTTAGACTGGTTCCCAAACGGTTGTTTTGATTTTTTATCGATCCTTTTGATCAGTACAGCTTCAAACAAAATAAACGGACTCTTCACCTTTGGGTTTAAACATCGGAATTAAAATTTCTTTATTTAAATGGATTTTAATGCATGGGATGTGTAATAAACACAGAACGCGATGTGTGTTTGAATCGGTGGGTGTTTTACATAACTTGTTGGAATGGCGTAGTCATATTTCGCTAGAGCCTACGGCTCTCGCGAAATATGACTACGCCACTCCAACTCGTTATATAAAACACCCACCGATTCAAACACACACCGTGTTCTGTCTAATTACCCATAACATGCTTATCGATATGAAAATCAGGACCGTATTATTCATAAGGCTGACTACGCTGAAGCCTACGGGCTCGCAGGGACAGGGGGCCCGCCATTTTTGTTTGGCTGAGGCACTGTTACCAGCGCTTTAGGGCTCCAATGGTTAAAGGCATTTTGCACTCTGCGCCGTAGCGACGCATGTACATATGTATTTATCCATATATATACTCTCATAAGTATACTATACTATATATATAATAAGGCAAGAAATAAAAAACAACACCCTGTTTCATCGCGCCCCATACAGTTAGCGCCTTAAAACAATTACCATTCATTCGTTGACTCAGTATTGCGTCTTTGTCTAAACCACACCATCACTCAGTGTTCACACCAAATTCGTCGTTGCCTAATAGATATTTTCTTTTGTATTTACTCCCATTATTATTTTATCAGCCTTTGGGTTATCCCGTTTGTAATATATGTAATTTGTTTATTTTATGGATTTTATCTTTTCACACCTTTCAATGTATTTAATACCCTTGTAAATTATTCTGAATCAGGAGGAGAGCTTCCCGGAGTCCGTGGAGGCATTCCTTGGGAAGGAGATTCCAAGCGAGTTTTTCCGAAGCGTGATCCAGTCTCAGTACGACTTCTTCCTAAAAGAAAAATTCTCAGCAGACGCTATCAAGAAAATCCTCATGCCGTGTGTCCCAGGGTCCAAAAAAGAACATCAAGAAACAGCACCAAGGATCAGGCCGTACAAAGCTAAAGAAGAACCAACTCTTCCGCCTGATCCGACCACTCCACCAACTACTATCTCTCCAACACACCCTCCTCCTCCAAAGAAGAACCGCAGGAGGCACAGACGCCGCTGATTACCTTAACTATTCCTACTTTTTCACGTCCAGACAAGCCAAAAACTAAAGTCAAAATCACATACAATCAAAGAGGGTCGAAAGGGGCTTGTCCTCCATACCGTCCCTGCGCGCCTCCGGCGCGCGAAACCATTTCGTTCGGTTCTGAATCAGTAGTTTTTAGTTTTCTGAAGAAGAGTATTGTGTCACTCGAAAATTAATGTTTAAACTTTTCGCTGGATCTTTGTGTTAGTCTATTAATGTACCAGTGTGATGCTATTTATCTAAGTATAATATATATATATTTATATGCAGTTCATTATTTTAATGCTTATTTAAATAATATGTCAAGTTGTGAGTAGAATTCTTCAGGAGACCCTGCAAAATGGGTATAGGGTACTGTACTACGGCATAGTGCCTACCGTACCAGGGTCAGGCTGTCAGCTGTAGTGGGGTGAAAGATCGAAGCGCCGAAGGGGGCCCCGAGGCCGAAGTACCTAAAAGCGTAGGGGTCCGGCCATGGGTTAATACGACACTGATGAAAATATGTTTTCAGAGTGTCTATAAAATGCTGCAAGTTATATTTTATAGGTGTAAACAAAATCTGAAACAGAGCGTGACTAATACGAGATGTTCGTTTTCATTTACTTCTCGTCTTTGGTCGATTCTGATGATTATAAATCGATAGCACTATTCGTTGAGAAAAGGTTTATACCTGCCAATTAATACTTATTATTATCGAACTAGGTGCAATACAATAAAATACATTTACGCTGACGATAAGGAAACTTCATATCTTCCATACAAATATTAAAAATCCCAACAAGAAGATAGTAACTACGAATGTACCGTTGTCCTCCTGCTCGTACAGTGATGGTTTCTGGTGTAAGTCATTTTTCTTTTTTATTGGGGCTTAACGACACTTTCGAAAGTTTCGAAAGCCAGGATCACTTCGTGACGCACAGTTTTACGGGTGGGGGAAGCCAACGTACCCAGAGAGAACAACGAACATCGGCGAGCAACTGTCAGACTCCTCAGTGTTCTAACTCTGCACAACCAGGGTTTGCACTAGTTGAAGGACAGTGCACCATCGACCTGCAGTATGCCTTAGTACACAGCCCCACCGTGCTCCCCCGTGGACAATCGGAATTAAGTGCCTTGCTCAAGGTCACAGCGCAATTACCGCTAATCAGGATCGAAACCTGGATCTTTCGCTTTGAAGCTCAATGCTCTAACCAATGAGCCACAGTGCTCTATGCGAACCCTCTGGGTATTTGTTTATAACTCCGAGACTGTGGAGGCCGTTAAAGACTCGAATGGAGGTGTTGGAACATGTTTGGTAAAAAGCTAATAACTCAAAAAGACGCTTACACTGTAGACTTCGTTACATCGAACATCAAGCTCCCATGCCACCAGTCTGATTCTGTAAGGGATTTGACGCTGTTATGGCCTGGAATCAGTCGAGTCCTTAACCCTTTACCCAACGAATCGCCCGCATCCGCCCGCGTAATATGCAAATTTAGCATTTGAAAAAATATTATTTTTCAAAAATTAAAAGAAATGATATTTAAAATAATAAATTTCGATATCGTCTGCGTTGGGTAAAGGGTTAAATAGTCCATCGCTTATGTTTAGATTTATTCGTCTGGAATATTTCAATTACTTCAACTTATATATTCCAGATGACTGACGCTAAAATTTTAACAAATATTCCTTTTCTTTGAATCAAGGTAACAAATGTTGCTCAACCAAGACTTGATTTGACCTAATTTTTTATGACATTACCACAAGGAATAAAGTCTCACTACAGCAGTAGTTCCACAAATTGTGTTAATATCTTGCTGGATTCCACGGAAGCGTTGGTGCGCCAATTGAGTTATATTTCTATCTTCCATGTGCAAGTTAGCTATCTTGCACCTGCAAGTTACTACCTTGCACGTGCAAGTTAGCTATCTTGCACGAGCAGGTTACTATCTTGTATCTGAAAGTTAGTTATCTTGCTCGTGCAAGTTACTATCTGGCGCCTCAACGCTTCCGCAGGTTTCAAGGTGAATTAAACACTTATCGAATGGGATATATTGCACAAAACAATATCTCTGTGCGTAAAGGAACATCACATTCCATAAACGGTAGTCTGCGCTAGGGCTGCACGATATTCAAAAATGAATACCGGTATCGGTATTCAAAAAATACCGCGGTATACCGGTATATCGAAAACTGTTCAGATATATGAACATTAGTATCACATTAATCGAGTCTTGAGGCATCACAGTCGGAACGAATTAGCATGCCTTGATGATGCGGTTCGAAAAACATTTACCCAACGCAGACGATATCAAAATTTATTATTTTAAAAATTCGTTTAGCAGATTTTCCCCCAAAATTTCTACAAAACAATATCATGTGACCCTAATTGGAACGAGGTCAGCGTGCTCGTTCCAATGAGGGGTCACATGATATAGTTTTGCTGAAATTTTTTAAAATTATTTTTTCACCTGCTTAAATTTATTACGTGAGCACATGCAGACGATTCCTTGGGTAAAGGAATAATATTCATTCGGGGCTACAGCTAAAAAACTCAAGACATCTTGAAAATTAAATTGTGGGTAAATAAATAATGACGATAAACCGATATTTTTGTAATTACACCGGTATTCAATCGATATTGGTTTGAATACCGGTATATATCGGTTTATCGATATACCGTGCAGCCCTGGTCTGCGCTCATACTCCCTGAAAAGTGGATAAACAAACAGGCTATAATAGCATCGAATTCATTACAGAATTATCTGGTGGCTCGATAGCTTGATCAAATATGGTAGTTGCGATGATCAAATGATAACATAATCTCGCTGAAATATATTAGATACAAAATTTTTTTCTATATTTTCACCATTGATGAGAAAAAAGTTTTATTTCACTAACAATTTCTACATTTTATGGAAAATCATGATGTTTCTTCCAAAAAATGTGGCAACAAAAAAATCAAATCTGCATCCAAAACAATATACAGCCAACTGTGATTGAAAGATGTTAATGGGAGATTTTCGATTGTCCGGATTCTATTATTTTCTAAGCAGGAGTCAGTGATGCATGTTAATTGTTAAAACAACATCTGTTGTGGAAGTTTAAGGCGGATTACTGTTATAGTCCAGTTCTAAGTACAATAAATTATACCAAGAAACTTCATTGGTAAAGGTTTCATTAAAATATACAGACATAAGGCCATAAAAAAATCAACACCCAGATTATCACCGGAATTTACTTTTAAATTGGGGGGCGGGGGGGGGGGGGTGGAGAGGGGGAGAATTTTATTTTCTGTTATTAATTTTCTGGGAATCAAACGGTGAGCAAAAAAGACCTTTCCTGTGTGCGTTTATGCATGCATGAGCTGGCAGGGTGCTAAATGATTCTCGGCCGTCAAAATTTGTTCATTTGTTTTTGCCTGGTTTCATTTTATGCAGGCACTCTCCCATAGATTGTAACAAGTCAAATCCATACAGACGAAATACAGAGATAATATGAAGCACATGATAGAAGGTGAAGCCTGTAAGGACTATGTTATCCCAAATATGCCTAAAAAAGAAAGCTACACTGAAAGCGAAGAAAGTAATTGCGATTAAATTAAACTCACGCGATGAGATTAGAGTAAGATTTTGTGTATATTTGATGAATATGTTTCATTAAATTTATAGTTTTCAACAAGAAATTTGACTTTTAAACTGGATTTATTGCAAACAAGAAACAGCAATAAACAATTATAAAATGCTGAAAACAAATCAACCAAAATTATGATAATACATTTATCTGAGGTACTTTACTGAAAATGAATTTAAAAATCCCAGAAAAATATTTTAAAATTGGTAAAGAAGCTACATGTTGTCTTACAAAAGATACAGAAAGACATCCTGAAAATCCCAAGACACTTAACCAATACACATGTACAGAGACATTGCTACTGGTCCGTGTGGCCAAACAATAACAAACATGCATGATTAAAAATCCGATTCTGTTCTGAATCCATTAATTGAGAAACTAAAAGAAACGAAAACGGTCAACAAAACATTTTATCTCCTATTCGTGCAAAAAGTGATTTCGGATCCATTTCAGAGGAAATGGGAGGAACGTTTGCGCGCTGATCTCACACATGAGGATTGGAAATCGATATACAAAAGACCTTTCATAACCACAGATGATACTTACATACAAACCCTGAAATATAAAATCTTATATGGATTACAAATTCCTGTCTTTTTAAATGTAGATTGTCTGAAACTGATATGTGTACGTTTTGTTTTAACACCAAAGAAACAATGTCGCATTTATTCTTTGAATGTCACATGGCAACGTCAGTCTTGTTACAGTTCGCTAAAAGACTGAAGGAACAATTTGGTGTTTAATCGCCTCTGACACCACTCTTCATCTTTATCGGTCACAATAATAATAATAATAATAATAATAATAATAATAATAATAATAATAATAATAATAATAATACCTTTTTTGTCGCGAGAAAATAATCTCGCTCTCAACTCTCCTGCACAAAGAGTTCTTTTATTCCTGCAAGGTGAGAAGGTGCCAACCCAGATTTCATGGTTTAATTGAAGTTCTGCGTCGATACCGTGAATTAGAACTATACTCTCTTCACATGTACTCCGAAAAATCCCGATTGATTCGCACAAGATAGGAAGTTCTTAAAGCACTGCTTTATCCTCCCACTTCAGACAATATTTCATCAACTGGTCATTAGACCTCAACTTATTTTTTCTTTTTTCTTTTCATTTCTGTAGTCTCCCTAAAACATGGCTTCAGCCTCTCTTGCGACAATATTCTGTCAATGTGTAACCACCCGTAACTATTATTTGGTTATTTCTGTCACAAACACCGCTAAATAAAAGTATGTGAAGATCTCAGAAATGTTACTGGAACACAGTTTAACGCATATAGACCTTTGTAGTCTTATGTAATTGTGTAATTATGTAATTATACTTTTTATACTACCTCTGTGTCTCTATATAATTGAATATTTACACTTGTATAGTTTTCTATCTGAATAAAAAAAAATTGAAAGAAACCCATGCTTGGTTACAGTAGAACTGATTACCACTGGATACTCAGTAATGGAAGGGAGTTTTCCTTCCAAACATGAGACAATCTAATTATCCAACAGAGGTTGAATGTTTTTTCACCTTACACTCAGTATCACTCAAACAAAATTGGTTATCCTTCGTTTTTTTCTGTTTTCAAAAACTAGCTGATTTAGAATTAATGAGTGAAGTTCATTTTAACAGTTACATTCAAGACAAGTTTTTCTCATTTCATGTTGAACGTTCTCTCTTCCCCTTCTACCTACATGTCTGAATTAAAACAAAATATTCTCTAAAAACTTTGCATTTCAATCACAAATGTACCAATGTTTTTTAGCATTTAGGAGGTTCTGGTTTGGGCATTCGTTCACAGTGAAACAAAACATATAATTTTATCTTTTCATTTTAAAAATTATTTAGGTATTTTTTAAAATTATTTGGTTGGTAATTGCCACTGGATGGATGTTCACTGAATATTTTGGTTTAACTATTTAAGGGGTCGTCCAACATTACTTTTGACATTTTACAAAATATTTCCACAATCCCCTAAATACGAATTAAAACGGTGAATAACGACATATTATATACCAAAATAATCACAGAAGTACACAAAACCTGAATTTATACACTTTTTCCAAATTAAAAAAAATTTGTTTTGCTTTTGATGACAAAGAAATTGCCAGCCGCATAAGTAACCGACAGGATTAACAGGGAATAGATCGGTAATTCGAAGATCTGAGTTGTAAATAAAAGACTTCACACTCCATTCTCCAACGTTGTGAGGACGCTCAGCCGAAAATGGATGACTACAAACAAAACATTGTGTTCGGCCGACATTGCTTGCTATGATCACGTGGTTTTCGGGCCAAGTTGAGAAACTATTTCATTTCCTAAGATCTGAAAACTGCAAACATTTCACTGCTGTTTTCGAATCTGAGAGGCGATGTAATGTACAAAACACGTTACATTCATAGGAAAATATTCAACTGACAACGTGATAATTGCGAAATGCAGTCCTTCTTATCGCTGTTGAGTTCAGAAACTCTACAATGTGACGCAAGTGTCAACAAGGGATTAATACGCCACTGATTCGAACTTCTATTGTTTGGTTGGTGTCGATGATCAAAACATAAAAGTGGAAAATTATATTTGAAAACAAAAATATATTCACATCAACAAACATTGCAGTCCTCACAATTGTATATTTACGAAAAAATAATTTTACTGTCGCCGAAATATTAGTGACGTAAGGAAGGCTTGGTGAAGTCTGCTAGGCAAAAAGAAGACAAATGTCAAGGAGAATTTTCAGAAAGGTTTTTTCCTCTTCAACATATAATATTATAGCGATTGCTCCGAAAACACAATAGGCAACTATTCTTTCATTTTCGTGGCATGATTTCGCCGATAGAAGACATTTATTTGCCATTGCCTCATCGTAAACAGACATGAGGTACCAGATTCGAAAATATACGAATCGGGAAACCGATTCCATGTTGATCCTGAATCGGGTGATCGATGCCGACATCGAATCGACTCTACAAACCTTTGCGGGCCAGAGATTTTGCATGAGAGTTTAATTCAATGCATCAAAAACACCATTGCGAGCATCAGAGAATTGACAATAAAATTTCTATCAGATGTCATTTTTTTCGACTTGTTGTCTTGGAAACCTGCGTTTTCATCATAACTTGATACCAATACTCATGAAATAATAATGATTATCATTATTCTTCAGCTCATAAAAATTGTATTGTAATGTATGCTGTATGCTACGTTGATTTATGATTTTTAGTAGTTTTGTTTAAGGCTTTAGCTGAAGCGATGGTAACATCCGTCCCGTGCTAATTTTAAAGTCACCATTCAAATTTTAAAATCGTTTCAAATTTTGTCCCCAAAACATAGTTTATTTTCCCTCATTGGAATGAGCTAAGTGAACTTGCTCCAATGAAGTGTGATCAACTATGGTTTTGAGGCGAAGAAACAAAATGCTACTCAAAATATTTTTGAGCAAGTATTGTCTGCTACTCGTGTTAAAAAGGTGAATAAAAAACATAAATAAACATCTAACAGTTTCAAAAAGGAACAACATGTATAAATAGCCTTTTAGAGTTAGTATAGGATACTCTTAAAGCGCGCATAACTTTCGAAAGTACACATTACGGCTACCTTCATTGTGATCAAAACAATAACTCGTGCAAGAAAAACAAAACAAAAAAAAAAGTTCGAATATCTGAAGTTACATTTAGGTCTACGGGCGAACATTAAATGGTTCGGCGCCTATTTGACAATTCTTTTGCCGAAATTCGCTCAAGGAATGACCCTTAAAGGGAAGATCAGTAATTTGTAAATGATGCATTTCTGCGCATCGCTTGTTGGCACCTTACATGATAGAATTTGGACATGATGTCTTTATTATTCTTTTCGGTACCACGAGTTGTGCTAAAGAGGAAATATCTGGAGGAGAGGAAGTATCGTTCGTTGAGTTAATTAGAAAATTTAAGTGGGTTGTGTAGGCTCATTCTGTGTAAAATAAGAGAGAGAAAAAGGACTTCGAAAACATGTAAAGATTGTGTCATCTTCTCCGTAGAAGGCTTGTTTTCGTAATGCTCTGTTTATTTCCGGCTGGATATGTATCTTTATGCACTCCAACGTCATATATTTGATACAAGGAGATTGTAATAAAGAACTGAATTGAAACTGATGTGAGAAAATTGATTGAGAAAAACTCCCCCACCCTCCTTTTTTGCTTTTCGCAGCTAGACTTGTCACTTAAATGATGATACATTAATATGTGGTTGTCATTTCCACTTCGCTTGTTAAGATCCTCACCAGAAGGCAAATCCTTTCACCGCGATCTTTCCGCTGGTGATTTCAAGCACAAACATAGTGTTGACTGGAAATTTGTTTTCAACGAAAAACACATGGATCTCGAGTATACTCGACTTCGAGTTTCTTGGTGTCATTTACCCAACGCACACGATATCAAAATTTATTATTTTAACCCTTTACCCAACGCAGACAATATCACAATTTATTATTTTAATTACTATTTTTTAAAAATTTAAAAACAATTTCAACAAGACCATATCATGTGACCCCTCATTGGAACGAGCTCAATGAGCTCGTTCCAATGAGGGGGTCACATGATATGGTTTTGTTGAAATATTTTGAAAAAAAAAGTTTTTTCAACTGCTGAATTTCCAAATTACGCGGGCGGATGCGGGCGATTCGTAAGGTAAAGGGTTAATTACCGTTTTTTTCAAATTTTTAAAAAATGTCGTCAAAACCATTCCCGTTGACCCTCTCAATGGAACCGGTTCGTTCCAATGAGGGATCGGTTGATATATACGGTTTTCTTGACAATTTTGGAAATATCTTTTTCATTTACTTAATTTGTAAATTCCGCGACCGGATGTGGCCAATTCGCTAAAAAACACCAGAAACACACCGAAACACAAATGGATATCGAAAAATATGACCTCACAAGATGAAAGTTCTCCAATAATTCGGCATTTGCTCCACGGTTGAAATTTTAAGTTCACCGTTTAACCTCACAATGTTTAAATGCGGAGAGAAAAAACCGATTACAACAATAAGGTAAACATAACTGGAGAAGAATTCCTTATCACCAGTATGGTAAAGTGCTCTGATAGATTTCAAGGAGTAGAATACACAAACTGCCAAATGGGCTAATCTTTAGACTGAGGGATAACTGAAATGCTTCGGGTGCATTTTTAACGAATTGGACGCACCCGCCCTAAATGCCCGCCCGCGTAATTTACTCAACACGCTCATCCCACATTCAAACTGCGATAAAGTGATAAATAATTCATTTCGCTTCTAATTTGTAATCTATTATAATGTTACCCGGGACAAAAAAATACAATGCAACTATATTGGTAGGCTTTGTAATCAATCATTCGCATTTGAAAATGTTATCTGATCATCATATGCTGACGTATTTTTGATCCTCCTGACATACTCTAGATGCATTGAATAGCCATGTTTAATACACGATTATTATCCCCACCCCTCCCCAGTTCCACATTTACAAATTCGTACAGAACACGTGTACAATACGGATTTCCGTTGACGGACACTTTTTCCACCTGACGTCATAGATCCATGAAAATGTGCGGTGATAGCCCATAAAGGGCTATAACTGTGGAAAAAATCTTCGAATCGAAACTTCCTTTCCATGTGCACAGGTACACATCATACTCATACTGCACCAAGTTTCGTAAACATCCAATGAAAAATGCAAGAGGAGTTAAGCGGAAAAGCCTTTGTGATGGAAATTTTGCTATTACCAAAGGCCGTAACCACGCAAAATTCGTCGCATCGATAATTCCTGGCCACATGCACATCTACACTTGATACTGATACTTCAGACCAAGTTTCATAAAAATCCAATAAAATGTAGGAGTTGAGCGGAAAAGCCTTTGTGATGGAAAACTTGCTATTTCCAAGGTCCAGTAACCACGCAAAATTCGTCGCTTCGAAAATTCCCGACCACATGCACATCTACTCTTGGTACTGATACTTCAGATCAAGTTTAATAAAAATCCAAAAATCCAATAAAATGTGTAGGAGTTAAGCGGACAAGCCTCTGTGATGGAAATTTTGCTATTTCCAAGGGCCGTAACCACGCAAAATTCGTCACATCGAAAATTCCTGACCACATGCACATCTACACTTGATACTGATACTTGAGACCAAGTTTCGTAAAAATCCACTGAAAACTGTAGGAAGAGTTAAGCGGACAAAATTTGTGACGAACGGCCGACCCGACGTTCTTAAAAATGGGATTTGTGAGCTTAAAACCTTTATGAAAAACTGATCATTTTAAAACTTTCAGACAATGGTTAAACACTCGGTATTTTGGAAAAAACCTCAAGGGGAATGGAAAGGGTTACTAACCCTAACCATAACCCTGAACTGACCCTAACCCCAACCCCAACCCTAAACTGACCCTAACCTACATCTACCCTCCCAAGTCGCAATTTGCCTCATAAGTCTCATATCTTAGAAGAAGAAGAAGAATACTTTATTGCACTACCGTAATACATAGAAAAGTTATGGCATCATATAAAATAAAATAAAAAACTTTTTAAAAAGGCATGCATGTAAAAAAGATGACTAGAATAAATATGGCTAACACTATTATTTCTGTACACACTCGTGGCAACGTGTACTAGCGTTCCACACCTACGTTTAATCGTTTATATAAAGTAACATTCTTCCAAATCTGAGACATACAGCGAGTCGAACTGCAACTCCGATTGAGAGACTCTGCAGAACAAAACACGCTATACTTCAACGAGCTATATCATATGCATATATATCCTTCGTTATCGTTTAAACATCATTTTCAATCCCTCCCCAATGAATCTGCTGAGAACCTCACCTACAAATATAATATCCGGTTCGAAAAGGAATGAGATCTTTTGATCGGAGGGTATGTAGCAAAAGCCGGGCCATATGGTGTCATTTTCTCTCCAGAGGTTATTACGTAACTGCGAATAGAGTGGGCAAATGAGGAGAAAGTGCCTTTCATCTTCAATCTCATTTCTGTCACAGAATCAACATAACCTATTTTCGAACGGGATTGGCTTTGATTTGTGGTGTCTACCTTTCTCTACTTCAAGGTTATGACAACTAAGCAGCAGATTAGTGATCAGCTTCCGTTTTTCGAAGGGTAGCCCATCAAACTACGCGGGCCTTGCATAATTGCATTTTATATCGAAATAGAATCTCATTTTCCCCGACCTTTCAGACTTTCCTACTACGTCCAGATCTTTCCAGGTTTGAATGTAATTATCGTGAATCCTATCAAGGAAGATATTAGGAAATGTATCCACGTTTACCACTGAAGGGTTGTCCCAGACGTAACCGAATCCGTATTTACAAAGACTATCGCGAATAAGATTAAGTCACGTGGAATCGCCGTGCTGTTTGAGTTCATAATAACATTTATAGACTAATCTGTTTGATGGTAAAGATTCTAGTCGAAGCCAATATTTTATTACTCTTTTCAGGATATCAAATTTCAAAGGAAATCTGCCGATTTCTGCGAGCGAAGCCACGTTGGACGCATTGCGATGGATACCTAAAACTCGTTTGCAAAATCTAAGATGAAAATTTTCTATGTCATCGTTTTGTCTCGTTAAGCAACGCTCGCCCCAAATCTCACAGCCATAGCTTAACACAGGCTTAACCCATGAGTCAAACAACTTTGTGATTACTGGGATAGGTACACCATTGCCACCGAGTGAATTGTACACCTTAAAAAGGGCCTTGGAGGCTCTACCTTTGAGATTTGAAATTGCATGGCTGAGATTCCCAGAAGCAGAGAAATTAATACCCAGATATTTGTAGTTCAAAACAGAACTTAGTACGGAAATACCCAGTCTGAATGTGTGATTTATTTTTCTTCCCTGTTTATTAAAAATAAAAGTTTTAGTTTTTTCTGTATTAATTTTAATCTGCCAGTTCGAACAAAACATGAATAATCTGTCAATCATGTTTTGTAGACCTGATGCAGATTTTGAGAGGAGCACGATGTCATCTGCGTACATGAGTGTGCCCATGGCTTTATGTACATCATTATTCTCTTGTTTAACTCATTTACTACTCCGTCCACAAACAAATTGAAAAATAAGGGGCTCAAGCAGTTGCCTTGCATTACACCCTCCGTTGTGTGAAATGCTTTTGATAGATTATCCATCACTTTCACACTCGATTCGGTCCTACTAAAAAGGCTTTTAATTGTTTTATACATTTTCCCTCCAATACCACAAGACGCCAAACGAAATAAAAGTCCCTCTCGCCAGACCTTATCAAATGATTTGTTGAAGTCGACAAAGCAAGTGTACAGACGATTGTTCTTCTCACTACTCCGCTTTATTATGTCGTTGAAAATAAAGATATTATCAGATCTTTTTTGAAGCCGCCTTGGTACTGTGATGGGATATGTAGTTCTGCTGTGTGAGAATTCAGTCTTTCCAACACGACACTGGGGAAAAATTTACCTAGTGTGCTGGTAATTGTAATACCTCTAAATTGATCGGCATTCGATGGGTTACTGCACTTTGGAATAGGTACGATATAACCTGAAGACCACTCGCTTGGAAATTCGCCCGACTCCAAGATATTATTACATAATTTTGTTAGAACGGGTGCTAAGGTTTTACGAGTAGCCTTAATCATTTCTGCCTTAATGCCATCCAGACCCTCTGCTTTTCCACTCTTTAATTTAGATATCGCATATAATATTTCAGTTTCTTCTATCCTATAATTGAGAGTGTCATTATGTGCCATCTGCTGTTCAAGATCACAAAGTTGTTTGGAAATTTGCTTTTTGAATTGTACATTGAAATTCGCTTGGCCAGTCTAAATTGAAGTTCGCTGTTGACTCAGCGACTTAAAATGGTCAAGAAATTCATCTGGAGACATATCACTAACTGGCTCTAAAGACTTACTAAAGTGTGACTTAATGTTTGATAAGGCGCTCCAGTAATCTTCAGGATTTTCACTGCTCAATTTTATTAGATTGTCGAAGAGCTTCCGTTTGTGCTCCCGGAGTTTCTGTTTAAGGGCCACATGATACCATTTTCTTGCTGTAAAATAACGACCACGGACTACTGGTCATTACTATATAAAACTAACAATTTTCGGCAGGACAAGAGGTGCTTTATAAGTTCATAACAACTCTTGTCAAACCAGGGTTTGGGTTTTATAGCTGACCGCTTGTGAGCTTTTACTTTTCTACATTTCAAACTGCGCGCTGAGGCGAGCCTAAAAAAACAATTTATTTTGGAGACTGATAAGTTTACATCAACATTTTTCTCATTAGTTATATCAGAGAGGTTCTTCTGTATGTCATGCGATTCGAATGCCACAACACATCCATCTCTTGCTGATTGCAACCGCCGAAAGCGATCAGGAAAGGGGATTATCTCTGACTTTGATCGATTAACATTGGTTACATTAAGCGTTGGCATTTTAAGTATAAACCATGTCTGGCAATGGTCTGAGTTGAGTGAAAGGTCCTCAACATGGAAGAAAGCTATTTGCGGAATAAGCCTTTCACTACAAATAACGTAATCAACAACAGAACACCCGATCGGCTGATAAGAAGTATATTTTCCTAAATAATCACCAGGTGTCCTGCCGTTTAGAATTCTCATCCCAGCTTGTACACATAGTTCAATTAATGACCTTCCACGGCTGTTAGACTTTAGATCACATCTGTTTCGTTTACGTATGACACCGTCGTGATGGTAATTTGGAATATAAGTGAATTTATCTGAATTGTGCTCATTACTCAAGAAATCAATCGTATTTGAGTCCGAGCATTTAAATCTCCCTGTAATATTATATCCCCTCGAACAGAGTAACGAGCAATTTCTCTCAGAAGTGTGTCAAAGGTTTCCTTTCTACCATTTTGCTGGCACGTGGATTGCCCTGGGGCACAATATGCATTGCACAGAAGGATATCGTTCTCAGTAGCAAAGCCCTCCCTTCGCAACAAGATCCATAAAATATCATCACTTTCAGACTTTAGATATTGTATAAACTTGGAGAGATGGGATTTATAATAAATTAGAATTCCACCTCTCTTGTTTGTTGACCTGTTACGATAGAAGTACGTGTAGCCTTCTATATTGATAACAGGTGTGGAATTACGAGCCCACATCTCCAGAAATGTAACGATGTCGAACCGTTTAACATATCTGTCAACAAAACTATTGCATAAGAGTTTATATTGACCAAAGTTGTCTTTCAAACCAAGAATATTCCAACAACTTATTTTCAGTTGCAGATCATTACCCATTACTAACAGAAGTGTTGATATATTGTTGTTTGTAAAGTCGTAGCCATCGTAGCTTAGCGTAAGAGTTCGCTGACGTGTTTCATGAAGGTGTTACATAATTCCTTCACTGTTTCTGTATTGTCGTATCGTCTAGACACGTGTCCGTTTGTGTGTCTGGGATATGCATCTCGATAATGCCGTGGTACAACAGTCAACTGATTTACACTGTTCTCTGCAGTGAAACCCGGAGTAGGGTTCCGGATATCGACGTTTTTATTAGCATTAAATGTCCTTCTTGTTGTGTCTGAATATCGAATATAATGATCTGAGGACGGATTGTGCATTTTATTAACATGCAGCTGTGTGTTCTGTGGACGGCTTTCCAGGTCAAGAATATGCTTGAACTTCAACGCCATTCTGCCTAAACCTTTGTTGTTTAGGTGAATGCTGTCGTAGTAAAGGTGACTAGCTGTAACTTTGTCTGGTGTTTGAAAGGAATCACAAATATGATAATATGTACTATGATCACTGCTAGAACATAACTCCTTAAGGCGAGTATTTGATTTCACTGCTTTGGCGTTCACTGCTGATTGATTAACCCAAGGTATGATCGAACAGATGAAAAAGTGTGCATTTGGAAAACATCTACGACCGTTAAGCAAGATTTGTGAGAACTTGGTACAAATGTCTTCCGGATCTTCCCGTTCTATCGCGCTATTTCCAGTCACAATGACGATCTTGTTACATGAGTGATTAATGTTACTCTCCGCAAGAAACTTACTTATACCCGCAATGCCGTACGGAATATATTCAACCCAAGTATTGCCACTTGGGTCTAGTCTTTTGCCCTTAATCCTTCTTGCAATTGAGTTCGTCAAGATTATAGATTTAGCCTCAAGTTTATACTTTGTGTTGGTTGTGTGACCAGGTATTTGTTCAACTGAGATTTGTGTGTCCCCAAAATCTCCCTGAGTTTCGCGCACAATACCAGAAAGTTGTAAAATATCCTCATTTATATCACTTGCGCCGTTTCGTCCCGCCAGAGCCTCCATCACCGTGTTAGTCGACAGGGCATCCAAGAAAAGAGTTTTATTGACAGGAGCTGTCATTTGCGCCACTTCCATGGAGATGTCCCCGCTGGCGTCCGAGAGCACACTGTGGTTACTTATAATAGAATTGTTCCTGCCATTAGTGTGTTCAGTGTGTTTAGTTTTTTGGGGGATTTTTTTGTCGTGCTCCTTTTTGCCTCGCCTGATTGAGCTGTTGATTTTAAATTATCCGCAGTGCAAGAATGGGACTCAACTTTATTTCGGAGTGAGTTGAATTTATTTGAAATGTCTTCAAGTGAAGCGCATAACGGATTTATTGTAGCGTCTAACATGTCACCGATCTTTTTCTCCAGTGTTTCTGTAATTTTAAACTGCACATCGTTAATCGCAGTTTCTACATATTGTTTGAGATAATCTGTTTTCAAATCATTATCTACTCAATGGTCACACTTTACCTTTTGTATAGGGTTTGCCTGTATGCTAATAAGTGTTTTTGTGACATTCTTGAGTTCACTCCTAACACTCACCAGATTGCTCAGATCCAACACAATCTGTGCAAGAGTAGATTCGATAGTTAGAAATTGTTCTTCTTCTCTCGTTGCTAACTTTCCCGCCTTTTCTCAAAGTTCAGATTTACGACTGGGAGTCAACACGATACTATCCACTTTCTCAGGGTCACTAAAGGAGTTGCGATGTTGCGATGTTGCCTGTCAGCAATAGGTGTTTTGATGTCTGTATGCTCTGAGGTAATATCTTCTATATCCGTGTTAATTACCTGTGGATTATCTGTACTGTTGACTGTGGGGACACAACCCTTATTATCCGAGAGAGCAGATTTGGTTATGGTATAATAGGTATTTAGCCACGAAACACAATTGTCTATTCCCTGAAATAAAATTGTCCCCGTAGTAAATATGTTAATACATACAAACTTGGAATTGTCACTTTTTCGTGTCAAATTTAATTGTTTGTAAGTGTGGGCAACTTTGTTACTCGAGATATCATAGTCCGCTTCACACACGTGTATAATCTTATCTGCCCACAAATGTAGTTTCTCCTTCGAAATCACGAATTCAACATCGCATGGTTTTTCTACCCATTTTCCAGAATCGTTCCACCTCTGGTAGTGAATAATAGATTGTAGGATAAAATACCCTCGGACAAAATACCCTTAGGACATAATACCCTAAAAAAAAATACCCTTAGGACATAATACCCTCAATGGGTAGGACAAAATACCCTCGGACAAAATACCCTCAGACCAAATGTATATATTCAATTGCCATCTGCCATTGGTATTGTGCTTCATATCTATTTAGTTTAACCCTTTACCTAACCTGAAAAGCAGACGACTCTTGCAAAAATAATTCTTGAATAACTAATTTTTTGTCTCAAAAACATAGGTTATGACCCCTCGTTGGAACGAGCTCGATGAGCTCGTTCCAATAAGGGGCCATAACCTATGTTTTTGAGACAAAAAATGAAAAACCAGTGAAAATTAATTGGCGATTTTGGAGAATAGCGCTGGCCGGTTTTGGCTATTACGTTAGGTAAAGGGTTAATAAAAAAAATTAAAAATATTGGTACTTGTTATTTCAAACAAAACACCGGCTAGTGCCTTAGATGCAATTAAGCCCCCCACCTCCCCCACCCCCCAACACCAAAAATCCAACTTTATATACATTTGGTCTGAGGGTATTTTGTCCGAGGGTATTTTGTCCTACCCATTGAGGGTATTATGTCCTAAGGGTATTTTTTTTTAGGGTATTATGTCCTAAGGGTATTTTGTCCGAGGGTATTTTGTCCGGATACCGAATAATACGGTCATCTCCAATCGCTAACTTTCTCCGTTTAAGTTTCTTTTTCTGTGGGCTCAGTTCTCCTAGTTCATTACCCAGTGCATAATCATGGAATTCTCCTGTGAGCACACCACGATAGTCGTTAGATTTATTCGAACAGTTCGTTGTAGATCTAGTCTTTCTCAAAGTGGTTGTACTTTCTTTGTTTTCATTTGTATCAAGAGAAGCCGCCATCTTGTTTCTTTGTTTACAGAGTACCTCAGACACAAATTCTTCTTCTTCTGTAATTCTGACTTTGCACCAGCATAAAATAAACAGTTTCAGTCAACTGAGCACACGTTGTGAATCTATAAATATTCTGCTACATTCATCCGCCTGAGACTATTGATGGTTACAAAAAAACGAATTAAAACATCTTCTGATTTTCTTCGCCATGTTCATAAGTCACGTGAATACCGATATATTCAAATAAGCTCATAATATATAAAATTGCCTCATAATATTTCGGTAACCTCATTATGCATCTCTGGACACACAAAAAAACTCTCTAACTCCTGTTTACTTGCGTGAACGGACCGACGGACGGACTTCGTCGGCGTGGGATAATTAATGGATTCTATGTCATATAGGCGTGTAATAAACACAGAACGCCGTGATGGGTGAATGCGTTTAATCCTATTACAGTACGGTCGCCGTGGACTGGCAACTTTCCACGAGTGGGCAATATTTCCATGGTCGCAATAATATATTCCAAACACTAATTATAGGAATAAGCATCAAATATTTAATTAACCCTTTACCCAACGTAACAGCCAAAACCGGCCAGCGCTATTCACAAAAATCGCCAATTAATTTTCATTATTTTTTTCATTTTTTGTCTCAAAAACATAGGCTATGACCCCTCTTTGGAACGAGCTCGTCGAGCTCGTTCCAAAGAGGGGTCATAACCTATGTTTTTGAGACAAAAAATGAAAAAAATTAGTTATTCAAGAATTTTTTTTGCAAGTGTCGTCTGCTTTTCATGTTAGGTAAAGGGTTAATGAAGCAACGGGTAGAACCGGGTGCTTCATTAATTAAAATTTTACCGATGATGGTTTTTATTACCTGGTAAGCGCATGCGTGGACAACACTGGCCATGGCCACGCGTGTATTACGACCAGTCACCGGCGGCTGTACTGTATCTTATTGGTTGGTAGGATTGAACTATCACTGGTCCTCTTGTCAAGTAGAGGTTTATTGTATCGGCTAATCGCGGCCTGCCAACTTTTGCTCTACGCAATAATTCAAGCACACCGGATTGAAAGAGTTAAACATTACACAATGATGTTAAAAATAGCCAAATTTCAGAGAGTCATTTTCTCATAATGCAGCTAGGAATAGAATTTATTCAATCTTGTTTGACAGAGCTCAATTGTCAAGCAAGGCTGAATTGGTTAAATTTCTTGATAATATTATGGGTACAAAGTGCAGCACGTAATTTACATATTTTGACATCAGCGTTCAGAGGGTTAATGTAGTTACGTACTGTTGGGATCTGACTCTGCCTAAAGTAGGTACTCGTACCAGTGGAAATTGCAACGATTCCGCCGATACCCACTGGAGTCCTTGCGTGCACAAAGAGACATTCTCCGTCCACAGGCACTTTAAACATGACAGTTACGAATCTCATCAAGTGAACTAACAGTAACATTACACATTAACGAGGTGTTAAACATTATGATTGCCGCGTTGAAGAACGTTCCAAGTACATTAAAGGAACATTATTCAAACTTTAAAACTGCATAAAGCTCAACAGATCACGTTAATGAGTTAGCATCTCAATAACAGCCCAACACGTCTCGTGATTGAGATCCGTACCATTAACAGTTTCCAGCATTCCTCTACGCTCGAAACTAGATTCTCTATGACATTGTGTGAACCAGGCCTGTATCCAGGGTCTGGCATCAGGGGGGCGGTGGGCACCTCCCCAACCTGGACATAATCCCATCACTTTTCCATCCAGAATCATTTTATCCCCCCCCCCCCCCCCCCCAAGTGACTAAAGTTCACTAATTTGGATACATCTTGCCAAGCACATGTGTGCCGGGCCGACCATGGTTCGACAGACACGGACAAATTTTAAAATTTGGCATTAAAAAGAGAAATTTCCTGTCTTCTGAAGGATCAATTCCTCCTTCAACATGCCCCAGAAAGTTTTATATTTTCTGCTCAAATAACAAGATTCATTATTTTAATTTTTTTTATTTCTGTCCACCAACTTTTGAATTGACCATCCTGAATCATCCCCCCCCCCCCCTCATAGTGATTAAATTCCACTAATTTGGACACACCGTGCCAAACACATGTGCGCCAGGCCGACCATACAAACCCGGCATGGAAAAATTTTAAAATTTGGCATCAAAAGGAGCAATTTCCTGTCTTCTGAAGGATCAATTCCTACTTCAACATACCCCAGAAAGTTTTATTTTTTTCTGCTCAAATAACAAGATTCATTATTTTATTTTTTTTTATTTCTGTCCACTACCTTTTGAATTGACCATCCTGAATCATCACCCACCCCCCTCCCCCCCACCCACCCCCATAGTGACTAAAGTTCACTAATTTGGACACACCGTGCCAAACACATGTGCGCCGGGTCGACCATGGTTCGGTCGACCATGGTTCGACCCGGCATGGTAAAAATTAAAAATTTTGCTTTATAAGGCGCAGTTGCCAGTCTTCTGAAGGATCAATTCCTACTACAACATACCCCAAACAGTTTTATTTTTTCTGCTCAAATAACAAGATTCATTATTTGATTTTTTTATTTCTGCCCACTAACTTTTGAATTACCATCCTGAATCATTTCACGCTTCCCCTCCCTCCCCCTCATAGTGACTAAGTTCCACTAATTTGGTTACACCGTGCCAAGCACATGTGCGCCGGGTCGACAAAAATTTTATTTTTTCTGCTCAAATAACAAGATTCATTATTTGCAATTTTTTTTATATCTGTCCACTAACTTTTGAAGGATCATTCAGAATCATTTTACCCCCCCCCCCCCACCCACTCCACCTCCCCAAAGTGACTAAATTCCACTAATTTGGATACTCTTTGCCAAGCACATGTGCCCCGGGTCGACCACGGTTCCACCCGGCGTGTAAAAAATTAAAAAAATTGGCATTAAAAGGAGCAATTTCCTGTCTTTGTCCCATAGAAAGCCTCTGTTTGCAAGAGCATTTCTCCTACTTTCAATTACCAGTAACCACTCATCACTTGAAATTTAACCTGCTATTGAAGACAGATAATCTCTTCTGTTAATTAGTTAATGTTTCGTATTGTCATAGTTGTGTATAATCTGTGTGTTGAATAAACACCACAAATATTACAAGAGAGACTCAGTCATGGGATTATATTCAATGTAATTACAGGTGTAAATTGACAACTCTGAGTTCATTCACTGGTAGATAAAATGGATAAAAATGGTGAAAATTGAAAAACAGTGTCTGAAATTTTTCTAGGGGGAGGGGGCGAAAATGTTCCGGGGGGGGCGGCGGTGCACGCCTGGTGTGAACAAGTTTCATAGTACGGAGGGATTGTGCACGGAGAGTATGACAAACATAACTATGGCCTCCTAAACTACGTGTGCCAACCGAATCCCTGACATCTGCCCCCCAGCTGCCTGCCCCCCTCCCCCTGTCAAATTTTACAGAAGAGGACACCTGCCCCCCTCATGATTTTCCAGAGATGGACACCTGCCCCCTACTAAATTTTATTAACAGGACACCTGCCCCCCAGCTAATTTGTATACCGTGGACACCTGCCCCCTGCTGGTTTATACACCTATAGGACATATGGGCTATTTTCTAACAAAAAAGGTTATAGTAACTTATTGATATGTGCAGGCTTTTTACTGTGGAACACGCAATATATTTTTAGGTTTTATCCAGTGGGGAATAGAATATAATGAACAAAATTTATCATTGAAATTGTCGACACATTTTCGACTGCTTGGCCTTTATAAAGTGGGAAAAATAGATTTTCTACTTATTCCAAAACAAATTCACATGAATCTTCCAGAAAAAAAACTATGTGCAATGGTGGGGATATGCTTGAGTGGTAGTAAAATGAGATTAAATGGGTTTGTATTGTATTGATGTTTCTATTTATTCTATTTATTACTCAAATAAAACACTTCTTAGCAATAAATCAATTTGGCAAACAGAATAGAGTAATAATATAAGAAGTACTGTGTTAAATTTTAGAGTCTAATTCAGTTAATTCACACACAATGTATTATATGTAACTGCTTTATTGCTCAAGATTATGTACCTGTATGTTATTGTTGTTATTTGAGACAATTGTGTTATGGAAATATATCACACTGACACTTTTTTGACAGTTTTAGTTTTTATTATTAGATGTGTCCTATAGGTGTATAAACCAGCAAGGGGGGGGGGGGGGGGGGCAGGTGTCCACGGTATAAAAATTAGCTGGGGGCAGGTGTCCTGTTAATAAAATTTGGTAGGGGGCAGGTGTCCAACCCTGGAAAATCATGAGGGGGGCAGGTGTCCTCTTCTATCAATTTTGACAGGGGGGCAGACAGCCGGGGGGCAGGTGTGCCAATCTCGTGCTATCTACAGTTTGACCACTTTTTAGTTACTAAAATTTTCCGCAGACTATACAGGTGATAGCCACGTAACTGTTCGACTTCTATGTGACAGCAAAGCAGACGATAGTTCGAGGCAGCCACTACGTCCAGACAGCTGAACTTACGATTGGTTTTCACTTTTAAGGTTTTTAAAAATAAAGCTAAAAATAATGCTGTGCCATCTAATTTCCGCTGTACGATTCCATTTCTGCACACTTTCAGCTAGTTACTGTTTTATTGATAGCAGTGATAATTTTTTTTAGCCCTTTACATAACACGAAAAGCAGACGACACTTCCAAACAAAATTCTTCAATAACTAATTTTTTTTTCATTTTTGGTCACAAAAACATAGGTTATGACCCCTCATTGGAACGAGCTCGTTCCAAAGAGGGGTCATAACCTATGTTTTTGAGACAAAAAAAATGAAAAAATAATGAAAATTAGTTTGCGATTTTTGTGAATAGCGCTGGCCGATTTTAGCTGTTACGTTGGGTAAAGGGTTAAACAATATTTTTATTTCCTCAATGAAATGGGGTTTGGCGAACAGGCAATGCCTATATTAACGCCGTACCCATCAGGAACATACAATACAATGGTGCAAGTGCAACTGTACATAAAACAGAAACTGATCCAAAGAATTGGAAAGCAAGAAAGTACCACACTGTATCCCGCCATCTCTTATATATCTTTTATCTATCGGTGTGGAGGCATTCTGGTATACACTTGAAGATAGAAGGTATGATACGCCCACCCCCACCCCCCCCCCCACCCCCCCAAAAAAGACCCAAAACCTCTCTCACCCAACACAGCAAAGGTCTTGTCAGGATTCATTCCCACTGACTGATAATTGTTCACTCGAATCTCATTGTTCCTCTAATATATTCTTGAACCGCATTTAATGTGCTGGCATTTTCCAAAGCAGTTTTCCCCGGGGTCCCCATATAGCATGAGAATGATGTTAGTGGTGTGGCCCCAATTTTGTTAGAAGAGAATTTCTTTGTTCTGTATAAAGTGGACACAATTGTAAATAGTGTTCAGTTTCTTCATATAAATGGCAACAGCTACAAGAAGCATTTTCACTTATGAATCTATCAAATTTATGTCCCTTTAAATCACTACAATTTAAACGCAGCTTCGTATGTTCCCTTCTGCCTCCCACATAGTAGAACCCAGGGACGACATTGTCGTTAATTGCAAGTTTCTTCTCAACAGAAGCAGTGATAATAATAGTAATAAAAGGCCTTTGTCGGATACTGCAGTTCATCAACGACCCCCTTGAAGTGACCAACAAACCCCGCCTCATTAGTGGCGTTCGACTACGTCTCGGGCCGTTTATAAGCTGTCGTGCTGTTAATATATATATATTATTATTAAATAAAAATTAATTAAATTAATTAATTAAATAATTGAGTATTCCGTGTGTTCTGTACTGGCCTCGTATATACTTGGTTAACTAGCATTCCCTTTATGGGGTCTGTCGGTGGCCGAGTGGTGTGCGTGGTTCAGTATAGTTTCGCTAGGCGATTGGTGCCGAAGGAAACTCTCTTGGCATGGGTTCGAACCCCCGCCATGCCAATATATTATTATTATATATAAATTTTTGTTGGACTGTTAATAAACCACCATGCACCCCAAAATCATATTAACTCTTTACCCAACGTAACAGCCAAAAACGGCCAGCGCTATTCTCAAAAATCGCCAATTAATTTTCATTTTTTGTCTCGAAAACATAGGTTATGACCCCTCTTTGGAACGAGCTCGTCGAGCTCGTTCCAATGAGGGGTCATAACCTATGTTTTTGAGACAAAAAATGAAAAAAATTAGTTATTCAAGAATTTTGTTTGCAAGTGTCGTCTGCATTTCATGTTACGTAAAGGGTTAATATTTCAAGCTGCAAGTTGTTTCCATAATACAACTAGGAATTTAACCAATGTAATCTTGTTTGACAGAACTCATTCGATATCAGTGTGCAAATGACCAATTAACGAACTTGTCAGAAGAATGCTTTCAATATTCATGACTAGCAATAATCAAAGAATCAAAGCTGCCTACAATATTATAGTGGCCCTTGGAGGTTCCAAATGTGACAAGTGCCGAATAACCAACGAGTATTCCTATTTCAGATACGACCTACATCGTTTATATAAATATTGAATTTCTTTTTGTCAGAATAGATATATGCATGTATGAAAACAATAAAACCGATAACCAAAATAATGTAACTCAGACACAAGTTGCACTTCTTCATAAATGAGCATCTACCACTGGTGGAGAGAAAACCGCTGATAAATCGTCCCCTGAGTTCCAATGTGTTCTATGTGCCAGTAGGCACATAGAACACATTGGAACTCAGGGAACGAAATTCTAGTTACACAACTTGCGCTGTCCAAATTCCCTAATGTCAGACACACGCTAATCTCCACACAAATGGGTTGCTAGTATGTATCACAAGCACCCGGTCTGACCCATTTGGTGAAATAAAAATACTGAAAATACCACCTCTCCAAATATTACTATCTATTATTACTTTACACACACACTCCCAAATCCGGAAGTTGGAGAATCACTGGCCCCAACTTTGGAAAAATGCGGGTATCAGTCGATCTCTGGGAAGTATATTATATTTTCATATCGGCCGTGCCATAATTTTTCTATCTGTTCATTTCTCCAACGTTAAAATAACGAATTAAACCACCAATTAGTTAAAAGGCCATTTTGGGGAAAACAATGGCATCTCCGATGAATTTAGTTCAGGAAGCAGTCGTTTGATACTATCTTCGTTCAGAGCAAGAGATCTGATTAGTCAGCGCATGCATGGGGGATTTGTATTTGTGTTTCTTTATTTAAGCGACGTAGAATACATGGCAAATTAGTTTTGACAACAGAGCAAACTGAAGCATGTAAGTTATCGATTCAAGATATAAAATAGTTGTTCTGGGTCAAGCGTTGGGAGCGGTTGAGAGTGCTTTTTAATGAAACTGTTTTCAAAAATGTAGAGAGATGCTGAAAGAAAAGCGCAAACTATTCTACAGCAGTCACAGACACTGCGGTTCACCAGTTCCCCAAAGGTATCAGATGACTTATTATATTTATTATTTATTTATGTATTTATTAACGTTTAACGACACATTAGAAGCCAATGTCATATCGTGTCGGTGACAGTTTTACGGGTGGAGGAAGCCGGAGTACCCGGAGAGGTAAGACTGGTTGAAGACATTTGCACCATCGACGTGCAGTACGCCTTAGTACGCGGCGTCATCGTGCCCCCATGTGGACAATCAGGGTTAAGTGTCTTGCTCAAGGACACAGCACAGGAGTCCGAATCGATCACTCAGATGGTCACCCATCCAAGGACTAACCGGGCTCGACGTTACTTAACTTCGGTGATCTGACGAGAACCGGATACCGCAACGCCATCGCGCCCCCATCAGATGACTTCTTATTGGACTGAACACATGGAAGAGGGACATCGTATTCAACAAAATTCCCTTTAACCAAGTTATGCTTTAAAGCACGAAATTAACACTTGAGAAATGGACAGACAGACATATTACAGTACAGTCGCCGTGGACTGGTCGTCATCGACGCGTGGGCAGTGATGTCCACGAATAATTTTACCAGGTAATAAAAATCATCATCAGCAAAATTTGAATTAATGAAACCCCGGGTTCACCCGGTGCTTTATTAATTAAATTTTGATGATTATTCCTATAATTAGTGTTTGGAAACTAATATTATTGCCTCCGTGGAAATATTGCCCACCCGTGGAAAGTGTCCAGACCACGGCGGCTGTACTGTACGACAAGGCAGGTGTGAACTTATAATATTCCAGTCCGGATGTGACTGTAACATAAATTTCCTGCATGGTTTCAAACTAAAGAACATATTTATATATTTATTTATTTATTTATTAAGGTTTAGCGACAATTTAACAGTCAAGGTCACATCGTGGCGGTGACAGTTTTACGAGTGGAGGAAACCGGAGTACCCGGAGAGAACCACCGATCAACGACGAGCAGCTGCCAACTCTCTAACATCGTAACTCCGCACTGCAGCATAGGTAGGGTTAGATCGACATGCAGTACGCCTTAGTTCACGGCGTTATTGTACCCCCCATATGGACAATCGTTTATAAGTGCCTTACCCAAGGACACAACGCGAGAGTCCGAATCGATTCCTCAGAAGGTCACCCATCCAGGGACTAACCGGTCTCGACGTTACTCAACTTCGGTGATCTGACGAGAACAGGTTACCACAACGATACCGCGCCCCCAAAGAACATATTACTAAATGTTTGTGTTACTGTTACTTCCAGTTAATCGACGTTTCTCTGTATATTTATGGAGCCAGACATTCGCAACTGGATTAATGTTTCACACAGACAACTTTCGAACACATTGTGGCTGTTGTACAGAAATGATTATAGGCTCGACTTAAGAAATAGAAGGTTTAAAAATGCAAGATAATTTAAACTGCCAATCTCGTTTATCACGCAATAAAATTTCCGATAAGGTACCATGCAGAATCAAGGCCGAATCACAAAAAACTAAAATAACATCTGAAATTCAATGATTAGCATTTCTTGACATGTAGCATTATTATGGCAAGATTGACGGACAAAAATTTTTTTCATTGGATCGCATGCGATGCGATTGAAATTATCTGTCCGCTTTTGTAATCATAGGGTTGCAAATGTCTGTGGTGAAAATAGACTGTTTAAAACATATTTCTGTATATGTTTGAAGATGTTCAGTTGTAACTTCATTTTGTGCAGTGATAGATCAATATTTCAGTTTTTTCCACCTTTCAAATCAAACATTTCTTTATTGGCATTCTTCTCTGAATTCTTTTTTTTCGGGTATTCAAAAAAAAATCCAAAAAACAAAAAACAAACAACCACCACCCCCCTCCCACCCCCCCCAAAAAAAAAAACAAAACAAAACAAACAAACCCCAAAACATTTCAATCAAACAGGACTAGAAATGTTATTAAATCCAGCGAACATTAGAATTCCTGTCAAGACATGACTTGCATCTATGAAACAAGCGAGAAACCGTAGTATATCCATAACATCAAAAAGAAAAACCTTTTGGAGAATCTACCGAAATGGATAAAAAGAAAATACCCATAGTAGCCTGGTGTACCAAATGTTCACCACGAGTGGTGAAATGGTGTTAACGGCGAGCCTTTGGCGCGCGGTTAACGCTACTTCACCACGAGTGGTGAACATTTGGTTCACCAAGCTCCTTTGTGTATATTTTTTTTATACCATGATCGTCAGATTATTAAGAGTTGCTATTACTTTTTCTCGATTTTACTGTGCAGCAGACGACACACGTGCAAATCTGTTTTTGTTTACATGAGCACCGATGGGCGGTACGTCCGCTGTCAATTTTATCGCCGAAACGAAATGGAAGAAGAAACGCGCAAATCACGGGGCCTTTTTCATTTTAATATCATAATAACATGTTATTTCGAGTTATGGATGTTTATTAGCATGTGGCAAAGCATGTTTGTTAATTTTTGGTATCTTATGAGGTAAACCCATTTAAAAACGTAATAAATAATTACAGCTTTCATTTCACTCTTCGCAAGGCGACGAGCGATAAATTTAGACAAGATTGGATTCAGGTCGAGTTCACCAATGGTCAACTTGGATATAGATCCACTGTAGGTGTAAATTGTATCTACTGAAATCCCGTTGCTGACGTGTTCACCACGGTTGGTGTGTAAAGCTAAAATGTATGCCATAGGCTTTTTATATATAATAGAACAGGTAATCTTGGTATAAAATACATTCGATTAGGATTACACGGCGCTGGTAGAGACGAAACATTGCATACATTGGAAATTCTTGTTAATTATTCAAAAGTACTTCAACCCAATTTTTATATTTTTCCGCAATCTGCGGATATAAAACACATCTGAGATATTTTATTCTAACTTGGTCCACAATGCCGAAATATATTCGCCAGCTTCCCTCAGACATTATTCTGTGCGTGTTACAAAGATCAACCTGTGTTCAGTTTTTTCCCTTGACATATTCCAATTAGAGGACTCTGATCATAAAAGTGGCCACTTTCTCGATGAAATTGCGATCAAGTCACAATACACTAATAATAATGGGTTGACATTTCCCGAATAAAATATTGCGAAATTCCGTCTAACCCTTTACCCAACGCAGACGATTTCAAAATTTATTATTTTAAATATCATTCTTTAATATTTTTCAAAAAAATTCAACAAAACCATATCATGTGACCCCTCTTTGGAACGAGCTCGACGAGCTCGTTCCAAAGAAGGGTCACATGATATGGTTTTGTTGAAATTTTTCGAAATGTAATATTTTTTCAGCTGCTGAATTTGCATATTAGGCAGGCGGATGAGGGCGATTCGTTGGGTAAAGGGCTAAATCAAGCGAAAACAAACGGAAATAGTACATGAGATTCAGGGATCGTATGAATCTTTTCGACAGGTGAGATTCTACCGTGTGTAAAATGGACAGCAAATTTCGACAGGATCGCTTTTGGCCCTGTGTGTATTTCCAGAAAACAGATATAATATGATTTATTTATTGGAGTTTAACAACACTTTCCACAGCCAGTGTCACCTCGTGTCGTACAGTTTACGGGTGGAGGAAGCCGGAGTGCCCTGACAGAACCACCGAGCAACGGCGAGCTCAGACTCCCCAACGTACTAACCTCACACAAGCAGGGTTAGTATTGGTTGAACACCGGGTGAACCATCGATGTGCAGTATGCCTTAGTACACAGCGCCACCGTGCCCCCATATGTGCAATCGGGATTAGGTGCCTTGCCCAAGGACACAACGCAGTTACCCCTGGCGGGGATCGAAACGTGGACCTCTCGGTTTGACCCTTTACCCAACGAATGTTCGTTTGGCGACCAAATCTGGCGAAAGTGGGGGCCAGGGAAAAAGTTCGATGCTCTGCTCGTTCCAACGAGGGGGTCACATGATATGATTCTGTTGAAATATTTGAAAAAAATAAAAAAAAATGATATTTAAAATAATAAATTTGGATATCGTCTGTGTTGGGTAAAGGGTTAAAGTTCAATCCGTAGCCACTGGGCCACCGCAATCCCACAATATAACTTAGAAACAGTTAAAGTTATTGGCATCAAACTGCAAGTGGCTCAGTAGGTAGAGGTGCAGGCTGCAAGTCGAGAGGTCCTCGGTTCGAATCCCATCTGCGGCAACCGCGTTGTGTCCTTGGGCAAAACACTTCATCTCCATTGCCCGCGTGTGGGCACGGTAGCGTTGTGTACTAAGGCGTACTGCACGTCGATGGTGCACTTGTCTTCAACCAATGCTAACCCTGCTTATATGGAGTTCGTATGCTGGGGAGCTGTGAGTTGCTCGCCGTTGCTCGGTGGTTCACTCCGGGTACTCCGGCTTCCTCCACCCGTAAAACTGTCGCTGTCCTCATTAGCCATTGTGCAGAAATATGTGACCTCAAACACCAATAAATGAATAAATAAATAAATAAATAAATAAATAAATAAATAAATAAATCAAACTGCAACCGTTTGGGTTAGGAGATAAGAAAAAGTAGCGTTTTGACCACACTTGACCGAGAATTGCAGAATAGTCTTCGTTCACTCCCGCTAGTTCAATAGCCTGTATGATGGAATATGCTCCAAATCAATAAAATGGGATTGTCACGAATCTCGGTTTCTTTGCATTTGGGGCTTACCAACGTACATTTATGCACACAGTTTTCCTGTAATATTAGTCTGGATGCATGCATCGTTTAACACGAACAGCGGTGTTTCTACACGTGTCATTGTATTGATGTAAAAATCGAAGTTAACAGGTTATTGATTTTTGATATATATACTGAGTCAAAAAAGAAAGTATAATAGAAACAAATGTGACAAATAGCATAAAGGATGAAATATAATAGTTCTAATGTTGAATGTTTGTGGACAAGAAGTCGTGTAAAGAGTTTAATGACATGTTGTTGTTGTCCACCCATCTGTATACAATTTGCTACTGATTTCAAAACAGCACGTGCTTGCCGAGAATGTGAAATTGAATGGGTGACCGACGATTTTCTTTGTGTTATGTTATGCTAGAGAGCCTGGGTTGTTGAGAAAACACGCTAGTTTTTGTCTTCCAACATTTTAAAAAATGCCAAGGTTAACCACAAATCAGAGGTTGCGTGTCATTGGTATGCATGGGGCTGGGATACCTCCAGATGAGCTCGTTACGGAGTTCGGAGTCACTGTGGCCACTATTTACCGTGTCACTGGAAGGTATAGAACCACTGGATCTACTGCCGACCGACCGCGTTCAGGTCGACCAAGAGTTACGACCCCTGCACACAAGACCGACACATCAGGACGTCTCACTTGCGGGATCTCTTCCTTCCGGCGACGAGGACAGCAGCAATTACTTCTGCTAGAACTAGAAAAAGTGCACAAACTGTCCGCAACAGACTCGCTGAACACGGCATCCGACGTATGCGTCCATACCATGGACCAATCCTTACCCAACGTCATCGTACGGTCAGAATGGAATGGGTACCAGCAACGTTGGGGCACAGTTCTTTTTCGTGATGAATCACGACTTTGTCTACGGCGCGCTGATGGTAGGGCAAGAGTGTATCGCCGACGAAGAAAGCGCTGTTCTGATGCTTGCGTGCGAGTATGCGACCGTTTCGGCGGGGGTAATGTAATGGTTTGGGCAGGAATTTCCTTGCACCATCGAACGAAGTTGATCTTCATTGATCTTAATCGGAATGGACAGCGATATAGAGACGAAATTCTTAACGCTGTTGTCGTCCCGTTGTTCAACGCTAACGTCGGATTGGGGTTATTCTAGCAAGACAATGCCAGATGTCACGTGGCGCGTATCTGTCGTGACATTATTGAGGAGCAGAGCATCAAACTTTTTCCCTGGCCCCCACTTTCGCCAGATTTGGTCTCCAATAGAGCATCTTTGGGATCAATTGGACCGTCGGGTACGACCTCATGATCTTCAGATGTTAGGCGATTTACGTAATGTTCTAAGGCAGGAGTGGAACGCAATACCGCAGGGTGACATCCAGCGACTTGTCAAGTCCATGCGCCGTCGATGTCTTGCCATCCAAGAGGTAAACTGTGGACATACACGCTATTGACTGCATGTGTGAACTTTTCATTTCACCCCATGTGTGAATTGCGACGTCCTGGCGTGACGCTGGCAACAGTAAGAACATGCAATCATGTAAATTCATACAGCTAGACTCGAAATATGAATTTACAATAATTCGTTTGGGATTAAAGTCGATAATACTAAAAAAAAATGCTCTTCAAAGTTTATTATATTTCTTTTTTTGACTCAGTATATAAAGACTAAAGCTACAAGCACCCGTGCTTAGTGCGCACCTAACTTTTTATAGTTAGTTAACACATATTTCTTGAAATAATAATTTCAAAATGCTACATTTGTGATTAATGACTGGCGCAGCTAGCAACAATGTGAAGTTTGGACACTTGGTCACTAGATTAAATGCAGAAACAGTAGCAACAAAATGCGACGACTTTGACAATGACAGTCACGACAACAGTAACTGCTGCATTGACCATCTTACCTAATGCGAAAACCAAACGACATTTGTAAAAAAATATGTTTGAATAACTGAAGCTTTGCATTTTTGACCTCCAGAGCTTAGTTTATGATCCTCACGAAAAACAAACGACATTTGTAAAAAATATGTTTGAATAAGTGAAGCTTTGCATTTTTAACCTCCAGAGCTTAATATAATATTAAGCTCGTTCCAGTGAGGTGTCATAATCTATATTGTTGAAGCACAAGTGAAATTAAATAAAATTTGAATGGTAATTTTCCTTGGCCGCATATAGCCGTTTTGTTAGTTAAAGGGTTCATCAATTACCGAATGGCCTCACGAGAATAGATAAGAACTTGATGTGTCAATGAGAATCAGCTTACTAAACTGTTCTCCTTCACCCCGACATCCTATAATATACACTGATTTGGTAAAGAAGAATGCATCGGAAGGAAATGTTGCGCTAAGCGCGATAAAGCTCGAATAAAGGGTCACATTGACTCATGATTGCTTTGGCGGTTGGCACTAACATCTCGTACGGAGGGGGGGGGGGGGGGGAGGTGGAGGGGGTTCACCGTCTCTGAAGTTTCATACTAACCGCGATCAAACGAGCAATTTGGATCAAAGTAGTCTAGTTTGGGTTCACTTAACCTAAAAAAGTTCCATCGCCCCCATGGCAAAGAGTATCTCAATTGCAGCTCAAAGAGAATTGGTGGCAGACACAAAGAACACAATCTGTTCCATGAGGCCCGGATAAAGGGACCAAAGCATTAACCCTTTACGTAACATGAAAAGCAGACGACACTTGCAAAAAAAATTCTTGAATAACTAATTTTTTTCATTTTTTGTCTCAAAAACATAGGTTATGACCCCTCGTTGGAACGAGCTCGACGAGCTCGTTCCAACGAGGGGTCATAACCTATGTTTTTGAGACAAAAAATGAAAAAAATAATGAAAATTAATTGGCGATTTTTGAGAATAGCGCTGGCCGGTTTTGGCTGTTACTTTGATTAGAGGGTTAAATGGAGAAATTGCTCTATCAAGAACCTTTTGGCCAAAGGCCTTCATCAGTTTGCTAATTACAAAAAATACTACATACTCGGTTGAATGCAAATAGCTGAATCTAGCAAAACTGAAGGTCTTTGACCGAAAGGTATTTGATAGAGCAATGTGTCCACAAAGAACACAGCCTTAAACACACAGAGACAGTTGCATTTTAGTATTTACTGTGTTCTAACCTAGATTACTGAAATTCAAAACAACAGTGAATGATATAAATTAAAGACAGCTCAAAGAAATCTCTTTGTACCCGACAAAATGAATGAACGAATAAATAAACTTTATTTTGCAGCATACACAAGTACGATGCAAGTTAGCAAATAACAAAGTAAATGTACACTGCATGGAAATGGCATAGCCGGACAGGCTGTCTTCCTGCCATCCCTAAACATCAGACTTCTTGACATCAAAGTCTTTTCCTTTTGTGTTTTCGTCAGGGGGTTTACCTAAATAGAATAAGAAGGAAAAAAAAATAAATAAAAAAAGGAATCCTCATGCAGGGACCTTGGACATTTTTGCTAAAGTCTCCACAGTTTATCGCGACAAAATTTTTGAAAGGAGAACCAACGGGTTTGGAAGACAAAAACAATCCGGACAAGACGGATTGGCATACGTGATGACGGAGGAATATGAATTTAGAGTTGGATTAATTATTACCTTTTTAAATAAGGGTCTGGGCGCTCGGTGGCTCAGTGGTAGACTGTTGGACTTCAATGCTAGAGGTCCCGAGTTCGAGCCCCGTCCGGGACAACCCGCGTTGTGTCCTTGGGCAAGGCACTTTATCCCAGTTGCCTACATGGGGGCACGATGACGCCATGTACTAAAGGCGTACTGCACGTCGATGGTGCAAATGTCTTCAAACACTGTAACCCTGCTTGAGCGGAGCTTGAACAGAGTTAGAATGTTGAGGAGCAGACAGTTGCTCGTCGATGCTCGGTAATTCTCTCCGGGTACTCCGGCTTCCTGCTCCCGTAAGACCTGTCACGGTCACGATTAGTCATCGTGCATAAGTATGTGACCTCAAACACCGATAAATAAATAAATCAATAAATAAATAATGTTTTGTTTCTGGATTTTAATCGTTCCAAATTTTCGGAAAAGAATGAAGAGGGAGATCTGCAGAGAAACGTGTTCTTGGTTTGAGTATTCGCACACATCCAGACTGTCTGGTTTCCATTCCGGAGTGAATTATGTAAATTTCAAAAGTGTTGTCAAAAGACACGGACAGTTTGTTATGATACCAGTCATACATCAACAAAAGAACATGTCACTTATACAGGTCATCGAATTTCAGTATGCCACAATTTTTAAATAATGGTTCTATGTGTGAGGTGTATTTCGTATTTGTTATAACGCGTAAAGCCTTTTTTGTAGGGTTATAATTCTAGTTGTTGACGGTACATGACCCCAAACAAGTATACCGTACAGCAAGTGGCTATGTAAGAGCGAGTAATATAATGTCTTTAAATCTTTAAAGGGAAGAAATTTTTTCGCGGTATTCAAGGCGAAAATTGCCCTTGCCATTTTTAAACAGACCACTGAGGTGTGTTCTTTAATATTAGATTTTCATCCATGTGGACTCTCAAAAATTTAACTGATTGTTCTTCATGCTGGTTACAAAATAACGGAATATCTGTATTATTTAGAGTGATTTTTCTACAAACGGCGTTATAGGAATCGTTTTGTGGATGCAACAGCATGTATTTTGTTTTATTGGCATTCAGACATCGCCCATTTGCAGAACACCATTCACTTATCTTATCTAGTTCAGAGTTAGTCTCTTCAATCAGGTTGTCTAGATTGTTCACAGATGCAAAATCTGTAGTGTCGTCTGCAAAAGAGACGATATTTAGCAAGGTTGAATGACTGATGTCGTTGATGTATAATAAAAAAGAGGATAGGGCCCAGAAGTGAGCATTGGGGTACACCAACTGTGACCTCCAATGTGTCCGATGTCCTATTCATGAAAGAAACAGACTGACATCTGCCTGTTAAATAATCTTTGAACCAGGAATTTGCCAGCCCTCTTATCTCCAGTTTCGGGGTAGGATTGAGTGATTTATGGTACCGAAAGCTCTTGAAAAGTCATGGAACACCGAGAGTGAGCAATCCTTTGTACATCTATCATTTGCTTTTACAACATTATTTTTGAGATTGAGGATAGGGTGAACGGTGGAGTGTCCCTTTCGGAATCCAAACTGATACTTATAAATGATATTTTGTTCTTCCAAGAATGTATTCAATCTTGCGTACATTACTTTTTCTAGTATTTTAGAGAATGCTGGAAGAATGCTAATGGGGCGGTAGTTAGTGAATAGAGGAGGGTCTACAGATTTAAAATGGGTATAATTTTGGCTATTTTCATTTTGTCAGGCACTCTTCCTGTGACAAAGATAAATTGATTATATGAGATAATGAACCTCAGATTTAATCTCCTTTAACCCTTTACCCAACGCAGACGATATCAAAATCTATTAACTTAAATATCGGTTTTTAATTTTTTCTCGACAAATTTCAACAAAACCATATCCTGCGACCCCTCATTGGAACGAGCTCGACGATCTCGTTCCAACGAGGGGCCACATGATATTGTTTTGTGGAAATGTTTCGAAAAATAATATTTTTTCAGCTGCTGAATCTGCATATTATGTGGGCGGATGCGGGCGATTCGTTGGGTAAAGGGTTAATAGCTTTATGGACATATCGCTGCTCTCTCAACTTGATTTACCTATCAATTTATGAACGCAAAAAATTACTTCTTGTTCATTAGTAGGGCTTACAAAAAATGAATCTCTGTTGTTATTATTGCTGAAATAATCCGAAATATTACGTTGGGTAGGGGCACTTGATTACTTGTGGTCTTTCCAATGACAACAAAAAAGTATTGAATCCGTCAGCGATTCTTTTCTAATCCGTTAATCCATATTTCCATCTACGAAGGTAGAGGGAAGTTGTCGATGGTTATTTGACCTACATATGACCTCCGTAGGATTTCCCAGGTCTTTTTGATACTATATTTATTTTCTAGTTGTATTTTATCATAATAATCTGCTTTGCAGATCCGTTTCAAGCGGTTGAATTCGTGGCAAAATTGTTTGTTTTCTATTATGTTTTCAATCGTCGGTGATTTTAATTTCTTAATCCTTTACCCAACGTAACGGTCAAAAACGGCCAGCGCTATTCACAAAAATCGCCAATTAATTTTCATTATTTTTTTCATTTTTGTCTCAAAAACGTAGGTTATGACCCCTCTTTGGAACGAGCTCGACGAGCTCGTTCCAATGAGAGGCCATAACCTATGTTTTTGAGAGAAAAAAATGAAAAAAAATAGTTTTTCAAGAATTTTGTTTGCAAGTGTCGTCTGCTTTTTATGTTAGGTAAAGGGTTTACATACAGTTTACTTCTCGTTTGTGGGGACTGCAGTAGACCAAGCGTCATCCATGGTTTGCGTTTTATATATTTGTTACTTCTAGGGCTTGCTTTGAGGGGGAAAACTTCTTCAAAGGCTTCGTACAAATTTGTTGGACAAATATCGTTTGTGACCTCTGAAAAGTCACAGGCTAATAAGAGTCTTTTAAAGCGGGTGATATTCTCTGTACTGAATGATCGTCTAAAATTGGTTCTTGGGACAGCTGATCGTTTGTCAATGTAGAACGCAGAAAAGTGGTCGCTGACGCCAGTAATTATAATTCCCGAAGTAAATATATTGATAGTATTGATGAAAATGTGGTCAATTGGGGTAGCGGAGAATTCTGTAACTCTCGTGGGCTTTGTTATAGCGGGTAGAAACCCCACACTGTATAGTAAATCTATAAAAAAAATATTCGTTTTTCGGTGTGTGTTTACGCTGAGCAAGTCTATATTAAAGTCATCCATGACATAAACCTAGTTATTTTCCCTACTTATGTTGTCCAGTAACTCCGTCAACTTTGAAAGAAACATATCTAGGTCTGCTTTTGATGCTGTATTGGGTCTATAAATAATTCCAACAATACATTTTTTCTTGAGGAGTATTTCAATAGATAGGAATTCAAACACATGTGGTATAAAAATCGATAAGTCATTTCGTATTTTGAAGGGTATATCGTCATTTATGAATAATCCGACACCACCCTATCATCGTCGTCTTCTGGGCGGGTGCGGGAAATCAGGGAGCGGTACCCTTCTCTTCACCAGGTTTAGTATTAAATATTTCTGTCATGCCTATCACGTCTAAAAAGTTGAAGTTTGTTTGCAGGTCAGCCAGTAAATTGTGAATGTTTTCAAAGTTTGCATTCAAGCTTCGGCAATTTAAGTTGAGTAGAGAGAAGACCTTATTTTTGCTCGTGATTTGATCGTAGAGAAAAAAACTACATTTTAAATTTTGATGTCAACTCGGTACGCGTGATTCATAAGGTGAGCCCTTGAAAAAATAACTATATGTTCCAAAACATCTCAGCAAAACCACATCACGCGACCCCATCGAAACGTGCTCGCCTTGCTTGATTGAATGAGGGGTCACACGACAAGGCCGTGCCGAGACCCTCTGAAAAAAATTACAAAAGAAGTTAGATCAACAAGTCACGCCACAATTTTTATACATATTTAATCTTGGTGTAGTTGTAAAGGTTTTAACATAGGGAGTGGGATAATTGTATCGGGGCTACAGTTGCAGATGAACTAATACAGTGTAAGTCTATCCACAGATATACCAAAGCATATCCCGTGGGTTGACATCAATGGAGTATTTATTTATTTATTGGTGTTTAAGGTCATATACTTATACACAGTGGTTAATCATGACCGTCATTAACTGGTAGAGTGCTGGAAGCCCATATTTGGGCTTTATTCTGAAGTGTCGGTACCACATCTTAAAGGCTTCATATTCTGTGGATGTTCTACATATCACCTTTGACGTGAAATTATTTAGTCTGTTAGGATTTGCCTTGTTACAATTTATGGGAGAGTGCCTTTTGGCACTCTCCCATAAATTGTAGCAGGGCAAAGACATCTGAACAAATTTTGATGACCAAAAATAATTCAGCACTCTACCAGTTAATGGAGTAAACATTTTTATATCAACCGCACTCACATCAGCACACCACATCTGTATATTATACAAATACAATTTCAACCTTGGGAGGAGAGTAGGCTGAAGGTTGTATTCTCCACAATTAGATCTGAAGCATCATATAATTAAGATTTCGACCAAGGGACGGAAATGGGTTGTAGATTGTATCATCCACGATTAGATAAGCAGCCACATCCCGAGATTATCCAATTAAAGTTTTAACCTGTGGAGAGGAGTGGCAACAGGTTGTGTCATAAAAAATACATGTTTATTTATTTATTTGGTAAATTATTTATTAGGGTTTAACAAAATGTTAATATTCATCTGTATACAGTGCCCTGCTACTTTCTTTTTTGTCAAAGTTTCCTTCGATTTTTACATGTAGCAAGAGTTATTATAAATGGCAACAGCGCTTGTGTATAAAGGCAATTTCTGTTTTTTTTAATACATTGCGTTTAAAATAGAAACAACTCTTAAACAAAAAAGTAGGGATTAACGACTTTAGTAAGTAAAGCACACTTACATGTGGCAAAGGCCACACGTACAATTTCATCCGGTTTTAATATATTTCAAGTCAACTGAGGATGTTAAGCAAGCAAAGGATCAAATTAGTGCAATACGGTGCTTGTGGGTGAAAGAGAACAAAAGAAGGAAACGGGCCCAATTTATTACACACCATTACCGCCCAAAACGCCAAGTAGCATTTGTACATAAATAGCGCGCATTTTACGGTCAGGGGCAGTGACATGTTTAACCATCTACTTTGTTTAAACAACATTTATTCAGCAAGAATGATAGTATACATACTACAATGTAAGTTCAACCACTAAATAACTGTACATTATGTAGAAAAACAAGATATGTAATATTATCAAGATTAATGAATATGAAACTTTATTACTTTCCAAAGTGTGCTTTACTGGGATTTCCTGGTTTGATTATAAACGATAACTTCACAAGTGGATTATGCAGTCAACAATTGGGTCATGTTTCCGTGTGCGCAAACGAAGACGCTTTGCCGTGGGTGTAATTGGGACTTCATTGTTTTTGTTTTTTTTAACCCTTTACCTAACATGAAAAGCATACGACACTTGCAAAAAAAATTCTTGAATAACTATTATTTTCATTTTTTTGTCTCAAAAACATAGGTTATGACCGCTCATGGGAACGAGTTCGACGAGCGCGTTCCAATGAGGGGTCATAACCTATGTTTTAGAGACAAAAAATGAAAATATAATGAAAATTAATTGGCGATTTTTGAGAATAGCGCTGGCCCTTTCGTCCGTTACGTTAGGTAAAGGGTTAAATAATATAATTATCGTTAATAATGAAAAGTAATAAACAGAGTAATCGCTTGACTGGACTGGTTACGTGAAATAATTCATGAGAGGTGAGGGACTATATTGTAAAACACTCGAGCGCATTCGCACACTCGTGTTTGCACAACGTCCCTCACCTCTCATGAATTATTTCACGTAACCAGTCCAGTCAAGCGATTACTCTCTATACAATTAAATAAACACGTTTCGATAGGAAGCTAAGAATTTATTTTGAGCAGTACCCCTAAATAAATAAAGTACTTTTGTAAATGAAAGATTTGTTAATACAAAAGATTTGGTCGTCCCATTACTTGGTACCATTTACCTAACATAGTGGCTACACTGGTCAGCGCTGTTTACAAACAATCGCCATTCAGATTTCATTATTGTTGCAATATTTTACTAAAAAGCTATATTTTTGAGTCAACAAGTGAAAGTTTTCAGTTATTCAAGAATTTGTTTCGTACGTGTTGTCTTCTATTCATATTTCGTAAATGTTAATTATGGAACGGTTTTTTCTTTCCAAAACCTTCCGAAATATCTCTTCAACAGCTCGTACAGTACGTGGAGAGTGTATTATCATTAAATCACCCACAGAGTGGAGATTCTGCCCAATCAATAATTGCAAATTTGTTGCAAAGCATAACAAGTACAAGCAATGTTTCAGCCAATGGACCTCCGGGTGTGAATCTTGTTTGACAGAGCTCAAGATTAAGTTGGTTAAATTCTATTTGCATTACGGGAAGACTTTGGTGCTTGAAAATTGGATATTGTGTCATCGGTGTGTAGGTAAAAAAATCGCTTCTCAAGGAATAATGTCTGCCCAATTACATTTCTCTCGGCAAAATTCACTCCCTAACCACAGTAATATTACACGTCTGAAACAGATCATCGCACATTGTTGTTTTCCTTCCCCGTTCCACTTGGGGGAGGAGGGGGGGGGGGCGGAAAACAGTGCGTGAACATAGGTAGAAATTTTTATTTTAAAGATTTATGATCCACCGACCCTTTCCTGCATATTTTTCCATGACATTTTTGGGACCCACACCCTTCTCATACATTTTTATATACAAAACTTCGGCACTCGAGCACCAACTCGAAACGTTTAATGCATACATGCAAAACTGGTATGTATTTACCACAGTACACATAATAATGAAGGAATACCCAGGGAGATTTGCCCTGTTTACGTCATAATTTATGTTTAAAGTGACTGATTCTGTACGTATATCATATTAAGTTATCATATCATGTGTGCCATAACGGTCAGTTGTAATATTTTGGTTATTTACACATATGTTATGTCATAACCTGTCCCCACCATTTCAGTCTGCTTTAGCTCATTGAAATATTAACTTGACCTGTGTTGGCATCCCCACAATAAAGCACTACTCAATGCATATTTTTATATCTTCACATATATTTCCATTTACTCTATCAGATGCATTTTTACCAGACTTACCAGATTCACATCAGTTCACAAAGAAACATTAATGCATAGCATAAACCCCGTGTGTGTCCGGATATAACAGGTCCACATTTGGTACCCAGGTTGTTAATGCACCGCCGCGATAGTCTGGCTGTTCACATAGACATTTCACTATACTGATGTAGCAAATTCTCAGGAATGTGTTCCCTTCTTATATAGTTCCTGTTCAGTGGTTTGTGGATTCCTAAGGCCATCCAGTTTGATTAATTCTACCTTCATATAGCCACAGTTGTCGAAAACGACGTAAAGCCCCAATCAAACCAGATCAGACAAACTAAATGTATAGATTAATATTCTTACAAAAAAAAGTTTCTTGGTGTGTACCTTGCAAATGAAACTCAATTATTCTTTTTCCAAGACACATTTGATTTTAAATCAAATTTAAATACGCTTTTCCTACTTTTATCTCTGACATGTTGTGATATGCACTTCAAACAGGCTAGTTTCTGTGAATCGTGGCATATGCAGGCATATGTGAGTACTGTGCCCATGATTAATTTACTACTGCTTGTACCGTAACCGTGTACCTGCTGCAAATACTGGTTGGGTAAATTCGAACTTGTTTTTTTTCTGGCTAAAGAAGTGCTAACCTTGTGTTTTTGTTATGGTATCTACATAGCAGGATAGCTATCAAAAAGACTTTGTTTTGATAAATCAGACTTTTTTGTTTTTCTTGAAATAAGAAAAAATATTTTCAATTTTTTTTCATTTTGAAAAATCAGTCCCACCTGGCTATTGTTACTCATTATACAGTATTATATATACTATGCTTCATTTTAAAGAATGTGTCATAAAAAAAAACTCGGAATATGAATTAATTATGTTGTGAATGAATATTTTAGTCGACTTTAATGTCGAACACTCACTCCCATCGTCAAGTCAGTATTGGCTGAAATTCTCCAATACTTTTCATATTAGGGGGGTAACTTTTGTTTATAATGCTTCTAAATGGGATTTTATGGTCAATTGGTGACATTTTATTACTGTCTGGGTCACAAAAGACGCCATAACACTGAAAAAGGAAAACAAATGCATTAACTGTTTACGCACATTTTTTTGGCACTTGACCATCCACCCACCCCCACCTGTGTTAACGCAATTTTTTTCGCCCCGGGATTCCTAAAACTTATTTCTAACCATTGGGTTGATTACCTTCGACTGTATTAACTGCTTGTTTTACCCCGTTGTTGTCTATTTCAGATGCACAAGACGAAAACAAAAGTACAGGCCTGTTGGCATTGACTGAACATTATATGAAACGTTCTGCAAATTCTCACAACTATATATTTCAAAAGCCCATATCCTCGAATACTCGAACTCTAACTGCCAATTTTAAGTAACTCCAACCAGGTCATCAAATGAATGCCATTCTGAATATTTATTCCAATCTCGACATTCATGGTGGAGCAGAGCGAGGCTACGAGGTATTTGTAAGCTTTAATCTTACCAAATAGCAAGACAACCGACAACCTCATATAAATACGGTGCGTCGTGTGTCCTACGTGAGCGTGTTGAACATTAAGACACCACTCGAAGACAATTCCCATCATTATAAGGAACGCGAAAAGGAATATTGCAGCTCTCAAACAAGACATTTGGGTCTGTAGTTGAGAACAAGGTGATGTCTTGCATGATCTAGTCAGTATCAATGGGTAACCATATATTACATGCATATGGTGGCATGCAATCTGGTCAACTCGCCGTCCTCCCCAACCATTACAGACAACATATAGCTGTTTCTGGGATACGCATTCACCACATAGCAAATAATCGCTACCAATCACCCACTTTTGTTGCTTGATCATCCAATTAAACGTTAACTTTTGTGTCTCTAATTTCGCTTATTTCTGATAGTTTGAAAGTGATTTATCTATTTTTTATCGCTCCTTGACAGAAACAATGCGCTATCTGCAATGCACCACCTGTAATGCTTGAGCACTGTAGATGTCGCCTTGCTGCACTCAAGGTGCAATACATTGTTATACATCACCAGAAGTGTCCACAAAGAAGACTTTAAGTGTCTCGATGTGTCCGGTGTGTTGGAGTGAGAGGGATGTGAAAGGTACACATTAAAAATAAATTGCAATCACATCAAAACACTATTTTCGTGATTCTCTGGTATTTTGATGTGCAAAAGAGGGTGGCTGGGCCTATTTCGTCTTTTGCATACAACCATCTTTTAACCCGAATGCTTAATTAGCAGCGCGTGAATTATTGCTGGTTCGTTTAAGTGACAAATCGGTTTTCGGGGTTCATCATACCAACGCACATTCTTATACCTTTGGCCCGAACGAGAAAAATTATTAAAGATATGTACACTTTTAAACAAAATCGAAAATTCAAGCTATCACTTTGACAGTTAGGCTATTCTTTGGACAACAGAATTTGAAGTTTCGGCCACAGAGTTGGAGTCTGATGCATAGGGGTAAATTACCAGAAGAATTATGGGAAACTGTGCCTTCGAAAAATCGACTTTTTTTAAAATGTCATATTTACACGGAGTTGTAACAAGGCATGTAACTGAAAAATTTATCCGAAACATAAATTTGCTTTCTCACATTTTAGAAAGGGGGATGATATCCTCCTGGCATAGGTAAGTGGGGGGTAGTGGCAAAATTCTTCTTCTGAGGCTCTTGGGTGGCTTAAATTGGCTGGTTTGGATATTTTTTTTTCATGCGGTTTTCCTGATTATAGCCTTACACATTATAAGAAATTATTTCACCCACATTCAGACTGTTTATGTCTACTTTGTCAGATATTGTTTTATGGGTTAGTGGATTTTGAAAATGTAATGAATGCTATGGGTCAGATGACTGAGTTGAAGAATATTCACATTTGAATAGACTAATTGGCATGCTGTTTTTGATTCTGGCTGGAAAGATGTGGAGCGGAACCTAAGACAAAATACTCCGAATGTGGAATTCGACGACCAGCAAGCAATTAAATTCTTTGCAATTACAGATATTCCACAGGAATTCTTGTATATTGATACATACAGATTATCATGATTATGTGCATATCCTGTGATTTGTATCAGATTCTCGGTGGTGTCCAGAGTGGGATCTCAACGAGTCGGCTTTGACGGCGAGTTGTGATCCCATTTTTGGACACCACCGAGAATCTGATGCAAATCACATGACATGCACATTATCATGATAATCCATTTATCTAACAATTCTGTCACATAAACAGATTAAATCTTAAATTATTAATACAGTTTTGTGACATAATGTTGGGCGAGGAAAAGTTAAAAAAAACATATTTTATTGAACTATATTGTTGTGCACTTTAACAAACAATGAGTAACGCGGCCACCGTAATTTTCAAAGCTGTGTTGTCAAATTATTCACTATCAGTGTCACTTCCTATGATCGTCCGCTTGAATTTACGAGTGTGCGACGTGGGCACATCATAAGGTACCGGGTAGGAGTAATGTGGGGGGGGGGGGGGGGGGGGGGTCATTGGCAATTAATGGTCCTGTCGCTAACTATAAGGAATTATGTTTTGTTTTTTTGAGCGATCAGCTGCGTCGATCACTGAAACGTGCATAGAATGTATTCATGCGCCTGCTATGATAGCCCGTCGCGCTACCGGAAACGAGTCGTCCATATGATACGGAATCAGAATGAGTCGTCTATATGATACGGAATCGGAACACATTATGTGATACGTACCGTTTCTCGTGATTTTCAGGCCAAAATCTATATGATTGTTGGATAAATGTCCATACTCTCTAACTTTAACCCTTTAAGAAATGAACACGAAATCAAAGTTTGTTATTTTAATTATTCTTTTCCAACATTTTCACAGTGGGCTCCTTCCAGTGAATTAGCAGATGGTATGGTTTTGTGTAAATCTTTGAGGAAATATTTTTTTCCAACGTCTCAATTCTAATATTACGGCGGCGGGTAGGATCAATTCGTTGGTGAAAGGTTAAATTCAGAGTGTAATAATGCAGCATATCTGTAGAAATCACCAACTGACACGTATCCCTGCGCCCCAACTCTTCTAGATCCGCCACCTCTGATCAAAATCGATTTATTGTTCCAGCCACTGAAGTTATTTTGCGGTCAGTGGACACTGAATTTCCAGTGCCTGAAAACTCAATGTGAAGAATTTATTTATTTACACGTGGATTCAACACACTGTCACCTCGTGTCGGAGAGTTTTACGGGTGGAGCAAGCCGGAGTACCCTGAGAGAACCACCGAGCAAAGGCGAGCAACTGTTAGACTCCTTAACGTACTAACTCCACACAAGCTGGGTTAGCAGTGGTTGAAAACAAGTGCACCATTGACGTGCAGTACGTTTTAGTACATAGCGCCACCGCGCCCCCGCGTTATCGAGCGAGAAAAGGACCATACTTTCAGTCACAATACTATACTTTGACCCTTTAACTAACACGAAAGGAAGTCGACAGACCCCTCATTGGAGCTCGTTCCAATGAGGGGGTCATAAGCAATGTTTTTGAGGCAAAACATTAAAAAAAAATTATGAAAGTTGAATTTTGTGAATAGCGCTGGCCGGGTTGGGCCGATTCGTTTGGTAAAGGGTTAATATTTAAATATTTGTAAGGTAAATAAGACATAAACAAATTAATAAATTATATAACAAGTTTTGAGTACAAAGTATAAATGTTCACATAAACAACACAACAACGTCGCAAAATTTGTTTCAACAATACTAGATTCTCTGCTAGACGACAAGAACCCGTATTTATATCTTCAAACCACAATAACACGTGAATCGCAATTTTAAACGCAAAATCGCGAATTTTATTTCGTGTCTTAAGCTCTGTTCTGTTGCTCAGTGACATAAATATTTACGCGTAAGATTTACTCGCTTTTAAAATATGTTTCTATTCATCATTTCACGTGTTTGTGCAATACAAAGTCGAATTTTCTAATTACCCCCCCCCCCCCCCCCCCCACATTGAAACCCGCAAATCCATACCCAGGGGATATGTCTTAAAATAGCTCAAGGCAGACCGTGACATTTCATAGACGTCGTTAGTGAAGAACAAAAAAAAAAGACACGGTGTATTTTACGATGTGAATGAGCTATCTCGACCTGATACTAAAAATGTATAAATTTACTCCATATTAAGTAAAACAAAATGTGACGTCAGTTCTCGGACACTATTTCATTTTACCAAACACAAAGAGAGGACGATGATAGCAAAATGAAAAAAAAAACAATTAAAATTAAATAAATGAATAAATAAATAAATAGAATATTGAATAACCAACAAATTATTTCTTCGCCTCAAAAACATAGTTTATGACCTCTGACCTCTCACTGGAACGAGCTTAACTGCCTCGTTCCAATGATGGGTCATATGCCATGTTTTTGAGTCGAAGAAATAATTTGTTTGGTTATTCAATATTTTATTTATTTATTTATTTATTTATTTATTTATTTAAAATAAACAAAAAATAACAACACAATTTGAGTGGTGAGTTGTTCGAATATCACTTTCCGGTTACGGTCGCTTCGTTAGGCATAATGTTAACCAGTAAAAACCCTTTACCCAACTAATCGGCCGCATACGCCCGCATAATTTTCAAATTTAGCCGCTGAAAAAAAAAAATCAAAAAGCTTCAACAAAACCATATCATGTGACCCCCTCATTGGAACGAGCCCATCGAGCTCGTTCCAGTGAGGGGTCACATAATATGGTTTTGTTGAAATATTTTGGAAAAACGATAATTAAAAAAATAAATTTTGATATCCTGTGCATTGGGTAAACGGTTAAAAGTAGGATGTTCAGAAATAGAAATGTAATACAAAAAAAAAAAATACCCAAAACAATAAATTCTAAAAGTAGAAAAACTCACCTACTAGCTGTAAGAATCCATGGAATAAAAATAAAAAGTAGATAACACAACTTTCTAAGTTCATCTTCCCTCTGTCAACATTGCTGCCTCGTTGACTCTCTCCTGGAATGAAATGAAACGTCCATGAAAAACCTTGATCACAACCTGTTGTTCTCAGATAAGAAGAATTACTATTGATTTTCCAATGGCTCCGGGGAAATGTCACAACGTTATCCACCGCCGTACGAAAACATTAACTGAGTATATTAGAATTTAGCATCACTGCAGTCGTCTTGCTGCAACTGCATGCTTTCTCTCTTGGAAATAATTTGCGGCTAGAGTCACGAGCGTCTGTCGCTTCGCAGAGGCAAGTACCGATGAGCGCGTGCGCGGGGCTGTGCGTGAATGTAAATATGGGCAAAACTCAAAATTCATATCTCGGAACTCAGGTATGGACATGTATTTGTGTGTTTTTGTTCAGGTGAAGAGAGCAGAAAAAGATCTAAAAAGGGTGTCTCTTTATCAGGGTATGCAACTGGCTTCTTAATAGGTACAGATGACCAGACCACTTCACTTACAATCAGAAAACAATGGAAGAGACCAATTGGGCTACCTTGTGGTTGCATACAGATTACTTGTGTGTATGTGTGTGTATGAGGGAGGGGATTGGGGTGGGGTTGGTACCGTCATGTTTTTTATTTTATTTATACATGAGTATAAGCCTCGTTGGAGTGTGAGAAACCGATGGAAGTCATGTAAGTACGAAGCGACGAAACAGCGGCTTCAACACGTGCATTCAGATGATAACAAGGCAACTCAGTGATAAGCTATGTTTTTGACGCAAAAATTAAAAAAATAGTTTTCAAGAATTTTGTTTGCAAGTGTCATCTACCGTTCGTGTTGGGTAAAGGGTTAAAAAGCGATCGGTGACGGGGAGACGTCGGGAAGTGGAAAACCTTCCAGAAAATTGTTGTTGTCGAACATTATTTATTGATAACAACTTCCGCCCCGCTAAGATAGCGTCGGAGGGGACACATTTCTGTGTGAGACCATTGAGCACTCCAGCAATCCAGTTGTATGGAGATCAGTGCTTACTCCAGATATTTCCGTTCACTTATAACTACAAGACAATGTCCCCCGGTTTCTTCTAAAATAAATATAGACAGAACGCGACGTGTGTTTGAATCGGTGGGTGTTTTACATTACGAGTTGGAATGGCGCAGTCATATTTCGCGAGAGCCGTAGGCATCCCGGTGCATTAAAATTCATTTAAATAAACAAATTTTAATTCCGATGTTCAAACCCAAAGGTGAAAAATCCGTTATTTTTGTTTGAAGCGGTACTGATCAAATGGATCGATAAAAAATCAAAAGAACCTTTACAATTCGTTCGTTATCTTTTCTATTGGGCGTATTTGTTGAAATTCGTATCGCTGTTTCTCTTCGGCTGGTGTCTATTCACGCCTCACCATTTGGTGGCTGTTACTGATAGTAAAAATATAAGTACAAATTTGGGCGGATTTGCAAAACAGCTAGGAGAAACACAGATGATCGATAATTGTATAACGAAATTTGGAAACCTTTTGAAACGGTGCTGGGAAAAAAGTCCAGGCTTGTACATCACCAGTTAAATACAGAAACATTTATGTCATAGAGGCGATTCCGTTAAATACAAGGGTTTAAAGTTTAATGGATGTGTTATAATATGTTTTATGTTCTCGGGAAGTCTGACAGTTGCTCGCCGTTGCTCGGTGGTTCTCTGTGGGTACTCCGACTTCCTCCACCCGTACAACTGTCCGATACGAGGTGACCCTGGCTGTTGAATGTGTCGTTAAACCCCAATAAATAAATAGATAAATAAATGATGTGCACATTGTGGTTGTACAAAATCTTTGATCGCGACAATAGATGTTTTCGGACCGTATAGTTACGAGTCGTGTTTGCGATAAAGCAATCTGTATAAACACAACGAGTACATAACACTTTTATCGTTCATTCCACCCTTTATCCAACGCAGACGATATCAACATTTATTATTTTAAATATAATTTTTTCAAATTTTTAAAAAAAATTCAACAAAACCATATCATGTGATCCCTCGTTGAAACGAGCTCGTTCCAACGAGGGGTAACATGATATGGTTTTGTTGAAATGTTTGGAAAAATAATAGTTTGTCAGCTACTGAATTTGCATATTACGCGGGGGGATGCGGCCGATTCGTTGGGTGAAGGGTTAACAAAATCCATATCCATGATGTCTTGAAAATAGCCGTTAATGAAGAAAAATACTATACTCAACTTATCAAAATAATGGAATTCCGTTTTCATTTCTTCCAACCCACCGGTGTGCGAAAAAATTCCTTCATCATGAATAAAATTGTATAGGATTAAAGACTAATCAAGCTCATTCCAAGTATCCAAGTATTCTTTTCCCATCGGGCCGGAATACTTCGAAACAAATTCAAATCAACTCATCAGTCTCCTTGGTGGTTGGGGTGGTTTGTGAGAATAACTAGAGAAATGGAGAATTATGTCAAAGAGAAGGCTTCTAATAACTATCAGGTTTAAGAAAATTGACCAACATTAGGTGCCCTTTTATCATTGCGATCTTTTACCTCGAACGTTTGAAAATGGTTCGCCTTATAATACTACCTCGTGCTCTAATATTTATTTTTTGGTGTTTTAAGGTCACATATTTCTTCACAATGGCTAATCCTGACCGCGACAGTTTTATGGGTGGTGGAAGCCGGAGTACTCAGAGAGAACCACCGAGCAACGGCGAGCAACTGTCAGCTCCCCAACATACTGACTCCACACAAGCAGGGTTAGCATTGGTTGAAGACAGGTGCACCATCGACGTGCAGTACGCCTTAATACACAACGCCACCGTGCCCCCACGTGGACAATGGGGGTGAAGTGTCTTGCCCAAGGACACAACGCGGTTGCTACAGGTGGGATTCGAACCGAGGACCTCTCGGCTCGCAGCCTGCACCTCTACCAACTGAGCCACCGCGCCCCCTTGTGCTCTAATATGGAGTGACCATTTGCAACACGGAAGTGTTCAAGCACTTATTCGTCCCTCCGTGCATTTCAGGGTGGAACACACTACCTCCAGAAGTACAGAAATTGAATGCTCTAATCGAATTTACACTATACTTTAACCCTTTCACTACCACGTCCAATATAGTCATTTGTCATATGACTCGTCCGTTTTGTTCACTTTAAAACATTTGGTAGTTTGTGTTCATATTAATCAGTGATAAATAAAGCCTTCCGTCAGTTTCATTGGTCAATTTCAAAACTAGACAATTTGATTGGCTGAACAAAATACAACTGGGCCACATTTTCATAATTTGCATAATTAGAGTTAGGAACTTTCATTGGTCAATTTCAAAACTGGACAATTTGATTGGCTAAACAAAATACAACTGGTTCACATTTGCATAATTTCAGTAGGGAGAATTTACGTTATCTGTCCTATTTAGGGTGGGTTATATTGTATTAATCTTTTACCTACAAGAAAAAGGCCATTCATTTTCGTTCCAATGAGGGGTCACAACCTATGTTTTGGAAGCAAAAAATGAAAATATTTAGTTGTACGAGGATGTTTTTTCCAAGTGCCGTCTGCAACTCAAGTTAGGTGATGGGTTAAAAAGTCACACTAAGTGGCTAATTTGTGCGTGTGTGTCATATGATAAATAGAATATGAAATGAGTGTTTTCTCATATAATATTTATGAAACTCGTCTGAATTTTCCGTCTGGGCGAGCCAGAGGCTCGCCCAAACGGAAAATTCTTAGACTCGTTTCATAAATATTATACGAGAAAAACAGTCATTCCATATCCTCTATATATGGAGGACCTCTGTGTTCGCCTGTATGCGAAGAAGTTTAATAACATTTATGACATGCATGAAACTCTATAAGCTGATTAATTATTGGAAAGTGCTCTTCCGTTCCATGAACATGAAATGTCATAATTCCATAAAGAATGAGACCTGCTCTGCCCGTGCACTGCCTGTGCAATGAATGTGTGGGGTAGACCAATCAATATTTTTAACGTGCAGCTCGTTGAAAATGTTAATTAGTATTCCCCCCGATGATGAGTATGGACTCTTCAAATTGATGTCTTTGAACTGACTTTGAAGATTCCGTCAAGTTTTCAAAGTGTTAATCAATTTAGAATTGTCGCATTTTTCCTTCCTTCTTCAAAACGATAAAGAAAATACAAAGTATAAATGGACCAGCATTTATTGTTGACGAACGAGACATTGCGCAAATGCCATTTCTTGAAAGATATTGCCTTTTTTTGGTTTTCCCCCAAATATGCACGAAATTGGTGGGAGATAAAGAGAGTAACTACTTTAAGGCGTTTTGAGCAGAGCTGATCAATCAATAATTTATTATTAAGTTATTTATTTTCAATTGGAATTCGCTTTCTGTAGTGCGGTGAGGCCAGGGTCCTCTGCTGTGTAGGCTATACAAATCTGCGTGGTTTCTCTCTGCACATGGAGAGTGCTTAACTATTAAACAACATCGTTGTATTTCCCCAAGTAGTCACAGTACTGAGGAAAAAAGAGCAAACCCATTGATTTCACTATAAACATTTCTAGTGTTTTGTGAAATTTTTCTTGGAATTCTGTGAATATATCTGGGTGGGCAAATCCGGTGGAGGCCTGACTTTCTCTATTTGGGTGGGGGTCGACACCGGAGTACCCCACGAGAAATACAGAGCAGCTGCAAGCAACTCTCGGACTCTGCAACTTAATAACTCGGCACAAGCAGAACTAGCAGCGGTTGAAAGCAAGTGTAAGACGCCGCGCAGTATTCCTTAGAACATAGAGCCACCGTGCCTCCCCCACCTCCGTGTGGTTAAGTATCTTGCCCAAGGACACAGCGCAGATGATACGGGTTACGATCGAATCGTCTGTCTAAACATCCAAATGGTCTAATCACCGAGGCACCACGTACCCCATCCCTCACAAATACAACGACAATTCTTCCGTCTACTGTAGACAATATTTAGCAAACGCCATTTAGGACCACGCGACAGAAAGGCTCCATTTTGTCTTAAAAAGAGCTGTTCAAAAAGTAAATTTTCAACAGTTTCAGCATTTTTATCGTAGCTGAAGTTGGCATTTTGTGTCTTACCACGGCACATCGAGAGCAAACTTCTTTTTTGTTTCTTTAGTGTTCCAAAAGACAGAGAGTGTTATAAAGCTTGAATCTCTTTAATGATTGTATTTCTGGGCATATGGTGGGAACTGCCCGGTTCCCGATGGAAGCCCCACACTTGTGGAATAATTTTCCCATTCTCTCAAAGAATATCATTCATTCAGAAATCAAACCATTGAATTCTCGTGTGCTCTAAAGTTTCAACTAATATTCATCACAGTTTCTAACAAATAGTGTTCTCTGTCGAAGAAGTAATTCGCATAAAATCAATCAGAATGCACGGAACATTTTAGATTCAAAATAACACCTCATTGTAATGGGTCTGTCACAAATGTACTATGCACTGTTACGTCATATAGACGGGGAATCGTGTTACTTGGGGCTTAAAGCCATTCACTTCTATCATTTCGTTCAGCTTTCATTGAGCTCAGCTGCGGAATTACGTTATGTGTGGCTGGATCTTGTCATGTTCTATCTAATTTGTTCGAATGCAAACCTGTTGTACTGAAAACTGCACAGTGTGTGATGGTTCCAGTTTTGAAGCATTTCCTATTGCTACACATTAAAAAAATATCGCACCTTCTCTTTTGACAGCTCAGTAATTACTCCAGTTACCATCCCCTCAAGGTCCGCAATTTCCTTTGTTCTCAGTTTCACAATCGAATCCAATCGACAATAATTTTTTGTTTTAAAATAAGTACAGAGATAAGCCAAAGGGTTTCAGTAATCCCCCCTCCCCGAATTATATCAGTAAAGAAAGTTAGGATCAAAGTGATTAAGGATGTCTGTGGCGTAGTGGATAAAACATCCGTGCAATTCGTCCACTGAGTTCCAATGTGCCTACTGGCACACAGAACACATTGGAACTCAGGGGACGAATTATGAATGAAACCTCGCAGAGTCGACAAACTCTGGGATAATGTCAATGTTTCTATCATCAAAATAAACATGTGAAGTAAAACCTGTGCAAAGTAATTAATATTTATTTGTTAGTGTTTTATGTACGGTCACATTTCATTATCCATGAATATATCATGTCCGCAACACAGGTATGAAGTCAAGTATAGCCAATCGTTTGTGCCTGTGCTGTCCACTTTAGAGGACATCCACCCAAGCGTCGGTTACCGCGTCTTATTGTTACTAGAAAAGCAGAACTCGTCACAACAGTGCTCCTTTTTCACGTGGGGGTGCAATTTCTTTGATATTCCTGAATTTTCTAAGTCGAGGTTTAAGGTCAGTCTACCACTTAACATACGAAAGCAAAACCACCGTTTAAAACACTGATTACTCGCACAGAGGACGACTTTGGGATGCAACAGCTTTAACGCGACGAGAGACTATGGCATTATGGGAGTTACATATTGCTATTTGTCATTATTATATCCCATACAGTGAAGCTCTCAAGCCACCAGTCCAATTTTGTAAGTAATTCGACGCTGTTACGGCCTCGAACCAGCCTGACCTCCAAATATGTTGTAGCGAACGTTTAGCTTCGCTCGTCCGGAATATTTCAGTTGGTTGGAAATGGGAACCGGAGGTTCGCTTTTCCGACCAACTGATACATTCTGGACAACTCAAACCGTGAAACCGAAATATTTCAAAAAGATTCATTTTATTCAAAGCTAGAAATGTTGCTCAATCTATATTTTATTTCATCGACATTTTCATGACATTACAATCAGAAATGAAGACACACCACAGTCGTAACTCTATGATTACGCCGCGTATTTCCACAATTTATGTTAATATCTTGATGTTTTCATGGAGAATGAAATACTTATTTACTGGACTACTATGACTGGGGCAGGAAATAATACCTACATATCTTTGTAAGTGAAGGCACATCACATTAACGGGTGCTTGTTTACCCACTCGCTGAGTTTGAGCGCAGACGGCCGTTGATGTAATGGGATGTGCCTTTACTTACACAGATTTACAAATATTGTTTCATACTCCAGTTATAAATATTCCAATCAATTAGTATTTAATCCACCAAGACATTGACACAATTAGCAGAACTAAGCGGGGTAATAACAATACCATAGATGCTGAGAATCTCCATTTCTAATAACAATGTCATAAAACATCGGGGAAATCACGATTGAGTAACATTTCTTGCGTTGATTCACAGAAAATGAATTTTTGTGGTATTTTTTAATAATCGTATGTTCACGTTTCCGACCATCTGAAATGTTCCAGAAGAGTGATTCTAATGTAAAGAAACCCGGTGGACAGTTTAAGGGCTAGGCTGGTTCCAAGACATAAAAGCGTCCAATTCCTAACAGGATTAGTCTGGTTACTTGAGAGCTTGACAGTGTATTCCCACCGATTAACCATATCACTCATTCTACAATGTCTCTATCCCGTGGTACAATAGCGTACGTCATAAACATATTCATTTCGTTGACGTCAAAATGTATTCTTTTAAAAGCAAACACCGATTGCGGGGCGTCGAAAAACTGAACACTGTCGAGAAATCTTGTTGAGCACTGTCCATTGAAAGGAGAAAATCCTCCCCCAGACCCTCCTATACATCCAATGGCGGACGGTGGGACAGTTTTTTTCTGTTCTCGCACAATGTGCGCTCCAGCGACCTCGTTGTATGGGGATCCGTGACTTTCACTAATAGGACATGTATGGAACGTAATCCGACGTTAACGGCCTCCCGATTATTTTTATGAATTGAGTGCAACAATGCAAGACGAGTAAAACAGGTTGAATAGGGTTGACACTGGCTGGGTAGTTAGGAATATACCTCACAGGTTTAACATATTCCAAGCGCATTATAGAGGTTTCACCTGCTATTAGAGCGTAGATCAGAAACATGGAAATTCGGATATCAACTCACTGCTACTCTTTTAAAACTGTCCATTCACCATTTGACAAACCAAACATTATCCAACACTGTATCCCGATATCATGTCGCAGCATGTTATGTTAACGGCAATCATTACATTTAAAGTTTTTATATTTGGGTCTCAAGACATGTATTATTTCATATTCCATACACTTTGGAGAAAAAGTCTCTTCACTGTCTTGTTGAAGTTAGACATTCGGGAATTTGGCTATGGAAAACCATTTCTTAACGAGCCCCGAAGGGGCTCGTTAAGAAATGGTTTTCCATAGCCAAATTCCCGAATGTCTAACTCAACAAGAGACGTTCATCTCCTTTGTAATTCCTGTCATTGTTAGAAGTGATAAAATTCTCCAAACCCGTTTTATTTGAAGAAAAACAATAAAAAAACTGTCATTTTCGATCTCGGTCTATTTGCCATGATAAAATTTACAAGGTGTACTTCGAAGCACGGACGCTGACAAGCTTTGTCATAGAAAACAACTTCGGAGTGTGTTCGATCTGTGAAAGGAGCAGTTTAGCGTTGTTGCTCGCGCATGGCGTGGATACAGACATGTTCAAATTCACCCGTTTCCAACAATTAGAGCACGCCAAGAGTGAATTTACCTAAGATTAGCGCACCGAGCCGACCGCCTCTCAGCCAATTAAATTACGCGTTCAGAAAGAACAATGAGGTCATATTTAACTGGTGAATTACAATTAGAGTTTGTATATTTGGGTCTCGCGACCTGTAATATTTCATATTCCATACACGTTTGAATAGAATACGACCAGTAAGTAAGGGTCGAGCGCGACGAATCGTTGTGTAAAATTATGATACAACGTAAAACTTGTTGTAATCAATCGTTTTCTCCGTTTTATAGCAAGGCATGACCTGGTGATATTCCGTTTTGTCAAAATGGCAAGATGATATCATTTGAAACATATCATATACCTCACCGCCTTGCAAAGGGATTAATAAATTGTTTGATTTGATCGAACGAGCTGACCTAAGAAGTCCACACGGAAGCCGATTGTGTGCGCAAGTCGATTACAACCGCAAAACACGAGCGCACTGTGTGTGAAAAAAAACCCGCTTTTGTCAGCACGTCGACCTCGGGTTGTTTCCGCAAGCTGATTATGACCGCAAGACACATTTTGATTGATATAACCGGATTGCGTTTTGTGGACGTAATCGGCTTGCGGACTCACTCAACCTTACGGGCCTATTCATTTGAAACACTCGACAGTAATAAACCCCTGTTTATCCAAGCTTAAATAACAGATTTAAATTGAGAATCTCTGCAAAAACAGAACAATAGAAAATACAAGTCGGCTCTTTTTCTGTCTTATATTACCCCCAGTGGTATTTCCGAATCTTATATTCTTCATTGGAGCAATTCAACTAATTATACAGCAAAATTTTTATGTTCATCGATGCTTTCAATTACTCGTGAAATGAAATCCCCAAATTGGCTGAACATTATGGGCTTGGCATTTACCATGATCGCAGTATCTAATCTGGGAATTAATTCATGTGCTTGAATTTCAGGCACAAGTGGTATTACATGACCTAACATACATTTCGCCTGCGTGTTGGTAGGACTGGAAGATATGCTCGAAAGGAATATTCTCTAATGAGAAAATGTCATAAGAAAAAAAAACAATGTTACGCAGTTTAAACTACCGCTGTGCCAACATTTATCTGCAGTGGCACGGAACCTAGTTTCAACACGCCCACTTACCCTTGATCATTCAAAAATGGGCCTTTTGATAAAAGAAAAATAATAACCAAAATATCTTCGCATTAGGGTCCGATTAAAAAGATCATCGATTATAAAAAGACCTCGCATAAGTCTATATACTTTATCAACTATTGCAACACTGGGTTTATTTATGAAAGCGTTTGATACACTGTATATACTAATGGCTGCAGCCATTGGGACAGTGCACCTTTCATTTTGGGATTGTTCTGGAATTAGCGCACATATATTTAAAGAGAACAAAAGGGCTGCATGGTTGGAATTATTACTGAGCCTCCTTAACTATTAGTTATTTCTGAAACTATTTGCGCATCGACCACCAAGTATTTTACGCAAAAATGTATGTAAAGTGGGTTAACCCTTCAACCAACGCAGTCGATATCAAAATTTTATATTTTAATGATTAATTTTTCGAATTTTTCAAAAATTTAAACAAAACCATATCTAGTGACTCCTTATTGGAAGGAGCTAGACGCCTTCGTTCCAATAAGGGGTCACATGATATGGTTTTGTTGAAACTTCTTGAAAAATATTTTTCCTACTGCTGACTTTGTATATTACGCGGGCGGCTGCGGTCGATTCGTTAGACAAGGGGCTAAAAGTTCAACCCGGAGGAAAAAGGTATCGGATAAATTTAGAGAAGTTACCAGTTAAAACTCCATTTTAAATCTTAATTTAAAAAAAATGCTCTAGATGGTGAGAGAAGTGGTATGCTTTCAGACACCAGTGATCGATCCGATGCCTTCTTATATAGCCCCACCCACATTTACTTCCGATGTCTCTGTTGATCTGGTCGGACCAAAATCCAACATGTTTTTTCAAAGTATCTTCTGCTGAAATAGTACATTAGTAGCAGAAATTTGTCGCACAACTGAAAGGTCTCGGAAGCCGTCCCAACAGAAACTCCCATATTAACACCTCATCGACAAAAGCGATTCCAAACTGGAGAAACAGAATTTACGGCAACCAGTAAATTCGAATCTGTGTGAAAATGGTGAAAGTATTAGACCTAAAGTATATAGAAAAGGATTTATTTTCAGGACTAAAATATCTTTAAAGAGTTCAGAAATAGGTTTCTGTAAACAGCATTTAGAGATTTACGTACAGTTTCAGATACACTTTTTCAAGAAACTGGAAATAACTACTCCGCATAGCATTAAATGTGTTCTATAAAGGAATCAGCAATGGATATTTGTGACTATTTTTCGTGTAAAAATGCATGTATGAACTTCCGGAATGCATTAGGGGTAAAAAATGTATGGACTTGGCGACTGTATTGGGCGATAAAAAATTGTGATTTCCAGCACTTCTGAAAAATGCACTCATTAACACCTGTGTCGCCTCAGTGACCCATATTGTGGATCTCCATTTGATGTTGATTCCAGGTCCATATGTCATACCATGCTTGAGAAATGAGCGTCACCCACTTTCAAAATTTGGACCTCAGCCACTTTTTTTCGTGTAAAAATGCATGTATGAACTTCGAGAATGCATTTGGGAGTCAAAAAATATGATTTCCAGCAATTCTGAAAAATGCACTCAATGACCCCTGTGTGACCTCAGTGACCGTGACCATATTTTGAATCTCCATCGACTGTGGAATCATTTGGTGTTGGTTCCAAGTCTATACCACGCCTGAGATATGGTCGTGACCCTCTGCCTAAACACTTTTATGGATACCTCTAATGCCCCAGTAATCTGAAAAATATAGGTGGCCAAGAACTTGTGACTGTCTATCAGTATGCAAAATATCAGCGAGATAGGACAGTTCGTTTTCGAGTTATCGTGCAGACAAGGAAGCGCATAGAAAACAGAAAACAGAAGAAGAAGAAGAAGAAGAAGAAGAAGAAGAAGAAGAAGAAAAAAAAAAAAAAGAAAAAAAACTGTACAAAAACTAAAGTCTGTGTGTTTCACACATGCTAATTAACAACTATTTTCAAGATGCGAATCCAACAAAACGCAGGAGAATCTGTGTTATCGAAAGCGATTCCGATTGAAATTCACGTCTTGCCTCCATTGTTTTGACTTTCAAGTTTCAGGTTCGACACGAACGTTCGATTTTACTACGCGTTTGGGATTCCCCCTATTCCATAAATTGTTAATGGTTATTTGGCCAATACAATGCTGGTTGAATATGATTTTTTCAGATGTTGTGATAAGTTTCAAAAACTAATTGTCATACAATAAACAAATTACTACAACAGTCAATTGATCTGTGTTGTGTATTCCGTCACGTTGACGAGATGATATCGGCCAGATCTGGCCGATCTCATCTCGTCAACGCGACGGAATATAACAACAGAGATCAATTGACTGTTGTAGTAATCTGTATGTACATAGCGCCACCGTGCCCCCCCCCCCCCCCCCCACGTGTGGTTAAGTGTCTTGGCAAAGGACATAGCGCAGATGATACGGGTTACGATCGAACCGTCTGTCTAAACGTCCGAATGCTCTAACCATTGAGGCACCACGCACCCCATCCCCGACAAATACAACAATTCTTTCGTCTGCTGTAGACAATATTAAGAAATGCCATTTAGGACCGTGCGATAGAAAGGCTCTATTTTGTCTTGAAAAGCACTATTCAAAGAGTAATTTTTCAACAGTTTCTGCGTTTTAATCGGATCTGAAGTTGGCATGTTGTGCCTTACCACGGCACATCGACAGCAGAATTTCTTTCTTTCTTCAGTCTTCCAAAAGACAGAGAGTGTAATAAAGCTTGAATCTGTTTGATGATTGTGTTTTTTGGCACATAGTGGGAACTGTCCAGTTCCCGATGGGAGCTCCATATTTGCAGAATAATTTCCCCATTCTCTGAAAGAATATCATTCATTCACAAATCAAACCATTTAATTCTTGTGTGCTCTAAAGTTTCAACTAATATTCATCACAGTTGTTAACAAATAGTGTTCTCTGTAGAAGATGTAATTCTCATAAGATCAATTAGAATGCACTGAACATTCTAGATTCAAAATACCCCCCCCCCCCCCCCCTGTAATGAGTCTGTCACAAATATACTATGCACTGTTACGTCAGATATACGGGGAACCTTGCTACTTGGGGCTTAAAGCCATTCACTTCTAACTAGCATTTCGTTCAGCTTTTGTTGAGCTCAGCTGTGGATCTTGTCATGTTCTATCTAATTTGTTCGAATGCAAACTTTTTGTACTGAAAATTTGCACAAACAGTGTGTGATGGTTCCCGTTTGAAGCATTTCCTATTGCTACACTTTCCACTAAAAAGATCGCGCCTTCCCTTTTGACAACTCAGTAATTACCCCAGTAACTGTCCTCTCAGGGTCCACAATTGCCTCTGTTCTCAGCTTCACAATCGGATCCAAACGATAATATTGTTTGTTTTTAAAAATAAGTACAGAGATAAGCCAAGAGGTTTGAGTAATCACCCCTCCCCGAATTATATCGGTAATTATATCGGTAATGGAAGTTAAGATCAAAGTGATAAAGGATGTCTGGGGCTTAGTGGATAAAACATCAGTATAATTATGAATCATACCTCTCAGAGTTGACAAACTCTTGGATAATGTCAATGTTTTTATCATCAAAGTAAACCTGTAAAGTAAAATCTGCGCAAAGTAATTAATATTTATTTGTTAGTGTTTTATGTACGGTCACATTTCATTATCTATGAATATATCATGTTCGCAACACAGGTATGAAGTCAAGTAAATCCAATCGTTTGTGCCTGTGCTGCCCACTTTATAGAGGACATCCACTCATGCGTCGGTTACCGCGTCTTATTTTTACTAGAAAAACATAACTTGTTACCACAGTGCTCCTTTTTCACACGGAGGTGCAAATTCTTTGATATTCCTAAATTTTCTCAGTCGAGGTTGAAGGGCACTCTACCACTTAACCCTTTACCCAACGTAACGGCCAAACTCGACCAGCGCTATTCTCAAAAATCGCCAATTAATTTTCAAAATATTTTCATTTTTTGTCTCAAAAACATAGGTTATGACCCCTCGTTGGAACGAGCTCGTCGAGCTCGTTCCAACGAGGGGTCATAACCTATGTTTTTGAGACAAAAAATGAAAAAAATTAATTATTCAAGAATTTTTTTTGCAAGTGTCGTCTGCTTTTCATGTTAGATAAAGGGTTAACATACGAAAGCAAAAGGACTGTCTAAAACAGTGATCACTCTCACAGAGTACGACTTTAGGATACAACAGCTTTAACGCGACGAGGGACTATGGCATTATGTGAGTTACATATTGCTATTTGTCATTATTATACCTCATTCTAAGATACAGTGAAGCTCTCAAGCCACCAGTCTAATGTTGTAAGTAATTCGACGCTGTTATGGCCTCGGGACCAGCCTAACCTCCAAATAGGTTATCGCGAATGTTTAGCTTCGCTCGTCCGGAATATTTCAGTTGATTGGAAAAGGGAACCGTAGGATCGCTTTTCCGACCAACTGATACATTCTGGACAATTGAAACCGTGAAACCGAAAAATTTCCAAAAGATTCATTTTATTCAAAGCTAGAAATGTGGCACAATCGATATTTTATTTCATCGACATTTTCATGACATTGCAATCAGTAATGAAGACTCACCACAGCCATAACTCTATGATTACGCCGCGTATTTCCACAAGTTATGTTAATATCTTGATGTTTTCATGGAGAATGAAATATTTATTGACTCGACTACTAGAACTGGGGCAGGAAATAATACTTACATATCTTTGTAAGTAAAGGTGCATCACATTTCATCAACGGCTGCTTGTTTACCCACTCGCTGAGTTTGAGCGCAGGCGGCCGTTGAAGGTTGACACTGGCCTGATAGTTAGGAATATACCTCACAGGTTCAACATATACCTAGCGCATTATGGAGGCTTCACCCGCTATTAGAGCGTAGATCTGGAACATAAAAATTCGGATATCAACTCACTAATGCCCATTTAAAACTATCCATTCATCATTTGACAAATCAGACATCATCCAACACTGTATTCCGGTATCATGTCACAACATGTTATGTTAACGGTAATCATTAAATTTAAAGTTTTATATTTGGGTCTCAGAAAATGTATTATTTCATATTCCATACACTTAGGAGAAAAAAGTCTCTACACTCTCTTTTTGAGTTAGGCATTCGGGAATTTGACTATGGAAAATTATTTGTTAACGAGCCCCGAAGCGGCTCGTTAACAAATCGTTTTCCATAGTTAACTTCCCGGATGTGTAATGAAACAAGAGACGTTTATCTCCATTGTAATTCCTGTCATCGTTTGAAATGAAAAAAATTCTCCAAACCCATTTTATTTGAAGAAAAACAATAAAAAAAACTGTCATTTTCGATCTCGGTGTATTTGGCATGATCAAATTTACAAGGTGTACTTCGAAGCACGGACGCAGACAACCGTTGTCATAGAAAACAACTCCGGGGTCTGATCGATCTGTGATAGGAGCTGTTTAGCGTTGTAGCTCGAGCGTAGCGTGTATACATACATGTTTTAATTGGCCCGCTTCCGGCAATTAGAGCACGGTAAGAGTGAATTTACCCGAGATTAGAGCATGGAGCTGGCCGGCTCTCAGCCAATCAAAGTACGCGTTCAGAAAGAACAACGAGGTCAAATTTAACTGGTGAATTACAATTAAAGTTTGTATATTGGGGTCTCGGGACATGTATTATTTCATATTCCATACACTTTTGAATAGAATACTACCAGTAAGTAAGTGTCGAGCGCAACGAACCGTTGTGTAAAATTATGATCAATGATGAAATGTTAAACTTGTAATCAATCGTTTTCTCCGTTTTATAGCAGGACATGACCTACTCATATCCCATTTTGTAAAAAATGGCAAGATGATATCATTTGTAAGATATACACCACGCCGCCTTGTAAAGGCATTAATAAACTGTTTGATTTGATCGAACGAGCTGACCTAAGAGGTCCACACGGAAGCCGATTGTGTGCGCAAGTCGATTACAACTGCAAAACGCGAGCGCACTGTGTGAGGAAAAAATCCGCTTTTGTCAAGAGATCGACATCAGGTTGTTTACTCCAACCGATTGTGTCCGCAAGCTGATTACGATCGCAAAACGCAATCCGATTGATACAATCGGATTGAGTTTTGTGGACGTAATCGGCTTGCGGACTCAATCGACCTTCCGGGCCTATTCGTTCGAAACACTCGATAGTAATAAAGTCCTGTTTATCCAAGCTTAAATAACAGATTTAAATTGAGAATCTCTGCAAAAACAGAACAATAGAAAATACAAGTCGGCTCTTTTTCTGTCTTATATTACAGTGGTATTATATTCTGCATTGGAGCAATTAAACTAATTATTCCGCAAAACGTTTATATTCAACGATGCTTTCAATAATTCGTCAAATGGAATCCCCAATTGGCTGATCATTATAGGCTTGGCATTTACCATGATCGCAGTATCTAATCTGGGAATTAACTCATGTGCTTGATATTCAGGCATAAGTGGTATTACATGACCTAACATACATTTCGCCTGCGTGGTAGTAGAGCTGAAAGGTATACTCGAAAGGAATATTCTCTAATGAGAAAATGTCATAAGAAAAAAAAAACATGTTACGCATTTTTAACTATCGCTGTGCCAACATTTATCTGCAATGGTACGGAACCTCATTTCAACACGCCCACTTGCCCTTGATCTTTCATGGCGGGTGGGGGGGGGGGGGGGGGGATGGGCTTTTTGACTAAAGAAAAACAATAACCAATATATCTCCGCATTAGGGTCCTATTAAAAAGATCATTGATTAAAAAGATCTCGCATATGTCTGTATACTGTACAGGCCATTTAGGGAGCGCGTTGGCGCAGTGGTAGACTGATGGCCTTCTATGCTGGAGGTCCCGAGTTCGATCCCCGTCCGGGTCGACCCGCGTTGTGTCCTTGGGCAAGGCACTTTATCCCGGATGCCTACATGGGGGCACGATTAAAAGGTCAACCTGGAGGAAAAACAGTATCAGATAAAATAAGTTCCCAGTTAAAACTCCATTTTAAATCTCGTATTCAATAAATGCTCTAGATGGTGGGGGAAGTGGTATGCTTTCAGACACCAGTGATCGATCCGATGCCCTTTTTATATGGCCCTACCCACATTTACTCCCGATGTCTATGTCGATCTGGTCGGACCAAAATCACCATTTTTTTAAAAGTATCTTTTGCTGAGATAGCACATTAGTTGCAGAAATTTGGCGCACGGCTGAAAGGTCTCGGAACATGTCCCAACAGAAACTCCCATATCAACACCTCATCGACAAAAGCGATTCCAAACTAGAGAAACAGAATTTATTGCAACCAATAAATTCGAGTCTGTTTGAAAATGGTGAAAGCTTTAGGACTAAATTATATAGAAAAAGAATTTATGGAGACTTATTTTCAGGACTAAAATATCTTTAAAGAATTTAGAAATAGGTTTTTGTAAACAGCATTTAAAGGTATTCATACAGGTTCAGATACAATTTTTCAAGAAACTGGAAATAACTTCTGCACATAGCATTAAATTTGTTATATAAAGAAATCAGCAATGGATATTTTTGACTATTTTTCATTTAAAAATGCATGTATGAACTTCCGGAATGCATAAGGGGATCAAAAATGTGGTTTCCAGCACTTTTGAAAAATGCACTCATTGATCCCTGGGTGACCTCTGTGACCTTGACCCATATTTTGAATCTCCATTGAGTTTCGACTTATTTGATGTTGGCCCCAAGTCGACATGTCATACCATCCTTGAGATATGAGCAGGACCCGCTTTCAAAATGTTTAGTCACACCAACTTTTTCGAATAAAAATGGATATATGATGTTCAGGAATGCATTAGGGGTAAAGAAATGTGATTTCCAGCAATTTTGAAAAACTCACTCAATGACACCTGGGTGACCTTGATTCATATTTTGAACATCCATTCAGTTTCGACTCATTTGCTGTTAGTGAAAGGTTCATACGTCATACCATGCTTGAGATATGAGCGTCACCCACTTTCAAAAGTTTTGGCCACGCCCACCTTTTTTCGTGTGAAAATGCATGGATGAACTTCGGGTATGCATTACGGCGGCAAAAAATGTGATTTGCAGCAGTTCTGAAAAAATGCACTAAATGACCGATGGTGACCTCAGTGACCCTAACCCATATTTTGAATCTCCATCGAATGTCGACTCATTTGGTGTTGGACACAGGTCCAGAGGTCATATAAAATTGATCATGATATTAAAGAAGTTTAAATGTTGTCAGGAACAATAATTGTTGAGATGGTTGTGTATACTGGGTTTTCCTCAGCATGGACGCATGCACATCGAAGCAGAAAAAGACACAATCTTCAAGAGAGGTGATGGACAGTTTTTGCCACTCCTGGGGGTGCTTTGTCCTGTGGGTATTCATTCAATTCCAATCACGTCACGTCTTGACTACGCATACAGGCAGACAAGTCTTGACCAGAGACTACTGCCTGTAAACTTTGAAGTTAACTGACGAGTTGACACAGATGTTTTGGGTTTGACACCCTGTTCTCTTGCATGGAAACTGACAAAGCTGATATAAGGTCTTTGAGGATTAAAATACAATGCAAGTTTTGCATACCTGCTCTCAGTTCTTTGTTCCAACGTACATCCTACCATGTTAGACAAGGCATACTCTCATATGTTGGTTCAAAATATCAATCTAATCTTGGAGTTCCTCGAGACTGAATGTTGAACTGATGACTGCCATTTCAATTTCAACCAAATCATTCCCCTAGGCCATAATTGGCCTGTGCTGTCCATATAAATCGCCATTCATATTTTATAATTGTTACCTCAAAATCATAGCTAATGTTCCCCCCCCCCCCCCAATGGAACAAGCCCACCCACCGAGGCAAATTTGCCTGCATGTTGTATGTTCTTTGTACCAACGTAAACCCTAATATGAGAGACAAGTCATGCTTCCCTATGTGCTGACTTACTTTAATGTGGTGGTGTAAACATTAATCTGTTCTTGGGGATCCCCGAGATATAATGTTATTCTATTTCCAGTTTTAGCCTCAAAAGCATAACTTACACATGTACGACCCATTATTGGAACGTTCTCAATGAGCTCTTTCCAATAAGGGGGCCATTCGCTATTTTTTATGCAAAATTGAAAGCTTCGGTAGTTCAATAATTTTGTGTATTTGGCCATCAACAAAATGAAAAAAAAGGATATATCCTACCGGAGCTGCATTAGCAACTGAAATGCTAAATTATTTTATGGCTAACTGAACTCGTGATTCGGAATGACTCTCTCAAATTTATCGCCCTCTTATTTCACTGAATCAGACAATGAATTTAACATTAAAGGCATGAGAATTTTGAAAATAATCTGAAATAAGGGAATGTTATTAAAACTAAATCAGTTGTTGTGTGTATCCTTTTCTAAAATGCGGAGATAATCCTCAAAGATGATATAAAATATAGATCCTCTCACTGCATGTCCCTCGTGCAGAAACGTAGTAGTTGGTCATGGTGAGGAGGTGTTCGCACAGCTACAAATAAAATGCCACGAAATCCAGTACTGTTCGGGTTTGAGGCTTAACTTGTCTGTCTATTGAAAATATTGGCACGGGTTCGACGGTGACACACCCCGTATTCCTCACTCTCGTGATTTAAACATATGCTACGATAGCCCGAAGAAACCCATAGTCTGAACAAACTCATTTATACCATGATTACCTATTCTACTATATACAAAAAGCCTATGACATAAATGTTAGCTTTACACACCAACTGTGGGGAACACGCCAGCAATGGGATTTCAGTAGAAAAAATTTACACCTACAGTGGAGCTACATCCAAGTTGACCTTTGGTGACCTCACCTTGAATGCACACTTGTCTAAATTTATCACTCGTCCCCTCGTGAAGAATGAAATGAAACCCGCAATTATTTATTACGTTTTTAAATAAGTTTACCTCATAAGGTACCAAACACTAACAAACACACGTTGTCTTATGTTAATAAAGCATCCGCAACTCGAAATAGTATGTTATTATGTTATTAAAATGAAAAAGGTCCGTAATTTGCGGTTTCGTTTTCTATTTCGTTTTGGCGATAAATTTGCCAGCGGAAGTACCGCCCACCGGTGCTCATATAAACAAAAACAGATTCGCACTTGTGGATATTGATTTATTTAAACTCTTATTTATCTGACGATCATGGAATAAATCAAATACAGCCAAAGGAGCTTGGTGTACCAAATGTTCACCACACGTGATGAAGCGATATTAAACGTGTGCCGAAGGGTCGGGGTTAACACCACTTCACCATTCGTGGTGAACATTTGGTACACCAAACTACTGTGGGTATATTCTATATTTAAACCATTAAAAAAAAGAGTTTTTCTCACAAAGTCAACAGTCTCCATTTTTCAGTCACTTAATTTTATTTACAGTGTACGCATCCTTTGGTAATGTATAAACATTGCCCTTTCAAGTGATACTAATAGTTACCTCGTGTCTGTTGACGTACTATGGATTTTTACTTACCTGGGGCCAGCTTCGGCCTCAAAGGATAGGTTAACATGGGGCAGGTAGAAACCCCTACTCGTGAACACACTCGCGGTGGTGATTTTATCTGTTGACATCTCTTTTTCACCGCAACTTCATCATGTGAAAACTGCGCAAATCTCTTCGCAGTCGTTGTTGTCGAAGACATCGTGTCAGCTGAGCAACACTTCCGCGTCTAGAGTGAGGCGATAAACGGGAAATACATCTAAGAATCAAGCGTGGACCTTTCAGTGTCATCTGTTGTATATTTGAAAAGTGTGCTCACTTTGCTAAAATGTTAACTCATTGGACACAGTATGCATAAATGTTTGCGTGCATAAACATTTGACACAGTGGACGAGCAGACGACATAATGAACAATAAAAGATGAGGATCGAAAATAATTTATTCCTACAGCTATATAGACGTAAGGTATTACTGAACCACCCCATAAATGCAGAATGAATTCGCCTATTTGCCGTAGACAATATTGAATGGTACAATGTCACACTCCTGTATCGAAAATGTTAAATAGTAGATTCCTGTGCTTTCAACTACTTGTCATTAAGTCGAAAACCTTGCTTTATGTTCGCTCAGCAGAAGCTGAGAAAATAATGTTCCAATAAGACAAAAATCATCCCCCGATTGGACGAGAACTAGCTTAATTTTTCTATGTTTACGGTTCAGTGGCTTATGCTACCGTCTGGCGTTACCATGCGAAATATTTGAAAAGATGATAACAATGGTAGGAGATTCAAAGTGCATACTGCCTATAAAGTCGTACTTTTAGACCAGTGATTATTCTGTGAATGTGTACTCACAACCCACACATAAGTTCATGATTTGAAATGAGACGGAGTTACCTCGAGCTTTATCTAGGTTTATTTATTAAATTTTGTTATCGTTAAAGTTGCCCTGTTCATTCAAGTTGCCTTGTTCATTTCACGATGTGGGTTTTGGTCTATGGGTAGGCTCTTATTGAAACATACACGTTATTGAGATGAATTGACGGTAACATGGTCTGAGGTTTGCAGCCGCAAACTCAGACCATGTTACCGTCAATTCATCACAATAACGGATAATGTTTTAGTTTAGATGGCGAAATGGTCAGTTCGTGCCGTTGGTCTGTAACCGACTCTATAAAACTAAAACTGTTGCTGTTGTATTTTCCCAAACTGCATTTTGAGTTTGTAAATAGGAATGACTAAAATCAATCACAAAACATTCGTCGGTAAATTGGGATATCTTTTACAACGCCATTGACCCCTTTCTGTGATCTGGAAAAGTTTAATGTTTTGGCCTCTTGTGAGGAGGAAAAGAGGAGTTAACTTTAATTAAAATTAAAATGGCTGGGGTTCCCTGTGAACCTCAAGAGTGACACAAGTTAAAATTCCAAATATTCTCTGAACAACACAACACACTTCATTTCGACATCAAGTATTCAAATTGTGAATGCAGTAGAAGAGAAAATGAGACACAGAATGAACATTAGTGATCACCAAATGAGATTTTGGAACTCTACTACATCAATGATCGTTCGCTTTCGCAAAATACATAAAATTAGTGACACATTTGAGACTGCTGCCAGTCACTATGCACTGAAAACGACACAAAACTATCCCACAGGACCAAATGTTCGATCTCATTTCTATGAAATGAATGCCTGTTTCGACTACATAGATCTGCAAAGCCATTGACGTCAGGAAGGTGTCTACGACCGCAAAACACGAGCCGATTATGCCCGTGAATAAGCCAATTGTGTCCGCATGAGACGTCAGGCCGATTGGGCCCGCGAAACCCAAACCGATTGTGTCTGAAAGCCGATTGCGTCCGCAAACACACAAGCCGATTGCATTTGCATTAGCAGTCGAACAGCGTGGGAACACAATCGGCACACGTTTTGCGGACGTAATGGACTTAGTGGTGTTTGCAAAGACGACCGGTTAGGGTGGGGGTGGGGGAGGGTTGTCAGCCTGATTTGTCTGTTGACGTAAGTCCCGACTGACCATTTTTCAAACTACATCTCGTTACATTTAATACATATATTATATAGAGTTTATCATACCATGTTCTGTACTTTGTTTAGAGTTTATCATACCACGTTCTATAAATGTTTCATCATATTGAATAAATATATCATATAACGTTTATCATACCATATTCTATGCCTTGTCTCATTATATTGAATATACGTAATATGGATTGAATATTTTGTATTATATAGGTACAGAGCCCCAGAGTGTCTGCTTACTGATGGTTATTATACATATAAGATGGATATGTGGAGTGTATTCAATTGTGATCCAATTGGAATATTAGTGAGGTGAGCTTATTGTTAAAAACACGTGTCCTTGGAAATTTATTAGTGAATAGATAAAATATATTTATCCCATAAATGGTCGTTTATTCGAACAATAAAAGTCTTGGATACATTTTTGCTTTATTCACCTAGTAGGGTGATAAATTTTCCCCGTAGGTTCAACACTGAAAGAATTTATTCCTGCAGTAGAGACGGACTTGTTGACCCCTGACCTCTACCGCGTTCGTGTAGCATAACTTATAGTACAATTGTTGTTTTCTTTAAACTTTTTGAAAGTATTTCACAATGCCAGTAGAAAACACCACACAATGTTCATTTAATAAAGCATTTTTCCAAGTTTAGCTCAAGTTTGTTGGGGAATTATATTTAGACAGAAATGTATTACTGCGCATTGTTTATTTTTGCCAAATTTTTCTGGTTGATCGAATTGAACCAATGTGCTCCTCACTTTGGTGGCGATTACAGCACGATTTCACCAAGACCGCCCCGTAAAAGATTTATGGGATAAACAAAATAAACGTATAGTGTTTTCAAGTAAAAACATTATTCTACTCGTAGAATTAAGAATGAAACCGACTCGCCAGAGGCTCGTCGGTTTCATTCTTAATCCTACTCGTAGAATACATTTTTTGCTTGAAACACTATCCTTTTATTCTTTTTATGTATTAGTCGCGACGCAACGTCTTATTTAACCCCTTGAACCCAAAATACGTCAAAATTTAATAAAGGGGGACGGCAGCTAATGCATAGGATAGACTAATCAATATTTTCAACGTGAAGCCTCAGGCTGCACGTTGAAAATATTGATTGGTCTACCTCCAAATAATAAATATGCACTCTTCCAATTGCTGTCATTTAAATGACATGAAAGATTCCACCAGAGTTCAAAGGGTTTTAATTAATATGTACACTGCCGCTATTCCAACTTAACCATGCACCTTGGTGTCCGAACCGGGTTCTACAGACTTCCATTTGTATGACCGACTGTGCACGTGACACAAGTCCAAGTATCAAGAAAGAATCTATATCTCAGACACCATGTTCCGATGGAACAATTATTGAGGGCGTCACACATCCTGAACCCCCTCAACTCCGCTCCTGAGTCGACTTACGGTGCGGACACAGTCGAGATTTCCTGAGCTATAAGAAATGAACATCCAAAGTAATGGATCAATGAATTCCACATCAAATAGAAATTAGCGGAACAAGCGATAATGCGGGCGTTGAAGTTACAGAATTGAAGAACAAACAAAACACACTCTTTATAAGTTTGCTTGCTTTGAATTTCAAATAGGAGGGGGTAGAGGGAGACACAAAACATGCATCAACGTGATTCGTTCTCTACGGTTGGACAATCAATAACCGAAGAAAAGTCCGATGTGTGCACTAGCAACAGCTTATGTTAACATCATGCTGTTACCTGTAACGAGTTAATTATACCATAACACCATCAACCCGTGAGATATATGCTTTTTTAACGTAAGTAAATAGTTCTTTATCTTAACCTATAAATAGGTGAGAATACACGATCGGCTTTACTTGTAAAATAGAACCCAGAACTAACGCCTGCAGTGAAAGTCCCCGATTGGCTAAACTTGACTTTATACCTACGTTGCGGCGATGATATAGCCAATGATGCTGAGAATAACTTTAAACACAAATAGATAAATAGATAAATAAAAATTCACATCTGATTGGTGATACTCTTTAACCTTGGGCAACTCGAGATATTCAAGATGGCGTCCAAGAACACCGCCAAGAAAAACTATTTTCATAAATTCCTTTATGTATGACAAAGAAACGTAACACAGCATCTGTACCATCTCTATACGGTGTAGCGTGTAAACATTTATGGCCAACCCATCAAGGTCGAGGTCACAGGTAGCGGTCAATACATGGACTGAGCATGCACGGCAACTTTTTTTTTGTGTCTGGACCATAATTTTTAATGGGAAGACATATCGCAATTATACTTCCATAACATACGTACCACCAATAGACGATGTGTCGCAGATAAAATTCACAACCGAAATACCAAGGTGAAGGTTATAGATAGAGATCAACACATGGAATGAACATTCCCGATGTTTTTTGAGTCCAGCCCAAGACTTTGAGTTGAAGTAGATATTACGATGAACCTTACTCAACATGTGGACCACAACTAGGCAGCGTGTCGCATACAAAAAAATTCAAGATCGGTCCTCCAAGGTCAAGGTCACAGTATGGGTCAACACATGGAATGAGTATGCACATCAAGGCTTTCGGTTTCCGGGCCATAAATTTTTAGTGGAAGGAGATACCACAATGGATCTTACACAACATATGTGCCACCACTAGATGGAGTGTTGCATACAAAATTCACGATTCGTTCATCAAGGTCAAAGTCACACACAGATGTCAACACATGGAATCAACATGCACATCAATGTTTTGATGTCTGGAACATAACCCTTTAGTGGAAGGAGACATCATGATGAAATTTGCATAACACATGGACTACAAGACAGTGTGTCACTTAAAATATTCAAGACTGACCCATCAAGGCCAAGGTCACAAATGGAGGTAAACAGATAGAATCAATATGTACAACAACCTTTTAGTGTCCACCGCTAACTTTTTAGTGGAAGGCGATATAGCAATGAAACTTATAAAACATATGAACCACCACAGGATGATGAGTTTCTGGTGGCCATCTTGGACGCCACCTTTAATATCTCAAGTTCTACAAGATTTACAGAGTGGCTTTATTCAGATTCGGATTCAGTGCAAAAAGATACCCAAAGAAACGACCAACAAACCCTTTACTTAAAGACATTCCACGGTTACCCCCGAAATGGCAATTTGACTGCCGGACTAAATAGACGTTGATGAAAAATCACGATGGGTGATATATTCAAGAAAACGTCTTGTTAAAGTGCTCATATAATGGCAGGATGTATCACTGAAAGCTATACCACTGATTAGGTCAAATATCGACATCTCAAATATGATAAATATTTACAAGAACTTACCCAATTACTTAAATGAAGACCGATTTCCAGCGTGAAGAAGCTTAGATGTTATTGTACGACGCTCAGCTATGGAAAAAGACCGTCTTAGAATTATGTATATATTGATCTCATTAACGAATGCTATTGATTGTTCACATAGAATACTTTTAATCCCTGTGTCAGCATGTTACCGCTCAATTGTTGGGCACGGCAAGTACGGGATATCGTTAATGTATAGTTTTAAAGTCTCTGGTGTAAAAAACACACCGAGATCAATAAATTGATGTCAGCGTGATACCAAATTAAAACTAACAATTGCAAAGGAATGCATCTTACGCTAGAGCCCCGCAATTATCAAATTTTGGGTCGAATCGAATCTTAAAGCCAACTTGGCAGGTTTGTTATTCAAAAGTGACGGTCAATGGAAGGGAGTGAGAGGGCATATGTCCTAAGCTACTCCTCGCGAGGCGGAATGATTTGTAAAACCAACCACCAAAAAATATCTAGCGATGCACTGGGATAAAGCGACAACTAAGCTTGGCCTCGGCCGACAACCTATGCGTGTTCACTACTGGACACAGCGTGTTATCTGTACCCTCATCCTTTGGTAGAGCACAAACATTTTTATTTTCGAGGAGTCCAATGGTAAAGTTGTGACATTCAACCATTATGAACTATGTTTGCTGTGACGAACAGGGGTCATTGGAAGCCAATTTAAGTGACGAGGGCCAGAAATGTAAAATTAATATCAAAAAGTATACATCGAGGTTATATGCCGCCTCCCCTTTTCCAAATATAATACAAATGTGACTTAAAAAGGAACTATATCTGGTGCATTTCAGGATTTATTGCCGATTGATTTTTCATTTAACAGTTCAAAGCGTATTTCTGATTTTCTGTTGCGTCGTCTGTTCATAGGTTGAATTTGGTAATGACATGCTGTTTAGCCAAATTTGAATTCCAAATATTATCGATATTGGAATATGAGAGGTGAATGGATATCATCTGGAGAAAAACCAAACACAACTGTGGCATCGTTGTCAAGTTATCGGTTAGTAGACGGGTAAGGGAGAGGAGCATTCATTTAATTATCGGGATTTAATGACACTTTCGACAGCCAAGGTGACATGGTGACGGACAGTTTTAATGGTGGAGGAAGTCGGAGTACCCAGAGAGAACCACCGAGCAACGACAAGGAACTGCCAGACTCCCAACGTACTAATTTCACACAAGCAGGGTTAGCATTGATTGAAGACGAATGCACCATCGACGTGCAGTACGCCTTAGTAAACGACACAATCGTGGAATCACGCGGGCAATCGGGATAAAGGGGTGGGTGGGTGGGTAAACAAAACTATAGTATCCCTATTATATCCTTGAACAGATGATGCTTTGGTGATAAATATTGTCTCCGCGTCTCAACGAATGCCGAAATGTAAAGTTATCAGGGATGCATATAGACACATTCGGAATGATATTTTAAGTAGTCTATTTTATGAGGCCCATTATGGAAAGATATTGGTTGTTATTTGTTCATTGTATCAAAAGAGCATTTTCTGCTGTCGCTCGTTCCAGTGGATCGAGGGAATGCTGGGGTTAGGGAAGCTATACCCCCATTGGGAATCATTGTGTTATAAAATCGTCCAGCCGTCGATATAATGGACGCCACATGGGAAGGGAAGATAGGTCACAATCCATCCTGTAGCACTTCAAGTCCTCTAAATTAAATTATTGGGCTGAAGGATTAAATTATTCAAAAACTGCCAAGAGTATGGATTCATCTCTTTCTATAGACATTGTTGTAGGACTCTGCGAATCTCAATTTTTCGCGTCGAATCGAATGTTGAATGGATTCAGGTTGCGAAGTTCGAATTGAATCGAATCTTGCCACTCTGCAAGTTGAATATATTGTACCTTCTTACAGGCGTAAATATTGTCAGTCTCCACTCAGGTGTTGCATTTAACCACAACTCGTCTGTTTGGTCAAGTCAATCAAAAAAGCGGACCATTTAGAACGGAGACGAAGTAGTTATTCGAAGCGGAACTTTCTTGAGCTCTTTCTCTATCATCCGGTCTCCTGTACAGAAGACCGGATGATAGAAAATGAGCTCACGAGGAGACAGAATTCTGGAAACATGTCAAGGATTTAAAACTTTTCGAATCAACGCAACTTGAAACGAACCGAATCGAATCATCGTGACAGTTTCGAATCGAGTAGAATTTCGAAGCTTTGCAGGACCCTACGTTGTTGTTTAAGAATGTTGAGTAAAAAAGTTTTAAAAGTGTTAAAGTAAACCCTACCAGAATGACTAACAGTATTACTGATGTGGGTGACCCAATATTCCCGTTAGGAATTGTTGTTGCATATACCATGTATGCGTTTTTATCGCCAACAAAATTAGCTTTTAATTTAAATATAGAAGACTCTCTCGTTATACACTGACAAGATGTGGGAATTAATTCCGATCACGAACAACAAAGTGCTTCTATCAATATCCATTATACCGATGCTTGTATTGAATGTTATAAACACACGAGTGCATATGATTGCGATAAGATGAGATTTGCTTCTAACCAAGGTTTTACTACAGTTTTCAGACTGAATAGGTCACACAATAATTTTAGCAGGAGTCATTATGTTTTTTCCCCCCATTTTTTCCATTTTACAATACACTCTTTTCTCCGGAACGCCCCGTAAAAGGGAACATTAACTCTTAATCCTTTGTACTCTAGTGGTATCTTCCATGCCAGTTCAATGGCAGCAATTAGAAGTTTCCATATTCATTATTTGGGGTAGACCAAACAGTATTTTCAACGTGCAGCCTTGGGCTGCACGTTGAAAATACTGATTGGTCTACCCCACAATATTTATTGAACAGCCATCCTATATAATGACGTTATGACGTATCATGTTGCTGGCCGGAAAAAAAAAGGCAGCTAGGGTTCAAAGGGTTAACCCGCTGAATATTTTCAAGATATTTTTCATCAATAGTAGTCAACTGATGAAACATTCATCGAAATTTAACTAAAGAAATCATTGATGAACAAATCCATTCAATTTTCAGGGTGGAAACTGGATTAAATGTGCCCAATTTATACTTATTTCAATGACAAGAGAAACCCTCTCCATGGCAGAATAATACGCCAGCAGCATGCAAAGAGTTAACTCTACAAATGCTTTTTTCCCATCTACAATGATTCTTGTCCATCTGTGTTTTCGTTTTTCACCTTCAGTAATTTTTCGGTTTCAAGGTCAGTTTGAACGCGACAAGGGCTATGCGAAGTTTCGAAGATTTGATTTGATATCGACATCAATGACCTGATTCGATAGACATTGAATCGCTTTCTGATTCAGATATTTTCGATTCGGTTAAGGCATGTTTTTCCACGAAGGAACGATGGCAAATAAATATATTTTACCCGCGTAATGATGTCACAGAGATGAAAAAATAGTTTCCTATTGAGATTTTGGTTCAATCGGCTTATTTGCACTCTTGTCTGCCTTACGAGTTACGTTGTTACAATAGTATTTATAAAGTGGAACCCGCGAATTTCGCACTCCACTTCATAAGTTCTTTTGTGGCAATGTAACTTGTGACTTCAACTCTCTGGCGTGCTCATGCAACCAGCGGCTCGAACATGACGCGGGACTATGTATGGTAATTAGGTAATTTGGCAAAATAACAAGTGAATTCACAACAAGTGTTCCCGGGTGTTCCCGATTCGATTCTGATTCGATGTTGATGTCGACATCTCACCCCATGATTCGACGCGAGGATAGAAATTCCGTCTCGTAGTAATCTAAATGACGCTTCGTATGTTTATCTCTGAAGCAAATGGCTTTTCCGAAGCCCGATACCAAAACGATATTCCTGGAATATATCTCAACCTAGCCGCCACCATGAATGTCGGTTACAACAACAGTGACAAACTGACAGAATCGCCATCCCATCGAATATCGCCTTTGGATAAAGAAACGCAAGAATATTAAGTTCTGTGTGCTATTTGCATTCGTCTTTCTTAATTCGGTCTTTATTTTGCAGTATTTTCTTTAGGAAATCTCGACCCACTGGTATAAGTGTGAGTAGTATGTCATGTACCCGGACAGTTAAAGTTTGGATGATCTCATGGATGATCTCATATGACGTCACAGTCACGTGACCCAGTTGCGCCATGTTTGGTTGCCATGGTAATCCGCGTAATCGGCCATCCTGTGACGTCATTACCATAGTGATATGTGTTTTTAGTGTGCATGCGCAACTCGTATTGTTAGGTTGATACGTGTATCCATCGTCCATTTTGTACTCTGCAGGTCGCCATCTTGGTTTCTATGGAAGCACGTGGTTGCTATGTGAACGAAAGGCCTACAACAAGACGGGGCGGGGGTATGTTCTGAGAGTTTGTTCGGTTCAATGGGAGTAAATCCCGATACGTAGAATTATCACAAACAACCCGACAATCTCTCCAAATTCCCAAAACCGACTTTATTTACTATGGACTTCCCCAGAATCCTTTTTAAGGATCGCAATACCACGGCTTATAATAGTAGTGCTATAAGTTCGATTCAATGGGCGTACGTTAAATTACCCACACAGACCCGACAATTGTTTTATTTGACTAGGATTTCAATCAAATTCTCGGTTTCTACCTATATATCTACAAGCCATGTTATGACTTCCCCCATCTCCTTAGAAAAAAAATATTCCAACGCTACTAGACAAGTTTATGTCATGTGTACGCATTACAGGTTGCACATAGGCACAGCTGTGACACATTGTTCACTAGCACACAGGCACATACGGGTATTTGAGGACACCGATGGCCTGGTATTGTATTATTTGAGGAGACCTTTCGAGGATACCTTTTATAGGATACTTATCTGAGAATCCTATTACCTGTTTGGCCCAGTCTTTTAGTAGTATGTCTCGCACGTTTCAGGGCTCATTGGCGGGACCCTGGGCAGGACCCCGGAAATGACGTCATGACACGTGACCCGCGTGAGCGGCCATGTTGTGTCGTCATTACCATAGTGATACGCGGTGTTAGTGCGCATGAACAGCGCGTGTTGTTAGGGTGATACGTGTTTCCGTCGTCCATTTTATATGCTGGAGATCGCCATCTTGATTTCTGTGGTAGCACGTAGTTGCTATGTTACCCAAAGACTTCGTATTGGACAGAGGATGTGTTCAGATGAATAGGAGTAAATCCCCGAGACGTAAATTATCACAAAAAACCCGACAAACCCTCCAAACCACCAAAAACGACTTTATTTCATACTGATTCTTCAAGAATCCTACTTATACAGTACGTGTAGAGTGTATTATCACCAAATCACCAGCAGAGTGGACATTCCACTCAAGCAATAATTGCAAATTTGTTACAAAGCATAACGAGTACAATAAAAGTTCCAGCCAATGGACCTCCGGCTTGAGCCCGGAGGTCCATTGGCTGAAACATTTCCTGTGTTTTTTGTCCGTATGGACAGAGTTTGAAAGTTATAGTTTGTGTGATAACTCCACTCCGCGGGTGATTTTGTTACGTACTGTAAGAGTAGCATTCCTTTGTATTTTTTGAAAATGGGTCACGCTCATATCTCAAGCATGGTATGACGTATAGACCTGAGACCAACACAAAATGAGTCGACACTCGTTAGAGGTTCACAATGTGGGTCAGGGTCACAGCAGTCACCCAGGGGGTCAATAAGTGCATTCTTCAGAATTGATAGAAATCACATTTTGTAACCCACTAATGCATTCCCGAAGTTCATACATGCATTTTGAAACAAAAAATAGTAAAAATTATCCATTGCTGATTCCTTTATAGAACACATTTAATGCAATGCACAGACGTTATTTCCAGTTTCTTGAAAAATTATATCTGAATCCTGTATAAAAATCATTAAATTCTGTTTCCGAAAACCTATTTCTGAATTCTTTAAAGATATTTTAGTGCTGAAAAAAATCTCCATAATTTCTTTTTCTATAAAGTTTAATTCTAATGCTTTCACCATTTTCACACAGACTCAAATTTACTGGTTGCAGTAAATTCTGTTCCTGTAGTTTTTTTATCATTTTTCTTTTATCTATAGTATTTACCTGGCACGTTGTTACTGACGAAAAAGTATTTGTAAATATTTTACCGACACTATTATGAGGCAGATGACTTGCTGTCGAATACATATCTATGTATGTTGTGAACATATGCAGTAGTTTGAAAAAATACCTGTTTACACTAAATCGAAAACGATAGTCCAATATTCCATTTTCACGATCTTGAGCTTATCCATAGATTAAATGCTGTTACAGTACGGCGACCGTGGACTGGTCACTTCTCACGGGCTGGCAATATTTCCACGAACGCAGTACTATCAGATTCCAAACACTAATTATGTGAATACTCATCAAAATTTAATTAACCCTTTACCCAACGCAGACGATATCAAAATTTATTATTTTAAATATAATTTTTTTAAATTTTTCAAAAAATTTCAACAAAACCATATCATGTGACCCCCTCATTGGAACGAGCTCAATGAGCTCGTTCCAATGAGGGGTCACATGATATGGTTTTGTTGAAATATTTTGAAAAATTTAATTTTTTCAACTGCTCAATTTGCATATTACGCGTGCGGATGCGGGCGATTCGTTAGGTAAAGGGTTAATGAAGTACCACGCACAACCATATGCTTCATTAATTAAAATTTCGCAGCTGATGATTTTTATAACCCAGTAAATACTTGCGTGGATTACGTACGACCAGTCCACGACGTCTGTAATGTATGTACAGTGAATCAATATCGCAATAGACCATTATGTTCTAACTGCCTAATCATTTATTAATCAGTTATTTTTATTCTGTAAAGCGAAACAATTAATTTATCTACAACACCAAAACTATGAACATTTAAAACAAAATGTCATTGTTTGTTCATCGCATGTGAGCTAGCACTGACACCAGAAGAACGTTCTCGTTGCAATGAACGGTTATGAACTTTAAACAAAAATAAACAAACACGGAACGCAGTTGTATAGGCTATTAGGAAGGCCAAGACTTCATATTTATCCAAACTCCAGTCCACCTCGAGGAGCACCCCCCACTCACCCACCACTTCACTGTGGCGGAAGACTCTGAAAACATTCATCGGTAAGATAGAGCTGAAACGGTTAGCTGATTAATCGATAAACCAATGATCTACGACTTGATCGATCAAAAAAGTAATTGATCGAATAACCACTACTTTTGAATTATTGTATGTATTATATGGGTTAACAAAGGAACAAACATTCTCCAAAACAGGCAAACATTGTCACACTGACTCACATCAATTATATGAGACAGAGTAAAGAATGCAAGTTACGTGCTGACATACTTGTTCATTTGCATGATCATAAAATTGTATCAGTAACTGGAAACGGTCATTCTTAACCCTTTCCACAATGCGGTATCAGACGATAATTGCAAAATAAATTCCTGAATTACTAAAAATTTCATTTTTTGTCTCAAAAACATAGCTTATGACCCCTCATTGAAACGAGCTCGTTTCAATGAGGGGTCATAAGTTATATTTTTGAGACAAAATTAAAAAACAAAAATTTGAATGGTGATTTTTGTATTTTGCACTGGCCGGTTTAGTCCGTTACATTGGGTGAAGGATTAATACAGTAAATCACCGACGATACGGCAGTTATGCAGCTGCCTATTAAGGCAAATGCTTAATCGGTTAACCAAGGTTAATCTATATGATTAATCGATCAAGAAAACTTTTTAACCGTTTCAGCTCTACGGACATAGTAAAACAGTACATTCCTACTATTATGCACTCGAACAAAATATATTCCTCATATGTTGATAAAGCAGATGTGTTCAACGAATACTTCTGATCAAACTCAACAGTTGACCATTCGAATGCTTCCCTGCCAGGCCAATTACCTTCTGATTCAAAAACAATCGATAGTATCGCTCCCCCTTGTTGCGAAGTATTTGAAGCAACAAAATCGCTAAAAATGACCAAGGCGTCTGGTCCCGATCTTATAAGTCGGCGGCAACTCATGAATGTAAATCCTCCGCATGCGAGCCACTTTCGATCAATCAATATGCTAATGAATATTTTTTTATCGTTTCCTTCAATGTGGAAAAAGGCTAATGTCTCCCCAATTGTTTTTTTAAAAAAGCCCCCAAATACACTTACAAATTATCATCCGATATCCGTGACCAGCTGCATCGGTAAATATTTGAAAAATGTATTTTCAATCGCATTTGGAAGTTTGACAACAATATTCGGAGTCAATTTCAGTTAAGTTTTACAGCTGGTGACCAACAGTCTCTCAACTGAGTGATATATGTGATGAATTTGGTCGAGCGCTTGACGAAGGCAAAGAAGTCAACATGGTCTTCTGAGATGTCAGTAAGGCTTTCGACAAACTATGGCGTGTTAGTCTTACTCATAAGCTTAAGGGAGCTGGTATCTCGGGTGAAGTATTGGTGTTTTTAAAATCATATCTTTCGGACAGGTCGCAGCTGGGTTAGGATCGGAGGCATCTTTCCCGAGACTCATCACTGCTGGTGTTCTACAGGGGTCTTTACTCGGGCCTTTAATGTATTTGATATGCATTAACGATATAACCGATGGCTTAATTAATACTGAAACACGTTGACACTCTCTGCAAGAACTACGCCATAAGCACAGGTTACCGCAGTTTTTCAGGATGTATCATCACATGTCTTGCCCCTATGTTGCCAATATAAAGTTCCTCCGCTTGTCTCATCGTTGAAAACATCACTCAATCTCCGGTCATGTCAAAATCACAGAGATTCAGTTTGTCTGTCTCAGTTGTATCAAAATTCTTTTATCCCTAGCATTACAGACCAGTGGAACAACCTGCCATTTGTCTGTCTACGAGAATTCGTCATTGCTCGATTTCAAGACTTTCCTAAATGATGGTAAGCAATAATCACTTCCGTTTTACAGTGGTGCGAAATCTCACACAGGTCAAACATGCCATTGTAGGTTGCGGTTGCGTTGTAGTGGTATAAATCCCCACTTACACGATAATCATTTGTCCCTCACCTCTTTATATTAGTGTGGCGTGTGCGACATTCCCTAACACTTCTTCTTCCATTGCCTAGACGTTCGCAGTAATATGATTAGCATTTTCTCAGTCGTTCGAAACAATACGATCAACTTACTGGCATTCGATATCGATGTGTCCACACATTCTTGTGGATCCGAATTCCTAAGTAAGGAGGAGAATCTTCTTGTTTTTAAGGTGGTACATGATTGCATCTTACAAAGTGTGCGTTTCCAATGATTTAAAAACCATCAGTAAACCGCGTAACATTACCAAACGTCAATAGGACTAATTTACCAACATTCCCCTTTAACTTCCTGCTTTGTCCATTCTCACAGGCTCAACTCCACCAAGGCTGTATATGAGTCAATTATTTTGTTATTAAATATACATAAGCTGCTAACTTAGGACTTCATTGCGTATAAAGGCAATGCATCATGTTTCCAATCTGTATTCTTCGTTTTCTTTACTTCTTTGCTTCTCTTCTGCTTACTCTTTACTAGTTTTCTCTCTTATTTACATACAAAGTTTAAACTTTCTCATACATCGTTTTCTGGTGGTCTGGATCTCCATGCGCCTCTGTCTTTGAATGGAGTTCGAATCATCTGCGTCCTGTGTATTGTTCTGGACCAGAACATCGAATCTGTGCGCTTGCAATTGTTAGCGTTTGTTTGGTTGTGGTGTTTTTTAGTTGCATGTGAATGGTGATTAATTTATTTGACTAGAGGTGTCTACCTCTAGCATAGGATCTCGAGATCTTTCGAGTGAAGGGATTCGGCGTCTAGACAAAGTGTCCAGCGGGTGCGCTGACTGACCTTGAACTTAATTTTACATGTGACCTATTGCGGGATCTCCACTCAGATGGTGATATGTGAGTTCATCTATTGATTCATACCTCTTTTTGAGTAATTTTATTTCTTATCCCGGGGGTCGACTTACATAAACTGCAAGCTGTCTATCGAATCCTTCCATTACATAGCAATTTGTCTACTCTTATATTCATATTTTATATTGTGTACTGACGTATCTTGCTCTGTTACTTTTTGGTATTATATTGTATAATGAAATCACATAACATAATCTTTGAATAAATATTGTTTGAATTAATGAACTTAAATGGTAGGGATCTGCGAATCCCAAATTGTTTTTCGAATCGAATCTCGAATCGAATCTTCAGAGACAAGTTAGTTGATATTGAACCAAATGGAAGTTACGGAACACCCTCACAAGACTGACTGAAGACCTTAAACACCAATATATAAATATTCTCTACGTGGCACCGTCGCTGAAAAGGATGGGCCCATTATCCATAGTTTTAGTTTTTGGAGGCTTAATTTGTTACTATTCACGTTCTTAAGAACGTGAATAGTAACAAGTTAAGCCCTCAAAAACTAAAACTGTGGAAAATGTTCTGGACAAAAGTCACTCCTTACCTAACAATTAACCATTGTCAATTACTCAGTTAAATGTGAAATTCAGTTGAGCCTACATGAATGAATTGTCCAATGACAATTTTATCCAATTTTTGTTGGAAATGTAACAAACTGAAGTTAGTACGTGAGATTCGAAAACATCGAATCTTGAGACTGATTCGGAATCGATCTCGAAGCAGACGTATGGTATCGATATCGAATCGAATCTCGAATATTCGCAGGACCCTTCTTTAACTTGACTGGTTTGGTAATGTGTTAAATTAATATTAATAAAATTATTTGAACTGTGTAATATCTCACAAGCATTTTGTTCGCAATCTTTAGTAGTTGGTGATTGACGATTCAATAATTAAATTGCCCAGAAGATTTGAAAGGACACGCACAAATTTACAGATTTTTAAATTAATATTTGACACTGCGATGTGCTTGCTATCTCAACACGATCAATATGCAATCTGTGAAAGATAACATGGGAATCCCAATAGCCCCGTTGATTTTTTCAAAACCTGGAACGACAAGAACTTAATTAATATTAAAGGATGTTTTCTCGGCAAATGACATTGGGAAAATGAAAATCAGCTTTCGGTATTACATCCGTTGAGAATATTTTCACATTACCGTGAAGAAAAAAACCCAACAGGTATCCATTTATTACCAGGTTGCATCTCAATATGCAACTAGCGACAAACAAACCACGAGCATTGCAAAATGCACACCGCATGAATACCGCAATAAATGTTTAATGTTCGCGGAAGTGCAATTGCAGGCAATGGGATCGGTTGATAAAGGTATTCGACAATTCTCATAAAATCATATTTATGTGACCCAATGTTTATTGGGCTCTTACATTGCAATTTCTTCGGCAAGGAATTGGCGGATACATGCGACCAATTTAAAGTTGAACTGTTTTGAGAAACCATAGTGAAGCTGTACAAGATGTTCGCAACAAAATGTCAAATCAGTCACCATCAATGTTATACCGGCTATGCCCTTGCATTGAAACACGAACGCTAACACAACAAATCATACAGGCGACGTGAGACGTGTTTCACTAAGTGTAAGAACACAGCAACTTCGACTCAAGAAAATGTACAATTGATAACTAAGAAGACAATGCATCACATGATCACCGTCAAATAGCTCGTTACGAAAAATATCGTTCACATCACGTCTGATACAAGAATGACGTCAGAAGTCAACGTCGACGTGGTAACGTTGTGAGTGAGTTGGTTTTGGAAGCAGAATTGAATTAACCCTTTACCCAACGTAACGGTCATAACCGGCCAGTGCGATTCACAAAAAACATTCAACTTTCATTATTTTGTTATTTTTTGCTTCAAAAACATAGCTTATGACCCCTCATTGGAACGAGCTCGTTGAGCTCGTTCCAATGAAGGGTCATAAACTATGTTTTTGACGCAAAAAATAAAAAAAAAATATTCAATGATGTTTGCAAGTGTCGTCTGCTTTTCATGCTAGGTAAAGGGTTAACGTTCTCTTATTTTTCAATATCTGTCTCCCTAATACAATTAACAGACAACGTTTGAAGAAAACGTTTCCTGAATAACTAAATATTTTCATTATTCGATTTTTGAGAACAGCGCAGGCCAGCTTCAGTCGTTACGTTAGCTAAAAGGTTACACTTCATCAAATAGTTTTTATAATTTTGTCAAATTGCCATCACACTCTCTTCTAATCGGCTTTCACTTTTTACTAATTCATATTCCGTTACGTTAAGTGCCGTACTAATGTATACCGCGTCATGATAACGTAAAAATTATGCGTGACGCTCGTCCTAATTGTTAGATGAGAATTAAAAAATATGCTCGAAAAGGCGTACGTCTTACAAGTAGATTTATTACCTGGCAAGTGGCTGCCTTGCCCCTAATCATGAACCCAGTTGGACAATCACCCTTTCATATCTTTTGGCAACAAGTCAAGATACGTTGTTCTCTGACCTCAAGTGTAAATTATGAACAAAAATAGGGTATCATATCTTCCTTGGGTGGCAACAAGTTAAAATATATTACCCATCATTACGCGTAAAATTTGTTTTCAGCGTTAGAATTACGAGCCATCTATCATTTATCTCCACCTCACCCTGGTAACAGAGGCTGAGGCAAGTTCGCATACAGTATTCAACCACTCCTTGACCCGAATCATTCAGACGCTTTGTTCTTCATATTTAAGTGGATTGCGTGCAAAATCACTGTATCATATCTCCCTTGGGTGGCAACAAGTAAAGATATGTTTCCCGTTTCACGTTGTTTCCCGTATCCCAGTGTCTTACTCGCAAACTAACCGTATAAATTGTTTTAATAATACGGTAATAAAAATAATACGGTTATTTGGCGAGAGCCGGGGAGTAGTCTGCTCTTCTTTTTTTGGATGAGGTGGCTCTGATGGAGATACCGTTGCAGTTGTTGGTGTTGTTAGACTGCTGATGTTGTTGGAGTTCTGCCCTGGATGGTAGGGGCGAGTCTTAGCTGCATCGGGAGATGTTAGGGTAAGATGTTGCTCAGCCTGTGCTAGTTTGTCTTTTGATGTTATAAGCAGTGCCATGACCTCTTCGTGTTGTTGCCTGTTTTTCTCCGTTTCTTCCATCTTTCCTCGAAGCTGTCCCCTAAAGATTCTTGTTGAGTTGGTGGTGGTGGAATGGTTTCTGGTTCCTGGTTCTGGCTTTCGGGAACCAAAAAGAGAGGCGAGTGAGAATCGGGAAGTGGCGAGAAGGCAACTTCCGATTCCACCCAAGTCTCGACAGGACGTTCCACATCTAATACTTCTGGGGAGCCGGCAGTTGATTGGGTTTTCTGTGGGAGTGGGAGGGGAGTGGTGGCGGCTTCGGGCTCTTTCCTTTCCTCACCTTTCTCTCTCTCTTCAAGAAAGCCCCCAGGCGTCGGGCATTCCTTCGCTTGTTGAACGGGCTCTTCTTCCTTTTCTTCTGTCTCTTTTCAGGGCCTTCAGACTCCCTCGGGCGAGGACCAGTGAGAGAAGGGGTCATCCCACCAAATGTACTACCTCTCCCCGAGGGAGGTGGTGTTGAGATGTCTTCAATTTTAAACTCCAAAGTCCGGTGGACGCTCTTGCCTTTCTCCTGGACTGTCCAGGAGAGGGGACAAGAGACGCTCACAGCTGAAATTGTATTCTTGAGTCTCGCAGGTAATTCCAGTGTTTCCATGATGGCTAATCAAGATGTTCACGCTCTGAAGTCAGAGGTGCGAACCTAGATTTAGACTAGGAAATGTAACGATAATCGAATGAGCATTGATTAAGAAGCAGATCAAATGTTTTTTGCGCACTGAAGGCGCACATGGACGGTGTGGGGCAAGCCCCTTTCCACCCTCTTTAATTGCATGTGATTTGTCCTGCCTGGCAGCGGTGAAGGAGGAGAGTGTATGGGTACTCAGCAGCGCTTATGTCTTCTTTTCTTCTTTTTGAGAGGAGGTCGTCTAGATGGAGAGACCATGGCAGTCGGCGTTGTTGGTGGCCTGCCTGATGACTTGGTTGGTACGGTCGTCTAGTCTTGGTCGTATCTGAAGTTGCTTCGAGTGGTGGCTGTGGTTGTTGTTGGAATCGTACCTCTGCCAGCTGTGTTACCTCTTCGATTTGCTGAGATAGTTGCTAAAACCGTAGCTTCATTTTTTTGGTGTGCCGAACTGCCTCTTGATATTTCTGGCTTTCCTGTTCGTATTGCTCCAGCTGTTTATCCAGGTCCTGGCTTTTTGGTTCTGAAGGGATAGGCGAATGGGGATCGGGAAGTGGCGAGATTAAGAAGCAGAACCAGAACAAATGGTTTCGCGCGCCGAAGGCGTGCTGTGACTGTGTGGGGCAAGCCCCTAACGACCCTCTTTAACAGTAAAATAAAGTTTCCCACAGCACGTCTGGGCGCGTCACAGGAGGAGAAGGGAGGGTACTCAGCAGGAGTCCGGGATCTTGTTGTTCTTGTTTGTCGCGTTGATGTATTTCTGTGATGTACTTGGATGTTCTCCTTCGGGTGAGGACCAGTATGAGAGAGGTCCTCTCGACAAAGGTGCTATCTCTCCCCGAAGTCGGGGATCATCCAAAGAAAGACCCGAACTTTCCTGGTTCGAGGGCAGGCCTGCATATTAACCTATTTGGCCGGTGTCTGAATGCTTACTAGTGTCGTTTACAAAAAGGGCCAAAGGTGGGACGTCAGACGAACGCTCACACCCCCCCCCCCGGAGGTGGGTGACAACCTCTTGGGGTCGAGTGAAAGGTGATCAGAGTCTGTAGCGGTTACTAACTATCCATAGCGGTTAAAATAATTCCGTAGCGGTTATTGGAAAAAAAAACAACAAAAACATTCCAGAATACTATGTGAACCTGCTAAAATGGAAGAACACCGAATTAGTATGTTGTATACAAATGATACAGTTAAGGTTATTATGCGATAGGACTCCATAGAGCTGGAGTAGGGTCACCGTCGTGCCCGCAGATGGCCCTTGTTGATGAGATAAGAACAGTCTACAATCCTAAAATGCCACATCCGAGGATGTTTGCTGCTTCCTTTTCACCATCGATTTCTTGTTATTAGCGAAGGCAGCCCATGATTTCTCTTAGGCCCATCGGAGTGCATTACTGCCTTTTCTCGCCATCGGGTATTTAATTTTTATTAATCATAGGTGGTGGCAGACCATAATTTCTCTGTGGCGTACCGAAGTGCAGTACTGCCTATTCCACCGTAGGTAGTTTGTTAGAATGTATTGGAAATTGAATGGGAAGGGTGGTTTTATAAGAGGAGAGCAGTTTATGATCCTTATTTGCCACACCCAGTTGCGCGTCTAGTAGTTAGTTTTTTTTTGACTAAGTACAGGTCCCGATGCCATCCGGACCGCGAGCGGGCCTGGACCGGCCGAACCAGGCGAGCCCTGAGTCCATCTCAGGTCTCCCTCCGGCCCGGCCCGGCCCGGCCCGGCCCACCCGCGATCAGGCTGGTCCCAGGTAGTTGTAGTCACACGAGGTGATTATTTCGTGGCATCTTTGTGTTCTCTGCCGGCTTGCACAGATGTCATGTAGTTCTGATATTAGTTTACTGTCCATGAGGCGATCGCGGTTTTTGGCGGTTAGAGAGATGAGGAGGTCTTCTACGGTAGGAATTCCGCCTCTCTCGTAGAGAGTGAATTTCCTGAGGAGGTCGGCAAAAGTATCGGCCTTCTCTTTATCGCTACTGACTATGGATCCATCCTCCTTACTGCTGTTTTTTACCTTTACCTTCACTTTTCTGACCTGATAATACTTGGAAGGTGTTCCAGAATGATTTGGAACTCTTTGTCTTAACTCTTTGTGTTAAGTTTATCTGTGTGCTTTCTGTATATGCCTCTACCCGTAACACATAGATTCACCCCAAGTATTCATATTCGTCAGTTCCCCCCACTGTTATATCCTTGCTGTCTTCTTTACCAATACCCACCCCAAACCTTCGTGACTCATCTAGCCTATGACCCACAGGTATTACCTTGCTTTTGTTTGCTTTTAGTGCAAGACGTCATTCATCCCCGTACTTTCCTTCGGTGGTTAATAGTTTTTGGAGTCCTTCTTCACGCTTGGCTAATAAAACCATGTCATCGGCAACGAAAAGCCCGGGAATGTTTGCCTCTCCAACTTTGACCTCCTCTGCGCTTGCAATCAACTCTCCTCCTAAATCTTATATGTACAAAACAAACTGAACGGTGACAAGACGCCCCTGCTTAAGACCTCTCGCCATAAGGGCCCTCTTCGTTGTGATGTTTCCCAGGTTAAGCACACTCTGCACATCTTTGTACGGTGCTTTCATGATTCCATTGATTCTATCAGTTGTGATAGTGTAAACAAGTGGACAGTGACTCGTCTCCCTCTTCGGAACCTTTTCTGGATTCCCCCAGAAATTCTCTTTCTTCGACAATTTTCACAAGCCTTCCATAGAGATCCTTGTAGAAAACCCTCCCAATATTGCTGCTAACAGATACCCCTCTGTAATTATCTAAAACTTCTCTATCTCCTTTTTGTGTATGAATGTTACCATGCTTTCCTCCCGCTCAGCTTTGTGATTGTCACCGTTAAATAGTGCCGTAAGATGCTCCTATAATGGACCACGTTCTCTTTTTAAAAACTCGTCGGGAATTTCATAAGTGCTTGATGCTTTGCCATTTTTTATTTAACTTAGTGACCGCATTTCGTACCCCCCCCCCCCGCCCCCAATTTCCTTGCATACTGAGTCAGATAAATTTTCAGCACTCTCCACCATACATTCTGGAGGGACGCCTTCCCCAACTTCTGTCATTTGCCCTCTCCCAATGTTTGATTATTTCTACTGATATACTGTCCCGGTTATCAGAACCCCCCCCCCCCCCCTCCATCTTAATACTCTGTGTGGTATTGCCTTTGTTAGTGTTATTTTTCCATTTCCAGAATATATTGGAACTTGACACCCCTGTTTTTCTTATTGCTTTCATGAGATATTACTATTCCGCACCCTCCTACTTTTGTCCATGATTAGATTAACCTTTGTTCTTACCTCCTCATATACTTCTTTGGCACTTTTAGTGGCTGTAACATTTATCTCCTCGAGTTTTCCACACCTTCTAAATGCAGCACATTTTTCTTTCTGTCTTTTATTATGTATTTGAGCTCATTATTTACTCTATATCCTAGTTCATTTGTCGTCACTCTCTATTCTTTCTCTCCCAGCATCTTTTAGACTTCTCACAATTGAGTCCGCCACCTCCAACACGTTATCTCCAGTTGACACATTTTCTAACTTTGATTTTAAATTCTCCTCAAAGTACCCCCAGTATGCGTCTTTCCCCAGCATCCAAATGTCCTTAAAGACCGCTCTTTGTTTTGTTATTCTATTGCCCTTAACCCGTACTGTTATCAGGTTGTGATCACTATTTAACTCAGATATTTCGTCGTCTATTGCCCTGTCTATGACCTCCTTCCATAGCTCTCGGACAGTGAGTACAAAGTCGATTATTGTCTTTCTATAGTTCCTTCCCCACGTCGATTTACCCTTACACCTTGCACCCCTATTCAATATCTTCAAAAAATTGAAACCGTTCAATATATTCAGCTGAAGATTACTTGTGTTTTCTTATCTGGAGAGGGAATACCAGAAAAGGCCATAAGTAAGCTGAGGGAGATTACCAACGGTTGGAATACTGTTAGTGTTCCACTTAATTCCAGTTTACTTGTTTCCTGTGTGTTATTATTTTGACAATTTTTTTCTTCAGTTTTGATATATGTGTTTTAAAACCACTCCCTGAGCTTAACTCTGTTCAGACTTTTATAAGTTCATGAGCTGAAGAATAATCTTGTAAAAATGGTTAGCAAATAATTCTTTAAGTTTTTGTTTCGTTTACGTGTCATTCAAAGGTAATTAACAACAATACGTTTCAACATACTCCCCGACTGTGCACGGGGGTTGTCTCCAGTTTGCCATAGACATGTGCACAGTAAAAGAACCCACAACCCTCCCCACAAATGAAAAGCGTAGAAAATAAAGCTATATGTTCTGGAAAGCTAATCCATCGCACAAACAGCGTGAATTGTGAAGTGTGAAGAAAAAAAACGATATCTTGGTTTAATACTCTGATTTGGATAACCGTTTTTGAAAGTAACGCCAATATATATTATTAAAACTGTTCCATAATCGATATAATGCGGGTACAGAGAGGGATAATGATAACTTGTGATATAAATGACCATAATTACATTCTAATGATCCTCAGATGAATGCTGATATCACTAATTTCAGATTTGACTACATCATATACTGCATTCCTGATAACATCAAGAAATCCTGTATGAAAAATAAATTGTGTAAATTGGCACTCAATAGTGTATATTTTCCTTGTTTTAAACGTTATCTTTGCCTCCTTAGATCTCAAATGGATCTAGTCCTGTCACCCTTGTATGCAATTATTTTTCCCTGAATAAAACAAATAAGACAAATTTGGTATCTGCAATGAGACCACACAATGAACAATAAATCGTAGAACTGTGGGATTATACTATTAATGTACCTCCCCACAAATAATGTAAAATGGATTCGCCCATTGCACCGTTAACCCTTTACATAACGTAACGGCCAAAACCGGCCAGCGCTATTCACAAAAATCGCTAATTAATTTTCATTATTTTTTTTTGATTTTTTTTTGTCTCAAAAACATAGGTTATGACCCCTCCAAAGAGGGGTCAAAACCTATGTTTTGGGGACAAAAAATGAAAAAAAATAGTTATTCAAGAATTTGTTTTACAGGTGTCGTCTGCTTTTCAGGTTAGGTAAAGGGTTAACATAATTGTATGATACGTTAGAGAAGGGCGCCAATGTTGAAGTGGTTAACCCTTTACCCAACGAATCGCCCGCATCCGCCCGCGTAATATCCAAATTCAGGAATTGAAAAAATATTACTTTTCAAAAAAGTTCAACAAAACCATATCATGTGACCCCTCGTTTGAACGAGCTCGTAGAGCTCGTTCCAACGAGGGGTCACATAATATGGTTTTGTTGACATTTTTGGAAAATTTAAAAAAATAATATTTTAAATAATAAATTTTGGTATCGTCTGCGTTGGGTAAAGGGGATTAAAGATCGTCTATTCAATGACAACGCTGAAGTACATAAAATCCCACTCTAATTACATTTATCAAAAAGAAGAACGAATATTTTCACAACATTGTATGTTGAGGGTGTTGCTAAAATGATACAGGTTTAAGAAGGTAAAGTAGCCTTGCTCTAAGTGTATTGCCTTACATCGTTGAACTGTCATTTTGTTTTCTAAAATTATCGGTTTATCACATTGCTTCGATAGACAATCACGAGAGTTTGTTTTATTGTGGCGATAGTCGGCCACCCTGGAACGTTTGCATCCGGGTTACACGTGCTGCCTACTACCCTTGAGATGCTGGCCAACACGAACTAACTTGAACATGCCGTCGATTCGCAGTTACTACGATAGTTAAGGGCTTTTGGTAGAAGTTACACTTGGGCTGAAACGTCGGCGAAGGAGTGAAAAAAAGGCAATTCAATGACAAGGAAAATTGTTGTGATTCATCGATTAACCCCTTCAAAATATGTTCCTCAATGGTACGATCTTGAACTACATTATCCTTATACCAAACTTGGAAACGCTGTTTTGTTTTTGTGTAGCAACGTTTATTAATAATTTAACCGCGGTAATACTGGGCTATAAGATAGAATTTGTACTTTACTCATTACTGGCATTACTGGTTCGATATTAATCGCCTCGTCTGGTGATAGACTGCCATTGTTCGGAAAGTTCAATATTCCATTCTGAAGGGTCGGCTGGTGATAGACCGCCATTGTTCGGAAAGGTCAATATTCCATTCTAAAGGGTCGTCTGGTGATAGACTACCATTGTTCGAAAAGGTCAATATTCCAACAGTACCTCAAACCGAAAGGTCCACGATTCGATCCCCGCCAGGGGTAAACGCGTTGTGTCCTTGGGAAAGGCACTTAATCCCGATTGTACACGTGGAAACACCGTGGCGACATGGCATTTGAAACAATAACACGACTCTGATACAACATTTTGTACATAAACATAATGGTCATAAAATATCGTCGCCTGAGTGCTAGAATGTTCTATGTCCCATAGGGGACATAGAACATTCTAGCACTCAGGCAACGATATATTGATCAGTTACGGGATATTGTACCATAGGTGGGGTTAGATGTCTTGCTGAAGGACACGACTCAAGTGACTGACTCACGGCGTTGCTTTTCGGCACTCAGACATCCTTCATGATCAGCAACCACAACCATGCCTGTAAGTTGCGCACAGAAAATACACTGAGGAGCAATTATGAGTATACGACAGAGGCCAAGGAAACAAACCACAATGTTTTATATTCTGCAAACTGTCTCATGAGGATGCTAACCACTTTTTCTTCTCCTGTCCAAACTATGACAATATAAGAATTATCATGTTTCAGACCTTGACAAAATTCGATATTACAAGGGTACAGCAGATTTTATATGGCGAAGGTAGCCTCACAAAAAGAAACAATGAGATAATTTTTTTTTTCTGCTGTACAGCGCTATATTTCAGATTCAAGGAGATTTAACTAGCGTGTTAGATAAGCTGTATGTAGGATGCAGCTCTTGATTGCAGGGGAGAGGGCGAGACTTCGACTGGGTCACTATTTCACTAACTTCGTAGTCTGAACAAGAACCGCAGTAGTTCATTCCATTTCTGGTCCTTTGAATTTCAGCTTGCCATTAATTTTGATATGCTTTCCGCGTCGTTCAAGGGGGGGGGGGGGGTAGGGGGAGGAGGGGGCTGTGGTATCAAGTTACATGTTATATATGATTTTATTATTATTTTTTCTCTCTCTTATTTTGTGCTTTTTTGACAGTATTTTTGTTTTGTTTTTCCCCAATTACTAGTTTTGTTCAGTAATTAATTGTATTGCAGTTGTTTTGCTGTCATGTAAACCTATATGAACTTTATGTATGGGAGAGGAGTGTTTCTAAGTGGTAAGCACTTGTACTCCAATCCCTTTTGCGATTTTGTGAGCAAATAAAATATGTTTAAACTAAACTGTCTCATCATCCGTCTGTGTAAATGCACAGATTCGCGAAAAAATGGGCAGTTTTAAACAAACAAGTAGAAAGAAAAAGAAGAAAAGAAACAACACGAGGCCGCCAACAAATTACAAAGTTCCATACACAGTTCCATACACAAAAACAGAAAGAATTGCGGAAAAAAGTAAGTTCGAAAGTTTCCTTTAAAGTGGCACAGCAAATATATAAGTGGGATTTATCGACTTATTCTAAACAAATGTATTATACTTTTTCAAATGTCTGGTGTTCTGGTGGGGTGCGTTACTACTGTAGCACTAATAGGAGGATTATGCACCCGACATATATCTATATTCTCAAAAGAAAATGAAGAAAAAGTAAGGAAATTTACAACTTAACCCTGTACTCCATTTATTAGAAGGTTGCTACAGTATGGCAACGTATTAGCGCCAATATAATCACTATTACATAATCACAGCTTAACTGAACTGTTATACCAGACTAATCAAGCTATTATAACAATTTAACTAAACTGTTATAACAGTTTAGTATATAAAACTAAAATGACGCAAATGAGCTGCCGCATCATAGTACTTTTGTCTTGAAAAGATCGCAAATATTCATGGACTGGAACACCCAGGCATACAATGGTTCATATATTGTGTTCTTCTAATCCATGGATAAATTGCTACAGTCTCTCGTGTACGTAGAGATGTTTTGTACACAGAAAATCCTTATCTCTACGCAAACGAACGCATGTATATCCCATAGGATAGGACATTTTATAGCAGCAAATCAACAATATTCGTTACCAATGTGTTATGTTAATCGCAACATTTCGCCTCAAAAGATCAACCCTGAATCACCAGGCCTGAGAGACCAGCAAAGCTGAGAATGTGAAGCGCACCGGGAAAACAAATAAGTACAGTAGGGCCGCCGACAAATAAGTACAGTAGGGCCGCCGTGGACTGGCCACTTTCCACAGGTGGGCAGTATTTCCGCGGACATAATAATATTATATTCCAAACATCAATTATAGGAATAATCATCAAAAATTTAATTTAATTAATGAAGCACCGGGTACTTATACTTTTACAGATGATGATTTTTATTACCTAGTAAACGCATGCGTGAGCATTACTGCCTACAGTACCAGAATAATCGAACACTGCAAAGCAATCGGGAGACCGAGCAACGCACTGGCCGTTGAGGATTACTAAAATGCAACAAAATGGTCAGAGAGATTTCGATAACTTAATCAAACCTGCCCAAGGAGGTTACGACACTGTCAAAAACAAAATGGACAGGACGATCAATGAAAACTATTCTTGTATTCTTGATAGGATAACACAAGTAACAATAAATGCGCAAAGTAGCTCAGAAATAATTAAAGATGCAATATTTCGCTAACTTTAATAATTATTATTGTTGTGTTATTCAATGCAACAAATTACGATTGAAAAGTTTACCACGCGACATGAAAACATCTAATTTATGTACTTCGTCACTTTCCCATTCGTTTACTGAATCAGAAAAAATAGTGGAGTACTTTTGCATTCTGCATAATATTAGTTATCCTTGTGTTTTCCAGGGTGTATGGAAATTTACACCGGTCTGGGAACTCATACACCCTGAAGCGAAGCCGAAACTCCCATACACCCTGGAAAACACAAAGATAACGGATTTATTTCCCAGAATTTTGGTGAACTTAATACTTTAACCTACATTGTGGGCTAAAACTGACAGATAATTTGTACTTTGTAAGTTTCTTAATAAAACTAGACACACATTCATATCTCGAATATTTTATTGCGCCTAAATATTAAATTTCCTGTATTTTTATTTTTGTTCTAACATAACCGAGCAGAAGGTATGAATTAATGAAAGTGTCAATGACACTGTAGCTTAACTTGTGTGTTGTGTTTGATGAAAATGATAATGTTCAATGTTTATGAAAGGATTATGAAATAAGAAAAGAATTGTGATAATTGGGAATGTGTTCATTTCTGTTCCCTGTATGCTATGTTTTTGATAAAAATAATATGAGGTGCACACTGTACTAAAGAGCTGAGGGGTGGGTTAATATGACCTCAGAGTTAATGTATGTGGCCCTCACAGTTAACGTATATCAACGAAAGTTACCAAGTTACAGTGAAATTATTCCAAAACGAGTCATCCTATCAGGTTACACTGAAATCCCTTCATAAATATGGCCTGTAGACTGCGCTAAAGGTTTTCGGGCCTTGGGCCCCTGTAGCCGTCAGTTTCCCAATTGCGTCCAAAGGGGACGTTCTCATCTAGACATTGTATGAAGTCAACCTACCAAGTTACAATGAAATCCCTTCATAACTATGACCTGTAGACTGTGCTAAAGTTTTTTGGGCTTTGGGATCGGGCAGCCATCACGGTTGAATGATCGCAACCAAAAGGGGACATTCTCATCTGGCCATCATCTGGAGGGATCCCACAAAGTTACAATGAAATCCCTTCATAAATATGACCTGTAGACTGTGCTCAAGATTTTCGGGCTTCGGGCACCTGTAGCCGTCACAGTTGACCAATCACGACCAAAAGGGGATGTCGCTAGGCATTATATGGAGTCAAACTAACAGGTTACAATGAAATCCTTCCATAAATATGACCTAGACTATGCTAAATGTTTTGGGGTTTTGGGCTCGGGCAGCCATCAAGGCTGAATGATCGCGACCAAAAGGGGACGTTCTCATCTAGACATTATTTGGTGTCATCCTACAAAGGTACAATGAAATCCCTTCACAAATATAACCCGTAGACTGTGCTAAAGGTTTTCGGCCTTCGGGCCCCTGTAGCCGTCACAGTTGCCCAATCACATCCAAAAGGGGACTTTCTCATCTAGACATTATATGAAGTCAACCTACCAAGTTACAATGAAATTCCTCAATAAATATGACCTGTAGACTGTGCTAAAGGTTTTCGGGTTTTAGGCTCGGGTAGTCGTCACGCCCAAATGGGAAAATTCTCATCTTGGCATCATAAGGAGTCATCCTACCAAGTTACAATGAAATCCCTCCATGTTAAACATGACCTGCAGACTGTGCTAAACGTTTTTGGGTTTCGGGCTTGGGCAGCCATTACGGTTGACCGATCGCGACCAAAAGGGGACGTTCTCATCTAGGCATTATACAGAGGCATCCTACCAAGTTACAATGAAATCCCTTCATAAATACGACCTGTAGACTGTGCTAATGGTTTTTGGGCTCAGGCAGCCATACCGGTTGACCGATCGCGACCAAAAGGGGACGTTCTCATCTAGACATGACCCCAAACTTGCATATGAAATTTCGTGACGATCAGATAAGAACACTGCGAGGCGCAGCCCGTGCTAAAGGAAAATGTGAACAGACTCACAGACTAACAGACTACCGCACGCGTGATGACAATAGCTTATCTTGACTTTGTCAAGTTAAGCTAAAAATTAAAAATGGGGACCTTTTTTTGCCAAATAGACTGCGATTGTGTATTCTTGTTTTTACACAGTGGTTAACCACGGTGTAAAAAAGCCACTGTGGATTGCAGGTTACATAGTACCTCTCAGCCAATCAAAACGCAGTATTTTGTGTGATTTGGAAATAACTTGTTTTATTAACTGACCAACATGTTCTTTAATAAAATTTGCAACGTACTGTCCTTCCAATTGCACATTCCCGTGGAGAAGAGAGGCGCTGTGCATCAACCTCAAGGGTCATCAGTCTAATTCTATAAGGAAATCGTCTAGCCTTGAAATAGTCCATCGCGTAGGTTTAGACCCACTCGCCTGGAAATTTTCATTTGGTCGGAAAAATGAACCTATTGTTCACTTTTTCGGCCCACTGCTGTGACATATTTCTAACGATGAAATCGAAAAATACCACATTAAAACATTCCTTTTTCTTTCAGTGAAATATTGCTCAATCGAGACTTAATTTGACGTCACAGCATTTGCGAATGAAGACTCGCCGTAGATTTTCTTTTATTACGCCTCGTAGTTCCACTAATTGTGCTAGGGTGAATTAAATACTTTTTGACTGGAGTATCCATAACTGGGGCACGAACAAATATCTTTAGATCTCTGTGAGAGGAGACACAATATATTACAACGATAGTATACGTGTACACTCCACGAAAAACATAGGTTATGACCCCTCTTTGGAACGAGCTCGTCGATCTCGTTCCAATGAGGGGCCATAACATATGTTTTTGAGAAAACAAATAAAAAAAAAAGAAGTTATTCAAGAATTTTGTTTGCAGGTGTCGTCTGCTTTTCATGTTAGGTAAAGGGTTAAATATGCCCAAATTATACATATTTCAGTGGCAAGAGAAAAGTCTGCCCTGAGCAGAAATATCCGCCAGCAGCAATGAAGGAGTTAAATCTTAAAACTGAGTACATAAAATGCCAATATACCGCAAAATAATAACTAATATAGTACGTGGATGATGCCTGCGTGTCAAAGATTAAAAAAGTTGAAAAAAAAACATTCAAAGTGACCGTTGAGCAGAATACAAGCGCAAAAGGATGCCACCACACACATTTTAGAGTCTGTGGTGGTTGGTTAGAATGCACATTTGGCTGAACAGGGTCAGTGTCGCTCTGGAGGCAATAGAATGAAGAAAATACCCTGGGGTTACCATCAACAACAAACCCAGTTGGTCCGACAATATTACCTCTATCAAGGCGAAGGCAAGCAAGACCTTTAGGTTCATACTTCCTACATAGGAATCTGCATGGATGGAAACCATCCGTGAAATCGAGAAATCATCATATAGGATCCTCACTACGAGACCCACACCATATCTTTGGGGGATGTTCAACGTCGAACATTGAGGTTTGTCACTGGGGATTATAACAGTCGCACGCCAGACTGTACAACAGCCATACAACAACAACAACAGCAACAACAACAACAACAACAACAACAACAACTGTATTTGGGAACCTTTTGTAGTAGCCCACCGAACAACACCCAGGCTGGTCAAGTTTTATGAGATCACACCTGGTCTGATCGCAATCGACCCTTCAAACTGACTCCACAAGTTACTAGAATTATTGGAGCAAATGTATACCATCAGACACAACAAACGGACAGGTGTACCAATTGTCATTCTTCCTGCGGACCATCAAAGACTAATATCTACCACCAACACCAGTGACATCGGCCAACACCACAGAGGCTTTCCGTATGCAATTGAATACCACCAACGCCCCACTGTCTCACTCGGTTCAATGGGAGTCTGAAGACTCTGTTTTTAACCATGTTCATGTGCAAATAATACCGAGTGGTATTTAGCTGTCTTTGAGATGCACCGATGTTTACTTACATTCATTTATGAATCCTTACTTACCGTGGAATAAGAAAACACGGGCGATTCGAAACCATACATTTTGATAAATACTTTTCGTGTGTGTGTATGTGTTTGAGTGTCTGTTGTGGAAGGTGGGTCGGTGGGTCGATGTACAAGTGAGGTGTGAGCGTATTTGGAAGGACACAGCCCTGTTTTGAAGGAATTTAGAATGCAGGTGTCTGACCCCTCGCCGGGAATCGAACCCTCAGCATCCCCACGTGGCAACCAGGCGTCCGAAACCTATATCACTATGCCATTGAACACCGTCAAAACCGATGGCTGGAATGTAGTACTATAGTTGAGGTTACCAAGATTACTTGGTTCACTTGCCTTACGGCAGCTACATGAAAGTCTGCAACGCGCTGGCAAAAGTACGAGAAAAAGTGCTGTAGTTGGCCTCAGACGAAGACAGGCACTGGGCTAAGAGTGTATTGTGAAGGGCACAAAGATGTTTTGGTGGAATTTAGAAGGTTGGTGTCTGCTCCCCGCCGGAAATTGAACCCTCGGCATCCCCGCCTGGCAATCATGAGTCCAACGAAGTTGAATCGACTTATAGCGATCGTCATCCTTTTTGTCGTCCGATATGGATTTTCGTTGCCGAACATGAAACTGCACTCATGGAATTGGTACACTTCTCCACGGTTGAAAACTCTCTCGATTGTGAGTCTTACGTTTTTAATATTCCACTTTCATCCAAAACAATTGGAAATTTACGCGTGTTTCTTGATCTTTTAACCGTTTTCCTAACATTAAAGGCAGACGACACTTGCAAGTAAAATTCTTGGATAACTAAATATTTTCATTTTGCGTTTCAAAGACATAGCCTATGACCCCCTCATTGGAACAAGCTCAACAAGCCCGTTCCAATGAGGGATCATAGGCTATTTATATGAGACAAAAAATGAATAAAAATAATGAAAATTGAATGGTGATTTGTGTAAATGGCGCTGGCCGGTTTTGACCTTTACGTTGGGTAAAGGGTTAATATCGAGGCCTGTATCAAACCTCCCTATTTTAACTTTTGTCAATCTCTTTTCTGAGTAAGAACACATCTAAAAATGTGCTGCCGACCTTGGAAATTGTCAACTATTATGACCGATTTGCGGGATCACCCGCTTCATACCAACGTCACAAAACATTACATTTCGACCGATTTTCATGAAATTTTGGTATGATGTTGAGCTAATCCTGTTTTTGAAATTTTCGATTTAAGTCATTTCAAGTTTTCACCATACCTCTCCCACTTGGTGATAGTCCTACCCTCCAAACTAAATAACATAACACTATAATAAATCACAAGCGGCAAAAGAAATATTTGGGGGCGTGACTTCCGACAATTGTTTCAACATTGTCAGAAAATACTTAACGCTATGATGTTAATACCGATCGAGTTCGGAAAACGTCAATTTGAAATTTCACTGCATGGAAGGGTAACTTATAATACTCATCGTCCCGAATAACAAATTGAAAAAAATATCTCACTTCAAATACCAGAGATATGACGTCATTTCGACACGGGTTACATCCTCCCTTCTGGTGAGAGCCCTACCTCCAAAACTAACAAACATAGCACTATAGTAGTATCACAGACGGGAAAAAGAATAGTTTATGGCGTTTGTTTCAACATTATCGGAAAATACTTAGCGCTATAACGTTAATGCCGATCGAGGTCAGAAAACGTCAAATTTGAATTTCACTGCATGGAATCAGGGTAATTTATATTATTTCCAAATGAAACAAAATACTTCATTATGATTGGCTGAGGGGTACGGTGTATCTTGCAATCCACAGTAACTTTTTTACACCGTTGTTAACCACGATGTAAAAAGAAGACACAATAGCAGGCTATGTGGCTAAAAAAGTACCCATTTTTATTTATTAATTCATACCTTCTGCTCGGTTATAAATACATGAAATTTAATATTTATGTGCCATAAAATATTACGGATATGGATGTCATTGGAACTGGCTCATTGAGCCAGTTCCAATGACATCCATATTTATCTGGTTTTATTAAGAAACTTACAAAGTACAAATTTTCTGTCAGTTTTTGCCCACAATGTGGGTTAAAGTATTAAGTACACCAAAATTCTTGGAAATAAATCCGTTATCCTTGTGTCTTCCGGGGTGTACGGGGGTGCCCTTCAGGGTGAATGAATCCTCAGACCGGTGTAAATTCCCATATACCCCGGACGACGCAATGATAACTAATAGTACTCATCGTCTTTTGCAAATATTTGAAAATCCGACTTCAAATACCGGAAATATGATGTCATTTCCGACAGGAGTTACCCACACCCTTCTGTTGACAGCCTGGCCCCCAAAACCTAAATAACATGACACTCTAATATAATACGGAGCAAAAACAATAGTTGCTAGTGTTACTTCCGACATTTCTTTCAACATTGTCGAAAAATACTTAACGCTATGACGTTAATGCCGATCGAGGTCGGAAAACTTCAAATTTAAATTTCTCTGCATGAAGTTGAAATCGGGATAGCTTAAAGAACACATCACCCCGATTAACAAGTCGAAAATATTTCAAAAATCCAACTTCAACTTCCGGAGATATGACATCAATACCGACAGTGAAAGCCCAAACCCCCACCTCCAAAGTACATCACATACCACTGTAATAATACCACGGTCGGCAAGACGAAAGTTGAGGGTAAGTTTTATGCACTTTCATCAAAATTCTCGGAAAATGGCTAACGCTATGACGTCATTGGTGATTCATGTCGGGAAACGTCAAAATTATATTTCACTACATACAGTTGAAACCAAAGGAACTTTTAGTACTCCTGGTCCCGATTAACAAACTGATTTTTTTATGCAAATATGACTTCCGGAGATATCACGTCAGTACCGAGACGTGTTACTCCACTCCCATATGGTGATAGCCCTAGCCCTCCAAACTGCAGCACAATCGCAGAAGGAACAGCTGACAGCAACTTCTGAGTAGTTTTGTTCAAATTGTCGAAAAATTGTTAACGCTATAGTTTTATTGGTGATGGAAGTCGGACGTCAAAGGCGGCCATAGAGCCTAAAATTCACATGTGTCGGATTTTTTTTAAATGTTTGTATGTGGTACGGCTCCGAAAATAAGAGAGAGCAAAATTTGCGATGTATTGCAATTTTTCAACATTTCAAAAAAGCTTAACAGGGCCTTTGTTACATTAAACTACAAACAAAATTTCATCTAGGCGGGATCCTCTCGGTGATGGGCTTGTTTCGTTGGATGACTTGTGGAAATTAGCTTACAATTTCAAAATATTCTAGTATTGTAGCTGATGCTTTCATGCTCACTTGGTTCACTTCCTCACGGCAGCTCAATGGGAGTGTGAAACGCGCTGGTTATTATACGGCGAAAGCGGTGTGGCTGGTTGAAGTGTGTATTTGTTCTTGTGTGATTTGTATGTGTGTTCTTTTATTACATCCTAAATTCCAGTGAGTTAGATGATCAGTTGAAAAGGTGTGTGAGAAAATAATTGAAGGGTGCAGGTATGACACAAAGAGAAGAGAGTGGGTGAAAGGTGTTCGTCCAGCTTCCAAACTGGAAGAAGCGTTGGACTCACTCCACTTCAGCACCAACAAGAGATACACATACAATAACCACTTTTCTGCATAATAGCAGTTTTTAGGGTTTGCAGAAGGAAACGCTGTTCTAATACCCCATTTTTCCATCAACAATAGGATAATAGCCAAAGCTGACCAAACATTATGGAATCGTCCATCTAGTGTATCAGGTCAGATCATTAGCTTCAATGTTTCATGTACAGTGCAGCCGCCGTGGACTGGACACTTTCCACTGGTAGGCAATATTTCCACAAAGGCAATAATATTAGATTCCAAACACTAATTATAGGAATAAGTATCAAAAATTTAATTAATGAAGCACCGGGAACAATCCGGTGCTTCATTAATAACAATTTTGTTGATGAATATTTTTATTACCTGTTAAACGCATGCGTGGACATTACTGCCCGCGTGTGGATTACGACCAGTCCACGGGGGTTGTACTATGGGGTACTGCGATTACAAAAGCGTACAGATAATTTCGATCTGATCGCGACTGAATTGAAATTCTAACTCCGATTTCCACCCCACAACACTGCTGAAACTTATCTGTCGAGAATGAATAACGGGAACATCGAATCTGAGGTAGAATTTCCGTTTATTTTTTATGCTTTTTTGAATTCGTAGCATACTATTTAGGAAATAAGAGACCGTCTTTGTGATCACAGACTATTTATGAGGAATAACGTGTATAAAATCACCAGCGAGGACATGCGCCGCAAATTGAATAAAATGCCTGAGGAACTTCGAATTGACAGAGTAATGTTCTACTCTCCTTATAACAATCTTCACGTTTTATTTGTGAAATTATCAAATTGACAATAGGCATGTTAGTACCAAGACAAATTAAGTGCACACCGTGTATGACATTCAGAATAAAGTGATTGATTATTTGAATTTGTAACATTCATCCGTTGATGAAATGAGGAAATCTCTGCCATGAGCAAACTATTTAAGAAACACGTCCAGTGCATTATAAACGGAAAGCAACGACAGTGCCAGGAATTGTTGAAAATATAGGAACAAATGTTGCTTGTCTGTATCCCAGAGAAAAGTGATTAAAATGCAGATGTGCGCTGTGATTTTTTGATTCCAAGATCGATGTTAAATAAAAGAATTGACATGTTACATGACAACGCGCCGGAAGTATAAATTTGTAGGCACCTAGAACGGAAATGTGATTTTACACCATTTGATGAGCTTTGAGCAAGGACATTTGAAAAGTAATATTTTCTCTCTACCAGGCGCACAAAAGATATATTGGTAGCGAGTCTAGTTATGGTACGTCAGTTCTACGGATTTCCATTAACTTTGACATTTCCGTTTTTCTGATTCATGACGTAAAATGTATAACATTGCTTGCGCATCGGAGCGATCTACTTTAGACTTCTAAAGAGAATCTGCAACAAGCTTCACTCTGCGGAACCATTCTGCAATAATAAAGTATTCATCACAAACCTTACTTTCCGATGTGGAGTATCAACAATCATTTATTCTCACTGCCAAAGATGGTCATTGGAATCAAAATATTGCGGACACTTCTCAAACCGTTGAAACCGGACGGTCCCTTTCATGTCCGTTCAATGGCATCAGTTTCAAAAATCCACATTCATTGTTTCACGAAGACGTTGAAACTATTAACTGATCTACCTCCAAAATTCACCGATCAGCCACTGGCTTTATGAAACCATATCATGACTCAAATTTTCAAGCCCTCAGTCTAATTGGCAAAGGAATCAAACGCTATTATGGCCTGAAACCAGTCTGTTCCATAAAGAGTTCATCGCCAATTTTAAGAATCAATCGGATAGAATATTTCAGTTCTCTTTTACGACCAATAGAAATATTCCATCCGAATGAAATTAAAAATACCACAAACATTCAAGTCTGGAAATAAGCAGTCTGTCATTTGCAGAATGAGGTCATTGAGGGTGAATTTGCTGATGCAATCCCATACAGTGGGCCAATTTATCCTCTGGGTATCTCTCTGTTTAGGCTTAAGACCTTGATTCAGATTGAGGTTCACAGAGGGTAAATTTAGTGATGCTACCCTGCTGTGCATGGTAGCATCACCAAATTCACCCTCTGGGGACCTCATTCTGCAGATGACAGATTGCTTATTTCCAGGCTTTCAAACATTCATTTTCTTTGTATCAACGCAAGAAATGTTTCTCAATAGAGACTTGGTTTTATTGTATCTTTGATGACATTACTTGCCATAACGCATGAAGACTCGCCACGAATGTAGTGTTTTTATTAGTAGCGCAGTTGGACGAATTGTGTTAATTTCTTGATGGTTTCAAGGCGAATTAAAAACTTATTTGTTGGAATATCTATAACTGCAGCACAATGAATATCTGTATATTTTGTGAGTAAAGGATCATCAACGGAAGTCAGTGCATCGCCTCCAAGGTAAATGGGTAAGCAAACTGCCCATAACAGAGTCAAATTCTTGACACAATTAGACTGATGGCCTGAGAGCTTGACTATAACCTTGGATGGGAATATAAGCTTTCGAGTTTAACCCTTTACCCAACGCAACGGTAAAAACGACCAGCGCTATTCTCAAAAATCGCCAATTAATTTTCATTATTTTTTTCAGTTTTTGTCTCAAAAACATAGGTTATGAGCTCGTTCCAATGAGGGGGTCATAATCTATGTTTTTGAGACAAAAAGTGAAGAAAATTAGTTATTCAAGAATTTTGTTTGCAAGTGTCGACTGCTTTTCATGTTAGGTAAAGGGTTAAAGTGTTAGGGAAAAAAATCTTGTACGTTGCTAACCCACTATCATATTCACTGACAAACATATGAACGTTTCGAATTCGAATCGAAAGAGTTGGTTTCAATGCACAGGTGAGATACTTCGATAACAAAGGACATTTCTACTGTCACGCATATTAAAAACATGAACATTTCGTACCAACTGAGTTCGTATTTCAACAACACGGGGAATTTGTTTTCATAACTTATCCATAATCGATGGGCCAGTTGTTATTACCGCGATTTCGTGTTTACTGAACGGTACTTTCATTCGTAGCACTGGAATCACATAATACTAAGAGAATGCAATCCGACTTGAATTACGCAATTTATTTGATTATACAACACCAAATTCAACCTGTCGTACAAAGGTCAGTTTTTGTTTTGACAAATAACATTGCTAAACGTTCGAGACATGTCAGTGCATTGCATGTGCGAGACAATACACGGGAGCTCGCGATACAATCAAACATAAAAATGTGAAGATCCTTTCTGAGCCTCACTTATTTTTACTGCTCTGTTACGAAAAAGCGGGCATATTTTGACCAGATCGCGGCCTAGTCGAGATCTGATCGAAGTTCTCTGACTGATTTTCTCTCTTCACTTTTCTGCCCACAACACTGTTGATGCCTACATATTACATCTCGGTGGCTCCTTGTGTTTGTATTTTATGATTATGATTTGGTTTTGCCTTTATCTATATCGACTGCTGCAAAACTGTAGTTGCAAAACCGCATTCTTCTATCGGGTCGAGAAAAAGAAGCTTTTGCAATGACAGCACTGTATGACATGTGGTTTGAATATTTATTTATTCATTTATTTATTGGAGTTTAACAGCACTTTCGACAGGAAGCCGGAGTACCCGGAGAGAAACACCGAGCAACGGCGAGCAACTGTCAGTCTCCTCATCCTACTAACTCCACACAAAGAGGGTTAACATTGGTTGAAGACAGGCGCACCATCGACGTTCATTTCGCCTTCGTACACAGCGCCACCGTGCCCCCCGTGGGCAATCGGGATTAAGTGCCTTGACCAAGGACACAACACAGTTAGCCCTGGCGGGGATCGAACCGTGATCTTATCGGTTTGAAGTTCAATACCGTAAACACTGAGCCTCCGCGGTCTCTGGTTTATCCCTTAACCCAACGCAGACGATATCAAAATTTATTATATTAAATATCATTTTTTTCAAATTGTTCAAAAAATTCAACAAGACTTTATCATGTGACCCCTCATCACATGATATGGTTTTGTTGAAATTTTTTGAAAAATAATATTTTTTCAACTGCTAAATTTGCATATTACGCGGGCGGATGCGGCCGATTCGTTGGGTAAAGGGTTAACAATGGATTGGCGTGACGCTAACCTATCGATAGCAATAGGTGGCAGAATAATTGGATAAAACCTACGGTGATATTTCAATGTAGAGAACAGTACCTGTGGCGATACTTTCGCGATAAGACAATGAACTTCAAACAATAAGACGAGATATCTCTAGAAGAATGATCATTCGAGAAGTACAAGTTTATTGTCACTGTCACTGAAAACAACTATAAAGGTTGTGCGCACGCTTAGCAAATAAGAAGTACCGATAATTCCTACTTCAATATAAAGTTAAGCCGGACCTTTATTGTATCGAACGCAGTACGCCAGTTGGAACTTTATTATCAAATATGTCACGCGGTTGTGAGCCATATTTTTGTTTAAGGCCCAGTCCGTCAACTTGTTATGTGTTTAATGACCGAAACGAGGGAGCGCGTGGCTCAGTGGTGGACTGTTGGACTTCTATGCTAGAGGTCCAGAGTTCGATCCCCATCAGGGACGACCCGCGTTGTGTCCTTGAGCAAGGCACTTTATCCCGGTTGCCTACATGGGGACACGATGACGCTGTGTACTAAGGCGTACTGTACGTCGATGGTGCACATGTCTTCAACCGCTGTAATCCTGTTTGAGCGGAGCTTGAACAGAGTTAGAATGCTGGGGAGGCGACAGTTGCTCGTCGATGCTCGGTGGTTCTCTCCGGGTACTCCGGCTTCCCCCAGCCGTAAAACTGTCACGGTCACTATTAGCCATTGTACATAAGTATGTGACCTTAAACACCAATAAATAAATAAATAATGACCGAAGTGAAGCTTATTATTATACTGATATTATACCGAAACAACTCTCTTCGAGAACAGTTTATGTGTCTATGCTCTGTAAAGGCATTATTCCTGTTATTCCCAGTTTCAAAAAAGAAACCGCTGCTCAATGTCAAGCAACAACATTCTAAAATAAACTAACAAAGACAATAAATTAGGCCTGATGCAGCAGATATATAAAGTCTCAAAATCAGAACCCCCAGTTGTTCCCAAGGTAACGTCACGAGGTGTGCTGGTGTGCATGTATATGTACTTATGCTGTTAAATCGACCTGTAAGTACATGTACCCTGCATGTCCAGCACGCACAACAGGTGTCGCCCCTTACCTCAGAACGCTCAACCGCTCCCAAGGTGACGTCCCGACTTTCTGCTTGTGTGCATGTACATGTACTTATGCTGCGTAAACAACCCATAATTCCATTACATCGCACGTCCAGCACGTGCAATAGGTGTCGCCCCCTACTTTGAAAAGGTCAAGCCCAATCTTGACCAATCAGCGTGACACATCATGTCAAGCACCCCTTTGTTTCAATCTGCTCAGTCAGCCATTCAAGTCAGACACGGTGTATAACTCTCATTTTCAAATTTCTTTTTAAAAACTTTCTTTTCACTTTTCACGGAGGACGTCGCATATTACGGATCAACCGCCGGGATTGCGCATTCTTCAGGTCATTGTGAAGGACTATTTTGACATCCCGCAGGATTATCCTCTGCGGGAAGATGAACTTATCCGTTTAATATGTTTCATGTTATTTGAACAAACACACTTCGCACGCGTTCTGGATTGCGACACGCTGCGTCTTTGTATCTGTTTTTTTGTGCTGAATAACTCTATTCCGGTCTTTCGTACATTGTTCACCTATGGATATGTTCCAGGACTTCCCAACCGCCGGGGGCGACGTACACACTGACACTTTAGATATTAACGCTTCAGCCAGCTCGGCCCTCTCTGTCACCTCTCAGTCATCTCTGGACAATAACGGCTTGGACGATTCGTCCGCAAGAACCGAAACTAATCTTCGGTGCCGCGCAACATCGCGGCATGCAACTCGTCGGTCGTCGGAATCACTCAAGCAGAGTGACCCTAAGAACTGGACTACGGGACGTTTGCGGGTGGCTTTGCAACACAACGGTATTAACACTTCTCCGTCTCTAAGGAAAGCAGCTTTGCTGCAATTGTATCATGACAATAGTTTGCCACCACCCGCAAATCACTCTGCTGTACATACTGTAGATTCTACGAGTGTCAGTTTTTTCATCAGCAGCACCCCTTCACAGACTATGCTTCAAATAGCTTCTAATTCTTCTACCATCCTCTCCAGTACTCCGCCAATGACACCTGAGTTATCCAGCAGCACATCTGATGACCACTTGCACTTAAGACATCCACTAGAACTGAATCACCACAACCGCAATCTGTTTGGACACACAACTCTCCACATACGTTCGTTCCGCACCAGTCTGATTTCCACATCAATCATTTGAACTTTGCAAATCCAGAACCTGCACATACCTCATCCGCCTCAACAACTGTAGACAATATTTCACAAAATACTTTGCCAGTGTCAACATCTGTGGCTACTGTTCCATCCAGCTTTTCTGGCACTGTGGAGCCAGGATGCCTTCAGTCGTTCTCACCTAGAACAGTTACTGTCTACTTCCCAGTAGAATCGGCCTGCCCCCAGTGACCCTATACAAAGTTTACCGGAATCGTTAGCTTATCAAGTGAACGCCAAGCAGCAGAGGCTTAAATCTGTCGAATCTAACATCACCACTATTCTCAGCATGCTTCAACACAATGTCAATATCGCTACTACCACCTAGTCGTCAACGCAGTCAACAGGCCTGCCCAGCATCCCGGGCCTTCCAAGGGCACTGCCAGGTCCAGAGAATGCTCTCTTCAATCATGTGTCCATTTTCCTATTGACTCACTACCACAGCCGTCCAACTCTCTTCTCAACCGTCCTGGGGTACCTCTGTCCACCTTACACGAAATCGACATTACGTAATGACATTCACAGGGGTAAGGACATTAACTTGGCACGACTCATCATGCCCTCGCTAGGGTCTCTCTGGATAGCAACTTTCCATCCTCTGGGAAAATTCAAGCTGATGTGAAGCCAGACCCTCGTCTTCTTAAACACCTATCTCGCCCGGAATTCATTCTGGCCTTTTCCAAGTACAAAAATATTATTACTGAGGTGTACCCCAATCTTCGATCTGAACTTGACATGTACCAGTCTGAAATCATTTCCATCGCTGCCCAATATGGCGATGCATTCTACCGATACAACCTTGCCTTTTCTGCCCAATCTGCTGCCAGGCTGCAGAGGGGAATTAAAATCGATTGGCCGATCCGTGACAATAAATTATTCTGTTCCGTTTTCACACGGCAAAAAATACTCCACTGCTTCACTTGTCAGGGAGCTGACCACACTGCTAAATTCTGTTCTCTCGAACACCTCAACACTCGACACGCTGGCCAAAAAGCCATTTCTTGCTTTCTCTGCCAAGTCATTGATCACTCAGCAAAACTCTGTCCTTACGAACCTTCCACCAACAGACTTCCGCCACAGCACACCGTTCGACCCAGGGACTCGTCTACTGTTGCCTCTCAGGTGGTTCCGTCGGCTACCTCTCACATTATGTGCCTCAAATTTAATTCAGCCAAAGGCCGCTATTTCAAAGCAGGTTGTAAATTAGCACATTTGTGCGTCATTTGCACATCCACATGTGCTTTGTCGAAAAAACTCGAGACCTCCAGGGACTGATCCTCAAACATGACTCTCTGTTGGGCCCTCGCTGATTGCGTTTAGTTTCACTACCCCTATTTCTTTTGTCAGACTGGAAGCCGCTCTGCGGTTTCACCCTGACCAAATCTTCCCCCAACACCTCCTCTTGGGGCTCACCTATGGCTTCGATACAGGCATTCAAACTCATCCTTCTTCTTCTCTTGTTCTCCCGAATCTTAACTCGGCCAGGGACAACCCACAAGCCGTAACCTCTCTCCTGGACCAGGATGTGTCCGCATGTTTTCTTCTAGAGCTCTTCGGCACCCCGCCCTTTGCCACCTTCAGTGTCAGTTCTCTCGGGCTGGTTGAGCACAAGTTTTCTGGGAAATAAAGACTCATTGTTGACCACGCGACACCCCGACGGTTTCCTAACCACACCTCCATCAACTCTCCCATCGACAAAGACGATTTCTCCCTCTTTCATGGCACTATTGACCACGCGGTCCATATCATTCAATCCCTGGGTCCCAATTCCTGGCTTAGCAAAGCTGATGTTGCCTCAGCTTTCAAGTTGATTCCGATCCATCCCACCCCTTTGGCACCTCTACGGAATTCACTGGCAGGACAAGTACTATTTCCACCCTCGGCTAGCGTTCGGTTGCAGATACAGCCCCAAGTTGTTCGATCTTCTTTCCCAAGCTGTCTGCTGGATTGGCTCCACCCTTTATGGTATTCCAAATATCCTTCACCTTCTTGACGATTTTCTGCCCCCCCCCCCCCCCCCCCCCCCCCCCCCCACGCAGAACCCTTCTCAGTTCATGATAACTTTCTCAAAGTTTTTTCTTCCTTGAACATTCCTCTCTCGCCGGGCAAGACTGAGGGGCCTTCACACTCTTTACAATATCTTGGCATTATCATTGAAATCTACAAAATGGAGACTCTTCTCCCAGATGACAAGCGTTTGCGGGCCGCCAACTTTCTCCAAACTATTTGTACAAGAAAACATGCACGAAACGATAACTTCTCGGCCTTTTAGGGCACCTCAGTTTTGCCTGTCGCGTCACTGTCCCGGGGTGCTCTTTCATCTCCTACCTTATCAGACCTACATCTTCTGCCAAAGAATTATGGCATCATGTTTCCTTATATGCCCCTTATAGGTGCGACGTGGCTACATTTTCTTGCCAATTGGAACGGAGTCTCTTTATTTTTGGATGCCCACTTTACCCACTCCAGTGATATTTCCTTGTTTACGGTTGCCAGTTCCACCATTGGCTTCGGGGGTTACTTTGCATGCAAATGGTTTCAGACGCATTGTGTACAGGGTCTCCCGGATACCCCACATACTCATTCCATGGCCTTCAAAGAGTGTACCCTATTGCGGTTGCCGCACTTCTCTGGGGTAAATATTGGACACAAAAGCGGATAGTCTTCATTTGCAATAACGAGGCCGTAGTGCTGTTACGATGGCACCCCATCATACTTTTTACATTGAATTTGAAAACACGTGTATTTGTGCACAAATCAGTAATCTCGGTCGTATTTTAGTACTACCCCAGTAATTTTCCCATGTGAGTTTTCGCACCAGAAATATAAAAATAAATTACTCAAGTTTACATACCATCTATGAAACATCGTCTACATTTCTAGAAAACATATATTTTCCCCTTTCAATTTATGTACGCCGTCCAATAATTGGAAGCTGTGACTCTCTGATTCACCAGGTTTATTTGATTTACGAAATTTGGAAACTTGAAAGGTTTGGCCGATTGTGGTAATTCCATGTTTCGATTTAAACACTATTTTATGCAAGTCCACGTATCATTTGGACACAAATCATTATATTTATGGTCAGGAAATCCCTACCGTTCGTGTCTGGTAAGCTGTATCGTCCCCCGAGTTCCAACATGTTTCATGTGCCAGTAAGCACATAGAACACAATGGAATTCAGGGGACGGTATGTATTGTCATCCACGGAAAGCATCGTTATTTGTTGATTTATAGCACGTTTATTTTCCAACAATGTCGAGAATCATCGCTTCCATCGTATCGATAAATTTTAAAGGAAATATTATGACGATGTCACTGCTCTGCATTCTGATTGGTCAGCAGGCCTGGCATTCTTAAAATGCAGGAGGGCTAAAAATCGCTCCCCTTGCATGGCCTAGGAGGGCGATTAGCTCTCCTGAAGCTTACAAAAGCTAAAAGTGGCAAAATGAAGTTTTACTATTAATGAATTCTGCCTTGTGGGCTTTGTACATTTTATTTAGTGTTGTTAACAAGGTAACCTCTGTGAGACGACTACACTGCCCCTACCACACCTCCGGGCCTCGGTATGGCCCGGATGTGTGGGAGGGGCCGTGTGGCCATCTTACAGAGATCACTAACATACATGCAGCAGCGATCTGAAAAGGTGTGGGCTTTAGGAAAAGGCTGTTATGGTAATCATCAATTTCTAAGCCCACGAGAGCTAGTTTTCGCCCTCCTTAATTTTTTTAAGGCGAGCGAATAAATCGCTCTCCTGAAAATGCCAGGCCTGGGTCAGTGGCCCCGGCTAAGGGTATAAAAGGCTGCGAGGCTCCCAAGAATGTCGCTATGCTGATTTGAGAGAAAGCCATTTGTTTGTAGTCTGCTCTGGGACATTTTGATATAAAAAACTTTGAAATACGAAAATCCAATACAAACACCAAAATAAAGACAAAATGAGTCTTAAGTCTGAAGTGTCTTTGGTAGGTTTTCATAAGCTATGCTAAATAAAATTCTAATTAATTTTAAATAGACTGGTCCAATCTGAATCTGGTATCAGTCGAACCCCGCAATGTGTTGATGCAGTCCAGTAGATATTATTGCTCTTTAACCCTTTACCCAACGTAACGGCCAAAACCGGCCAGCGCTATTCTCAAAAATCGCCAATTAATTTTCAAAATATTTTCATTTTTTGTCTCAAAAACATAGGTTATGACCCCTCGTTGGAACGAGCGCGTCGAGCTCGTTCCAACGAGGGGTCATAACCTATGTTTTTGAGACAAAAAATGAAAAAAATTAGTTATTCAAGAATTTTTTTTGCAAGTGTCGTCTGCTTTTCATGTTAGGTAAAGGGTTAACTCTTTTCAGAGCAATGATCTGTATAACACTTTACCAAGCTCAGTGTGTAAAAGTTGCAAGTTGTTTGGTTTGAGTGGGACATAGAAACTGATATTTGCAGTTGCAAGAGCCGTAAGCTTTTAAATAGTGCTGGCGCGCAACAGTGCACATATTCCGCAAGGGGAGATCTCCCATACCAGTAATGAAACTTATGCTTCGCGTCACCCTCTATGCCCTCCGTCACAACTTTATGTTTTATTCTGAGCATATTCCTGGACCATTCAATTCTCGTTTTTCGCAGGATTTCCACCTTCTGGCTCCAGACGCAGACCTCAAACCGCATTGCTGCCCATCGATGCCCGAAGTTCTCATGGACTGATTCTTTGACTGACTCTCTATGGCACCATTCCATCTCAGAGAACACCGGAAACGTGTGCACCACGGGTTTCAAGACTTTTCGCCAACATTCTACAACATTATCCAGTTTTCTCTTCTCTTTATTCCCTTCCCTTGCCCACACAACACACTTTGTTGCAATTTATTGCCTTCTGCCATGGGGCTCACCACCTGTTTCCATCCACTTTCAAACCATGTTCTCGCCAACATACGTTACCTCTGCCTTGCACACGTTCTTCCAAATCCCCTTCTTGCCCCAACCCCCCTCCCGGGAAAGCATGGCAAGGCATAGCCACCTCCCCCTCTTAGGTCCATCCAATAAATTGCTTGGGAATACTACCAGACGCCGTCTCCCCATCAGCAGTGACATATTGTTCACCTTAATACAAGCGCTTCACGAGGGGCGCTTTTCTGCTCACACCAACCTCCTCTTGCCTTTGATCCTTCCTCCCACCTGTGCATACAAGACTCATTTTTCTCTTAGGACGGCCACATGGCCATTCTCACCCTCAAAGCTTCCAAGACCGACCCCTTTCAGGTTGGGGTACCCATCAGGTACTTTCGCACACTCCATTCTCTCTGTCCGGTCACATTCTTCGGCGATACCCTAACGCGCGGCTTACCCAAGGCGCCTCACCCCAGCACCCACTCTTCGTCACCGAGTTAGCTCTGCCTCTCCGTCGCTCCTATTTTATTGCTAAATTAAAGTTTATGCTTGACTACTGTGGTATCGCTGCCAGCTTCTATTCGGGTCACAGCTTTCGCTCAGGTGCAGCTACCTCTGCTTGCCAACTGTGTTTGAAGGATCATCTCATCACAACCCTCGCCCCCTGGTCCTCCGACTGTTACGCTACTTACACCCACTCTCCCCTCGCCGTCATCCGCCAGCACAAGCCTCCCCATACACTCTTTCGGTTCCTGACCTCTCCATTTCTCCATGTTAGCTTACGATCCTCTGTCGAGCAATGGTGGTGACATCTTTGTTTCATCCGCACCTGTTGTAACACCTTTAGGCCGACTTGTCCTCGTGCCCTCACACTGTTCAGCCTGTGGGAGCATCCGTTCCCGTCTTGCCCGTCTATGTTTCTTCTCGTCACTCGCCTAGGTCCTTTTGCCTCACTTGACTCCTGAGGGTGACCTTTACGTCTCTGAATGGAGGTTCTCCGCTGGTACCAGCTCCGTTTGGGCATTCGTCGGTTCCCCCATCCAGTTCCGTTCATTAGGGATAGATGTCAGAGAGTCTCCGACGCTTTGTTCCAGACATGGAGCAAAGTGCCAGACACTCGTGACATGTGTCTCTGTCTTTATGTAACGTAAATCTATATTAGATAACCTTCGAGGGGACCAAATGCCCAGACTGGTGCCGGCACGGGAGCGCCCCCTCCCTATTTTCCCAAACCACTACGTTAGATACAGCAGTGCATACCCTGCAGCACCGCCACGTAGATGGATGCACAATTCGCAACACTCACGTTTGTAAATAGTTATGTAAATAAGTAGTTCTTAGTTTTGCTATTTAGGATGCATAAGTTGCAGCATCCTTTGTGTTTCAGATTCCTTCTGGGTGTGTAATCTGCAGCACCTACCAAGCCTTCTCCATACTGTAACGTCATGCCTAATTGCCACTCCTCCCATTAATATGCTTCGGGATGCGTACATTGCAAAAGCCCGCTCCTGCGTATCATGTGTACAGTGTATAGTTTTCATATAATAAATACTTGAAGTGTACTCCAATTTTCTTGTCAGTGCCCCATAAACTTCTGTTTCTCATGCCATTTTTTGTAAAACTGCTGTGGGCGGACGTATTTGTTTGCATTCAAACGTTCATGTTCATGGTTTGTTTTATGTTTTAGGCCTCGTAATCTACAGAATAGTATGGGTGGTGGTGTATTTCGTCCCTTGAGTGCTAAAGCACTGCAATGTCTTGTTGCATTCAAGGAACAAATTTATCAGTTTTATTAACTTAGGTAAAATATCGGACATAAACCACTTAATTTTTATTTTTTAAGTTTGCATTGGTTATAAAAAGAGAGCAGTCGGCAGCCAAAAGACTATGCGGGAGGGCCTGAGAAACAGATTTTTAACGTTTTGGCCTTATTGGTTTTGTTTAAATATTCAAACGTTTCAAAATGTCAAGTAACATTAATAACTTATTAAATACACAACATGGTCGGGATTACATGGAAGGGAAGATTGGGGTAAGTTGTCCCTTTTGTGTTTCAGCAGAAGATGAACTTACAGGGTATCTCGAACCTTTCGCAACAATACGATTAAACGTTTCAACGTCACGAATGCCAATGAAGCTCTTGCGTCTATATTAAAGTTTAGCCCATTGTCAGTTGACAAGAGATCATGTAGTAATATTTATGGACCGGAGACATCATAAAAGATTAAGAGGGAAATGAAACAACTAACGTGTACAACAGCAATTATTATAATATAACGCAACGTGTCACTATGGCCCTGCAAAGGTTCGAAATTCGATTTCACTGCAAATAGTCCCCACGATTCGATTTCAATCGAGCCGATTCGAAAATTTTCGTATCGTCGCGATGTTCTCAAAATCCTACAAAATCCTGCAAAGTGTCTCCTCTTGAACTCTATTCAGTCATCAGGTCTCCTGTACAGGAGACCTGATGATAGAAGAAGAGATCAATAGTTTCCGCTTTCGAAATTACATTGATTCCGTTCTGGAATATTCCGCTTTTTTGCTTGATTTACACGAGTCGCTGTTGCACACAATACTTCAATGTAGACTGACAATATTACGGTTGTAAGAAGGTGCAATATCCACAACTTGAAAAGCGTCTAATGGTGTGTTGCCGCTATAATGTGAACCTCGCCGTACAACGAAAACAAAAACTAACTATAATGATACTGATGTGTACACTAAAATATTCTTTTTATTACACTCGTTACATATTCAACATAATAGTTACGTTTTAATCTCAAAGTAAAATAATTCCCACGAAAGCGACAAACATTCATTTTGAAAGTCACCAGAGGATAGCCAACGAACCGCTTTCATTAGTCGTCCGCGAAACAAAATACGTCCCTCAGCCTTTCACTGAAAGCTACGCAGAAACGTTATTGGATATTAATTTAATACCACTAAAAACAAAAACAACACATTTTTACCATTAAATAGTAAACTTCCCTTACTAACATGTTATAGGGTTTATTTCATGTTCCTTTATACTATTTTCACTGTGATTCGCCTGCTGTACCTTTACGAAAAAAAAAACACGATTTTTGAATATCTTAATACTATTTTCACTGTGATTCGCCTGCTGTACCTTCACGAAAAAAAACACGATTTTTGAATAGCTTAATCGTATCTCCAAAGTCTAGGCCTCATTATTATGAATTAAGCTTCCTACCCCCCTCCCCTCTACCCCCTCCCACCTCATAGGAATTTTCAGCAGACATGTTCGAAGCTGCCAGTGGAAAGGCTGAGTGGCTGGTTTAGCTGTGTTGTGCGGGGGCGCGAGTCTGGTGCGGCATTGCACTAACTTGCCAAGTGATGGCCGCAGGGGGATACATGCAGGTAGCATCGGGCTCGCGCTCCTGTGTGATGCAGTTGAACTAGCTATGTGTTACTACTAGATTGTATGTCACAATATGAACTTATATAAATCCTAAACTTATTACATACAGCTACGATTTCACATTGAGTCTAGTCAGTTTTTTATGAATTGCCCCCACCCTCCCCCATAGGAACCTTTGCAGCTGTCCATGTAGCAGTCCACTTTTGACAGGTAGAACAGTTGGTTTGATTGCGTTTTGCTGGGGTGTGGGACTGGTGCTGCCTGTCACATGACATATATTATATTTGCAGATTTCAAGCAAGTGTGGTGTGGCCTGGCACCAACTAGACACGTGATAGCCACGTTTAGATAGGTGGCGCTGGGTTCGCACACCTGTGTGACGCAATCACACTAGCCATGTGTCATTGCTAAATTGTAAGTACTGATCTTCAGTAACAATCAGAACTTATTCAGTTATACTTTTCTCATTGAGCTAGTCAGTACTATTATGAATTAGGCCCCTTAATATGAACGTTTGTTGCGATATCTGTAGCAGCCAGCGGATATGTAGAACAGTTGATTTGATTACATTATGTTCTATATTCTATATATTGAACATTAGTGACACACTGTACTTCAAACAATTATACAACCTACTTGTTATAGCTATTTTTGAGTATTGCCAGCAGTATTATGCATTAAGGCATTTAGAATGAACCCAAGGCAACCATGTCAGGAACTGAAAGTATTGTTTACCGGCAGTACCTTAAATAATTATAAGCTATCCTGCTGACACCTATACTTTTTTATTGAGTTTATTCTGTATTATAAATTTTTACCATCACCAACAAGCAGTACTTTGAATAATTCCAAAATTGTTTTAGTTACAGCCACCCTTTCAATTGAGTCTAGCCTACAGTAGTCTAAGTTAAGCCCCTCATCAGGAAGTTTACACTGTCATGTCATGAGCAAGTGGCTAGGTACAAGAGACAATTTAAATCGCAAGGCTTTTGTGTTGCCTTCTACCCAGCAGCCTCCATTTCATGTTCAATGTTGTGAATTGTAATCACCATTGATAAACAGTATATTCAAAATTTTAAAATACATTAAATACAGCTATAATTTTCCTATTAAGTCCCCCACCCCCCCCCCCCCACCCCCCACCCGCTCCCCTTCCGAAATTCTAAGCAGTCATGCCTGCAGCAGTCGATGGACTGGTAGAATAGATAGACAAATTGCATCATACAGGAATCGGAATCTGGTGCTGCCCCTCCACCCCCCCCCCCCCTCTCGACAGCCACATATTGACTGCGTGGTGGTGGGCTGTCCCGCATTCACACTTATATATTGTGTAATAAGTTGTGATCACAGTAACAAACAGTATGGTACAATATCCACAAATCTACTCGAAAAACTATGCATTTGCATTGAGTGCATTTTATTGTGTATATATCAGTAAGCAGCAACAAATCATACTTCAAAAATTTCTAAACTCTAACAGTTATGCTCACTTGAATATATTCGGCAGTATTATGAATTAGTCCTCCTTTCGGAACGTTGAGCAGCTGTGTTTGGCACTACTATTATAATGGATTGGTAGAACAGAAAATTTAATTGCATTATACAAGAGTGTGAATGCGGTATTGCCTACCCCATGGCAGCCTTCACTGGGTAGGTGTATGCTGGGTTATCCAATCTTAACATTTCTGTACGTTATCGTAAATACTGTTTTGCAATAAGAAACAGTACGTTCGATATGCCCAAAAGCTATTTCTTACAATTACACACTTCCCTTGATACAAGTCACCAATATTAATAATCAAGCCCATCCATCCTAATCCAGTTGTAACAGCTATGCACTTATGCACTTGGAATACTAAATAGTCATGACTGGTGCAGCCAGTGAATGGGTAGAATAGATAGATTCATTGCTGTATAAAGATAGGGAATCTGTTACCGCCGACATGGTACTTGATTGCATATTTATAATCTTGTCAGTCTTGTATATTTTATTTGTAAAATGTATACAAATGTCTGTGGTACTCCTAGTACGTGATAGAACTCGACACCCAAAACTGAAACAAAACTACACGGATTGAAAAAATTGTAAACTTGCTGAATAGATAGTGATTAATCTCTTAAGTATGTAATCCATCGAATGTGGAAGTTAACTATAAACTATTCTAATCCAAAGAATATCTTGTGATGCCTCATTAAAATTAACATATCCGAGTGATAACATGTGATAGCTTTTGTAATCAGTCAGCAACGGTGATGGTGTACTGGTGAATAGAGTTATCTCTGCAGCAAAAGGCAACAAATCTCCCAAATATATCACAATAATTACTGATGAAAGCTCATGTGTCGCCCCACCATTCCCTGCATATATGGGTCAGTCGCATAAGGTCATCAATACAGTTGTGTGGTATTGCATGCCAACCAATTTCAATTTAGGTTTTTCCTCAGTTCACTGCACGCAGAGATACCAAGATCTTGGTATCTCTGCATGCAGTGAACTGAGGAAAAACCTAAATTGAAATTGGTTGGCATGCATTAACCACACAACTGTATTGAGTGGAATACTGTCGGTCACCCAAATTGACACTAAAGTCTGTATTCGTAGTAGATGGATGGTGGTGACTGTTGTCTGGAGAGAGTGGACGATGGTTTGCAACGTTGAGTGGGGTTGTTTACGGGTCGTGCAATTAGTGCGATGTACATGGTATGTGACTTGTGATCGGCCTCGCTTGGCGTTGTGTGCTGCCGTCTGTTCTCTCTGGACTCCAGATGTATTCACCTATTTTTCTTAGATATCGACAAAACAAATTGTTTGCTCTGAAAAGATCTGATAATGGAATCGAGTGAATTACACGAATAAGAGAGGGGTGATCTTAAAAATTTTAACTCTATAAATCTATAAACTTATATTTATTTACTAATTAGTAGTAATTAACTTATTAAAATAATAAGTGATTTGTAATCAAATGACTGATAGATGATTAGTAATTATTAATGATATGATAATTATCTATATATATTACACTAAATTATCATTGTTGCAACTGTTTCTATTATATTAATTACCTAATTAGTGGTAATTGATGATTGATATATTATAATAATTAATTATTTGACTATTTTTATCTGTCAATTGATTATACAAATTAATAGCTACCATTAACTGTTATTAATTACAGGTAATGTTGATTATTAATTACTGATGTAATTGTTTTTTTTATAAATTGAGCATAAATTATTTAATCCTGTTGCTGATAAAGATAGAATTGTGATAATAATAATAATAATAATAATAATAATAATAATAATAATAATAATAATAATAATAATAATAATAAATGTATTAATTGTTGATAAAGCAATACAATAATAATAACTTCAACATATAAAAATTAAATTAGATTAATAATAAGTTAATTGATAATTAATTAAATTAAGGTTGACATTTAAATTGAACTATTCAAGAGGAAAACATGAATCGAGTAACAGAAAATAAAATGCCGTGTACATATTGTAATAAGTAATGCTAGAATAAACTCGAAATGGCCTTTCGTTTCTAGGTCACTTTTCACTGACTCCAGAAATTAACAATAGTTTCACAAGTTGTTAATGCGCTTATCATCACTGCAACCGTAACCTAACGATAAATTCATTTAGACCAAGCAAGAATATGTCCGTGTAACTTAGACTGGCTTTTGACCCAAGGCTATTGCCGGTCGGTGTGGTCTTAGTGAGTATGTCCCGCTCATGATCTGCCTTGATATACATATTCCACTTGTTTTGCCTCGAAAGTCACTCGTCAAGTGATCAATTAAATTAATTAAAATACACTTAATCCGATTTTGAAAACAATTTGCTATATACTGAATTTAGAAAATTGAATTTAGGGAATTTTCTCTACTCTAAACAGTATATTAACAGCAATGAATAAGCCTTTCCGGGGAGGATGGACTGTACCCCCGCTGACGACGAGACTTTGGGATAGCACCACTATCTCACAGCTCTGATGGCGCAGGGACTATCGACATCTTCTCTGTTATCAACTATGAATGAAATTGCAAATCTTTAAGAGTAAATGATCAGTCATTATTTGTGTTTGTGAGAGAAAAATGTCATTTACCTAAATTGAAGTGGGAAATTACCGAAATTGTAATGATCCTAACGATATGTTATAGACAATAATCTGCAGAACCAGAGCCAAGTTTTCTCCACCCGCCAAGGCCGTGTATTGGAAATTATATTTTACATATTATTTTCTATTTTAAATCTCTGTTTTTATTGTGCAACATTGTACTTGGATTCACCACTTAATAACTCATGTGTCACTATACAACTAGTGTCTAACTTCTTAACAAAATTCATCAACAACAATGTAACAATTGATAATCCCACATGTACAAGAACGACAACTCCTATCACATGCATATGCGATGATGCTTCTGATGGTTGGACTGTTAGTCATGGCGGGTAGTATAAGACTGGACGAGATCCAAACAAAACCTGAATATGAACTTAGTCACATACTAAATGATATAACTGGTACGTTGACTGAAGATAATAACTCTCTACCGGTATACAACACAAAAATAGTAAGTATTTCACTCCTTGTGAGGTGCGTGCTGAGATTAATGGTACAAATAGATCATTCTCGGCATTTCATATCAACTGCGAAAGCCTACAATCCCACTGCGACTCCCTACATCATCTACTTGTTGAAACGAATAGCCCCCAGAACTCATTCGACTTCATCGGCCTCACTGAGGTATTTCAAATCCCTGACAATATATCTTATTATCTAGAAGGTTATCACCAGATACAAAAAAAATACAAGACCCTGTGACGACGATGGACGTGCTGGTGTTGGGCTCTTCATTAAAGCTGATATAACATTTAGTGTTTGGCATGACCTTTCCATCGTCATACCACATGTTTTTGAGTCACGGTTTGTCGAACTGAAGTGTAAGAATTCATCGAGAATAGTTGGTCTAATCTATAGACCCAATACTGCCCCTAAAGCAGACATGGACTTATTCATATCAAAAATCAACTATTTAACTGATGCACTAAATAAAGAAAGGAAATCATTTTTAATCATGGGCGACCTTAATATTAACCTTTTAAAACCAGCTTCTCATCCCAAGACTGGTTTGTTTATAGCGCATATGTTTAGTGAGGGATTTGTGCCTGTCATTACCAAACCCACTAGAGTAACACATCAGTCTGCTACACTCATAGATCATATTTTCTCCAGTAATATCGCAAATCCTTTTACATCGGGAATAAGCCTTACGGATGTATCTGATCACTTTGGCATTTTTTATATTAAACCGACAAATACCAAACAGGATAGGATAAAACCGGCTTTGACTAGGAAAATTAATTGTACTACTATTGAAAACTTCAAACTGTTGATGTCCCAATGGGATTTTTCTGAAGTTTTGAAATCAGATTGTAACGATGAAAGCTACGAAATCTTCATCAACACTTACATGAATGCCTTCGAAACATCATTTCCGCTGCAAAAATACAAGCCAAACAAGAAATTTATTAAGCAAAAGCCCAGGTTGACAAAAGGACGTCTTATCTCTGCCAATAAGAAAAGCAAAATTTTCCGCAAAAAACTAAGATCTCCCACAGAATTGAATATCGAAAATTACAAAAATTACTGTAAGTTATTCAACAAGATTAAAAAACAAAGTAAAGCTATGTGTATTATGAAAAAAAACTCTTCTAGACAATATGAATAACATGCGGAAAACATGGGAAGTCTTAAATAAAGCATTAAACATAAACAAAAGCAAACTCAATTTAATTTGCCTTCATTATTTCATCATGGTGACAGGACAATATATGATCCAAATACGATTGCACAGGAGTTTAATACTTTTTTGCCAATATAGGAAGTCAAACCTCCAAGATAATAACCAAACCGCGTAAGTTATTTACTGAGTTCATGAATGATCCACACCACGATACCCTGTTCATGACACCAACGACGTCCTTTGAAATCACAAGGATAGTAAATGCCATGAGGCCTAAGTTAAGTCAAGACTTTGAAAACCATCCTTAAACACTCAATAAACTTGGTTGCGGCTCCACTTCCACATATTATGAATTCTTCTTTCGGTGAGGGGAAAGTTCCGGATAGGATAAACATTGCTAAAGTAATACCTGCCTTTAAATCGGGAGACGAGAAGGTGTCTACAAACTACAGGCCGATCAGCATTCATCCCGTATTTTCCAAAATCCTTGAAAAAACTCATGCCTGTAAGACTTGTAAAATTTCTAAATAAATAAGATATTCTTTACCAAGACCAATACAGGTTCAGGAAAGGGCATAGTACTTTACATCCGACTATGCACCCGCTAAAATATATGGCTTTCGAGAACAATAAAGACAGTAAAGATAGTACGATAGCTTTGTTTCTGGATCTCTCTAAAGCCTTCGATATCATAAGTCTTGAAATATTAATTAAAAAACTAGACTATTATGGGATAAGAGGTCATGCAAACAACTGGTTTAAGAGCTATCTCCATAATAGGACCCAATATGTCTTTCTTGGAGACAGTAAATCTGGTCTAGCTGAACTAACATGTGGAGTTCCACAAGGTACTATTCTCGGCCCTATACTCTTTCTCATATATATAAACGATATACATAAGTCAACAAAGCTGAACCTATAATCTTTTGAAGATGACACCTCGGTATACAAATCCGGTGCGGATATAAACCCTCTAGTCTTGGACTTTCATGAAGAACTTCAAAAAATATTTGATTGGTGTGCTGCTAACCACTTAGTACTAAACGCCAAGAAAACGAAATACATTATACTTAACCCCTGCCACAAGGACAAGAACGTCGCATCCCATCAAATACGTATAAACAATCAAGTTATTGGTAGAGTTGGTTATAATGAGACTGAACAATATCTCAAATTCCTTGGTATACATCTTGATGAGAATCTTTCCAAAAAGGCTCACATATTTGCTCGAAAGTCGCTCTCGCTAACTGCGCCTTCAATAAAGTAAAGAAAGTTCTCCCACACAAAGTCATGAAAACTCTAGATTTCTCACTTATACAAAGCCATTTGATTTGTGGAATTCCATTATGGGGAGGGGGCGGGGGGGGGGGGGGGCTCAAGAGCCTGTAATCGTCTCTGTAAATTACAGAAGCGATGAATAAGAATTATAAACAACCACAAATATAATGCCCACACTGACCCTTTATTTATCAAAGATAATATCCTGAAGATTAAAGATTTATATAAATTACATGCTTCCCTGTTCTTGTTTGATTGGCACAATGGAAACCTGCCAGGATTATTTGATGATTTTTTTTTCAACCGTGAACAACGAAACTGTTATGAATACTCGCCAAACAGGTCAGATTCATACCCACAGAACGACAATCAAAACGCTTGATACCTCCCCAGTCTTTGCATTCCCTAAATTATGGAACGAATTAGACATTGACCTTCGGAAACTCAACAACAGGGTAGAATTCAAAAGCAAGTTAACAGCTAAACTTATTTCCTCTTACGAGAATAACATTTCCTGCTCAAATCCGTATTATCCTGACTGTGCTGTCTAGCCCTACCTTCATTTTTAGGTGTAGCCACAGCGATCCAGTCCAGTGTCTGTTATTTCTTACTGGATAACTAGGATATAATATAAGTGGACGTTTTTTGTTAGACTGTCCTTTGGACATTAACGTTCTCGACCTAACTCGGTCTGGAGCTCGTCCAAGGCAGCCTCTTGACTTGGTCCCTGTCAAACATATACACGATTATATTAGCCTGTTGAAAAGTAATTTGTGTTTGAATGGGGCCATTTCAGCGGCGCATGGTTGTCCTTGCAGTCCGGCCATCACGTGCACACCCTCAGATGTTATAATGGACGTCTGTACATTGGACACGGTGAAAGATTAATTTAAACAGTACTGAGAAAGCACAATGTTGCACATGCCTTGTTTCTCTCCGCCTTTATCTTCCTGTCTTACTCTTCTTTCCTTTTTTTCTATATGGAAAAGCAGGAAGACAATCAATCTGGCTATGCCTTTTCCTGCAGTATATATTTTAACCCTTTACCTAACGTAACGGCCAAAACCGGCCAGCGCTATTCCCAAAAATCCCCAATTAATTTTCATTATTTTTTTCATTTTTTGTCTCAAAAACATACGTTATGACCCCTCGTTGGAACGAGCTCGTCGAGCTCGTTCCAACGAGGGGTCATAACCTATGTTTTTGAGACAAAAAATGAAAAAAATTAGTTATTCAAGAATTTTTTTGGCAAGTGTCGTCTGCTTTTCATGTTAGGTAAAGGGTTAAAAATTAATATTATTTCTAATTGTGTATGTGCTTTATTATTGTAAATTGAATATTATAGATTGACACACATTTGTCAGTTTTGTATTTGCCTAGTATACTGGTGAATAAAATATCTATCTATCTTTCTATCTATCTTGTGTCGGCCAATACGAAAAATACCACGTGTTTGTTTTCGTTATTGCATTAATTTCTTTAGCGGAAGTATATAATACAACTCGTTAGTGATTACCTTATCACCACGCCCGAGACGTTTGCATCGCGTCTTGGGTATAATGTCCTTAACTTTTATGTTTTTCAGGGGGCGTGACACGTGACAACTGTTACTTATTCCCAGTTCCTTAGTCGACATTCGCTATCAACCAATTTTATCGGTTGATAACGAATGTCGAATAAGGAACTGGAAATAAGTAACGGTTGTCACATCCGTAGTTTTTCAGTAACAAATTTTAACCCCAGAGTAAATAATTTTGAAACAGCCTGTTCCAGAATCAGGGAGGTATATCTCACAGTACATTGTAAATTCATTGTTATTTATTATTTCATTCATTGTAATACATTTAACGTTTTAAATAGAACTTAGAAATTAAAAGCTCAACTGAATCTTCTATCGCCTTTTTTAATCGATCATAACATTAGAAAGCAACAAACATCAATAATAAATAATTACCGCAACTGATGACATGAAAATCAACATCCAGTTAATCCTCTGCACACCGATGGCAAACTAAAGAAATTTGATCTATCTTTTCCGCACAATTCAACCAGGAAATGAACCAGCTCAGTCATTGAGCTCTGTGAAACAAGACAGATTTCAAATTGCATTATGGGGAAATATTTGCTCTTGAAATCTGATATTTCGAATTGAAGAGCGTTAAAATGCATAGCTTTCGGAGGCGGAGGGGAGGGGCATGGAAGAACATACACTTGAGAAGCAACTGGGAGTTTTGGGCCGGTCATATATTGATGAATAACCTAATTTGAAAAAGTCTACCCTGCATTCATGCGTGGATACGTCACGTGATTAAAGTACAGTACGCCCGCCGTGGATTGTCCACTTTCCTCGGGTGGGAAATATCTCCCATGGATGCAATAATATTAGATTGTAAACACTAATTATAGGAATAATCATCAAACATGCAATTAGCACCGGGTAGAAGCCGGTGCTTCATAAGTTAAAAAAATTGCTGATGATGATCTTTTTACCTGGTAAACGCATGCGTGGACATCACTGCCCACGCGTGGATTACGACCAGTACACGGCGACTGTACTGTATAATCAACTATTGTTAGCGTCATCTGGTCTCTTTACCTATCACGACTGGAGGACCACACTTTCACAAAAAAAACTCCTGAAAAACTGTAAACTTCATTATTATGCTAGTACATTTGTTTATGCAATCAAATGAAGTTACTAAGAGACATAGACTCCGCAATATTAGGTTCAGGATGTTTCATCATTATATCCACACGCCTCAGCGTTTAATTTACACGTACGTACATGATGCAGCGCAGTCGTGCAGAAGACCCACCAAATAAAATAGCCCCGTCGTATAAACATTGCATTCAGTTGAATGAAACTGTTAAAATAAAATGCCAAAACCAGCCCAAAACATTGGCGGTTATAGAACAAGTCACGAGTGATTTATTAGAATGCTGAAGCAAAATTACTCCCCTTGTTGCGTATGTAAACATCGTCTGCTTTGTTTACATTTTTCGAGAAGTTCGCATCATTTAACTATTCGTTGAGTTAACTTCCCCAATGACATTTTAGCATGCCGTGCATAATAAATACGTCACAGGGCGTTTAGTTGCAGATACAGTGTCATATACGGCTCAGACACTGTATCTGCCAACTAAACGCCCTGTAACTTGTAATATTTTGCCTCACAACTCAGTATATGACATTTCAGTGAAGAAAAATCGACGATCTCGTTCCAACGAGTGGTCATAATAATAATACTTGATCTTTCCAATGAAGAAGGCCAACACCAACACCGTGCCTCCCTGGATACTTTCTCTTTCACTGTCCATCCTAGTCTCCCAACGTTCAGTCACAAATTGCTTTATAATTCCCCTGCTGGCGTTTTTTCAATCTTCTCAACTAATAATATTTACCCGTACCCTTACGTCATCAATAATCCTTTAATCTATCTTGTTTTCATTCCATTCGCCCTTAACCTCCTCAAGGAGTCATATTCTACTGGGCAAGTACTTGGAACATTCTAAAATTAAATAGTCCAGGATCTCCATTACTCCTATGCTGCATAATTGGCATCCTCTGTCCTCATCTGTTGCGATTTTCCGATTCCCCCCTCAACTCCAGTAACGTTGCGCTCACGTTGAACAACAATGCCCCCCCCCTCCGCCTCAGCAAAAAATCCATCTTTCTTGAACAGTTTGTCAAACGAGCTTTAGCCCTTAATCCAGCTCACCAATTTCTATTACAATCAAAAATGAAAACGATAAAATTTGAATGACGATTTCGGTCAATGGCACTAGTCGGTTTTTGTCCGCTACATTAGGAATACCGTATAATGGCCTGATACATTTGTGTGGTGTGGTTGTGTACAGGTGTACCATTTGTTTCCACGCGTCTGCTGTTAGGTTACTGCGGTAATAAATGTTTTAAATTTAACTGGAAATGTTTATAATTGAACTCACAACAATTAATTCCTTAACAACAGCTGAGGCTTCTAAGTCGATGTTTCATCAGACAAAGCCAACTTCCTTTTGCATGATTAAACGGATTGGGGAATCGTTAGTCAACTCACAGATCCCTCATGCGATTAGCCGACTAATGAAAGAGATGCAGAGGCGATCCCACCACACAAATTAAAATGCTGATTAAGCAGTCTACGAAGCCCATTCTGTTACCAAATCAGTAAACTCGACCAATCACATTTTCTTTTCGGAATGTAGATTGTGTGAAGCCGTCACCTTGGTTCAGTGCTAAGGGAGTTTGGGGGTAGAACTGTGACATCTCCATTAATTTTTCAGTCTGGACATTTCCGTCTGAATTGGAGTCTTTGATATCGATTCGTTCAGGCTAGTATTCATATAGAATATACCCGTAGTAGCTTGGTGTACCAAATGGTCACCACGAGTGGTAAAGTGGTGTTAACCGCGAGCTTTTGGCGAGCGGTTAACACCATTTCACCACAAGTGGTGAACATTTGGTACACCAACCTACTTTAGGTATATTTTATTTATACCATGATCAGATTATTAAGAGTCGCTATTATTTTTTCTCGATTTTACTGAGCAACGGACGTAACACGTGCACATCTATTTTTGTTTACATGATCACCGGTGGGCGACACTTCCGATGTCAGTTTTATCGCTGAAACGAAATGGGAAAAGAAACGAGAAAATCAAGGGGCCTTTTTCGTTTTAATAGCATACTATTTCGAGTTATGGATGCTTTATTAACAGGAGACAACGCATGTTTGTTAATTTTTGGTATCCTATGAGATAAACTCATTTAAAAACGTAATAAATAATTGCCGTTTTCATTTCACTCTTCGCGAGGCGACGAGCGATAAATGTAGACACGTTTGCGTTCAAGTCGAGGTCACCAAAGGTCAACTTGGATCTAGTTCCACAGATGGTGTAAATTTTAACTACTGAATTCCCATTGCTGACGTGTTCACCACGGTTGGTATGTAAAGTTAAAATTTATGTCATAGGCTTTTTATTTATAGTAACATAGGTAATCATGGTATAAAATTACTTTCTTAAAAGACTAGATGGGTTACGGCATTGAACTTCAAACCGAGTGGTCCATGGTTCGATCCCCGCCACGCGTAACTGCATTGTGTCCTTGGACAAGACACTTAATCCCGAATGCCCACGTGGGGGCACAGTCGTGCTGTGTACTAAGACGCAATGCACGTCGATGGTGCATCTGTCCTCAACCAATGCTAACCCTACTTGGGTGGAGTTAGTACGTTGGGGAATCTGACAGTTTCTCGCCGTGGCTCGGTGGTTCTCCCCGGGTTCTCAGGCTTCCTCCATCCGTAAAACTGTCCGTCACGAGGTGACCCTGGTTGTCGAATGTGTCGTTAAACTCTAATAATAAATAAATAAATAAATACAAGGCAAGATTCGATACTTGCATCGGTCATACACATGGAGGTCTGTTGTACCCGATTCTGGCTACTGGAGTCCCATCATGTCTAGTTTGGTCTATCGTTGATGGTACATTAAATAGAAAGATACGTCACGACCACTACATGTATATTATAGTTATCCAAAAATGAATTTCTAAAAGGCCTCGACTCTTTGAAGTCCAATACCGAGTTACTAATATTCCAGCTACATCATCAAGGCATGCCTTCGACGAAGGCATGCCTTGGTTATGTTGCTGGAAAATTTTATCAGTCAGGACATGAGTCATCACGGACAGGACAAATCAGATTGACACATCCCCAGCCCCAATCGGTCCTCTTCGGGAAGCTCCTGTTGACTTTTGATAACGTTTCGGGTCATACTTAAGTCTTCAAATCAATACCTTTCCATGTATTTTTCTTCTACTTCCGGTTTTATTCTGTAGAACTTAATTAATCTTCCATCAAATAATGCAATCGCCGGTCCACACGACATAACCTGCTTAATTTAATAGACAGCCACAATGGGTAGAAGGAAATGATAGATGTGGGATTAACAATATGTAATAAAATAACATCTCACTTCCTAGAATTATTATGGTCCTTGATTATTTCCAAAACGAGAGCGGATTAACGAAAACGCTTTCTTTTCCAAACTCAATTTATAGACGCGTTTGGATTTGAGTTCAGAATTATTTCTAGAACGAAGAAGACTAACTGAAAATGTTTTCTACTCCAAATCAAATGGACGCAATTGTGAATTTGATTGTCAGTCGAGGAGCAGTACAAATCATGTTGACTGGTATAACCAGCTTTCAAAAACCATTGTCCATCAAATAGGAATACCACCTTTTCAACTACGATTCCGAAGCGCTTTGCTACCTGATGCAATCTGCACGCGGCGTAATGAAATCTGTTCATGAATAGCGACAGCCAGTGAAGAGAATAGCTTTCTTTGTTATGGGTCAAGACCACTAATGTCAACACAACTCGATTGCAGGAACGTCAGGGAATATCGTAGCAATTCAATCTGCCCCCGTAAAGATGGCGTCAGAACAATTAACTCCTCTCATCCGTAACGTTTGTTGTCACAGGATAACAGCTTACATAACAACGAACGAAAGCCTACCAAGAAAATTTAGAACACGGTATGAACATTCCAATACCAGCACTTATATTTTCCAATAATAACTAAAAGTCGCAAATATTCAATATGCATTGCTGTGAATAAAGTGTTCATCGTCAACATATTCAAGTTACGCGTAAATTATATTCTTAAAAATGCAATCGACGAATACGAAGTGTCGGAGTATTGGAAACAAGTATGACAATAATTGCACCTCTTAAAATGGCGGCGGATGGAGCACTTTTCTATTTGTGACCAGTGAGCCTTCCAGAAATACAGGTGTCCTAAAAAGACCAGCGAGTGAGACCATTGACTTGCCGAGTATATTATAAATTGCAACACAGACGCGTCCCACAAGTGTAATATTTAAAAATTTACCGTCACCAGTTTTTGACGGACATTTCATGCCATTCGCACCCGTATGTAAGCTCACTGATCTCTATACAACTGAATTGTTGGAACGCTCACTGGTCATATATAGAAAAGTGTCTCTACCCCCGCCATCTCTTGAAGGAGGGACGGAAGTTGCTATAAATAAACAATGCTCAAAAAGAAAGAAAAAAAAAATTCTCGAACGTTTTAAATTTCCCAACGCATCGTAATCGCCAAACACTTTTTGAAGAGTACCCTTTTATGTCTGATAAATGTTGATAATGTGTGCTTTCTTCGTTGCAGCGAAAATTGAATACTGAAAACATATTTTAGTTATTAACCCTTCACCCAACGCAGACGATTTCAAAATTTATTATTTTAAATATCATTTTCATTATTTTTTCAAAAAATGTCAACAAAACCATATCATGTGACCCCTCTTTGGAACGAGCTCGACGAGCTCGTTCCAAAAAGGGGTCACGTGATATGGTTTTGTTGACATTTTTCGAAAAATAATATTTTTTCAACTACTGAATTTGCATATTACGCGGGCGGATTCGTTGGATAAAGGGTTAAAAGAAGTGCCGAGATTAGCGAGTTGATTCAGTGTTACTATACTTGAGGCACCGCAGACGCTGGAAAGCTTAAAAAAGACACTGACCCCCCCCCCCCACCCCCGAGGTTTCGGTGTGCGTTAGTAGTGTATTCTTCCCATATTTCATATAACACATTTTCCATATATCCACCCAGCATTGTAAAGCCCGAGTGCTCATAAATTTGCGGATTCAAGGCTCTAAACTGTACTTATTATTACTAACTTTAATGCTAGGTAAACACCATGGCATTTGGTAACGTGAAAGTTGTTACGTTGTGACCACATTCACAGTGTAACAGCTTTGACGTCATCAAGCGTCATCGACTGTGCGAAGTTGCCGCGTTGACGTGACCCCCATATGGGATGGAGAGGGAGGCGGTTGACAGGAGCCGCTTTTCGCTAACATTCTAGTAATGCAGGTGTATAGAGATCAGTGAAAAAGACTAATGGGGTATCCTTTCCGACCTTGGAGCATTTTTGAAAATGTATGATTAAAAGATGCAGTTTCTGTGATTCTGTCTTACAAGATGAAATCAATTCAACTCGTTTCCACTAAGTTCATCTTCTTTCTATAGGCTTTTAGAGGTTTCCAGCAATTCTACAATTTTTCCAACAAAATGTTTGGTGAAGGGCCGTCGCCACTTTCCGTGGAACCCTTTATCTCGCTCCTGTCTTTAACTACTAATTTTGACTTCCCAACAGAAGCATATGCCCTCCCATATTTATTACTTTGGTGAATTGACTTAAATTGAAGACCACTCTCAGTATTAAGAGATTAGTCAATATGCGAGAAGATCTGACATATTTCCAATGAAAGATGCATATATAATAGAAAAGCTAAACTAACAATAATTTAGTCAGTTCACTTATTACTCCCTCTATCTTCTGTTTGACAGATCTCTTAAAGTAATGTTGTTACAAATGCGAAAACCGATTTATTTTACTAACATTTAGTTCAATAAGGAAGGCCCAGAGTCCATTGCTGCAAGTAAACAGAATTTTTGGTTTATTTTATGACGATCCCAAAATATGTAAGAAATAATTCCCCCTTAACATTAGAGTTTACCTATTAATTCTGGTTCGTCGAGAAAAAATGGACTTCAATTTTTCAAACTTCATATTGTCAAAGAGACCATTTTCAGAAGAGATGTTAAAACAAGAATGGCATTTTTTAAATATTCACTGCCTCATATTATAAACAAATTTTTACAAAAACCAAGTCTGGATTGTCGTAACAGCATCGTTGGCAGGACAAGGTCAGCCAAATGAAACAAGACTTATGTAGTCTCGTCAACTCGATGAATTAGGATAACTCAGATAAATTCACTGTTGTAACTAGAGAAACAGAATTTACTGCAACCAGTAAATTCGAGTCTCTTTAAAAATGGTGAAACCATAAGAACAAAATTATTTCGAGAAAGAATTTATGAAGACTAATTTCAGAACTAAAATATCTTTTAAGTATTCAGAAATAGGTTTTCGTAAACAGCATTCAGAAATAGGTTTTCGTAAACAGCATTTAAAGATTTTCATACGGGATTCAGATACAATTTTTCAAGAAACTGGAAGTAACTTCTGTGCATAACATTAAATGTGTTCTATAAAGGAATCAGCAATGGATATATTTGACTATTTTTCGTGTAAAAATGCATATATGAAGTCCGGGAATGCATTAGCGGGTTATAAATGTGACTTCCAGCAATTCTGAAAAATGTACTCATTGACCCCTGGGTGACCTCAGTGACCTTAACTCATATTTTGAACCTCCATTGAGTTTCGATTCATTTGCTGTTGGTCCCAGGTCCATACATCATACCATGATTGAGATAAGAGCATGACCCACTTTTAAAATTGTTGGCCACGCCCACTTTTTTCATGTAAAAATGCATGTATGAACTTCGGGAATGCCTTAAGGGTTAAAAAATGTAATTTTCCGTATTTCTGAAAAATGCACTCAATGACCCCTGGGTGACCTCAGTGATCTTGACCCACATTTTGAAACTCCATTGAGTTTCGACTCAGTTGGTTGAGATATGAGCTTGATCCACTTTCAAATTTTTTGGCCACGCCCCTTTTTGTGTAAAAATGCATGTATGAACTTCAAAATACATTATGGGGTCAAAAATGTGATTTCCCACAATTCTAAAATGCACACAATGAACCCTGGGTGTCCTCAGTGGCCTTGACCCATATTTTGAACCTCCATTGAGTTTGGACCCCTTTGATGTTGGTCTCAGGTCCATACGTCATACCATGATTGAGATATGAGTATGATGACTTTCAAAATTTTTGGCCACTTTTTTGTGTGTAAAATGCATGTTTGAACTTCTGAATGCATTGGGGAGGGGGGGGGGGGGTGCAAAAAATGTGATTCCAGCTTTTCTGAAATGTGTTTTCCCACAATTCTGAAAAATGCACTCAATGACCCCTGGGTGACCTCAGTGATCTTGACCAATATTTTGAACCTCCATTGGTGTTGGTCTCAAGTCCATATGTCATGCCATGCTTGAGATATGAGCTTGCCTCACTTTCAAAATTTTTGGCCACACCCCTTTTTGTGTAAAAATGCATGTATGAACTTCGAAATACATTAGGTGTCAAAAAATGTGATTTCTCACAATTCTAAAAATGCACACAATGACCCCTGGGTGTCCTCAGTGGCCTTGACCCATATTTTGAACCTCCATTGAGTTTGGACCCCTTTGATGTTGGTGTCAGGTCCATACGTCATACCATGCTTGAGATATGAGCATGACGACTTTCAAAATTTTTGGCCACTTTTTTGCGTGTAAAATGCATGTATGAACTTCTGGAATGCATTGGGTGGGGGGGGGGGGGGGGGGTTGGGGGGAGGGGATGGTCAAAAAATGTGATTTCCAGCAATACTGAAATGTGATTTCCCACAATTCTGAAAAATGCACTCAATGACCCCTGGGTGACTTCAGTGACCTTGACGCATATTTTGAACCTCCATCGAGTGTTGACTCATTTGGTGTTGGTCACAGATCCATTGGTCATACCACGCCTGAGATATGGGCGTAACCCACTTTCAAAGAAGAAAAAACGAAAGAAAAAGAAACCATACAAAAACAATAGTCTGTGTATTTCATACAGACCAATAATCAGTATGCATTCTGCGAGCCTTCTCGCGTTCGATAAAGGAGACTTTTTGTACCGGGAATGGATTCAATTGTGGTTATTTCGCAGTACACTATGCGAGCTACACCGGTTGAAACGAACGGTATTAGTGAATTTTTAGAGTTCGGTATCGGTTTCGGTATTTTCAAGTGGATATACCGCGGCATCGGTTCGGTATTTTATATCTGACTTGACTGAGATTTTCTGATAATACCAAAGGTGAATCTACACCAGACAATGCAAAACAAATTGTTCTTGTATCATTATACCACGCCGTCACATATGCCAATGTCAATGAGCTTAACAATGTCATTCTTTTGCCAACACAAATCATATCTACAGTAATTTTGTGACTTATTCCAAGCACACCTCAACCTTTAAAGGCCTACTTCAGGCTGTTGCTATCTCAGAGCATGTGCCCTGAATATGCCACCATCGAGATGTCCTGCTGATAATAGACAAGTTACCTGGACAGCGATTTCTAGTCAAGTCTCGGCTGCCTTAACAAACATCCAGGACTTGACTAGAAATAACTTTAACCCTTTACCCAACGCAGACGATATCAAAATTTATTATTTTAAATATCATTTTTTGAAACTTTTCAAAACATTTCAACAAAACCATATCATGTGACCCCTCGTTGAAACGAGGGGTCACATGATGTGGTTTTGTTGAAATGTTTTGAAAAATAATATTTTTTCAACTACTGAATTTGCATATTACGCGGGCGGATGCGGCCGATTCTTTGGGTAAAGGGTTAAGCAAATGGCCCGTGGACATGTACAGGTTGTAGTCTACTGGCAATTCAGGACAGTTGTCCACGCCCTTAAGGGTTAGAAAATTGAAAATCAGTCATTTCGCTCAAGAAAATGAACACTTCAACTTTTATCAAGTACAATCAAGGCCTTATAAATGGCGATCATGGTCAATTTTGAAAATACAGAAGGTTTCGATATTCAATGATTGGTTCGTTTCTGTTCCTCAGTGTCCTCATGATATCGGTATCGATTTTTTTTCTCGGTACATTGCCCGTCTCCAGATACGAGCAATGCAATAAGACTATAATGAGGATTAAAGGGGGTTTGTCGCGCCAATGGGATGTAGTTCAGTTTTCCTGTATGCTAGACAGCGGTGGCGCCGAAGTGTATCTTGAAGTTCGCGTCACATTGTGAATCAGATCACGAGACATCAGACAAAACAATTGTCGTTGACAGAATACCATCTGAAAGTTAATTCATTTATTCACAAATGAATTAAAGTTTTTCACAAATCAATTTTATGTCACGAGCACAAGCGGTGGGTATCCACCCCCCATGCCCCCCCCCCCGCCGATATCCCCCCCCCCCACACACACACATTTTCACGAGTCAGAATTGCTTGTGTCCACCTCTGACTTGTAAACGCGCTAGGTATATCGGCCTCGTGCAGTGAATGAGAATACGAACTTGATTCTGACCAATTTGATCCCATTGCTGGAGAATATTAGTTACCCCGTGTCTGATCACGTGGTACGGGTTTTTACCTACCCAAAGCCAGCCGTATCCCATGAGGCCGAAGGCCGAAGGACGAATGGGATACGGCTGGCTTCGGGTAGGTAAAAACCGGTTCCACGTGATCAGACACGGGGCAACGAATTTATCTATTGACTTTCCGTTTTAGAAGTACAATCTATTTCATGTGTGAACACACACAGCATGAGATCTTTTATCTTCCATTGTTGAGCCATACAGGTTTCTGTGGAATTTTTGTGCAAAAGAGTTTTTGTGAAAATATGCCGATATGACTAGTATAAAAACATTATTGAATTTCTTTTTTTTCTTTTTTGTCTCAAAAACATTGCTTATGAACCCCACATTGGAGGGTACTCGACAAGCTCATTCCAATAAGGGGTCATGAGCTATATTTTGGAGATAAAAAATTAAAATATAATACGCGTCTTCTACGGGATATGGACAATTTGTAGATTTCGGAACGAGGTTTCCATTGGGTATGGGAAATTTGTCAGTGGCTGGGCGGACGTATCGTGGGTTTCAATGAATATGGTCTCATACCACGTATCTATCAACCAGTCAAATCAAAAAATTCACTTTTGTCAATAGATAAGAATATACCCTCGAATTTTAGCCACCCCACTAGCACACACACCAGCGCACATACCAGTGTGATATGGCCCGAGGACACGGGCTCTCTCATGAGCAGACAATAGTCTAACAATCAGTGTGTGATGTGTATAAAAGTCACATTATGAACAGACCAAGTTCACGATGAAATGAACAGAGATGTCATGCAATAAAAGTTGCAGGTCAATTTGTGATTTTCAAAACACTACCCCTGGCCAATGTCTTGACCGTTGTGATGGACAAGTGTGCGCGTCCAGTACGGCCGCCGTGAACTGGTCACTTTCCACTGGTGAGCAATATATCCACGGGCGCAATGATATTAGATTCCAAACACTAATTATAGGAATAATCATAAAAAAAATAATTAATGAAACACTATGTACAACCCGGTGCTTCATTAATTAAAATTTTGCTGCTGATGATTTTTGTTACCTGGTAAACGCATGCGTAGACGTCACAGCCCACACGTGGATTACAATCAGTCCACGACGACTGTACTGCAGACCAACTTCAGCATTAACAGTTTCTTGATAAGCCGTTGGGAGTCATGCCTTACATTCCAAAAAATATTCGACTAAGTACACTTTCGAAAAACCTTTAGAAAACTGTGAGTTGTTCATAATTTTTTTTATATAGAATACTACACTCAGAGACGTATTCTGACCAGTGGATGGACATTCATCCACAGAACTACTTGCTTGTCTAGCATGCACTTAACCCTTTACCCAACGTAACGACCAAAACCTGCCTGCGATGTTCACAAAAGTCGCCAATTAATTTTCATTATTCTTTCATTTTTTGTCTCAAAACATATGTTATGACCCCTCTTTGGAACGAGCTCGTAGCGGAGGGACTATTCTCTCCTCGAGGACCACTATTTTGGCATAGTCAACGAAAAGTCGTGCTATATTTATTATATTAGATGTGTGTGTGTGTGTGTGGGGGGGGGGGGGGGGGGGGGTCTTCATCGGTCATATATGCAAGATAATATTCTTATTCACAGCCAAAGAGAAAAGAAAATGGTTCAGGGTTTAAACATGTAAACTAAGTTAATTCTGCCTCTCATAGTTCTGGGATAGAGAGGTAGAGAACCAAAACCCCAAGAAACACAATACCATTATTCCATTAACCCCCTCCCCGCCCCCAACACTACTACAAACATCTCTTTCGATACACATATTTTTATTTCTCCAAACTAAATGTAATAATGTATATGGGACGAGATGTCTTGTAAAGTATTTACGCTTCAATGGAATTTTCTAAGCGAATTCGAATGTTACTGATTTATAACCGTGCACTATTACCGTGCACTATTCTTTTTTTTCAAAAATGATAGTTGGTCTGTGCGATTTCGCTGACGAACTATCGGAAGATAGGGTGTTTCTGTTCAACCAATCAGAACGCGGGAAAGTCACGTGACATCTAATATTACACAATATAGTCGCTCCGTGGTTATGTGGTAATAGGACTAATACTTGTTTAACCTTTACCCAACGAAACGCCCGCATCCGCCCGCGTAATATGCAAATTCAGCAGTTGAAAAAATATTATTTTTCAAACAATTTCAACAAAACCATATCATGTGACCCTACGTTGGAACGAGCTCGTCGAGCTCGTTCCAACGAGGGTTCACATGATATGGCTTAGTCGAAATTATTTGAAAAAATTGAAAAAATGTTATTTAAAATAATAAATTTTGATATCGTCTGCGTTGGGTAAAGGGTTAAAGAGAGAGATTTCGACAAGGTGAGTCTTTCTTTGTCACTTAAGATGGTACAATAGTAGGACTGGATGTATTAATGGCACGGGGATAGGTTGGAAAGGTTCTCTTCGATGAACGAGCTTTCTGTAAATGACAGAGATAGAACTGTAGGAATGTAGTGAAGTTTAAAAATTTAAATAGTTATTTGTAAATATTTAGTGGGAGGAATTTACGGAAAGATTGTTTCAACAAATTATTGTATACATTGTACCTTCCCTTTGACTTCTCTTTTCTCGCACTGTAGAAAGTTATTCTTGACTGCTCAGACTAAAAGGTGATAGTCTCTGTGTAGACTACCTCGGCAAGATTTGATGAACACCAAAGCTCTTCTGGTCCCTTGTTGTAGAGATCCGGAGTAATTCGTGGCCGGTAAGCGTAGCTTCTGATTCAGTTCACGAGCTTTCCTTCCGAGCTGCCAAAATACAGGCATATTATAAGCTGTGTTGTCCTTATTTGGCGTTTGTATTTTGATTCCTCCAGTTAGTTTAGTTTAAACGTTTATTATCATTAGATTGAAAACTGACAAAAGGATTGGCACACAAGTTATTAGTTCCTCTCCTAAAACATTCAATGGCAGCAAACAAAAATATACAAAAAAAAAACCAAAACAAAAACCCATTTTATATCTACAATACAATAAACATGTTTCAAATAAGGTAACAGGAAACCAATTCATAATAGCTAAAGAGAAGTGAAGAACACGACATGCAGGTATAGGATGAGATGATATAAAGCAAAAGAAAACAGTGGAGAGCTGAGTATTGTGTCCTTATCGTACGGATGCGGCCATCGCAAGTCATCAGCAAGCCTTATCCTTATCTGGAAGTTAGAGAGAAGGCACGCCAAAAAGGGGGAGGGGTTAGAATTAACTGAAACGGTTGCTACCTGAAATAAAGGACTGTACTAACATAAAGATCAGATTGTTTTCAGTTCGTGATAAATTAGGTTTTCCGAAAAGAACATCGTCCGTGGAGGTAATGTTTAGATAAGAAAGTCGTCTAAAGAAGATTTCACGCTGGACTACGTAGTGAGGACAATCACAGAAGTAATGAAAACACGAGCTTTCCTTCCGTGCTGCCAAAAGTGAACGCATTTTATAAGTTGTGGTGTGCTTATTTTGCGTTTGCATTTTGATTTCTCCAGTTCCAAAGAGAAATGTTGCAATATTTTAGGTCACAAGAGAAAAAATCAGATGAACTGTACCTGCCTCTTTTGTTTCGAATTTAGTCATAACTGTACGATTTGCACTAAACCCAGACAAGTGGAGTGTTGTCTGAAAACAATAAAGCCGCTTTCACTTTCATGTGAGTATGCGTGCGCTCAGCGGACGTGGTTAACGCATGGACTTTCACATCCATGCACTTATGCGTGCGTTTATGCATGCGTTCAGCAACGGTAACCACACACACACACACATTCACTCCCTCCCTCAATCACACCCTCTATCACACACTGCACCCCACACGTGACATACCCAGGGAATCCACCTACCCGGCCACCCCAGCAAATACAGGCGCTTACAGATATGTACTCACTTGTCTGTACTGTACGTCTATTTTTTTCCATTTGTTCTAATATCCCCGACCAAGAATTCGAACATTCCTGGGAATCGTGATAGCCTCGGTCCCTTGGATTATAAAGATACCCACGGGAAAGGAAAACTTTGATCAAATCTTCGTCAAAATCCGCGCTGTATGCGTTAATTTTGGGCATTTTGACCATAACATAAGAAAGCGAACTTCCCGTGTACCTTTTTGAGCTTTGGGGGGAAAATCCCATATATAATGACATCACAGCCGTGAGTGTGCGTATGCGCTTAGCGGACACATTTGTAAGCATGTTTGTAAATGTCGGACGCGCAATGACGCCGCGCGCGTATGCGAAAGACCCGATGGTACACATTAGGTTTGTAACGTTGCGCTAAACAGACGCGTCAGCGGATCCGCCAAGCGCACGCATACGCGCATGCACGTGAAAGCGGTTTTACCGAGGTTTCTTTACAAGAGAGTCGAACATCCATGACACTGACCTTGTTTGTATGAAACTACAGAAGTTTTTTCTGGGTATCTGGAACAAACATCCCTCCATAGAACATCACTGCCTGGTGCAGCCTACGATTACCATAATTTTTAAAAAAAACCTCCTTGTTATTAACATGATCAAGATGGTTGGTGTTTATTTACACCATCTCCATTTGCATAGTGACAGAAATTTTACTCGTTTTCTTTCACACAATATATCAAAATTCCAGGCCTCAGCCCATATCCACTAGAAAAAGACAGAACTGTCAGTACACGTTTAGGAAAGGCTGGATATCATAAGAATGAGAATCATTGCCTCAATAAAATTCTATTTAAAAGTGAGATTACCAAATATTTAAATTATAAAATAATTTTTTGAAGGTCTAAGCATATCTTATTTATGATATATTCTAAACGAGGAATAAAAAGAAAATCCACATAACAATTTTCGCCAAATTGTTTCTGTTTACATTCTCCTTAAGGACATACGACAAATGGTCCAATCAGCCGTATTGCCTCCAAACTTGTACGTCTCGCCGTTTCTAGGAGAACTCTCTTTGACGGAGACCATTACAACAACCATCGTTCTGCAAAATGGACAATAAGCCATCATAGTTGCTTACATTGTACGAAGCCAGCATAGTGGCTTACATTGTCAAAAGCCATCATAGTCGCTTGCATTGTAAAAAACATCATAGTGGCTTACATTGTAAGAAGCCATCATAGTCGCTTACATTGTAAGAAGCCACCATAGTTGCCCACATTGTAAGAAGTCATCATACTCGTTTACATTGCAAGAAGGCACCATAGTGACTTACATTGTAAGAAACCATCATAATGGCTTACATTGTAAGAAGTCATCATAGTTGCGTACATAGTAGAAAGATGCGTGTGCTCTTGATATTAATCAAACACTGAACACAATAAAGTGCGAGGAAATTAATTTTGTAACATTTTATTGAGTTGAAGTGTACAGACATTCTCAAACAAAAATACTCTGGAATCCTCAATGGCAGTCGCAACGCAATAAAGTCCTCTTCACATATATCATACGTCTTTTCTTCCGGTGGGTTCTAACAGTGCTAGTAGATAATGTCGACATTGACCCAGTGTCTAAATGTAAAACATGGTAAACATGTCTGACTTATATCTTCATGAAAATAGATTTTCGATAAAGTTATTTCTCATGAAATTACTAGACGAGCGAAGAGGGTCTAATTACGATAGAAGTAATTGTTGAGAAACATCCGTCTATGACATCAGCAGAAAATAATGAAAAGTTCTTTTGTAACTTTTAACAATTTACCCAACGCAGACGATATCAAAATTTATTACTTTAAATATCATTTTTTTCAAATTTTTCAAAAACATTTTATAAAACCATATCATGTGGCCCCTCGTTGGAACGAGCTCGACGAGCTCGTTCCAACGAGGGGTCACATTGATATGGTTTTGTTGAAATTTTTTGAAAAATCATATTTTTTCAGCTGCTGAATTTGCATATTACGCGGGCGGATGCGGCCGATTCGTTGGGTAAAGGGTTAAAATCCGGTAACAACAGACGCCTCTAGGAGCTGTCTGTTGTTTTCGTTTATTAAACATGGTAAACCTCTCTGCTGATATAATGAACAAAAATAAGATTACAGAACATCACTTATCTTTTAACCCTTTACCTAACCTGAAAAGCAGACGACACTTGCAAAAATAATTCTTGAATAACTAATTTTATTCATTTTTTATCTCAAAAACATAGGTTATGACCCTCGTTGGAACGAACTCGACGAGCTCGTTCCAACGAGGGGTCATAACCTATGTTTTTGAGACAAAAAATGAAAAAAAAATAATGAAAATTAATTGGCGATTTTTGAGAATAGCGCTGGCCGGTTTTGGCCGTTACGTTAGGTAAAGGGTTAAGTGGGTTTTAACAGAGAATAATAGTCAATCGTTCAAACTGATTGGGGGAAAATTGTACAAATTCAACTTTTGTATTTTTATACTACTCTAAAGGAAAATGACATACGTTTGTGAAATGATGCGCACATCGATGCTACAGATGCACTAGAATTTCCAACTTTCAATTTTTATATGAAATTCCCATACCCTCCGTGTTGAATTTACTGATAGCATTGGGACACAAAGGCGAGCTAACAAATATCTTCCAATGATGAAAATAATCAGCCATGTTTCTGGTGAAAGTAATTCCTATTCTTGTATAACTATGACAAAATCCCACGACCTTTGTTACCTGTTGACACTAAGTTCGTGAAATCAAATAAAACTTGTTTTGGTCATACAACATAGAGATTGTTTGGTCTTAACGAGTCGCTGATTATTCCATTTCTTTCTAAAAACTATCCTACCATTTTCTACTTCTTATCATTTAGAAAGGTTAAGTGGAAATGATTTTAAAATGCTATCAAACTACTTATTTTCCAGTCACTGAACTAAGGATGGTATGGAACATCTTAGGTAGAAAAGATATTTACACTGTCTTCTCATCTGCTACTTGTCCACGCGTGGATTACGACCAGTCCACGGAGACTGTACTATAAATATACAAAATAAATCGGCATCTCATTTTTAGCAGTACTTTACTTTTGTCAGCGTTACCCAACCCCCTTCCCTCAATGAAACATCCGTATCCACGCAACCCACATACCAATATTTTCAGTTTCCACACGCCATTGTCATCAGTAATAATAAGTTAAGATGGTCTGTTGAATATAAAACTCCAGGTGTAATTCTACACATTCGGAATCTAAGAGGTTGCGTGCCGTTGATGGAAACGGAAATGGAAGCAAACTCAGAATAATACATCATAAAACGCTCAATGAACATTCCTAATGGAAAACGAAGCCAATTTGGAATGATTTTATCTCGGATCGTTAAGGTGACATCCGTAATCGACTTACAACAGATCGTATTGATTTGAAGATGACTGTCACGTCGGTTTAATTAAATGCAGCTATTCATGAAAAGAATGAGATGATTTTTTAATAAAAATAACGTTGTCTGTTATTCAAACTCACACACCAAGAATATGCCTTGGACGCATTGCTAATGTTGGAGATATATAACTAACGTCATTATAAGTCTCCGGGGAACCTTTATTTTTAGGTGATCCGAACTCTTTATATTCAATTTTTTCTATTGTCTCTGTTAAAACCCTTTGAGACTTTAATTATCCTGGCGTTCAAACGTCACTGGGAATTCAGTTTCTTCGAAGTTTTCCAAAATGCGACGTCAAAAATCGGAAAGTACAAATAACAAGATATTTTTCTCATTAGTGATTATCTGGTTCAGGGCTAGATTATTTTTGGTGGTCTGAATTTGTTATTCAAAACTTGTTTTGTTACAAATTATTGGAGAGTGCCCATAGGCACTCTCCAATAATTTGTAATAAAACAAATTTATCTAAACAAAATAATATTTGTGTTTGACTAAATATGAAATATATGCAAGGAAATTGTTGGATTTTGCTTTGATATCCTCATTTTTTGTAAGCCCTGATAGTGGCTTCTAGCACTCAACCAGTTAAGAAGTCTTGACAGCAGGATTATATTAGTATTTTAAGCTGTGATAACATTTGGCTCAACGGTTGTCACTGAGCACTATTCGGAAGAAAATAGGAATTGAGGTTAAAACTTTAAAAAAATCGAAAAAGTAATAATAAAACAAATGACCACAAAGTATCAACGCACTGTTCGATTTCGTACGTAATAAAACGTACAAAAGTATCAACGCGTTGTTTGATTTCGAACGTAATAAGATGTACAAAAGTATCAAAGGGTTAATTAAGAATGAAAGAAAGGTTGGGCCAGGCGAATCGCACATTGTCGATTCGAATCGAATCACTTTTATTATTCGAAATCGAACCGAACTTCCAATCGAATCAGTGGTGTCTTGAAGTTTACCGATGGAGATTTGGATGCTATAAACCTAATTTGTTCCGACAGTCATGGCTGAAGTCCCGACTGTTAAATAATCCAGCTACCTTATCAAGGCATGCCTTGATGACATAGTTGGAATATTACTGTGACGGTTCAAGTCGCGACTGATATATATATATACATTATCATGTCCATGTGCATGTCCTGTAATTTGTATCAGATTCATGGTCGTGTTTACAATCGGATCGCAACGAGCCCGTCAGGGCGAGTTGTGATCCGATTGTTAACACGACCGAGAGTCTGATACAAATTACAGGACATGCATTTGGTCATGATAATACATTTATCTAACAATCCCGTTACATAAAGCCGTTTTTTCCGTTTTTCAGTTTAAATTGGGTTGGAATTGGTCAAAATTTTGAATTTCAAATTTTTATGCGTAATAACAATGCATATAATGATATTATTTGTCATAGCGCGGTGTTTACCGGAAGTTGAATCTATATGATACGGAATCAGAATGAGTCGTCTGTATCATACGGAATCGGAACACATTATGTGATACGTACCGTTTCTCGTGGTTTTCAAGCCAAAATGTATATGATTGTTAGATAAAACCATCCAACTACATTATCAGGCCATGCCTTCATAGATATAAGTCACGCCTTCATGGTGTAGTTAGAATGTTATCTTGTAAGGATTATAGTTCATCGTCAACATTGTTTGGAAACTTTAAAGTTGCATTTAACATTGGTAGGGACTAGCGATATTGAAAGCAGTTTTGGTAGCACGATTATTATTTATGTTAATGTAGCTGAAATTACACATAGCCTTTTATTTCAACATTATTTATGCACGATTTCCATCCGAACAACACGTTTTGTAAGACAATGAAGCTGACTGATACCAAGCTCTTTTCCTACGAAAACAATTCGAGTGGAAACGAATCGGGCAGCCGATTTCGAATCGAACCAAATATCAACTTTATATTGGAAATCGAATCGAATGTCGAAGCTTTGCAGGGCCTAAAAGAAACGTTACATTTGTTTGTTGCGGAATAATGAATTATATCTATAAAGGAACCTCCATCCTGTCAGCAGACAGTGGCGGCGAAACTAAAAGGATGGGTGGGGAAAGTAGGCACAACTGATCTCTATTCAGCTGCAATGCTGGAACGAACGTTGGTCAAATATAGATAAGTGTCTCCACCGCACCCATCTTACGGGGATGCGGAAGTTTCTAAAAATAAACATTGCTCATCCAGAAAAAATTCCTCGAAGGTTTTCAGGTTTCCAATGCCTCACGATCGCCAATCCGTTTTTAACGAGAAAACATTGATGTCAGCAAAACATTAATATGTTGATGATGTGCCCCTTCTCGTGGCAATACAAATTGAATATTTGCAGCATATTTTAGTTATATTGACAAAAAACAAGTGTCGAGACTGGAAAGTTGATAGAGTGTTATTAGTTTTCGTGCCAGGTCAACACCCTTTACCCAACGCAGACGATATCAAAATTTATTATTTTAAATATCATTTTTTTTTATTTTTTCAAAACATTTCAACAAAACCATGTCATGTGACCCCTCATTGGAACGAGCTCAATGAGCTCGTTCCAATGAGGGGTCACATGATATGGTTTTTTTGAAATACTTTGAAAAATTTAATTTTTTCAACTGCTCAATTTGCATATTACGCGGGCGGATGCGGGCGATTCGTTAGTTAAAGGGTTAATGAAGTGGAAGCTGTTAACCTGTGACTATAGTCACAGCATAACTGCTTTCATGACATGATACATTGCAGATTGTACGGAATTACATCGTTGATTTGACTTGACGCCATCTGGGGGTTGGGGAGTTTGAATGGCGGCGTTTTTCTCCGACGTTTCAAAAAAAAAACCCAGTTGTATAGAAATCAACGTATGGCGGCACTGATTATTTTTGTACCTTAAAAATAAGCGTTTAAAGGTAAACATAAAGTTATCGTTTATAGAAGTGGATTCAGTATCAAGCCTGTGGATTATACGCGGCTGTTTTCACTAATAAACAATCTACGGTACATGGTGGCAATGAGAGGTGTTGTACAAATCGGCATTTTCCTCTATGATATTTGTTGGAATAAACTCTACGGATAAACATTGTTCACATATTGAATAGCGTCCTCATATTTGAGTATAGCGAGGTTCTAGGATGTTTATCTTTTCATCTGGTTGGAGCTTTGCATACTTATTCAAAAAAGTGTACCATTAGCTAGTTTAACACCTGGAAAATATTACAAATACAGGACTCTACCGAAGTAGGTTCGGTCTCTTGTCCTGGAGAATTCCAAGTTGAACACTCGTGAGGTCCGCAGGATTGGTGGCAGTGAGAATCTCCACTCTACGGGTGATTTAGTGATAATACACTTTCCTCGTAGTGTATAACCTAAGACTTCACTTCATTCACACTCTCATAATACAGATCGCGTGACTTTTGTTTACAAAACAAATCACACTATCTATAACATACTAAAATTTCATAAAAATCTAACGTATTTTAAATTTTGGCTTTATGACTCCTAGGACGTCACTCCGACGTTCAGATATAACGGTTGAGAATTTCCAAAGACGGCAATATATTCTTTCTCGGAGATTACAGTCCCAAAATTTCGAAAGGCTTAGGTTCAAAATGAGGCTGGAAATTTAAAAAAAAAGAAACTCAAAATTCACATCGCTGGCATCGGGTGCGTAAAGTTTAAATTAAAAAGCAAACAAACAGTGAACACTTTCAAACAACCAGAAAACACTGTGTGAAGTTTGATAGCTGTGACATTTATAAATACTGAGCCATGTGAATCCCAAGATTGGGTTTTCAATGAAAACTGTCAAAAATGGTTTCAGTGATGAAATAATAGCGCTGATTGTATTAACGTCATATCTCGGTTGAAGTCGGATTTTCAAAGCTCTTTCATCTTTGTATTTGGTACCCCGAGTACTAAAATGTTCTAAGATTTTATGTCCGTGATGTGAAATTTAATTTTGATTTCAACTCCATGAAGTGATATTTAATGTTGACGTTTCGAACCTCGTTAGGCATTTACGTCATGGCGTCAACAATTTTCAAGTAATGATGATAAAAAATGGCAGTACTTGCCTTCAAGTATTCCACTAGCCACCTGTAACATAAATGTAGTTATAGTTTGGTGGAGCTGTGAGAAATTTGGAGGGGTGTACCTACGACGTTGTTTACGTCATATCTCGAGTATTTGACGTCTGATTTTAAATTTTTGTCAACTCTGTGTTTGGAACCATAGATACTTGAAGATCACTTGGTCAAACCTTTCGAAAGTGCAATTTCATTTTTAGGTTTCTGCACTTCTGTCACATTTGAGGCCACAGCGTTAAGTTTAATGCGTCAGTGAGCATGCAGCTGTGCTTTAACATCCTTATAATTTATTTATTTATTTATTGGTGGTTAAGGTCACATACTTATGCACAATGGCTAATCGTGACCGTAACATCCTTTTAATAATAATAATAATAATAATAATAATAATAATAATAACAATAATAATAATAATAATAATATACCCATTTATATAGCGCCAAAATTATAGTTCAGTGGATAAAGAACAATATTCTAAGGCGCTGTACAGGTTACTGAGCTCGTGCAAATATACGAACAGAATATATACAGTATTTTACAACCCAGACTGTCACTTATAGGCTTTTGAGGGGGCGCGGTGGCGTTGCGGTGACCGGTTCTCGTCAGATCACCGAAGTTAAGCAACGTCGAGCCCGGTTAATCATTGGATGGGTGACCGTCTGAGTGATCAATTCGGACTCCCGGGTTGTGCGCTTGGGCAAGGCACTTAACCCAGATTGTCCACATGGGGGCACGATGACGCCGTGTACTAAGGCGTACTGCACGTCTATGGTACGCATGTCGTCAACCAATCTAACACTGCCTGTGCTGCAGTGCGGAGTTACGATGCTGGGGAGCTGGCAGCTGCTCGTCGTTGCTAGGTGGTTCTCTCCGAGTACTACGGCTACCTCCACCCGTAAAACTGACACGGTCATGATTGGCCATTGTGCATAAGTATATGACCTTAAACACCAATAAATAATAATATAAATAAATATAATAGGCCTTTTGAACTAGATATGTTTTGAGATCTTTCCTGAAAGTGTTGACATTTGACAGTCTTTTCAGATGATCAGGTAAATTATTCCACAAATGTGGCCAGCAAATGAGAATGATCTGCAAATGTCTTACACCTATTTTTCGGAACACACACTAGCATTTTACCATCAGATCTTAGGTCGTATTGACACACATTCTTGGTATTTGCGGGTTCTTCTAAGTAGGCTGGTGACATGTTAGTTTGTGCCTTGAAAACTAATAATAAAGTTTTGAAAACTGTTCTGTACTTCACTGGCAGCAAGTGCAGATCCATAAAAATAGGAGTGATGTGTTGAGATCGTGATACTATACATAACACTCGGCTGATGCATTAATACTTTCTGCAGGCGCGAGTACTGGTATTGTGGAATGCTGAACAGTAAGGCATTACAATAATCCAAATGTGAAGTTACAAAGGCATGAACTAGAGTTTTTGTGGAGTCTTTTGTAAGGAACTGTCTTATCGGTTTAATTTTGTATAGACATCTGAAAGCCTGGTTGCACATATTTATAACATGTTTGTCCATAAACATGTTTGAGTCGAAGAAGACACCCTGATTACATACACTGCCTCTTGCCCTGATGGTCTAATCTCCTATATTCACCGAGTTGATATCAATTTCAGAGAGTTGCTGACGTGAACCAATTATTACGAATTCAGTCTTATCATCATTTATCATTAGTTTGTTTGGAATCATCCAAGTGCGAATGTCCGAAATACATGATTCAATAATTTCTTGAGCTTCAGTTTGATGCTCGGTTGATGGCCGAAAACAGAAGTACACCAGTGTGTCATCAGCATAACCACGAACGTCAGGCAGGTGTGATTCAATAATGGCGCACATTTTTGAAATATAGAATAAAAACACAACAGAACCAAGACAAGTGCCCTGTGGGACTCCACATTCCAGATGGAAGTCTTTTCACAGGTTACCGTTTATTTTAACACGCTGCTGTCTGTTCTTCAGGTATGATGGTTGCCAGCTAGCGAATAGACCACTAAGTCCAAAATCGGAGTTCATTGTCTCTAGCAGAGTTTTATGACAAATGGTGTGAAAAGCAGCACTGAGGTCTAAAAGAACAAGCAAGGTTACCCTTCCAGAATCCATATTAAGCAGGATGTCATTCTGAACCTTGAGTAATGTCGATTCAGTTGAGTGGAATTTTCTGAATCCTGATGTGTTGGCCGGTAATGAAACATGCAAGTCACTGTGTAACATTAGCTGGTCAATGCCACCTTTTTCACACAGCTCAGAAACGAATGGTTACTCACTGGCCGAAAGTTTTTAAACACAAGTTCTGCACCTTGTTTCTTCAGAAGAGGGTTCACAATCGCGATTTTCCACACATCAGGCACATATCCTCCAGCAGAGACATGTTGATCATTTTTGTGATTACAGGAGCCAAAGAGTCTACAAATGATTTGATAATGGATGTTGGCATTGGGTCGAGTTGACATGAGGCATTTAAGGATTGGTTTATTAATTTGGTTACCTCATGGGTTTCTAAAGGTCGAAAAGTTAAAAGAAAAATGTCTGATGGTCTGTGTTTGATGTCAATTTTTCTACCTTTTGGTTGTGAATTCTTTCCTGAATTAATTAATTTTATTTTGTTTTAATGAAGAACTCGCCAAATTGATCGCTAGCTGTAATGATACACTGTTTTTTTCTCCACACAGATCTTTAATAACTTTATAGCATTACAGACTTCAACACATTTTGTGTAGTGAGATTTTCTGGCATCTTTTAGTTTGTAGGAGAACGGGTTACGAATAGTCTGATATGCTGCTTCCCCTTTGCATGATTTTGATCTTTTCTGGTCTTGCTTTCGACGATTAGTTTTTAGAGTTCTCACTTCGTTGGTAAACCAGGGTATACTTGGCCGAATAATGAATGTTTATGTTTTCAGAGGAGCATGCTCATCAACTAGACGGGACAATGTCTTGTATGATTTCACCAGATCATCCAGGCTTGCACACTGAGAATTACATAAATCTGATTTTTCGATGTCACATTTAAGCTTGTTAATGTCAATCTTTACGTGTCAGTGATGGTCTTTGAAAACCTAGTCTGAACTCGACAAATCAATGGTCGGATAGTCTGAACGGGGTTAATGACTCAATAACTATCTCTTGTGCTGTATGTTTAGTTTCTATAGGGGTGTCTCTTAGTTTCGATAGGGGTGTCTCTTGTAGTTTCTGACGTGCGTGTGCTACAAAATTGGTGAAGGTGTAAAAACATAAAGTGACGTACAAACGTCAAAAATGGTGCTAAATAAAAAAATTAAAAAACAGCCACCTTTTTATTTTTCGAGTCGTACAATATACCACATTTTTATGTAAATCAGACAAATTTTATTTTTTGACAAATTTAGGTCCTTAGGTCCCCCCCCCCCCCCCCTCCCCCTCCCCTGAACGACAGCCCCGGACGAATTGTTGGTCGGCTCATATCTGATTACAGTTTTAGATAGAGTTGTTACTGGAGAATATATTTCCAAAATTTCGAGAGTGAGTGCTGAACAAGAGGGCAGATATCAACCATTCACGAAAAACACGTCAAATTGACGTTTTTTTGATAAAAGGTTAACATTTAACTTGTAACAAATGCATTTGATAACGCCATCAGGAAACTAAAAGTGTGTGAAATTGTATAGCTGTGTATAGTATCTGTACAGAGCTATGCGGTATTGATAAACCAGTGTTTTCAAGGTGAAATGTTAAAAATAAACCCTATATTTGAAGTGACGGAAAAAGGTAAAATATGGCGATGAATCAAAAAATAAAAATAGCGTTCTTTTAACTTTTTGAACTCTACATCATACTAAAATTTCATGAAAATATGTCAAAATGTAATTATGTGACGTCACGTCAATATCGTCACCCGAAAATGCGGCCAGAGCTTTTCAGAATATCCCAGGTTGATATTTTTATATATGGATTTAGTTTGAGATGATATTTCCGAAAATTGAAAGCAGCAAACTCGATAGAAAAGTTGATATTAAAGGAATAAAGAAATATAGAATAAATAGGTACTCGGGCCGGTAATCAGATTTAAACCACGAGTAGGATAAAGGTTTTAACCACTCGGCTTGCGGAGTTGTTAAAACCCTTTTTCTCCGAGTGGTACTTTCTATAGCAAACACACGGGTTTGTTTTGTTTACATCTGCGCCGGTGGACAGTACTATCGGCTGTACGTGGGTGCTTGGTTGACAGCTAGACATATCGTCAAAGTTGATTGAATTTACCTTGCTTTTTCAGTCAAATTATTATTAATAATTCTTAAATTTTATTTTAAATATTTAATGGTATGTATTTTAAACTTAATACGTCATTGCATGTAGTGTAGTAGATAGTACCGCAGAATGTCGTATGTTTGAATGAAACACCGCGAAGTTTGAATGTATCGAAGTTGGCAAATTATGTCATGTCACGTCATGGATGAATTTCCTACTGTGGTTGTAAAAAATATTTAACCCCATTAGATGCTTTTCACCGGTAGTGGGGTTAAAAGCTACAATTTAACGTACAAGCTTTTCACAGGTAGTAACATAGGCGAGCATGGTATAAACACGTCTTAATTGCGTATTGTTTTGAGATAAAGGCGGAAAATAAAATATCGGGCTCTATTACGTTCAGCGCCGGAAAACCGTTAATATTTGTGTAAAATTTCGAAAGAGTCGGTTGAAAACAGTGGATGTGACTCGGTAATGAAGAAAAAAACAACCTAACGATCCCAATAAGTCATTCCAACTTCGTTGAATGACTTAATAATTACTAGACTTTATGATTCTGGAGAATCATGGCTTTTCCCGATGAGATTCCATGATTTGTCATGACCCCACAGTGTATGACGAATTGCTTTTGACTGTCTCACTGAAGTTCCTTCATTGATGTCATGAAAAAGGTGAGTACAGAAGTCTCAAATGACTCAGTTTGATAAAAAAAAATTGTTTAGGTAAAAAACATCATTAACTGTGGAGAGGGTTAATATCAATATCGTCGTCCATCAAGTTAATGACCGACAAAAGGCGTTATGTTTGTTTGACACATACCCACTGGGTGCTGTATCTATTTGAAAATGGTCTGTTTTATCTCAAACGTATCCAAAATATTGATGTCTGACAGCTTGTTAAGGGTTAACAAGTGCTCACAGGAATATTTATTCATGCAACTTGTAATTTCACACCAGAAACTGTGAATGGCCATTTTTACTTAAAAATCTACGAGATGTTTTCAGAGAAATCCAGGGAGAACATGAATTTTAAGCTGTTGATGGGTATAATTGTTTATCCATTCCAAAACGGGTTAAGGGTTGCTTTTTTTAATACGCTTATTACTTATAAAAATAATTCTCAATGAATTCTACTTCCACTTATGTTGATTTCAACTCTTCACTTTGGGTGCTGCGGGTATGTAAACACAGCCCACTTTTTCAACATTCTGATGTTTGAGAACTTGCATAGGGTTAACAAATGCTTACTGAAATATTTTGTACATGCAACTTGTAATTCACACTAAGATCTGAGAATGGCCAATTTTTCTTGAAAATCTACGTGATGTTTTTAGAGGAATCCTCGGATAACATGAATTTTTAACCTTTTGAGGGGTATCACCCTGTAACCAGCTCTAAACGGGTTAATGCTTGGTTTTATGAATACCTTCATTACTTACAAAAATGATCCCCGGTGAATCCCACTTCCAATGAAGGTGGTTATGTTCATCTCGCAGGTACACATTGGGTGTAATGGGTAGCCAAGTACAGCCCATTTTCTCAAAATTTGCTGCCACTGGAGGGTTAACAAACGCTTACCGGAATTTTTTGTTTTGTACATGCAACTTGTAATGTCACTCCAAGACCTGCAAATGGTCAATTTCTCTTGAATACTTACTAGATTTTTTTGAGAAATCCACAGAAAATGAGACTTTTAAGCCTTTCAGGGGTACATCTCCTTAACCGGGCGAAAATGCGTTAAGACATCAATTTTTGAATACCCTTACAACTTACTAAAAATTTTCCCTATCAGTTTTGCGTCCGGTAAAAGAAATTATGTTTCTCTGCAGCATTCCCATTTGATGTTGTAGATGTCCAAAAACAGACTATTTTTTCGAAATTTTGACCTTTAGCAGCCCATGGAGGGTTAACAAATGCTTATCTGAATATTTTATCCATGCAACTGGTAATGTGACTCTAAGACCTATCAACGGCCATTTTCTCTTGAAACCTTACGAAACGCTTGTAAAGAAATTCAAGGAAAACATGATTTTTTAAGCTTTTGATGGGTATTGCTATTAACCATCCCAAAAGGGGTTAATGCTTGGTTTTTTGAATACCCTTATTACTAACAAATTTGGTCCTCGGTGAATTCCACTTCCAACAAAGTAGATTACCTTTATCTCTCGGGTATGCATTGGGTGTGTGCGCATCTGAAAACAGCCTATTTCAACAAAATTACGATGCTTAGCAGCCTGTAGAGGGTTAATAAATGATCACCGGAATATTTTGTCCATGTAACTTGTAATGTCACACAAAGACCTGCGAATAGTCAATTTTTCCTGAAAACCTACAAGTTGCTTTTAGAGAAATCCACAGAAAATGGGAATTTTAAGCTTTTAAGGGGTATCTCTCTTTAACCAGTCCAAAATGGGTTAAGACTTCGACTTTTGAATACCATTACCACTATCAAAAATGTTTCCCCATCAATTTTGCGTCCGATAAAAGAAGGAACCTTTCTCGGTGGTACACCAAGTGGGTGCTGTTGGTGTCCAAAAACAGCCCATTTTATCACAATTTTAACTTTTAGCAGCCCGTGGAGGGTTAACAAATGCTCACCGCAGTATTTTGTCCATGCAACTTCCATTGTCACACCAAGGCCTGGGAGTGACAAATTTTTCTTGAAAATCTACAGGACTCGTTTAGAGAAATCCACGGAAAATACGAATTTTTGAGCTTTATGGGGGTATTGCTGTTTAACCAGCCCAAAACGGGTTAACGCTTGGGTTTTTGAACACCCTTATTACTGACAAAAATGATCCTCGATGAATTCCACTCCCAGTAAAGGAAGTTATGTTTATCTCTCGTGTTTTGTTTGGGTGCAGTGTGGGCCTGAAACCGGCCTATTTCATCAAAATTTCGGTGTTTGGCAGCCTGTGGAGGGTTACCATATGCATCGCCTGATATGTCGTGTGTATCAAAGGGCGTGTCACAGACAGGTCTAGCAATGACGAATGTATAAAAAAAATCTACAAGACGTGTTTCGAGAAAGTGCCGATAAACCCCAATTTTGGCAGTTTTTTGCCAATTCTGACGAAATAAGGGTTAAATCGAAAATTTCGCTTGAGTACATTTTTAGATTTTGTGCCCCTCTATGCGTGTGCAAAATTTCATGACAATCGGTTCGAAAATGGCTTCTGAATCGTACGGACAAAATGTGTGGAAAAAAAAGAAAAAAAAAAAAAGAAAATAATAATCCGTAGAAAAACAATAGTCTTTTCCAGAGGGAAAAGCCTAATAAAATGTTCTCAAATCTGTTCCAGTTTTCTGACGGTGTTATTGTTCCTCATTCTTTTCAGAATGCCCGAAGTTTCCTCTTGTCCTAGTTCAGCTACCCGAACATCTCGGCTTCCTCACTGGGGAAGCCACAACGTTTGGTTAACTGAACTTTTTCTTCTCAAACGTCGACGAAGCTCGGTTACGACTCTGAATCTTAAGTTCACATAACGGCAAAAAACGGCCAGCGCTATCCTCAAAAATCGCCAATTAATTTTCATTATTTTTTTCATTTTTTTGTCTCAAAAACATACGTTATGACCCCTCGTTGGAACGAGCTCGACGAGCTCGTTCCAATGAATGGTCATAACCTATGTTTTTGAGACAAAAAAAAATTAAAAAATTAGTTATTCAAGAATCTGTTTTGCACACGTCGTCTGCTTTTCATGTTAGGTAAAGGGTTGAACCCAAACAAATAATTATAAAATGTTTTCAGATCTGTTACAGTTTTCTGACAGTGTTATTGATTCTCATTCTTTTCATAAAATCTGAAGTCTCCTCTTCACTTGGTTCAGCAATCCGAACCTCTGGACGACCCCAACTACCTCTTCTCCCGCTCCGACGAATCTCTGCTTACGACTCTGAATATTAAGTTTGCGTTCAATTTTCTGTACAACTCTCCTCTTTCTTCTCCTCCTCCACACAACCTTCACTCACTGCCGTCATTAATTCCTCGTCACTCAAAAATACCACTTTAACCCGCTCCATTATAATTTATATACACCTGGAACTTAATTAAGCACCCCCTGAAATGTTTCATGACAGTGAAGTTGCTGTTGCTCATTATTATGTTTTAATGTTTTCTATGTCTTGCAGTACATTTCATCTAGTAAAACATCATATTTCTGGCTGATAGCGTACCCCAAACATACCCCCTCGTCCACGTGAAGCATGCTTCCCACGAATGTCTCAAAAACACTATCATCCACATGCAATATCTGGGTAAAAAACAAGAAAATTTGTCACTTATTTTATCAATAAATATTGACATGGCAAGAAGGAGACTGACAGAGGCACTAAGATGGCAAATCATTGGCATGCATGCAACAGGCATTTCATTCAAAGCTATTGGAAGGCAACTAGGCTATAGTCATTCTGTCATCAGCAGACTTGTCCGAAAACATCAACAAACCAACGATATTAAGGACCGGCCAAGGCCTAGACAACCCAAAAGACTTGTCGTCGGGAAGATCGGAGTCTGGAACGCCTTGTTAGGCGTGATCTTTGTGCTTTAAACGGGGTTTTGAAACGCTTTTGGTTCCCAACGAGCGTTTGTGCAACAGAACTGTCCGAAACTGTCTGGAATATCTGGACGTGGAGGAGTGTCCATGGGTCAGACGAGAGTAGGTTCCTGCTTCACGTCACAGATGGTCGCTTGGGAGTGTGGTGGCATAGAAATACTACTTATGTGCCCAGAAACATCAGACCTTCTGTTGAAATGGTGAAGGATCAGTTATGATCTGAGAATGCCTCTCCCATGGTGGTAAACTTGCTATGTTGACTGTACGTGGGAATCCCAATGGTCATCAGTACATCCGAGACATTCTCAATCGTTCTCGATTGTCGTGCCTCAACCACCCGTTGGCTTCTCGCCCTGTATCCATGGACGACAATGCAAGACCACATCGGTCTCATGCTTTGAGAGCATTCCGTCAGAACAACGCTATTTGAATCCTTTAGAACACATCTGGGACTTTCTTGGACGTCGTGTGCAAGCAAGGAATCCGCTTGTCTGTAGCATTTGGCCGATTCGGAAGCTGCATTGCATGAGGAGTGGCAGCAGTTGCATCTGGACAGTATCAAAAGGCTCATTGGTAGCATTAGCAGGAGGGATCAGGCTGATATCCGGGCACGTGGTGGATACACTCGCTACAGACGTCAGTCACTTCTATTGTGTTCAGGAGATCACAAGTTTCATTTTTGTCAGTAAGTGGTCAGTAATTACTGGCATTGTTTCATCATGGACTGTTCTAGTACCATACTTGTCAAGAGAACATTTTTCCATCAAAAACATTAGTGAAAGATATGGGTAATTAGCGTCATTAAAATACTGCGTATTTTCATCGTATTTTCATAATTGTGTTGTCTTTCATTTGACAATAGACCATTCTTTCCGCAAACAATCACTTTTGGCCATTAGAAAGATAGCATGAAAGTATTGACAACTTCGATCAACACCACTGCGAAAAAAACAGGGGTGCTTAATTAAGTTGTAGATGCATATAATACCAGTTTTCTCCATTGCCTTTGACGAGTAACTCATCAGGGGGAACAACTCTTGATTCATATCAGACGAGATCGGCGTCCTATCAGCTGAATTTGAAATGATATCAACCGAGCTTGGAACTGGGAAATTGTGGGAAAGAAAATCATATCTAATAAATAGTAATGATAATTAATTTATGTCAAGTATTACTTTTATAGTTAGTAATTATAATATTAATAATACGGTAAATACACAGAACGACGCGCGTGTATGAATGGGTTAATCTATATGGCACGAGTGCCAGCGCGGAAGAATAGAACGAGAGGCCGCAGGCCTCGGGTTTTATCCTTCCTCGGTGGCACAAGTGCCATATCGATTAACCCATTCACACACGTCTGTCGTTCTGTGTTTATTACAAGCCTTCCCGATGTGACAGGAATGATAGTCCGTAGGAAAATTAGTCCCTCTGGACTATTATTCCGCGGAATTATAGTCCTAGGTCTAACATTTCTGGGAATAGTAGTCCGCCGGACTACTATTCCTAGAAATGTTAGACCTAGGACTATAATTCCGCGGAATAATAGTCCAGAGGGACTAACGTTTCTACGGACTATCATTCCTGTCATACCGGCATTAAAAAAACATTATTAGAAGGACCCTCAGCAATGCATTTAACAACTATCAACAAAAAGAACACATTTTATCGCCAATCAATTTTGCGAGGGGAACCAGTGTTCTAACTTCGTCCCCTGAGTTCCAATGTGTTCTATGTGCCCACTGGCATATAGAACACATTGGAACTCAGGTGACGATTTTTAGGTATCTTTTGCGACTCAAATTGTAATTGCGGTGCACGATTTGTGGACATTTCCAGTTGCTTCTTTATAAAAATTGTCCGACAAGGATTTCCATTCCACACGTGTACGAAACAGATTTTCATTTTCCGAAAGGTTTAGTGTTTTTGTAGATGGCGATATTATAGAACTGGCGTGTAATAAAACGAAATTCTAGGTGGAGCGAACATTTATATGAAGAGCACAAAGGAATGCAACTCTCTGTGGTCTGAAAAAAGTTGTGCATTCTCTTTGTTGTGCCAAACGAAATATTTCTTATAATGACCTACAGTTTGCAAAGTCGAACATGGATAGTGTAAGACTCTGGCGTCAAGATAAAGTAGTGTCCCCAACACTCATTTAGGAGTTTGCAAAGTTGAGCTTTACGTTCTGAAATAGAGAGATATGAAACTTAATCCCGATTGCCCATGTAGGGACACGGTAGCGTTGTGTACTAAGGCGTACTGCACGTCGGTGGTGCACTTGTCTTCAAGAATGCTAACCATACTTATGTGAAGTTTGTACGTTTGGGGAGTCTGATTGTTGCTCATGACTGTTTGGTGGTTTTCTGCAGGTACTCAGACTTCCTGCACTGTCCGACACGAGGTGACCCTGGCTCTCGAAAGTGTCAGTAAACACCAATAAATAAATAAATAAATAAATAAATAAATAAATAAATAAATAAATAAATAAATAAATAAATAAATAAATAAATAAATAAATATGAAGACATTGACGGTAGTGTTAATTGTTTTCTTTCCATTTTGTTTCAAGCGTGTTGTTTGTAAATAAAGGTTACGTGAGGGAGGGGGAATGCGTCATCAAAATATAAGATGGTAATAAAATCTATTATAAACATTAAATTCTCCAAATTAATCAATGTTATGATGTTCTTTTAAAAAACATACATGCAAAATAAAGACTACATTATTCGAAATTAGCATTGCGAATAGCCCTCACCATCAGTTATGTAATCATGTTGCCCCTTAATCCTTTCAATACTGAATGTAAAAAAATATTCGTAAAATAAAATGCGATGGTCGGCCAGTTCTGTAATCATATTGCCCCTCAGTCATGTAAGTGCGGAATGCAGAAAAATATCCATAAAATAAGATGCGATGGTCGGCAAGTTCAGTAACCACGTTACCTCTTAATCCTTTCAGCAAGGAACGGAACGCAAAAAATAACCGTTAAAGAAAATGCGATGGTCGGCCAGTTCTGTAATCGTGTTGCCTCTTATTCCTTTCAGCACGGAACACAAAAAAACCCGTAAGAGAAAAATCGATGCAGTGATGGTCAGCTAGCAAACGCAAAATGGATAACCAATAAATAAGAAAAAATTAACTAATTTAATCAAATAAATCCACATGGATCTTAAATTATATTATCACTGAACCAACACATACAAAATCACTGGGGGAACCGGCACCGGATATTGCGATCGACGAGGTGGAGAATTTTGATACAGAATTTGTACAACGGCACGAAGTAAGGAAGAAATTTTCATTATTGGCCAGATTTTCAGAGAAACGTATTTAAATTCGAATACCTTAGTGAATGGTACTTCCGTACCCACAAACAGATTAAATATTATCCAACACCGCCGTGCATGCGCGGTCGATAATTAGTTCCCGATCAACCCCAAAACATTTCTTCGTCAATTTTGATTACTTTTAACAGTTTAATGTAAACAATAATCTTCGGATGTTGGCACATTTTTAAAGCGCATTTTTACAGACTTTGTTCAGATAGCAACCGCTCTTATCAACATGGCGGATTGGATGAGATCATGAGAAATCGGCAAAAATGGCACACTCAGGTGTACGGCTAATAGATTCGGAAATAAAATACGGAGTCTGGCATATTGTTTTTGTCGTGAACGGCCAATTGCTCACAATTACAAGCGTTCGAGCCCATTAACCACACAAGCTGTGTTAATCAAATCATTATTTGCCGACTTTTATTATTACGAAATAATTCATTTAAAGCCACATATTTAGCGATAATTCACATCAAAATACACGATCGAGAATTGTTATTTCGGAACGAAATATTTAAAAGATTTTTGTCTTAAATCATAGGTGCATGCCTTAAGTTGTGCTGAAATCAATCAATAGCTGTGTTTTTCATTTGATCAGATGAATGAGTGCAATCAATCAATGGATTTGTCTGCTACAGCTGAATACATTCAAGAAATACAGACATGCGACGAGTGCGGCTACGAAACAGCCATTAGAAGTAATTTAAGAAAACACAGGGAAAGATACGACGTGCCATATCCATCAACGAGCAAAGCACGCAATGCGGACAAGAAAGAAGACAAAACCAAATTTCTTCGTGAAGAATGTGCCCGTCCTTTTAAATCTCGATTTGGGGTGAATTTGCACAGAAAGGGAAAACAATATGATAAGGCAACACGCAGAGGCATAATAATATTCACATTCCTTAATGCTACTGTATATTACCGGCGCGATTCAGTATCTACTGGCTTAGACCCTGAGTAAAAAATAATCAGGGTGAAATATTTTGTCGACTGCTATCACAAATTGCCTGTGTTGTGCCCCCCCCCCCCTGTCCTATCCTGGTAATTTTATAAAGTTGTTTGTTGCAATTAACCGTGCACAACATTATTCATAGTTTCCCAATTAGCCTTACACTCGAATATCAATTCGCCGTACACCACAACGTTTTTATTCCTCTCGAATACTTCCATAGTTCGATATATTTTATACATTTGCTGGTAATTCTTGGAATCGTAGGCATATTTGACCGTAAGTAGTTCATACCCACTGGCAAATACCAAAGAAATGGGATAAAAACATTGTGGGCTCTTGGAGACTTTTCACAGTGATCGGGAGCTAATTATCGACCACGTATGCACGGTTGGTTTGGGTTAGACTTAATATGTTTGTGGTCATAGGAGGATTGTTCACGTAGATATTAGAATTTAAATACGAACCTCCGAAAATCGGCCAGAAATGATTTTTTTATCGTTAGTTCTACCTGCTGTGTAAATTCTGTCTCACAATTCTCTACCTCGTCGATCGCAATATCCGTTGTCGGTTCCTCACAGTGAGAATAGATTCGCCCAATGGCTACAGAAAATGTTATATCCGGATATTCCATTCATGATCTCTCTGCGCACTACTGTTAAAATGCAGAAATTTAAAGTAGAAAATATTTCACATAATTCAGCTAGCAATTTAATCAAATCAGTCTTGTTTGACAGAGCTCATTGAGCTCTGTCAAACGAGATTGAATTGATTAGATGACTAGGAAAGCAACCTTAATCACATAAAACCATACAATGTTGACCATTATTTCATACGTATTAACAGAGGCCTTGTGAGAAATGGGAGCACGGTAGCTCAGTGATTAGAGCATTCTACCTTAACTTGAGGCGGTTGGATCCTGAGCAGCAGTAAAGGCTTTATGTCCTTGGGGAAGATACTTAATCCTGATTGCCTAGGGTCACGGTGACGCTGTGTACTGCACGTCGATGGTACTTCAACCGCTGCTATAACTCTGTTGGTGCAGAGTTAGTAAGTTGGAGAGTCTGCTGGTTGCTCGCCACTGCTTCTTGGTTGTCTCCGGATACACATTCTTAAAAATGTCCGACACGATGTGACCCCGGATGCTGAAAACGTCATTAAATCCCAATAAACAAATAAACAAAAAAACGAAGGTCTTGTTAATAAATAATGATTCTTTCAAATAACGTTCAAATTTGCTGTCCTTCTTTTTTACATTGAAATAATGCCAGAAATTTCAACTACAGAGTAATTGTTTCCGTTTGTCTGAAATGACTTAATTCACTTACCTGGCTTCTATTTCTGACATGGTTCGCACTGGTTTCACGTTATTTGTTTACATTTCACAACGGGAATAGGGCATATTTGGACGTATCACGTTTCCTTACCACGTAAAACGTCACGTGCTTTTGTGATCCCAGACAAAGATCTAAATTTATTTACTAGATATGATTTTCTTTCCAAGAATTGCCCATTATCAAGGTTCGCAGATGTGACTTCAAACTCGGCTGACCTCGGCTGATATGAAACAAACTAGAGCTGTCCACCTTGATGCGTTACTAGGCGTAACCACCTTGTGTACGTCGAAATCGTTCAACGTTATTCGTCGAACCGATTCAGAAAAAACTAGCGTTTTTGTATGTTGAGGAATTAATGATATCAATAAGTAAGGATTTGGGGGGGGGGGATGAAGAGAAGAAAGAAGAGAGTTATACAGAAAATTCAACGCAAACTAAGATTCAGACTCGTAAGCAGAGATTCACCAGAGCGGTAGAAGTAATTAGGGACGTCGAGACGTTCGGATAACTGAACCAGGTGAAGAAAAGACTTCAGATTTTGTGAAAAGAATGAGAATCAATAACACTGTCAGAAAACTGTAACAGATCTGAAAACATTTTATAATTATTTGTTTAGGTTTAATAAATAAAGAGATTATCGCTTGATTAGTTTCATATCGGTCGATATATGGGTAACTTCACATCAGCCCTCGACTTCGGTCTCAGTCTGATATGATGTTACCTCTGGAGGTATGAAATAAGCAAGTAATAACCTCTTATTATTGTGGGTAACTCGGCAAACGAATCAATTAGAAAGCGATAATTTTCGTTGCAGTATGGCAATATATATCTCAAGTTGCGTTGAAAGTACCAGACTGCTGGTCCTAATTAGCACTTAAATTTAGGAATGCTAGCATTTCCCGGTTCCTTATTTTCTGTTGAAAAAAATTCCTGTTTCCGATTCCATGAAAACAAGGGAATATGTTAAACCCTAGTTTTAATCTGAACATTCTTTGCATTTCTACATTAAATGAAGACACCCCACCCCCTCCCCCAAAAAAGATTTTTTTTTAACATTGGTGTCATCTTATCTGTGTAGTTTATACAAGCGATTCTTACTCACCAGATTTATATTCCAAACCTTTTTATATCCCGATAATTACTCTGCTCTTAGTAAAGACACAATTGGGTCCAGTTTCGCCTGTATCTGAAACACCCGACGTACAAAAGTAACGATCACACTAGCAGAATCCAGAACGAGCGTTGTGAATCAAGGGATTAGATATTTACAAGCCTTTTTCTCTCAACTCTCACGGCGAAAAAATGATGGGTTACGATTCTAAAATATTTACGAAACATCTACCTTTGAATAGTTAATATGAATATAAGTCCAATAAACAATTTTTAATATTCAAGGGCATTAAAGGTGGATATATTCCCCAGTCTCATTTGTTATTTTTATTGTAGAGCATCAAAAGATTCGAAAGACATTTTCTAAATTTAAATTCTTATTATTTATGATTTTCATACATTTTTTATTTAACTATTCATTCGTTAATAACAGAAAAACAATAGAACTGTGCGTATTGTTTTTCACAAAGAGGTAGAATTGAAAATAATACGAAATACAACAATCATCGGTATCAGTATCTGTACACTATTACCATACGGATCGGGAAAAAAATTAAATGCATCGACTAGATATGTACAATTTAAAATGTCAATACCTGTGTATCTGTGTTACAATCTGTATCTTTATCTGTATTTGGTAAGTCGTAGAATCCTTTTGGGCTTTTATATGTCTGAGTGGGGAGTGCGCTGTGTTGTTTCCCGTTCGATAGATCGATCGATCGATAGATAGATAATTCTTTACTCATGGTATGCAAAATGGTTTATAGTACAATTCACATAATTTTGTGTAACAGAAATAGGCACGCCGTAGGGAATGACGTTCGATTGCAGCCTTGAATTAATCCTCTGTGGCTGCGCACACATAGCATCACTGAGCTTATTTCAGTCGATGGTTGTTTTTTACGAAAAAGGAATGATATACTGCTCTGTGGTATTTTTTGTTATTTGGAAGGTCCTGGTGTTGTTCCTTACTATAAGTTATCTCCGCCAACATGTATGGTATATGGAGATTTAATACCTGGATGTCATTTTTTAAACACCGAGCCGCACGCGAGGTGTTTAAATGAGACATCCAGGTATTAAATCCCCATATACCATATATGTTGACGGAGAAAACGTGTTTGTTCCGTTTGAAACACTATAGAAACATAGCGGAGAAAAATTTGAGGGCGCGTTTCTCACGCTCCGTAAAAAAGTTGGACCAAATTCGTAAATAACTATTTTGTTTTTACAAACGCAGAAGACAACAGATAGAGTTACATCCCTTGGATCGTTAAGGAAACGAGTAAACAGTATTTTGTTGACATATCGTCCTCTGAGTTCCAATGTGTTCTCTGTGCCTACTGGCACAGAGAACACATTGGTACTCAGGGGACGAATTATTTGCTCCTATTTTATTTTTCTCAAGTTGTTTCATTTTAATTATTCGACTATTTATATTTATAACGACAAAATATGACTGAATTGTCGGAAATCTGATGATATTTGTGACTATTTTCAGGTTTGTGGGTTCGATTTCTAAATAGAGGCGAGCAAACGCGGAAAGCTTTCGTTTAAACGATATACCCCCGATGTTTCGAGTGCGCTTATACCCTGGATGTTGTTCGCTCTCATATATCTTGGATGTTGGATGCACCCTTTGTCGTGGCTATTTGTCCAATTCATTCTGACCAATCAAAATACATAATTTATCGGAATATAGGGACAATAGGTTTTCTACGGTGTTTTGGCTTGTGTATATTCGGTATTGCTTAGTTCTGACAAGCCCTTTGCGTTTGCTAGGAGTCAGATAATCGTTTATTGGAAGAGCTGGTACCAACCCCTCAACCACCTTGTATAGGAAAGCCAGTCGTAATTGTTTCCTCCGGACATCAAGTGGTAGTAGTTTTACTCTTTCGGGATTGCTGTTATACTACCTTCTTCCTTAGATCTATAGTCGTTTACTATGAATCGGGTTGCAAGTCTTTAGATTTTCTGTAGTTTGTTGATGTAATTTTTGGTACGGGGGTCCCATATGATAGCTCCGTATTCGAACACAGAACTTACGAGAGCTAAATATGGGAGTTTCGTGCATTCCCTGGGACAATACTTCATGTTTCCTCTGAGAAAGCCTAGAGTGGAATTGGCTTTCTTTGCTACACTGTGATTTCCCCATTTTAGATTGGTGGAGATTTGTAGGCCTAGATATGGATTTGATTGTACTTCCTGCAGTATGTGGTTGTTTAAGGTATAGAAGAATTGGCTTTTCTTTTTGATTGATAGGATGTAGCATTCTGTTGCGGTAAATCTTATGCCCCAGTCATCGGCCCAGGTTTCAAGGTTGCATAGGTCTTTTTGTAATTTTGTGTGGTCGTTTTGTGTGTTGATTTCCTTATACAACAGGCAGTCATCCGCAAAGGGTCGTACTGTTGAGCTGACAGAATCAGAATTGGAATATATTTACCTAAGCATACACCACTCATGCAATAGAACGTCCCCACCGATTTATGTTGTAATAGAAAAGTATCATAGTGTGTTCCAATCCTACCTCACCCATTTTTGAGAACTCTGCAAAGTACGAGTAGATCGCGCATTGGGACCTCGTAGCTTAAATTAAAGTTCCACCACGCAGAGCAGTAATAATTATAAAAAAGGAAACTGCAACTACCCAACATAATCTTGCTTTCTACCGGTCGAGTAAAATGTAAACACGTTGAATGGAGAGATTACAGCAGGAGCGTAACGTCCTCCTTGAATACGTTCGAAGAGTATTTTTAAAAAAAATCAGAATATCGGTATTCAATTAAGTTATTAAAATCTAGCAATTCTATTATGGATAGGAAAGGTGTGTAATTGCGGATAATCTTTGTCGTGTCTACTTATCTAAAGCGGTTTACTTATCTAAAGCGGTTTTAACCGTATGCTGTTATATTACTCGGGAAAGAATTACTGTCGGGATACACAATTATGTAGGACGTACTATATAGCTCGTATCTTCTGGTATGTTATCATGGCACATGCGTTTCGTTCACTACAGTTTAAAAAAATATCACATACCAAACAGATCAACAGGACTTTTATTTACGTTGTGGTTATCCGCACGACTGTGCTGATAAAAATGATTTAAATAAAACCCTGTCGGCGTTATGTGCTTACTGGGTTATCGCTTCTTTGGTATGTTACATGGTAGTCATCTTTTTTCACTCCGAAAATAGAAGAGCAAAGACAGTAACGAAATTAATGAGAATTACGGTGACATTCGTGTGCATCGCGCTATCGATAGTGTGTTCCAAGACGATCGACCTCTGCTGAAAGCCATGCAACTTTGCAAAATGTCAATTCTGAAATATGGAAAAAGGTCCAAAACTGAAACAAACTAACACAAATTTCAAATAAAAATTCACATCTTTCGAAATAATTTTGTCAACTTTCAGTTACAGACAATGATATATCAGCCAGACAGACTTAATTCTTTACCTTACGTAATTGTAATATTCCGCCGGCGCTATTCTGACAAAAGATCTTTTCAATTTCTGCCTCCAAAACCGATTTTCCGATCCTCATCGGAACAAGTTTGTTGAGCTTGCCACGACGGAGGAGGGTGGATAAGGTTATAATCAATGTTTTTGAGAAGAAAAGGAGTATTTTTAGTCATTCGACAATATATTTCATAAATGTCGTCCTCAGGTCGTTTTAAGCAACGGTTAAGTTAGTGGAAGCTTAAAATTAATATGCATATGCTATATTATGTATATCAGGGATTGAACAATTGATAACATCACACTGGCCCACTTCAGCAAGTACTTCAAGTTTCTACTTGCCCAGAAACATTCTCACTTGCCCAACTGTTGCCACACTCTAAAATCAGTTGGGTGAAAATCAACCCAGATCAACTGGGTTGAGTAAATATGAACCCGATGAGGTTCACATTCATTCAACCCAGTTCATGAGGGTAAATTTCTAAACCAGCTGATTTTAGATTTTTTGGAAGCAAACATAATTTGTTTTCTAAACGAATACAAATTGAGACCATGCACTTTTTTTGTTTCTGTCTATTAATATTCACCTTAACCTGAATGGTTTGGCATGCCGAAACGTCCAGAATCGGATGTCAAGCTGCAAAACTTAGGCCAAAACGCCCAACAAATGTCACCAACGTCCCCATCCACGACAATAAGCGGACCATTCCCATTACGACTACACAAACCAAATTGCAGTAATCATGCCTCCCGAGTTGCTTACAGTGCGCTGTTTTATTTGAACGGCCTTACGTATTCAACCCCCTACTTTTTCGCCACCAGATTAGAGAAAAAGCGAAGATTGAATGACTTGTTTCAGGTTTCTGCTGAGATGACTAATGCAAAGGGTACTTTCCAAAATGTATAACTGGTAGTTCAGTTAAATGCAAAAGAGTTAGCCCCCCCCCCCCCCCCTCTCCCCGCTGGGATTTCCACTCAGCATGCCAAGGCAAACGAGTATGTTCTCATTCCCTGGCGGATTATTTGTACAATTTATGAACAAATCGTCCCCTGTGTTCCAATGTGTTCTATGTGCCAGTAGGCACATAGAACACATTGGAACTCAAGAGACGAAATGTGGACGTTTACGGACTATTTATGTTCATAAATCTCCACACTAAGCCAGAGCTTAAAATTCATTAGAGAAGCAGAATCGATTCTCGCAAGGGAAACAATAAGAATCGAATTTGAATCTTCATATGATTTTTATTAGAGATTCTGAAAGTGTCCTTAATTGTCTGGAGAATTCCACTTATTTATTTGCTCCATCATAATAAGGTAACACACTGACTTAGCAGTGGCGTCTCCTGAAATCTTGGCTGCCTATGCATGTAGCCAAGACTTCGCTAGAAACCACTACCAAGGTACTGGTAACTTCCATCAACAAGATCACCCATAGTCTGTATGTTGAAGCGTGGGCTACACGTAAGATAAGAAACTCACCTAAATTTGAACTCTGCACTCAAGGGTTAACTCTCATAAATATATAAATATGTTTTTTTTTACTACGGAACATATACTGGTCACACTCTCAGTTGTGTAACAGTACCTTCAAATTCTAAATTATTTTAGAACTGAAAGTCAATTCTAACGGCAGGAGTTTGCGAGAATCAAAACCAATTCCTGTGAATTGGGAACAATTTTAAGGCCTGTTTGTCTTCACTTTACAACACCTGCAGGTAAAATAGCTTTAACCATGCCATTGATAACGAACCTGTGAGTCAGGCCAGTCAGTACGCAAATCAGACTGGTGAATGTTTGTCCTGACAGGCCACGAGATTAACACATAATAATAATAATAACACTTCGGCCGGCCGCTGATTTGCCGCGGTTCTCGTATGAGAAGGCTTTGGTTACCCATGTTCTACCAACTGCCTCCCAATTCCCGCGCTTCTTCTCTCCTCCCAGCACTCGGAGACGAACTGCTTGATGGCATCCCTTGCCCCATTCTTCCCAATCTCTCCGATTAGTATATTAACCCTCTCCTTTGATTCGCCCCCTAACCACATGTCCTTCATTCTCCCATCCCACTTCCCCATTATACTCCCCGTGAATCTTGTTCTTTTAGACTGGTATTTTGGGCATTCTATAAGAAAGTGTTCCAGGATCTCCACCACGCCCAAGTTACACATCTGGCACTCCTTTTCACTGTGTTTCCCAATTTTTCCCCTCAGCTCTAGGGACCGCGACCTCAGCTTGAACAACAGTGACCCCCAAAGGTGCCATCAAAGTACTCTTCAAAACCAGGCTTCTCTTTATCACGTAAGACACACAAAGATCTCTTTGATTTGACCCTCTCTCTCCAATTACGGTTACAATCCTCCCTGACCCTTTCTCTGACGATCCTTTTACCCTGGTTTGCCCCAACGTCAAGGTCCGAGATCTCCAATGAGTAGTTTTCTACTAGCTCCCTCACTTGGACCATCCAGCCCGTCTTGATATTTGAGTTGAAAGTTCTCAGGAACATTACTTTACACCATCGGCTATCGGGGAGATTTACCAAATAATTAAGATAACCGAGTTTCAATAGGTCTATCCTGCCCTTGATCCTCATCCACCCAAGCTCACCCCTGATTGCTTCTAGCGCTGCGGCATTACTCGACCCTGTTATCCATCGGCCTGCATCGTTCTGCAGGGTTTCCAAGCTCTTCCCTACGAAAACCTTATTGAAACTATTTCTCCCTATAAGTTTCACTTGGTTAAGGATTCGCTTCCCCTTCAGAATCAATTTATTTGTGTGGTTTCGGTAGATGCCTCTTCCTGTGATGTTTATATTTACCCCTAGGTACTCATAGTCACTAGTCTCTCCTACACTAAGAAGTCTGCTGCTACCTTCCGGAATGCAGAACTCCCCCACTCTCCACCTTCGAGTGGGGTCCACTTTGCGGCCCACAGGTATAACTTTGCTCTTGCTTTCATTAAGTTCGAGTCTCCATTTGCTCCCATATTTCCCAACAATTCCCAGCATCTTCGCTAGCCCCTCTTCGTTTTCTGCCACTAGCACCATGTCGTCTGCAAAAAATAGCCCTGGGATCTTCAAGTCACCAACTGCAACACCCTCGTCGCTATGCAGGAGTTCATCTCCTGAGCCTTTGATGTACAATGCAAAAAGAATTGGCGAAAGGATACACCCCTGTTTTAGGCCTATCTCCATAGGCACACGTTTTGTTGTAATGTTACCCAGGCTAAGTTCACTCTGTACATCTTTATATAATGCTTTCATAATCTCAACAAACTCGCCTCCCAAGCCCACAGCCTCCAGCTTGCGCCACATACCCTCCCTCCATACTCTATCGTATGCCTTTTTAACATCCAAAAAGGCCATAAACATCTTTTTCTTGAACCACTTCACAGATAGACCAAAATTAGCACCTACCAGCACTTTTTACTTGTTATTTCAAAATGTGGATACTACACGACTCGTCTCTATAATAACATCACGCGTATTTAATTTGGCATAATTGCATTATTGGACAATCGCCTTACAGCTCGATTAATATCAACATTACCCAAAATGTAACAAGTACATTAATATCCTGTCCGATTCAAATGTGTGTGTTGCACCACATTCACAACGCCACAGTTTCTGTCAACTGAATGTGAATTGCGAAAATAACTTCCGAGTCCGTATTAAACCGTTTCCATATTGGTCTGTCAGTGAAATGCGATACAGTATTGCTGCCACGGTTCATTTAACCCCACACCACTGATGAAAAATATCAAATCTACCAAACTGCATTTTCCTCCAATAATGCAACTAGGAATTTAACGAAATTCAATATTTTTGACAGAGCTCAGTGAAAAAAAATAATGAATTAGTTATTCATTTATTAAGGTTTAATGACACTTTAACAACCAAAGTCATATCGTGTAGGTGACAGTTTTAAGGGTGGAGGAAGCCGGAGTACCCGGAGAGAACCACCGAGCAACGACGAGCAGCTACCAGCTCCCCAACATCGTAACTCCTCACTGCAATACAGTCGGGGTTAGATTGGTTGAAGACATGCGCACCATCGACGTGCAATACGCCTTAGTACACGGCGTCATCGTGCCCCCATGTGAACAATCGGGGTTAAGTGCCTTGCCCAAGGACACAACACGGGAGTCCGAATCGATCGCTCAGACGGTCACCCATCCAAGGACTAACCGGGCTCGATGTTGCTTAACTGGGCTGATCTGACGAGAACCGGTTACCGCAACGCCACCGCGCTCTCACTGAATCAGTTAACCCTTTACCCAACGTAACGACCAAAATAGGCCAGCGCTATTCTCAAAAAACGTCAGTTAATTTTCATTATTTTTCATTTTTTGTCTCAAAAACATAGGTTATGACTGCTTTTCATGTTAGGTAAAGGGTTAAATTCCTAGTTGCAACATGGATAAAATTTGCTACTTGAAGCTTCGGTATTTGGATATCAGTGTGCATAAGGTGAAGGCCATATTCAACATCAGCCAATGAATTTCAATTTTGTTGTTCAAGTTATTTATTTATTTATTTATTGGTGTTTAAGGTCACATATTTCTGCACAATGGCTAATCATGACCACGACAGTTTTACGGGTGGAGGAAGCCGCAGTAACCGGAGAGAACCACCGAGCAACGGCGAGAAACTTTCATCTCCCCAACATACTAACTCCACACAAGCAGGGTTAGCATTGGTTGAAGACAAGTGCACCATCGACGTGCAGTACGCCTTAGCACACAACTCCGCCGTGCTACCACGTGGGCAATGGGGGTGAAGTGTCTTGCCCAAGGACACAACACGATTGCCGCAGGTGGGATTCGAACCGAGGACCCCTCGGCTTGCAGCCTGCACCTCTACCTACTGAGCCACCGCGCCCCCCTTGTTGTTCAAGTTAGAAGATTCTCGCCGTGTTTTAGTATACGAGTAATGCAAAACCCCGTGCTGCCGAGAATGAGCACTGATACAAATCTGACGTTGCTGCCACTAAGCTTCATCGCGAAACACAAATAAATGTCTCGATATTACATTAAATTACAGGTAAACGAAATTATATATTTCACCAATTAATATTACTTTAACCCTATACCGAAAGTAACGGCAAAAACCGGCCAGCGCTATTCACAAAAATTGCCAATTAATTTTCATTATTTTTTAAATTTTTTTGTCTCAAAAACATAAGTTATTTATTTATTTATTGGTGTTTAAGGTCACATACTTATGCACAATGGCTAATCGTGACCGTGACAGTTTTACGCGTGGAGGAAGCCGGGGTACCTGGAGAGAGCCACCGAGCATCGACGACCAACAGTCAGCTCCGCAATATTCTAACTCTGTTCAAGCTCCGCTCAAGCAGGGTTACAGCGGTTGAAGACATGTGCATCATCGACGTGCAGTACGCCTTAGTACACGGCGTCATCGAGCCCCCATGTAGGCAACCGGGATAAAGTGCCTTGTTCAACGCGGGTCGTCCAGGACGGGGGTCGAACTCGGGACATGTAGCATAGAAGTCCAACTGTCTATCACTGAGCCACCGCGCTCCCAAAAACATAGGTTACGACCCCTCATTGGAACGAGTTAGACGAGCTCATTCCAATGAGGTGTCATAACCTATGTTTTTGAGACAAAAATCAAAAAAATTAATTTTGCAAGAATTTTGTTTGCAAGTGCCGTCTGCTTTTCATGTCAGGTAAAGGGTTAAATTGGCAATGGTAATATATATATCCTAAGAATGACTGTTATAAATAATATCACTGAGGGAATGTAAGATATAAGCCTGCAATTATGTATTTCATGGTATAAAATAATTAGATATTAATGCATTCCGTGAAGTGAACAATTTACTCACAGTGTTTCCGGGGGAAACAATAGTTCCTCAGCGATCGCTGAGGCACTATATGTTTCCCGGAGCAACGCTACAAGAGCGTATAGAACACTTAGGGGAGGTAATTAGTGCGTTAATTTCATTGCTCCCCACTCATCTTGATAACCTGTATTAGAATTGAAAGAAATCACCTGTCACTTCACCGGAGTATTTTTGTGAGATGGGCGTGTTCTGTTATATGAATTTCGTATCACTTCATACAAAACTTAATACGCCCGCCGACATACGCCGATAAAGCGACAGATAATTCATTTAGCGCGCGTGCGCGCGTATATACCGGGACGATTCTTCGACACAATTCATGCTGTATTCAATTCTCAGGTGGATTGAACTGACTTGGGAACACAAGAAAACAGATAACTATTCATATCCCGGACAAATTTATGACAATCGCGAATATGTCTAGTTGTTTTGCTTTTCTTTTCGGTTTTATTTTGCTATAAACCATTTCTGTATTGTGCAGGGAAAATAACATGTGATATATATTTTTAGCTTCAGAATATTCTAAAATATAACTCAAAAGTGAGTGTATATCATTCCGACTGAGACATCCGAAACCATTTTATGTAACAACGTGTCCTGGGTTTTCAATTAAATTGATGAACAAAAACTGGTCACCTGTGAAACCTGGAACGAATATTTGTAATTCTTCTATATTTGAATTTTCTTATTTTTCTGTTCTGTGTATTGTTTTTAACCAAAACGAGCAAAACAGTCCGTAATACATACAGTTCGGCTGACGTGGACTGGTCGCTTTCCACGGGTGGACAATATTTCCACGGGCGCAATAATATTAGATCCCAAACACTAATCATAGGAATAATCATCAAAAATTTAATAACTGAAGCACCGGGTACAACCCGGTGCTTCATTAATTAAAATTTTGCTGATGATGATTTTTATTACCTGGTAAACGCATGCACGGACATCACTTCCCATGCGTGGATTACGACCAGTCTACGGCGACTGAACTGTATATGTGCATTTATGCCGTTGGCGGAAGTGTTTTTGCAATAGTGACAGGCAGGAAAACAATCTGACTAGAAAGTCCGACGCAATATTTTGTAAATGAAATTCAAAACGGTTGGTTCGTGTTCTATTTGTTTGCACTATGATATACTACTCAAAGTTTGCTAAGCACCAAATATTTAACACATCGTTGTGAAATTTGCTTGTGACATATTTGCAATATTTTTGATGGATATGATTGAGGAATGTGTTGAGATGGTCCCCATGGTTTTCATTAGCTCTCTTGACAGGCAGACTTTTCGTGACAGTCATGGAAAGCATGTACCCCTTGATTTTCATGATGTTTTCGTGTACTATCTACATGCACATGACATGTGTAGGGTGTTTAATCTTCATTTCAACACAAACCCTTGTGATGTAATGATTGAATATGGCAAATGCAAACGTAAGAAGACATTTGTCTGAAGCAGAAATGTGGAGGGCTGTAGGGATGGTGAGGCAAGGGGCTACCCATCGTCAGGTTGGTGAAACCCTTGTTGTGCACCATACGATGATCACCAGAGCCTGGGCAAGATTTCAGCAGTATGGCACAGCAGTAAGACGGCATGGTGGTGGCAGACACAGGGCAACATCTGCAGCTGAAGACCAGTTTTTGATCATTCAGCCCTGTAGGAACCGCTTTGCCACAACAACCCAGTTCGCAGTGACCTTCAGAATGCATCCTGCGTAAATGTTTCGACGCAGACTATCCGCGCAAGGTTGCACGAATGTGATCTCCGATCGATTAGAACATGTATTCGCATTCCGCTGTCCCAGAACCACCGCCAGGCACGATATGAATGGACCATGGACCACGTTGGATGGACCAGAGAAGATTGGCGACCTGTCCTTTTTACAGATGTGTCAAGGTACTGTCTAGACCACACAGATAGGCGTTCTTGGGTATATAGAAGACCAAGAGAGCGATTCCATGTGGCCAACATTTCTGATGGAGGGGATTGAGTGTATGGACTGGCCTGTAAGATTCCCTGACCTCAATCCAATCGAACATGTCTGGAATGAGTTGCAGCTTGCAATTGCAGCCCATCCATTCCAACCAAGAAGTGTTCAGGAGCTTGGTGCCATGCTGGTCCAAGAATGGAACAACATCCCAGAAAGGACCACCAGGAACCTGATTGGGAGCATGAGAATGAGAAGGCGTTGTCAAGTTGTAATTAACAGTAATGGGTCTCATACTCGATATTGAACCCATACCAGTTCGCGCCGTCACCTTTTTGGCAAATTGAAAAATTTCCTCTTTTACCAAAAATATCCATTTTCCATGGATATCGTATTCAAAAGTTAAAAAATAATGTCAAACACAAATAAAATCTTAATTTCTGTTCTTAAATCATTAAAGAAGTAATTAAATAAAAAATATATACACTTTTCATTACAATATTTCAACTAGAACATAAAACAGGCAGTTGGATATACTTGGTGCTTAGCAAACTTTGAGTAGTATACTTTCAAGGGTTCGAAGAATAAAATAAACCTCCGATGTTTATACTCTATATACTTGGCATTATTACCTCAGATTGACGAGCAGTTCATGGATTATTTTATGTTACAAATGCATCTCATTAGGTTGCTCTAATTTTTATTTTATTTTTTTTAGCCATTTTGGTCTCTGACAGTGTTGATCAATTCGTCCAGTCAATAGGTGTCGGCGTCTAGCATTATCGGTCAGTTCGGCCACTGAAGAAATATCCATTTGGTAGTGTAATAAAAGGCTATAACATGACTGTGATAAAAATAGCACTCGGGTGATTACTTCTTTTTCCTTCAAGCGTGGCCTTTAAAAAATAATTGGCTTTTTCAGGCAAAAGAAAGTTTTAATGCAACTTGCTTTCTTTTTTTCTTCATTACTTTAAACTATGCAAGCAAAACTGTCCGTAATACCTACATATGCATTTATGCCCTTTGCTGAAATGTTTTTGCAAGTGTGTCAGTACAGGGTAGCTTACCTCTGGTGCTAATGTTGTGTTATGGAAGTCTCTCGCTTGTGGATCTTGAAACACTTATGACCTTTTCCCTTTGTCTCTGTCTTGTTGTCCAGATCATCCGCACAGTAAATACAGAAATTCCTTCTGAATGATTGCGGATGAGGGTCATTCACTGTGCATAAATGCGCATCAATGCATTTTTGCTAGAGTCGGGGCGTTAAGTTCCCATACTCCGGACTAACGGGGAAAGTGAAAATACGGGGATTTGTCACGCGATGAATTAATGTCAAATAACGATATATTACAAATATCATAATGACCTTTTTGTGTAGTTGAATAAAACAATCCACTTGAAACGAAAGAAATTCGGTTTCCTCTGGTGAATTATTTTCCATGATAAATCAATTCATTTGTGTGAATATGCACTAACCAACTTTAATTTACATTCATTGTGTCACCGATCTTATCCTTTTCCCCTCTCTTACCTGGTGTTATGTCAATAAAACTGTTCTGTAGCCTATTATGGGAAGTTGCAGAGTCGCGACCAGGGGCTGATACTATAAAACTTTTACAATTGTATTTTCTAGAATTATATTTTCTAGTTATGACTTTAAATGGGTAAAATGAACCATTAACATTTTCAAAAATCTGTCAATTTGCCACTTGGCAAATTGCCATATCCTTTAAAATGCTAATGACTCACTTTAGTCAGTTATATAAATAGGTTAAAAATATAATTCTAGAAAATACGATTGTAAAAGTTTTAGGTTATTGGCTCCTGTGAAAAAAGTAATCAACATTGTGTACAAGATAGCATCTGAGATAACTACACATTAGCACAGGTATAGCAACAGTGAACGACATGTATTTTTGATTATGTGGGCCCAATACATTATTGATGAATTGGCTGCAGAGCGACCATGTTAAGAAATATTTCATCTGACGGTGAACAGAAACTTCAAAAAGTAAACCCTCACTACACAATGAAACGTACGAGGTGCTCTTTACACGCAGTGCACAGCGATCTATTTTTCCAGCCGCCGTTTTTCCCACCGCATCAAGATCCACAAACGGAAATAAATGATGAAAGATGTTCACCGAAGTAGTGCCCCAGGAGAAATATTTATATGGTACGGTCTTCTGAGGTAAATTCACGCTGGATATTCGCCAAAATTCGGCTGATTATTGACAAGATCCCTGACAACGATCTGGAACTTATTTAGAAAACCTTCAAAAAGAGCACGTGATGCTTCAAAGTGTAAATCAGCCTCTAAGCCTTTCAGTCCTGACGTAATGTATAGTATTGTCTTATATAATACCGTGTATGATGAAATGAGCGAACCAATTCTGCATATGTAGTGAGCAGGGCCCGCGGAAGAAGGGGGGCGAAGGGGACGGTCGCCCCCCTTGCCCTCGCCCACGGGGGCGAGCGGGGGCGAAAGTGTCCGAAAATAAAAAATTAGCATTGTTATTGATCAACCATCAGAAAAAAGCAGGATCATACTGATCAGCCTATTATTCAGTTGTATCTTTGAATAACCAATTCTCCGGCATGGATGTATATGTATACATTAACCCTTTACCCAACGTAACGGCCAAAACCGGCCAGCGCTATTCTCAAAAATAGCCAATTAATTTTTAAAATATTTTCATTTTTTGTCTCAAAAACATAGGTTATGACCCCTCGTTGGAACGAGCTCGTCGAGCTCGTTCCAACGAGGGGTCATAACCTATGTTTTTGAGACAAAAAATGAAAAAAATTAGTTATTCAAGAATTTATTTTGCAAGTGTCGTCTGCTTTTCGTGTTAGGTAAAGGGTTAATTGCCCATGGGCATGGCATTCAATGGATAGTAGGCCTATGAATCAGCAAATTTTGCCTACCTGCTCAGCCTGACTGTTTTATTAGTTGGATGGCCAAAAGCCGAGTTTGTCGACAACAAAACTGGTTCGAAGCCTATGGCACTAGATAATCCGAGACTTATACTAGCACCGAGAGGGGGTAGGTAAGCAGGGCAACTGCTCCAGGGTCCGGCCTCCGGCTGTAAAAAAATCATTTTTTTCTATTATAAAAATACAAGAGGAATTTCAGGCCAAAGGCCACCAGAATGCACAATTTGAGAGCTCCATTAAAAATTTCCTGGGGGGAAAACCCCTCCACCCCCCCCCCTCTTCTAATACCTCGGGTCTTCGGCACTCGGTGCAGATGCCTTCAGCATCTGAGGCGTCCCCTCCCAATTTTTAGGCGATATACGTGCACTTGCCCTCATCAGAAAATTTCGCCCCCCTTGCCCTTTGCTGCTTCCGCCGGCCCTGGTAGTGAGTTTCAATAAAAATAATTTACCCATACAGTTCTAAAGAATTAAAAAAATATTACAGATCCGCACATCAGACTTATTATTCGTCGTGTCGTCTGCAAGTCCAATGCCAATTTTAACTTCAGAAGAAATATTTATATAAGAATTGAAATGAATTATCTGTCGATTTATTGAAGTATGCATGTGGGGTGGGCGTGTTAAGTTGTATGAAGTGGGTGGTAATTCTCTTATCTCACATTCATACTCTTATGTCTTTTATAATACATACTTTTCATCCCCACAATATAACTTTAGATGCTGATGTGGCGCACAGAGGCAATAAACAAATATTCGTACTTCGAAAAAAGACATATAATGCATTTCTATTGTTATAATTTAATTCAAAATATTGCTTGTATTTTTTTATTAAGATTTAACGACACATTAACAGCCAAGGTCATATCGTGTCGGTGACTTTTACGGATATAGGAAGACGGAGTACCCGGAGAGAACCACCGGGCAACGACGAGCAGCTACCAGCTCTCCAACAACGTAACTCCGCACTGCAGAACAGGCAGGGTTAGATTAGTTGAAGACATGCGCACCATCGACGTGCAGTACGCCTTAGTGCACGGCGTCATCGTGACCCCATGTGGACAGTCGGGGTTAAGTGCCTTGCCCAAGGACACAACGCGGGAGTCCGAATCGATCGCTGAGACGGTCACCCATCCAAGGACTAACCGGGCTCGACGTTACTTAACTTCGGTGATCTGATTGCTTGTACTATAATGTACCTTACGTGGCCGAAGTTTCCATCATGCATATCGTTGCAGTCTTTTCAACTTTTGTCCACACGACTGTTTTATTATTTTCAACATTGGTTAATACACGTGATCTCGAATACGCAGGCGACGAGTGTAAACAATCCGCCTGAATACTAACTAACAGCCCGCCTGAATCAGTAAAGATTAACTGCACCGTTGGGCACGCCTGTCAATTTTTATTTGACAATGGGTGGGACAAAGCAAAAACATTCATACGATTGGGAAATTATTCATCGAATTATAAAAAATCTCGCCTCGACCAATCATATGCAAGCAGATTGGATATCATGAAAGAAAATTAAATTATACCAGATTAAAAGGGTTAGGTAAAAACGACGCGTCATGGGTACAGCGACGAGGATCTTGAGGGTATGACACCCCTACTGTTTCTTTCGTGAACTATTCATCTAGGTCGTAGTCTCAGATATCAATTCTTAACTGGCAGAGTACTAAATTATTTTTGAACATTTGTTCACATGTCTTTGCCTTGTTACAATTTATGGGGAATGCCTGGAGGCATTTGCCTTGTTACAATTTATGGGGAGTGCCTGGAAGCACTCCCCCATAAATTGTCACAAGGCAAGTATATACAGACTACATAATTTCACTTCAAAGATAATATGAAGCATATCCACTTAATATGAGGCCTCTTATGACAGTATCTACGCGTCAGAGTAAAGTTCAAATATGGGCTTCCACTACTCTACGAGTTAATAGTAACCATGTACTTTCTTACGAGACTTGCTAGGATAGATGGACTTTTGCCACTCACACTGACGGCCATACACATAGACAGTTGTGGTGCCCGATTCGGGCAGTCGAAGGTTCAACATGAGTAATTTGGAGTACGGTAAGTGTTACTTAAATAAAACGTTGCGAAACGACTACCACATGTGTTTTTTTATTTATCCACAAATAAATTTCCAATAATATTAATAATAATAATAATAATTTATGAGCCTAAAATCCACAGATGTGCTCTTTGGATTTACATCAAATCACTTACATCCGAAACATTAATCAAAGGCAGCTGTGTAGAGTTTTCAAGTCCGACTTGAATGACAATCGTCTGTGTTCTCTCAAGTGATGGAGTAATGAGTTCCAGTATTTAGGGGACGTGATGGCAAAAGCCCTATCACCTGCTGTATTTAACATGGACTTGGGTTGATCCAATGTTAGGACATCAGATGAACGCAACACCTCGTGGAGGTTTGTAAACAGATATGAGATTGGTTAAGTATCGTTTAAGCATTTAAGGGTGAATAAGATGAGTTTATATTCTATTCGTAGTTTCACAGGGAGCCAGTGTAGCTTTGCAACCACTAGCGTAATATGGCGAAACTTTGGTGATTTGGTAACAACACGTACACGTGTTGGGGTCATAGTTAAAACAAACTCCAGACTTCCAAGAAGTCTGGAGTTTGTTTTAACTATAACCACCACGACTAATAACTGAGAAGGCATGCCTTGATGATGTAGTTGGAATAAATTATAATTCGGAGCTTGGGCCATCATTGTTTGGTAAACTTACTTTTACAACCCTCTATATATCATATTCTCAAAGCCCGTGCGTTACTCAAATACACCATCTGCCAGAGCAAAGATGGTTGGCCAAGTGGGTCCAAACGGTTTACGTTCATATTAGCAAACTTGAGATTTTCATCTGGAATGTTCAATTCACTCAAATTAAGAAATCTCATCATTTTTTCCGTTCTGTATCAAGGAGTTATCTTCAATTAATCATGCGATCTGTATTGTCCCCTTGGGGGACTGCTCAAGTGGGAAGTTAATAAGATATTCTAATTTTTTGCGATTCAATCAGCCATAAATGTAATGAAGAAAACGGGTTTTTTTACATCGATTCACAAAGTGCAGTTAACTGCGAAGTCCACATTGATGAATTCAAATCGTTTTATCAGATATTTCTCGACAGTTCCAATATCTCTACATGGCGATGGGAACCCCACCATGCTTTCAGTACAACTATTTGTTTGACAATCAAAACCATTTGATTTATTATTAAGTAAACAAGGTGAAAATCAATGCATCTGTTTTACAATTCATAAGGGAGTAATTAAGGGGTAATGTTTGTTTTGTTTTATTTAGGTTTAACGACACATTCAACAGCAAAAGTTACATCGTGTCAGGCAGTTTTACGGGTGGGGGAAGCCATGGTACCCTGAGAAAACTACCGAACAGAGGAGCGCAACTCTCAGACTCCCCAATGTTCTAACTATGAACAAACAGAGTTAGTAGCGACTGACGGCAAATACATCATTGACGTGTAGTACGCATCAGTACACAGTGCCAACATGCCCCGACATGGACAATTGGGATTAAGTGTCTTTTCGAAGGGCACAATGCAGCTGCTCCGCATCCTGCTGTCGACCTTTCGGTTTGAAGTCCAATTTTCTAACCAATGAGCCACCGCGCTTCCAATGAAAATGGATATCTGCACGTTAAGGCCAGAGACTGTTAAATTGACACTAGATGTAATATAAGATTATGTTCCAATAAGACTAAAATCCTCGCCCTCTGAATGGACGAGAGCTCGCTTAGTTTTTTTTCTATGTTTACGCATCCAGTGGCACATGTTACCGTCTGACGTCACAACGTGAAATATGTGAAAAGAGGATAACAATGGGAGGAGATTCAAAACGCATACTGTCTATAAAATCGTATTTGTCGAGGCCCATGATCAGGTTATGAATGCTTTCTCCCAACCCACTTATGAGTTCATGATTTGAACTGAAATGGAGTTACCTCTACCAAGTTATTGATTTTGTGTTGTCCAGTGACGTTATGGGGCACACGAGAGGTTTATTTGCTAAATTTATTATCAATATAGTTGCCTTATTTATTCAAGTTTCCACTTTCATTTCACGATGTGGGCTTTGGGCTATAGGCCGGTCTTATTGGAACAGATACGTTATGGTGATGAATTGACGGTAACATGGCCTGAGGTTTGAGGCTTCGAGCCGCAACCTCACGTCATGTTACATGTTACCGTCAATTCATTGCAATAACGTATAATAATCACCAGTCATTGTTTATTTACACCCTCAGTTTTTTACAGGATAGATACAAATATATGGAAATATAAGCCTGGGGTGATCACACGCCAAACCCACGAGTCAAGGAAATAAATAAATAATATAACAGCAAGAGAGATATATTGTCAAGTGGAATAGCCTGGGTGGGGGTTGGTTGGGGCTGGGGAGCATGGCGGATACCCCAAAAGTCCCCATAGCCCCCTAAAAGTCATGAATTCTGCGATATCAAAATAAGGTGACATTTGATGAAATGATTGATGACTACCACCCTTGATGAATATTGGAGTTCTTTCGAGCCTCAAATGTCTCCCAACAACTCCACTTGGAGCTTATTGTTCAAAATCTTCTGCGGAGAAGACCCAGGCCAGGGCCACCCCAGACTAATTTGGGAAATATTATCCCTCTCCCGGTCATATCAAGGCGATAGGGATACTACCTCTATAACTTCCCTAACTCAAGATTGCGATTTTCGGGATAGGCCAGCCGCATAAAAATGTTTTACAACCCCTTAAAATATCCCTGTACCCCCTCCTAATATAGATACCTGGCTACGCGTCTAGGATTGTTTTCAAACGCAGACTATTTTCTTCAAAACTGTTGTCACATACTGAGGTATGATATACCCCATTCTACAGAGGATCTGGTGGGTGTAATCTCATTTTGCAGTTAATGTAGGCGTGCTAGCAAATACGTTTGATAGTCAACGTTTTACCTGACGTTACGGCCAATTCGGCAGTGCCATTCCCAAAACTCGCCATTCTAATGTTATGATATTTTTCATTTTTGATTGTAAAATATAGCGCATGTCCGGTCATCGCAATTCAGTCGTAATACATACAGCTAAAACTAGACGTCCTGTCATGAACTGTGCGCTTATCTAGGCTTAATTGCGCGTAGGAATTGCGCGCAATTGCCATATCGAATGGCATCCAAAGCACGGCAGGGTCTCCTAGTTACTCATAGCAAACATAGGCAATGTTTCTGCCAATGGACCTCCGGGTTACCCGGAGGTCCATTGGCTGAAGCACTGCCTGTGCACAGGCCATATGTCCAAAATTTGATAGTTTTACTATGGTTCTAACTTGTAGATTAACGCGTAGATCGACGTGCTATTTGTGCCCATTTCATGACAGGACTTCTCGTTTTAACTGTAGTCGCTTTCCCCCTTCAACATTGTGGAATCTCGTTGTCGAAAAAACAATTCAAGAACATTGAATTCCATTTGCTTTTCGATTGTGTTTGTTTTCATTTGGTCTGAATTTCGAAGTATTTTATTTGTCAAATCTTCACTCACCAATCAAGCTATCGAGCCACCAGTCTAAGTCCATAAAGAATCCGGCACTGATATGGGCTCTTTGTTTACCCACTTTTCGTGGCGCTTGCGCGCAGGTTACCGTTCATGTTATGTGAGGTTTCTTCACACACAGAGATACTCCGTCTTCCTCCACCTGTAAAACTGTCCCACATGAGGTGACCCTGGCTGTCGAAAGTGTCATTAAACCCTAATAAATAAATAAATAAATAAATAAATAAATAACACACATAGATATACAGATATTTCTCTGTACTCCAGTTATAGATACTCCTATCAATAAGTAGTTAATTCTGTTATAGATATTCCAATCAATAGTATTTAATTCACCTTGAAATCACACAGATATCAACACAATTAGTGGAACTACGTGATGTAATAATAAAACTACAGGGGTGGTGAGTCTTCATTCCTAATGATGATGTTTTCAACTATTTAGTCAAGTCAAGTCTCGATTGGGCCACAATGCTTGCCAACGAAGAGAATGATTCTTTAGGCCCAACAAAGTGGATATTCTGTTTCTCAGGTCATTTTTTGTTGGGCGGGCGGTTTTTATTTTATATTTTCTTTTTGTAATTATTTCTTTGCAGTCAAAAGTTCAAGTGCTTGGATTATTTTATGTTTTAGGCCTCATAATCTACATTGTTGCATTCAAGGGACAAATTTATGAATTGTATTAACTTGGGTAAAATATCAGACATAAACCATTTAATTTTTATTTTTTTAAGTTTGCATTGGTTATAAAAAGAGAACATGAAGCAGCCAAAAGGACCATGCCGGATGATGACCCGAAAGACAGATTTTAAACATTTTTAGACCTTATGATTTTTTTTAGATTCTGTAGCCTGAAACATGTCAGTTGGTTGGGAAAGTGGACCATAGGTTTGCTTTTCTGACCAAATGAAATATTCCAAACGGGTGATTCTAAACATAAGGGGTGGACTATTTAAGGCCTCGACTGCTCCCTGCCCATAACAGCTCCGATTACCTTTTAAATCGACTTGTGACTTGAGAGCGTGCACTCGCTGGGGTAAATGTGTCACAATCAGGTCGCGATCTCATCGAAAAAGAGGCGACTCAAGCAGGTTTGTGATTATGGTGTCGCAGTTGGTTGAAACGACCAAGCAGCATAATTGGGATAATATGCACAGATAAATTGTTTGGAAGTTCATTGTTTTATATTGTCGTGCTTTTTTCTGAATTGTCTTTATATTTGGCGCAATGCAATTTTTTAGTTTTACTTCTAGTATTTAGTCCTATTTTCTTAAGCTGCCAGAGCCATCTTCTGGGATTCATGTTTGCAATATACAGATTATCATGATAATGTGCATGTACTGTGATTTGTATCAGATTGGAGGTGGTGTCCAGAATGGGTTCTCAACGAGCCGGTTTTGCCGGCGAGTTGTGATCCCATTCTGAACACCACCCAGAATCTCATGCAAATCACTGGACATGCACATTATCATGATAAATCATTTATCTAACAATAATGTCACATAAACAGATTAAATCTTAAATTATTAATATAGTTTTGGGACATAATGTTGGGGGAGAAAAAGTAAAAAAAAAACCACATTTTATGGAACAACATTGTTGTGCACTTTAACAAACAATGAGTAACGCGGTCACCGCAAATTTTCAAAGTGGCGTGCGTTGTAAAATTATTCACTCTCAATGTCACTTCCTATGATGATACGCTTGAAGTTACAAGTGTGTAATTTTTAATTGTGCAGTTTCTGTTTATTGCGTGTGTATATGGGGAGGGGGAGGGGGTGAACGAGGGAGGGAGGGGCATTGGCTATTAATAGTTCTCTTGCTAATTGTAAGGAATTTTGTTTTGTTTTGTAAGCGATCAGCTGAGTCGATCACCGAAACACACATAGAATGTATTCATGCGCCTGTTACGATAGGCCGTTGCGTTCCCGGAAACGAGTCGTCTATATGATACGGAATCGGAACACATTATGTGATACGTACCGTTTCTCGTGGTTTGCAAGCCAAAATGTACATGATTGTCAGATAAAATGTGGTATCAAGTATTGATGTAAAATATCACTTGAAACTATTCAGCTGTCAGCTGTAGGTTGTCTGCACAATTTCAGGCTTGAAGTCTTGATATGAACTTAACTTTGGCACTTCGATGGAGAAATAAAATATAAACCTTCAGCTAATAACTTATTTGAGAAGCAAAGCATATTGGCAAGCCTCTGCTTCCACGCTGGGGTTATTTACTAACAAAAAACACACGCTTTCAATTTAAAAACATAGGCCACGTTGATCCATAAATTGTATTTCCATCTTCTAAATTAAACTTAAAAAACCCAATAGGCCACCTCTTTTGTGGTATGAATGATATACAGTACGCGGAGAGTGTATTATCATTAAATCACCCGCAGAGTGGAGATTCCACCCGAGCAATAATTGCAAATTTGTTGCAAAGCATAACCATCACAAGCAAAGTTCCAGCCAATGGACCTCCGGGTTAAACCCGGAGGTCCATTGGCTGAAACTTTGCTTGTGTTTTTTGTCCATATGTACAGAATTTGTAATTGATACTTTGGGTGATACTCCACTCCGCGGGTGATTTAGTTACAATCCACTCTCCGCGTACTGTACCTCCCATGCAGTGACTTATTGCTGTTTTTCTATATTTAGTAGCACTTTTCTAGTTAGTTAGAATAACATGCCGTTTTCATTTGCTGACTAAAAATTCTTTTTAATTTCCTTTACACTGTTAAGGTTTGTATGTGCTCAGTGCCTATAAATAAAAGTATAGAAACCACCTGTTTAATTTTTTTCTAGACTTCATTTTGGTGGTCAACCTTTGAACTGTTTGCGGATGGTGGCCCTTAAACTCGTTGTTTCCTAGTTCTATCTATGGTGCCATGATTACAAACGTAGGACCAATATGTCGAGTTGATCGCGACTGAGTCACGATGAGCTCTAAATTGTCTTTCCTATTTTCTTTCTACAGCAACAAAATCTCACCTGTCCATAAAGAAATTCAAGAAAATTGAAAGTCGGGTGTTATTTTCGTTTGATTATCTTCAATCAGTCATTATATTTCATCTCTGACATCTCAATGCATAGGAATAAGTGCGTCGCCTCCCGATAGCAATCCTATCGTGATCCGGTCGAGAAAGAGACCACGTTTTTGCGAACCACGTGCTTCGCCAGGTATATGTATTAGGGGCGGAGCACCCGAATATTCGGTGAAGGGGGCGGGAGTGGGAGGTATTTTTATGCCGCTGGCATATTCCGAAGATTGAAAGTTAAGGTTAGTGGAAGTTAGGGAAGGTTTGACGGTGGTGTCTCTACCCCAAGGCTGGGCCCCTCGCGATGCTATTTAGAAAAAATAAACTTCAAATGGCACTGTTAAGTGGCATTTTGAGAATCAAGCCTGGTATATTTTCATTAGTTATCGTTCCACACAGATCGCAGAATTCAGGATATTTAAGGGGGGGGGGGGGGCATGCGGATTGGGGCATGGCTCCTAGCACCTCCCTGTCTATGCCAACGTTAGGTTATCAGTACTGTAGATTACGTACATAATAGATAACCTTTATTGTATCCAATTGTTACCAATTATCGTTGTTTTCGCCTGTCTATAGGAGATCCCAGTTTTTCGATAAAAAATTTAAATCGCTGCGTCTGTACCTTTTACTTCTTTTACTCTAATCAAATCAAATCAACGTCAGTTAATTGCAGGGCTAATATTGAAATGACGCAGAGAAGCTTGATTTGTGAGAATAAAACAATAAATATCGAACCTCATTTGCAACGCTGTCACGAAATGGACGAATAACTGTCAATCACTGCAGATCTCTCACAAAGCACGTCTGGTAGAAAATGTGCCAGAGTAATTATACTTCCATGTGTTAACATGGAAATATTTTGTAATTGAATTTGTTCCCCTTTATTATTATTATTTTCCACTATTATCCCAAGAACGACAAGACCTACAGTCATGATATTTGCAGGGATGTTAGCCCCTATAGCGGAGGGCCGGCTGGAACTATTGAGAATTTCGTCCGACCTTGACCTTCACCACCAACGCTCTTTATCTGAAATTCTAAAAACTTCTTGTGTTTCCATCTCCGCCGGAACGGCGGGACATATCGAGTTCAGATTTTTCCTTATATTACCCTATATATTTACTATATTCTGCGCGAAAATAGTAGGGGTCCGACTTCCGGTTCGGAAGATAGGGTTTATTATTACTTTTATTAGTCCCATTGAGATCTCAAGAACAGCAGATCCTACAAACCTGAAATTTGCAGGGGCGAGGTAGCCTTTGTGATGTAGGACCGGCTACGATTTTTGCGAATTTCGTCTGACAATTTTGACCTTCGCCGCTCTTTACCTGAAATTCTCGTTCTTCTTACTCCCCGGAATATCGAGTTCAGATTTGTACCTCATATTAGCCTATATGTCTAGTATATTCTGTACAAAAATGGTGCGGATCCAACTCTCGGTTCTGAAGATCGGTAGAGGTCGAAACTTCGACGTCGCTCTTTATGAAAAATTCTTGTTTCTAACTACTCCAGAACGGAGATATTTTGCAAAATGCGCGCAATACGAATACATGTCCAGTATATGCAGCCCGAAAATGGGACGGTTGCGACTTCCGGTTCGAGTGATCCGAAAGGGCGAAAATCTGGTGACGTTCTTCATAGAAAATTCTTGTTATCGCTACTCCCGCAGAACCGTTCGAGGTATCGAGTTCGAAATGTTATGCAATGTGTGTGCCTGTATGCCACGTTCAAATCTGGTCAGTTGCCTGGTACATTCGATTCATTCATTACACATAGAAGTATCGAAATTGCCATGCAATTTCCAAATTCTAGTTCTTATTGCAATTTCAACACTCTCTATTCCATATACCGCTTGGTCGGGTTATTCAAAAATGGAAAAAGTTATTTATTACACATCCATTAAACTTTAAACCCTGGTATTTAGCGGAATCGCCGCTATGACATAAATGTTTCTGTATTCAGCTGGTGATGTACAAGTCGGAACCTTTTTCCCAGCACCGTTTATACTAGTTCCTTTCCCGTAGAGTCATTAGTTACGCTTCGAAAAGTTTCCATATTTCGTTATACAATTATCGATCGTCTGTCGCGTTGGGTGAAAATGAAAACGTCCAAAAGAAAATAAAGTCGATTCACAAAAAAAATTAGTTAACCAAAAATGAGATAATATTCAAGAAAAAATACAATCATTTCCAACCACAACATTCACCTAGTCCTGTGGCCGTCTCGTCTGCGGATCCCGTTATGTCTAAATTGGTCAACTTTATTTCGGTAAATCTTTGAACATCTGACATGCTTCGAATCTCTTTTAAAAACGTTTCTCCCAGCTGTTTGTAAATCTGCCCAATTATGTACGTATATGTTTACTAACAGTAATAGCCACCAAATGGTTAGGCGTGAATTTACAGCAGCCGAAGAGAAACAGAGACACGAATTTCAACAAACACGCCCAATAGAAAAGATAACGAATGTAATTTAGTTTGGTTCCCAAAAGATTGTTTTGATTTTTTACCGATCCACTTGATCAGTACAGCTTCAAACAACACAAACGGACTCTTCACCTTTGGGTTTAAACATCGGAATTAAAATATGTTTATTTAAACGAATTTTAATGCGTGGGATGTGTAATGATCACAGAACATGATGCGTGTTTAAATCGGTCGGTGTTTTAAATAACTCGTTGGAATGGCGTAGTATATATTAGTCCAACTCGTTATGTAAAACACCAACCTATTCAAACACACATCGCATTGTGTCTATTTATCTATTTATTATCTATGGCCACAGCTAAAACTAGAAGTTCTGTCATGAACTGTGCGCTTATCTAGGCTTAATTGCGCGTAGGAATTGCGCGCAATTGCCATATCGAATGGCATCCAAAGCACGGCAGGTTCTCCTGGTTACTCATAGCAAACACAGGCAATGTTTCTGCCAATGGACCTCCGGGTTACCCGGAGTTCCATTGGCTGAAACATTGCCTGTGCGCAGGCCATATGTACAGAATTTGATAGCCTTACTATGGTCCTAACGCGGAGATTAACGCGCAGATTGACGTGCTATTCATGACAGGACTTCTAGTTTTAACTGTACATTGGGGCGGTGAAATAGTATAATCACCCAATTATCTAACATTATTGAGTAAAATAAATATTTAAAACCGAGTTCCATTTTCACTGTAAGGCTATGGAAACGGAGTGATAAGAGTAAAAGTGAGTAATAATACAAACGAATGATAAGACATAACACAACGAGGGTAGAGTGAAATAAAAGACCCGGGAGGGATTTTCCTGTATTTCACGCGCGCCAGAAAGAGCGTGACATACATGCAAAACTCAACTTTGGCGCTCGTGAAATACAGGAAAAACTTCACCACGGGTCGTTGATTCCTGTCCGCCGTACTCTACCCGAGTTGTGTTCTGTATTTATACCACGGCTAGACTTGAATTAAGTGAATGAATATGATATTTTTAAAGAAAAATAATATCACCTTGAGTGTTCTGATAATTTGTTTGGCTTGACACTGTTTTGTGTCGAAGGATTTAATTCATGTCATAACGTCACTCAGTCGCTTAACGTCAAATCAAATGTGTTCTTATACGACGCTCGTTAGCGTAATCTAGATTTCACACGTTGTGTGCCTAGAACATTTCCCAATGTCTGTTTTGTATCGCGTAATGTTGAATACACACAGCCGTCGCGGTATAATGAACAGGATGCAAATGAACCTGCTGAAGAAATGTGAAGGTTAAAAAACTAAAAACAAATTTGTTAAAATGGTTGAGCTCTTTGAAAACCTAGTCTTGTGTTGGCTTGCATGATAAAAAAAAGTCTCAAAGGGACCCTACATTTTAATAATGCTGTCTGACATGAATGAAATATGCACAGTCTAAACAAATGTTCTCCACTGTCGACACAAGCTGGCAAGGAACACATTCTGGTAGCATATCACCCTTTAAGAATAATGAATGTGTCTTGACGACCAATATGACCTCGTGTCAGAATTACATGGTCTGTTCACTAAAGATTACTACACGGATATTTGGCACTAATATTAGATCGGAAGCGATTGAGTTTGTTATTTATCGCTCCATTTCATTCCACTTGCCACACACACTTGACGAGGCATTGATATATGTTTTAAAATCAATGAAAGGAATCTTAAAATCAGTGATAAGCTTGTTTTACTGATAGAGTGCTAGAAGCCCATATTTGGGCTTTATTCTTTAGTGCCAGTACTGCAATTTAAAGTCTTCATATTCTGAGGATGTGCTTCATATTATCTTTGAAGTGATATTATTTTATCTGTTAGGATTTGCCTTGTTACAAATTACGGGAGAGTGCCTATTGGCACTCTCCCATAAATTATAACAAGGCAAAAAATGCACGAACAAATTTTAAGGACCAAAAATAATTTAGCACTATACCAGTTAAGGTGCCAGTTTAGTAAGGAAAATTAGTTGACTTTGAAATTCCCACGTCATAAACGTATAAAAGTCCATAAACATACATTAAATTATGCACAACCTATATACCAAAATGGGGGTTAGGATATCCAGAACTGATACTAAAATAAGATTTCAGAGGAACAATGCTTGGCCAAATGTGCTGATATCCAAGAACAAAGCTAGGAAACCAAAATTCTTCAAAACGCAGCGAAAGCTGTGTGGGTGTAAATTCCAAAACTTTCGGCTTTGTTTTGTTTTCTTATTGTTTACATTTCGGTCAAGGTCATCGGGGCCGAAAGAAAGCATCGAGATACAATACCGTCTAAAATCAAATAATAAGACAGATCGCCTTCACACGACACACTATTATTATAAGGAGACTGCACAGTTGCCTCATTACACCTGTTTAAATCGTTTAGAATGACGCAATTGTTTTTCGATGAAAATTCGTGGTATCGCGTAACATACGCATGTTCGTCGGCCATGGAACGCTTCTTCAATAAAACGTGCAGAGAGTTTTGGATTTCCTCAAATATAGTGTTGTCACTGCACCGTAATGTGTTTTGAATGCCTAGCGTTTTCCTTGGCTTTCTGAAGCACATTTGGCCACGAGTTGTTCTCCTGAAATATTATTTTATTATGAGTTCTGGTACGAATACGGTAGCAGAGATCCAGGGTCCATTGGTGCCGACTGTCAACTCTGTGAGTTGACTGCATACATTTTTCGTGTTCTATACATCACAGCCTTCATTTAGATGTATAATTTGTATATAGTTAATATTAATTCATGGAATATCAATGGTGGGAATTTCAAAGTAAACTAATTTCCCTTACTTATATAGCACCCTAAAGCCTGTTTTTCTGCACCACCTGCTCCGGAGTTACCGGAGATACCAACATGTCTAGGTAAGCAGCAAAAACGACATCATACAGATCAGACACTAGTTCATCCAACTTCTCACGAAGATCCAAAATCAGAGGGGTCTTCAGCTTGGGGTTGAGTGGAGTTAGCAGAGAGGAAAGAGAGTGTGAGACAATTATCGACTTCTTTCCTGTTCATTCTCGACCTGTTCAGGAGCTAGTTGTAACCATAAACTTTGAATGCGAAAATAGAATTGTTATTTTGTATTTTGATTGAGGCTATCTGATCACCAGTAACAACAACTGATGACACTTTGTCACTGAGAAAAAGTTCAATTTAACTGAGTTACTACTGGGTCAATCTGTAGTCACACTTGAACCCTTCTACAAGTGTGTGTACAGATGTTTGCAATACTACTATAAGGCAACGAAGGAAACATTGAACAGCAAATCGATAAGATTTTATATAATTTATTCTGAAGCAGTTGGAATGTCATGTAGATGGATCTAATGAGCCTTCATCAATGAAAAGAATATCTATTCACTGTGGTTGGTACACGTGAAGTCAGCCACACACTGAGCTAAACGAACGTTGCGATTAAGGTATTAGTGTCACAGTGTGTTAGTAACCTAACACGGAAAGTGCGCCTTCTGTAAATTCTATTTCGGACGAGTGCGGAGCTGTCGTCCGATATGGAATTTATCGACACCCTATATTCGGTATTAGGTCACTAATACTTTGTAACAAATATATCTTACGTCTAATGTTTTCTACATATTCAATCAGCAGTTGCAATAATTAACAAATAATAGTTCTTATTTGTTCATTTTGATTTTACCAAGGGGAGAGCACTCTAACTGCTAGCCGTGTACCGATTTCAGCCAAATGTGTATGTTATTACAGCTTGCACCTAACTTTTTAATACAAATTCACACAATACCAATTACCACTCTATCATCCCTTTTCAAGGTTTGGGGAGGACATTTACATGTTAGTTTGTGTATATTTCCATTGCATGTTCAACAAATTACGTTGCTTCCAAGTTTCCTGCACGTTAATCCTGTTTTGCATCATATTCCGGTTGCATCAGTTTCTTAATAGACGGAGGATTGTTTTATTTTTAACGACATGGTGATAGCTGTTAACTTGTAGAGTACTAAAAGATGTTCAGTCGTCAAAATTTGTTAACCCTTTACCCAAGGTAACGTCAAAAACGGGCCATCACTATTCACAAAAAGTCCCATTCACTTTTCATTATTTTTCATTTTTTGCCTCAGAAACACAGCTTATGACCACTCATTGGAACGAGCTCGACGAGCTCGTTCCAATGAGTGGTCATAAGCTATATTTTGGACGCAAAAATTGAAAAAAATGGTTATTCAATACGTTTGTTTGCAAGTGGCGTCCGCTTTTTATTTTAGGTAAAGAGTTAACGTGTCATTGTAGTATTTGAATTTACAGAAGGGGACATATAGGCACTCTCTCATAAATTCTAACAAGGGAAATCCACAGAGACTATACAGTTTTACTTTAAAGATAATGTGAAGCACATCGACGAAATACTGATGCTTTAAGATGCAGTATCTGCACATCCGAAGGAAAGTCAAATATGGAGTTCTATCACTCTGCCAATTACTAACTTGTAAACCATTTTTGGATATGTGAGTTTGAACAAAACTCCAGAAAAACAAAAGCTTGATTGATATCCATTTGGATGTTTTGTTTATTTGTGTGCGGTTGGTAAGATTTTGTAGAGAGCGGAGAGGGGGTGTGTGGGGCGGGGGGGGGGGGGGGGTGAGTAACGTGAAGGCCCTCAAGAGTTTGTTGGTGACATACAGAAATGACACACACAACACAATGAATGGATAAATTAAAAACAATGTTTTAGTTTTTCCATATTGTTCAAATAATTCATAAATTAATCAAGAAATATTTCATTTTTATTTTTATTGCGGAACTAGTTCAGTGACACCATATTTAAAAACGTGAAAATAAATAAAAAAAAAATGTCAAGGAAAAATGTAAAGTTTTGATTGTATTGAGGATGTTACTTCGCCAGATAAATTGCCTGCAGTAGTACAAACAATACACTCACCCCTTTGAAAGACAAAATGTCTGAGGTTAAAATGTTTGAATAGCAAAACCAATAGAGAGAAAAGTACTTTCAAATAATGTTTCTGAGAGGAATCTTAAAGCAGTACTCATTTCTTTGTTCAAATCAATTACTTAATTACCACTCCTTAATATGTCAAGTTATATTACATCACGTGTAATTGCAGAGCCAATTGCGGATAGAGCAGTAATGCGTAAAAGAAAATTTTCTTTTCATTTCATGTCAAAAGGTAATAACGAATAATTAATAATCAACCCAACTCATGTAAAATTAATCAGCACCTAATCAAACCAGTGTGGATGAAATGAAATTGGTGTTGTGGTAATTGGCAATGTTATGAATTAGTGTTTTAGTAACTGCTATTTCGGCTATAGGTACACCATGCATATTGGTTGCGTACATTTCAAAAGTTCAAATATCAGTCGTTTTCTCTGAACCTTACTTTTTGGATTGGTGCGGGCGGCATTTCCTACCAGGAACCGACTGCCGAAAAAAGCCTTTAGAATGCTGATGGACCAATGTATTTGGGGTGATACCATTGGCGACAACAGATATGGCAAAGCCTGATCCTACAGAAAAAAACAATAACACGGACATAGAGGGGATAGGCGACTTCAGAGGGCTTGGCCCATTTCATCCCGCCCAATAGGAGCTGCAACGTATTCGCATTGCCTTTTTGATAGGTAAGATTCCACTGTGTTGTGGCTAGATTCACAGACAAAATATATCAAACTCCCCCTCTGGGTATCTTTCTTGTCAAAATGATCTATCAAATTTGAAACGACAATACTCCAACAGTCTACATTTTCAGTGTTTTATTGCAATCGTAATCATTAAAAATTGAGGGTGTTTACTCTTTACCCTTCTTGCAAATAAAGGGCCATGTTTGTACTAACGGTATGGTAAATGGATTTGAGTTTGGAAGTTATATTCCATAAACAGAGTTATTCAGTTAAAAGATATACAACTGAGTGGGTTCCACTGTAGATGAGGAATTCTATGACAATGTTGTGTTAGAGTTTAACCCTTTGAGCGACCGCTTTTCCTTGCCAGGATCGCGATACTATAAGTTACAGAGCCTTGTATGGAAATGTGTCAGCCAGCTACACACCATGTAACATATTTATTATGTCAAAAGTCCATGTAAATTAAGGGTTTATCAAATTTTTACGAGAAACCAAGAACGGCCGGGCGTTTATTTCTTAGAAGCTGCAGTTGACAGCATCGCACATAATCATCAACAGTAACTGGCACCGGTATGTATCTATGGTGACAGTAAACAATCTTCACTGTTCGAAGTGTGATATTTCGTCCTCTGAGTCTCAATGTGTTGTATGTGCCAGTAGGCACATAGAACCTATTGGAACTCAGGGGACGATTTTTTTACAAAATAAAACTTATCGCTGCAAGCGTATCTGAAATACCCTTACATAAATGTACTGTCATTACTACCTGAAAAGGGTTAACAAAGCACTTTTAAATGTTCAAAAAATCACCTTTAATCGGTTGATTAAACTGTAAAGAAAATGTTCGCTTCAACATGAAAAAATGATAGACTAGAAAAGTCGGTATAGGTTACAATACAGTGATTTTTTTCCATTGACGACAGTACTAATCTTTCCTCCTCTCCCCATCTCATCAAGCTGATTTGGGCAAAAACAACCATCTATCCATTAAGTTTATCGTCTCATGAAGAAAGATACTGAAAAAAATATAGGTCGCCATGTGAATTTTGCCTTTAAATTTTGAGCTTCCTGTACTCCCGTCCAGTTTTGCACTGAATGAAATAGACATATTTTTACCTACACCCACCCAATTTTAATCTTCTCTCACACTTTTCAGAAGACAATAGTCACCAATATTTTATATCTTTTCCAAAACATGCACTTTAAAATTTTATTCACACTTACAAGCTCAGTTCATTTTTCACCAATCGGATAATTGCAGGAACTTTTATCTCCCATTAAAGGTTGGGTGCAAACCACTTGAAGCGCTGTTTGCACGAAAACACTATATTGTAACCTAAACTTTCTACAAAGTCGATAAAAATATATGTAATTATGGGTTTAAATTAAAGGAAAAATACTGTCTAACATATTAAATATCTTTTTTCAAATTTCAATGCGCTTTGCCTGTTCTATCAGCATTACAATTAACCCACCCCGATTGGTTGAGTGAAAAAAAATCACGTGTCACTTTTTTTTTACATTTTTCCCAATAAACTGATTTCAAACAACAAGTTTAAAGAATTTCTTGTCCTCAAACTGTCATCATTTTGCATCAGTATACCAACAGAGTAGCTGTATAAACTAACAAAGTCAAAAAGTTATTCTCAGAGCAATGAAAGCCAAAAACATTAACCCTCCCATTATTCTCAAAATAAAAATGAAAAAAATGTACTTTTGTTTCATAAAGATGTTTGAATAAAGTACAATTTGCAGTAGAAGTACACCATATGACAGAAGCGCACTCTAACATGAGATAATCATATGACCAGAATGAAGAAAGAAACAAAAGAACAAGCAATGCTGGCTATATGACCCCTACCCCTGCATCCAGTTTTGCATCCAACCCTTTTAAGTCCACACAATTCAATTCTAGTGTCAGAATCCCCCAACTGTTTCTCACATATACAGTGCACAGAGTTAACAGGATACTTGAAAAATTAATAAATCATACATTTTGGTAATGCAGACACTGCCAAAATGAGATGAAAGTGAAAATTTCCCCTGGTTTTGTACTGATAACAGATTAAGAACTGGTATGTTCTCTGCACTTGGGCTGAGACTGAATGTTATAAAAAATATGTCAGTACTAACCATATAAGGCATCCACTGGTACTGATGGGAGCCAAATATCCAAATTAAATTGATCAGGATAGATTAAAGTTAGGAGAGGGGGAGTAAAAAGGAGAATTTTCCCAAATAAAACCACAATTCAGTTTGGAGTCTCTCAATTTTGTACAATATCACAAGTTTTCTTCATTTGACCCACATTCTCAAGTATCAAGCCAAAATAGCACATTGAGCCACACACCAAATCCACTCTATCTCCACTTGTTTAACATTATCAAAAAAAAAAAATAAAAATAAGTTGCTGAACCTGGATGGGATCAGCATTGTAGCTCATTTCAGCCAGGTCCAACAACTCATTTTAACTGAAATCTTCCTAATACAACAGTCTTTTAAACTACTAGGTATATCTATTAAATTGGTCTATAACAAAGGATGGAATATTACCTTCTACATGAACAGGATGCAAGTTTTTTAGTAGTTCTCGGTAAGAAAAATGACAAATGAAACACCAAGGACAGAGGAAGATACTGAAAAATATATAGGTCGCCATGTGAATTTTGCCTTTAAATTTGGAGCTTCCTGTACTCCCGTCCAGTTTCGCACTGAATAGAAATAGACATATTTTTACCTACCCCCACCCAATTTTAATCTTTTCTCACACACTTCAAAAGACAATAGTCACCACTATTTTATATCTTTTCCAAAACATGCACTTTAAAATTTTATTAACACTAACAAGCCCAGTTCATTTTCCAGCACTCGGATAATCCCAGGAACTTTTATCCTCCATTAAAGGTTGGGTGCAAACCACTTGAGCCGAGGTTTGCACGAAAACACTGTATTGTAACTTAGAGTATTGAGTCGTAAAAACAGCAAAGAACGTTTGGGACTACAAATAATATTTTCTATCCACTTTTGAAATATTTAAGTTTTTAAATCAATAAATCCAGTACCTTGGAAATATTTGTGGTACTTAACTTCTCTTGTTTTGTTTTAATTCAGATTTTGGAAATTCGAAAATAGTGGAAATGCGTCAATTTGATCAAAATAGTAATGGCTGCTACTAACCTGATATTATAAGTTACAGGACGTTCAGGTGGCGGATACGGTGTCATATGGGGCGAGGTGAAAACAATATTGGACGAGGCGGCACGCCGTGTCCAATATTGTTTTTGTCGAGCCTCATATGATACCGTATCCGCCACCTGAACGTCCTGTAACGTATTTATTATGCCATCGAAAACAAAATAACAATCAAATTTGACCGCCGGCACATTTTCAAAACTGGTGCAAAACGCTATGTGAATTGTAACAAATGTGCACAGTTGTCTCCCTGTTTGTGTATAATTCCCTTGACAACACAGACAACAGCGATAGACGCTTTTCTTCGTTCTGTCACTTTGTCTTGAGTGTGCAGAAAATGTCCGAAACGTCCGATTTTATAGAATTCGAACAAAATAAATGTATCTCGCATCTTTTCCTTCATAGCTGTGATTCATTGCTTACAATTTCATAAAAGTGCAGTCGCTATTTTTAAAAACGAGAGAAAATGAGACATATAGACACGGAGGGACGTTTGATTGATCCGCTATCGGTAGATCGAATACAGTAGTATTCCTCACTTCAAATAATTAAATTTACATTTAGAAAATAAATTTCACAATAAATTTATTATAAAATGAGAGAAAATGAGACATTTTGACACGGAGGGACGTTTGATTGTGCTGCAATTTCTTCAATTTGGATATAAAAGCACCGCGAGGTGAGGAATTTCCACGTGGAAACAAAATGGTGGTACTGACCTAATACGAGTTTCGTATTAGGTCACCTCGGGCTGCAGGTGACCCAATAAGGCTCAGTACCGTCCCACTATTCGGGGGCTGTGATTGGCGAATTTCATTAGCTGGCATAATAAAAAAATAATATCAGGTGAGTTTCCTGATACGGCGGAATCCTAAGATGGTATTCCAGCGTTTTGATTGGACAAACTAACTTTGAGGCATAATAATACATGCATTCTTAACGTGTATAGTTGTCAGTGAATTTCTGTAGTGGACCAGTCAAGATTTTCAACGTGCAGCCCCTGAGGCTGCACGTTGAAAATATTGATTGGTTTTCCACCAGGTAACGACTATGGAGTATTCCAGTTGATGACACTGAACTGGCGTGGAAGATACCATCAGGTTTATAGGGTTAAACGGAATTTGCAAGAGTGTGTTGAATGCGTTTTTTTCTATAAAAAAGGACAAACCAAATGATAAGACTTTGACACTTTCTGTTCCGGAAATCTATTCATCTGATGCGCGATCACTTGATGTGAAACCACGCGCCTCAGCCACTTTTCATTCGTTAAGGACAACTAGACGAGAGTTTTTTCCTGGGCACAGAACGCAGTACTTTCGTATAATACCTTGTATTATCTATTCATATTTGTTGAGCCTTTGACCAGGGCACAGGATGTCAAAATTTGATATGTTAATTATATTTTTGCCACTTTTTCAAAACTTTAAACAGAACCATATCGTGTGACCCCACATAGGAACAACGAGCTCGTTCAACTGAGGAGTCACCTGATATGCATTTTCCTATTTTTGAAATATTTTGAGAAAAGTTTTTTTTCAACTGCTCAATTTGAAATGAATAAATAAATAAATAAATAAATAAATAAATAAATAAATAAATAAATAAATATTTTGATAGATTAACTGGCAGAAGCGACCTAATATCTTTCATCTTTCTTGTTTTTAGCAACATGAAATTCTTAGAACAATATGGGAGGAAACCGTTCCAGTATAACGGAAACCTATTTATTAGCGTCGGTAATTCATAGTGAAGGCACGGCACTGTGCACATTGATTTCTCATTGCAGGTTCTATTGTCCCACCAGTGACAGGTTGGAAGAACAAAGAATATAAACTCGATATTTGCATTTTTCAAAATGTCAGTACATCGTACATGCAGAAAATCCGAAAGAGAAATAGCTATAAGAGACAACCTGACTTTGATGCTCATGAAAGGATTCAACTCAGCGCAACTAACCAGCACATATATTCTTCGATCAATATGTAAAGCAAAATTATACTCAAAGTCATTCACAGACTATGAAACATTATGCTATCTGTTTCTCAATATTTACCTTTTTTGGAGAGCTGAAATGTCAGCTTTTCCAAAGTAACTTTTCTGAACATTGAAAACAAATCTCCCTTTTTCTGTTTCCAAAACATAAGACCCAGGGACTGCTGGAAAATTTGAGGCCATTAGAAGTGTTACCTCCTCCCTCCACGAGAGAGAGAGAGAGAGAGAGAGAGAGAGAGAGAGAGAGAGAGAGAGAGAGAGAGAGAGAGAGAGAGAGAGAAGAGAGAGACAGAGAGAGAGAGAGAGAGAGAGAGAGAGAGAGAGAGAGAGAGAGAGAGAGAGAGAGAGAGGACTGGGAGAATGTTGTCCTATCGAGACGTGGGATATGTGAGAGGTTCAGAATATCACAGAAATGTCAGTGTGTCCAAGGCACGTCATGCAACGGGACATGCGCATGCCGTGATATACTGGATACAGCAGCATACTGGTTACGGGGCAACTGGTCGACGACAACACACAATCTCTACCATTACCATGGTTACAAGTTTTGGGATTATTTTTTTCCCAAATGCTCCGCTCGTCATTTTTGTTCAAGGTGACGTGTAGGGAACAATATGTATGTTTTGATTCATTTTTGGAGGCAAGTTTGGAGGTATCATCATTAAAAACCAACACATTTAACCTGTTGCTATTCATATTCTTTGCTTGCATATGGTAACAACAGTGAACATTATAATTACAGGAGAACGAAAAACAAGAAACCCACTCAACCAGAAACTATTATTAATATCTGTGTTATGACTGTTCAGATACCATCCTTAACTGGTAGAAAGCTGAATTATTTTTTGCAATAAAAATTTGTTCACGTGTCTTTGCCTTCTTACAATTTATGAGAGAGTGCCTATAGGCACTCTCTCATAAACTGTAACAAGGGAAATCCTAACAGACAAAATTATTTAACTTCAAAGATAATATGAAGCTCATCCACCAAAAATGATGCATTTAAGGTGAAGCACCTGCACTTTAGAATAAAGCCCCAAAATGGGCTTCCAGCACTCTACCAGTTAAATAATTATTTACTTGTTAATCAAATGGCTTCTAGACAATTGTTCTGGGTCCCGTTTTATCCGTGCTTTGAGGAACGTAGCAACAGTGGGGATTATCTAAGTCGATAGAGTAACAGTTTATTGCAAATGGGCTAAATTTGTTATTTTGCTAACAAATACAGATTCCGAATCCACAAGGAGCACTCACATTCGATGGTGTATATGGAAATATTCTTCAAACTTCAAATCATTTAGGAGGTGTTATGATCACCGAACTGACATTTAAATATATAATTCAGGTAACAGGAATTGCCTTTGGCCATGACAATATAACAATAACATGATTTTGGAGGGCATTATGGTTCATTAGCGGCCCTGCAATAATGATGAACAGCCCGAGGGTTATTGAAGGCCCGAGACGAAGGGCCTTTAATAAACTCTCGGGCTGTTCATCGTTGCTGCTGAGCGGCTAATGAATTATGATGCCTGACAACAATCATGTTATTACTATTATCACCACTCCCTGTTACAACTAACCGCACGAGGGAATTGCTGGAAGAAATAATCACAAAAGTCGGTTCGATATTTCTGTTTCGATCGTGCGTTCGACTTCAGTTCAGAAATACAAAGGGGCGTCATCCGAATGGGAGTAATTCATTAGTAGGGCTGCACGATATTTAAAACTGAATACCGGTATCGGTATTAAAAAAAATACCGCGGTATACCGGTATATCGAAAACTGTTCAGATATATGAACACAAGTACCACAATCGGGACTCGAGGCATCACAGTCGGAACCAATTAGCATGCGGTACGAAAAATCTTGAGCCAAAGCAGACGATATCAAAATTTATTATTTTCAAAATTAGTTTTTCAGATTTTCCCCAGAGTTCAACAAACTATATCATGTGAGCCCTCATTGGAACGAGCTCGACGATGATATAGTTGTTCTGGACGGTCTTCTCCGATACTGCTGGGAATGTTTTTCATAACTTCCATTAACCGTTTACCCAACGAATCGGCCGCATCTGCCCGCGTAATATGCAAATTCAGCAGTTGAAAAAATATTATTATTTCTAACAATTTCAACAAAACCATATCATGTGACCCCTCGTTGGAACGAGCTCGTCGAGCTCGTTCCTACGAGGGGCCACATGATATGGTTTTGTTGAAATTTTTTGAAAAATTTAAAAAAATGATATTTAAAATAAAAAAAAAATTGATATCCTCTGCGTTGGGTAAAGGGTTAAATGTGACACCACGTGATTATTAGCCCTTTGAACTAGAGAGACCGCTTTCCAGGCCAGGAACACGTTACGTCATTTCATTAAATATGATGGCCGCAAAGTGAATGTGTGGTGTAAACCAATCAAAAGAATTTTCAACGTGCATCCTCAAGTGCGTGCACTTTGAAAATATTAATTCGTCTGTTCCCATATAATGAATGTGGACTCTTCCAATTGCTGCCATTGAACTAATATGGAAACTACCACCAGAGATCAAAGGGATATGGCTTACCATCATAAGAGTGAAGCTTACTGTTATTGCATTTAAAACAATATTATTCCTCCTCAATAATGTCGTCTCCATATCTCAAATACTCTTTGACAGACGTTTCTGAAATCTGCACACTTATTTTCCCAATTTGATCCTATTTATGATGCCATCTCAGGCAAAACTACTTTTCTACCGAAGCGCGGCTGAAATATAGTGAACATTAAACTTTTTCCCAAAACCCTAAGAAATAATCAGGCATATCAGATCAATTTATCCTACATTTAAAACATAATAATATGATACAACCAAATCACCACACAACGTTTTTGATATTAACCCCTACCGGCCACCAATTACAGTGATTTCCTTCAAATTGATCAACTTCCAAAGGCAATTTCTCCTTACTGCCAGCATTATGTGACAAATATTTTGGTATTGATAGATGCAGTCATACTTATAGGATAAAGTTATTGTTAAAGTTTCTCTGTCAAACTTAACCTCCAATATACTGTTTGCTATAAAGCGAGAACTGCTTGAAAATTGAAACACATATCCACTTTGGCTACTGATTTAAAGCAGAAGGGAGAGAGGATTGATTACAAACACTTTTCATTTTAAAATTGTCTGGTAAACACATTTTCTATGATAACTTTGCGGTAGAATCTAATTCAAAACCTGCTTCGATGCTTAAATAACAGTACTGTCTGAAAAAATTGTTTTTTGACAATTTTGAACCTTTCTTTACCGATTTTTCCAAAACAGGCCACAGTTTTTATTTTAATGCTCAGCGTAACTATATTCTGTATTTACGGGGCAACGCATTTTCCCCTATAAGCTTTGATGCCACTCTTTATCAATTAACTGTTTTGGCCGCATAAAAATTAGCACAGTAAGAAAAACGTCGGTTCATTTTGCAGTTTTCTGTACTCAAATCTTTTCATACGGAATGGATTTGCATAACAATATTCATCATTCATGGAGCAACGAATTTTCTTCTATATTTTACGGTGTCATGATTTATTCAATACTGTTTGGGCGGCTTGAAATGTAGTACTATTCCATTTTCAGAGAATTGTGCATATTTTCGTTCTTATTAGTCCCATAATGAAATCATGCAAACTGAGTTACGCGGTTGTTTTCAAAATTTCTGAGACAATAAGATTTCATTAATAGTTTAGAGCCATTTTTACCCATGCCCTGTTCTGGCTATTTCGGTTCTCATCGCCGACAATCGGGGGTGCTTAGAGACAAAACCTAGCGATTTGTGATTTAAAAACAGTTCCAGGTGAACCGTACAAAATCCGCGTGTCCCTGCATGAATCGGTGAGCCTGTAGAGATGAACACCACATAAATGAATACAAATAATCTAAAACATAGGCCGGAGAACAAACTCTGAAAAATTCATGGTGCTGCGTCCAAGCATGTGACCACAGTGAAAGTTTGTCGGACAGTACTATCTGGTTAGACATCTTACTCAACAATCACCATTGATACATTCATTCAAATTATCCACTTTTTAACCCTTTACCTAACATGAAAAGCAGACGACACTTGCAAAAAAAATTCTTGAATAATTATTTTTTTTCATTTTTTGTCTCAAAAACATAGGTTATGACCCCTCGTTGGAACGAGCTCGACGAGCTCGTTCCAACGAGGGGTCATAACCTATGTTTTTGAGACAAAAAATGAAAATATTTTGAAAATTAATTGGCGATTTTTGAGAATAGCGCTGGCCGGTTTTGGCCGTTACGTTGGGTAAAGGGTTAATTGCTCTGGTTACCTAAAATCTGAAACCAACATTGCGACCCACTGGTGGCGGTCTTCAAGATACAACTTTCATTTCGTGCTATTACTGCACGTATAAAAACTGAAAACAAGTTTAAAGAGGAACTATCCAAGCAAGGTGTTCTGAAGTCCCAATAAATTACTGCTGGGGTGTATTTCCCACCCGTATTAAAAAGATCACAATGTTTGAAAATTATCTCCGTTCAACAAATGTCTTTTTCTCGGTCAAGTTTTAATGGATTTTAAAGAAAATTGACTGTGGCGATCGTTAGCGAATTTGTCACCTAAACACCCAAGAAAACTTTATGCTTCGACGTCATATACTAGCAGCAACTGTGACTCAGAAATTCGAATTCACGCAAGTTAACAATAATCAAGGAGGTGAAACAAGTCGCATTCCATTTGGCAGACACAATCGTGATATTTTAAATACACGAATTTGAGAGGGTTCGATGTCTGGAACAATCGTATCTCCGTGAATGGATGAAAATTGGTTTGATGGTTGGCATATTTTTTGTATATTATTCGGGGGCGCGGTGGCTCAGTTGGTAGAGGTGCAGGCTGCAAGCCGAGAGGTCCTCGGTTCGAATCCCACCTGCGGCAACCGCGTTGTGTCCTTGGGCAAGACACTTCACCCCGATTGCCTGCAAGGGGGCACGATGACGCTGTGTACTGAGGCGTACTGCACGTCGATGGTACGCATGTCTTCAACCAATCTAACCCTGCCTGTGCTGCGGTGCAGAGTTCAGAGTAACGATGTTGGGGAGCTGACAGGTGCTCGTCGTTTCTCGGTGGTTCTCTCCGGGTACTCCGACTTCCTCCACCCATAAAACTGTCACGGTCACGATTAGCCATTGTGCATAAGTATGTGACCTTAAACACCAATAAATAAATAATGTATATTATTCCCTTGACACACGTTCTTTTTTGAAGATAACAGAGTGCCGCTCGTACTTTCCTCACTAACCTAAAAAGACTTGCAGACAAACAGAGGTGTTGACGGATAATGGAGGTACGGGTTTAAATGTTATGTGGCACACCACGATCAGTGTTTGTTTCAGACGTTTATGCACAGATTTTACCATAGGTAAATAGGAAAATGTCTTTAGCGAATACACGAATCCGTCCTCTAATTTTGCTCCACCACTACCCCCATTTGATCTTAACCATCCTCCAAATAAAAAGTGTTCCACATGAATTGTTTGCTACAGAAATAATGGGAAACATTTTGGGTTTTTTTTCATGTTCAACTTCAGTTTATTACAAGAAACATACAATATATTTACTGTAGCAAAATGGGATCACAAATTGCCAAACGTATAATCGGTACACGTCAGTCGAAACTGAGGTGTAGCTCAGCCAATTCCGGTATGACAATAATTTGTAGCGACACTGGCTTCTCAGTTAGATGGACATGAAAAATGCCACCGTAACGTTTCAATACTTGATGACAAAACGATGTTTGCGAAGATGCACTGTTACTCAACGCAGTCTGAAAATATGATCTGTAAAAATATTCACACAATATTTTTGAACACGTCGATAAAGATTTGCTCAGGTAACTTGTAATATTTACTTTCATTGCTCAAAGCAAAAGCGCCGAAAACACCAATAGGTATTTCGAAATGCACAAAACGTTCGTTTTGTATATTAACCCCGTCCACACTGATATTAAAATATTGACATTTCAAGCAACATTTTTTTCATAATCTTGTACCAGTTAAGAAGTTAACCAATTTAATCCTGTTTGACAGGGCCCAATGAGCTCTGTCAAACAAGATTGAATTGCTTAACCTTCAACCTAATGAATCGGCCACATCCACCCGTGTAATATGCAAATTCAGCAGTTGGAAATTTTTTTCAAAAATTGTCAACAACAAAACCAAATTATGTTCAAATGAGGGTTCACACGATATGGTTTTGTTGAATTTGTCGAAAAAAATGATATTTCAAGCGTTAGGGTTAAAATTCCCGTTGCATTGGGAGGAAAAAAGCTTTCTGAAAATTCGATATTTTGCCGTCAGTGGAGAGGGTTAAATAGAACTAATACGTTCGAGTGTTATTGGACTAGTTGTGAATATTCGGTTTTTATTCTGCCACTAAGAAATAGAAATATTTATACATAGAATAGGAAATAATGCTGAAATGGTGAATTTATCCAATCTGACCTCTTGCTTCCTTTATTTACACTGTATCTAAACAATTTGATTTCCCATCGACACTTACTGAATTAGAGGAACGTTATGTATCAGCATGGTAAACAATCATTAACGAGTTGTGCCGACAAAACACAATTTACAGTATGCCTGATTATTGATCCTGTAATATAAACCAGCAGGCGTAGACGTCTGTATCCTTATGTGTGTGACAATGACACGACATCTCTATGACTTATTCAGACACACTGTCAGAAAGTATATTGAACTTATCACACAACTGTTGATACAAGAATAAGTAAATGTTATTATTTGTTTTACAAGCGAGTTTGTTGTTCCAGAAGCACTTTCGGATACAATATTACTACCTCATTCCCTTTTCCTCTCACTAAACCTACACCATGAAAGCGGCAAAACAGACCATTTACAAATATTCCAGGAACAGCCTTGGGTGTATGCAAGTTTATACCATGATTACCTATTCTACTATATATGAAAAGCCTATGACATAATTTTTTAGCTTTACACACCAACCGTAATGAACACGCCAGCAATGGGATTTCAGTAGTAAAAAATTACACCTACAGTAGAACTACATTCCCGTTGACCTTTGGTGATGTCGACCTGAATGCAAACTTGTGTAAATTTATCGCACGTCGCCTCGCGAAGAGTGAAATGGAAATGGCAAATATTTCTTAAAATGGGTTTACCTCATAAGATGCCAAAAAATAACAAACATACATTGTCTCATGTTAATAAAGCATGCATAACTCGAAATAGTATGTTATTAAAACGAAAAAAGCTCAGTCTATTTTTTGCATTTCGTTTCGGCGATAAAATTGACAGCGAAAGTACCGCCCACCGATGCTCGTGTAAACAAAAACAGATTCGCTCGTATGGACGTCTGGTGCTCAGTAAAATTGAGAAAAAATAATAGGGACTCTTAATAATCTGACGATCATGGTATGAATAAAATATACCCAAAGTAGCTTGGTGTACCGAATGTTCAACATTCGTTGTGAAGTGGTGTTAACCGCGCGCCGAAGGCTCGCGATTAACACCTCTTCACCACTCGTGGTGAACATTTGGTACACCAAGCTACTATGGGTTTATACTATATGTATTCTTACAGTACAGTCGTCGTGGACTGGTCGTAATCCACGCGTGGACAGTAATGTCCACGCATGCGTTTACCAGGTAATAAAAATCACCATCAGCAGCAAAATTTTAAGTAATGAAACATCGGGTTATACCGGGTGCTTCATCAGTTACATTTTTGATGATGATCCCTATAATTAGCGTTTGGAATCTAATATTATTCCGCCCGTGCAAATATAGCCCGCCAGTGAAAAGTGACCAGTTCACGGCGGTGGTACTGTATGCGTAACTTGAACCCTGATATATGGTCCTGTGTTTACATTTTAACAAAACAAACGTCCAGTGACATCATCCACTGAGTTCCGAAACTTTGTTTTAATAAACATTTATTACTGAAAGCTTTCAAATACAATATGAATGCCATCGTGACTATTCTTTTGAGCGGACGTTCTGCCAAACAATATAACGTTTTTAATAACGTCACTGAGGGATTACAGCAAGCGCTCTTTGTTTCTTGACCCATTTACTCAGTTCGTTTTTATCAAGCTTTGGTTCCAGTGATTTATTTAATTATTTATTTCTTTTAAGATTTAACGACACTTCCGACTGCCAGGGTCAACTCGTGTCAGACAATTTTACGGGTGGAGGAAGCCGAAGCACCCAGAAGGGATCACCGAACAACGATGACTTACTGTCAGACGCCCCAACTCGTTAACACATCACAAACAGGATTAGAATTGGTTGAAGGCAAGTGCAACATCGACATGCATTAGGCTTTTGTACACAGCGCCACAGTGCCCCACGAGAGCACCCGGCAAGGATAGAACCGTGGACCTTTTTACTTTGAAGTCCAGTGCTCTAACCACTAAGTCAAATGATAAATATCCCCCACAAAAAAATTATATTTGGCCGAATGTTTTACGAAATGTAAGACATGAAACCAAATAGTTTCACAAGAAAGTCTTAGTTTCGAAATTTATCTGCGTGCACCATTTACCATAACAGCAGGCAATAAGTAGGCCAGAGAAGGTGTTTTGAAAAATCACAAACTAACTAGCAACATGCATTGCATGCCATCTCTGTGCATTTCACCGTTAGATCTTATACAACTCCCATACATTTTAAACACGTCTGCGCTTTGCCGCGGCTGTAGAATATAATCTGCTCGCAAGAGAGCCCCTGTCCTCGGGGGCAATCTCAAACTGGTATTTGCGTTGGTGTATGTGCGCTAGAGGGAGGGGATGAAAAAACTATTGGTTTAATATTCCTGTTCAGGAATGGGATCAAATTGGTCGGGATCAAATGCGTACACGCTAAAATCATTAATGGGTTCATATTCACTCAACCCAGTTGATATGGGTTGATTTTTTGTCCATCTAATTTTAGAGTGTATTCCCATTCACAGCACGAGACAGAGGTGTCTAGCGTGTTTACATGTCAGAGGCGGACAAACCTAATACTGACTAGTAAAAATATGGTTTTTGGATACCGGTCCCTTGTGCATGTGACGGATGATACCACGGACATTCTTCAATAAATCCATCCGAAGCGATCATTCATTCGTTCAAAAAACAAATCAGCTTTTATATGGTATATTTGGTTTTCATTATTGTTTCAATGTATTGCCATACACTGTTTAACTCGTCCTAGCTTATAGGGCAGTTTAATACCCCTCCCCCTAAAAAACCCTCACTCCCCCTCCCAAAGCAAAAAAAAAAAAAAAACTCGCCCGGTAAATTAGGTCCGGACCTCGCCGAAGACTAGGTCTATGGCCAATCTTATATGTACTTAATTCGTTTTGTAAATTTCTCTATGAATCGGGGATCCTTTGGAGATTCTCTAGTATTCAAGTTTCTGTATATTTGTGTTGTTCATTATTTGCCACCTACTACTCAATTCCACAGTCCTAAATGTCAGGCTCTACTAAACTGCTGGATATTCCGAAGTGCAATATTGTTCCATTCTTCACCATCGTAATACCAGCGTAATACTAACGTGGCCATGAAAATATAACTAAATGTTTAACAGTGGAATTTGAGCATAGTGTGATATTATATAAATGATGACTTGACTCGAGGGTGATATTGCCGATTATCTCCCCGGGCAACACATTGCCATTGAGACAATGATTCCAAGGGGAGATTAACTGCAATATCACCCCGAGCAAGGTCATCATTGTTTTTATTATAACGAATGAAATCCATCCAGGGCTCAGTTCCGCAATAATATGGAGGTGGAAACATGAAGAAAAATGAATAATATCAATTTGTTAGTTTCAATGATTAACTCTTTGCATGCTGCTGGCGGATATTCCTGCTCAGGACAGGATCTCTGTTGTCACTGAAATAAGTATAATTTGGGTATATTTGGTCCAAACATCTCCCCGTAAATTGAATGGATTTTCTCACCAATGATTCCTCACGTTAAATTTTTGATGAATTTTGCATCAAATCTAGTCATGGCTGCTTTATAGCAGCCATGACTAGATTTGATGAAAAATGTCTTGAAAATACTCAGCGGGTTAGAAGTTAACAGTTACTCGTCATTATAAGAAGCCTTGCCATGGTGGATATTTATAGTAACTGCACATTTTAGGAAGTTAGGCTGACAGTTCATCATCCCTTGGGTTGCAGCATTAAAATTTCTGTTTGAAACGGTGAACTCCATTGCCAAATTATATGTTGAGTTCATCGGAAACGCATGAATTTTAGAAAGTTTTTCATAATTGAATCGAGTGTATTCTTCCCATGAACAACTTTTGTGAAACTGGGGCTTGTGTCATAAAAAGAGTCAGCTGCCTTCTTCCAGAATGCAGCATTGTCTGGGTGAAGCTTTGACACATAAAGTTTATAAGATGCAACTAGACAAAGCTCACAAGGTATTTAGTACATCCGACCTTTCCCGGAAGTGTCCTCATGTTCATTGTTCTATCTGTGATTTTTATCCACTTCACCTGTTGTTTGAAACACATATCTCCGGCCACTAGATAAGTAGATACAGCGAAAGTTTCACGTGTCGCAATGCGCAAAGTTTCCCTTCTTCTGCGTCACAAATAGAGCATTATTTATTCTGGAGCCCAGCTGGCACATCTGACTTCAATACATGATCATGTTCATTCGGTGTCCTCCGTAGATCTTCTGGTGAAATTGTCGGGTGGTGTTCAACTTTTTTTCAAGTCACACAGAACAGCGGTGAAAACTTCACGAGGTATGTGAAAAGTATGATCGGCGGTAATATCTGTACCAGTTTGCAATTTTATGTACCTGCAGAGTCCATAACGAAGTGCTTGGAATGAGGTCTTCTTGAAAATTTCACCTTCACTTGTCCTCACAATGTGAAAAAATCCTTGAGATTGGAACTCAGATCAGCTGAAGTCACAGACTTCAAGCCAGTGTCCACCCCTTATCCGTCCAGAAACTGCGTGAATAACTTCTTACCCCGCCCTATATATCTCTGCTTACAGTGTGAGTCTTTGTCGGAAACAAGCTTTTAATAATCGATGTCCGATAAGTCAGCAAACCTTTCACTTTTTGATGCAGCCATCCAAGAAGTGAAGCAGTGCGTGCTTTTTCCAGGAGCGACATTAAGAATCTAACCCGATCTAACCCTGCCTGTGCTGCTATGCTGCTGTGTGGAGTTACGATGTTGGGGAGCTGGCAGCTGCTCGTTGTTGCTCGGTGGTTCTCTCCGTGTACTCCGGCTTCTTCCACCCGTAAAACTGTCACCGGCACGATATGACCTTGGCTGTTAATGTGTCGTTAAACCATAATAAATTAATAAATAAATATAAATGAAACTAACCAAGTAGTAACCACTAATTCTTAATTCGTTGTTGAATGTAAAGAAGCATGTATAACATTGAGTTCAGCTGAAAAATTAGATTAAATGCGCCAGTATTGAATGTTTCAGCTTTAATGGCAGGGCCAGGCTAATTAATTAATTTTTATGTGTGGGTTGGGGTTTCTTATGGCAATGACATCAGAAATATATTTTCCCCACTTCATTTTCCCTCGTGGTACTCCTAGAATGTGTGCCATCATAGGCGAAGGTCCAGGGCAGTCGCGGAAGTAGTTTTAAAATTTATGCCAGTTAGATCGTGCCAAGTACTGTGCTGTGATCACAAAAAACTCTTTTCTCGCGATCATGTGAACACACATGTAACAGTGGGTCGAGATTTCTCAAATAAAATACTGCAAAATCAAGAAGACCGCATCGCATCTCAGAGTCAATGTCGTGTATTTATTTTTCAACGGAAGAGATTCTATAGTGATGCAGGGAGGTGTGCGATGAAAGAATTTCGACCGAATCTTGACTCAGTCACGATCCGATCGAAAATCTCTCTCGACTTTTGTGATCACACTTTTGTGATGCGGGGAGGTAACTGATGAGAGAATTGCCACCGTATCGCAACTCTGTCACGATCCGATCGAAAATCTCTGTCGACTTTTGCGATCACACGACTGCGTTTTTGTAAAGTTTAAGTGCCCATAATCTGAAACCAGTACTATAACGAATTGACCCAAGAAATATTTGGGTAAAAGTTCATAAACCAGTGCTATGTACTCAGTCAAGATGGGCGTACAAGGTTTACTTTCTTCAGGATAACGCGAGACAAGTCATCCTCTCCCCGTGACCACGTCGCTATCTACCCTGAACAGCACGCGCGGTGTAATATATCCTTAAAGAAAATCCAGAGTTTTTTGAGTAGATACCGAAAATTATCTCATGAGTGACCGAGACAAATGTTTATTTTTCGCGAGCGCTTGCGTGAGCGAAAATAACCATTTCTCTCGGTCACAAGTGAGATAATTTTCGGTATCTACTCAAAAAAACTCTGGATTTTCTTTTTATTATAGTCTTTGTATTCGAATCTGATAATTACACTCGTTTCAACCTTGAATTGATGCATGGAAGTAAAAAGCGCATTGAATCATGGATACGCAGAAATGATTTGTCACTCGGAAGAGATAACGTCCTGCCATCTGATTTAGCTGGTGGGTTTCTAGCCCAAACATGGCCTGAAAGTCCCGTACCAAACCAAAAACTTATATTACGGACTTTCAGGCCATGTTTGGACTAGCGGGTTTCATGGATCAATTCAAGGTGAATACGTGTTAAATTATTGCTGGAAATGATCGGTATCCACTCAAAAACATTAGATTTTCTTTTCATTATGTGTTTTTAGAACAAATTTATTATTTCCAGAGATAATTTGGCTCTTATTCACCTTGAAAAATGCTTTGAGTGCCGCCATTTTGATTGATACCGTGAGAGTGGGGGATACGATTTCTATCTTTCCGCAATTTTTTCGATAATCTATCGTTTAGCGTATAACATAACATTTTAATATGTGTTTCATAACAGATTGTATTTACAGATCTCGTGCTGTGTGTGAATTGTAATTTGAGATGAAGGAATTAATTAATAGTGACTATATGATCTTTCGCATGTCTCTCGTTTCGAATGCAGTATACGTGGACTGAATTCCACATCTCCCGCTTTGAATGCAGTGTGCGTGGACCTTATAATCGATCTACAGAATAGAAAGTTCATCGTTGAATTCAATGAACAACAAAATTTTAACGTAGAAACTAAACTTCTTTGATGTTGTAGATCAAGGAAAAGCACCCAAAACCCAATCGTAAAGGCGAACCTTCGTTACGGTTAACACTATGCAATTGCTGCCTTTGGGTGCCCTGTTCAACGAGGGGAAAATGGCATGCCGAGATCGTGAATCAAATCTCACAATCGCCAGGGCAGCAAGTTGTTGTATTATACTGGACTATCAGGTGTGTTGTTTTGAGCTTTCGGGAAGTGGTTGGAGTTGTGGCATACACAATCAGATAAATAATTTATTTGTTTTAATAATAATGGAACACTTGTTGAAGCAAAACTGTAATAAGATTCTTGTGATGTCATTGGGGTACACTGATATATGTTGGTCGGTGGTCATTGTGTCCTATTTCCCCTGTGAGTTGAAACTTCTGATACTGTTATAATTGTTACATACCGCGTGATGTGTGCTTAATTAATCAATGGCAATTGGTCACTTCGATTCATGCGATGAACATAAATATTACTTCTGAGAAAAGCCATGCCTGCATCACTTTGCATACAGGTGTGCGACTGTTAAATTGGTGTTTTAAAGAGCCGTGAAACATGTAAACGCTAAATAAAAGATAATCTTTTAAGTTCCAGATGCATGCTCATTTGCAACCAGAAACGGAAAGGCTCACAAAAAGTATTATAACACATTTTAGAATAAATTACGGAGTTTAAATATAGTGGTTTTTTAATTTTATTCTAGCTCTCAAAGACCAAGTTCCATTTTGAACACGTTTTACTACAAAACAGTCTTTGTGTTAACTTACAAGTTGCTTTTAAAATGCATTTGCAGTTGTTTCTGGTCAAGTCCTGGGTGCACTCATAGGCAGGCAAGGCCTTCCTGGAAACAAATGCAAAGCCAGAGGATGTGAACTGTCAAAGTGTAGCAGCAATGTAGAAATATATATCCAAGTACTAAATAGTAATGTCCTTTTGAAGGACACTAACTCTCCATGCATCAAAAGGAGGAAATCTCATCTTGGATTTGATAAATGCACGTGAACGCCGTTTTTACTCGAACATATTTGGTGAAAAAGTTTCTTGTTAACTATTACTAGCCAGTTGGGTTTTGTGGTGTCAAAATAAAGAAAATTGAGAAAGCTTTACTTGCCACGAATACGGTAACCAAAAACTTTACATTTTTGCCACAAAAACATAGTTTTTGATCACTCGTTAGTAAAGCTGAAACGGTTAAAGGGTTTTCTTGATCGATTAATCACATGGATTAACCTTGGTTAACCGATTAATTACTTGTTTTAAAATGGTAGCTGAATTATTGTCGTACCGTTGATGATTTATAGCATTAACCCTTTACCCAAAGTAACGGACAAAACCGGCAAGTGCAATATTTAAAAATCTTCAACTTTTATTATGTTTTCAATTTTTGTCTAAAAACATAGCTTATGACCCCTCATTGGAACGAGCTCGTTGAGCTCGATGCAATAAGGGATCATAAGCTATGTTTTTGAGACAAAAATTGAAAATTTTTTATTAATTTAAGAATTTATTTTGCAAGTATCGTCTGCTGTCCGCAACGGGTAAAGAGTTAAAAATGACAGTTTCCAGCTACCCATACAGTACAATGATCATGCAAGTGAACAAGTATGTCTGCAAATAACTTGCAAGCTTTAATCTGCTAATAATTGATGCAAGTCAGTGTGACAATGTTTGTCTGTTTTGGAGCAAGTTTGTTCCTTTGTTAGCCCATATAATACAGTAGTTTAAGGCAACGGTTAATAGATCAATTACTTTTTTTATCGATCAAGACGTTGATCATTGGTTAATCAATTAATCGGTTAACTGTTTCAGCTCTACTCGTTAGTACGAGCTCAAGAACTCGTTCCAATGAAGAATCATTAGCTATATTTTGGGGGCAAAAGATGGACAAATAATACTGTTTGGAAGACCTTGATTTGTACATTGCACTGGTCGGTTATAGCAGTAATGCCATGTGGTGACCAGCCCGTCTGGTTGTATTGGTACCATTTCGTGCCTCAAATGTGTTTTGTGCAAATCATCGGTTATTGTCAGCTTTATTTTAGGCAAGTTATAAAATAATTATTTTATTTCTGTTAACCGCGCTATTTATTGCTGCGCTAGCTTTTATCCATGGCGGCGGTGAAATTTTGGTCGCAAGTTTAGCCTATTGGATATATTTGTTTTACTAAAGAACATATCTTGGTGAAATTGTGTAATTGCCTAAAGTGGCACCCGACACCGTGAACACTGCCTGAACGTAACAATATGGGTAAACTGGAGTTGAACGGTATACTGCAGCAGAAGTAACTCTTTCAACCCGCTGTGTATACATTTTGCGTGAAGAAAACATTGGTAGTGGATGAGCAGACGATATAAAGAGCAAAAAAATCCGAAGCGAGGCTAGGTAATAATTTAATCCAACAGCTCGACCGAGCTGTTGGATTAAATTATTACCGAACCTCCCAACAAACCAGGGTGGTTTCTCCCATTTCACCGTTCACAGTATTGACTGAAACGATACCTTCCAAGGCGCCAGTGTTGAAAGGTTTAAAATCCATGTATATTCTCACTTTTATGTTCAAGTTTTGATTCAGAAGGGAGTATTTCATCCGAATAATATTGAAACATGAAGATATTTTTGCATACGAAACTCAACGGTGGATCCATAAACTGTGATTTAGGTGGTACGTGACGGTTCATCACAAATCGTTGAGAGATACAGCTCAGCTAAAGTCTCTAGAAATGTATCATTGGTGCCATAATATTGCCCCCAAATACATTTGTGTACCCGGCTATTACCCTGGTATACCAAGATGCCTTTCTAAATTCATTTTGAAGAACTCGGAAGTACATTGTTGTGTAATTTCAAGTGTGTCATGCGTAAACAACCCACTAATGATTCGACGAAATACTGAAATTCTGCACTGTGTGACTCACCTAATATTTCAAATCCTGTATGCGACCCAGGTCAATATGTTTGATATGCAAGTGTGTCCAGCTTTCAAAATTTTGACTCGGGGAACCCTTTTCCCAATGTTTGGCCCTACCTACTTTTGGGGAATCCAGCTTTCCGGAAATCAAGAGTGTTAAGTTTTCCAGATCTTTATCATGCCTTTCTCAAACGAGGCGCGCGTGAACGGACTATTTCTACACAGTGACCTACAAATAAATATAGAACATAAGCACAGAACATAAACATTAAACTCCGTTGACAAACACTCCCGTCGAGGTCTATTTGAAAATGCCATGCTGAACAATTGCAAAATAACTATTAACAACTATTTTCAAGATGCGAATCCAACAAAACGTAGGAGAATATAACAATAACATGTTCTTTTGTGGGCGTTATGGTTCATTAATGGCCCTAGAAAAATGGTTAACAGCCCGAGGGCCACTTAAAGGCCCGAGACGAAGTCGAAGGCCGTTAATGGTCCCGAGGGCTGTTAATCATTTTTCGAGGGCCGTTAATGTACCATGACGCCCGAAAAGGAATATGTTATTACTATTATTACCATTTACCACAGAACGCCATTTCAAGCCTTGAAATTTCTGGCTTTGTACTCATTTCTAAATTATCAAGGCCCTCTTCATCTAGCTCGCTGTTTTGAGACATTTTTGATTTAGAAACAGAAGAATCGGATTGTCGTCTGTTTATTTACAAACAAAGTTCAAAGTTGAGTACAATTTATTTGGATGACTCGAAAATAGGATTGCTGGAATTTGGCTGAAGCGCTTTAACTTCAACGCCGTTATTTACAGAATGAGATTATTTATCGTATCAATACTCACCACCACTTTTAAATCCTAAATGAAGTTAATAATCCGAAATAAATCATGGTTTAATCCGTTTTGTTGGAATAAATGGACAACAAAATTTCGGGAACATTAGTGTCATTTTCCCGGAACATAAATTACCCACAATTCTGGGCTAGCGGGCTGTTTTCATTATTAACGCTATTTTTGCGGGCTGTTATTGAGTCTTATCGTCCACCTCAGATCATTTTAATAACCTAAGGAGCGCCCTATAAAGTGGTAATAATCTGTGTTATCGAATGCGATTCCGATTGAAATGCAAGTGTTGCCTCCATTGTTTTGACTTCCAGGTTTCATGATCGACACGAACATTCGATATTACTACGTGTTTGGGATGCCCCAATTCCATGAATTGTTAATGCGTATTTGGCTAATATAATTCTTATTGTATTTGATTTTTCAGGTGTTGTGATCAGTTTAAAATACCAATTGTCATATAATAAACAAATTACTACAACAATTGATCGATCTGTGTTGTTGACTGCGACGTCTCGTTTGATTTGGCTGATCTCATCTCGTCAACTCGACTGAATACAACACAGATCAATTGACCGGTGTAGTAATCTGTATGTACCCTGCTTTAAAAATTTTGAGTTGGGGACCCCTTTCACAATGTTTGGACCAACCCACCTTTTGGGGAATTTAAATTGAACATATGAACAGTAGGAATGCGTTAGTGAGTTTAAATGATTACCAATGTCTCTATAAGATGTAATCAGTAACAACAGAGTTACTCGAGAAACCTTGGCCCATATTTTGAGTTTCAATTTGATTTCCAAAAGTTACATATAAAATAAACGTATAGTGTTTTCAAGTAAAAACAAATATTCTACGAGTAGGATTAAGAATGAAACCGACGAGAATCTTTTTGTTTATCCCTTAAATCTTTTGCATGGCAGTCGAGGTGAAAGCGTGCTGTTACTCGCTACAAAACACAGCGAGAAGTGAGGATCACATAGGTCCAATTCGACCAGCAAAATTGGCAAAACTAAACAAGGCGCAATAATACATTTCTGTCTAAAAATAATTACCCCACAAACTTGAGCCAAACTTGCAAAAATATTTTATTATATGAGAAGTGGGTGGTATTTTCTACTGGCATTGTGTAATACTTTCAAAAAGATTTAAAGAAATCAACAATCGAACTATTAATTATGCTAGACAAATGTGGTAGAGGCCAGAGGTCAACAAGTCCGTCGCTACTAGGGGAATAAATTATTTCAGTGTTAAACCAATGGGGAAAAGTTATCACTCTACTAGTTGAATAAAGCAAAAATTTATCCATAGCTTTTGTTGTTCCAATAAACGGCAATTTATGGGATAAAACTGGATAATGTCACACTATGCCTGAGATATATGCATGGCCATCTTTCACAATTTATGGCTCTGTCTGTTTTTAGCCTTAAAGTATACTGTGCTCCAAAAAGTGGACCGGGGCCAAAAAGTTGGTTACGTTCAAAATGTTTCGCTCCGTCGACTTTTCTGAATGCATTGGGAGTTATAAATGCATTTTCCAGCAATTATGAAATATGCAATCAGTGACCTGTGGGTGAGCTCATTGACCTTGAATAATATTTTAAACCTTCGTCGGCCTATTTCGACTCATTTGGTGTTGGTCGAGGACCCACAGGTCATACCACGCTTGAGATATGAACGTGACCCACTTTCAAAATTTTAGGCTCCGCTCACTTTTCTGGTGTAGAAATGCATGTATGACCTTAGGGAATGCATTAGGTGAGTCACAGAATGCGATTTCCAGCAATTCTGAAAAATACACTCAATCACTCTGGGTAACCTCAGTGACTTTGACCCATATTGTGAACCTCCATTGGGGTTCGATTCATTTGGTGTTGGTCTCAAGTTCATTGGCCCCCCTTTCAACAGTGTAGGCCCCGCCCACTTTTTGTGAGTGTAAAAATACGCGAATCAACATGAGGAATGCATTAAGGGGTCATAAAATACAATTTTCAGACATGCTGGAATATGCACCCACTGACTCCTGGGTGACCTCAATAACATTGACCCATATTTTAAACCACCAATGATTTTGATTGATTTGGTGTTGGTCGGAGGGCCATAGGCCATACCATGCTTGAGATATGAGCCACTTTCAATTTTTTTGCCTCCACCCACTTTTTTTATTAGTCAGTCGGGCTTTTAGTTAAAAAAATCAAGACTTGTTGGAAATTTATTTGTAGATAAATAATATATATACGTAGGAGTCGTGACGAAACATTTTACTTGATGAACACGTACAGTACTCCAAATTAGTCATGTTGCACCCTCTCCCTCCAATTGCTGAAATCGGACACCAAAACGGCCTATCTGTATGACCAACTGTATGCAGGGAAGTGGCTAGAGGTTTCCGATTTGGGGGGGTGTAGGGTAATGAATTTCCAACTAGGGAAAGGGACCTAGTTCGCAATTCACTACAGAACAAGAAATTGAAAATGAAGCCACGAAAGGGGGCATATAATTGATTCTAGTAACTGAAATGCCAACACATTTATGACAGAATTATCAGGTTGTTATTATTGTTTGGTATTATTCTGGGAAATGAATGTGTGCTAAACAAATGTTCAAGTTGAGAACTTTGAGCAGTTCGCACTCAACTTTAAATGAGATCTTGTGCAGGAATGTTCAATTTTCGATGTTTCATCATTCTGTAACTGTGAATGATGGACTTAACTCAGAATAACGATTTTACAGATTTTACATGATACGATTTCTTGAAGTGCATTTCGAGGATTTTTTTTATTACGATAAGTAAACGTACTATAGGAATCTCGTACCGATTGGCATCATGCACACTTATGAAGCTCGATATTGCGTACACCCTAGTTGTAAATAGCAGCAATTTTTGCCGATAGAGTTGGAATTTTGGGAAGTAAAGGAGGCATCAACATCACCAAATAAGCTCTAAAATCGAGAGAGATGGAATTTCCAACAACTCATGACTTGACCTCCGAATTTCCAACTATAGGAAATTTTGGCCAGGATTGGGGTTGGGGGTGACACCCCCACACACCCCTGTCGCCACGTCCCTGACTGTATGTGTGACAGGGGTTCACGTACCATATTATCCAGTCTCGTAAAAAATACATGATTACTAGCAAGAGCGAATCAATATCTCAGACGACAGTTCAGATGAAAATGTGCCGACTGGAAAAATTATTGGAGTGTCGCACCCTGAACCCCGCTTCGCTGCGCGTTATAATTGTCAGCGAAAGTAGTCATATGTGAGAAATGCCGGATGACCGATTTGTTACTTTATTACGTCAACCGGATAGATTAGCGAATGAACGATCATAACTAGTGACCGGGGAATGAGGAATACACCAACAATAATGGTCAACAGTGACCACATATTAATTTAATATACCGACACTGGCGGTATATTAATTGTCATTGAGATGATCGATTACTCCGCTTGCATTGCTTCACTACCCGTTTGCTTTTGTAAACAAAGGAGTGTCGAGAGGAAAATGTAACAAAAGCACCAAACGGTTTGCATACACAACTGATGATGAAATTTCGGAGAGAAAAGGGTTGGCATAATAAATACGTTTCAGGACATTTAGTATGCAGATACGGTGTCACATGGGGCTCAGCGAGAACAATATGCCCGGCTAATGCCTCACCTAATATTGTTCAAACTTCGCCTCATGTCGCACAGTATCCGTCAAATAAACGCCCCAAAACCTATAATATACAGGATATCTCTGGTGTGGATGCCAAAATTACCTCACCCATGGATTCGAGAAACTGAATATTTTCACGAGCGACATTGAGAATGAAATAATTCTGGAATGCACCTAAAATCGAAGATTTTCTTTTTATTGTATGTTGTACACATTGATTCCCTCTAAACACGAACTTTAAGAGAAGACACAAGAATAAAACCACTACGTGACGTAACATAGGGTGCAAGGAAACGGAGCTCGATAGTCGCTAGATGCAAAACACACTAACTATTTCCTTGATCTAAAATACGGGTCTTCGTGTACAATAATGTATATTGTGGTCACAGTGACCCTAGACGTTCGGAATAACATACATATGCCATAATCGATTCTTTATTTTGTCGTTTGCAAGATCTCTCTATACAATCCTCTATGATTAAGTGTTGTTCGCATTCTCCTACCTTACGAAAGTGCCTCTTATATTCTCACCAGCTTCAAGGTCTGTGTACTCGCAATATCCAATTTGATGGCCTTCCCACTGGGTCCATGAGGAAAACATCTGTTTTTGTTTTTATGCAAATTATTTCCAATAATGGTATATATATATTGTGGGGAAGGACTGGGCAAGTTCTCCATCGGAAGACCATAGTTTATGTCCACTCGGTGGACCAAGCTCGTAGAGCTTATTCCAATATGGTCAAAGGGTATTCTTTGGAAGCAAAAACTTTAAAAAATCAGCAGACGGAGCACAAGTGCATTTCGGCTAAAGGACCCACGGGTCCAGACCGAGAGGTCCATTCAGTGTAATTTTTGTCCATGCTTCTTGTACGTTTCAAGGAATTTGTGGTTAATGAGTCATGACTGGATAGATAGACCAATGATAATCTTTATGCCATGATTGCTTTGTGTTTTCATCGTTACGCGATACAGTACAGACATTGAGAAATGTTCCAGTAAACCACACGTGGAATCCGGGTTATGTATAACAACGTCATGTAACAACATATCAGATTGGACGTTTCGCATCTGAGTGACAATATGACATGAATGAATGGATCCGATTCAGAACAGAACCAAGTAAAAAGGTTATATGACCCGCCGAAGGTGATGAATACCAGCTTTCTTCACAAAATTCCAAGTTTAATCTTGATATAAATACAGAACACAACTCGGGTAGAGTTCCGGAGACAGGAATCAACGACCCTTGTTGCACCTCGGGTTGTTGACTCCAGTCTCCCGTGCTTCGCTGTGTTCCGTCGTATTCTGCACGTACGGTAACTTGAATCCTGACACCATACAGTTAACACTAGAAGTCCTGTCATGAAATGCGCATAAATAGCACGTCGATCTGCGCGTTAATCTACGCGTTAGGGTCACAGGAAGGCTATTAAAGTCGGTACATACGGCCTGTGCACAAGCAATGTTTGAGCCAATGGATCTCCGAGTAACCCGGAGGTCCATTGGCAGAAACATTGACTGTGTTTGCAATGAGTAACCAGGAAAACCTGCCGGTCTTTGGATGCCATTCGATATGGCAATTCCGCGCAATTCGTACGCGCAATTAAGTCTAGAGATAAGCGCACAGATCGTGACATGACTTCTAGTTTTAACTGCAGGATTGTGATTTCAAAAGTAGGCGGAGACTGTAGAGCGGACTCCGACTGTCAGCATTCCTCCTTAAAACTTTGGAATTGCTCACCTATCGAAACAAAAGTGCAAGAACACTGAATCAGAAATGCAACTGTCCTTTGTTTTTTTCTTCATTACGCCTTCTTTTCGTAATATTTTATTACAAAATGTAGACCCATTGGTATAAATAAGTGTGCGGTAACCAGATTACAATGTGTTTGAGATGGAGTCCGCGTTTGCAATAACACTTACTGTACATATGTTTTCCCTTGTCACCGACGTAATCCTGCTCTTTATTACGCGCCTGTTCCATGAAAACCCCATCTACAGTAACACTAAACCGTGCGGAAAAAGAAAATCCGTTCCGCACATATGTGCCGAACGGGAATCGTTGACGGACAATCTTTAAATAGAAGCGAAATTTCACTGCACCGCAATTACAATTTGAATCGCTAGCGATAGCTAAACTTTGTAACACGGGTTCCCCTCGCAAATTTGGTTGGCGATAAAATGCGTTCTTTTTGTTGTTAGTTCTTTCCCTGAGTTCCAATGTGTTCTATGTGCCTACTGGACGAGTTATCAAATGAATTGCTGAGTATCCTTCTAGACGCTTTCATAGACGTGAAGACGTGTAATAAACACAGAACGACACACGCGTGTGTGTCGTTCTGTGTATTTCCGGCGTTATGTTTTACGAGCGCCTTTTTATAGCAACATAGAGCAAAAACACATTCTGTAAGCAACTGTAAATACACGCCAACTGTTTATAATCACCGTGCAGCAGATCATGGGACTAAATAACACAAGAAATAAACGTATTACCCTCTACTATGTTTCTAACCTTACAGTGAAGCAAAATTGAAAGTTTGGTATGAATCTGCACATTGAACTGCTTGTAATAATTCCGGTTTTATTAGGAATCAGGCATTTTTCGATATCCAGAATACATGCCAATGTTCAGGAATTTGACCAATCTTCAGTGGCGTAAGTATAGTGGCAGGACGCACCTCTATCATCTGTCCGATTGGAATAATTTATTTATATATTTTTTAGTGTTTAAGGTCACTTTCAACATCTTTGGCTATCTCATGACCGCAGCACAGGACTGAAGTCATGTATAGCCAATCGTTTATACCTGTGCTGTACTCTTTAGAGGGCTTTCACCCAAGGCCTTGTACCGTGTCGTATTTTACCAATAAAGGATAACTTGTTTACCACAATAAACAGGCACTTCACTACTCCAGGGGTTCCCACGGGGGAGGGGGTGGAATAATAAAGTTAATATTATATCTGTTGTATGAAATTACTTTCATAGTGATATTCCGCGGCGCTACTGTTTAACCCTTTACCCAACGTAACAGCCAAAACCGGCCAGCTCTGTTCACAAAAATCGCCAATTAATTTACATTACTTTTTCATTTTTTTCTCAAAAACATAGGTTATGACCCCTCTTTGGAACGAGCTCGTTCCAAAGAGGGGTCATAACCTATGCTTTTGAGACAAAAAAATGAAAAAAATTAGTTATTCAAGAATTTTGTTTGCAAATGTCGCCTGCTTTTCATGTTAGATAAAGGGCTAATAATTATCCTTCTTTCCGTTTGTGATGTCATACTAAGAAACCTCACCTCTCCTATGGTTTCGTGTTTTCACCAATACGGTGTTCTACATTTCACCGAAACAGGAGGAAATCTGCCAGGCGAAAAGAAAACTATTCGTAGGTTATCCACAACCTCGATTACTACTTGACCACCAGAAGGCCCCTGTCAGCAGATGGTCGTGTGGTCTGCGTGATTGAGATTGGTTCGTTGCGTGGACGGTGCAGTATTGAACACAACAATCCTTGCTATTTCCTTTTCAATTGGCGTACTCCCACACCTCTATATCAATCGAAAAGGGGGTATACTTACTGATTTCCAGTGGGGTGCAGTATGCAGTGTCGAGTGATAAAATCGTCTCTTGAATAAAACAAGGCGCTCAAGGAACGAAATCTACTGCTTACTAAAAAGCAAGCATTTAGCCTTCAACTAATATAATGGCCATATACTGCGAGCGTTATTCTCAAAAATCATTATTCAAATTTTATTATTTTTTTCAATTTTTGCACCCAGAGCACAGTAGATGACCTCTCATTATAACAAACGCATCATATTCGCTTTATTGGGGATTAGAGAAGTAAAATATGAAAATGTGCAATTAATCAAGACGTTCTTTGCAAAGATCATCTCGCAGTCACATTGTTCACCTGAAATATGTTTGTTCAAGTCACGATACGGCAGACATTGATTTCTAGCAGCATATTTCATAGTTTTAACATCAGTACAAAGAAATGGGATAATGAAAGATGGACTGGATGGTAATTCAGCGTTTCAAACAAAAGATATCGCTACACAGTAACTGGCGATGCAACATACTAAAGTATACAGTTGAGTCAAAAATTGATTGAACGCAATGTGATATTCGTACACAGAACGTAGATTCGGTAGGCCTGTATACTTTACAAAAATAAATGAGCCGAAAAAAACGTCACCTTAACATTTTAGGCAAATTAACCCTTTCTCAAATTTTTGTCCGCAGTAGAGAAGCAATGCGATATATCAACCAACGTTGAAGCAAAAACATAGGTAAATAACCAAACATACTAGTTTTCGGTTTGGAAGATGGCTGTCGAAGAAGAATTTCTCTGAAACGAACCAGGTGAAGGTAGAATTCATTGACCAAATCTTGCTAAGTTTTTTACATTTTCATATAATATAATGCAAAAATGCTTGTTCGTTGGATTTTGAAAATATGTGTGTAATCATGAACACACTCTAAAATCAGTAGGGTTAAAATTAACCCAAATCAGCTGGATTGTGTGAAAATGAAACTGGGTTCATATTCACTCAACCCAGTTGATTTGGGTTGCTTTTTAGCCCAACAGATTTTATAGTACATGGCTGCGGAAAAGGTTTATGTATAGGGGTGGGAGGTACACATCTTGCCACCACCTGTTTTCATCGATTTCGAGGTCACTTAGCTGGATATTTGTTTGTGTTGTAATGTTTATTTACAGAGTTGGTAACGTATATATTGATATTGATGTCACTACAATGGGATTGCTGGAAGGTCAGCTAAGTATACTGTCCCTCCCTCTCGCCCTCAAGATGTAGCGTCAAGTCATCGGTGCGTTAACTTCACCTGTTGATGACGTTTGATCACATGGAAGCTGTTACACTATGGCTGTAGTCGCAGCTTTCAAACCAGCATGAACGAAAGCCTTGCACGAAAACTAGTAAGACGAAGTATCCAATCTCAGCACCTACTTTTTGCCAATAATAATTAAAATGTGTTGTAAATATTCAATTCTTCTTGTCATTAACCCTTTTACTCCCACGCCCACTTTGTCCATATATGGAGGACCTCTATGTACGCCTGTGTGCGAGGAAGTTTAATAAAGTTTATGACATACTTGAAACTCTATCATCTGATTAATTGTTGGAAAGGGCTCTCTGAGCCCTCTCCAACAATTAATCAGGTGGTAGGTTTAATCTGCGCATACCAGAACGTACATATTATCATTATAAAATATGTGTCAATAGTCGCTTTCGGCACCGAAAGTGTTAACATCTGCCCAGCATCATCATCCTAATTTTCCACAGATACCAAAGTGTCCTGAAAATCATGGTAAGAATATTTTTTTCTTAATGAAAACAAAATAATTCGGCCATTTGTAAGGTAAACACATATTGTCCATTTAAAATCATTGACAATACATCGGATGTGAATAAACTTGACTTTGCTTGTTGATCATAAAATTACTTCTGTTTGTGTATGCACATCCTACTTTATGGAGTGAATTTTGAAAGACATGTAAGCGGGATTTATATGTAATATTTCGACATTGGTTGAAAAGTTTGATTTTACACAAGTGTCTGTAAGAAATACCCACTAGAGAACAGTGGGGTGTATGTCAGATCGATTTTGCTATAACATTGATTCAAACCGACATGCAAGTGAATGCTATCAACTTTTCTCTGGTTAAAATCAAAAGCAGGGGTACTTATCACAAGGAATTAAAACAGCAGTTAATATTTTATCCTTGGAGTTAATATTTTGTATCATACAAAGCATATGATCCTTAACGTCTTTTTCGTTCAATATATATTCCTTTAAAACCGATCAGCGATTGCTTAGCGTCGGAAAATTAAAAATCGTCGAGAATTGTTCTTTCTTTTTAACATTGTTTCATTTATAGCAACAACTGCCCCGCCTCCCTTTATGTGGCGGCAGATGAAACACCTTGGCATATGAAGTTTGTGAGCGTTCCAGCAATCCAGTTGTAAAGAGATCACTGGCATTTCTCAGTTTGTGGCTTCTTCAGGTCAATCTTTTCTCCGCGTACTGTATCCGTGTACTACACGAAGACTCACATAGAGAATTCGATGAGCTGTAATGTTACCCACCCTAGAAATCAGGAAAAAACTACCTTAGAGAGTTAGTTAATTTAATCCGACTCTCAGGCTTCGTTTATTTGTTCTGTTCCAAAACAGTCTGAATCTGATGGACACAGACTTAGGTTGTGTATTGATATAATCAATTTGGTAAACAATCATTAACAGGTTGCGGTGAAAAGCACACGATGAAATGATGAAATGTATTGCTTCTGTAATATAATTCATTAGGCCTAGATGTTTGTCTGCCGACGCGCGTGTGTCAATGGCACGAATTTAGGAATAAGTTATCTAGACATTCCAAATGAACATATTACGGTTCTGTTTACACTAGAAGCAGCAAATATTATCTTTTGTTTCACTCTAAATGTTGTAGTTAAACTGAAGTTATTCTGCAAGCAACTCTCCCTGATTAAATATGGAAACATCGCTTATTTAAGGATTGTAGCTACCAATTCCGCTGTGACACGACTATTAATTTTGTCAATATGAATTTCGTTTCCTTTGGTTCTTTACTAAGATTCTCCGCAGGCATCGTGACTTAACAACATAGATAGGTGCATGGTATTTAGAGCCCTGCGAATCACCAATTTCGGACAGAGTCGCATCCGAAATTGACACAGGCCAGCATGCCGAATGGTATCGAATCTCGAAACAGGGCAAACTTTATGCCTAAAGGTTAAGATGTTCTCACATATGCATATCCACAGTGTATATTCCATAAGAAACTACATGTCTAAGCTAGGGAATCCATGGAATACATTGTTAATAAATTAAATTAACATTGAAAATTGAAATATTGCAAGCTCTACACCAAATTGGTTAAGGTATTCACTTCAATTTGTGGTTAAAGGGATTCATCGGTGAGGGTATAGATGTGGTTGGGGTGAATAATAAGTGATAATAAGATGAACAAACAGTGAAAGGTATGGCTGCGGTTGGTGTGAATTACCAGTGGAAGCCCCACTGTGTATACTGTGTACATTTGTTTACCCCACTGTGTATACTATGTACATTTGTTTACTTCAATCTATGGCTGGAGTGATTCCTTGGTGAAAGTATGGATGTGGTTGATGTGAATTATCGGCTCACATCTGCCATATCTGTGCCTACACTGGTGAACTAACTGTGAAAATGGGGACATGGTTAAGCCCCACTGGAAATGTAGATATGGGTTCACTAAACCTAAAGGATTAAGGTGTTGTAATATATGCATGTCCACAGTGTATATTTCATTACTTTATGAGATCTATGGTTCTAGGGAGTCATCTGAGAAAGTATAGAAATGGCTAAAGCAAATTATCAATGGAAGTGTAAACATGGTAAACTCTATGTCTAAGGGGTTAAGCTGTTCACATGAAATCACATCCACAGTGCACATTTCATATGTCAATAAATGCTTAAACTAGGGAATTCATTAACGGTATGGTTAATAAATTCAACAAAAAGTGAGTATGGACATATGGCAAGCTCTATGCCTAAAGGGTTAAGATATTGCCATATATACATACTCACAGTGTACATTTCATGGGTTAGTGAATGATAAATTAGTGAGTTCAGAGAATGTATGATAAAAGTGAAATAGCAGCAAAAAAGTAAGTCTGGAAAACTATATACCCACTTGGTTAATGTGATACCACAAATGCATAACCAAAGAGTATATTTCCTGGTTTAGTAAATTGATAAACTGTGGAAATCATGAAATCTATGATTAAAGCGGAGTATTTTTGATAATGTAGATATGGTAAACCCCATATTCGAAGAGTTCAGATGTAGACATTTATACACATCTACAGTAAATATTTGACGAGGAAGTGAATCCCCAGACTGGGGGTGGGGGTGGGGGGGGAGAAGTTATAAATCTATTCTATTTGTGGTTGAAATGATTCATCAGTGTTGATATGGATATGGTTGACATATATACACAACCACAGTGTATATTTGATGAGGCAGTAAATCCATAAACTAGGGGTTCATAACATTTATTCACTCCAAACTGTGATTGAAGTGATTCATCTGTGAAGGTATTGATGTGGTTGTTGGGAACTATCAGTGAAAACCCCCACTGTACAAAAAGATGGTTGCTCTCTAGTTATATATAATGTATAAATTTATATATAATGTATAAATGTTTATTCAATTCAATTTATGGGTGACGAGATTCATCAATGAGGATAGGGTTTTGAGGTGATTCATCCTTGAGGGAAGGGATGTGGTTGATGTGAATTATATATATTATATCCGTGCCCAAGGGGTTAAGAAGTTTTCACATATGCATATCCACTGCACATATTTCGTAAGTCAATGAATGCTTAAACTAGGTATTTCATGAAATGCTTGGTTAACAAATTGAACTAACAGTTCAGGTGCTGACTGCTGGGGGCAGTAAATCTCCAAACCAGGGGGGGGGGGGGGGGGGGGTCCATAAAATCTATACACTTCAATCTGTGATTAAAATGATTCATCAGTGAGGGAATGGGTGTGGTTGAGGTGAATACTCAGTTCACATCCGCCATATCTGTGGCTTCCCTGATGGACAAACTGAACAAACAGTGACAGATATGGATGTGGTTGATGTGAATTATTAGTGAAATGCCCCACTGTATACACTGTGTATATTTGTTTACTACAATCTATGGCTGGAGTGATTCATCGGTGAGGTATTGATGTGGTTGATGTGAGTTATCAGTTCACATCTGCCTTATCTGTGAACTAACAGTGAAAATGGGGATATGGTAAGCCCCAGTGAAAATGTAGATATGGGAAGCACTAAACCAAAGGGGATGAGATGTTGCAATATATGCATATCCACGGTGTATATTACATTATTTTGTGAGACATATGGTTCTAGTGAGTCATCTGTGAAGGTATAGATATGGTTAAGGCGAATTATAAATGAAAGTGTAAACACGGCAAACTCTATGATCAAGGTGTTAACCCTTTACCCAACGTAACGGCCAAAACCGGCCAGTGCTATTCTCAAAAATCGCCAATTAATTTACATTATTTTTTCATTTTTTGTCTCAAAAACATAGGTTATGACCCCTCGCTGGAACGAGCTCGTTCCAACGAGTGGTCATAACTTATGTTTTGTTGACAAAAAATGAAAAATTTAGTTATTCAAGAATTTTTTTGCAAGTGTCGTCTGCTTTCCGTGTTAGGTGAAGGGTTAAGACGTTCTCACAAAGTCATATCCACAATGTACATTTCATAAGGCAATAAATGCTTTAAACTAGGGAATTCATTAAATGCATGGTTAATAAATTGAATTAACAGTGAATATGGACATGTGGCAAGTTCTATACCTAAATGGGTTAAGATATTGCCAAATATACATTTTCACAGTGTACATTTCATGGGTGAGTATTTATTTATTTATTGATGTTTAAGGTCACATATTTATGCAAAATGGCTAATCATGACCGTGACAGTTTTACGGGTGGAGGAAGCCGGAGTACCCGGAGAGAACCACCGAGCAACGACGAGCAGCTGCCAGCTCCCCAACATCGTAACTCCGCACTGCAGCACAGGCAGGGTTAGATTGGTTGAAGACATGCGCACTATCGACGTGCAGTACGCCTTGGTACACGGCGTCATCGTGCCCCCACGCGGGCAATGGAGATGAAGTGTCTTGCCCAAGGACGCAACGCGGTTGCCGCAGGTGGGATTCTAACCGAGGACCTCTCGGCTTGCAGCCTACACCTCTACCTACTGAGCCACCGCGCTCCCCCATGGGTGAGTAAATGATAGATTAGTGAGTTCAGAGAATGTATTAATGGGTTAATGTGATACCACATATGCGTACCCAAAGTGTATATTTCCTGGTTTAGTAAATTTATAAGCTGTGGAAATCATGAAATGTATAATTAAAGAGTATTATTGATAGTGTAGATATGGTAAACCCCATCTTCAAAGAGTTCAGGTGTTGACAATTATACATATCTACAGTGCATACTTGATGAGGCAGTAAATCCCCAGAAAAGGTGGGAGGGGTTAAAAAAATCTATTCAATTCAAAATGAAATGATTCATCAGTGAAAATATGGATGTGGTGGACGTGTATACACATCCACAGTGCATATTTGATGAGGTAGTAAATCCCTAAACTAGGGGGAAGGGGCATAAAATCAAATTACTTCAATCTGTGGTTGAAGTGATGTAATTCATCAGTGAAGGTATGGGTGTGGTTGACATATATACACACCCACAGTGTATATCTGATGAGGCAGTAAATCCCTAAACCAGGTGGTCATAACATTTATTCACTTCAATCTGTGGCTGAAGTGATTCATCGGTGAAGATATTGATGTGGTTCATGTGAATTATCAGTGAAAACCCCCACTGCACAAAAATATGTTTGCTAGAAAGACACATATATACGCAATGTATACATGTTAATTCAATTCAACTTTTGGGTGATGTGATTCGTCAATGAGGTTAGGGATGTTGAGGTGATTCATCCTTGAGGAAAGGGATGTTGTTGATGTGAATTATATATATATATTATATCCGAGCCCAAACACATATGCATATCCACAGCACATACTTCATAAATCAATGAATGCTTGAACTGGGTATTTCATGAAATGCTTGGTTCATAAATTGAACTAACAGTCCAAGTGCTGACTGTTGGTGGCGGTAAATCCACAAACCAGGGGGGGGGGGGGGATTATAAAATATATACACTTGTATGTGTGGGTAAAATGATTTATCAGTGAGGGTATGGATTTGGTTGAGGTGAATAATCAGTTCACATCTGCCATATCTGTGGCTTCACTGATGAAAAAACAGTGACGGGTATGGATGTGGTTGATGTGAATTATTAGTGAAAAGCCCCCACCGTGTACACTGTATATATTTGTTTACTTCTGTCTATGGCTGGAGTGATTCATCGGTGAGGCATGGATGTGGTTGATGTGAATTAGCAGTTCCCATCTGTCATTGTGAAAATGGGGGTATGGTAAACTGAAAATACAGATATAGGGAGAACTATAACTAAGGGGTTAAGGTGTTGCAATATATGCATATCCACAGTGTATATTTCATTATTTTATGATACATATGGGTTCTAGTAATGTGATTAATCAGTGAAGGTGCAGATGTGGTTGACATGTATATTTGACGAGGGAGTGAATCCCTAAACTAGGGGGGGGGGGGGGGGGTCATAACATTTATTCACCTCAATCTATGGTTGAAATGATTCATTATTGAAGGCATTGATGTGGTTGATGAGAATTATTAGTGAAAACCCCCACTAATGTAGATATGGTAAACCCCATATTTAATGAGTTCAGGTGTTGACTACTGGTGGCAGTAAATCCCCAAATCGGGGGTTGTGGTGGGGGTGGGGGTATACAATTTTTTTTTCTTCTCCCCTTTGAGACTAATTTTTGTTTATTGTATTCATAGTTTATCCTGAGTTAGCATCACAACTGACATGCATTAACAACGAATAACTTAAAATTCCATGAGCTCTAATGTTATCACAAACATCCATTTGAAAGGTGTAATCCGTTATCTTAGTGACCAAATCAGCAATACTCTTACTTCCCGTGGGCGGGTAAAGAAGCTCTATAATAGCGGATTATCCATGCAATGCGGTAAAACGGGCAATGTAAAAACAGTGGTTGTCATTTAATTAATTTGGTCGTGGGGAACACGTGCAGATTGTGGTATGTTCATGTGTCACTGACCCATTTATATCAGTTGGCCAGCAAACTTCAGATCAGAACTTCATGAAAGTAATGGACAGACTGGCTTGCTTCAAATGATTTACCGTCGTGTGAGGTGCATTTATGAAAGTCCACGGCAATTTATACTCACAGGAACTAGGGGAGAGGGTCATAAAATCTATTAATTTCAATTTGTAGTTGAGATGACTATCGGTGAGGGCATGGACGTCGTTGATGTGAATTATTAGTTCGCATCGGTCAGGTCTCTGCCTTCATTGATGAATCATTTGGACTAACAGGAATTGGAGATATGGCCAGCCCAAATGAAAATATAGACAAGGTAAACACAATATCTACAAAATGAAAATATGGAAAACTCTATCCCGAAAGGGTTAAGGTCTGTCACATTTGCATACCCAAAGTGTCATAGTTCAGTAAATTGATAAATTGTGGAAGTCGTGAAATCTATGATCGAAGTGGAGTATTATTGAAAATATAGATATGGTAAACTACATAGGTAAAGAGTTCAGGTGTTGACATATCTCCATATCCACAGTGTGTATTTCATGAGAAATAAATTCATAAACCAGGGGTTCTATAAAATTTATCCACTTCAATCTACAGTACGTGGAGAGTGGATTGTAACTAAATCACCCGCGGAGTGGAGTTATCACCCAAACTATAACTTTCGTATTTTGTATATATCGACTAAAAACACGAGCATGTTTCAGCCAATGGACCTCCGGGTTTAACCCGGAGGTCCATTGGCTGAAACTTTGCTTGTGCTTGTTATGCTTTGCAACAAATTTGCAATTATTGTTTGGGTGGCATCTCCGCTCTGCGGGTGGTTTAGTGATAATACACTCTCCACGTACTGTATAGTTGGAGTGGTGAATTGGTGTGGGTATGGATGTGGTTGGTGTGAATTGTCGGTTCATATCGGCCACACCTATGCCTTCACTGGTGAATCACTTAAACTAACTGTGAATTCCACCAGGCATAGTCCTAGCATATTGTGCGTGTTTGCACATGCGCATCATAATCGGTGCGTGCGTCTTACATGAAAACCATCCACATCAATAACTTACCAGTGGAGGGGGGGGGAGGCATATTACATGTTTCTGTGGGAGTTTTAACATAACCCTAACACAATTGTTCCCACAAACAACATACTGACTTTAAAAATGAGAAAAGATGACCATTACACGTTATACTTTATGCCATGTCTGCCGTCCGACCCGTTAATCATGCTTTTGGTTCATATGAAGCTACATCCTTGTTTATACTTGATGTGCACCTTTGTATATACGTTTGTTTTTGTTTCCATTATTCAAATATATTATCCCGCCATCCATTCACACAGAATTACTGAGTGTCAGACTTTCAACGATATATCAAAGCCTCTATTTATCTCACCAAACACTGTGACACCGACGTGGTCGGGTTCGCCTTTATTGGAACAATGTGTTGGCCCTGTCGATTTCACGGAATATCATGGCGGGTAATATCAATTTGGACGAGGTGCGGGAAAGAATGGAATTTGACTTTATAAGCCTGTTCAATAATAAAACAGAAGATGTGGACGATACTAGTGATTCTCCTTTCAGAGACAACTCGGGATGTACTTATTATCTGCCCCGCGATCTTCGAACTACCAAAAGAAACACTCTTCATAATTTTTCCTTGTTTCATATCAATGTTCAAAGTATCTCCGCTCACTGAAACTCTCTGTGCCATCTTTTATCATCTCTCCAGGAATCAGAAAATAACTTTGACGTTATTGCACCTAGTGAAATATTTCAACAGCCTCATAATATGTCCTTCCTATACTTTAGATGGTTATCATAATCTTCTAAAAAATACCGGACCAAATGGTGATGACGGCCGGGGTAGTGTGGGGCTCTTTATAAAAGAGGACCTCACTTACCAAGTTAGAAATGACCTGTCTGTATTTATACTCCACGTTATTGAATCGCATTTTGTTGAAGTTAAATGTGGAAAGACATCAAGATTAATTGGTATTATTTATAGGCCAAACACTCCCCCCTCCGAAAGCCGACATAGACGTTTTCTTATGCAAGTTAAACTATATCACAGAATTATGAAATAAAGAAAAGAAACATTCGTATATTATGGGGGATATAAACATCGATCTTTTAAAATTTGATTCGCACTCAAAAACCACAAGCTATGTAAACTTAATATTTAGTCAGGGATTTCTACCAGTTATCACTAGACCCACAAGAATAACAACACATGCTGCAACATGTATGTTCTAGAATAATATTGAATGTAATACCATATCCAGTATTACTGTAACTGATGTATCGGACCACTGCGGTACATTCGTAATCGAAAAGAAACCCAACATAGCAATCATACCGAACACAATACTAAAATGCAAGATTAACGAGCAAACTATCGGAAATTTTAATAACATATTGTTACATTGCGATTTTACACCGGTTCTTACCTCACAGTGCCCGAACGCATCTTATGAAACATTTTTGAGGTTATTCAATGGCGAATTTGAATAAGCATTTCACTTCAACAGATTAAACTGAAGAAACAATTTATCAAAAAACAACCTTGGATGTCAAAAGGTCTCTTAATTTCTTCAAATAACAAGGAGAAATTTTACCACCGCAAATTTCAAGTCGCCAACCGAAAATAATATTAGTACTTATAAAAGGTATTGTAAGATATTTAATTAAGTCATAAAGTAAAGTAAAGCTATACATTATAATCAGATACTCCAAGAAAATCAAAGCAATATACGGAATACGTGGAAAATTTTAAATGATGTAATAAAAAAGTCTAGAAATAATGTCACACTGCCATCTCATATTCGTATAGATGAAAAGGACATAACGGATCAAAATACCATTGCCCAAGAATTCAACAACTTTTTTGTCAACGCAGGGACCCGAACTAAAGATCAAATAACCTGTACCAATACTTCTTTCACAGACTCTGTGTTGGGAAATTTTCACAATAATATTTTCTTAAATCTCATTTTGGACCACGAAATAATAAATGTAGTTAAAAAAAATGAAAGGAAAAAAGTAAAGATTGTGATAATATTTCATCGTTTTTAGTTGAGCATGTAATTGAAAATAGCAACATCATTGGTACATATTGCTAACATTTCATTCAGTAAAGGCATTTTTCCAGACAGAATGAAAATCGCAGAAGTGGTTCCTTTTCATATAATCTGGCGATCGGCATAATCTAAATAATTAAAGACCCGTTAGTATTCTACCTACTTTCTCGAAAGTTTTAGAGAAACTGATGTGTAATCGGCTCCTAGATTTTCTGGATAAATTTAAAACTCTAACGCCTAACCAATACGGCTTCCGTAAAATCACTCTACAATCCACCCCGTTATGCAGCTTCTGAAGCATGGTGCAGAAGAAAACAATAAAGAAAGTAAGAATAACACATTAGCTGTATTTTTTGATCTATCAAAGGCATTCGATACTATAAAGTTACCATACAATACTATAACGGAAATTAGAGCACTATGGCATTCGTGGCGTTAGACATGAATGGTTCAAAGATTATCTATCTAATAGGGTACAGAACGTGACATATAATGGCCACGAGTCAGATTCGATTTCAGTTTCGTGTGGTGTACCTCAAGGCTCAATTCTTGGGCCAATATTGGTTTTGCTATACGTAAACGATCTCCGCCACAGCACGTCCTTAAATATAGTATCATTCGCAGATTATACCATGATGTATTCAACTGGAACTGATCCTGATATACTTGTAAACTCTATTAATATAGAATTGGAAACAATTCTTCTTTGGTACTCTGCTAATCAACTTCTCCTCAACACATCTAAAACCAAATACATCATTATCAATCCCAGCAGTAAAAGAGCGAATATACCACACAGAGATGTTATCATCGACAATAACAAAATAGATAGAGTAGCGCCGGATCGAACGGAGGATTCAATAAAATTTTTGGGGATAAAAATCGATGAACATCTTTCGTACAAAGCGCATATAATATACATTTGTTCTAAAATAGCTCACGCAAACTACGCCTTAAATAAAGTAAAAGATATTCTGCCATACCCCGCTATGAAAACTCTGTATGTTACCTTAGTTCAGAGTCACTTGCTCTATGGAATTCACGTCACGTATGGGGAAATTCCAGAGCGGTAAATAAATTATTTCTTATGCAAAAACGTTCCATTAGAATAATAAGCAATACGCCACATAACTCCCATACAGATCCTTTGTTTTTGAAAGAGAAAATTCTAAAAATCGGTGATCTTTTTTGCAGCTCTCTTTTTATTTGATTGGAAAAGTGACAATCTTCCCTGGTCTTTTAATGGTTTTTTCAGTCACAATATAATTGGACGATCTACCAGACAAACCGGTGCGCTGCAAGAAATAAGAACACGAACAAACTCTCTAGATGCATAACCGATACACGCTTATCCAATAATATAGAATAACTTAGATGAATTCTGCGCAGCATTACGGCCAGGTGGGCATTCAAGAAGAGTCTGGCTGATAAAATATTTGTGACGTATGCCGATAATATAGACAGCAATAATCCGTTCTGTCCTGATTGTTTTATTTAAGGCTCAAACGCCCGCATTACTATATTAGAGTATATTAAGTTAAATTGTATTAAACTGTATTATATAATATACAACACTCCAGTTTGTGCAGTTTCAAACTATATCTGCATGCCCTAATTCGTTCAGTTCCGTATCTCGTGTTAGGTTCCCGACTTGGGTCAGTATTAATGACCTTCACGGGAAACTCTATTGGATAGTCGGCAGGTACTATACATGTCTCATATATGTGTATGCGTATGTATACGTATCCATGTGTGTATATGCAAGTGTACATGTGTGTGTATAAATACATATATATATGCGTGCATCCCGACGAACCCTCCTGAATGTGTTTTCTTATAGATTGATGGTCTGACACAGAACAGTGCTTGATAGTCTTTGGGGATGACAGGTAGACAGCCAATTTGGCTATGTCATCTCCCACGGTATACATACTTATTTAGGTATTGTTTTATTTCTTTGATCAATTTGTGATTGTCTTTTATCCTGAAAAGATGCCTTTATTATATCTTGATGCGCAATTGATTATGTGTGTGTACCGTAAACAAACTATTCATGCATTCATTCTCGAATCGAATTTCACAGCTTTTCAAGCTGTATATACAACACAGTCGCCGTGGACTGGTCGTAATCCACACGTGGACAGTGATGTCCACGCATGCGTTTACCAGATAATAAAAATCATCATTAGCAAAATTTTAATTATGGACGCACTGGATTGTATCCGGTGCTTCATTAATCAAATGTTTATGATTATTCCTATATCATTATTCTTGCAATAGTAAATATTGTCAGTCTCCACTCATATATTGCATGCAACCACGACTCATTTATTTCGACATATCAGTACAAAATGCGGAATAATCCAAAACGGAATTAAAGTAGTTTCGAAAATGGATCTACCAGAACTCTTCACATGACACCTGATGATAGAAGCAGAGTTCAAGGGGAGACACGTAATAGGATTTTTAGAATACCTCGACGATTCGAAAATTTCCGAACCACCGCAACACGAATCGAATTATCGGATGATTTCGCGAATCGAATTTCGGAAACTTCGCAGGGCCCACGCTATTGAATAAGCGATTATACTAGAATAATTATGAGTGTGCTTTATTGGTTGCAGTTATTGAAGGAGTGTGAAAACCTTCCTTTAGGGTGGGAAATTAAAACAAGAATAATAAATAACCATATAAAAATGCAAGGAATTATCTTTGTAACTCAACAAATTCGTTTCAAGGAACTACTATATGTAATGCAAGAAGAAAGAAATTGCTGGCGAGGGCTCAGCACTGTAGATAGATTGTGAACTTGCTTGCTTCAGTATTACATGGATCGATAATGACTATCAAGTCGAGTTCAAGATCAGGTAGTCCAGTTCTGTGAACTCAGATTTATCACACTCATAACAGTGTTTGGAATCCATGTCATTAAATCTCATGGACTGGAATGTCAATTTTAAATTAAAGAGTTCAAAAGTCAGCTATGCGAAATTTTAAGCGCAGATAGTATCATCATGCCAGTGGACTGGTCACTTTCCACGAGTGGGCAATATCTCCACAGTCGCAATAATATTATATTACAAACATTAATTATAGGACTAATCATCAAAAATGTAATCAATGACGAACCGAGTAAAACCCGCTGCTTCATTAATTAAAATTTTGCTGGTGATAGTTTTTATTACCTGGTAAACACATGAGTGGACATCTCTGCCCACGCGTAGATTACGACAAGTCCACGGCGGCTGAACTTTATTATATTCGGTACTGTGATCTAAAAGCTGTCACTTTCCGCTAACCGAACGCATTTTAATCGCAACACACACCAGTGGATCGAAGTTTTATCAATAAAATACTGCACAATTAAGACCGAAGCAAAAATAACCCAATGAAAATTGCCTCTGAAATTCTATGTGCTCACACTTCGTTTTCGACAGGTGATATCCTACATGTCAGTTTTTGTGTGGAGAAAAAAACGGACTGCGAATTTCGACTGGAACGCGATCCGATCAGAAAACTCAGTCCACATTGATGATTACAGAACACTACCAGTAATTTGGAGGCGAAAGTCATGTTCAATTTGATATTGCCATTTAAAAACAAAACAAAAAAGCCTCCAAAATCAGTCAATAAAAATAGTAATGCAAAACTATGGTACTGTGATGATAAAGGTAGTATTCTTTTTCCCGGTAAGTTCTCGATCGAGTCGTGACATACTTACTCAACATGGGTCGAGATTACATAATGAATTGCAGTGGGTGAAATTCTCTAGAGCGTTGGGGAGAAAAACGGAAAAATAATTTCGACTCGTTTGAGATCCGATCGAAGTTATCTGTCTGCTTATGTGATTTCAGTGTATTTACCATGTTCACTAAAATATCACAGTATTAACTCTTAACCCTCTGAACCCTGGTGATATCTTCCATATCAGTTTAATGGCAGCAATTGGAAGAGTCCATACTCATTATTTGGGAGTAAACCAATTAACATTTTCAACGTGCAGCCTTAGGGTTGCACGTTGAAAATATTGATTGGTCCACATCACATATTGACTTAGCAGCCACCCTATTTAATAAAATTATGAAGTATCAAGTTCATGGGTCCGAAAAGCGGACTATCGGGTTCAAAGGGTTAACCTGCTGAGTATTTTCGAGATATTTTCCATCAAATCTAGTCATGGCTGCTGCCATGCAGCCATGACAAAATTGGATGAAAATTGCATCTAAATTTAACCCATGAAATCATTGGTGACTAAATTCATTTAATCTACAGGAGGAAAATTTGATTAGATGTGTCCAAATTATACTTATTTCAGTGGCAAGAGAAATTGGTGCGTGACTCAGGCATTCTGTCTGGATGCTCCTCTCCTTTTGTCTGATAATTGCCCCGTTGTCGGTCTATAAATGTCTAGTATCGTGATAAATTCTAGTCAAAACACGAAGATACAATTATATGAGTTTTTCCATCTTGGAGTCTGGAATGTATAATGTGTCACGACTTCTGTCTCGGTTTTATCTTTTGGATTTAGCTTTTCCCATAAGCTATATAAATTCACTCAAACAAGCGATACCATTCCAGTTATTATTAAAAGCTGTGTGTGTGTTTTAAATCCTAACATTTAATTAACCCGTTGAAACCTAGCGGCCGTTTTTCTGGCCAGGAACATGATACGTCATAATTTCAATAAATAGGATGGATGCTAAGTGCATGTGTGTGGTAGACCAATCAATATTTTCAACGTGCAGCCCCAAGGGTGCACGTTGAAATTATTAATTGGTCTACCCCTAAATAATGGACATGGACTCTTCCAGTTGCTGCCATTGAACTAATATGGAAGACACCACCAGAGTTCAAAGTGTTAAAACGTACTCACTTCAATCGCTTCAGAATACAACTCGGATACACCTTTTACCGTGAATACGAATAACTGCAAATATTATACTCTCGAACACTTCATTAAGCTTGCTCCCCGGCAGCATAAAAGTTTTTCATTCTTTAGCCTGATCTATGGGAGCTTAAATACGAATTAGAAACCTCTAAAAGATCTTTTGCATAATCTGCAAAATGACACCAATCAGTTCAATATAATAGGACTGACCGAAGCAATTACTGTTAAGGAAAACATCAGATACCAGTTGAATGGATATCACCCTTTACTCCTGAAAACACGGCCTGGTGGTGATGACGGAAGAGGTGGAGTGGATATATTCATTAGAAAACCCTTATCATTCAACATCCGCAACAACTTACCAATATTTATTCCCCATACCTTTGAATCCATTTTCATAAAACTTAATGAATATTTAGCTGGTGTAATATATCGCCCCAATACACCCCCCAAACCCGACCTAGATTCCGTCTGGAACGTCTAAAAACGAACACATATCAGCTTATCTGATTCGGGATTTCAATGTCGATTTGCTTCACAAAAACTAAACTGTATGTAAATAGAGAGTTCAGCTCAGGATTTCCTCCCGTCATTAAAAAGCCAGCCAGTGTTACAGAATACGCAGCAACCTTAATTCACCATTTCTTATGAAATAAAACTGGGAATGAATTAACCACAGGCGTTCTAATCATAGACATAATTGATCAACTTTTAACAGAAGCCAACCACATTCGGCATCCATTCCCACGCGGCCTTTTAATTGGGTAACATTAATCGCTTTAACCCTTTACCTAACGCAGAAAGCAGACGACACTTGCAAAAATAATTCTTGAATAACTATTTTTTTTCATTTTTTTGTCTCAAAAACATAGGTTATGACCCCTCGTTGGAACGAGCTCGTCGAGCTCGTTCCAACGAGGGGTCATAACCTATGTTTTTGAGACAAAAAATGAAAAAAATAATGAAAATTAATTGGCGATTTTTGAGAATAGCGCTGGCCGGTTTTGGCCGTTACGTTGGGTAAAGGGTTAAAAGACTACCTGCAACCTCTGATTTCGCATCAGTAATAAATGCTGCACCCCCAATGAACCCCAATGAAGCGTATCCATACTTCAACCACGTTTTTCCATTGTGCATTTGAGGAAGCGTTTCCTATTAAAATGCCTGATATACCAAAGAAAAAATTAAGAGAGAACCTGGAATGATGACAAGATTTCTTGAATTCAAAGAAATAATTTATGAAATCGCAGGCCTTCTTGAATCCTCACTCCACAAACAGAAACTCTACAAGAAAAAAACCTTCGATCTCCGACAGATTACAGCACTGAAATGTATAAAATCTATTGTCGAGAGTTTAATAAACTAAAATGGACACGTAAAGACGACTACTACAACACAATACTAACACAGAACATATTTAATATTAAAAAAAGTGGGATATCAGCAAAAAGCCATCAGCAAGTCAATGCGAGTACTTCGTTCTTCGTTCACTGCCATCCTTGTTGACGGCAATACTCAGCTAATTGACAATAACTGTAGACAAATTCAATTCAATTTTGCTAATATCGCTAAAATTACAAGTGAAGAGATAGCCATTTCAAGCAAACACTTCATGAACTTCTCACAGCCTAATAATAATAATAATAATAATAATAATAATTCATAATAATAATAATTCAGCATCTTTTTTGTTCACATCACGAACATGCTGCAAGTGATTCTTATAGTAAAAAACGTCCCATGGCAAAGCTAGTAGGAACCATAATAATATATTCATCAGGTTATTCAAAGAAATCATTTATCAAATCGCCGAGGCCTCAGCGCATGCAATAAATCTGTCGTTTTTGTCTGGAAAAATACCGGACGAACTGAAAATTGCAAAACAAGGACAAACAATATGGGTTCGAACTCTGACAGTCTTCCTTGATTTCTCCAAAGCTTTCAACACTATAGATCATTCCATACTTTTACGTGTACGAAAATTCTATAGTATTAGAGGAACACCCTGTTCATGGTTTAGAAGTTGTCTCTCTGGACGGAAACAGTGTGTTCAGTACAAAGACTCTGCGTCAACCTTTGAAAATATATGTGGCGAACCACAAGGCTCAATGCTAAGATCACTTCCTTTTCTTTTGTCCACTACGTGAAATCTCTTTCTTTTGCCGATGACACTACCACATACACAGAGGACACAAATTTAGATGCTCTGATAGAAACAATACAAACGGAAGTAGCTAAAATTACAGAGTAGTGCTCAGCGAATAAACTAGCTCTCAATGCTTCAAAAACTAAATGAAAGTTGCTTCACCCTTCGAATGACATATTGAAGCTGGATGACAATCTTATAACAGTGAATAATAGAAATGTAATACACGTCGGTACTCTCACGGAGCCAAACCATTCCCAGGTGTTGATACAGGTGAAAAACTTGAATTTTAAGTATCACAGCTCGGCAATAATTTCCAAAGTGTCTAAATCGGTCTGGGAGATTAACAGGGATAAAAATGTTTTTCCACTCAACATGCTGAAGACACTGCATTTCGCCCTAGTACAAAGTCATCTCATATAAGCAATACACGTATGAGGACATTCACTGTCAGCAAAGAAAATGGCAAAATAATTTAATATAATTTCAGCTATTGTTTCCTTTCCGTATTGCAAATGACGCTTCCACTAGATGGAGCCCGTGTTACATCTTCCAAAAGTTGCGCCTAAAGCTAGGGCTTTCCTATAAAACCCAACATTTTCTGTTCTTGATAAACAAAGTGAATTCTGACGACTTGGTTTTAAACAACCTGGAGAAAGGACTGTCTTATCTCCGGGGAAGCCGCATTACACCCACTATACGTCAGTCCGTCTAAACTAAATAAATAGAGGATATTTACTCTGTTTTAGTGAATATCGGAATATATCTCATGAATGTGGACCTGAAAGTTTTATAAAATAATACTTTCCCGTTCACACGATTGAAATACAGTTCGTGGAGAGTGTATTATTATTAAATCACCCGCAGAGTGGAGAATCCACACGAGCAATAATTGCAAATTTGTTGCAAAGCATAACCATCACAAGCAAAGTTCCAGCCAATGGACCTCCGGGTTAAACCCGGAGGTCCATTGGCTGAAACTTTGCTTTTGTTTTTTGTCCATATGTATAGAAATTGAAAGTGATACTTTGGGTGATACTCAACTTCGCGAGCGTTTTAGTGACAATCCACTCTCCACGTACTGTAATTCCCGATATTCACAAAAACAGCTTAGATTTTCTTTTATTATATGCTACGTACGTGACATTTTACTGCGCAATATTCAGCGCAATGCGACTGCAAACAGTTTCAAAACAATAACAAAAAGCTGCTGATAGTAGGTGATAAAGGCCGATTCCACATCACTTGTACATGTACGTGTACAACATACGCACACGATGCGTTCACCAACGTGGAATTCGGTGTTAAATCACACGTTTGTTCACAAAAACTGTACATGATTTAGAATCGGCTCATGTACAGTCAGTGACTCCTAGATCGCGCTTTTAGCGTCAAACACTCGTGGTGAACGCATCGTGTGCGTGTGTTGTACATCTTCAGTTGTATCGTGTACGTGATTTTTGGTCTACGTTCGCATCGCAGATCAGACCCACCGATTCATCGTCGGCGAACGCGAGCGAAGGCAAAAGATTTTGGGTGATCATCAAAAAACAGCTTTTGCGGTTCTAAATCAGTGATTTAGAATCGGCAATCGAGTTGGTACAGATGATTTAGAATCGGCAATTGTTTTTGAGGCGGTGGTGGGGGTTTTTTGTTCAAACAGAGTCGATTGTGAATATATAGTCTGTATTATAGACATTGATGTTTTCCGGTGATGGGATGGATAAAAATTGAGTTTTGAGGTTTTTTGGTGAATTCCTCCACTATGAGAAAATTCTCAAAAAAAAAACCCATTCAGCTGATGGAGCGATCGAATCTCGTAATAAAAACTCGATCTGAACGAAGAGTGTCTGCGTGTTTGGAAATTTGCAAACCCAGTCACGTCTTTCCTGAAGTAAGCAAACTAACACACGTTATCGTAATTGAGGTGTTTTGTTCAAACAGAGCCGATTGTGAATATATAGTCTGTATTATAGACATTGATGTTTTCCGGTGATGGGATGGATAAAAATTGAGTTTTGGGCTTTTTGGTGAATTTCCACCACTATGAGAAAATTCTCAAAAAAAAACCATTCAGCTGATGGAGCGATCGAATCTCGTAATAAAAACTCGATCTGAACGAAGAGTGTCTGTGTGTTTGGAAATTTGCAAACCCAGTCACGTCTTTCCTGAAGTAAGCAAACTAACACACGTTATCGTAATTGAGGTGTTTTGTTCAAACAGAGTCGATTGTGAATATATAGTCTGTATTATAGACATTGATGTTTTCCGGTGATGGGATGGATAAAAGTTGAGTTTTGGGCTTTTTTGGTGAATTTCCACCACTATGAGAAAATTCTAAAAAAAAACCATTCAGCTGATCGAGCGATCGAATCTCGTAATAAAAACTCGATCTGAACGAAGAGTGTCTGTGTGTTTGGAAATTTGCAAACCCAGTCACGTCTTTCCTGAAGTAAGCAAACTAACACACGTTATCATAATTGAGGTGTTTTGTTCAAACAGAGTCGATTGTGAATATAGAGTCTGTATTATAGACATTGATGTTTTCCGGTGATGGGATGGATAAAAGTTGAGTTTTGGGCTTTTTTGGTGAATTTCCACCACTAAGAGAAATGAGGTTGACTGTTAAGCGTTCCTTGAATAAAAGTCAAGAAAGACACTTATCAGAATGTTTAAAACGCATTTTCCGCCCAGTTAGGTTTCGAGTGGTAAAATTTTTAATATATTCACGATAGCAATCGGAGAGAGAGAGAGATTTGTTAAATCAGTTTTCCATTGTGTGTGTTAAAACTGTCTAACTGTATTCAAAAAAGGATTTTCTCTTAATTTGACACTCGATGAATTGATGTGTGAATGAATGGAATCTTTTGACAAAATGTAAACACCGCTATCAAAATGCGTTACATCAGAAATCGGTTTGTCATGTACTGTTTAAAACGTATTTTTTTTTAACTTCAATTAACACAGCGAGTTTGAGATGTGATTTTTTTTCCAGATATTATATTAAGACGGAAAGAGATTTTAATACTTAAAACATAAAATATAAAAAAAATATAATTGAACATTTAATTTTGAAAAATAAATAAAAACAATTAAAACGAAAGATGACGTTTTGGAGGATGGATCCTAGACGCCGAGATCGAATTTTAGACGAATATTTACGTTCTAAGAAGGCGATTCAGGCTGCTGATAGGAGCAGACGTCTCGGTGAGATGGAACTCACATGCGAAGCCACAAAAATATTTAAACCCGCGACGGAGGGTCAAGAGCGAAGCAGGAAGGAGATAGTCGAAGAATTGAGACCCATAAAGGAGAGTTTTTTGAGAATGGGTTCGTTGCCTTCTAGTTTTGGAAATCGGTATTCCGTTCAATCTACACCGGATTACGTTCCCACGGGAATTCAAACAGATATATGCGAGAGCGACACCGATACGGCTTCGACTATCACCACTAGTAGCGTCGCGTCGTACGATGATGATGGCGGTAAGAGAGATCAGTCGTATGGAATTTATAAGAATTCTGAGGGTAGAACTTTTGTAGGTGATACGGAGGTGGAAATGGACGATGATGAATTGATCGTGGGTTCGAATAAATATAAAGTAACCGATGGTCTGCGGAGATTGCTCCTTTACGACAAGCCTGGAGATTTCACGGAACAGGATTTCGACAATTACGGAGACATTCTAGTTCAAACTCACGCCATGAATAAAAATAACGATGCTAGAGAGACGAGACCCAAAACCTACAGAGGTTACAAGTGGCAGAAAGTGGTGAAACCCATATGGGAGATGAACAAGAAGTTCGTCGAATCGGTGACTGGCAAAGGGGTGAAAACCACTTTTCTTCCGAGCGATCCCGACGCTTTGTCTCAGAGATTGAGTTTGTTGATGGGGAGCAGACGGGCTGGTAACACGAGATTAGATAATCAGATAGTTGCCATATCTGACGAATTGTTGAGACAGAAGGTTTTGAATAAAAACCAGTATAAAAGGCTGATGAACGAATTGAAGGATTGATGTGAATATAATAATAAGTAGAGAGAGAGAAACAAACAAACAAACAAAACAAACAAAACAAACAAACAAAAATAAAACAGTAAATTCTTACACTAGAATAATAAAAGTATTTAAAAACGACAAAACGATTTACCAGTGAAAAAAAAAGAAATACAAAATATATCATAAAAAATAAAATATGTTGGTGATAAAGAACAGAGGATACGTCAGGACTTACGTTCAAGGCGGTTCTGGCATCGTCGATTCTACAATGCGAGCGTTCACGAGCAAAGCGGGTAGAAAACTCGCATCGACCGCGTTTGAGGTCGGTAAGAAGACGGCTTTGGATGCTGGTAAGAAAGCCGCTTCCGAAGCCAGTGGTAGGATAGCTTCTGCAGCTGGCAAGAGGGCAGCCGACGCGTTGATCGACAAGTTGATCACTCCGCCGGCGAAGCGAGCTGCGTTAGAGCGAACGTCGAAAAGTTGGAAAGATTTTAGGGATGCCGTGGTGCCCATACAAGATTTAGCCAAAATGACAAGTGGATCTGGATTGAAGAGAACTCGCGACGGTGCGATATAAACAAAATAATAATAATAACAACATTAAAAATAGAGTTTGAAAAAAAAAACATAAAAAATTTGTGTTTGAAAAGAATCTAAAATAACAGACAAATAAAAAAAAAAATAAAAAAAAAAAGATGAACATTAAAGATATGTCTTGGAACGACGCCACGACCAAGAGGTCGAATAACGAGTTCTTTCCCAAGAGCATAAGAGGCTTGATAGTGGGAAAATCGAATTGTGGAAAGACCAATCTGTTGATGAATCTGTTGTCCCGACCCGACTGGTTGGATTACGACAGATTGTTCGTGTTTGGCAAGAGCTTGTTTCAACCCGAATACAGATTGCTTCGAGAGTGCATGGATCGCAGATTGCCCAAGCACGTCATAGCCAGAATCTTTGACAGCAGGGAGGAATTCGACAAGAGCGAAGCTCCGCTCTCAATCATTTTGGACGGCGCGGCGACGGAGCTGACGAAGAGAAATGCATCTTCGAACGTCGAGTGTCGATTTTACGAGAACGCTAGCGACGTTCCGGATCCTAGGGAACTGAAATCGGAAGATAAGAATCTCATGATTTTCGACGATCTGCTTTTGGAGAGACAGAACCGATGCGAATCGTATTACGTTAGGGGTCGACACAGCAACGTGGACTGTTTCTACCTGTCGCAGAATTATTTTCGATTGCCCAGACAGACAATAAGGGAGAACGCTAATTTTCTGTGTCTCTTTCGCCAAGATCTCAAGAATCTCAATCACATCTACGGCGATCACGTCGCGAACGACATGAGCGCTGTCGAATTCAGGAGATTCTGCAAGAGGGTTTGGGATGGTGGACTTTACAATTTCGTCGTGATCGATTTGACGAGCGAATTTAATCACGGAAAATATCGGTGCGGATTCGATAAGTTTTATGTTCCTGATGGTGATGATAATAATAAGATAGAGCGTGAAAAAATAAAAAAAATTAGAAAAATAAATAAATCTTCAAATAATTAGTTTTGAATAAAAAAAAAAAATAAAATTAAGATATAATGTTCCAACATGGAGAATTGTTAGAACGGATAGCCGAGAATACGGCTGTGAAACAATCCATTCAAATCGTGGTGAGTGGTGATTCGACTCGATTCGCTACGAAATTCGAACCTTCCATCGAATTGAACAGAGAGAAAAGTTACAAGATAGCGTTGGTGAATCTGGAGACTTATTATTCCTTTCCCAATGTCACCGAAAAGAATAACTCGTTCAAGTATTCCAACGGAGTGGATTGGTTGGAGATTCGAATTCCCAAAGGGAGTTACGACATAGACGATTTGAACCATTACATTCAGACGCGAATGAAGACGGATGGAAAGGGAAGCAACAAGATCAGACTCGCTCCCAATCCTAATACCTTACAGACGATGTTGGATTTGGAAGATAATTTTCGTGTGGATTTCAACACGGACGATTCTATAGGCAAGATGTTGGGATTCGATCGAAAGATGTATCGAGGCCACGCAGCATCTAAAAATACGGTCGACATTCTCGCTGTCAATAGCATTCTGGTGAACGTGGACGTGATTGCTGGAAGCTACGTGAATGGTAGCACTCAGCCGACGATCTATTTCTTCTTTCCAAACATGTCGCCGGGTTATAAGATCGTGGAGCGACCTCGAAATTTAGTTTATCTACCAGTGATTTTAGACACGTTGTATAGTCTCAAAACCACGTTGACGGATCAAAATGGTGAACTGTTAGATCTTCGCGGAGAGAGAGTGACGATACGATTTTACATAAGAGAAATATAAAAAGCAAAAAAAAAAAAAAAATATTATATATATATATAGATAACAAAAATAAAATAAACGATAATATTAATTTTTTTTACAAAATTATTTTAATATAATTATTAAACAAGAAACAATTGAAGTAAAATATATTTAAAAAACAAACAAAACAGAATTATGACACAATACGTGGTTAAAAACGTGAACATATCTGCAGGACAGAAGAAGAAACTTAAAAGAGCTTTAACAACTCGAGGCGAGGCGGTGAGATTCAAATTCACTCACGAAGATCTGACGAGAGGCGGACAGGATTCGATCGCCTGGACCAGAAGTCAAATCAAAAGGATGGAGAAAGCGCGTCGCTATGGAAGAGGGTTGGCGGTGAGATTGAGTCCCACTCAATTGAGATACAATTTGAGAATGAAAGGGGGTTTCCTACCGCTATTGACAGGAATCGCCGCAAAAGCATTACCCTTCGCCGCAAAGGTGCTACCCTTTCTCGGAAAGACTCTCGGCGTGGGAGCTCTCACAGGACTCGCTAGTTAGGGAGTTGAGAAATTAATGGGTGGCAACGGACTGTTTTTGAAGAAAGGAGGAGCCGTGTGTCACGTTCACGTAGACGACAGTGGTAAAGGATTGTATCTAGAACCCGTTAGAGGTGGCAACTCTCTGAGAGGAAACGGTCTCTTTCTGAAGAGTGAACGGAACGTCAAGTGAATCGGCAAGGGTTTGCTGCTCGGTGACAATTCGCCATTTAAGAACATACCGATTTTGAATATGTTATTATAAATATAAAAATTATATAAAATATATAAAATCATAGAAAGTATAAAATAATATATTTTTAAAATGGGTGAAGAGGTGGAGAAACAAATTTATCACCTGGATGAAAAGGTGGAGAAACAATTTGACGATAATGACGAACATCACGAGTCAGAGAGCGAAGATATAAACAAATGGTTAGACGCTAATGATGGATATCTAAGGAAAGAGATAGATAAAGCGCGGGATATACGGTTGGGAATGAGATGATGCTTTCCACGGTCATCACTACCTTCTGAAGTGAATGGTAATGATGCTAGTGTTACCAAGAGATGCACAACATTCGTTCATAATTATGATTCGGATAAACAAAAATGTTACCATAAACGTATCACATCACAGAGAAAAAGAAAAAAAGAAAAAGAAGAATCGATGCAGAAATTTGAGAGAAAAGGAAACGTTATTATAATATATTATGATGATAGTGAAGAAGAAGGAAAACAAAAAAAAAAAAAAGTAAATGAGATCTCATTTACTTTTTTTTTTTTTTCATTTTTTCTTCGCTAAAAATCAATCGCTCTATTGTTTATATTTCCAAGTCCATTATTAGCATGTTGACCCTCGTGTCTACTCCTTTTTCGAAAATGTGTTGAATGTTTATCTTTACTCTTTTGAGTTTTTTCCATCAGTCAACTCGCTCTCACCACCCAATTTCTTCACGAGTTCGAATGAGATGTTTGGAAATATGTAATTTCCATAGGGCAACGACAAATCGTCCTTGTCAAATTCTCTATCTTTGGCGATGACGATGTTCTGCAGATCGCTTTGGTACTCGTAAATCAAATTGTGCGCGGCTTCGTTCAATTTCAGAGGCATCTTATATTTCTCGTATTTGTGCTCTAAGCCCTTCGTCTCGACATCATTCAATTCGATGGGATCGTGTCGTTGTAATCTATAGATTTTATGACCGAATTTCTTATATGTTTCGACTCGTTTCAATTTCAATTCGCATCTTTTAGGTGTTGTTGTCTTCATGCTTTTAGGTGTTGTTGTCTTCATGATTGATTATTTGTTTTTTTTGTTTTTACGAATTCTTGCAATAATGTATATTTTAAATTTTGTATTTAAATAATAATTTGTTAAAAAAAAAAGTTTGTTATTTTTTTTGCTCTTTATATATATAAAAAAGTTGTTTTTTTAATTTTAATTTTCTTTAATGTAAAAATTTTTTTAGTAAAAGTTTTTTTTTCTCTTTATATATATATAAAAAGTTAAATTTTTTTTTTTAATTTCAATCTCTCTATTGTTTATTTTTCCAAGTCCGTTATTAGCAAGTTGACATTCGTCATTTTTCCACATACGTAAATGGTGTGAATGTTCATCTTTACTGTTTTAAGTTTTTTTTCATAGGCGAATGCGCTCTCACCACCCGATTTCTTCACGAGTTTGGGTGAGATTATTGGATATATGTAATCTCCATAGGACAACAATAAATCACCCCTGTCGAATTCTCTGTCTTCGGCGATGATGATATTAATCAACAGTTGGCTTTGGTACTCATAAAACAAATCGAGCGTGGCTTCATCCACTTTCAAACATATTCGATATTTGTGGTAGTAGCGCTCTAAGTCCACCATCTCAACCTCATTCAATTCGATGGGATCGTGTGGTTGTAATGTATAGATATTAAAACTATAATTCTCATACCCTTCGTCTCGTTTCAATTTCAGTCCACATCTTTTAGGTGTTGTTGTTGTCATGATCGATTATTTGGTTTTTATGAATTCTTACAATAATGTTTATTTTAAATTTTGTATTAAAAAAATTGAATTTTAAAATTTAACTTTTTTTTTTTTCTATTATATATATAGAGTAAAAAAACAAAACTTTTTTAACAAATTATTTAATACAAAATTCCAAAAAAAAAAAAAAAATATTCTTACAAATGAAGCAAACAGATAAAACAATGGTAAATTTAAATGAAAAAACCGTACCTCAGTTAAACAAGATTTGTAGTCTATTACAAATTTCAGATTTCAGAACGCATAGAACTAAAGCAAAAAAAATTGAAGTCATACAAGAATATTTGCGAAATGCTAGAAAGGCAAACGAAATGTCGATAGCAACGACGTCAAAAGATGCGTCGGTTGTGAAAAATAAGAAGACGACTAAACGAAAAGCCGTTGAAAAACATCAAGTTTCCAAAGAAGAGAAAAGAAAAACTAAAACGAAAACGAGTGATGCTCTTCAGATTCGAGACAAACGAGATATAGCGAGCGAAATTCAATGAGCAATCGATGAAGAGAAAGGAGAAGAATATGTAAGACGACTCATTGCAGAACTATTCCAATCGTAACCCGTAGAACGGGAGAGTGCTATCGAAGACATTTTTAAAACTTTCGACGTGTTTCCCTCGTCGAAGAAAGTCGATCCGAAATTGTTCATGGAATGGGTGAAGAAAAAAGTATTGGATTTGTTTCGCGAATACACGAACTTGGGATTAAAAATTAAGATGATACTCCACTGCATAATGAATAAAATCGATGTGAAGTCCGGTGAGAGCATCGTGAAAAATGCATATTTCAGATCTAACGTCGAACCCATATTTCCAGGTTCAGATCTATCGGACGTTTTCGAAAAGATGAAAGACAAGACGTTGACGTCTCTCGCGAATTATCCAAATGAAGGTAGTAATTGGACGTTCAGCGAGGTGTTGAAACTCGAAATTCACATCACTAAAAACGAACCGTTGAAAGGATCTTCCTACTTGGAATTACCGTATTTCTTGAATAAGAAACACGCCGTGGTCAACGTGAGAAATAAAGATGATCAGTGTTTTAAATGGGCAGTCACCTCCGCTTTATACCCTGTCGAAATAAACGCCGATAGCGGGGGAGGAATTCGCTAGAATTGTGCACTTGGTGATACCTTCCTGAAATTTGGCATGATGTAAGGGTAGGCATCAGAGATTTCAAAATCGATCGGCTACAAGTTGGCACCATCCTCTAGCCACCACTAGCAGCGAAATCCAAAATGGCCGCCAAGCGGATCGAAAAAAAGCTATTTTCGCCGATCGCACAACTGAAGCTCCAAACCTAACACCATACATGTGCTGTAATTGATGTGAATGATGGAGTGAAGCCCTTGGAACAAGTTGGGGGGAAGATTAATGGATAATGGGATCAGAATTTCCGTCGATGTGTGCGTCTGTGTGTCTGACTGTCAGTATGATCGTCCGTCCGTAGATAAATTAGTGTTGAATGTTTCTCGGGAATGCAATGGTCAAATGAACATGGTATGAGAGATTCCTGTCAACACATGAACAAGGGTACTCGATAGTATGCAGCAGTGGGGATACTTGGACATTTGATAATCCAATTAAAGTGACAGTCTATTCTCAACTTCCGGCATTTTCGATAGATTTATTTTCTAAGAAAATAAAACTATCAAATTTCTAGAGGAGTTCTGGTTCAATCTCAACACCATAGCGACACGTCTGCCAGCAAGGGCAGTGCTGGAATGAACTCGGGATGCATTAGTTCCCGTTGTTAATTATACAATGTTATCTTGCCAGTATAGAACATTGGCAAAATGGGACTAGAAGGGGTGAGTGTATGTTTGCAGTCATTCGAGGTACAGGAATATTTTTTGACTACAAGTAGTATTCTTCATTTTCGGCCAGTTAAGATGTGGTGTGTTCCAAGTCAGGATTAATGTTGCCGACACTTAATGCCCATCCCTCATGGTATGCTACTTTACCAGGGATATAGAGATATAGCCACCACTGGGAGCCAAAACATGACCTTTGATGTCGATGAGTGGTCGAAATGTTTTAGCGAATAACTTATCGAAATATGATCCGGTATGGCAATTTGATACCTTACGTTAGATTTATTAGATCAACTCAGGTATGGATTCATTGAGACATGAGTGCGCTACAAGATGAAGGATTTCCAAGTTGATTTGCTATGGAGTAGGAACTGACTAGTCACATGTGGCCTATGGCCAGAGAAAGACAAGGATACCATAGATGAACACACGGGTGAACGAAGGTATCAACTGTTGTACAGAGGCAAAATAGTTGGGGATATTGTATCATGCTATGCATGAATTAACACCGTCTTGTGCAGTAAATAACAGACTATTTTCCGAAATCTAAAACTGTATTCCTATACCCCGGACAATGTAGCAAGCCACATGGGATGAACATTTGTTAGCAAAATCAACTCAACTAGAAACATGACATGTGTTAACTGGCCGAAAATGGAAAAAAAAATACCAGAATAGGAGATGACTGGTCCTAACATGACAGTATACTACTCAATATTGTTACAACAGCCACCTTCACACTTACACAAAGGTGTGCACCTTAATCCAGCTTTCAAGCATTTGCAATTGCCCTTGCAGGCCTTGGCACAACTACAGTGGAGCATCAGTGCACATGCAGCACTTGCGTCTCCTAGGTGAGTCCAAAATGGGACCAGAATATTGAGACGTGGATTCCACTCCCATCCGTACTGTGATGGGTCTGGCACACATAAGTGTTTCTGCAGAGCACGATGCCAAATGAAAGATGACACAAGAATTACCCTTTTTACATGTTGATACAGAGCTGCTTTGGTGGGCGGGATGTTTTCCATAGACTTAAGGCCATGTGTGAACATATGCCGTCTCGCATCATTGACACGTGTACTGACACAACTGTTACTGTACATCTGTATGGTGAGTTTTTCGATATGCTGCATATGAGGGGAATCCTCTGAAAAGACTTGCGGATTCTCAGTCAATTCTATCATCATTTCAGTTGATGCGGGAAAATTCATCCATGCATTCCATCCTGTCTTCTTCCCAATGCCGAGCATGCTGGATGTTACATCACAACCTGTGAAGGCGTGGAAGAAAGTCAGGGCCTTACAGTAATCAGGTCCAAGTTGTGAAGCTATCTCATGAATTGGCATATCTTTATATGCCTTTCCAATTCCAAACCCAATCCACAGCTCACTGAGTCCAAGGTCACGGAATGTTGCGAAATGGTGCAAAGACAGAATGACGACATCAGAATCAACCGTGCGAAGAAAAGCTATTTTGTGACCTTGTGAGACTGCATGGTTGAGATGAAGCATCATGCGCGTGTCTGCTTCCTCGTGGTTCGATGGAGATATGTCACATAAGCTAACATCCTTATTGCATAGTACATATTCTCCTGATGTCGTTAACAACTGGTACTCGGATGTTGATGTTAATTTCAGCAGTTCAGCAGACAGGAACTTGAAAAATTCGTCTTTATTCTCACTAACTTTCAAGAATGCCTGCCAATTCTTCCCTTTAGGTAAAGGGACGTTCTCGGACACCCGTATCAACCTAACTGCTGTCTCACCGAGGCGTTTTGCTCGCGTCTGATTCTTCAAACTGCCTTCGGGGTAACAGTCATAGATCGCATCAACCCTTGTGGTGTTCGTGTTAATCAGAGATTCGATGTATGGCAATAATTGCAATCGAGCATATTCTCCAAACAGATCCGCTTTCTGTGGTTTGATTACATGGACTACAGCAGGCATATCCAAGATGACAACTGAAGCTTGTCTAGCTGCTGAATTCTTCCCTTGTGCAGGAATAGCTGGTAAACAATTGAGAATTTGAGATTTTGTCCCACTCCGTAGCTTACCTCTATCGGATAATGCTGGCGGATCACGTGCATTCTCGTGCATGAAAAACTCATCCATGTTTGAATCAGGCCGGGCTTGCAGTGAAACGAACATCTGGGTAACTATTGCGGCAGTTGCTTTACTTGACATGAGTTTGTCTCGGCCTTTGTCCAGGTTGGCTGGGGGTGGGTTAAGGAAGGTATATATATTTGCCTTGGGAATAACATCATTCAGGGGTACGGTGCATTCCACAAGCCTTTCCTTCAAGAAAGTGGAATATAAATGCTTGCCCCTTTCGGGTAATGACCGTAAACTCTTACTAACTTCGGGGTCCATATATTCACCAGTATCTAATGTCACCAGCTGACCACTAGTTTCATCATAAGGGTTGATAATGAGTCCCTGATTCACCAGATCGAGGAGAGATTTCAATTGATTCAGAAATTTTTTCTGCTCTGATACCGAACTTTCCGGGTGTTCCGTGTTATCTGATGATGTTGTGTGGAAACTTGCATATTCATACTCATCTATAACACGCAGAACTTCTGACCTTGAAAGCTCAATAACGACTTTCTCTTCAGCCTGGCCATAGAGACCTTTTGGACCACTGTCTTCTTTGAGTAGTTGGATACTATGTTCTTGGCTCTGATCTAAACCCATCATACTGAACTTCCTCTCACTACGCTGGACCACAAAATGGCCTTCCATGAATTTGTTGTGGATTGAAGGATGCCGCCTGGGTAGCTGAGACATGTCTCTCAGAAATACGGGGACCCACCGACAATAATTTGTATGTCCTAGGGCAAAAAAGTAACTGCACAACTCATCGATAGAACACAGTGTACCAGGCCAGTTACCGATTCGTTGGTTCCGAACGAATTGACAGCTTGTCAAGAGAAAGTTCCGAACGATTTCACCCCAATAGCGCGCAGTTGGAGATTGTGAAAGAATCCTCTGTTCCCACATTTCAAATGACTCATGGGGCCCAGTCTGCTGACAGTAAATCTCATAAGCATTCTTTCTGAGGATCTCAAGCCAAGCTAGAGTGAGAAGATATGCCTGTCGCGTCCTCTTGACATGTTTCCCACCAAGTAGGGATGATGCTACACCGGGTGTGAATATCTTTGCGAGGTGAAACATTCGCTCCCAACCAGAACCACCCATAAGCTTACCACCAGCTTCTTGGGTGCACATTTCAAGATGCAGGAATCCAATCATACACACCATTCGATCCTCACCTATCTCCTCTGGGAACAGCCATTGACATTTTTTCTGCCTGGCATACAACGGACAGTCACCTTCAATGACAGGTATCTGGCCGGGGTTTACGAAAGCAGTAGCTTCCCTGACCACATACATAGCATGCTTCTGCATACTGAGTGAGTCCGCTTTCTGCTCACTGAAAACAGGGAATACCCCAATAACTGCACGAGGTTTGACATTGTCTTGATCTTCATGTTTTGAAAAGAAGCCTGAAAAGGTCACAGGGACTTCATCAAGCTGCCAGCTGCCATCAACCTTCCCTTCATTGCTGATCTGTGACACATGAGACAACCAGTCATTCTCTCCCACGTTCAAATCTGCATATTCATTGGGCCGTACATTACATTCATCTGGAGATTCAAGCCTGATGTCCCCACCAAAGTCTTCAACGAAAGGAACAAATGCATAGTCGTCTGGGAGTTCAATTTGTGTGTCTTCTGGAACATCTAAACTCAGTGGTGGGGGATCAGTACCCACATTGTCCCTGCTCAGTTGACCAATGAGTGTGATGGACGTACCATGCATATCAGATCTACCAGATACATCAATGTTATCAGTGGTTCCTATCGAGAAAACATTACGTTTGCAGTTAGCTGGGACTACAACACCTTCGTTCTTGAACCGCAGTGAAACAGCTCTCGCGAAACTCCTGCGAACATCCATTACGCGATCATAAGAGACAGAGAGTCCCATTTGATGAAAATCTCTGATAAGATTTTTCATACGATCATGGGCATGCAACTTCAAACCCACATAAAGAGGCATTGGAGTTTCTCTGTCACGTCTCTGGTGAACATTTTGTGCATGTTCGGAGCGTTTCGCTGAATTGCTGATCAACATCTGTGAAATAGTACAAGCCACTCGAGTCTTGGCATTAACAGTCTCATCATCGCCTAAGTTCTGTATACTACATGTGCCCTCAAGTAGAACTCTAAGAAGAGTCAGGAGTGAGTTGGGTACAGGCTCGCTCAAGCAATAAGATGAAAATGATCCCGTGAAAGGAGCTTGAGATATGAGTATGTGTTTACGCAGAAGAAGACCCACATCAACTATCTTTTTTGCCTCTTCCTCAGACACTATACGAGTTAAAGATTCGGACAACAAGGAGCCAACTCGAAACCTACTTGAAATAAACACATCTCTACCCTGTGTGAAGGCGTCCCAGCCATCGCCCAATTTCTGCAACAAATGTTCTTTGAATCGAGTGGAATGTATTTCTTCACTAAGCCAATCAGAACCGACTTGCTTCAACCTCCGACTGTACAGATTCTTGAGATCGACAAGCTTCATCGCGGAATCGTTGTGTTCAACAAATGTTATGAGCTCTGCCATAACGAGAGGGTCATAGGGCAGGCCTGACGCGGAATGTTCGGCGTTCTTCGACTTTTTAGATTTAGCCGCTCGTGCTTCATTGGCAAGCTTACAATAACAGGTTTTGTGATAGTAAAGATCACTAGCAGCGGAATCAAATGCTGCATTGACCCGAGAAAAAACAACCCAGTTCTCGGCTTCCTTTGCCATAATTTTGAGTTTATTGTTATCAGACATTGATCTGCAAATAGGCTCACTGCTGTCACCTTCGCGTTTGTGACAATAAACACACTGGGGCAGTTTCCTGTCACAGCCAGATTCAAAACTTGTCCGTGTTCTTTTAGGACTCAGCGTGGAGCAGGATGCCACTGCCTCATTTCGCTCTCGCTTGTGTAGCACGCGCTGTACGATGTGAGTCCGAATACTGTCACGGCATGTCTTATGATATATTGCCTTATTCGTCAACAGTGACATCGACATACACTCATCACTCTCTCTCATCAAACAATCAATGGTCAAATTATATGGAAGCTCAACGCCATTATCTAGGAAGCGCGTTATGTCTTCCTCAATAGCTTTATAGGCGTCATGAAAACGAGATTCTCTATACGGACGCATCAATTTCTTGGAACTGTCTTGCTGGCAAAAGCAACAACGTTCCCAGTCAGTACTAGTCCGTACACGAAGAGGATTCTCACTCATTCTGTGAATGATTTTTGTGAACAATCGCGTTCTCGAATTAATTTCGACAGACAAATCAGAATTGCTTGCGGAATTACGCCAAACAAGAGATTGTATGGCAAAGAGACTGCTTCATAAAGAGCGTTGTTTCTCCGGGATCAGCGTCATTCAGGTTTGCCTGAATGACGCTGATCCCGGAGAAACAACGCTCTTTTCAAGTTCCAAGAAATTGATGCGTCCGTATAGAGAATCTCGTTTTATTCTACATCATCTCCCACGTCTGTTTCCAACACGTGCGTGGATCAGAGTTCACTTTCGCGCCCTTACAATCGGATGTATAGTCGGTAGACCGTCGAAAAGGAGGTTCCCTTCAGCCGCTGGCGGCCATTTTGGATTGTGCCGCTACTGGTCGCCACCGGTCGGTGTCAACTTGTAGCCGATCGTTTTTGAGAACCTCATAGCCTACACTAACAGTGTGCCAAATTTCAAGAAGGTATCACCAAGTGCACAATTCACCTGTATGTGACGAATTCCTCCCCCGCTACGATAGAGTTTCTCGTTATGAGGAAACTTCTAAAAATCTCGATTGGACCGGAGTGACTTTTCCAACAAAGTTAAAACACATCGAACGTTTCGAGGTTCAAAATCCCACCGTAGCGGTGAACGTCTTGGGATACGATGACGAAAATCAAAAGATCTATCCTCTCAGACGGACTTCGTATCGCGGAAGAGAAAAGACAATTATTTTATTATCGATTTCGAATGGTGACAATCGTCATTATTGTTGGGTTAAACATCCGAGCCGATTACTGTCAACACAAAATAATAATCATAGACATAAGATATCTTTATGTTGCAACTGCATGAACATGTTTAAGAGCGAAAAATCATTAGTGAAACATCAGGAATATTGCAACGAAAATCAAGGTGTCACCGTCGAAATGCCCAAACCCAACACCATCGTGAAGTTTGAAAATCACAACAGAAGGTTAAAAGTACCATTCGTCATGTACACCGATTTCGAATGTTTCACCACGAAAATGAGTTCCTGTCAACCCAACGCTCTTCAAAGTTACGTCGAAAGATATCAAAAACACATACCTTTGGGCTATTGCATTTACGTGAAATGCGCTTTTGACTCGCAACACGACATGGGTCCCTTCACCTACACGAAACAGCGCGAAGACGACGACGTGGCTCAAAGGTTCGTGGAAGAGTTAGAATCGAAAATTCAAATGTTATACGACAAATTCAAAACTCCGGCGAAAATGATCATCATGCGAGAGCAGCAGGACGAAAATAACAGAGCCACCGAATGTCACATATGCAGACAATCGTTCGATGAGAATTCAGAGGAAAATAGGAAGGTTAGAGACCACGATCATTACACGGGTCTGTATCACGGTCCAGCTCACAGCAAGTGTAATTTAAAATATCGAAACGCCACTTTTTATCTGGTGATGTTTCACAATCTCTCGGGTTACGACAGTCATCTGTCCGTGAAAAATCTCGGCAACTCGCACGAAGAATTAAATTGCATTGCGAACAGCGAAGAAAGATACATTTCCTTCACGAAATGGAAGCTCATGGAGAGGAAAAGAGTAATCGACGGAAATACGTTGAAAGAAAAAACGAAATCCATTCGTAGAGGCATACGTTTCATCGACACTTTTAAATTCATGTTGACCGCTCTGGAAAAATTAGTCGATAACATGAGCAAGGATAAATTTAAAATCACGAGCGAACATTTCGGAGAACGAGTAGACGTCATGTTGAGGAAAGGAGTCTATCCTTACGATTACATGAATGATCTAAAGAGATTTGAAGACACCGCACTACCTTCGAAAGATGATTTTTATTCGAAATTATACGAATCCGACATTTCCGACGAGAATTACGAACACGCCAAAAACGTGTGGAAATCATTTGATATGAAAACCCTGAGAGATTATCATGATCTCTATCTGAAAACTGACGTTCTGCTCTTGGCAGATGTGTTCGAAAATTTTCGAGACGTCTGTCGTCGAAATTACGATCTGGATCCCGCTTGGTATTTCACCGCACCCGGTCTGGTGTGGGACGCTCTGTTGAAGACCACCGAAGTCCATTTGGAATTATTATCCAACGTGGACATGTTGCTCATGTTCGAAAGAGCTGCGAGAGGTGGTGTCTCGATGATCTCTCACAGACATTCCGAGGCTAACAATCCCTACATGAAAGAAGGTTTCAATTCGAAACGGTCGACTAAATACACACAGTATTGGGACGCCAATAATCTGTACGGTTGGGCTATGAGTCATCCTTTACCGATTGGAAATTTCGAATGGGTGAAGGAACCAGAAGAGATGCAAAAATGGAGAGACTATCCTTGCATTTTAGAAGTCAATTCGCACAACGATTATCCGCTGGCTCCCGAACGAATGGAACCGAACGAAGGAGACGAGGAAAAACTCACTCCCAATTTATTTAACAAACATAACTACATCGTCTACAGCGAGAATTTGAAACAGTACATCGATTACGGGATGAAATTCGTTGACATACATCGCGTCATTCGATTCGACGAAGAGCCTTGGATGAAAAAATACATCGATCTCAACACGAATCTCAGAACCCGAGCCGAGAACGATTTTGAAAAAGATTTCTTCAAACTCATGAACAACTGCGTGTACAGCAAATCGATGGAAAACATCAGGAAGAGAACCGACGTTCGACTCGTCACGTCTGAGAAAAGAGCTAAAAAATTAGTGGCGAAACCCAATTACAAACACCGAACCATATTCGGCGAAAATCTAGTGGCCGTTCCCATGCAAAAGACGCATCTGAAGTTTGACAAACCGTATTATCTCGGACTGATCATCTTAGATGTTAGCAAGCGATTGATGTACGAGTTTCACTACGATTACGTCAAACGAAAATTTGGCGACAAAGCCAAACTACTGTTCACCGACGTGGACAGTTTAGTTTACGAGATAGAGACAAAAGACGTCTACCGAGACATATCTCCGGACGTGACTGAGTGGTTCGACATGAGCAATTATCCCGTCGATCACCCGTCCAACATTCAATCGAACAACAACAAGAAGGTGTTGGGTAAATTTAAGGATGAGAGCGGCGGTAAACAGATCGTCGAATTCGTGGGCTTGAGACCTAAACTCTATGCTTATCGTCTAGAAGATGATGAAGAGATCAAGAAGTGCAAAGGAGTTAAAGCGTGCGTGGTGAAGAAAAACATCTCTTTCCAAGAGTATAAAGATTGTCTGTTAGGAAGTGGTCTGGTGTATAAGACTATGAAATCGATTCGAAGTGAAAATCACGAGCTGTATACCGAAATGGTCAACAAGATTTCGCTGATGGCCGACGATGACAAGAGATTCGTGTTAGATGATAAAATAAGCACTTTGGCACTCGGACATTGGACTGTGGATCTAATTAGAGATGATATGAATGTGGATGATTGGATTCCAGATATGATTGTAGATGATAAGATTCCAGATACGATTGTGGATGATAGGATTCCAGAAAATCAAGAGGAATTTGATGAACATAAAATTATGGAAATCGATAGTGACATCGAGAAAGTTAGTTTAAAAGAAGAATTAGATGGATCCAAGATTATAGAAGTCAAGGAATTCGACGGATTCAAAATTGTAGAAGTCGATAGAGTTAGTTTAAAAAGAAAAAGAAAAAAAATAGAAAAAAATAACGTCATTTTTAGTGAATTAAAATACAATAAATAAAAAAAAAATATATACTCATCTATGAATAAGAAAATAAAGATATTCGTAGAAGGTGTCGTCTTACCCAACGAACCCCTATCCAACATTGATCTGTTGAATGCAGCAAAAGATTTGAAAATCGAAGATTTTCTAGGAGTGTTTTCCAGAGATGCCTTGCCGAAGAGAAGACCTCGACAATCGGAATGCGGAATTTTAAATCTAGACGATTCACCGGGTGAAGGCACTCACTGGGTGGCGTGGTTCAAGAATGGGAAGAAGAAGAAGAATTATTATTTCGACAGCTACGGAATCTCGCCGCCGAAAGAAATAAAGAACTATTTCAACAAATCGATGGTTCTTTACAACACGGATCAAGTGCAATCGCCAGATCAAGTGTTTTGTGGTCATCTGTGTCTCTACGTTCTCAAGAGATGGTCTGAAGGAGATGAATTTCAAGACATTCTCAATGACTTACATTAGAGAGAAAAAAATTTTTTTTTATAATATATATAAAGATAAAAAATTATTTTAAAAAAACTTTAATCGAATAAAAAAACGAAAAAATAAAATAACATAGTTCATTTTTTAATAAACTGCGTTTTGAACACATTTTTTTCTAAACAACAACGAAAAAAAAATCCCACAACAACATGACAGTCGATAAATTTGGTAGAAGTGACGACGAAAAAGTCAACCCGAGAAAGAAGAGGAAGACATTCGAAGTCGACGATGGTTACGACGTTGCCAACTTGGACGAGCGTTACGTTCAGAGATACAAACCTCGAGAAGAACCTCTGAACATGAACGATAAGAAGCTCTACAATCTTCCCGAGCTGGTAGATCTCGCAGATGCCGCAACTAAAAAATACGTCAACAGGGGGAACGCCGATTTCGAATGAATCCTGCTGGATAATTACGTGGATAAAACCATGACCGACAATCTCAATCTGAAATTCAAACATTTGGTGAATGTCGCGAATCCTGTAGATCCCACCGATGCTGCGACCAAGAGATACGCGGACGGCTCTCACACGAGATTCAGCGAACACCTGAGAAAAAAATACATCACGAAAACGATGCACTCGGAATTGAACGCCAATTCTTACAAGATAACGAACGTGGCTGCTCCCACGAATTCCAAGGACGTGGCGACCAAACACTACGTAGATCTGGAGCAGAGAAAGTCTGACGGACGTGAAATGAAATCGGATCTGAATGCGGGAATCCACAAGATATTGAATCTGTCGAAGATCAACAACACGGATGCAGACTCAACCGTGGTCAACAAGGGCTACGTGGATTCTTCCATGATACAATTGCAAGAATACCTAGAATCGCAAGTGGACGATCTCTACCTGAACAAAGAATCTGGTGGAACCATGGAGGGTGGCATCAACATGAATGGTCACAATTTATTCGGTCTCGATCACGATCCCGAATTCGATTCCAGCACGGTAAGCAGGAAGTACGTGGACGACAAATTGGTCTGGAGAAAGGGCGACATCATGGAAGGTAAACTAGACATGGGCGGACACGTGCTCACGAATCTACCAGAACCCGTGCACATGACGGATGTCTGCACATGACGGACGCCTGCACCCTGATTTTGGTGGTGGAGAAAGTCAAATATGCCAGACAATTGATCACCGTGTGGGCCAAAGAGTCCGACGCCTTAGAGGAGGGAAAAGCCGAGTGGTCTTTCGGAAATGGAGGTAGCGGATCGAAACACGGTCAGGTGGGATATCCCATGCCGCTGGGAGGTGAAATCCTTCGAATGAGTCTGGCTTCCTCGGATTTGAATAACAGAGCGGTTGTCAATCTCATGGTGAATGGTGTGGAGAGCGATAAGAGATACAGCGTCGAAAAGACTGAGAATCAACACGCGAATGTCAGCACGTTCGGCACGCCTCTCAAAGTGAAAGCCGGAGACAGGATTAATTTCATCACGAAAACCAATAATCCCAAAGCCGCCACTTCCGTGGTGAGTCTACTGATCGAACTGGATCCTTTGAACAAACAGTGAACGCGTGGAAAAAATAACGAATTAAAACAAAAAAAAATAATGTGTGATTATTAAAAACAACAAAAAAAAAAGTAATGAGATATAGAGAGATATTCAATCTCTCTATATCACATTACTTTATTTATTTTTTTTTTGTTTTTTTTAATAATCATACATTACTTTTCATTTTTTTTTTTTGTTTTTTTATTTATTTTTTTTTTCACACACTCGTTTCTCATCGAATGATCGACATCTTATTTCCGTCCGATTCGAATTGTAATTCTCTGTCCGATAGGACCAGGGCGAAGGCTTCGGTTTTTCTAGGCACGTTCCTATCGAATTGCATCTTGATCTGAATGTCTAACACGCTACTCTTGAGTCGTTCGCTCTGTTTACTGACGTCGAACATGAACATGGGATACATCGACTTGTATTCACCGGGAGATATGTTGGGATTGCTCATCAATTTGTCTAGACCGTGATACTTCTTTCTAAAATCGGCGGCGTCGCCGTACAGCCTGCAGAAATCGTTCTTGTCGAACGACGCGTTGTAATCGATTGCCGGATATCTCGTGGTGTTCAGAAACACTTGCATGTTTCTCAAATTGCAGTGATCGAACAGCGACGCATTCTTTTCCTGAGACCCATCCCTATTGGTCTGAAATGCGATCACGATGAAACGCGGTCTCTCGGAAGTGGATTTCACCGTGAATCTCCAATCGAAGTGATTCGTGGAGGGAGGAATGCTAGCCGTGTCGCACTGTCTCATTCTAAATCCCACGGGTAATTTACTCTTGGATTGTATGATCTTGTAGAGATTCATTTTCTCATTCATTGAAGGCTCCATGTGCGGAACGAACCACGATATCTTGTGTAGAGTTATCTTACCCGCATCAGTCGCGGTGAGTCTCACTATTGCGTCGTCATTTTCCTTTTCGAATCGACGTCAGATTGTGTTTGAATCCGTACATGACCTTGTTGTAATCGTCCGCGAATCCGAAGATGTGTTTCAAAGGTATCCTGAACGAAAACGTTCCTTTAGGTCTGGACGTCTTGACTACGTAGTCGAATATCGCGGCAGCGCCTGTGCTAGCAGGACCTACGGTGTCTTTCACCCACTACTGATTAAGTCCTCTGGATTTCGAAAAATCATCAGGATACGTCAAGAGTCTGAACATCGTGGTGGCTTGCCCGGGATGAAAAACAGATTCTATCTCTTGTCCGGATAGCATGTATTTTATGTTACTGAATAGATGCATGATGCCATTATTGGCAAGAGTGTCCGTGTCGTCGTCGGCGTAGTCGCTCCCATCTTCCTTGGTGAGACATCCCTGCACCACTATGTAACTCTCGCTAGGATGTACCAATAGATCTTGAGTTTGACGTTGATTCTTATCTCTCCCGCATTGTTCAAACTCGTTCCGGTGACCGGTTCGTATTCGTGAACCTCATATTCTTGAATACTTTCATCTTTCACTATGCTTTGTGCTATATCTAGTATATTTGTCATTTTAAAAGATTTTTAGTTTTTTTTGTTTATTAATTCACTTGCTGTTCTTTATCTAAAAAAATGGTTTTTAATTATTTTTTATTATTATTTATTTTTTTTTCTCTCTTTTATATATATGTGTGTGTAAACAAGAAAAATGTCAAAGAGAGTAAATAAAAAAATTTTTTTTTGCGTTCTTCATCAAAACTTCGTCTTCTGTAATTGTTGTTTGTAAAACTTTCCGATGATCTCTTCTCCATCCAAAGCTTCGATTTCGTAAGTCACCGGATCGGTGTGAAATATTTTGATGATCACAAAGATTTCTGAGGTCCATCGAGGAGAATAACCCTTTTCGAAGTGCTTCTTATAAGCGTAGATTCTCACTCGATCGCCGACCGCAAATTTCGGCGTTCTAGACTTCTTCTTCCCGATCTTAGATCTCTCGGGATATAGATTCGCATAGACCCATTTTTCGTTTCGAGGATCACTAGCTTCTGCGGGAGTCATCTTGATTGATCTGTGTCGCGTGTCGTTGTAATCTTTCACCAGACCGTTCAGAGCATATATGTATTTCTTGGTCGAATTCGCCGTGAAGTATCTGTGCATCTTCTCCTTCATTGTTCGATTCCAACGTTCCACCACGCTGGCTTTCTCTTCGTTTTCGATCGAATGGAGGTATACCAATCGACGAACGTCCTTGTTGTAGAATTCCTTTCCCTTGTCCACCCACAATTTATTCGGTTTTCGAGAGGACGAGTCGAACACACTCTTCAGAGCCTCGGCGACGCAAGGTCCCGATTTATTCTTCAAAGCTCTGATCCAACCGTATTTGGAAAACACGTCGATGACCGTCAATAGATATTTGACGCCCTCGTTCCACCTCGAAAACGATCTCATGTCGACCAAGTCGGCGGACCAAATATCATCCAGACCCTTCACGAACACCCTTCTCTTTCGAAATTTACGCACTATGGGTTTGTGTAACTCATCGGCCAATTCGCTCGTCAATAATCGTTTCTTCTTCTTCTCTTTTTCAGATGCGCTTTTTTTTTGAACGCCCCATCTGAATCGACGTTTCGCACCGATCAGATTGCCGACCAGCGAACGTTCCATCTTCTCTTTCCTGGTCGGATTCGATATGCCTCTCAATCTCGTCAACATGTTTTTGTCGCAGACGTCGTTGCGAGTCTTGGTGTTGGGATGTCCGGCGTAGCACAGATCGTGATCGTATGCGGCTGCGTCCACCCTATTCACGGGTTTGCTCAAAGATTTGGGTGTCAGATTGGCGTTGAGTCTCTTGTTCAATTTCCTTCCTTGTCCCGTGAAACTGTGACCGGGCAGATGCATTTCGAAAGGTAGATTGTTGATCATTTTATTCACGATGCCTTTGCCTTTGCTCGCGTTCTTTTGTTTGACGAATCTAGTCTTGATAGAACCACACACGTCGCAAATTCTGCGAAGCATCTGTCTGTCGTTTTTAGTTCGCACTTCTCTAGAATTACTTGTCTCGGTAACTCTCTTACACTTTACGCAATACATTTTTTTTTTTGAAGAGTTAATTTAAATTAATTTCGTTTTTTTTTATTTTATATATGAATTTAATATTTTTTTTAAAATTCTGTTCTTATTATATATATATATATATTTTTTTTTTCAATCACTGCCCCTTGAGTTCTATCATCTTACTGAATTCCTCCCTGGCCTCTTTCCTACCCTTTTCCACGAGAGAATCCTTCAATTCTTCCTTGATGATCTGACGAGTCTTGATTCTCACGGCTTCTTTCATGGCATCGTATTTCGTTTTCTCGTTCAATATCGCGAAGTATTCTCCGTCCGATATCCTACCGTCTTTCAACGCCATAGAGATCATTTCGGATATCGTGTCGATCTTGGGGTCTGCCAAGACGCTAATGTTGTCGTGTTTCCTAGCCTTCAGATATAATTTCCTACTCAAAGAGTTTCCGACCGTGCTAAACAATCCGGTGGCGAGGGCCACTCCTTCCATGGTCAACACGATCGGAATGGCAACCACGGTCGACAACAATCCGATGCCGGCCGCGTGTAAACCCATGGAAATCGTGATGAGTGTCGTGTCGATCCCGTTGACGAATTTCACGAAACGCGAATACTTCTTCTTGAGGGAACGACGAGAATCTCTCTCTCGAGTCAGATACTCTTGGATTCTATTGATTTGATCGATGCGATACCTCTCTCCTCTTTCTCTTTCTTCTATCGACGGCGCCGTCGGCAAGATGCCGTTCGGCTTCTCGTCCTCGTCGTCCACTAACGTCGGATACAATTTATTTCTGGTTCTCATTTTTTTTTGTGTTTTTTCTTTCTAATATTAGATAAAAAAATTTATGTGTGTATTTATTATTTTTTTTATTTTCTACTCTCCCTTATTTTTTATATCAACGAAAAACAAAACTTAGACGTATGCTTCGTTCAGCAATAATTTCTTGATGCATCCCTTGTCTTCTAAAGTCAAACTTCTACGCGCCAATTTCAGTTCTTCCGAATCTGTGGGCCTGTCTCGTTTCTTACAGTAGACTAATCTCTTCCAAAACGTGATCACATCGTCGAATTTAACGCGTTCGAACGCCGGTTCGAAATACATGACGACCATATCTTCCCTTTCCATCGTCAGACACGAATGATCCTCGTGATCGAAGTCTAGATGATTCCGACATCCGACGCATCGTTCTAACAAGATAGGACGTAGTTGTTCGTTCACGCAGATTGCGCATGCTCTCATCAGCATGTTTAAAAGAAACCTCGCTCTAATCATCTGAGAAGCGCTCATGATTTACGTATTTTTTTTTTATTATCTATTCGATTTGATATATTTTATTTTTCTAAATAACTATTTATTTATATTTTTTTTCTCCCCTATATTTATATCAATCAAAAACGTAACCGCCTCAAAAACAATTGCCGATTCTAAATCATCTGTACCAACTCGATTGCCGATTCTAAATCACTGATTTAGAACCGCAAAAGCTGTTTTTTGATGATCACCCAAAATCTTTTGCCTTCGCTCGCGTTCGCCGACGATGAATCGGTGGGTCTGATCTGCGATGCGAACGTAGACCAAAAATCACGTACACGATACAACTGAAGATGTACAACACACGCACACGATGCGTTCACCACGAGTGTTTGACGATAAAAGCGCGATCTAGGAGTCACTGACTGTACATGAGCCGATTCTAAATCATGTACAGTTTTTGTGAACAAACGTGTGATTTAACACCGAATTCCACGTTGGTGAACGCATCGTGTGCGTATGTTGTACACGTACATGTACAAGTGATGAGGAATCGGCCTTTATCACCTACTGCTGATGGTTCCTCCAAAACGACGTTCAAGGCGGTGTCATGCGCCGAAGCGTACCGTCATTTAGGAAGCTACTGAAAAAATTCATAGTGAGGACCTGAAAATATTATTTTTCGCTCGAGCAAGCGCTCGTGAAAAATAATACTTTCAGGTCCACACTTGTGAGATAATTCCAGATACCAACTAAAATAGAGTAGATTTTCTTTTGTATTATATGCTACGAGACATTTTATTACACAATAGTCAATCCAATTCGTCCCCAAAAGCGTACGTTTCAAAACAATAACAAAGATGAGCTAATCGCTCCGTTAACCCCCTTTACACTGATGTCAAAATATCAAAATTTCAGGCAGAAACAGTTTCCCATAATGCAACTAGGAATGTAACCAATTCAGTCTCGTTTGACAGAGCTGATTGAGCTCTGTCAAACGAGATTGAATTTGTTAAATTTCTAGATGCATTATGGGAAAAGACAACTTCCTGAAAGTTTGGTATTTTGACATCAGAATGAAGGGGGTTAAGTCGATGTGATGCGGCGTAGCGTGACGTCATTTAGGAAGCTACGGAGGGATATTCCTCGATATCTATCGAGTCGATGGATCGAGAAATATCTTTTAGATAATTTGCGTTAATTCAGAGGCCAGCACATAGCAAATATAAAGATAAATAATAACAAAATTCAGCATAACCTTTCTAACAGTCATACGGCACACACCCGCTTGCACAGAAATGCGATCACATGTAGGGCTCTGCGAACTTAAAATTTGGGATCGAGTCGAATCTCGAATCAAATCAGGTATCGGATTTCGAATCGAATCGAATGTCGAATAGAATCTCACCGCTATTCACGTTGTGGATATTTCACCTTCTTACAGACGTAAATATTGTCAGTCTCCGCTCAAATATTGTGCGCTAAGGCAACTCGTGAATGTCAAGCAAAAAATCGAAATATTTCAGAACGGAATCAATTTAATTTCAGATGCGGGATGTAATTGAACTCTTCTTCTATCATCAGGTCTCCTGTCATTTGGTCTATTTCGAATCGAATCGACTTTCGATGTTTCGCAGGGACCTAATTACGCTGAACTGCTAACAGATGTGGGCAAATTTTCACTCCTCTTTTGTTTCTCGTACCAATTCACTGAAGTCATGCTGTTTTATCGCAGAATTAAATAAATAAAACATCTACCTGGTCGAAGCGGTGCATCCACTTCAGGGTTATTGAAGACCATCTTATGTGAGTTTTGCAGAAAAGTTCAAATCGTTAGGACGTATTAAACATGAATGCACAGATGACTACCACAACAAATGTAACAGAGAACATTTAAACCTTTAACTCTAGAGATTTAAAAAGGATTGTAAAGAATGATTCGTGGACAATGAAGTAATTGTGTCTAACTCACAATAGATAGTGAAAAATAGAAATACTTGAACTCAACTGTTCAATGCCGCACGTACTAACATCCGATATTTTGCTTGTTCTTCAATACTCAGTCCTGGATGTATGTTAACTCCTTTAACAAATGTTGCGGCCAGGTAATGCGACCATTGTTCTCGAATTTGAAACATATTGGTTTAATTGTGATTAGTAATGAGATTATTTAACCCTTTACCTAACATGAAAGCAGACGACACTTGCACTTGCAAATAATTTTTTGACTAACGAATTGTTTTTATTTTTTGTCACAAAAATATAAGTTATGACCTCTCATTGGTACGATCTCGACGAGCTCGTTCCAAAGAGTGGTCATAACCTATGTTTTTGAGACAAAAAATGAAAAAATAATGAAAATTAAGTGGTGATATTTGTGAATGAGACAAAATATGAATAAAAATAATTACAATTAATTGACGATTTTTGAGAATAACGCTGGTCGGTTTTGGCCGTTACGTTGGATAAATGGTTACAAACAGAAGACATGTTTATCTCTTGTTCGTCTTTAGTTACAATATCTTGATCGAAAAAGCACCCCCTTCTCATTCGGATTGCGATCTGGTCAAGACACACTTACAAAAGTGGCTCGATATTATATTTGTAAAAAAGTTGCGAAATCAAGAAAAACAAACGAAAATAGTACCCGAGAGTCATGATCTCGCCTTTCTTTCTCGATAGGTGAAATTCGTCAATGCAGTGAAACGAAAAGCCGACAGACAATTTCGACCAGTTGCAGCTTGCTACTCGAAATGGTGAGGTTCAAGGTCATTTTGAATTTTTTTTCGGTATTTATAGGTTGTTGCTCAGTCGTTTTCGGTAAATCAACGTATTCCCATCAAATCGTAATCCGTTCAATAAAGTGCCATCATAGAAACCAAGATGGTCTACGGAAACAAGTGCCAACGTACAAAACGTACCACGCATGCACACTGACATCATATATCACCACGGGGACTATCACGCGGGCTATCAAGATAACGCGCGCTACGCTCAAATGCACCTCTGCTTGACGCCACAGATCAAAATCTAATAAGCCGTTTTGTGCGAACATTACTGTACGATTTAGTAGAAACCACGACTCGATACTTTGGCAAACAGATCACTGACCTAGTCTAGGCCACGTTGTGCTTCCTGTCACAAAAGTATTCGCAGCTGACTATGTGTTGAGCCGAAGTAACTTTTCAGACACGTCACCTGAATTTGAGCCGTTCCTCTGGAATATACGTTTACACTATCTGATCAGATACCCGACATAACTTATATTTATACAGAGGCGGCAGAAGCACCAAAAATGGGGGGTGGGGGGGGCGGGGGGGGGGGTCACACCTTTCTGGATATCGCAAGGTGAGGATGGAAAGTAATTTTTCTTCGGGGGGAGGGGCTGTCCATGGTGGTGGGGCGGTGCATTCTTGCAAAATATATAAATTTTTATTTAATGCTCAGGCATCAATTCACGCTGAAAAATTAAGTCATATTCCCCTGTCGGTCGGCAAAACGAAATATCAAAATGATATTTAGAAATCGATATTTCATCGTAGGTTCGGATGACGAATCACATGTACTTTAAACGAGTCAGCACATCAGTAATGAATTCCAGAGTCCCAAATACAAACGAATTCGAATAATTGATAGTGACAGTGACTAAATCAATTCATTAAATCAGCGGTTTCAAAGTTTGACTTTCTCATTCACCTTCCAGCGAAAAGCCGAAATCACTTTCAAATTTATTCAGTTCAACTTCACACGTCTTCAGTGCATTGAGTTCAAAAAAAATAAAATGACGTGTCTTGTTATTGAAAATAAGAAAGTGGTGTTTTTTGTTATTGTTCTATTTCTTCGAAACACATTGCGATTATTTCAATTCGCCAGCCTTGGTAAATCGTAAAGTTAGGGGAGAAATAAGACGGGACTACTTTTTGTGCGGATATTCACACATTCCAATGGTTGGAGTTTGGTTGTTGTAATTTTTGTATGGACGCCGGTTCGGCACATAAATTTTGCGCCTTAATGGCAAATAAAGGCCACAAATTGGAGAGTTTGTAGTCGTAGAGCATTAAATAAAAAGAAAATTCACGAAAATTTGATGATTTCGTGGACGCCGGTTCGGCACATAAATTTTGCGCCTTAATGGCAAATAAAGGCCACAAATTGGAGAGTTTGTAGTCGTAGAGCATTAAATAAAAAGAAAATTCACGAAAATTTGATGATTTCGTGGCTACAAGAAATATGAGGATCTTCACTCGCGACTGCGTCGCTCGTGAAGATCCTCATATTTCTTTGTAGCCACTCACGAGATATTTTCGGTATTCATCAAATTTTCGTGAATACCCTCTATATATATGCTACCACTCATCCTTGAACCCACTCTATTTCAGATACTAACAACAACGTATTTATTTTGTTTTGTTTTTACATAACCGTTAGAACCCTGGTGGTAGCTTCCATATCAATTCAATGACAGAAACTGGAAGAGGACATATTCATTAGTTGTGGGCAGACCAATTAATATTTTCAATGTGCAGCCTCAGGACTGCTGAGGCTGCACGATGCAAATATTGATTGGTCGTCCCCACACATTCACTTACCAGCTATCATACTTAATGAATTTATAAAGTATCATATTCAAGGGCCGGAAAAGCGGCCTCTCGGATTCAAAGGGCTAATAATAACTCTCAAACCGTCCTTTGAAATATTACGCTCCATTTGGAGCTTTCTATTTTTATTCAATAAAATCTTGAAAATCAATGTGGTCATATATGTATAGGTGATGTTTAGTGAACAAAGGGGTTGTGTTCGTTATGTCGGAAAATACTGTTCGGGTACCTATAATTGGTGAAAAAAGTGTGTGTGTGTGGGGGGGGGGGGGGGGGGGGGCACGTGTCCCCTGTGTCCCCCGGCTTCGCCGCCCCTGTATTAACACATAAAGAATATGATTCTTTGGCTTTATTTTCTGATTAACTCTTAACCTGCTGAGTATTTTCTAGATATTTTTCATCAAATCTAGTCATGGCTGCTTTAAAGCAGCCATGACTAGATTTGATGAAACATTAATATAAGTGTAACACAAGAAATCATTGGAGGAAAAATCCATTTAATTTACACGGGGCAAATATGATCAAATGTGCCGAACATATACTTATGTCAGTCACAAGAGAAACCCTGTGCTGGGCAGGAATATCCGCCAGCAGCATGCTAGAGTTAATGCGTTGATAAAAAGATAAAACGCGTTCAGATAGTTCCAGCGATCACGACTTTTCACTTGAATCGAATCAGACAAAAGGTTCGAAAACCAATGGAATATCGAATCAAATTCTCTCCCAGTTGTTACGATGCTACAATCGTCTGGAAAGTGATATCTATCTCCTATGTGAACCAAGCATCAATATGCGTGCCGGGATATTTTGTTCCATCGAATCGCAAGTATAGGTAAATTCACCTATCACTGTTTCTGAAATGCTGAGCAATTTACTCACAAGCCACCCAGTGGTGTTCCGTGTAGAAATAACATTAGTAGCGTGTGGGAAGGAGTTTTGACACACTGACTTTCAAAGTACCAGAAGCTATCACTTTAAATGAACTACTACCACAATGAGTTTTTATACTTTCTGTTCTTAATATTTTAGTAGTGACAATTGGTCCCGCAGTTATCTGAGCAACGACGAAAATTGACCGTGTTTCACAAACGCAGTTGAAGAAAAAGTCATAATTATATCGTCCCTTGGGTGAAACAAGGCGCCATCTCTAGTTCGTTAGCATCGTAGATGGTGCCTTGTTCCACTCAAGGGGCGATGTATTGTGCTAACTAGACATAATAGGATATCTTCTATTGCTTCAATTTGACTAATCTATTTAGATTAGATTCGGTCAGTCTGATTTCTCAGACAATTTCTTGCTGGGATTTCTTCAAAGTTCACAGTAATGAAATGTATGCAATCCAAACCTATCCGGAATTCGAAATGTTTTCGAATAATCGGGATGTTATCGACGTTTCCAAACCAAATCGAATCTCAAACTTTCAGTACAGCCGCCATGGAATGGTCACTTTCCACTGGTGGGCAATATTTCAACGGACGCAATAATATTAGATTCCCAACACTAATTATAGGAATAATCATCAAAAAGTTAATTAATGAAACACCGGGTATAACCCGGTGCTTCATTAATTAAATCTTTGCTGGTGGTGATCTTTATTACCTGGTAAACGCATGCGTGGACATCACTGCCCAAGCGTGGATTACGACCAGTCCCTGGCAACAATTCTGTACATCGGGCCCTTCTTTCATGCATTTCCATACTTCCCGCGACTGAAATAGACATACGCAGCAGCTCCTTGGTAAAACAGACTGATGTTTGCCTGCTCCCGGACATTCAATGATGTTATTTCATTGCTCTTCGGTTGGTCATAGCAGCGCTTCGTTAAAGAAACGGATAGCAGGTGACTACTTGAAATTCGTTATATTATGTTTCAGCCAAACAGGAATGATGTCAGAACAGCACTGTCATCACAAACGCGACAGTTTCAACCGTTGAATGTCTCTGTGTGCTTTACGGCCAATAGCACCGCAGAATCGCACCCTATCGAAATAGAAAGCGAAAACATTTCGTCTGACATATTCGTTTGTTTGTCTTAACTAAATTTTAATTCCGTTGTTATTTATGTTTGATCCACAACAGTAAATGTGTCGCTATTTTGTCGTGATCTGAACGAGAACGAGGCAGTTTTGTGAGATCCTGTGTCGGCCAAATATACGAATTGTTTCGTTTGTGCGATGCAGTGTTCGTTCCAAATTTTCTGTCATTTTAATAATGATTTAATATCATCAAAATAAAATGCACAGCCTTTCTGCCTAAAGGAAGTGGTGGCATTGAATGATAACTCACCATAATAACAAACAAACATCCAATTGAAGCCAGACACAATCTAATAGACAAAAGAGCAGACGCGTGGCCAAATATCTAGATTAGAGAGGGTGGAGATAAACATCTTTTGGGGGAAGAATTCAAGCATTTTGTCCCGCAGGCATATTACGAAGATTGCAGTTTTGAGTTGGAGAAAAGTATGAAGGTGATGTTCCTCTTGTTGCTGGAGTGGAGGTGTACCTTTCAAAATGTCTCAGGGGAGAGCCGGTACTGGGCCTCCCAGGATAAATTGTTTAATAATTGCCCAATGGCACTGTTTGGTGACATCTGGCGACTAGAAAGAATGTCAATTTTCGCCAAGTGTGGTTGGTTTGTTATGTGTATTTTCATGAGTTGATGCCCTACGCTGATTGTAGAATTCAGGAGTTTTAGGGTCGGGGTGGGGGGTCTGGGTATTATGGGGCAAAGTTCTCTAGCCCCACTCTCGATAGCGCCACTGCATGAAAGTATATAAAAAAATCCGGTTATGTATAGGCTGTCTAAAAATTTGACAGTTGGGAGAATGGCAAATCCTTAAAACCAATTGTGTATAAATATTGATAGAAATGTATTTTACATCGCTCGCATATCTCAAATCTGCTCGAAAGTTCACCATCAATAAAGTTAAGAACGTTCTTCCTCATAAACGTATGAAAACTTTATATTTCACATTGATACAGAGCATTCCATCTTTGAAATTCCTTTATGAAGTGCCTCAAAATCCTTCAATCGTCTTTATGGACTACATAAACCAGCAAACCAAACAATACGAAAGATAATGCTTACTCTCGCCTTCTTTGTATCAAGGATTGTGTACTGAAGATAAAAGACTTAAACAAATTACACGCGTTCCTCTTTGACGGGCACAATGGCAACCTTCCGGAATCTTTTGATAACGCATTTCATTAGTCGTAAATAGTCAAACTAATGTGAATACACGTTAGACAGGTCACTTACACAGACCCAGCATAAGAAGTAAAACCCTCTGCACTCCAAAAAAAACATAGAATGAATTTGAATGGATATCCGAGAAACAAAGAACAGGAATGAATGCAACAAAAAGTTAATATAATAATTTCTTTTCTCATATTCGATAACATTTTGTGTTCGAATATCTACTGCCCAGAGCCCAGAATGTGACATCCAGCACAAGGGCCCGGCGAATCCCTATCTTTGGCTCGAATCGAATCGAACAAATGATTTCACATCAAATCGAACCTCGAATCTAATCATATTCCCAATGGTTGCCTCTGTAATACTTCACCTCCCATATCTACCAAATGGTGCACAATGCAGGATAATGTGTGTTCAACTGTTACACACAATCACATGTGCATAAGAAGACAACTATTTTGCATACATGCACAGAATGTCACGATGTGTGAATGCATTCGTCTATACGACAAGAGTGCCAGCACGGAAGGATAGAACGAGAGGCGCAGCCTCGATTTCTATCCTTCCCCAATAGCACACATGTGTAAATGTGGAACTGAAGGAAACGTAAAAGGCATGTAATAAATGATTTTCTCCTCTATACCCGCGGTATTTGGTAGAGGGTGTGTGTAATAGGTCATTTTGAATTGTTACACACCCATATTAAGCCAACAGGTTGGCTTCATATGGATGTGTTACCGTAACTAATACTAATAATCTAGGACACATATCCTACACCAAATACCTCTGGAACACAGGAGAATACATCAACCTTCACATTGCGTTGAACATTTTGCAAAGAGTCGTATTCTTCGAAGGTATCCCGATGTATTTCGATCGCATCAACTTAGCGAAAGGATATCGAATCGAATCGAATTCCGAAGATTCGTCGGGCCCTTTTCAGCATATAAGTCCCATCAAATGTGCAGATCACTATTCTTTCTGTTCGTGGTGGAAGAGATCGGGCGGCATCGTTGCTTCTGATTCGGCCCTGATCAATCAGTGCGGAATTTTACTCTTTCCTCAATGGCATCTAAGTTTAATGTAAGAAATGTGGAGGCCGAATCTAGAATGTCACGGTGCATCAGATGCTGACCATCAACGACACCGTGCGCGCCTGCTGAAGTGAGACCACACCAGAGACATAAATTGGAATTAAAACGTTGTACTTGTAACTCTTCTCTTCTTCTTCTCCCCGCCTCTAGAACTATCCTTTATTTTCTCCCTTCTTCTATGCTTTCCTTGGGAGAACAGAAAGACCGACATTCTGGGTATGCCTTTTCTTGCCAAAAGTGGCGGCTTTCAAAGCACCACTTCAAGGTGAATACGAGTCAAATTATCACTGGAAATGATCAATTTGTTCTAAACACGTATAATGAAAAGTAAATCTAGTGTTTTTGAGTGGATACCGATCATTTCCAGCAATAATTCAACACGTATTCACCTTGAATTGATGCACGAAACCCGCTAGTCCAAACATGGCCTAAAAGTCCGTAATATAAGTTTTTGGTTTGGTACGTCCTTCAAGGAAACCCGCCAGCTGAATTAGATTACAAGACGCTATCTGTTCCAAGTATCAATCAAATCACTTCCTTGTTTTAATGATTCAGTGCGCTGTTTACTTTCGTGCATCAATTCAAGAGTGGAACGAGTGGAATTATCAGATTCTTATAAAAAGCGTATAATAAAAAGAAAATCTGGTGTTTTTGAGTTTATGCCAAAAATTATCTCACTTGTGCCCGAGATAAATGGTTATTTTCGCTCGCGCAAGCGCTCACGAAAAATAAACATTTGTCTCGGTCACTCATGAGATAATTTTCGGTATCCACTCAAAACCACTAGATATCCTCTATATATTTTTACATATTGGTTAATATAAAATATACCAAATATATCATCCCATTAGTGGAACAAGGTGGCAGCATTGCAGGTGGCACCTTGTTCCACTCAAGGGACGATATATCATCTGCCGAATTTGTGACATTCTAAAGGCCTTTAAAAATCCAAATAGATTCGTCAATATCGAATCTCGAAACTTTTACGACCTCGCCCAACAACCAACACAAGCTTTCCACGTCAATGAATTCGTAATAAAAGTACTGTCTAACAAAGTGTGCACACATGGTGTATATATGTACTAATAGTTTTCTGAAACAATCCATATATTTGAAAGTGTCTATCTGTGTATTAGTTATCCATTTTACCGAATGCCATTATCCCTTTTTCCATCCCAGACTTATCGCATCATGAAAATAACCTTTCGATAAAGTTACCCACCCTGAAATTATTGGACAGGCGAGGAAGGTCCAGTTATGAAGCATGTAATGGTTGAGAAAACATCACATCTGTAGAATAATAGAGCGAAGTTGGGTTTTGTTACCTTTAATAAACGACAACAGCAGATGGCTCTCGAAGTTTTCTGTTGTTTTCGTTTATTAAATGTTACAAAATGAAACTTGGCTTTTTTTGGCAAGTTAATTAGAAACAACTAAGCAAGTAACCGTCCAGCTTGGCTCTCTGTTCGGTGAATTTGTTTTTACAGTAATTTGCAAGTTTTTATTCTTCCCAGGAAAAAAAATGAGCAAATCTTATCTCTTACACTTTTATATTAATGGAAAGGAGAGTGTCTGCATTACAGTTAAACTAGAAGTCCTGTCATGAAATGCGCACAAACCGAACGTCGATCTGCGCGTTAATCTACGCCTTAGGACCATAGTAAGGCTATCAAACTATGTACATATGGCCTGAGCACAGGCAATGTTTCACCCAATGGACCTCCGGGTAACCCGGAGGTCCATTGGCAGAAACATTGCCTATGTTTGCTATGAGTAACCAGGAGAACCTGCCGTGCTTTGGATGCCATTCGATATGGCAATTGCGAGCAATTCGTACGCATAATTAAGTCTAGAAAAGCGATCAGTTCATGACAGGACTTCTAGTTTTAACTGTACATGTCACGAAGTCTTCAATATTGATATAATGAACAGAAAAAAGTTACAGACATCAAAAGATAGTTAAAACTCGGCTTTCTTATTTTTAATTGAGTTCAAACAGAGAATAATAATCAAACGTTCAAACGATCAGACTGATTGGGAGAAAATTGTAAAAAGCGAGCTTCAAAAAAGCGAGCTTCTGAATTTTATAATACTCTACAGGACAATGCCTGAAGGCTATGAAATGATGCGCACATCGACTATACAACTTCATTTATATTTCGAAATTAAAATTTGTATATGGAATTCCCATACCCCTAGTGTTAAATTTACTGACAACTTAAGAAAATGAAGGGGAGCTAACTTTCCTGTAAGTTTCTTCCAGTGACAAAAATCGTCAGCCACGCTAAATGCATCTGTCTTAACACGTTTTTAAATCATTACACAGTGCTCGTGTAATGCAACAATAATAATTATCATATTACCTAACCAGAACTGAAACTCTTGTTATTTTGTATATATTTTAGAAATATTGCATTAACATGATGTAATTGGAAATGAGGACTGGAAATTGCGATCAGATCCCGACTAGATCCCGATCAGGTCGAATCATCTATCCAGCTTCCTGCCCACTGCACCATAGTGTGTCACATGTAGAAAATTAAATGCCAGAACACAACAATGTAGATGATATTTCCTTCTGTTTTACTTGATTCAGTCTTCATTTGTTTTATTCCATACTCACTGATGTAACTTAGTCGCAACTAAATTGAGATCTACTCACCGTAAATGGATTCCTTGATTTATCCACAAGAGTGACGGTAGGGCTGCACGATATTCAAAACAGAATACCGGTATCGGTATTCAGAAAACTACCGCGGTATACCGGTATATCAAAAACTGTTCAGATATATGAACACAAGTACCACAATCGAGATTCGAGGCATCACAGTCGGAACGAATTAGCATGCCTTGATGATGCGGTTCGAAACACCTTTACCCAACGCAGACGATATCACAATTTATTATTTTCAAAATTAGTTTATCAGATTTTTCCCAAAGATTTCAACAAAACTATATCATGTGACCCCTCATTGGAACGAGCTCAACGAACTCGTTCCAATGAGGGGTCACATGATATAGTTTTGTTGAAATTTTTGAAAATTATTTTTTCAACTGCTGAATTTGTACATTACGAGGGCACAAGCAGACGATTCCGCGGATAATGGGATCATATTATTCATTCGGGGCTACAGTTAAAAAAACTCATAACATCTTGAAAATTAAATTATGGGTAAATAAATAATGACGATAAACCGATATTTTTGCAATTACACCGGTATTCAATCGATATTGGTTTGAATACCGGTATATATCAGTTTATCGATATACCGTGCAGCCCTAAGTGACGGAATGAATGCGGTTACATTTCAATGAAAATATTATAATTTATTCTTCAATAATAGTGAAATTGAAACCTATTTTTGTCTAATTTCTAATCATATCATTGCATCACTTAAATGTTAGATACTGCACCTCATGGAAGTCAGCGAGGACGTCTCTTTTTCAATTTCCCAGTGTGCCATAGAATCACGAAAGGATGCTGGCTTTATTTACAATGGCATGGCGGAAGTTCGAGCCCACGTCGAGAAAGTTTTCTTCGGCACCACGCACACCGCTCGGCCATTGACCTCTCGGGTCTGTCGGTGGCCGAATGGTGGGCGTGGTCCAGTATAGTTTCGCTAGGCGGTTGGTGCCGAAGGAAACTCTCTCGACGTAGGTTCGAACATGCCATTGTAAATATTTTTTTTGTTTTTCGTATTTCTATTATTCAAAACCTGAGTGCATTATGCAGTACTGAACACTCTGATTACAAAAGCGGAAGAGAATTCGACATCGACCGGGTCGAGACACAGTTGCGATACGATCCATAATTAATTTATTTCCGTTTTTTCCAGACAGCACTGTAAAATACTACCTGTCGGAAAAGAAATGAGAGAACACTGAATCTAAGATGCTATTTTCTTTTCTTTTTCTCTTCATTTGGTCTCGATTTAATAATGAAAACATCTCGACCCAATGTCATTGTTTTGTGCATTCTGGCGCTGCAGGTTTTTATTATATGGTAGCCTGTGAATTATCCCAAATTATCTAAAAGATATTTCTCGATATCCATCGACTCTTTGGATATCGAGGAATATCCCTCAGTGATTCATATATGACGTTACGCTACGCCTCATCACGTCGCCTTGAAGAAACGATCAGATGATCTTTGTTATCGTTTTGAAACGTACGCATTTGGGGTCGAATTGGGCTGAATATTGTGCAGTAAAGTGTCTCGTAACATATAACAAAAAAGAAAATCTACTTTAGTTTAGTCAGTATCTGGAATAATGTCATGAGTGTGGTCCTGAAAGTTTTATTTTTCATCAGCGCTTGCGCGAGTGAAAAATAATATTTTCAGGACCACGTGATGATTTTTTTTCAGTAGCTTCCTAAATGACGTTACGCTTAGGCACATGACGTCGCCTTGAAGGAACGATCAGCAACTTTTTGTTATTGTCTTGAAACTGTTTGCAGTCGAATTGGGCTGCATATTGCGCAGTAAAATGTCAGGTAGCATATTATAAAAAGAAAATCTGCACTGTTTCAGTGAATATCGGGAATTATCTCATTCGTGTGGACCTGAAAGTATTATTTTTCACTCGCGCAAGCGCTCGCGAAAAATAAAACTTTCGGATCCACGCTCATAAGATAATTCCCGATATTCACAAAAACAGCGTCGATTTCCTCTGTATATCCTCGGTATCAAAATGTATTTTTGAATATGTCTTCAAGTGATTACTATTGACTTGAAACTATCAAACACGCCCCAGTGATAAGCAAGATTCAGACATTTGATGCAATCAAACTGATCTGATAAAAAAAAAACTGCGGTGAAATGTAAGCCCAAACTGTCTCCAAACATTGAGAGAGTTTTATAGATCCACACATCTGCTGTGTTAAGATTTGGTCTCCCTATATTACATTTCATATCGGAGTATGTAACGTGACATCTCATTTCTCAAACTTGTTTGAAAAGCCTTTTAAGAAATCTGAGTACCAGTGGCATCTTCGCCAGTCCGTGAATGTATGCGATCACGAAGGCGTGAGGTTTCAGAGTGTTGTGTGGAAAAACGCGGAGGGATTATTTCTACCGAATCGCGACCAGTCTCGATCCGGTCGAAATTCCCTCTCCGCATTTGTGATCATAGTTCTGTAGCCAGTTTCACAGCATACGAATAATATCGATATAAGTAATTGTCTGATATAAGTAATTATCAGATGATTGATACAGATGTATCAATAGCTGTGAGTGAATATCGTCTAGACGTTTAACAGAATCCGTTGATTTATGAATTATGTATTGGGAAGGAGAGTGTGACATTTTGATGAGAATAATATTAATTATTTTACAATAATATGGAATATGAAATTGAAACCTGGATTCTTTTTTCTCATTTGTTTTGTTTCGTGTTTTCATCGCAAAACCATGAAGGTTTTCTCATGCCGAAAATTAAAACGAATGGAAGTTATTCAGTACGTATCTACACGCATTACTCGAAAGTGGCAATCCAAACTCTGTTGTTATTTTCTCACTTCTTCTTCTTCTTAATTCAACTTCTCGCTGGAGTGGATGCACCGAGCGTGCTAAATGTTGGGTGAAACAATGCGTATTGTTATTAATAAAAACTTATTCGTTCTTTCTTTCGCAACTTATCCCTTTATCTTGCTTCTAAGACAAATCTGGTTCGCGTTAATCACAAAAATCCACTCTCACGTTTCATTATTTTCAATTTTTACATCAAATGAGCTAGCTCAAATGAGGATGGTGAAAACGTTATCATGAACAATTTAAATGGCTTAGTTATTTTTATTAAAGTGTTTTGCAAGACTAGTATGAGGCAAAACTAGTCACGTAAAACACTCGACCACGAGTCTGCCCGGGGGTACATTGGCTGAAACTTCGATTGTGCCTGTTATTCAGTTTCCCATCTGTTACCGAACGTATCACACAAATCAAGTCAGGACTGTATATACAAACTAATGTTCTGATTTTGGTTATTATTTTCAGGGTTCTATTCTCTCAAAACATCGCATATGGCCCATAAAATCGAGCCGGTCCATCTTGTCTCGATGAGTAATCATAAGCTATGTTCTGACGCAACTCATGATTATCAAGCTAACAGACCACCATTCGAATCCTGTTCGGAAACCGACGCTGTAACGGGCTATTTGCTTACCCAGTTTTCATAGAGTTTGCGAGCAGATTACCACTTGTTCAATGTGATGTCCTTTTACTCTCAAAGATATACAGATATTCTTTTGTGACGTAGGTTTGAACCCGAAAGAAGACCGATTTTCCGACCAGGGTCGTGATATAACCTGATTTCATCAAGTGGACTGTGACGCGGTGAATTAGCGTGGTAGACTAATCAAGATTTTCAACGTGCAGCCCCAAGGCTGCACGTTGAAAATATTGGTTGGTCTTGCCCAAGCAACGAATACAGACTGTTCCAAATGATGACACTGAACTGGCGTAGAAGATACCACCAGGGCTGAAAGGGTTGAAATAACCAATTTTGAATTTGTATGCGTTGGGTAAAAGGTTTTAACAGTACTCTATACGAAGGATACTTACATGTATGTCTTGTGGTAGTGAGCTTTAGTATTTGAAGATGAACTTTGAAACTAATAATCCATTACGCCACGGCAACTTGTCAACAGCTAGTCAATCGTAATTTGATAGTGAAACAATATCCCAGAGTTAACTGGGTGATTAATAGTCCACAGTGTAGCGAAATACACTCCTTATTATGCCTTGGAAATCCGTAGTGTAATATTAATGAATAAAGAGGTTAGCACTAGTCGGCTGATCAATTGATTGGAATATATTTTGTATCTGAAATGGCTAACAGACCAATGAATGCACTATCTTTTAACTCAAGTGATCAATCTATCCAATATCTTCATACACACTCCGCTAACCTATTATTTGTCACGAAATTGATAAAAATCTCTAATGCCAGTAAATCTTTATAGATTCTTCAAAGTTTTGGAACCTTTTTGCCAAGATACACAATTCACCAGCGGGGAAACAAACCATGAAGAAATCTTTCAAACAAAAATGTTTTCCTCTCTGAAACCAGATAAAATGTTTTCTGCGCAATATGCCTTATGCGTCTAATGCAAGCCCCATTATGCAACAGACAGCAAGACTAAATACACTAGGACCAACATACAAAGTGAAATATTTATTTATTTATTGGTCTCTAAGGTCTGTATTTCTGCGGAATGGCGAATCATCACCACGACAGTTTTACGGGTGGAGGAAGCTGGAGTACCCGGAGAGAACCATCGAGCAACGGCGAGCATCTGTCAGCTCCCCAGCATATTAATTCCACACAAGCAGAGTAAGCATTGGTCGAAGGCAGGTGCGCCATCGACGTGCAGTACGCCTTAGTACACAACTCCACCGTTGCCCCCACGCGGGCAATGGGGGTGAAGTGTCTTGCCCAAGGACACAACGCGGTTGCAGCCTGCACATCTACCTACTGAGCCACCGCGCCCCCACGAAGTGAAATAGAAAGTGGCTGAATATAGTTGTGAGACAAGGAATAGTTGCGCTTTAATTAAAGTAGTGAAAATATATTCTAATTTTGACTTTGGACAAAGTCCAGATGATTATGGTCTTGGTTCTAAAGCAAAGCAGAACACAGAGCCGAAAAATTGAAAAAAATGTGATATTACTCAACATCACCGCCTTGGATGCTCGCATCACATTTATCATAAAAATTGTGCTTCTCTGACCAACACTTTTGCTATTCTTTGTTTTCGTTTAGAATATTACTTTTACTGCATCCATAAATATTTTCAAGCAACATTCTGGGGTCAATACTATAAAACTTTTACAATTGTATTTTCCAGTATTGTATTTTCTGTGTCGGAAATAACTAAAAATTGAAATGGATGATTAGCGTTTCAAAGGACGTGGCAATTTACCGGTAGATAAATTGCCACGTCTTTTGGAATGCTCATTATTCAATTCAGTTATTTACATTCACATGTAGAAAATACAATTCTGAAAGATACAATTGTAAAAGTTTTTTAGTATTGGACCCTAGACGATGATCGTAAACTGTCCACTGGGAATACAAACGCATCAACTCCGCCATTCCATTCGTTGGGTACATTCCGTTACTCTACAGACAAGACAAATTTTACGCTGACTTACAACGTTCTTTATTATTCCGAATTATTATCAATTCATTGTGTGCTACCTTCACATTAATACTGATTTACATGCACACACCCTGTAAGGAGGCATAATAAACCAGAAACAAAGATTGTAAAGCGCAGCAGGTCGCTAATGGCTATTTTTAGTCATTAGCGCCCGCGGATCGACTAAGCACGCGCTGACGTTCTGCCCGTGATGTCATTTCGCCTTCCTGGAAATCTGTTTTCATTTACCTGACGAGTTTACCTTTCATTGTTGTTGACCGAGATAAATATAAAGTGTTCTGCCTTAAATTGCTTAATAAATGGTGTTTCACATTGATTCATTTCACGAAATAATATAAATCCAAAAGGGTCGAAATCGTTCTCATAATTTTCAAGTATTGATAATAATTTTAATAACATAATTTTCTCAGTTGTCGTTTGACTCCATTACTGGACCTCCATCTGTGTTAGCAGCTCCACACCCATTAGCGGCCCCCGGCTAGCATTGGGGCCTCTAATGACTACTGGGCTGTTAATGACAGATGGCGGTCCAGTAATGGAGTGCAACACCCTCGAAAATCATGTTATTGTATAATTATAACATCACTGTGATCACAAAATCGATATTTTTCGCGATCAGATCCCGATAAAAGCACACAATTAGCGGATATTCCAAAACTAAATTACCGGGAATCAAAACGGCATCACGAAAACTGAAGACAGCATCTCACGTTCACTTTTCTCGTACCTCATTTTCGAAAGGTTAGATACTTATCTCTTCAGGGAGGAAAACGGACTGAAAATTTTAACCTGATTGCGACTCTGTCATGATCCGGCCGGAATTCTATGACAGCTTTTGTGATCGCCGTACCATATGCCCGTACTCTCTGCAAAAGCCTGAAGATTAGATTAATAACACAATAACTATATTGCAAGGAGGGGTTTTAAAACTCATCCACATGACTTACTATAGAATCTAATCACAGCTTTTCCAGTTCTCTAAACATAAGAAGAAGGAGATAAATTACATTGACATGTATGAACGTAGGAGATACCAGTGTGTTACCTTTTCCACAAGAGCCGAACGCATAATAATCACGAAAATACACCTTCCTTATAAAATGGCACTCCTCAGATGAGACTTAATAAAACCGACTATTCAACCTCATTGGTGAACTAAGACCACAACTAACAGATGATAGAATCTAAAACCACAGAGAGCCGTCCAACGAGATTTACTCTTTGTCAATATTCACTGCGTGTAGTTCACTTTATGCAATATAGATATCGACTGTACGGTGCTTCAACTTTGAAGTGGAACATTTTCACAATACGATTGTAACTACATGTCGATAAAACGTAATGTTGTGCTTTCTCTCTTAGATATAAAATGAATGGCTCAATAATTCATTTATCTTTGTAACAATGGGACGCGTATGCTAGGGATATGTGTATCGCTTTTTGACAGTGCATGGATTGGATTTAATGCATTAAATACGGGATGACACAAGAAGAGTGAACACCCCGCTGAAAAACAAAACACGCCCAGTAGTCAAGGTTTAATTGATGACGCATTGTCAGCAACACGGAAACATTAAATGGGAATATGACAGAAATCTTACTTCTCTTCAAGAAGTAATTTTTTTATTATATGACTATGTAATTTAACTGCTAATTATCACGACTGTTTGACCATCTTTCCCTGGTCCCCGGAAAATCCGCAGTGTGGAATCCGATTCCGTATCACTGTAGTATGGCGGACTATTTACGGGTGCGTTCGAATTCGCATAATCAGCTGTTCCGGTCGCAGAGAGTACTTAACTCCGAACTGGAATGGGTGCGCTCGAACGGCGGCCCGAATTTGTTTATAGTTTCGTCTGCTAGCGCCACTTCGCAAAATTCAATTAAATCAGATAAACAAAAAGGATAAACATTCACTCCGTGGTATGTTTCAAAATGCTTCATTAAACAATTGCCACATTTCGATAAACAATTACTACGGACGTCCTAGTCCACCGAAGCGGCGCAGAATTTGTGTCATAGACAGCGATTCTGACTGAAAATCAAGAATTCAAATACGGATTCAAAAAGAAAGTTGACTGTTCACTTTGTAACGTATTCATGGGCACCGGGGGATTCCCCGGAAATGTATGCCTGTTACAGATATAAGTGTAAACAAAAATAGTTCTTTTTTACTTCAATCCAGTTTACCAAAAAAGGTTGGGGGAATTGTTAATGGTAGCGTTGGCATTCGATGCTGAACTATAAGTCATATAATAAACCTGTTATTGCTACAGTGAAATGATCTGGATCGTCGCATCACATCTCGTTGATGAGATCAGATCGCCGAATCAAACGAGCTACCTGTGGCAGCTCGTTTAATCCGGTGCTGTGGCCTCCTCAACTCAACGTGATACTACGACCCAGATCACTTCACTGTAGCGATAACATGTTTAGCTGTGTCGTATTATATTTCAGATTCGCAAAGATTTCGGTTCGGTTTCAGGAAAAAAACTCGGTTTCGGTTCAACTTTGTATGTATTAAGAACATGCACATATACTAAATGACACCTCGGGCTCCTTGACCCAATTGACTCCTCGTTTCCTGGAATGGTATCGCCTGTGTGTACACTTACAGTGAGATGTGTCCGTCCAGTATCAATATACAGGGAGGATAAAATAATAACTGCAGTCTGCAGCCGCCTGACAGATTACAGTTATTATTTTATCACCAATGCTCTGTGTATACACCTCTTATAATAAGACCAAAAATCGGTCGAATTTATGCCCTGGGCCCCAAAATCGGTCTTACGAGTTCAAAGGGTTAATTTGGAAAATAATCCGCAATAGTTTGTGCGACACTACTCACCACTCACCACTGTCTGTAAATACCACCATTGCGTTCCGCCCAATTTCATTTTTGATCATTCTTAGGGTTTCTAGGGGATCGGTCTATGGAGAAAAAGTGACGAGAACACGACGTATTCGCCCCATTGTCGGAGAGACTAAGTGACTACCTTACTTTGAGCGAATTGGACTAGTGGGGGCCACTAGTCCAATTCGCTCAAAGTAAGGTAGTCTGAGCAGTTTTGGTCGGTTTTTAGTGGGTCTTATGGTTCGGTTTTCCGGTTTGCCTCAAAAATCGGGACCAAACCGTAAAACCGAAGAACCACCCAGCTCTAACAATGCCCTGCATAAAATTAATTTCAGCGCAGACCTATAAGCATATATTTTTTAAAATTTTGTGCTAAAAACAAACTACGCCGCAATAATTTTGCTTCTGGTGAAAATTAATCTCTATCAACCCACAGATAGACAACTTTCAAGGCAAATATGTTTGATAAACAATTTTCGTACCTTGATGAATTTGAACCATGGGTATTTCAAACTTTCTTCGCAACGTTCCTTACAGGCTTAGGGTTTCAAAGAGTGAATGGGAAATTAGTTTTATCACAGAACGAAGTTAATTTAAAGTTTGTTCAAGAAACACTGTGCAGGCGTTTTTTTTTTCTTCACCAAAATTAGATCACTTTCTAAACTGAATTTCGATTGGGGAAACCACAATATTGAGATTCTCTTTTAAATTTGAAAAACCAAGGCAATGTGGATTACCTCGGATACACAAAAGGTCTATGGCAATATATGTCTTGCACCTAGGATTGACGGTCCTTCCTGAAATATTGATAAGGAATGCGAAGGGGCTTATGCTTGGTGTCGCACATACAGTAGGGACTTACGGTTGGAATTCCGCCCTTTACATTTGTGTGATGAACCTTTCACTCTGAAAAGAATGGCCCATTTGAATCGTGAAAATCACTAATTGGGTGAAAAGTTTACCACCATCTCGTCAGAAATTAGAAGCGACTATGCCTTTAGACGTGTATGCTCCAATTTGTAAATTATAAAGGCGGACGCCCTGGTTTATTAATTTTAAGGCACTTTACGAGAGAAATTAGCAAAGCAAAGCAACGCCACTTGTCTCACCATAAAAGAAAGAAATAATAATCTTCGCAACCATCCCGGACTTATCTCGTCATAAAAATCGACATTCCATAGAGTTATCTCCCTTAAATGTATTAGATGTGCGAGGAAGGTCCAACTGAGAAGCAAGTAACTGTTGAGGAAACATCTATGATATCAGTAGAAAATAAAGCCAAGTTTCTTTTTGTTGCTTTTAATAAACGAAAACAACAGACAGCTCTCGGAGCGGTCTGTTGTTTCCGTTTATTGCAAGTAACAAAAGGAAACTTGTTTTTTATGGCAAGCCAATTAGAAGCAACTAGTTCACAGATAATCAGCCATTAACCCTTTCCTAACGTACAAAGCAGACGACACTTGCAAAAATAATTCTTGAATAACTAATTTTTTTCATTTTTTGTCTCAAAAACATAGGTTATGACCCCTCGTTGGAACGAGCTCGACGAGCTCGTTCCAACGAGGTGTCATAACCTATGTTTTTGAGACAAAAAATGAAAAAAATAATGAAAATTAATTGGCGATGTTTGAGAATAGCGCTGGCCGGTTTTGGCCGTTACGTTGGGTAAAGGGTTAAGAATATCTATCAACAGCCGACCAACACTAAATGTCCGCTTTCGCCCTTTGTTTAGCGAATGTGTTTTTACAGTAATTCGCAAGTTTTTCTCTTCCCAGGAAACAAATTTGCAAGTCTCGCCTCCTGGACTTTTATATTAATGAAAAGGACTGTGTTTGGGTTGTTTTTTTCTTTTTGTCACGATGCGCACTGTTGATATAGTGAACAGATAATAAGTTACAGAACATAAAAGATGTTGAAAACTCTGTTTTCTTATTTTTATATGTGACTCAACAGAGAATAACACTCAATCGTTCAAACACATTTGCAAAAATGGGAAAATGCCAGCTTCTGTATTTTTATACCGCGCTGCAGAAAAATGCCAGAAGTTTGTGAAATGATGCGCACATCGATGATACAACTTCGTAAACATTTCGAAATTTCAATGCTAATATCAAATTCCCATACCCTAAGTGTTAAATTTACTGACAACCTTAGGAAATTAAAGGGAGCTAACTTTCATGTAAATCTCTTCGAATGGCGAAAATTATCAGCCATGGTAGCAAAACTTGAGCAGTGCATAGAGTATTGCTCGACCCTTTCCAAACGATATGCACAAATGTTTGCGTAAAGCAAAAAATGATGGTCCACGAGAAGACAACACAATGAACACCACCGTGACTGTAGGATTAAATTATTCCTTAACATCCCCACAAAAAGCTAGATTCGCCCATTTCGCTATATGAAGTATTGTATAAGACGGTCTCTTTCAAAGGGTCAGGGTTGGAGAGTTTAATCATACCTACCATCGAAGAGAAGTTGATTGCAGTGCTTTCGTTTCGGTTTCCAATACACGACTGTATTCTCTGCCTGGTTCTTGTACTTAAATGTATCATTTAAATCCACAGGTGAAATATGGATAAACCTGTTACTCGTCACATTATCTAAACTATTTATAAAGCAAATCTTCTGTGAAGAACTCAAGTACAATCGCACTAGGGTTTCCGTTAATTCGATAAACTGTATCGGTGTCTAACAGTGAAACTGAAGCATCAGTTACCTTTTTCAAAGAAATTTTGACCGGTATTGGCAAATGCACCTAGTCTAAGTCAATTCGATCACGTCTGCACTGGAAATGTTTTCCTATTTGGTGGATGGCAAAGCGTTTAGTAAATATTATAAATCAATTGTTTTGTCCTTTTATTGTATTTAGAGTCTTCACGTGTTACATTCCTAGTATTAAAACGAAAATAAAAAATAAAGATATACGTTTATTTATCCATCTCTTTCACTGCAATGGCCCCAACCAGTGGCGGCGCTACGGGGGGGGGGGGGGATGGGGGGCATTTGCCCCCCCCCCCCCCCCTCCAAACGAAGGCTTTGCCCCCCCCAACCATCTCGCATGCATTTCCATCCACCCTCACACACAAACACATTCAGTCACTCTCTCACACACACACACACACCCCTCTCTTTTTTTATTCCCAATAATTTCCCATACACACTTAGCCCAAAGCCTCAGGCTAGCTGATGAACAAATCCAGGCAGTAGAGATTTAAAGACTCGGATGCAGATACTTATAAGTTATAATTAAGTTATGAGCCAACAAAGGCATGTCTATCCATATCCCTTGTCTAAAAAAATTCATGGATTTCGCATTATGACAGACGGGCATTATGAGTCTCTCTCTCTCTCTCTCTCTCTCTCTCTCTCTCTCTCTCACGCACAGACCCACCAGACGCGGATCCAGGATTTTTTGAAAGGAGGACCGCTAATTACCATTACATTTAGTCGAAACTTGGACCCAAAGTCCGTAATATACTTTTTTGGTTTGGTACGTCCACAGGACGTACCAAACCAAAAAAGTATATTACGGACTTTGGGTCCAAGTTTCGACTACCTCATAACAAAGTAATGATATGATCCTTTACGTATTTTCCCCCCTTCATGGGAGACTGTCCCCCTAGTTGCCCCCCCCCCCCCCCCCACAAAAAAAATTTCTGGCGCCGCCACTGGCCCCAACCCCATCATATTGTCAAATCATCACCGTATTTCTGTCTGAGTCTAACAGTCGCACGAGCATGTCTTTTCGAGCGATTTTTCTTCAACTCGTTTGACAAATTATGAATCACACATGTCAAGGAAGATAACTATATATTTTACGTTCTTTTTACCAACGAAATTGTAAATCAAGAAAACAATGACATAGACTACCACTAGCGTACTATTCTACTAGAACTCTGACACGCAAGTGAACGTAAAATACTGCAAAATAACGCACAGGAAGATGAATGATACACAGAACTGTCATGATATCACTGGTGGCATCACTGGTAACGTCATTGTTATGTCACATGTGATGCTAGGAGGGACGCTACATCATTTGTCTGGACAACACCTGATGCGAATGCATACCAAATATCACTTATCTCCATTGAAATGATGTCACTAGAAACGCCACTGCTGACATAACCGATGATAACACAACATGGCCACTCTTAGGCGTTACAGCGACAAACAACATGAGGTCACCAGTCGCGGGACTTACAGTAAACTGGCTTGAGAAAGGAAATACCACATTAATATTGTGATACGAAATGTAGTATCTTCTGCACCAGTGCACACCTAGGGTGGGGACTTCGCAGTCCGTCTAATCAGGCAAACTCGGGAACATGACATACTGCTCATGAAACATTCTTCAAGTCTCTTTGATAAATATAATTGAGTAATTCTGTACATGTATTCCATTCAGTTATTCTATCATTTCAATGTTGTTTGAAGCAGTATCCTACCTATTTCACAACGATTTATAGTGTACTAATTCAAAAGTAGAGCATGTGAATTTCTTCAATGAAAACCCCAACACGATAAGACCTCACAGTTACAAAAAAGAAAAAAGGGGAAAAGCAAACTAACAAGATAATACCCAGAAACGCTAAAGTCATGAATGTTGATTAATATATTGGGAATTAGTAGAATGGTAAACAATCCTACTCCACACTCGTTTTGGTGGTGAAATGGTCTTCCCTAAACTAGATTTCGTATCGGCATATCTGATGTGTCATTTTATTTCTCAAACCTTTTTGAGAAAATTTTTCCTTGTTTATCTCACATGTTACCGAGCATTGATATTAGTGTGTGACCAATAAAAGGTACTTGAAGGGTCCGCCAGGACATCAGCGTGCCGGTGTCAGTTTGGGCAGACTGTTCGATTACACAGGCACAGGGACGTGGCGACAGGGGAGGGGGGGGGGGCTGAGGCGAAGGTCTCACCCACAATCCCAACCGAATTTTTTTTTTAATAGAAATTTTAATCGTCGAACTATCAACAGTTAGAAATTTCATGCCCTGTTGTAGTAGATTTCGTGGCATTTTATTCGCGGCTGTGACCGTTTCTTACAGTCAAATTTGAACAACGGCAATTTCTAATTAGAATCAATACTTCGTCCCGCGACTGCAACAAGGTGCCATCTGCAACGCTAAAGCAATCAGTAGACTATTTACTCTCAGAAAAAGTGTCTCTCGAAATTAAGGGGTTACTGTTAATAGCGAACCGCGTAGTAATATTGCTGAGCAATCCAGTGTATCTAGAGGTGACTGTGGTTGATCTTATCATACTTCTCCAGTTAAAAACTTATCGTAAGTTAAAGACTAAGCGGAAGACTTTATTACCCAAAGATCGTGGTCATATATCTCGAACACATAGGGAGAAGGTTTATTTGAATTTTCACAGCAGTTGGAAATTCACAGGTAGCAGATGAAAGAGGATGGGTGTAACTGTTTTGTTTTTTTTTTGCAAGACGTTCTGCATTGAGGGGTAGGGTTACGGTTGGTAATTCAGTGCCCCCTCCCCATCCAAAAAAAACCCGACCCAAAATACCTGAAAATGTTTTTTCAAGGGAACATTTTTGCTTTTCCTAAACGATCTTCTTACCAGTGGCGTAGACAATTTTTTTCTTGTGATGAGACAGGCCAATAGTAGCAATGCAAAGCAGAGGAAGGTATTATAATAAATAAGGCCAAACAAAATAAATACCAAGAATATCACCAGCGCCGATCTTTAGGCCCCACTCCATGTTTTTATTGCATCACGCACTTTAGACAGATATGAGTTGACCATTACCTGTGTATTCTTACGCTTATAGGCGAGCTATAAGGTTATTAATACAATATATTAATACTGTGACTTCATAAACACATAGGGGTAGTTTCACTGGTTGATTCCCTGAAAACACATATTTAGGTTTTATTATGTAGTGCAAGTAACAAACTTGAAGGCTTAACGTTCTGTGGGTGTGCTCCGTATTTCTCTTTGATGTGAAGTTACTTAATTTGTAGGGATTTGCCTTGTTACAGTTATGTGAGAGTGCCTGTTGGCACTCTCACGTGAATTGTAACAAGGCAAAGCAGGTGACCACCATTTTGACGACCGAAAATAATTTAACACTCCACCAGTAAATACATACATGTATGCATTGTGGGTAACTTTTAAGTCGGTCACCTTTTGATTCCCTGAAAATATACAATAGAAAATAAAATTTTTCCCTACCCCAATTTTTTAAAAGAAATTTGACGATAATTTATACATTTATTTTAATGTCCCAAAGTATGGAAAATAATAAAAAAATATTGTTATAAGTTATTAAAATTCATGTTCTTATTGACAGCGCAAAAAGAGCTGCTAAACAGAGCTTACCTTTCTCTTCGCATTGTAGCCTTTAGCTCTGGTAATAATGTGGATGCTTCTGCGTTCACTCGTTAGCTTTTACACACTAGTTGCGATGCAATCGTTGCGATAAATTAATAAATGATGATTTTCCTTCTCATCTTCTTATTTCTTCACAATTCTATGGCTCTGGTTCTTAAATCGCTCCAGAAAAAGACAATATTCACATGTATTTAGTCCAATGTCAGATATGGAATTTGTAATCACTGAATATGATATGACACAAAGAGTTTACGGGTCAAAAGTAGCTTTAGTGATTTTATATTACGGTCTGCTCTTTGGTATCATTCCCCTTCTTCTTCTTCTTCTTTTTCTTCTTCTTCTGATGATGATGATGATTCAGTGAGTTTTATAGAATTGCTGGTAATTGGATTTTTGTAACCACCGCCCCCGCCCCCAATGCATTCCCAAAGTTCATACATGCATTTTTAAACTCAAAACGTGGGCGGAAATGGTCACCCTCATATCACAAACATGGTATGACGTATGGACCACCACATATGGACCTGGCGCCCACGCCAAATGAGTTGAAACTCAACGGAAGTTAAAAATATGGGTCAAGGTTATCCAAGTGTCATTGAGTGTATTTTCAGAATTGTTGGAAATCACATTTTATGACCCCTTGCATTCCCATACATGTATTTTTATACACAAATATGTGGATGTGGCCAAACCTTGCGAAAGTGGGCCATGCTCATATGTCAAGCATAGTATGAGCTATTTGACCTTGGACCAACACCAAATGAGTCGAGACTCAATGGACGGTCACATTATGGGTCAAGACCATGAGGTCATACAACCGTCATTAAGTGCATTTTCAGAAATTGCTGGAAAATCGCATTTTATGACCTACCAATGCAGCGCCGACGTTCATACATATACTCATACGCAAAAAGTGGATGAGACTAAAATATTAAATATGGGTCACACTCATATCTCAAGTATGGTATAACCGATGTACCTGGGACCAACACCAAATGAGTAGAAACAACTCAAAGGAGGTTCAAAATATGCCTCGTCTCTGAGATCAACCAATTGTCATTTTGCACATTTTTAAGAATGGCCGTAAATCACATTTTATGACCCCTAATGTATTGCCGAATTTCATACATGTATTTTGATACTCAAAAAGTAGATGGGACCCACGTTTTGATAGAGGTGCAGGCTCATATCTCAAGCATGGTAGGACCTATGGACTTGGTACCAACACCGAATGAGTTGAAACTCAATGGAAGCTGATACGATGGGTCAAGGTTACCCAGGGGGTCAATGAGTTCAATTTTCAGAATTTCTGGAAATTGCATTTTCTGCCCTCCTAATGCACTCCCGAAGTTCATACGTGTATTTCATCACTCACAAAAAGGGCGGAGCCAACATTTTGAAAGTGGGGCACGCCCATATCTCAAGCATGGTATGACCTATGACCAGCACCAAATGAGTCGAAACTCAATGAACGATCAAAATATGAATCAAGGTCACTGCGATCACCAGGGGTCATGGGTGAATTTTCAGAATTGTAAGAAATTTCACTTTTATAACCCTTAATACATGTGTTTCTTAACACGGTGAATGCTGAACACAGAAGTTATTTCCGGTTTCTTGAAAATTTGTTTATCTGATTCCAGTATCAAAATTTGTAAACGCTGTTTACGAAAACCTATTTCATTTCTTTAAAGCTATTTTCCTCTCGCAAGTAAGTCTATAAATTGTCTTTCTGTATAGGTAGTTTAATTCTGATGTTTACACTATTTTCACACACACTCGAATTTACTGATCACTGTAAATTTTGTTCCTTCAGTTATTTTTATGTTTGTTGTATAATCAGGATCCCTTTAGAGGCACCATAGCTTGTCGAAATTGCAAAATGGGAAGAGAGTGTGATATTTGTTACTTCATCGCAATGCTCGGATCGCTCACATCACATTTAGTGTGTGAATGTGTTTCCGCTGTGAGGGCGACGTTTTCTCTCCGATGGCCATACATCTTGGCATTTTTGAAAATGTGGTGCACAGATCTTGAACCTTTGGTCACGGAAGTTACGTGGAATATATCGGATCTGTTCACGAGTTGCCTCTCTCCTACCGATACCATGAAGAATACACTGCAAATGTGCACTGCAAACGGATAATATATTGTCCCTTGAACGCATGAAGGCGCTACCTGCAAATCTAAAGCATAGCGGAAGGCGCCTCGATACACTCAAGGGGCGATATATCACTCTCCAATGTTTTGTATTCAAGATATATATGAGAGACAAATTTTGTAATTTAACTTGTGATTACGAAAACTACGAACAATCTGGAGAAAAATCCTGTAAATTCATATAGTTCCAATTTAAGTATCGGATTATTGTTATCAGATAGGATTGTGGTGTTCTTTTTGGCTTCTGTCTGGTGTTTTTATTTTATTTCTTGCTCAGTCGCCTAGATTTGCTTGCGGCGCCACTGAATATCGCAAATGAATTCATGGCTTAATATACGATTTTTTGGTTCAGAAGATGACTGGAGAAGTGTGATAAGATCAACTACAGTAACCAATAGATAGACTGGATTGCTCAGAAACATTACTACGCGGTTCGCCATGAATATTAACCCCTTAGAACCGAGAGACACTTTTTCTATTCTCGGACCGTTATACGACCTAGGGCCAATACTATAATACTAACAATTGTATTTTCTAGAATTGTATTTTCTAGTTGTGACTTTAAATGGGTTTAAATGAACAATTAGCTTTTTCAAAGATGTGGCAATTTGCAAGTAGGCAACTTGCCATATCGTTTAAAATGCTAATCATTCATTTTAGTCAGGTATATTAGCAGGTAGAAAATACAATTCTAGAAAATACAATTTTAAAAGTTTCATAGTATTGGCCCCTGAAAGTATCAAGTAGATGGTTTCTCCGTGAACTTGTGTGGCAGGCGAATCAATATTTTTAACGTGCAGCCCTACGGCTGCACGTTGAAAATATTAATTGGTCAACCCTCAACGAATCTTCCAACTGATGGCATTGAACTTGAATGGAAGATACCACCAGGGTTTAAAGGTTGCAAATTGCGAAAAAGTACTGATGTCCTTGAGCGAGTATTTCTTCACTCAAGGCTTCACTACGTTGATAACAGCTTGGGGTTTACTTTTCCATGACAAAGATACATTTAAGATCGAATCAATCAACCTGTTCTTTTCTATTTTTGTCTTTTTTGTATAGGGCCCCCCGATTCTCAAATGTCGGGTCGATTAGAATCTTGAATCAATTCTCGCCACTTTTTAAACTGTATCGTCTTTCAAACGTGGTATATTACAAATTTTGTCAGGTTCGATATATAATATATAGAGAATATGGAATGAGTGTTTTTCTCATATAATATTTATGAAACGAGTCTAAGAATTTTCCGTTTTGGCGAGCCTCTGGCGAGCCCAAACGGAAAATTCGGACGAGTTTCATAAATATTATATGAGAAAAACACTAATTTCATATTCTATTTATCATATGACACCTACACGCACAAATTAGCCTCTTAGTATGACTTTTTAACCCATCACCTAACTTGAGATGCAGACGGCACTTGGAAAAAACATCCTCGTATAACTAAAAATTTTCATTTTTTACTTCCAAAACATAGGTTATGACCCCTCATTGGAACGAGCTCGTCGAGCTCGTTCCAATGAGGGGTCATAACCTATGTTTTGGAAGCAAAAAGTGAAAATATAAAAAAAATGAATGGCGTTTTTCTTGTAGATAAGAAAGAGGTTAATACAATATAACCAACCCAAAATAGGACAGATAACGTAAATTCTCCCATATGAAATTATGCAAATATCACCCAGTTGTATTTTGTTTAGCCAATCAAATTGTCCAGTTTTGAAATTGGCCAATGAAAGCTCCCAACTCTAATTATGCAAATTATGAAAATGTGGCCCAGTTTTATTTTGTTCAGCCAATCAAATTGTCTAGTTTTGAAATTGACCAATGAAATTGACGGAAGGCTTTATTTATCACTAATTAATATGAAAACAAAATATCAAATGTTTCAAAGTGAACAAAACGGACGAGTCATATGATAAATATATAATACACACTCGCGTATTGTTTAAAACGGCGACCCGTCTGTTTGAGCAAGTCAATCATAAGAAGAACAAGATAGAAGAGAGTTCAAAAGAAGGCACGATTTTGAGCACATTTTGAGGATTCGAAAATTTCTGAATCAGTGCCACTCGAAACGATCTGAATCCAATCATCGAGACAATTTAATATCGAATCGAATATTTCGACGCTTCCAAATGTCATACTGTCCTGCCGTTTAATCCATTTTGTTATGTTAGTTAACCTTCTTACACATAACGTCGTTATTTCTTTCACCTTGTTTGCTGCAACGAATGCGGTGTATTCCCACTTGTTTAAAAAACGTTTTTTCAACAAAAAGGCCACCATAAATTTGAGATGCAACGTGGGTGTAACCGATCGGCTGAACTTGATTCTATATCCATGTTGTGGTCACGATTAGCCATTGTGTAGAAATATGTGACCTTAAAAACCAATAAATAAATAAACAATAAACAAATGTGAGATATTTGATTATCTAGCTGTCCCGGGACTAGAAAACCCCACCCGCACAGGAACAGAAAGGTGACCCTTTACATATTAAGGGAGATAATCAAAACTGGAATTACTAACATGGACGGAATGTACGGAGTGATGGAATCATAGACTTCCCATTCATATAACAGACACATGGCATACAAGAGTTCGCAGATTAGATTCGAGTTTTTAAAGACAATTTCTGCGCATCCATTTAATTTAAACTAAATACGTGGAACTGAGTAACAACTTTATTGTTGCACAAAAAAACGTGACTAAACCATCCATGTGGTAACAGCATTTTAGGAAATTTGCTATGCATCAACCTGAAAATAAATATGACATTCTCAACCCTTTACCCAACGCAGACGATATCAAAATTTATTATTTTAAATACCTTTTTTTTAATTTTTTCAAAAATTTCAACAAAACCATATCATGTGACCCCTCGTTGGAACGGGTTCGACGAGCTCGTTCCAACGAGGGGACACATGATATGGTTTTCTTGAAATTTTTTGAAAAATAATATTTTTTCAACTGCTGAATTTGCATATTACGCGGGCGGATGCGGGCGATTCATTTGGTAAAACGTTAAATTTTAGAAGATATCCAACAAACTGGCTTGTCATCTCCTCCATAATTTCTTCTCAACCGGGTTACACAGAAATAACATGGACCATAACTGTACTAACTGTCGCGTGGCTAGCTTCATTTGGTTAAAGAGAGGGGGTGTGTCATTTTAACGGAAAAGGTTTCTTCTATAACAGCAAAGTAAATTATATCCTACCAGAGGAGAAAAGATAAATGTTTTTTTTTCTTGTTTTGAACTCAGTGCATATTAAAATTCATGTTCCATCTTATGCTATTTCACTGATCATGTTCGTTGTGAATGTTGAGAATGTCAAATGCACCAACTGGCCGGTGGTCTTTCAATAGTGATCCCAAATTAATGTTCCTCTGCACTGGTCATCCGACATTGTCCCTGGTCTTAAGGACAGTGAACAGAACTATATCAACCTTAACGGGATGGAGACAAGCGAGATAAACTTCACTTTGCCAACCTGATTCTCAAGCAAACATTTCGGTACATCACTGAATTATTCCAACGAGGAATACGCCCACGTAGTTCATGTAGTCTAATCTGTCAACAGAATTTGATCCATGGCAAAGAGATATTTTGGGGACTAAGGACCATTTTGGCAACCAAAACCTGTAATATTTGAGCAAACTGTGTCATAATTCCAGTGACCCGACAAAATTGGTGGGGTGGTATTTTGTATAGCTCCACAGATCCATTGAGATGCCTGGAATATAAGTAGTTAAAACGTCCTAGAAACGCGCCCTAGATTACACTATATAAAAACATATCTGTATAGCAGTTTAGTATCCACATCGATGCATGAAATATCCTCAGGGCTTGGGTTTTAATGGTTCTTGAATCAGATGACTAATACATGGTTGGTCAGGAAAACATTGATCTGTGTTCAATTATGGATTCTACTGACTATTTCACATTCGGAAACGAGTAGAAGTTTGCTCCCCTTACCCATCCCACAGATTTGGATGCAAGCCCTTCTCCAGAGCGGGATGTTGTAAAGTGTTCTTCTAACACCCAGATAGGAGCAAGAGGAGGCGTGCTCGATGTCCCCATAAAAATATCCTTACCGAATGCTATGATTCATGCGAACAGTATACATCAACACAACACAATTTACATGGAATGCACATATTTACAATATACGTGTCAAAGGCATAACATTTTATATCCAAAGTTTATCATGTCTATACCGACAGGGAAGGAATAGCGACACTGGCTATCTTCCTGCCCTCTCTCGAACAAAGAAGAAGAAAAGAAACAGAGATACAGATAAAAAGATAGAGGAAAGGAGGAAGGAGAAAAGGCTCGAAAGAGTAGAAAATACTAATGCAAAATCATGAATTATCGTCCTGAAAGTTGATCATCTATTGCTTTAGTGTGTATCATGGTCGAAAACGGATTCAGCTGGACTATCCCGATTCGGGCTTCACAATCGCATTAATTATCTTTAACTTTTAAAGCGAGAGTGGAACTCTCCATGTGCCTCAACTGTACATAATGCAAGGGTGAAGAACGAATCTGAAGGCCAGCAGGGAAGAGAATACTAGACAAATAACGGTGAAAATGAGTACCTATATAAGAGAAGCTTATCAATGCACCTATTACAGTATCAACATTTACACTTACACTACAGTACAGCCTAAAGAAGATGGGTACACATCTGTGGATGAGTTAGAAATGAATAGCTGGCAGTTAGGATCTGAACAAGAAATATTACATGAGTTCGAAGAAAGGAACTTTGTAATTAATTTTTTTTCCTGTTCCTCAATGTCTTGTGCCCATTTCTAATTCGTTCTGTAACACTCGGTTATACCAGACATCCTTTATTCCTAAAGTCACAAGTGACTGGAATAATATCCCATCAGATGTACGAAATAATAACTCTGTTTATCAATTTCAGTTGTTTTTAACGAGGACAAGCGCCGACCGCTCTCCTTCTTCAGTTAAGCAAAATCGCGCCGAACTCAAATCTACCATTGTAGATTACGACTTGAATGTAGGTTGCTTAACCCTTTACCCAACGCAGACAATTTCAAAATTTATTATTTTAAATATAATTTTTAAAAAATTTTCAAAAAATTTCAACAAAACCATACCATGTGACCCCTCTTTGGAACGAGCTCGACGAGCTCGTTCCAAAGAGGGGTCACATGATATGGTTTTGTTAACATTTTTCGAAAAAAAAATTTTTTTCAGCAGTTGAATTGGCAAATTACGCGGGCGGATGCGGGCGATTCGTTGGGTAAAGGGTTAATGCACACGTGTATAGTAATCACTTTTCCAATTCATCGTATTGCTGATGTGGGGAACTCGAAACAACAAGACATTTCTTATTGTTATGTCCGTTCTATGCTCTGTTACGTAACGACACATTAAGTATGCTTCCCTGATGTGTAGAGTTTGATGCCTTGTTATTTGGTTCCACGGGTCTTAATACAGAAGGGAATGCAAAAGGCAAATAAATTTTCTAATGTTTTTATTCTAGTTATATATCAATGCAAGAATTTGGCTTGGCGAGTGTTTACATTAGTTTCATTGTTGACAGTAGAGAAAAAATTCGCAAAGGATGCTGGAAGGTTACCTTTATGCCAATCGATAAAATAACCCTGGATTAATGTGAAATACACGGTATTCATATCTTTAAGAGGGAGAACTTTCTTAACCTTGTTGAGACTGAGATTGGCATGGACAACTTTCGATCAGTGTTTGGATACATGAGCATTATAAAATAGATTTTCATCAATATTCTACCGATTTTTCGTGTTGCCTATCACCTCGTGTCGGACAGATTTATGGGTGGAGGAAGCGGTAATACCTCGTGGAGAAAACCACAAAGCAGCGGCGAACAACTGTCAGACTCCACAACGTAGCCACCCCGCACAAGCAGGGTTAGCATTGGTTGAAGACAAGTGCACCATCGACGTGCAGTACGCCTTAGTATACCACGTAGGCAATCGGGTGAAATGTCTTGCCCAAGGACCCAACGCATTCACCCCTAGCGGGGATCGAACTGTGCACCTTTCGGTTTGAAGTTCAATGCCGTAACCACTGAGCCACCGAGCCCCCCGACAGATTACTAAAGTACTAAAGTTAGTGCGTCATGGTGCATATCGTCTTTTAACCCTTTACCCAACGTAACGTCCAAAACCGGTCAGCGCTATTCTCAAAATATCGCCAATTAATTTTCATTAAATTTTCATTTGTTGTCTCATAAACATAGGTTATGACCCCTTGTTGGAACGAGCTCGTCGAGCTCGTTCCAAAGAGGGGTCATAACCTATGTTTATGAGATAAAAAATGAAACAAATGAGTTATTCAAGACTTGTTTTGCAAGTGTCGTCTGCTTTTCATGTTAAGTAAAGGGTTAACGTCGATATTTTGAAGGATATAGTTTATAGTAAGACTGTTGTAACTGAAGAATAATACACAATACAATGCTGCATAACGGAGAACTCAAAATAACAATGTGAGAGTGTTTGTACAAGAATTATCATCTGACATTCTGGAGTGATGGGGAGAATATTGTTCTTTGGTTCTGCATACTGATATTAGTAATTTCCCCGCTGTGGTTATTATTCAAAAAGTCAATTTCCACAACCGATTTCTATGCGCGAAGGTGTCGGACCTCCTGTTAAGCCTTTGACTATAAAACAGGTTATATCTTATGTGACGTCAGTAAAAATTATACTGATCTATTTTTAAGACTAAATCCATGTAACCCAGTGCAGAAATGGCGTTGAAACGGAGTGATGATGGAAATGGACTTAGTCATATTAGATACTGGTTTTGATATAAAGTTCGAAATAAATCTCCACAGTGAGCGCGAGAAAAACAAACAAACAAACAAAAAAAAAACCCAAAACAAATTGAAAGTGCATTTTCATTGTCTTTTAAGAAAGGCCTTGAAATATAAAACGTCCCGTGTTACCCAAGAAATTAGTCAAAACAAGTCATTTGTGCCAAGAGTTTCTAAGCGTAACCTGGACTCAGCCAAGGGAAAGATAATGTGTAATCAATGTTGCCTTAATTGTTGAAAATAGTTGGCGGAAGATTTGTGTAATAGAATAGTTCTCACAACGCGCAGGTCACATACTATATTGAGCACTAAGTGTGAAAATCCTCGTTTGTTGTTCTATTTTGGAAGCTTCAGTTTACTTGCTTCCATCGAAAAGACAGTGGAGCCAAGGTGAAAATCTACAAATATTGGATGGGGAGTTGCACTACATTTGCCAATGGTTGGGCAATCATCAGCAAATTTCTTGTTTAACAATGGTTTCATCAAGGTTTCGCCTGATATGAAGTTTCACTTTCACTTCAGGACTAAAGATGTGTAATAAGGAGTGACAATACTTGCTTTGCTGTAATTTTCGGTTGAGGTGATACGTTTTTCCATTAGATGGATCATTAATCATATCGTGAGGACAAAGGATTATTTAGAGCAAGCTGGCTACGGTGATATGGTCTCCAGCGATATATCTACATGTATACATGAGCACAGTATATTTGACATATTTGACAAGATTATGCAGAGTGTTTGGCCAGAAACGAATGTACACGCAGCAGATAGCCCGAATAACTTTGACTGTCGACAAGCAGTCAAATGAAGGCTGCATGATGAATGGCACAGTATAGTCGCCATGGACTGGTAATCTACTCGTGGGCTTTGATGTTCACGCATGCGTGTACCAGGTAATACAATCATCCCACATGCACTCTTCAATAATTTGTAATAAAATAAATTTATATAAACAAAATATTATTTGTGTTTGACTGAATATGAAACATGAGCAAGGAAAACGTGTGAACGTTTTTGTTTGATCCCACCCGTTTCTCAAATGCAAAATTGAGTTTGCTTTTTTCGCCCATTTAGTAAAAAAAATAATTATAACGGTGTCCAATACTGAAATAAAACTAATGTTTGCAGGTGGGCTGTTATTTGTTATCCACGTGGGTTGTTTAGACTGGATTTTCTCTTCAGTATTCGAGACCGCGTGTATTACACGATGTTGAAAATAATAAAACTACCCTGTGCTTAAAATAGATATGATTACAATGATATAAATGACGGAGAAATCGACCACGAAAGAGTACATTGAAATACAACCAAGCACTCTGAATTAAATTATAACAATTGAAATGAATTATCGGTCGCTTTACCGGAGTATGCATGTGAGATGAGCGCATTAAGTTTTGTATGCATTTCATGCAACTTAACACGTCCATAGCACACTTCGGTGAAGATACAGATATTTCATTTCATTTCTTATCTGATACAACTCTTAAACGTTCATTTTATGCTGAGAAGGACATAAATTAGCATTATGCAAATTTTTGTTTATTGCGCACCTGATCGAAATCAGAAGAAACTTTGAATTATACTACAACGAAAACAGACGGTATATTTACCCTTTCAACCCGGTGTGCTTAATTTGTTGCGTGACGAAAATATTGGTAGTGAACGAGCAAACGATATAAAGAGCAAAAAATCTGAAGCGAGGCTTGGTAACAATTTAATCCAACAGCTTGACAGAGATGTTGGATTAAATTATTACTGAACATCCCAACAAGCCAGAATGATTTCGCTCATTTCGCTGTTGACAGTATTTACTGAAAAGATATCTTCCAGGACGCCAGTGTTGAAACGTTTCAACCAAGTAAAAAACATCGTTGGTGGTATCGGATGTTTACTCAGGATCTATATCAATTTCTACCTGTTGTTGTGTTTGCTCAACAGATCGTCCCCTGAGTTCCAATGTGTTCTATGTGCCTACTGGCACATAGAAGACATTGGAACTCAGGGGACGAAATACACTGCGAACTTAAACATTTTAAAAATCTTTGAAATGTTTACGTAACAACTGAAATGGCTTTACTGAACATTGCGTTGGCAGTGTATTCGGTGACATTTTCCCATGAATCTCTTGTGACTTAACACACTAATATCAGCTGATCATGTGATATTTGATCATAGCACTACAACGAATTTTCACATTCTGGATTCACATTTTGTTTACATTTTAAAAATAAACGGTTGCCAATGGAAACAAATTTCTGTTTTTGAGATTCTGTGTGTCATCAGACTCATATATTTTTGGAGATAACACACAAACAGAGAAGCTTCTCTTAAAATAATGATTTTTTGCAAAATAAATATTTTAGGAATTATGATTTATTTTTCTAATTTTTTCGCACTCCAAAGCCAAGGCGTCTTCTGAGTGAGGCGACGCAGTGGTTATTCCCACTAAGAAGGCGGCGACTTACTCCGAGTATATGCGCAGATTCGGGGGGGGGGGGGGGGGCTGGGGGCGATTTGATGAACAGTCGGTGGAGCAAATTGATCTTGCGCAAATTATCGATGTATGGTTCATTTTCGAGTGGTCAGTATTTTTGCAGCACCTTATGGAGTTGGATCAATCGTAATTCAATTTTGAGATATCACATTTCATACCCTAATATTATTTATCTATTTTAAAAATAAGCTCTACTGGGACGTTGGTAAAGAAACATCATAAAAAATGCCCCAAAACAAAACAATTCTGTTCACGACAGGGTATGGAATATACAACAAACAAAAATGACACAAAATACTCCTTTCCAAGGAACGTAATATATATATAAAGTACGGCATTGCCAAGAAAATACGAAGAAATGGATCAGCTGAGTTTTCGCAATTTCTCACTTTTTAGAGTTAAATGTACAAAACTGTTTTGAAACCAACCACATTGAACCTTGACTTTTCAGTGACACTGTGCGGAGGATGTGTGTGCATTTTGGAGGACAAAATCATGTTTTGGAAGAATTCAGAAGGTTGGTTTCCGACCCCCGCGGGGAACCTCACCCCTACCAAACCCTCCTGGCAATCAGGAGTCCAGCACCTAAACTACTCGACCAATGCCCATCGTCAAAAACGATGGCTGGAATCTTGTATTTCTGATGAGGTTTTAATGATTACTTGGTTCACTTTCCTTGTGGCTGCTGCACGAAAGTGTGAAACGATCTGGTTAAAGTACAACGAAAGTGGTGTGGATAACTTCAGATGAAGACTGCCACGGGCCTTGTGTGTGTTTTTTGAAGGACACAATGATGTTTTGGAGGAATTTGAAATTCTGGTTCTGATCTCCCACCTGCAATCGAACCCTCGGCAATCCTCCTGACAATCAGGAGTCCAATACCTAAACCTAAACCACTAGACTATTTCAACGCCTTAGCCTAAATCATTGTACCATTGCGCATCGTTTCCAAATATGTCGAAGGTGTGTGTGTGTGGCGGAAATGATGGTATAGCTAAATAACGGTTAGCATCGCTTCTCGGTCAGCTTTTTATTGTTTCATGAACACAGGCAAGCCGCATAAATAATATTTCAGTTCATAATCGACCGCGTTTCATCTGCGCGTTTCATATTGCGAGATGAAATATCTACCCCACCGTGTTTTAGAATTAACTTATTGATTTGTTGGCGTTTAAGGTCACTTTCAGCACCTCTGGTTACATCGTAGCCGGCAGCGGAAAGAAGTCAAGTTTAGGGATTCGTTTGGATCTATGTTGTCACTTTCGATAAATCAATCAACAGACACACTTGTGTTTGGGCAGTCTGATATAAGCGCATTGTCTCACATTAATATATTTGCACTCGTCAACACTAATTACAGTTGAAACTAGAAGTTCTGTCACTGTAATGTGCAGTATTGTGGAGTAAAGCGCGCCGCGTAACCTGCACCATTAGCATAACCCAGTTCCTGCAGAAAAAACAACATGTCCAACCCTCTACAATTCTATTCAAGTTAATAGAGTCCATGACATCATTCGACCGGTTCATATCTCGAACTCGTCATGGGCTTATTTAAATAAAGAATATACCCATGGTAGCTTGGTGTACCAAATGTTCACCACGAGTGCTGAAGTGGTATTAACCGCGAGCCTTTGGCGCGCGGTTAACACCACTTCACCACGAGTGGTGAACATTTGGTACACCAAACTACTTTGGGTATATTTGATTTATACCATGATCGTCAGATTATTAAGAGTCGCCATAATTTTTTCTCGATTTTACTGAGCAGCAGCCGTACATACGTGCGAATTTGTTTTTGTTTACATGAGCATCGGCGGGCGGTACTTCCGCTGTCAAATTTATCACCGAAACGAAATAGAAAAAGAAACAGGGCATTTTTCATTTTAAAAACATAATAACATATTATTTCGAGTTACGGATGTTTTATTAACATGAGACAATTCATGCTTGTTAAATTTAGGTGTTTTATGGGGTAAACTCATTTAAAAGCGTAATAAATAATTGCCACTTTCATTTCACTTTTTGCGAGGCGACGTGCGATAAATTTAGACAAGTTCGCATTCAGGTCAACGTCACCAAAGGTCAGCTTGATGTAGTTCCACTGTAGGTGTAAAGTTTTACCACTGAAATCCCATTGCAGGCGTGTTCACCACGGCTGGTGTATAAAGCTAAAATTTATATCATAGGCTTTTCATATATAGTAGAATAGGTAATCATGGTACAAAGTTAGTTTACTGCTACTTTTGAGAGAATAAGTATTATGTATAACAGCCTATTGTCGGTCACTTCCAAATGTGGCAATTGTTTATATACCAACCGTTCTGTGTGAAAAGTAAGTGGATTGCGAATTTTTATAGCGCGGTGGTTATGATATTCTACAAATTTAATAAATCATCATATTTCGGTAAAATGCTCAATACACGTGCATGACAATCAGAACTGCGCACAGCTGAATAGTTACTATAGTGCTAGATGGAGAAAATAAGTGAAGTTACGATTTAACAAAACAAAAAAAAACAAAACAATGATAATGCTTTAAATAGCCGGACGTCAATTCACGAAGTCCACGACAAACAAATGCTTTCCGATGGCGTGTGATTTAAATCGCTCATGTGATATTTGTTTAATTCCTTTTTATTTTGATGGTCGTCCTGTATAACAAAGTGTAAAATTGTTTAAAAACAGCTTACTGGGACTGATTCAAAGTTAAACTATTACATTGGCTGCCTGTAGAAAAACCTAGACTGACAGTGTTTCACAACAAGATAACTGAATTTGTTAATCAAAAGGTAAAGTCAAAAAATGTCTTTATCTTCCAATTTCTATTATTACAATGAGAATGTATTCATGCTTTTTATCTACACCGAGATTTCAGATATGTATGTGAGGTTAGCAGCCCGACAAAATGATGGAATATCGCATCCGATGGCGTGATTCATCTTCATTAGCTGTATTACCTGACAGAAATCAGGGTAGACAAATTGAAATATATCCTGGAAAAGTATATATTTGTAGTTCAGATTGTGTTCCAAACCTGAATGCCCTTCTCCATCTTCTACGATGTTTCAATTTGTGTTTCTTTTATAAAGTTAATGTATCGATGGAAACTCCACTCCGATTGCGGTAATCAACTTTCACTCTTCTGTATGATATTTTTACCCATTTCGGACAGAGACGCGTACATCTACACATATCGTCGCACAAATGGTGATGTATACCCACGTCACAATGAATAGCCCTTCGGCAGGGAGGTGGTTAAATTATATAGCCATACAGGGTTTTAGAATTCCTTTAATACTCAACCTACCAACACATTCTACCTAGATTCGGTAATTTGCGGCAGACAATAGTTTATCTTACAACAAGAACAGTTTTGCCCAATACAAGTAAAAACATCTAGACAAAATCTGTATTGAGAGTAGCAACCGCACGTTCGATCATTTGATTCAGAAAGAGAACATTTTGTTTTACCGGGGCTCAATTCGCATCGAGTTATTACACATGTCGAGATACTCGTTTTGATAACTATAAGTCGATGACAAATTCCTCACTAGCTTGAGGAAATAAATCTGACAAGATCAGGTTTGGACATGATGATATTTTTATATAGGTTTACCATGCCTTAAAGATGAAAAACAAAACAAAACGAAAAAAAACCCCAAAAACAAAACAACCCCCCCCCCCCCCCTCAGAAACAGCGGGAATACCACTCGTAACTTCAAGTGTTATAGTACAAGTAGAGCAATGAATGGGGATTACGTCATGCATAACGCAAGAATCTTAATTCATAAAAAAATTCATAGACGCTGAATGATTGCCAAAACAGACGCCGTTAAATCTGTTGGCCTACCCATTCCCTTCGTTATGTGAACAGGTGACGAAAATAGGAGTATTGTAAGAAAAATTGTTTTTTACCACCATGTGAGTTTCCAAGATGGTGTATTTAAGTCACGACCTTGCATCTGAGTCATATCTCGACTTGTCCTATGCCAAGAGACAAGGTCTCGACTTCAACACACCATCTGGGAAACCCACATGGTGGTGACAATAAACTATATGTATTGGAAACATTCATTTAAAAACGGAAGACAAACACACAATACAATACGACCGCTATGGACGGGTCACTTTCTACGGGTGGGCATTATATCCACGGACGCAATAATATTAGATTCCAAACACTAATTATACGAATAATAATCAAACAATTAAATAATAAAGCACCGGATACAACCCGATGCTTCATTAATAAAAATGTTGCTGCTTGTGATTTTTATTACCTTGTAAACGCATGCTGGGACATCACTGTCCACGCGTGGGTTACAACCAGTCCACAGCGGCTGTAATGAAAAATACGTCAGCTGGGGGATCACTATCAATTTAATTCTGCAACTCTGTAGGGCTGTACGATTCAATTATTACTGATCCTCCCCACACATTCAACCTAGATTCTGCCATTACAAGACAATAGTGTAGTCGGCAAATTCATTTTTGGCGATGGTGTCAAACGGCTATATATAAGCCTGCAAGTTTACTACGGGCCCACAACCTTATATACCTTTATGAGCTTGCAGCGTATTCTGAAGATTGGAAATAAATATTGTTTAAACTACAACAAAGGGAAAACTTTTCAGTTGTATGATACACAAGTTGATACACTGATACACTGTGACATTTCCCGTTAAACAAAATTAGCTGACTCAAGGGGCTTCATAATAAGAGACACACTCTCCCTTTCATCAGAAAATAACAAATCGATCTCTTCTTCTCTGCTGTTACGAATACTCCAGAGTTGGCCAAAGAGCGGCGACTAAAAACCCATTATCTTCGTAATAGCAGTGAGAGATTTTCCAATAATAATTGTCTCGACACTAGGTTTTCCGCCCCATTATGTAGACACATTAAGTAATCCTTGAATTTACAATAAGGGTGTTTTGTAGTTTTAGAGTGAGCGATGTTATTTTGTAAAGTAGACGTGTTGTAAACAATCTTTTATGACCTCCATTGTAACTGTTGTGCATCATACATCTGGTTATGGATATACATGGACGCTGAAATCATTATCAAACGAAGCTTTATTGATTATTTCTTAGTCTAGTCTAGTTAGCAAGTAGATAAGTGCGATAATCTCCAGGGCTGTACTGGTAATGGTGGCAAAGTGGATAAGTGAGTAAGTTTTTCAACACAAGGGGCCACTGAGTCGATTCTCGGTCGTAAAGGTCGCCAATGTTTCCAAACACTCTCTGGTGGCATCAGATGTGGGTGTTGATGCTGTCACGACGTATATTCTTATCGGGTGGAGACAAAATGGCTTCTCCCTGTGCGAAACGCACTCCGCGCAGGTTAAAGATCTCGTCGTAGTATTCAGTAAGGGCAAGACCATGACTCCCACATAGCCAGCGCCATTAAACCGGACATGGAGAGGCGTTATTATAAATTATAGAACTTGCGCGGCAGTTTTTGTAAAATTAATCAGTTTAAACCAAAGAAGCCCCGTGCTTAGTATTCGAGCCTAATTAACATCTCGGTCCACCAGTCAAATTCCGATACGAAGCCGACACGGTTGTGGCCTGGGACCAGTCTCAGGCTAGAATATATCAGTTGGTCAGAAAAGCGAACCTTTATGTGGGGGTGTAGGTATGTAAATCAAAGAGGAATTAGGCACTGTGACAATCACACACTGATCAAAATTAAATACAACAGATCAAGTGGAAAGTGAAATAATGTGGGCAAAAATCAAGATAAAAACAGAAGTGTCGCAGCTGGAGATGTATATTTAGCAGTTGAAGGGAGCAAGCATGCGTGAAATGATGGAATATGTACGAAACTCAAATCCAGTGTAACAGAACTGGAAAATAGAGGTTCCATGTTGTATTAATGGGATATTTTAATGGACACATTAGGGACGGAGGGGAGGGTATCGTGGGTGGTGATAAGATAATCAATGTTAATGGGAGGAAACTCCGACCAGCCATACACTACAATTTTATTCAGACGAATCTCTTCTCTTCTTTTAAAATGGGATTATCTGATTCGAAAAGTATCACCTGGTTCTGAGGCAGTCCGCCCTTCCTGTGAATTTGTGTATGTGTTTGAGAACATAAGACATAATCCCCAAGAGTAGCTTTAGTGATGTTGTGACATTACTCGACCTCTTGATTAACCTGGTAGATATCAAAAATGTAAAATGACCCCATGTCTGATGTTCTTAGAAAATAAAAAAGTTGTGTGCTTTAGCTCGTGAAGCCATGGGGTGATGAGCACCAAACGCAACCGGGAATTGCCCTTTAACATTTTCCCGTATATGCTGAACATACGAGTTTCGTATCGTCTTCAGACTTACTTATACGTGCATCAGGCTCTTCACGTGTCCCATTACCCTGTCTGCTCTTTCTACTAACAAAAAGAAAAAAAAAGCTATGTTCCAATAAGACTAAAAGCCTCTTCCTCTGATTGGACGAGAGCTCGCTTAGTATATTCTATGTTTACGGCTCAAGTGGCAAATCTTACCGTTTGATGTCACAACGCGAAATATTTGCAATGGCGTCGTCCGTTTCGTAACTGCTTCATCAACGGAGTGACTAGCAAGCCGCTTCATTGTTTCTGTATGTTTCACGTGTGCAGCAGACGGTGTTCCGGATGAAGTGTTGTTTAAATTACAAACCGATTTTCGATTTGAACTAAGATGGAATGGGTTTATTGATTATTTACCCAGTGCCGTCGTGGATACACGGGCGGTTCATTTACTAAACCTGTGATCGTTAAAAGTTGCCTTGAACAAGTCAACTTTCAACGATCACAAGGTTAGTAAATAAGCCGCTCGTGTTTCACGATGTAGATTTGCGCTGTGGGTGGTGTATATTGAAACACCACCCACAGCGCATCTCGGTTGAATATAAGCTCCGAGCCGCAAACCTCAGACCATGTTACCGTCAATTCATCACAATAACAAATAATGCGGGATCAAGAGTTACATCAATTTATGGGTATTGCTAGAATTTGAATTAGCAGTCAAGTAGCACCAATTTATAAATTATGCACTTTTACATCTACTATGTCTCGCCATGGTGTCTTTCTGGTTGATTTCTGATCCCCGGCCGGGAATCGAACTATCAGCAACACCGCCTGGCAATCGGGAGTCGACCACCTAAATCACGGGGCCACAGCACATCGTCAAAAAACAATTGCAGGAATTTTGCTTATTAGATGAGGTTCCCATTATCGCTTGGTTCACTCTCCTTACAGCAGTTACATGATCGTGTGAAACACACTGGCTGCAGTACAACAAAAGTCCTGTGGTTGTTCTCAGACAAAGACTGGCACGGGCCTGCGTGTGTATATTGAAGGACACAATCATGTTTTCGAAGAATTTGGAATGTTGTTTTCCTATCCTCGGTCGGCAGTCGAACGATCGGCAACACAGCCAACTGTGATTTGAAAATGCAATTTCTATCATTGTGGCACTAAAAGGTATAAACAGGTATAAAAAGAACATTTGCCTTAGCCAAAATTTCAGTTATGTTCCTTTCATTTTGTGATGTTTTATCAAAAGGGATCCTCAAAATGTTCCCAATGACCCGATAATATTCGTTTCGGACCCCCCCCCCCAAGCATCTACACCACTACCAGTCATATTTTGATGCGTAATTATAGATCAGCCTGTTTGTCTACTCCTTGTATGAAGACAAGGTACTTATCCGTATTTCTCATGTCTATCGATTCCTGCTCAAAGTGCAAGATACAAGGTTTCGATTCAAGAGGCGTCTTTCTTTCACCATTATTTTGACGGCATTTCAATTTTTCCTTGTCAGACATTGTTAAATCTACAAGTCCAATTCGTCGTAACGAACACACAAAGCAATAATCAAATACTGATGAAGAAGAACAGAGCGTAGTGAAAAGACAGAACAATTGTAACAAAATAATCGATGAGAAAAGAACCTCGTTTGTAAATCTTAACTTTCGCAAGCTTAAAAGTGTGACCCTTTAAGTTTAGAACAATAGTTATTCATGCGGAGACGGCTAAAAGAATGCAAATATACTTGCGCTGACAGATACTTCACTGCAGCGTCTCATACTCAGAAATAGGATACTTTGTGATGACAAGGCGGTAGTGAGTTTAAGAGACACTAGCGAAAAAAAGATTTAGAAGTACTTGTGTGTGCTAATATTTATGCAAATGTCATTTAACCCTTTATCTAACCAAATCGACAGCTTCCACTGGCGTAATTTACATATTAAACAGAGAATTTAAAAAAAAATACAACAAAACCATGTCATATGACCCCCTCCTTAACCCTTTACCCAACGCAGGCGATATCAAAATTTATTATTTTAAATATTATTTTTTCAACTTTTTCAAAAAATCTCAACAAAACCATATCATGTGACCCCTCGTTGGAACGAGCTCGACGAGCTCGTTCCAACGAGGGGTCACATGATATGGTTTTGTTGAAATTCTTTGAAATATAATATTTTTTCAACTGCTGAATTTGCATATTACGCGGGCGGATGCGACCGATTCGTTGGGTAAAGGGTTAATACGAGCTCGTCAAACTCGTTCCAATGAGGAGGGGCACGTGATATGGTTTTCTTGGATATTTGTGAAACATTTTGAACCAAAATAAGACATCCATGATTATATCGTCATGAAAAGCACTTCCGAAAAAAGTTATCTTCCTTGAAATTATTAGACGAGCAAGGAAAGTAAGTCCAATTAAGAAACAATTGATTGTTGAAAAAACACAAATGACATCAGTAGAAAATAAGCCAAGTTTCCTTTTGTTACCTTTAATAAACAAAAATAACAGATAGATCCGATTTTAATGGCAAGCTGAATAGAAACAGCTAGTTCAAAGATAATCCGTAATTAAGAAAATGTATGAGTACCACACTTACCCACACGAAGTAGTCACTTTAAGTCTTGTTTTAGCGAATGCTTTTTGACTGTAATTTCCAAGTTTTTATTCTTCCCATTATTTCTTTTGGCGCGACAGGCGACTAAAGTCGACAGACGGCAGACCGCGGAAAGGTACTGCAGTAGCCATTTTAGCCACCTGTGTGTGTCCATTTCCGAGTGCTTTAACCCTTTACCCAAGGCAGTCGATATCAAAATTTATTATTAAATATCATGTTTTCAAATTTTTCAAAAAATTTCAACAAAACCATATCATGTGACCCCCTCGTTGGAACGAGCTCGTTCCAACGAGGGGGTCACATGATATGGTTTTGTTGAAAATTTTTGAAAAATAATTTTTTTTTCCAACTGCTGAAGTTGCATATTACGCGGAGGGGGGGGGGGGGGGGGGGTTGCGGCCGATTCGTTGGGTAAAGACTTGAACAAACGTACGTATTCCTTTGCTTCATGCACCATTTATGTCCTCTCCATGAACAACGATATCGTCCCTTGAAGGTATAAAGGTGGCATTTAAATATATACAGAAAATAATTTGAAAAACTGTCAATGAGATCATTAGAACATCTTTTAAAATAATAACGCTTTAGTCTAACAACCTATACTTTTTGTAAAATTCCTGATGAATATTAGGCGCTAAGAATTCTGTTTCTCAGATTATTCCGTGCCAAAAGAGTTAACCCTTTACCCAACGTAACGGCCAAAACCGGCCAGCGCTATTCTCAAAAATCGCCAATTAATTTTCATTATTTTTTTCATTTTTTGTCTCAAAAACATAGGTTATGACCCCTCATTGGAACGAGCTCGTCGAGCTCGTTCCAATGAGGGGTCATAACCTATGTTTTTGAGACAAAAAATGGAAAAAATTAGTTATTCAAGATTTTTTTTTGCAAGTGTCGTCTGCTTTTCATGTTAGGTAAAGGGTTAAACAATAGCAAATCTCACTTATTTGTAATGGAATGGATATTATTTGTATTATATGTTACGCACACTGTTGATATACAGTAGAGTCACCGTGGACTGGTCGTAATCCACGCGTGGGCACTAACAGTGCATTTCATCACATGCACTAAAAGCGTGTCATGAATCGAACCTCGAAGCTTACATTACAGTCGCCGAAGAGTGGTCGTAATCCACACGTGTGTGCAACGATGTCCACACATACTTTTGCCAGGTAATAGAAATCACCAACAGCAACATTTTAATTAACGAAGCACCGGGTTGTACCTGGAGCTTCATTAATTAAATTTTTGATGATTATTCCTGCAATTAGTGTTTGGAATCTAATATTTTTGCGTCCGCAGAAATAATTCCCACCCGTGGAAAGTCCACGGCGGCTATACTGTAATGAATAGAAAAAGTTAAGGAACATCAAAAGATGGTGAAAAGCCGTTTTCTTATATTTAAATGAGTTTCTGCAGAGAATAATACTCAAACGTTAAAACTGATTGGGAAAAAATAAAAAAGTGCCAACTGCTGTATTTTTATACAAGTCCGCAGAAAAAATGCCTGAAGTTTGATACAAGATGATACAAATTCGCAAAAAAATTGTAAATTTCAATTTTATATGAAATTCCCATACTCTTTGTGGTAAATGTATGGATACCTTCAGGAAATTAAGGAGAGCTAACCTTCCGTAAATCGCTCCCAATGACGAAAACTGCAATGCAAATTTGATATCGTGTGCGTTGGGTAAAGAGTTAACGTAATCTTGGAAGTTATACAATGCCATTTTTGCAATATAATACTTTATTATACGCTAAACGATCGATTATCGAAAACATTTCGAAAAGATAAAAATCGTATCATCCCCCTATGTGAAGATATAGAAATTTTCGCTTCCATCGTATCAATCAAACATGGCGGCTTTCACAGCACCACTTCAAGGTGAATACGAGTCAAATTATCACTGAAAATGGTCAATTTACTCTAAAAAAACCGTGTCATGAAAAGAATATCTCGTGTTTTTGAGTGGTTGCCGATCATTTCCAGCAATAATCCAACACGTATTCACCTTGAAGTGAAGCATGAAATCCGCCAGCTGATTCAGATCGCACGACGCTACCTGTTCCGAGTGTCGATCAAATCACTTCCGCGTATCAATGCGCTGTTTACTTTCATGCATCAATTGAAGGTTGAAACGAGTGGAATTATCGATAGGAATGATCATTTTTTTATAAAAAGCGTATAAATAAAAAAAAAATCTAGTGTTTTTAAGTGGATACCGAAATAATCCCACTCGTGACCAAAAGAAATGGTTATTTAAATAAACATTTGTCTCGGTCACTCATCAGATAATTTTCGGTATCCACTCAAAAACACTAGATATCTTCTATGTATCCTTTATTACGTTTTGTCATTTCACTACATAATTCTCTATATCTCTCCCGGCAAAGCTGCGCTAAAAGTGAAAAAAAACTAAATAGACCGACAACCACAGCCTATTAAAACGAATGCCCAAATGTACCATATATTGATGGCATCAACTTCAGTGGGTTACATTCTATGCTCATAAGATTGACTTAGTGTTGGAGGTTGCTTATTGTACTCTAAAATCGAATAATATGATCCCTCATATAAGTGCACTGATTTACAAAATTTGAAAGCAGGGTGAATATATTCAGTAACGGGAAGAAGAGTGACGAATAACATTCGTGTTTGTGTAAGGACTTAACGCTCTTCCTATGTCCTTCACGGTGAGAAAGGCCGCATTTTACTTCACTTGGATACTTCACTTATTTCACTTTCACTAGATGCCTGTTTAACATAGGGTGTTTTGGGGAAAATGCTCGGAAAGGAAAATGGCGGTACTTACCTATTAATTCTCTAGAGGTCGTTAATTGATTAGTTTCATATAGGCCGAGATATCATCCCGATGTAACTTCATATCGGCCTGAGACCGAAGGTTGAAGGCTGATGTGAAATTACCAAGTGTTGATATCTCGGCCGATATGAAACTAACCTAGTAATAACCTCGTCATTTACTAAACCAAAACAAAAGAAATAATTAAGAAAATGTTCCCAGACCTGTTACAGTTTCCTGACAGTATTATTTTTTTCATTCTTTTGATAAAGTCCGCAGTTTCTTCTTTTCCTAGTTCAGCTATCCGTACGTCGGCTTCCCCAGTGGGGAAGCCGCGACGTTCGGATAGCTGAACTATCTCTTCTATCACGTCGACGAATCTCCGCTTTGCGACCCTGAATCTTAGTTTTCGATGAATTTTGTGTATAACTCTCTTCCCTTTTCTGTTCATCCACCTAATCCTACCTGTTGTCATCATTAATTCATCACCAAACAAAAACTACTCCCTTTTGTCTGGTAACGCCAGTTTTATTGATTTAGTGTTTTCAATGAATAACGATTTCGATGTAAACAAAACAGCGGGACATACTAACGCACCAAGTGGGATAACCCTAGCTCGTTCATATCGACGAATTAATGTCATATCAGCCGTGTTTAAAGTCATATTAGCCGAGTTCAAAAATGGGCAATTCTAAGAAAGAAAAGTATGTCCAATAAATAATCCCTTTTAACTGCAGTGTGATGTGCTGTAACGAAATGTACTCATCAGCCTGCAATGCTATGGTATATTTTGTGAAGAAAGACTTATGATATTAAGTCTAGTATTCCAGCTGCTTGTTCGAGTAGGGCTTTACTATACTTATCACTTTCTCGTTATCACTGTACACTATTTGTGTATGTTTCTTTATGAACACACCAAGAGAGACAGATAAATGTGTTTTAGACAGATGTCATCAAGTGAACACTTCGCTATACAGACAGGGAACGGAGGACAGGACAAGATAGAAAATTACTCATAGGGACCGGAGACGACTCATTATATTCCTTTTAAAGCAATGCCATAACAGTTAACCCCACAAGATGGACAGATCACGGATGTTCTAGTCATGGAGAATGATTCGAAAGATTAGATATGTCCGTTTCCGAAATCCAGTCGAATCAGAAGTCAGATGGAGGAATTCGAGTAGATTTCGAATTTTTGGAAGGCTCCAGAGCACTCTCAAGTTCGACAGTTTTTAGACTGTCAGACTGTGCTCATGCTGGACCGAAACTGTCATGGACCACATTTTAGCCATTCTAGATATTTTAGTTCCGAACAGTGGTTTTTGCTAAAACGCTAATGGGAGGGGTGGGGGGGGGGTGTACTTCGCTGAATCGCTGTCTGATACAGACTGATTAAGTTTGAAAAAAAAAAACGAACTGCCAAGTATGTCAAGAGGGAACGGACAATTGGTACCGGAACAAATCCTACAGAACACGAAAGTTCAGCAGTAGGCGAAAAGGGCGGTCACCTAACTTATATCTATGCCACAGATTCAATTAATGGTCAGATTGAATGATGTCGGTACATATTTCCACTGAGGCACTTAGATAATAACAGATTAATCGACTAATTAGGAGACAACCGTCTCTTGTTTCGTTAGACATTCGGGAATTTGTCTATGGAAAACCATTTGTTGAACAAATGGTTTTCCATAGTCAAATTCCCGATTGTCTAACGAAACAAGACACGTTTATGGCCATTATAATTCATGTCATCGTTAGAAATGACAAAATTCTCTAAGCCCTTTTTATTTGAAGAAAAAAGATCAAAAAATGTCATTTTCGATCTCGGTCTATTTGCCTTGATCGAATTTACAAGGTGTACTTCGAAGCACGGACACTGACAACCGTTGCCTTAGAACACAACTCCGGAGTGTGTTCGATCTGTGATATGAGTGGTTCAGCGCCGTTGGTATCGCGTAGCGTGGACACAGACATGTTCTAATTAACCCACTTCCGGCAATTAGAGCACGGTAATAGTGAATTTACTTGAGATTAGAGCACGTCGCCGACATGCTCCCAGCCAATCAAATTACAGGTTAAGAAAGGACGATAAATTTAACTGATGAATTACAATTATTGTTAATCCACTGGGCTTTCCTGGTCGCGAGTCTTTACAAAAGGCAGTATTTAATTCGATAAATTAAATCATACTGTCACGAGTTATTCGCAACGGTTTGAAGTATTTATCTAATAAATTTCAGCCTTTGGTAAAGTTGATAACTTTTACAATGTTTTATTGCAGAAAAAAAATAACGCCCCATTACCACTCACTGAGAATTAATGTTGAACGTTTTCCCAACACAAATTCCAACACCTTATTGACAAAAGAAGTAATCACATATTTTTTATGTTTGTTTCGTTAATCGATCAAGCTCTTCTCTACCGGAATGGCTTTCCTTCACAAGTGAAAGAAACTTTTTTGGTGCCAAACTTTTAGTCAGCTTTCCGACTTTTTGATTCCAAATCATGTTTTAGTGCAATTGGCTATCCTGGCACCTGACAGAGTAAAAACTACCGTCAGACGCTTCACGTTGTCTGCTCAAAACTATGCAGCCAGTCAGGCACCCCCTTTGCAGAATCTCACTTCAGAAATTCCACTCACGGAATCCTACTTACGAAATCACTCTTGATGGTACTATTTTCCAACTAACGGAGACAATCGTCCTATGTGAAACGGAATACTTTGTTATCTATCTCTTTCCTTGGCATACACCTCCTCAGTGCACCCAACCATGGCCATCGTCCTCTCGCTGGCCCATCCCCCAAACACACACACGTGAACATGCTCGGTGAGCTTGCTGGTCGGGGAAGGGAAATCGGGAGCCTAGCCCTGTGAGAAGGACGAAAATGTAAAAATTAAAACATTCCTTCTTCTCAGTGAGTAAAAGGTAATGACAATATATCACAACGAACCGGCAAAATCACCCTATTGTCCCAGACAATGGCCTGCGACTGCTTGCTGGAAAGTGCGTGACGCGAGTCTTCAGCGAACGGTCGTGGTACTTTTTCTGTGGGCTAAAATGGCTACTCTATTATCTCTAACAGCGATGTCCTCTATTCCCACATGAAAATCTTCTCATCACACCGAGAAAAAGACTTCTCGCAGGAGCGAGTTCGCAAAGCTCTTCCATCGAAAGACGGACTGTATTAATGGCAGGCCTGGCATTCTTAAAAATGCAGGCGGGCTAGAAATCGCCCTCCTTGCATGGCCTAGGATGGCGATTAGCTCCCCCTAAGCTGACAAAAGCTAAAAGTGGCAAAATGAAGTTTTACTATTAATTAATTCTGGCTTGTGGTCTTTGTACATTTTATTTAGTATTGCTAAGAAGGTAGCCTCTGCGAGACTGCTACACTGCCCCTCCCACACCTCCGGGCCTCGGTAAGGCCCGGATGTGTTGGAGGGGCGGTGTGGCCGTATTACAGAGACCACTAACATACATGTAGCAGCGATCTGAAAAGGTGTGGGCTTTAGGAATAGGCTGTTATGGTAATCATCAATTTCTTAGGTCAGGAGAGCTAGTTTTCGCCCTCCTTAATTTTTTTAAGGCGAGCAGTAAGCGAGCGAATAAATCGCCTTCCTGAAAATGCCAGGCCTGATTAATGGGCACAATTTACCAGTATTGTCTTCAAAATTGATTATGCGAGTGTGTGAACGCGTTAATTGTTCAATGATTACTTTGGTGCTATTCTACAACTTACAAGGAAAATCACACGGATAACAGTGATATCCAGCTCTTCCCTTGACATACCCCCACCCCAGTGAGTGCTCCCCAGCCATGCATGCATCTCCGTCAATCGAAGGAACGCGAACTTGTTACGATTGTTGAAACAAAAGGCCGCACCAGTTGTATTCTGTCGCCATGTAGAATCTATCGAACCCAAACACATCACGATAATTTAGGTAACTTGATCTCAGTTTGCTCTTAATCCCAGCTCTTCAGTCTATTCAATATGTCCGGATCTGGCTCATCTCTTTTGCGAGGAACCCCCGGAGTCCTAGCGGGAGAGGGTAGTTCAATCACTACATATTAACCACTTAGCGATTTACGATCACCCATTTAACCCATCTCTGTACGTACCAATGCATGGAGGCTGCTCGCAGGTCGTCCTGGAAGAATCTCTATTGGACATACTTTCGTGGCAGGAAGACTAACAGGCGTCTTTTTTGTTACGAGAATCCTCAGCAAGACCAACTGATATTCCATACTCTAGACAATCCAGTTCAGTTTTTCGGTATGCACTTGAGGTGCCATTATTAGAGCTATTTAAAGTATCTCATTAGTATTTAAGAAACCACTATGTCTGTCTTATCCACTTGCTGTGATACTTCCCGGTCATCAATGCGTTGAGCGAAGCTTGAGTCCTCACAACAGGGCCGCCACGGTTACACCCTAAAATCAGTTGGGTTATGAATTAACCCAAATCAATTAGGTTGAGCGAATATGAACCCAGATAGCTTCTCGCAGCTAGTCATAAATGATCGGACAGTGAAATCAAGTTTTTAGACTCAAATTTCTGCCGTTTTGACGTCCTAAATAGGTTGGTTGTCGAAAATTCGGTTTGAAGGCATATGTCTTGGCCAGGATATGGATGGTTTTCCTTATATTTTGCAAAACCAAATCTATCTAAAGCTTCAAAACTTTGTCGATGATTACTGTTTTTGATGAAGACTGTCACGGAAAGCGATTTTAATCATCTGACGTTTTGTGAAGTGCATCCCACAAAGGAATCAAGTGACTCGTCAATACGGAATTAAAAAATTACTACTCGACAGTCATAATAACAACCTTTCATTGTACTCCTATTGAGCGTGCATGACAAGATGAGCGAACTGCACATGTGACGAGTGCTACTACTCCGCCACTCAAGCTCAATCAGCGCTACCTGTGGAAGATTTGATCCCCTCCTCTTGACATCCACATAAGATACCCCAATACTAAAACCGTCACCTGTATCAATTTATGTATGTATATGTATTTTTTGCTCCTCATTACTTTGTAAAAATTATTTCTTCTTTGTGGTCTAATTTTTTCACCTCTGTGAAACAACTATTCACCTTTCTCTACATATGTTCTAATAAATAACCAAGAGTAGGTCCTGTTGTACTGTGCCATGGCTCACCCCATCACATCATCAATCAGATAGCTCAGTCTGCGATATAATTAGTTACAAGTGGATCTTTTTGCTTGTACAACCAAAAGCAATGTGCAACGTAAGAAGCAGCTCCTCAAACTTATTTCATCGCCATCTTATGCTACAATTTTGGAAACAATGGTCCAAAAAATATCGCTGGTTGCCAAGTAAAACAACTTATTTAGTCACCCTACACACCAATTCATTGAACCAGTTCTTATTCAATAATCGGGGCCGCGGCGGCTCAGTTGGTAGAGGTGGAGACTGCAAGCCGAGAGGTCCTCGGTTCGAATCCCACCTGCGGCAACCGCGTTGTGTCCTTGGGCAAGACACTTCACCCCCATTGCCCACGTGGGGGCACGGTGACGCTGTGCACTAAGGCGTACTGCACGTCGATGGTGCACCTGTCTTCAACCAATGCTAACCATGCCTGTGTGGAGTTAGTTTGTTGGGGAGCTGACAGTTGATCGCCGTTGCTCGGTGGTTCTCTCCGGGTACTCCGGTTTCCTCCACCCTTAAAACTGTCACGGTCATGGTTAGCCAATGTGCAGAAATATGTGACCTTAAACACCAATAAATAAATAAATAAATATTCAATAATCGAGATAACAAACAATATCGTCTGAAAATGACATTAGCATCCACAGTGAAAGTTTCTCCACTGTCAGACTGACATCCGAAGACTTAGGTGCTTCTAAAGCATTGCTACACAGCGCTCTGTTATGCATTTGTTTTCACTGTATTGTGGCAATTAAAACTGTGAATTATTTTAAGTGAAATAGATACAAATCCAGGTCCAGATCACCTATCACCGGAAGATTCTTTCGATACTTCCACGACCTTCTCCACAACTTTGTATGTTACTAATGACTATGAGGGACTTCCCTTCCTACATATTGGCATTCAAAGTTCAGAACCAAAACTTGACTTTCACAGTTACGAAGTTCTTCCCAACGATATGTGTGTTTTCACTGAGATGTTCCAAACTCTAATATTAGGCTGCCAGATTTCCAAACCTCATTGTGAAATGATTGAGGAACTGGAGGCAGAGGAGTTACAAAACTGTCAACATCAAACATCGTCACGACATGAATATGAACTGCCTTGAAAGTCTCGGTATTCAAATATTTTTCGAGCTTAGCTCAATACTTTTCGGCGCCATCTACCGTGTATCTCGCTCAGTCAGTGAGACATCGAATCTAATCTCACTAGAAAAAGCACTCAATACCAATGTACCAAACATAAGTATAGTTGGGAACTTCAATAAGGACCAACGATAAGAAACCGGAGCACTGTGACAGTTTCTCACTGGGTCAATGTCAGTGAAGTGGTTGACGAATCCATGCATTTTACCGAAATTCAAACTCTCTAATTGATCCCATGATTGTAAACGACCAAATACTCTCCAATATAAGCAGTGTGTATAAGAGGCGGACCCATTCTTTGTGTAACTATTCAAATATCACTGTCCAGTCATATCGTCTCTCAAAATGCCAGAGAAGGAATCGAAACCTTTCAAACGAAAAATTTTCTGTTATGGTAAGGACGATGATTCTGGACTTAACAGAGAACAGAACAGCACCAACCGGGGTAATATGTGGCTCATATTTGTAGCTCAGTGGACTCTAATTATAGACCGGTTTGGCACGAAATTTAGTTGGAACACAATAATGACCTGTAGATCTAACCAACCACCTGGGATGCATAAGAATATTAAAAAAATAATTCGCCAGAGAAAGCATCTGAATTGTAAGGGCAAAAGAGTAGAAAAAACCCTCTCCACTGTCATTGGAAAAATGTCGCCTTAAACACAACCAAACAGTTTCAGAAATCCACAAATCTAAAATAGACTTTTCCCCCAAAACAGACGGCAAACTTAATTCCCTTACCACGGGTGTATGCGAATGGCGGAAGACATTAGAAATACTTATATCACCCCAACTCAAACAATGCCCGTTCTTGAGGCTGATAGCAAACTCTTCGTTTCTCATCAGGATAAAGCAGAAGTGTTCAGCGAATACGTCTGTGAAATCCCATCACTCAACGATCAAAACCCCAATCTCTTACATTCTATTAACAATATCGACCGTGCTGAACTCTGTAATATCACTATCACACTGCAGGATGCATCGAAAGCTTTACAAACCCGTTGGGTTTGTAGAGCCTTTAATGTACCCCACAGTGTTATTGTGATATTGGGTTTAACCCTCAACGTGCCCAAAATCTACTACTGTTCAGGAACCTTAGGCATCACCTACCTACTTAAAAAAAATCTTCCAGTTTATGCGAGACCCTAATAACCATCTTCAACAAGATGCAGAATGAATCATTCTTTTCGGATGAATGGAAGCAATGTAACTTAACCCCCGTGCACAAACAAGGTGATAGCCAGTGAATACAAACTACCTCCCAATTGCCTTGCTGAGAGGCTTGAGCAAAGTGTTTGCGAAATATGTTTTCCAAAAAGGTCTTGAAAACCAACATAATGCTTGCCTCTCTTCAGTCTGGGTTTCTTCCCCCCGACTCAACAGTTCTAAGCCTAACCAATGTTTACATCGCATTCATTTCAGAGTATTTCGTGATGTAAGTGAAGCTTTCGATAAAGTCTTACAAAAGGGCTCTTACACAAGATTTACAAAATAGAACTTCAGATTTCCCCTTAAAATGGTTTGAATCATACTTATGTGGTAGACAACAGCTCGTTGATCTTAACTTGGTCTCATCATCCTGGAGCCCTGTACGAGCTGGAGTACCCCAGGGTCCCACCCTTGTATCCCCCTACTCATTCTGATTTATATCAACGATATTATTAATTATATTTCTAGTAGCATTTGGCCGTTTTGCAGATGACACAACTCTTTACCTAATTGTAAGAAGATCCAAGAATGGCAGTTGAAATCATTGACGCCGATCTGCAACGACTGGAGATATGGTATAACCAGTGTCTGGTCAAGATTAATCCCACTAAAACCGAAGCTATTTTGATCATCCTCATATGCATCAAACAAGCCACGCACCTTAAGAATGTTCAATACCGAGATCAAGGAAGTTACCAATCACAAACATCTTGGACTCACGTTTGACAATCGGCTGTCCACGTTGCCGAAATTTAAAAAAACAGGTCTGGAAGCCTATTGATATCTTACGACGCTTCAAATACAGGCTAGGCCGTAAAAGCCTTGTGAAGATGTACTATCCCTTTGTTTCCTCAGTATTCGAATATGCTGACACTGTCTGTGATAACTACACTGCGGTCCAAGCACATGAGCTTGAAAAATACAGATTGAAGCAGCACGATTGATGAGCAGGAGGCACCAAAAACACAAGCAAACGTCGTCTTTACTTCGAAACTGTTCGTAAAACACTAGAAACAAGAACGACAATCACACTGATTCAGTATGTCAAAATGTATCATTGCCTGGTACCTTCTAATATGTCCAACTTGATTCCCCACCGTCGAAACCCGCAATTATAACCTGCGTCGTGTCTTATTATGCCCTGTTGAACAAGTGTGCATCACACGTCATTACTCCCGTCTAACAAGCGGCTTTGGAATAACACACCTTCGCAAACCAGATAAAACTCTTCACTCTCAAACTGCAAAGCTTCTTTGATGACTAATAGACGAGTACCTATCTTTTATACAATTTACGCCTAGCCAAAATACTAATCTCTCCTCCACGTCTCAATTATAGCAATCCTAACCATGACTTGTAAGCCAATTTTCTCCCCGAATCACCCCTGTGTAGTTGTAGTGAGCGCGAAATCGCAAACCGTTTCTTTCTTCTATTGTCCTACATACACACAAATTAGACTACAAACATTAGGTTCCTTATCTCACCCCATTACGGCCGACGAACTACTCTGTGGCTGTGAACGTTTTAACCCGGAAACCAACCAGTTCATATTCGAAATTGTACAGCAGTTCATCCTTCAAAGAAAGCGTTTCCAGTACACTCAGAACATAGTCTGCAATAAGAAACTATTCTGTAAGTCAAAAATAAGCTCTTGCTTGCAAACGGGCTTGTGAAAGGTGACACACATATTTATATGGTCGACCCTTAACCTTAAGAACAGACCATCAAGCTTTGACAACAATGTAAAATCAATACATACTCTGCAACAACATCACCCTAAGTCAAACTACCACTGTGCACGCCACCGAATCACTGGTCACATTTCGTCCTTGGGTCATCCTTCTCATTCCCCTCAATCTATTACCTTCTCTAGCTATCTTTCGCTTTAAGTAGTTCTCTTGAATTATATATACTATGTTTTATTAACTTTCAGATATATTAAATATGCAATAAGGTAAAGATCACTACCTACCGTTAACAATTTCTTGCATGTTTAAACAATGTTTTAGAGACAGACCCGTAGGCCAAAACCGGGCAGCGTTATTCTGACAAATCGCCAATTAATTTTCATTATTTTTTCATTTTTTTTTGTCTCAAAAACATAGAATATGACACGTCATTGGGACGAGCTCCAAAAAATTAGTTATGCAAGAATTTTGTTTGCAAGTGCCGTCTGCTCTTCATGTTAGGTAAAGGGTTAATATTGTTCTTTGATATGATCATCTGTAATAAATAGTGTTAAATCTAAATTTCCTTTTTCAAGATCTGGCTATGCCTGTGGAATCTTTTTTACCAGGCGCCGTATAAGAAGTATCTTAATGATGCCTAACCTAGCGCCTGTCTTGCCGTCATCTGTGTATCGAAGAACTGCAGTCTGTGGTAGCCCAATTTTAGTACCCCTTTCTACCATATGACTAGTCTCATAGAATCTCATCTTCATTGTAAGAGGAAGATAGGGCTATGAGGATATTCTACTCTCTGGCCTCGCCGTCCATACCGCATATCCTATTCTGGGTACTGATCGGTAACGTTCAGTAAAACCCATGTTTAAGGCATATGAGGTGAGCCTAAAATAGGAGGGGCCTAAAATCTATATTCAGTATTGTTCACAGTACAGCTACAGAAGGGTCTAGTGATGTTAGTAGTGGGAGACAAACAAAATATATAAGTGATGGTCAGTCTTTCAACTGGTAGTGTCATAAATAGACGGAATAGCAATAAAAGTCCATAATGGGACTGCCAGTGTTAGTTTTGGTGACGATGAGGGGTACTGAACTGGTAGTAGTAAGAGCAGCCACCAATGTGACGAGTGTAGATAAATATGTTGATAACCAATAGTTGTGTACGTGTTCCTGCGAAGAATTTCCCAAGAGAGTTGTCCCAAATGATTCTCAAACAATACATATAGAATATACCCATAGTAGCTTGGTGTACCAAATGTTCGCCACGAGTGGTGAACATTTGGTACACCAAACTACTTTGGGTATATTTTATTCATACCATCATCACATTATTAAGAGTCGCTATTATTTTTTCTCGATTTTACTGAGCAGCAGACGTACATATGTGCGGATCTGTTTTTGTTTACATGAGCATCGGTGGGCGGTACTTCCGCTGTCAATTTTATCTTTATTCTTTAAACGAAATGGGAAAAATAATCGGGGCCTTTTTCATTTTAATAACATAATAACATACTATTTCGAGTTATGGGTGCTTTATTAACATGAGACAACGCATGTTTGTTAATTTTTGGTGTCTTTTGGGGTAAACTGATTTAAAATCGTAATAAATAATTGCCACTTTCATTTCACTCTTCGTGAGGCGACGTGCGGTAAATTTAGACAAGTTCGCATTCAGGTCGACGTAACCAAAGGTCAAACGTGGATGTATTTCCACTGTAGGTGTAAATTTTAACTATTGCAATCCCATTGCTGTCGTGTTCACCACAGTTGGTGTGTAAAGCTAAAAGTTATGTCATAGGCTTTTCATATATAGTAGAATAGGTAATCATGGTATAAAATGGGTACATTTAGGCCTACTGGGCCCCTCAAACAGTCGTCTCCAAATACCCGTAAGTGCGATTGTTCTGCATGTGTTGATCACATATTGTGCACAACCTTGGAATCAAGGAACTTGAAGCCATACAGGTGCTTGGAGCAATTAGCAATACAGCAGCTAGGCTCCAAGCAAATATTGGCGGGTGTAGGTTAACGAATATTATTAGTTGCACAGTTTGTTGGTGGCCTAATATGGTATATGTGGTGTCAGTTAATTCCATATTGGATTCGAGCTTCGCTTCGCTCGAGTCCAATATGGAATTAACTGACACCACATATACCATATTAGGCCACCAACAAACTGTGTATCTAATATATCTTACCGACTGCTGCATCGATGCACAGAACTAATAACAACAGCGATCAAAATTAAATGAGAGAATTCTCACAATGTGTTCACGTGTCTTCATACATACCAAACAGTTTCATTTCGATGGTAACATGACACACATCCACAGAATATGAAGCCTTTTAAGTTGCCTAACCTGCACTTCAGACCAAATATGGGCCTCCAACACTCAATCTTTCAACTTGAAGCGTTTATCGGCTGCCGCCATTTTGAATAATCAATGAACAAAGGGGAGATTACCCATAGCTGTCAGCGTATATTGATGTTGACAGGCAGTATATGGTTTTATATGCAGTCTGCATGTGAAGTCTTTGAACCAATGAAATTCCCAGATTGTTGTAGGAGGTAAGATATAGACAAATATGTTGCTACATTACAAGCACTTATCGTAAACTGCGATTTCAGAGATCTGGGGATGAAATGATAAGGGATCAAATGATCGAGAAAACTACAAATAACTGATAAGACGAGCGACTGTTGTTAAAATCTAAACTTGATCTGACTAAAACTTTAGAAATCGCAAGACAGATTGCAGTATCTACAAAACAAGCTAAATGTATGGGTAGTATACAAACTGTTCAAACAAATATTCGTGCAAATAAATGCTATGATTCAAAATACCAAACATCAAAACCCAAGCCAAAACAACATTGAAAAGAAAAAAACTGATTCGGCTCATTCCGACAAATTAAGGTGCAATAGGTGCAGTTCAGAGAAACATCTCCCGAATGATTCAGCGTGTCCAGTGAGATCAGTCAACTGTAAAAATTATTCCAAAGCAGGACATTTTGCTCGCATGTGTAGAAGTGCAAATCCAGCCTCATGTAATTTTATCCACTCATTTGAGTCAATGACATGTCCTGAGAACCGGTATACTATAATATTAGGACATTTCTTTTCATGTTCTATCGGTCGATAGTACCTGAGTTTGTGTGATTTCTGAAATAAAACCCGAAACAGCGACCGATAGAACATGAAAAGAAACGTTCTAATTATTTTATTATGCCGAACAAAAAATAGCTTTCATAGTTAAGCGTTAACTGCATCATGCCATCAATCTTGTAATAACAATGTAGTCGAATCAAAAAAACATGAAGTCATTTCGAACGAATGACGTCTCTTTAGGTGTTTCCAGATCACCAAATTCGAAAATGACTTGTCACAAGTGCCGTCTCTTTGTGAGTTTCTATATCACCAAAATCCAAATGCCAGTGTTTACAACTGCATCATGCTGTTCATGTTATAATTCATTATTAATGCTTCTGTGATAAGTGGTATAAATTAATGGAATATAAATTCATGTTTCTTGGACGACGACAGTTGTTAGAATTAAGCGCAGTGAAACAATTTATTTTGAACTTGAGGCAGAGACTCAGTGAGGGTAGAGGAGTACTAAACATGTGGAAATATAATTGATTGAAGTCATAACTCATATTCAGGATTCACTGAAGTGGTGAACAACACGTGACGTGAGTTTTTAATATTTCTGATTCTTTTGAATTCATTGTTTGCAATTAAAATTGAAAACACACCCACTGAAGATGACATATTTGTTGTGTCTATCGGTGACGAAAAAAGTTAAACGGACATGGCGCCAGCGTTTGCTGGTGAGAAATTCCATTCAGAGTGTGCGTAATCAACGCTGATCAATGGAAGTGGAGCTTACATTTTCTTTGTTATCTTGTCCCCATGGAAGAATGCTCCGATAGTGCCCGTGTTTTGCCCCCAAACTCCAGTACTATGGCTTTTAGAAGGTGTCAAATTAACCAATCACGGCTGATGTTACAAACGTGAGGCATAATAATATTCTTTTTATTGGATCAAATTCTGCTACTAAATGGGACAAATACATTTACTGCAGCATTGAACTTGAGAAAACAATAAAAAAGTGCCAGTTGAAATGATGATTGACACTAGAAGTGTTGTATATATTTTACCAATAACATTTTACAATTAACACTTTTCAACTACATTGCATAAATGTCAAATTATTTTCATACAACCAGTCACCAATAACTGTACTGGGATGCCTAAACAGTAACGTTTCACAATGTAATGGAACACTGTACTTGTTACATTGTTGACAATGGATTTCCAATTGTTGAGCTTGATTTAATGGAAGAATGAAGAAATTAGAAATTACACAAGTTTCTCCTACATGTAAAATTAAAAAAAAAACGTCCACAAACATTATACTTGAGGAATATGAAGAGGCTTTTACAGGCCAAGGCGCGGAACAACAAGTTAAGCACCAAGCAAAAATTCGAAGTGGCGTGAAGCCACTAGCACAAACGTTTCACAGATTACCTTTGTCTATACAAAGTGAAGTTACTAAGGAAATTAAAAGACTTCATTCGGAAGATATAATATAAGCTATTAGTGCATCGGGTGGGTTTCACCTATTGTTGTTACACGAAAAATATCTTCAAATCCACATAGAGGAGGACCAATAAGAATTTGCATTGATTTAAGAGGACCAAACAGAGCGGTTATATGCGATCGATATCCCCTACCAACTTTGGGGAAAATTTTTAACAAAGTGAAAGGTACAAATATCTTTTCAACTCGTATATAAAATCTGCTTATTATCAACTAGAACTCACAGAAGGAAGTGTAGACCTCACTGCATTTATCACTCATGCAGGAATCTTTAGATTTAAACGTGTACCTTTCGGTTTGGGTTCCGGGCCTTCAATTTTCCCAAAACGTTTGTCAATTGAGCTTGAAAATCTACCAGGTGTACCTTACTACATAGATGACGTTATCTTCAGTGGAGTCTCATAGGAGGATCATGATACGAAACTTGAACTAGTGCTTCAAAAACTTCGAAAGCATGTTCTTCGCCTATGTTTAGACAAATGTAAATTTGGACAAAGTAAACTAAAATACTTAGGACTATTATAATCCCTGATGGGTACGGGTGTGGGATGGGAAAATCTCACCCGAGGGCAAGATATTTGGGCCAGACACGAGGCTTGCCGAGGGCCTGGAACAAATATCTTGTCCCGAGGGTGAGATTTTCCCATCCCACACCCATACCCATCAGGGATTATTTTTCTCCTCCCCCCCCCCACCACATATGGTGGTTACGTTAGCCAGAGGTAATCGGCGGTCACGTGCTGATATAATCAACTCATTTGGTATTCGTTGTTTTGAAAAACTAATGACACCATCGGAAAAAGCATGCAAAAGTTATTTATATACCAAAGGTATATACCACGAAATCAATTAGGAACGGTGGCATCTTGGGGTTTGAAGAGTTTTAGAGCATCAAACGTTGATCACACGGCATTCCGATGACGTCAATATGAATTAGTTGGGAGCAAGAAACTGATACGATATGCATAACGTCATAATAACGTTATAAATGTACAACGTCACGTGGGTGGGGTGGGATACATCTGTCTCTCCCTGCTATCTCACCCGGGACACACGTATGTTACACATGCAGTGGGGGAGAAATATTATATCTGCTAAAGGCCTGCAGCCTGAAACCCGCACCAACATATGCAACTTCATTGCATTCATTTTTTAACACTCACTTCCTATTATTTAAAATTTATTCCCGAATATGCTGGTGTGTTTGAACCACTAAGAGTATTACTTCACAAAGTCCAAATAGAGTGCTCAAGCTCAAAATAACTTTGAAAAACTAAAAACACTCATTACAGACAGCATAACTCAACTCATTTTTGAACCGGAATGTGTAACAATTGTAACCACCGATGCATCAAACTACGGTCTTGGGAATGTGAATTCAGACATTAAAAATGGAAAAGAAGTTTCAGTTGTTTTTGCTTCGCGAACACTGAATAAACATGAAAGGAATTATTCTGTAAGTTAAAAAGAAGCTCTTGCTTGCAAATGGGCTTGTGAAAGGTGGCACGCATATTTATATGGTCGACACTTAACCTTGAGAACAAGCCATCAAACTCTGATAAAATTGCTCACTTCAAGAGGTCTGGGTTAACAACCTATGCGATTGGCTCGTTGGTTCACATATCTTTTACAATATCTGTTTTTAGTCCAGTAATGACCAAGAATTCAAAATTGTGTCGCTAATGCGTTATCACGTTTGCCTTTACCTAACTGTACATCCAGTGAAACAGACGAATACATGTGTAAATACGCTGAATCAGAAAAAAGGTGGTTTCCTTACTGCAGTCTGAAGCAACAGCCATATCTTTGGAACAACTCGTTGATTCAACACAGAAAGATACTGTATAATACGAAGTCCTAAAATACATCAAAGAAGGGTGGCCTTCCAAAAAGTGTTCATACTGATTTACCACCTTACTTTCAGATCCAAGAAGAACTTTCTGTATCTCAAGGCTATATTTTGCGGGGCCCCAGATGGAATAGTATTACCCGCTTCTATGATAAATAATGCAATAAACTTGGTGCAGATAGTTACCACGGAATAGTTCATACTAAGCAACGGATCAGGCCATTATACTGGTGGCCACAACATGACATAATTATTAAACAATCAGGTTCTAACTGATCATCTTGTCAACGTGCTAACAAGACTGTGAAAGTCATTGCACCACCATTACAACCTGTTATGTTTTCAAAAGGACCGTGGACAAAACTTGGTATTGACATTATTGGATCATTCAGTACATCTCCTTGGGATTATAGATTTGTAGTTCTAATTGACTAGCACAGTAAATGGTCAGAGATTTGTTGTGCACCAGTAGTTATTTCAGAAGTAATAATGAAATTTCTAAAAAACATTATTTTGTAGATTTGTCTACCTTGAAGAAATAACATCAGATAATGGCTCTCAGTTTTCGAGTATGCAGTTTACAAACTTTCTGCGAACTCTTGACATTAAGCATTGCAAATCAGCCGTATATTCACCTGAGGCTAATGGGGAACTTGAACACTGTAACCGAGTTCTCAAAGAAGAACTACAGGCTGCACAAAATGATAATCAGTCTTGGAATGAAGCAGCAGATGAGATACGTTTTGCATATCGTAAAACAATTCAGAGAACCACTGGCAAATTACCAACAGAATTGCTATTGGGCCGTACAAAAAGAACAAAGTTTAATATTTCCCCAATAAAACAAAAACAGACACTACAGTTAAACAAACAGTGCAAAAAACAGCAAAATTACATGAAAAAGTACAAAGATCAGGGATCTGAAGCCAACAATTTTAAAATTCAGGTACGTGACTGTGTTCGTGTAAAACCTTCCAAAGCATGTACGAAAAGGCTACTCACGATACGGGAAATACTTACAAATTGTTGATAAGAAAGGCAAAAATACTTTTCATCTACATGATGGCCCCATATGGAATGTGTCAAGATTAACCCTTTACCTAACATGAAAAGCAGACGACACTTGCAAAAAAAATTCTTGAATAATTAATTTTTTTCATTTTTTGTCTCAAAAACATAGGTTATGACCCCTCGTTGGAACGAGCTCGACGAGCTCGTTCCAACAAGGGGTCATAACCTATGTTTTTGAGACAAAAAATGAAAATATTTTGAAAATTAATTGGCGATTTTTGAGAATAGCGCTGGCCGGTTTTGGCCGTTACGTTGGGTAAAGAGTTAAACAAAATGCCCAGCGGAAGTCATAGTAGTACTGATACAAACAGTAGTGGTACCTTAGATTTACTGACAAAATGTTCGATAACTCAGAAATTCAAACTGAGGAACCACAACCTGAACCTACACTAAGACATAGTGCTATTCCCCAAAGGTTAAATGACTATATCATGTACTAGGTTTCAGAATTACAATGCTACACATAAATACCTAAGAGTATTTCAAATTTGACATTTTCAATTAACAGAAATATTACAACTTCATATTTTATCTCTGTTTGCGGGGAAAAATGTTTTCTGCAGTATATTGGCGTTTTTCGCTGATAAGAGGAAGGAAAATGGTGCTCTTGTTCGTACAATTATGTTTGTCGAAACATTTTCTAACGAAAGGGGAAAATGTGGTATTTGGGAAATACAAGTTGCGTTAATTTTCAAAGTGCATTATTCTCAAGTTCTGTACTTCTCACGTGGAAGGAGTGTTCCAAGTACTGTTCACAAGATGTGCTTGCTTTCTGTTATACGATATATGTTACTTCTACAGGAAACACGAATAACTGCATTGCCAATTTTCATTCAACTCCTTTAGTGCCTACAGATACAACAATTGCCCACTTCCTTGTTCCACAGTCCTTGATTCACAAGACCGGACCCGAAATTAACATGCTATACTACTTTCACCGATATTAGTTTTCTCACTGTATAGCAATCACAGGTATTAGTAGGAGATTCCGCAGATCTTAAGTATTTATTTCTTAAACAAAACCGATGTTTCCCCCAGTAACCATAGCTAAAAACCCGCTTTGATTATTTAAGGCAAGGGAACAGATCACTTTTAAACCGAGTCATTCTTATTTTATCACAGGGCAAGTCGCTCTAAAAGTCAGAACTGCTACAACCCACACAAAGTACTGCTAGGTAAGGCTTGTTGCCCAGCCGTGTGTCCAAATTATCTTATCTAACATATTTATATATTTTTCGATTTCCCATCACCGGAAATAACTGTCAATACGTAACACACTCATATCTGATTGCCTGAGTTTAAATCCTGTACCTAACACAACTACCAAAACCAACCAGCGCTATTCAGAAAAATCGCCATTTAATAAAGTTTTATTATTTCTTCACGCTTAACCTAAAAACCACAGCTTATGACTTCCAATTGGAATGATTTCGTTCCATTTAGGGGGCCCGAACATTTTTGTTAAAGGTAAAATGAAGAGCTGGGAAATGATATGAACAGTTTCATTATCATACAATGATGACTGTGAGTTTAGTTTTACAGAACCTACAAACGTCATGAATTCGAGAGCCATATATATACTGAGTCAAAAAAAAAAACAAAGCATAATAAACGTTGAGGAGCATTTTTTTAGTATTATCGACTTTAATCCCAAACAAATTATTGTAAATTCATATTTCGAGTCTAGCTGTATGAATTGACATAATTTCATGTTCTTACTGTTGCCAGCGTCACGTCAGGACGTCGCAATTCAGACATGGGGTGAAATGAAAAAATCACACATGCAGTCAATAGCGTGTATGTCCACCGTTTTGCCTCTTGGATTTCAAGACATCGACGGCGCATGGACCTGATAAGTCTCTGGATGTCACCCTGTGGTATTGCGTTCCACTCCCGCTTAGAACATTACGTAAATCAACTAACGCCTGAAGATCATGAAGTCGGACCCGACGGTCCAATTGATCCCAAAGATGCTCGATTGACGACAAATCTGGTGAAAGTGGGCGCCAGGGAAGATGTCCGATGTTCTGCTCCTCAAGAAAGTCACGACAGATACGTGCTACGTGACATCGGGCATTGTCTTGCTGGAATAACTGCAATCCGACGTTAGCTTTGAACAATGGGTCAACAACAGCGTTAAGAATTTCGTCCCTATATCGCTGTCCATTCAGATTACCATCGATGAAGATCACCTGCGTTCGATGGTGCAAGGAAATTCCTGCCCAAACCATTACACTACCCCCGCCGAAACGGTCGCATTCCCGCATGCAAGCATAAGAAAACCGTTCTTCTCGTCGGCGATACACTCTTGCCCTACCAACAGCGCGCCGTAGACAAAATCGTGGTTCATCACTAAAAAGAACTGTGCTGAGTCCAGCGAACAAGCTGACGTACCCATTCCATTCTGACGGTACGATGATGTTGGGTAAGGATTGGTCCGTGGTATGAACGCCTACTTCGGATGTCGCATTCAGCGAGTCTGTTGCGGACAGTTCGTGCACTTATTTTATTGTTAATTCTACCAGGAGTAATTGCTGCTGTCCTCGTCGCCGGAAGGAAGCGATTCCGCATGTGGGACGTCCTGATGTGTCGGTCTTGTGCAGGGGTCGTAACTCTTGGTCGACCTGAACGCGGGCGGTCGGCAGTAGATCCAGTGAGACAGTGAGATACCTTCCAATGAGACGGTAAATAGTGGTCACAGTGACTCCTAACTCAGCAGCGAGCTCATCTGGAGGTATCCCAGCTTCATGCATACCAAGAGCACGCAACCTCTGATTTTCGGTTTATCTTGGCATTTTTTAAAATGTCGGAAGACAAAAACTAGCGTGTTTTCTCAATAACCCAGGCTCTCTAGCACAACATAACACAAAGAAAATCGTCAGCCACTCATTCAATTTGACATTCCCAGGTAGCACGTGCTATTTTGAAATTCGTAGCAAAATTGTATACGCTGGGTGGACAACAACAACATGTCATTAAACTCTTTGCACGACTTCTTGTCCACAAACATGCAACATTAGAACTATTATATTTCATCCTTTATGTTATTTTTTCACATTTGTTTAAATAATACTTTCTTTTTTGACTCAGTATACAAAGTTCAAGTTATAAACACCACTGCAACCAGTTCCAATCAACAAAAGTTCGCAATAAAAAATGATCTCGCGTTTTTCGGGACGGATGCAGTTGTGGAAATTACGCAATACGCTGCAACTGTTATACTTTGATAAAATTGTGATACGTTTGACAACTTGACAGATGAAGAGAAGAACTAAATTAATGTAATTAGAGAAAATGTCACGAAAATGAAATAGTTCTCAAAGTTACTCAAACTACTCCGACAAATTCTCAGAGGGGATGATTGTCGTAACTCGACTATCTGCTCTCTGGCAGCTCTTGTAGTTTTATTTTTAACCAATACCTGCCTTGAAATCCAATGACATGTAATTGGTTGCAAATAATTAGTAAAGAACCCCCCCCCCCCCACCCCCCACACGTACACAATAAACGCTATTAACATTCTCAAAATGAGACACTGGCAGTGGCGTAGGTAGCATTTGGAACTTGGGAGGCACTGATGAAAATCATTGATGACACCTGTGCCTAAGCTGCATGGTTGGTTTCCAGTAGCATATTAATCCTTTGAACCCCAGAGCGCGCTTTTCCGGCCCAAGAACACGATGTGCCATGGTTTCAAAAAGTAGGATGGCTGTCAAATGAATGTGTGGGGTAGAACAATCAATATTTTCAACGCGCAGCCCAAAAGCTGCACGTGGAAAATATTAATTGATCTACCCCCAGGTAATGAATATGGACTCTTCTAGTTGCTGCCACTGAGCTGACATGGAAGATACCATCCGTGCTCAAAGGGTTCAGTGTAAAGAGTCTGTGTACTGTATTGGGTTGGTAAATATAATGTTGCCTCAATCTCTCTCTCTTTCTTTATTTCTTTCCCTCCCTCTCTCTCTCCCTCCCTCCCTCTCTTTCTCTCTGTCTTTCTCTCAATTATTTCTGGAAAAAATTGGGGAGGGGGAGGGAGTACGTGATCCCTGCCCAACGGGTTTCTACATCCCTGGACGCTGGACTCTTATTAATGCACAATATACGCGGTACAACCTATACGATCAAGATATCATCAGCAATGTGAGATAATAGCGACGTGTGATTTGCTATAGAACAAAAGCAAATATTCATTTACGTTCAGGGCAGTATGCGAGCTGAAGCATAGAAGCAATAATTATAATTTTAGAGCAACGATTCACACAGTTAGAACTACAGTATACGCAGTGGTCTGTTTGTTTGTTCATTGAGTTTAACGACACTTTCAACAGCCGAGGTTATATAATGTTGGACAGTTTTACGGGTAAAGGAAGCCAGAGTATCAAAAGAGAACAACCGTGCAACGGCGTGTAGCTCTCGAACTATCCAACGTAACAAACAGAAGAAGCAGGGTTGCATTGATTGAAGTATACGGTCGTGATGCCCTTCGATTTAGTACATGCACGCCCCACTTGGGCAATGGAGATGCAGTGTCCTATCCGAGGCCCGAGGCCTCAAAGCAGATGGCGCTGGTAGGGATACAACCGTCGAGCATTCAATTTCAAATCCAATGCGCTGACCAATGCCGTCGATGTTCGATCTCAATGCGCTAACTAATGAATCACCGCTGTCTCAATTGTAACCAATAATTGTAAATTTCACCCTGCCTCAGTATTCCACTTACGACACTCTGCTGTTTGGAGAACCGATGGTTCTTATACTATTCAAAAAAGTAGTGCATATTTGAAAAAAGTGAGATATATGAAAAAATATTTTTATATTTTCATCAAAAAGACAGTTGAGGCATTGCACTGTGATATATGGTAAATGATTTCAGCGATAGTTAGGTGTCTGACCACAGTTACTGGAAGTTGTGTCTGCAACCACTTTTTTCACTGATAACAACAATGAAAGCACCACGTCAGTCCTGACCCCGTGTTACACATACAGTAGTCTATATAATAATAGACAAGTAATGAAAGCCTATTTTGCCCTGACCGATACCCCCTTCCCAGTTCATTTGTGAATTCGTTCATTGAACAAAGATTCATCAACACAGTTTACTTGTACCGCTATCCACAAGGTATTTAACTTCATGTTTATCATAAATTAATTATCAAATCATCATACTACGACTTCTTTATTTGATAAAAAAACTCTCCGTTCGACTTTTTTGCCCGCGACTCGACGCCATTGGAACAACAATGATGGCGTGACATTTCGTTGCTAGGCTGTACAAAAGTTAACCCGGAAAGCGAAACTACGCACTGCGTTGTTCTTGTGCTGAAGACGACAGAACAGAAGGATAATGGATGTGGGCTATAATGTAAGAGTCTTCCCTGCAAAATAATTGTTGCACCCCTGTCCTCGAGTTCTATTTATTGTCAAGGCACAACCAACTTGTCCGAACTTTAATAAAAAAAAAATGGTGGTTAATTTAAGTCAGCGCTACCTTGTTGTCAGAAGTTGAAAATGCAGGAAGCTTTGAAAGGAATATGTATTGGCGGGCGGAAAGAGTATTAGATCTAGGCTATGGGCCTATATGACAGATAGGGAGGGGTGAGAATGATCTCATGCCCTGAATAAAAATGGAAATTCTATTGCATCTCTTTTAGGAATCGTGGCATTGACAACATTTAAATTTAATGCTGAACAACATTAATCATAATAGTGTATTAGGAGTGGGGGGGATGAATGGGTTGGGAGCGGCGAGGCTTGTTGTAGGCACATATTATTCAGACGAAGCACTTGGCCGATTAAGATATCTCGGAATCTTTCCCGGAGACATTTTTTTTTGAAAAAAAGAAAAACCTTAAAACCCACTGTGAGCATTTGTGCGTGCGTTTGGGAGTCGGTGGGGAGGCAAGGGCAGTGATGCTTTTGGGGGAACGCCGTTCGCCTTGACCCCTTCTACTTGCTGCTGCAAACGTTCTTCCTCCTCAATTGCCAAACTTGAACTGGCTACATCAAAAATTACCTGTTACTTGCATGATGAGTGAAACGTAAAATTAGAAGCTGGTGAAGGGGGGGGGGGGGGGGGGGGGGGAGCTTGTAGGCGCAGACTTTCAGATGCGGCGCTTGGTGGGCCTAATACACTATTATGATTAAGGTTGTTCAGCATTAAATTTAAATGTTGTCAATGTCACGATTCCTAGTTGGCATTGTAAAAAGAGATGCAATAGAATTTCCTTTTTATACAGGCCATGATATCACTCTGACCCCTCCCTGTCATAGCCTAGATCCAATACCCTTTCCGCTCGCCAATACATATTCCTTTCAAAGCTTCCTGCATTTTCAACTACTGACAACAAGGTAGCGCTGTCTTAAATTAACCACCAGTTTTTTTTTTATTGAAGTTCGGACAAGTTGGTTGTGTCTTGACAATAAACAGAACTCGAGGACAGGGGTGCAACAATTGTTTTGCAAGGAAGACTCTTCCATTATAGCCCACATCCATTATTCTTCTGTTCTGTCGTCTGCAGCACAAGAACAACGCAGTGCGTAGTTTCGCTTTCCGGGTTAACTTTTGTACAGCGAGCAACGAAATGTCGCGCCATCATTGTTGTTCTAATGGCGTCGAGTCGCGGGCAAACAAGTCGAACGGAGAGTTTTTTTTATCAAATAAAGAAGCTGTAGTATGATGATTTGATTATTAATGTATGATAAACATGAAGTTAAATTCCTGGATAGCTTAAATTGTGGATAGCTGTACAAGAAAACGTGGTGCTTTCTTTGTTATCAGTGAAAAATGTGGTTGTATCCACAACTTCCAGTAACTGTGGTCTGACAAGCGCACATTCCACGCACTGGGCTGTAGAAGACATGGACGGTCAGTCAGAAAATTTACCACATTCAGTCCAAGAACTCAATACCTTGTAAATCCTCCTCGGTTCGCGAGACAGGCGCGGATACGACGTGGCATACTCCTCACCAAACGTCCAATATCAGCTTGACTGATGTTATTCCATTCTTCCTGCAGTGCAGCGGCGAGTTCCTGAACACTGGTAGGGGCTGTTGGCGTTGTCGTAGGCGCCTTCCAAACATATCCCAGGCGTGCTCGATTCGTGAAATGTCTGGACTTAGTGCTGGCCAAGGCAGTGTAGTGATGTTCTGCTCCTGGAGGAACTCTGCAGCGACATGGCCCTGTGTGCTCGTGCAAAGTCTCATCTTGGAAAATTAATCGACGGCCGTGACGTCGCGCAAATGGCACCACAGGAGCTGCTAATATGTTGCCACAGCAGTACTGTGACACGCTCTTGGATGACATGTGATGCTGTCCTGCTTGTCATGATTATGCCTCCCCACACCATAACCGATCCGCCACCAAAACGGTCGTGCTGCCCAACGGTTACGTCATGGTATCGTTCGTTCCGCAGGCCGCCACACTCTGTCTCGCCTGTCGTGGAAGTCGAGAGTGAACCTGAAAACATGACGTTGCTCCACCGCCGATTGTCCTAGCGCTGTCGTGCTCTATACCAATTACGCCTTGCTGCAATGTGACGTTCAGTCAAACGTGGAATTATTCGAGGTCGTCGAGCGTACAAATCCCAGTTGTGCAGGCGATTTCGGATAGTCTGACCACTGGCTCGCACATCTGTCACTCGGTGCAGCTGCTGTCCAATTTCTGAGGCACTTACGGTTACGTAATGCTCTGGCTCAGATGATACGATCCTGGTTAGCAGTTGTCGCCCTTGGGCAACCTGACCGACGTCTGTCCTCAACATTGCCTGTCTGACGGTATCGTGACCACAACCTGCTAATCACCGATTTAGTAACGTTGAGAATTTGAGCCACTGCAGTCTGTCTGTCGCCAGCTTCAAACATGCCAACGGCACGTAAACGTTCGTCGCGTGTCAGTCTTCGCATACCTCAAAAGTTACGTTTCGACCAGAAACTATTGATGAACGAGTTTATACCAAGACAAGAACGATGAGACCTCCGAAAAAGCCCGTCCAGTACAAATGAAAATTTCAAAACGTACCCCACAGACATTAACGCGACGCTCGTGCGAAAAACCTGCACGAAGTTTTCGTGGACCGGTGACATTGATGATCCACACTACACTTGGTAAAATATTGATGTGTCTAATCACGCGTGTCCAATACTATTTTCCGAAAATATCAACATCAGTTAGGATATCCCCTATTTTTTTTAATAGTATATTTTTATGAATATCCTGTTGTTTCGTCAATATAATTGACATTGTTTTGTTATCTACACCCAGTGAAAGGTAATCTAGACTTTTTATTAACTGGGTGGGGAGGGGGATTTTAAAGCAGGCGAACGCTTACGACACCCTGCTCTCATATGGCGGTATTGTTGATTGTGGAGTGGATTGACGGGTGGAGTCAGCCAAAGCTTCCAATATCATCGGTGAACAGCAGCCATGCTTTCAACACATCAAACAGCAACACGCGTGGGTCGAGTTCAGCGGAGCCAATCCCCAAAAAACTTTACAATTGTTTTTCTAGAATTGTATTTTCTACCTGTGAAGATCAATGACCGCAAACGCTAACGATTTATTTCAGCACTATTAGCTATAGACAGAAAATACAATTCTGTAATATACAAATGTACAAGTTTAATAGGATTATCCCTTGCTGATCGCATTGACTGGACCTTCCTCCAATGATGATTCAATGACGAATCACTCTCAATATCCAAACACTAATATTTTTAATGTTTCTCATGCCCACAGGACATATATCTTCTCGTTCAAGCATCAGACCGTTAATATATGCAGGTTATCAGTTCAACTCCCCGCCCACATCCCAACCGCCCCCCCCCCCCCAAAAAAAAAATCAGGCTTTGTTGAAAATATGTACAAATGAATATACAAGAATAAAAAAGTAAAATTTTAAAAATCTCACGATACCGTAACAACTTTGGAATACACTGTAAGCCAATACAAATGTCCAACGAGGGGGGGGGGGGAGTGGGGGGGGGGGTGCAGTTTCAATGAGGGAGGTGCCTGAAAACCAAATACTTTTTCCTGCCTCATACATACACAAAATAATTTAACATTGAATGTCTTCTTCTGTATTGAGATAGAGCAGTAGCGGGCAGGGAATTGTTAACCCTTTAACCAACGTAACGGCCAAAACCGGCCAGCGCTATTCTAGAAAATCGCCAATTAATTTTCATTATTTTTTTTCATTTTTTGTCTCAAAAACATAAATGTTGTGATCGTATCGAACGTCTTGTCCGTTCTGCAGCATTGTACGATTGAGAGCAAATCGATTAATTTTTAACGTTTCCATGACTGCTATGTCCTTGATGTTTGCCTTTACAATCTGTAATTGAAGTTCTTTTCATTTAAAATTTGCAAAGTTGCTAACTAATAACCTAGCTAGGCTATCGACTTGCAACCAGTTTTGTAAGATACAGTTGAATCCTCCCGACAATATACCAAAAAATGACCGTTTAATTTTTTAATTCGTCATATCTTTCTTCTAAAACATAGCATACCGCCCCCCCCCCCCCCCACCCACACCCACACACACTCAAAGGAAAACAATCGTGGATCGCGCCCCAAAAAGCATATAATCTTTGTCTGAAAGTCAAACTTTTTCAAACCCATATCATGCCTGTCTCAAACGAGGCTGAGGTTACGTCACTGACTTGCGCAAATTACCGATTCGACAATTTTCAGGAGCAGTGCGAAAACTCCAGTATATTTACGCTGAACATCCCAGATAAACAATCCTTAAATTATTCTTTGTATACATTTTCAGAAGTCATATTCAGTTTTTAATTATCCACTATCTTATAATAAACACATTATTAAACAGTCAATCAATCTGATAGTCATATTCCGTCTCAATGAAGAGGCCGGATCAGCCAGACCAAATACGACGCTATAGGCGTCGTGTTTGGTCTGGATGATTTGGTCTTATCAACTCAAAGGTATCTGACAACCCAGACCACTTGACTGTTGTGATGATGCGTATGCATATGGCTCTTCTTGTATGTCAAGGTATAATCAATACGAATACCGTCTTTTTCACATCGTGGCCCAATAATTACTTTTTCACCAGCAGAATGATTATTGTTCCCAAAAGGAAAAGCTGTAGCTTCCGCCACCCCATGCTAGGTGCCTCCCATGCTGGTCTATTCGGCATTAGTTCTGAGCTTGAAAAGTCACCACTGTAACATTAAAGTATACTTAGACCAGGTCAAGATGACACAACACCTTCCTGAATAATTCATATGCTGAATACTTTATTCAAACGATATTCCGCATGTTTATTTTCAACGGAGCATCACAAATACAATATCCTTTCCTTCGAGGTCGATTAGATTCTGATTTTCTGGCTTTCATTAATCGGTCATTTGGTTAAGTGCAATTCACAATAAACCCCATGCGTTGAAAAAGGTCATAATAGTGGCAATTTTGTAGATTATTACAGATGAAGGACTAAGACCGGATACGTGAGCAGACTCTCGGGTGATTAAGTGAAAGATTGGAATCGACTTTTTCTTTCGGCAAAGCAAACTATTAATCATACTCTTCAGATCTTACATTCACCATAATTAAATAACTGTCTTCGTGGACAATTATTGTTAAAACACTATTTTATTACGAGTTATGGTGTTCAAATCAACTGAATAGAGATCAGTTGGATATCAAAATACAGTTATGGTTTGCAGTAGTGATTCAGTTCGTCTTGTCGTCAGGGGTCAGCGATGGGCAGGATATGAGAAACGGTACCACACCCAATTGCGCAAATGATGTTTTTTAAGTTGATCTCTTACTTGGAAAATTTAAGGCTGCTTCAACTTGTTTTTGATAAATTATTTGATTAAATAATTCATGAATGTTTTCCGAGGTGTTATGTAAAAATTGCCATAAAACAATAATACGTAGTTGTTTGTTTATTGCTCTTTAACCCTTTAACCAACGAATCGGCCGCATCCGCCCGCGTAATATGCAAATTCAGCAGTTGAAAAAATATTATTTTTCAAAAAATGTCAGCAAAACCATATCATGTGACCCCTCGTTGGAACGAGCTCGTCGAGCTCGTTCCAACGAGGGGTCACATAATATGGTTTTGTTGACATTTTTTAAATAATTTGAAAAAATAATATTAAATAAGATAATAAATTTTGATATCGTCTGCGTTGGGTAAAGGGTTAAGACCGCTTTCAGCATCTCTGGATATACAGTACAGTCGCCGTGGACTGGTCGTTATCCACGCGTGGGCGGTGATGTCCACGCACGCGGTTACCAGGTAATAAAAATCATCATCAGCACAATTTTAGGGAGCGCGGTGGCTCAGTAGGTAGAGATGCAGGCTGCAAGCCGAGAGGTCCTCGGTTCGAATCCCACCTGCGGCAACCGCGTTGTGTCCTTGGGCAAGACACTTCATCCCCATTGCCCGCGTGGGGGCACGATGACGCCGTGTACTAAGGCGTACTGCACGTCGATGGTACGCATGTCTTCAACCAATCTAACCCTGCCTGTGCTACAGTGCGGAGTTACGATGATGGGGAGCTGGCAGCTGCTCGTCGTTGCTCGGTGGTTTTCTCCGGGTACTCCGGCTTCCTCCACCCGTAAAACTGTCACGGTCATGATTAGCCATTGTGCATAAATATGTGACCTTAAACATCAATAAATAAATAAATAAATACAGCACAATTTTAATTAATGAGGCACCGGGCTGCAGACGGTGCTTCATTAATTAAATTTTTGATAATTATTCCTATAATTAGTGCTTCGAATCTAATATTATTACGTCCGTGGAAATATTACCCATCCGTGGAAAGTGACCAGTCCACAGCTGCCGTTCTGCATCATGACCACAACATGAGCATAAAGCAAAGTTTAGCATATCGCCTTTACCAATGCTGAACCATAATATTTGGAATACAGAGCGTTTATGGAAACCATGGTTCGGTCCCGCCCGAGGTAACTGTATTGTGTCATTGGGCAAGGCACTTAATCCCAATTGCCCACGCGGGGGCATGGTGGCGGTGTGTACTAAGGCGTACTGCACGTCGATGGTGCACTTGTCTTCAACCAATGCTAACCCTGCTTGTGTGGAGTTCGTACGTTGGAAAGTCTGGCAGATGCTCGCCACTGCTCAGTGGTTCTCTCCTGATACTCCGGTTTCCTCCACCCTAAAACTGTCACGAGTTGACCATGGCTGTCGAAAGTGTCGGTAAACCCCAATAAATAAATAAATAAATAAATAAATAAATAAATAAATAAATAAATAAATAAATAATGGAGACCACATCGGGTTGCTTATTTATTACATCGAACTTTGAAGCCAATTTACACCTCCTGTATAGCCTTCAACTCGTTCGTTAGTATCGACTTTACTTTCTTGCCCATTGGGAGTGCCCCCCCCCCCCCCCCCCCCCCACTCCGCTATTGCAATTGATTGATCAAAGCCGAGTATGATTGTCAAACTGTTCAACCAAGTAAATCATCGTAGACCATTTCAGGAATCAAATCAGACAGAGGATTTCGAATCAAATCTCACAGCTCTGCAAGCTCTTCAAACTGTAAAAATTGCCATTCAACATTAACCCTTTACCCAACAAATCGGCCGCATCCTCCCGCGTAATATGCAAATTCAGCAATTGAACAAATATTTTTGTTCAAAAAATTTCAATAAAACCATATCATATGACCCCTCGTTGGAACGAGCTATTCGAGCTCGTTCCAACGAGGGGGCACATGATATGGTTTTGTTGAAATTTTTTGAAACATTTGAAAAAATAATATTTAAAATAATAAATTTTGATATCGTCTGCGTTGGGTAAAGGATTAAAATGTTATATTCAACGGTGACTAGTCTGTTTTGGCAAGTGAATAAAAAAGCGGAATATTCCAGAACGGAATCAAAGTGTTTTGGAAGCCGTACTTCCTTGAAGTCTTCTCCTGTTGAAGACCTGATGATGGAAGATGAGTCCAAGTGGGGACGTTCGACAGATTTTTGAAAATAACGCAACATTTCAAAAATTACAGGAGACTTGATGATATAAAAAGAGTTCTAGAACAGCCAGTTTGTTGGAGTTTGAAAACATCTCTACAATTCGAAAATTTCGGAATCGGCACGACTCGAATCGAATCGAATCATCGGTACGATTTTGAAGTGGATCGAATTTCGGAGCTTCTCACGACTCTAGTGTATTGGGTATTAACACCCATAAGGCCTAACCGAAGGACCCTTATCTGGGGTTAGTGATAGATCTGACCACTGGTATGAATATACCTCTCAGAGTCCATTAGCTCGTTCCAACGAGGGGTCACATGATATGGTTTTATTGAAATTGTTTGAAAAATAATATTTTTTCAACTGCTGAATTTGCATATTACTCGGGCGGATGCGGCCGATTCGTTGAGTAAAAGGTTTAATGATGGTAAAAATAGCAGTGATATTTGAGTACAGTAAGAACTGTTATCGGGTCTCGATTAGATTGCAATCATGACATTCCACTGTAAAAAAATACCGTTAGTCTGTTGGTAAGAGAGATGGACCAAAAAAAAGTAGACACTCCAGTCAGTCTGATTTTTGTGTTTTTCGGCCGGCCTCTTGTATTTGTTACGTGGATTCGTACTCTGTATATTACACACCTTTCGCATAATGAACGACGACTGATAAGAAGTACGAATAGTAGTCGCAAATTTGTCGGAGTGTCAAAAAAAACCTTTTCGCAGAATTGACGTTTGTGAGAAAATCCAACCGTTCAAACGTCCTACCACTAGCAGTTTGAAAACACTACATTGTATGGACATAATCTTAGAGTGAACTTCCACATTAAGGGATCGAGAAACTCTCTCAAACTTTTTGGTACATGATATATCTGCAAGTTGTGATGATAACCTGTAATCTTAACTTCGGAAAAGCGAAAACGATAACTGATTGGAATGTGACGGGGTCGATTTGTGAGAATCGATGTTCGTCATTGTTTGTCGGGTGCCTTAAATTTTTATGAGTTTTACTTGTGGACCCTTTGTGATTCGTGTTAGAATTAATAATTCAGTATACCTCAGGTTGGTTTCCTGTTTAAGAGATACATGTAATTTTTATTTTGAAAAGTTCCTTTACTATATCGATTTATGAAAATTAACAACTCCCACCATTTTGTTAAGTAAACTGAAGTTGAAGTATCTTTATAGCTGAAAAGTTATTGGTTCAAGACATTTAGTAGCTCCAGTCAGTATGCAGATGTTACTCTCTTCTGCACGAATTCATATCTGCCACAAGTCAGTGGGTATCTTGAAATTTTATTGGTTGTTTTGGCTATATAACCGACACTCACAAGCATTTTTACTTCACTTCGGAAGAGTCAAAAGAACCTACAGGTTCGCCAACTTTACCTTCTTTGACAAGGACTTACAAATCCTACCTTGGATGGTTGGTGTGCTTTGAATTAAATTATGTAGTTAAAATTCTAGGCCAACTGAAGTAAGTTTTCTCTTCTGTCGTTAGGATGGATAGATGACAATTTTCTTATAGTTCATTCCTTCATAAAACAATGACTGTAAAAGTTGGGAAGTTTCTTTCTTTAACCAGAGATAAGATTTATAGTAGGTTCATTCATAGATAAAATACATTCTTGTTCAGAAGCATGAAGTAGTATACTAGGTCTTTACAAATCCATGTTTTATGATAAAAAGAATATAGTTTGAGTGAACACTAGAATCGTCGAGCAGTATACTGGTCTTCCAAACCCACGTTTTTGGATATCAAAATTATAGTTTGAGCGAATGCTAGAATTAGGAGGAAGTATACTGGGTTACTTTGGACAGCTGTTTAGGGGTGAAGTTTTGATCATTCATTTAATAAATGTATTTTTATTCTTTTTGCCTTTGGGTTATGAATTGATATAGAGGTGTTGTGGTACTCATTGGGTTGCGGCCATTTTTGTTGGGATATAACTCTCGCCCAAGATGACCTACAGACATTGATTCACTCATCTGAATCTCTCGCCACCTTCCTCCATCTACTGCCTAAGTGTGCTATGTAGACATTTATTTTTTTATTGTTGAACTTTTTTTATTTGTTATAAAATAAATTCACTTAATATCTTACCCTTCTGTGTTGCGTCACATTCTTTATACAATAGCATCAAGTGGACATAGTCCAAGGATATCGAATCGTGAGTTATACTTGGGAGATATTGGGGTATAGAGGGGTGAGTTTCGAGATAGTCTCTTGGCTGGTGTGGGCCTGTGGGAGATCATGACAGGGCATTTGGGAACCCCTAGACCCCGCCCCGTTATAGGAAGAACAAATTCTGGTGACGCAGTACCCCATTCGTAATTCTTACAAGTGGTCATTCATTGTGCGAAAGGTCTCTAATATTTGAAATTTGACCACTTCATACCATTTGTAAATCTTCGTTCTCTTCTTATTCTTTTTCACAATTGGATATCCGTAGAAAAATCGATTTTGTGTTTCTTGGCGGCCATATTGACAGGCATCCCGGGATATCTGATCGACCTCGAGTAGTTTCACCTTGTGTACCTTTGGAGCTCTTATACTGACCAAATATCGATGGACTCAGTTGAACTTGAAGATAAAAGCATAAAAAAATTGATTATATTCGTTCCTTAGTTGTATTTACACAATTTCAACAGCCGTATTGGACGCTATTTTTACAAAATCGCTGAAACAAATTCCCACCAGTGCGGATTTTGGATAAGTTCATCAAGGATCAAACATGCATCCACCGATACCAAATTTAGCTTGTTACTAATGTTTTCCGGGTTCACCCAAATTGCAAGCTCTCCCTGTAGGATTACGTTAAAATGACTGTAGAAATACTGACAACTATCTGCCGTTAGTTTTACCGTAACTTTCACGTCAATGCCTGTTACTGCTCAGAATGTTATCACATAAAAACTGATAGTGGAATACTCATATTCAGTGAAGCAAAGTCTTTTTTCAGAACGAACGCATTCAATTCTTGAACTAGAGAAACAGAATTTACTGCATCCAGTAATATAAAGTCTGTTTGAAAGGGGTTAAAGCATCAGAAATAAACAAAATACAAAGAGAATTTATGGAGGCTTAGTTTGGGGGGGGGGGTGTGAAATATTTTTAAAGAAATCCGAAATAGGTTCTCGTTAATAGTATTTAAAGATATTCATGCAGGAATCAGATAATCTTTTCCAAGAAACCAGAAAAGCATACATGTTCACAGCATTAAAAGGGTTCGACCAAGGAATCAGAAATGGACATAGTTTGCTCTGCCACTTATTTGAATGATGTTTAGAACAGTAATGTGAGTATGGAAAGGGTTATCAAAATGCATGAAATAAAATCTTCGGAACCCTCATTGAACTCTTGAGAGGGTTAAAAGCATTGGACTGAATAATTTATTCTTTATTTCCTTGCAAAGCAAAGGGTTTCTCTCAACTCGCTTGGTTTGAGGAACTGACATCTGATTGAAATAGCAAGATAATATTTAATGTTTGACAGCTAACTACACTTCTGTAATCTGATTGAGTTTACATTGTCTCCAGTGTGAATGAATATAACATAGTATTGCTTCTGGATAATTTACTGTTACAGGAAATTAGAGGCTGTGAGAACCCTGAGGACGATTGGGCCAAACTCAGGGGTTCTAGCGACCTGAAAAACATAGAGTGCCGTGAACGTGTGACTGTACGCTCATATACCAAATATCAATGAGATAGGACAATTCGTTTTCGAGTTATCGTGAGGACAAGGAAGTGCGTACAAGAAAGAAGACAGGTGAGGAAGAAGAAGAAGAAGAAGAAGAAGAAGGAGAAGAAGAAGAGAAGAAGAAAAAGACGAAGAAGAAGAATACGAACTAGATAAACAGAATTTACTGCAACCAGTAAATTCGAGTGTGTGTGAAAATGGTGGAAGATTTAGAACTAAATTATATAAAATCAAAATTTATGGAGACTTATTTTCAGGAATAAAATATCTTTAAAAAATTCAAAAATGGGTTTTCATAAGTAGCATTTAAAGATTTTCATACTGGATTTACATACATTTTTCAAAAAACTGGAAATAATTTCTGTGCATAGTATTAAATGTGTTCTATAAAGGAATCAGTAATGGACATTTTTGCCAATTTTTAGTTTGAAAATACATGTATGAACTTCGGGAATGCATTCGCGGGATAAAAAAATGTAATATCCAGCAATTCTGAAAAATGCACTCATTGACCCCTGGGTGACCTCAGTGACCTTGACCATAATTTGAATCTCCATTGAGTTTCGGCTCATTTGATGTTGGTCCCTGGTCCATATGTCGCACAATGCTTGAGATATGAGCATGACCCACTTTCAAAATGTTGGGCCACGTCCACTTTTTGAACATAAAAATGCATGTATGAACTTTGTGAATGCATTAAGGGAGGGAGGCAAAAAAGTGATTTTCAGCAATTCTGAAAAATGCACTTATTGACCCCTGGGTGACATTAGTGCCCAAGACCCATATTGTGAACCTCCATTGAGTTTCGACACATTTGATGTAAGCCCAGGTCCATATATAACATAAAGTTTGAGATATCAGCATAACCCACTTTCAAAATTTTGGACCACGCCCACCTTTTTGAACATAAAATGTATGTCTGAACTTTGGAAATTCATTAGGGGCAAACAATATGATTTCCAGCAATTCCAATCACTGATTGACCCCTGGGTGACCTCCGTGATCTTTGAACATATTTTGAACCTCCATTGAGTTTTCATTCATTTGCTGTTGATCCCAGGTCCATACGACATAACATGATTGAGATATGAGCGTGACCCACTTTCAAAAGTTTTGGCCACGCCCACTTTTTTGAATGCAAAAATGTATGTATGAACTTTGGTAATGCATTAGGGTGTTACAAAATGTAATTTCCAGCGATTCTAAAAATGCACTCATTGACCTTTGGGTGACCCAGTGACCTTGACCCATATTTTGAATCTCAGTTGAGTTTCGACTCATTTGCTGTTGGTCGTCGCAGGTCCATACCAGGCTTGAGATATGAGTGCGACCCACTTTCAAAATGTTTGGCCTCGCCCACTTTTTTTCGTGTAAAAATGCATTTATGAACCTCGGAAATGCATTAGGGGGTCCAAAAATGTGATTTTCAGCTATTCTGAAAATGCACTCAGTGACCCTTGGGTGACCTCAGTGACCTTGATCCATATTTTGAACCTCCATCGAGTGTAGTCTCATTTCGTGTTGTCCCAGGTCTATAGGTCATACCATGCCTGAGATATGGACGTGACCCACTTTCAAAACACGCAAACGGACACCCCTAATACCCCAAGAATCTGAAAAACATTGGGTGCTGAGAACTTGTTAGTTACTGTCTGTCTGTATGCCAAATATCAGCGAGGTAGGACGATTCGTTTTCGAGTTATCGTGCGGACAAAAAAGCGCCAAGAAGACAGAAGAGAGGAAAATAAGAAGAAGAAGAAGAAGAAGAAGAAGAAGAAGAAGAAGAAGAAGAAGAAGAAGAAGAAGAAGAAGAAGAAGAAGAAAAAGGAATCCATACAAAAACAATACACAGACTAAATAAGAGAATGGTGGTTGACTGAATAGATGCGCTGGTCTCTCATGCCAGAGGTCCCAGGATCGATCCTCGGTCAGGAAAGTTCTCGAGGTTTCCGAACACTTTCTGTCAGCATCAATTGTGAGGTTGATGCTGTCAGTGCGTACTGTCCAATCGGGTGGTGGACATAAAATGGTTGTCCGCTGTGTGTAGAGATACACACTCCGTGCAGGCTAAAGATCCCTTCGTTGTATTCGAGAAGAGCGAGGCCACTAAGTTCCGCTACGAAAGTCAACCCATACACCTGCGCCATTGGGCCAAGAAAAGCGTTAATATAAGTTGCATAACTTGTTCGGTAATTCTAGTGAAACAAATGAGCTTAAAACAATTCTTCATTTCCCGCTGTTTCAAAATAGCGTCGTTCGCGAGGAAAGGTGCCTCGTTTGAGGCTTAGTTTGGGGGGGGGGGGGGGGTGTGAAATATTTTTAAAGAAATCCGAAATAGGTTCTCGTTAATAGTATTTAAAGATATTCATGCAGGAATCAGATAATCTTTTCCAAGAAACCAGAAAAGCATACATGTTCACAGCATTAAAAGGGTTCGACCAAGGAATCAGAAATGGACATAGTTTGCTCTGCCACTTATTTGAATGATGTTTAGAACAGTAATGTGAGTATGGAAAGGGTTATCAAAATGCATGAAATAAAATCTTCGGAACCCTCATTGAACTCTTGAGAGGGTTAAAAGCATTGGACTGAATAATTTATTCTTTATTTCCTTGCAAAGCAAAGGGTTTCTCTCAACTCGCTTGGTTTGAGGAACTGACATCTGATTGAAATAGCAAGATAATATTTAATGTTTGACAGCTAACTACACTTCTGTAATCTGATTGAGTTTACATTGTCTCCAGTGTGAATGAATATAACATAGTATTGCTTCTGGATAATTTACTGTTACAGGAAATTAGAGGCTGTGAGAACCCTGAGGACGATTGGGCCAAACTCAGGGGTTCTAGCGACCTGAAAAACATAGAGTGCCGTGAACGTGTGACTGTACGCTCATATACCAAATATCAATGAGATAGGACAATTCGTTTTCGAGTTATCGTGAGGACAAGGAAGTGCGTACAAGAAAGAAGACAGGTGAGGAAGAAGAAGAAGAAGAAGAAGAAGAAGGAGAAGAAGAAGAGAAGAAGAAAAAGACGAAGAAGAAGAATACGAACTAGATAAACAGAATTTACTGCAACCAGTAAATTCGAGTGTGTGTGAAAATGGTGGAAGATTTAGAACTAAATTATATAAAATCAAAATTTATGGAGACTTATTTTCAGGAATAAAATATCTTTAAAAAATTCAAAAATGGGTTTTCATAAGTAGCATTTAAAGATTTTCATACTGGATTTACATACATTTTTCAAAAAACTGGAAATAATTTCTGTGCATAGTATTAAATGTGTTCTATAAAGGAATCAGTAATGGACATTTTTGCCAATTTTTAGTTTGAAAATACATGTATGAACTTCGGGAATGCATTCGCGGGATAAAAAAATGTAATATCCAGCAATTCTGAAAAATGCACTCATTGACCCCTGGGTGACCTCAGTGACCTTGACCATAATTTGAATCTCCATTGAGTTTCGGCTCATTTGATGTTGGTCCCTGGTCCATATGTCGCACAATGCTTGAGATATGAGCATGACCCACTTTCAAAATGTTGGGCCACGTCCACTTTTTGAACATAAAAATGCATGTATGAACTTTGTGAATGCATTAAGGGAGGGAGGCAAAAAAGTGATTTTCAGCAATTCTGAAAAATGCACTTATTGACCCCTGGGTGACATTAGTGCCCAAGACCCATATTGTGAACCTCCATTGAGTTTCGACACATTTGATGTAAGCCCAGGTCCATATATAACATAAAGTTTGAGATATCAGCATAACCCACTTTCAAAATTTTGGACCACGCCCACCTTTTTGAACATAAAATGTATGTCTGAACTTTGGAAATTCATTAGGGGCAAACAATATGATTTCCAGCAATTCCAATCACTGATTGACCCCTGGGTGACCTCCGTGATCTTTGAACATATTTTGAACCTCCATTGAGTTTTCATTCATTTGCTGTTGATCCCAGGTCCATACGACATAACATGATTGAGATATGAGCGTGACCCACTTTCAAAAGTTTTGGCCACGCCCACTTTTTTGAATGCAAAAATGTATGTATGAACTTTGGTAATGCATTAGGGTGTTACAAAATGTAATTTCCAGCGATTCTAAAAATGCACTCATTGACCTTTGGGTGACCCAGTGACCTTGACCCATATTTTGAATCTCAGTTGAGTTTCGACTCATTTGCTGTTGGTCGTCGCAGGTCCATACCAGGCTTGAGATATGAGTGCGACCCACTTTCAAAATGTTTGGCCTCGCCCACTTTTTTTCGTGTAAAAATGCATTTATGAACCTCGGAAATGCATTAGGGGGTCCAAAAATGTGATTTTCAGCTATTCTGAAAATGCACTCAGTGACCCTTGGGTGACCTCAGTGACCTTGATCCATATTTTGAACCTCCATCGAGTGTAGTCTCATTTCGTGTTGTCCCAGGTCTATAGGTCATACCATGCCTGAGATATGGACGTGACCCACTTTCAAAACACGCAAACGGACACCCCTAATACCCCAAGAATCTGAAAAACATTGGGTGCTGAGAACTTGTTAGTTACTGTCTGTCTGTATGCCAAATATCAGCGAGGTAGGACGATTCGTTTTCGAGTTATCGTGCGGACAAAAAAGCGCCAAGAAGACAGAAGAGAGGAAAATAAGAAGAAGAAGAAGAAGAAGAAGAAGAAGAAGAAGAAGAAGAAGAAGAAGAAGAAGAAGAAGAAGAAAAAGGAATCCATACAAAAACAATACACAGACTAAATAAGAGAATGGTGGTTGACTGAATAGATGCGCTGGTCTCTCATGCCAGAGGTCCCAGGATCGATCCTCGGTCAGGAAAGTTCTCGAGGTTTCCGAACACTTTCTGTCAGCATCAATTGTGAGGTTGATGCTGTCAGTGCGTACTGTCCAATCGGGTGGTGGACATAAAATGGTTGTCCGCTGTGTGTAGAGATACACACTCCGTGCAGGCTAAAGATCCCTTCGTTGTATTCGAGAAGAGCGAGGCCACTAAGTTCCGCTACGAAAGTCAACCCATACACCTGCGCCATTGGGCCAAGAAAAGCGTTAATATAAGTTGCATAACTTGTTCGGTAATTCTAGTGAAACAAATGAGCTTAAAACAATTCTTCATTTCCCGCTGTTTCAAAATAGCGTCGTTCGCGAGGAAAGGTGCCTCGTTTGAGAAGACTCAATTTCTAAGTCGACTAAATTAATAGATTTAACCTGCTGGATAAAGATATTACTTCGTCTTCCCTGAGTGACAAACCATACGCCTTTATAGTATAGTGGAACGAAATATTATTTTCTTCGTGTTTCCTCAGGATCAAAAAAGAAGAAGTCGCCATTGCAAAGGTATTTAAATACGGTATTTTTACTGTAATATTTTTCAGTAGAAGTACCGGCAAATGAAATACCAGTACTTTTGCCATATATTAATGGTAATTTTTTCAGTGTTCTACATCAGTGAACAGTAGTTTCATAAAAAGATTTCTTCAAAATCAAAACTGATCCTTAACGTTAAAAACAACAAAAATTGTATCCGAGATAAAATATTTCGTCTTTTCTTTTTCCGATACCTGACAATTAGCAGTGTTGTGGACAGAAAAGCGGATTGAGAATTACGACCAGATCGTGACGGAGTCGCGATCCAGTCGAAGTTCTCAACCCGCTTTGTATTTGTAATCACAGTACTGTAATATCCTAAGGTCTTTCAACCCTAGAAATTCCGGAATGCTATTGTTGAATACAAATGCAGCAACAGAAATTGGACGATTCCATTCTGTATTAGGTGAAATCATTATTTAACTCTTTAACCAACGCAGACGATATCAAAATTTATTATTTTAAATATAATTTTTTACATTTTATTAAAACATTTCCACAAAACCATATCATGAGACCCCTCTTTGGAACGAGCTCGTATTTTTTCAGCTGCTGCATTTGCATATTACGCAGGCGGGTGCGGGCGATTCGTTGGTAAAGGGTTAATCCTACAGCCCTCCAGGGCCGCAGAATTAACTTATCAAGCAGCATTCTTAACCACTACCTGTCTTTTACAATGTTTGTTAACCGATAACTGAATATTCATTACTTACACTTTAAACGTTGGCGTTCAAAAGTTTAATACTTCAAAGGGAAGATGCTCATGGGATATATTTGTCACGTAATTAAGTATGTATTTATTTTTGATACTGATTCACAGCTCTTCCTAAAATGTTGGAAGAGTTATTATATTCCCAGGAGGTCCTGCCTATTATCCACAGTCACCTTTAATATGAGCACTATAAACTTAATGCGTAAATAATTTGTTTTGTTGTACTGAAGTACACGCAACGTTATGCATGCGAGTTCAGTTGAAAGCAATCACATTAAATTGTATTCCAGTGAGCCTTCAGACGCCTTAGAGCGACAATATCAGTCTCTCGCGACTTGCATGAAGAAAACAAACCAGTATCGAACGGTTGACAGAAAGCAGTTTACAGGAGAGGAAAGTTTTTTTTATGTGTGCAGTTCAACCTGAGAGAAATTAATTTCTTAGATAACTTTGATATAAAAATAGTGCTTAACTTGCAAAAATAATTTTCCATCATTAGTAAATTCGAGTCTGTGTGAAATGGTAAAAACACCAGGACTTTATAAACAATGTACGGTATTAAACTCTTAATGTTGGAAGTAAAATATCTTTAAGGAAAGCAGAAATAGAGCTTTGTGTATAGCATTTAACCCTTTATCCAACGTAACGGCCAAAACCGGCCAGCGCTGTTCTCAAAAATCGCCAATAAATTTTCATTATATTTTCATTTTTTGTCTCAAAAACATAGGTTATGACCCCTCGTTGGAACGAGCTCGTCGAGCTTGTTCCAACGAGGGGTCATAACCTATGTTTTTGAGACAAAAAATGGAAAAAATTAGTTATTCAAGAATTTTTTCTGCAAGTGTCGTCTGCTTTTCATGTTAGGTAAAGGGTTAAAGATTTTCATACAGGAATAAAAAAAATCAAGAAATCAGAAATAACCTTTATGTACAGCATTTACCAACTTCTATACGGGAAGCAGAAATGGCGATGGTGATCTCAGGATACCAAATAGGTATTCAACAATGTGAAAATCTGATTTCAAATGCCGGAGATATGAAGTAAATATCATCAGAAAAAAGTGTCTTAAATTTGTAGAACCTTGAGTTTCCTAACTTTTGAGAGATATGGCTACGAAATTATGTAGCACGCTGTCATATTGCGATCTAAGCTTTGTTTTGTTTCGTTTTGATTAACCCTTTACCTAACATAACGGCAAAACAAATGGAATGAAAATTGACCAAAATAAGCCTACCACAGCCTAAAATATCTTACATATGTCTCAATAAAACCATACAAATATGTATATCATTAGAACTGGCTCGACGGGCCGGTTCTAATGATATCCATATTTTTATGGTTTTATTGAAAAAGTGCGAAAGTTGTTTTGGAAAAATGTGAAATTTAATTGATTTTTTAAAAAGCGTACAGTTCTCTCATGCTCACAATATCATGTTATTTCTGCAAAAAGACTGAGAAATGTCGCTATGGCGTTAAATACTGTGATTGTTGGGAAAACATTCAAATTAGGAATAATCAAAGAGAGGGGAATTAATTCACGATCACATATTGGGATTGCAACACATTTTTGAAACTGCGAGTTGAAGTTATATATATGGGTTAAAACGAGAGAGGAGGTGCCCTAAATTCTGTGTTATCCATACGCCCGTAATTGAGAAAGACGGTGCTACAAAACTTAGAGGCCGATCACGTGAAAAATGGGATTTCTGCAACATCACGTTTTTGTTTAACCTCCCAGAAGATATTGGTCGCAAAAACGCGAATCGTGTCATAGCATACACAGTTAAATTTTGTTTTTTGGCCCAATCATATTCTCTGCTTGAGTCCATAACACAATGCAGTTCCGATGAAAAAGCACAAATATCTCATCTTGGGAAAATTGGACCTGTTTCTCATTGATGCTATTAACTTCAAATGGAAACCTATAAGAAGAGAAATTTGCAAAAACAATGAAAACTGTACGTTTTTCGAAGACACACTGCAACTGTGGAAAGCTTCAATATCCCTACATAATAATGGAGATTCTTTGTCAAACCATCAACGTATACTTATTTATTTATGTATTTATTGGTGTTTAAGGTCACAATGGCTAATTATGACCACGGAAGTTTTACAGGCGGAGGAAGCCGGAGTTCCGTCGAGCAATGGCGAGCAACTGTCAGCTCCCCAAAATACTAACTCCACACAAGCAGGGTTAACATTGGTTGAAGACAGGCGTGCCAGCAACGTGCATTACGCCTTAGTACACAACGTCACCGTGTCCATACGTGGGCAATGGGAGTGGAGTGTCTTGCCCAAGGACACAATTCGGTTGCCGCAGGCGGGATTCGAACGGAGGACCTCTAGGCTTGTATCCTGCACCTCCACTTACTGAGCCACCGCCCCACCCCATCAACGTATGTACAAGGAAACAAAATAAATTCAAAATAATCCGTCTCGCCTTGTCATAGCATCCATTAATGGACTGTTTTGTCGGGTGGTACTGATATAATTATACTGAATAACTGCAGTTCATTCGTTGACTTAAAGACTATACCACCTCGATTTTTGCATACTCGGTTCTACTGTTTACATGCTCCACAAAGGTTCATTTTGCTGGCAAAGGAATCTGCTAAGATACAGGATAAGAAAATCCCCTGTATACGCGTCGTCTATTCTGATTACACCGCCTGAATTACTCTGTAGTAACAAATTGTTTATTCTACATTTGCCCGAAAATCGAGATTCGAATTTTTGGAAAACCGAGGCCTCGTAGACCTTAAGTAGCTGAACTGACTGTGCGGCGTTGATGTGGTTTAATAACTGACGGCTCGAAATCTGCAATTAAATCTAAAAAAGATATCAAGCTTCAGGCTGCCCTAGCATCACGCCCATTATATACAACAGGACTCTCAAATTGAGGTAGCTCTCTATTGTCAGAATGTGTTACGTTGATTCTCGCTAAAACATTTGCGTAGCAGAGTTCCCAAACAACAATTCAAAGTGAAAAAGCAACCGACACAGAGATGGTCCTCCGGCGCAATACAGATCCTATCGCCGCAACTTCTTGTGTTCTTTTTCATAGAATATGACTTCCTGCCTGGTTGGAAACTCAAATGTGATTAACCCTTTACCTAACATGAAAAGCAGACGACACTTGCAAAAGAAATTCTTGAATAACTATTTTTTTTCATTTTTTGTCTCAAAAACATAGGTTATGACCCCTCGTTGGAACGAGCTCAGCGAGCTCGTTCCAACGAGGGGTCATAACCTATGTTTTTGAGACAAAAAATGAAAAAATAATGAAAATTAATTGCCGATTTTTGAGAATAGCGCTGGCCGGTTTTGGCCGTTACGTTAGGTAAAGGGTTAAACAGTTACATAACATAACATATCCAGCCTGTGCTATGAACAGAAATTGCCATTCAAATATTTGTTTTCAAATCTTGCCTTCAAACCATAGCTGATGACATCTTATTGGAACGAGCTTCTTAAGTACGACCAAAAGAGGGGATATAAGCTATGATTTTAGGTGAGCAATGAAATTGGTTTGTTATTCTAGAATGCCATCTGCTGGTCCTGATTTTATTTATTTATTGGTGTTTTAAGGTCACATACTTATGCACAATGGCTAATCGTGACCGTGACAGTTTTACGGGTGGAGGAAGCCGGAGTACCCGGAGAGAACCACCGAGCAACGACGAGCAGCTGTCAGCTCTCCAACATCGTAACTCTGAACTCTGCACCGCAGCACAGGCAGGGTTAGATTGGTTGAAGACATGCGCACCATCGACGTGCAGTACGCCTCAGTACACAGCGTCATCATGCCCCCATGTAGGCAATCGGGGTGAAGTGTCTTGCCCAAGGACACAACGCGGTTGCCGCAGGTGGGATTCGAACCGAGGACCTCTCGGCTTGCAGCCTGCACCTCTACCAACTGAGCCACCGCGCCCCCGCTGGTCCTGATAGGAAAGTACAAATATATACATGTAATTATATGCGTGCGTGTTGTGGGGTTGGCGTTGAACGATTTGGAAGATGGTATGACAATTTCTCACTTCTTTAAAACAATATGATGGGAAGCACGTACTGCAGCTGCGAAAATCCGCTGCTCAGAGTTGTACATTACGTTAGAAAAATAATATGAATGTACCTATCATCGGATTTTGTTTACAACACAGCAATAATTAATGCATATGAGAAGAGTATTCGACCCCGACATTGGTAAATACCGTTGCTTATATTATCTCCGATCCTCTTGGAACTGTCAATCAATTTAATTAATGTAATTAAGCCTGTCGATTCATTAAGGTTTACTAACGAGCCACAGCGTTGTTTTCTTTCCTAACCAAGTTACCTTCCATAGTAATCGAGATGTTAATGTTAGTTCTGAATCTCATCTCAGAGAAATTTAATTTGCCAAAGTAATCTGACTGATACTGGTGATGACAATTTGGTTCCGAAAGATGTTTGACTGCAGTGTACCCTTAAGAGAGCAAATTTATTGCCCCCTTCATTTAGTTTTGAACGAGAGGATCTCTCGGGTTAAATGCTGTAAATGATTCTTACCTGCGTTAAGATGAACTTTAACCCCTCCCCAACCCAACTGGGTGAATATAAGTAGGAACTTAAATATTATTGTCCACAGCAGATTTTGTACAAGATGGTAGCAGCTAAGTACCCTTTCGAATGACGGAATTTCAACACCCGATATATAGTACTGGGAAAAATCAAGAAAAATAAATAAAAATATAAACAACCAAACAAAGAAAAATATATAAGGCTAATGAAAATTAATTTTTTGATTCTCAGGAAGCAGCGCATTCGTTTTTTAGGCCCGCGTTCGTCATATTTATTTCGGAGAAAAAATTCAAAATTTATAAAACTATCAAAGTTGGTGATTTTATTGTGATCACAACACGATTTGCAATGTAATATATCGTATATATTGATGCAGTATTGTTATTCTCTTCGCGAAATGTGACACGATTCTCATATATATATGTACAAAATAAATATTTAATCAACTTGTTGAGAGCTAGATTAGTTTTGGTGGTCTGAATTTCTTCATCAAAAATTATTGTTTTATTACAAATTATTGGAGAGTGCCAACAGGCACTCTCCAATAATTTGTAATAGAACAAATTTGCATAAAGAAACTATTATTTACGTTCGACTGAATACGAAATATCGGTAAGGAAAATGCTGGCTTTTTCACTGGTACCCTCATGTTTTTGGAAGGCCTAATTGTGGCTTCTAGCTCTCAACCAGTTCCAAAAACCCTTATTATTTTTTATCTCCATTTCAGTTGTTCTATGTTGATTTTGGGTTGTACGTATGTTACAAAAAAATACTGTCAGTGAAATCAACATGAAAGCTCTAGTATTCAATTTTAGGCATCGGTGACCATTCCGTCAGGGAAAAAAAAAAAAAAACTGCTCTCCCTCATTCGTTTTAAACAAATGCCTGAGAATCTATTATTTAATTTTGTTTGTCCTAATAATGGAAGGTTAGATCTAAATGTTATTACAAGAAGGAAGCAAATAAATTCGTTTCCTGGTTGATAGAGGTTTTGGAGATCAACACCCACAAACTTTTTCAGAACTTCTGACAACAAATATGAAGGTATAAGGCCAAACAAAATTAAATAATTGATTCTCAGACATTTGTTTAAACGAATGAGAGAAGACGGTTTTTATTTTTTTTTTTTTTTATTACTGATGGAATGGTTGCCGAAGCCTATAAAATCCAATTGTGAGAGCCTAAAATAATTATATACTGGAGCTTCTATGTTGATTTCGATGATAGTTTATTTTTTGTTTGTAACAGTGATCACACAACACAATATCAATATAGAACAATTATAATGTAGATAAATATAATGAGTTTTTTAACTGATTGAGTGCTAGAAGCCACAATTAGTGTCCAACCGATTACCAAAATGGTCGCTGAACGATTACCGGTTATTTGAGCCCACAATCGGCCGATTCTGATGCCGATTCCGATTGTAATACCGTGCACTACAAGACAAGTCGAGGCTCGAAAGAACTGCATTAAACTGAACATTTTTCAAAGTGTTAAACATCGTTGACTGGGGTCCCAGTAAAATTAAAAGTCGCGCACACTTGGGCGGTAAACGTGGCTCTCAGAGCCACGTTTACCGCCCAAGTGCGCGCGACTGGTAATTTTACTGCGACCTTAGTCAATGGAGTGCATCCTTCACTTTTCCGGTATGAACTGGCGATTGCTGCAAGTGTGCTCATTTGTAAGCTTTACATGTCGTTTAACACGTATATCCCGTAAAGGGGCGTCTAGAGAGGTTAAGAATACACGTTGTGGTTGTTTCTCAACTTTATTGAATGGTATCATCGACATCATTTTACATTAACAATTGAACAATTGCAGAAGGTAATAAAATGCGATTCAGAAAAATCACAAATTGCTTGGCAACAATCGATTGAACCGATGTTCCAGGAGCCGTTGCCGTTGTCTTCCGATTGCCCATAATCGGCCGATTGTGGTGGCCGGTTCCGATCATCGGTTGAACACTAGCCACAATCAGGCCTTTCCAAAAAAATGAGGGTACCAGTGCAAAAGTAACATTTTCCTTACCCATGTTTCGTATTCAGTTAAACGTAAATAATAGTTTGTTTATACAAATTTGTTCTATTACAAATTATGGGAGAGTGCCCGATGGCACCCTCCAATAATTTGTAATAGAACAGTGTTTGATGAACAAATTTAGACCACCAAAAATAATCTGGTCATCAAGCAGTTAAATTAATATTTATGTTGTACACATATGAGAATCATGTAGCATTTCCCGAATAGAATAACGATACTGTATCAATGTACACGACATAATGCATCTCAAATCGCGATGTAATACCTCTACAATCACACGGTAGTTTTGCACATTTGGTATTTTCCCTCCGAAATAAAAATAACGAACGCGTGATGAGGATATTCCATTACTCGACAGGGCGGATTGTACTTTAGTTATGTATGAAGCTTTGGTGTTTCTTATAGCTGTTACGACTTCGTTACGTTTGAGTTTGTATTTTGCCCAAGAGAGCGGATTGTTTTTGGGTTTGGCTATTCGATACAGGCGTTTTCTTTGTCTTATCAGACGTCTTATCTCGTTGTGCATCCATTTCGGTTGATGGGGTCTGGAAGTAACAAACTTGTTCTGTATATGCTTGAATGCTATGTCGAGAAGTTTATTTGAGAAGTTAAACACTATGGTATGAAGGCAAGGGCTGTCAAAATGTGAGTCCCAGTCTTCACTGGCGCAGGCTTCATTCAATGCCATAAAATTGCCCTGTGAATACAACCATATGCGTTTTTTAAAGCTAAGAGGTGACGGTTTCGTAAATTCGATTTCGATGGAAACTGGACAATGGTAGCGGATCATATCAGGAAAAAATGGTCCTAGGACCTCGCACTCCTGAACGTTCACCGTGTTACTGACCGCAAAAAGATCTATTAACGAGGCAGATGTCTCGGTAAAGCAAGTTGGATTATGTACAAGCTGCCTCAGGTTAAAACTGATGATCTCAGAAAAGGCACTTCTTGCGGAGGCCATGTTTCTTAATTTGGTGGACACTTGTATAAATTCACAGTTCAAATTACTTCACAAAGGAGATTTTTTCTTTACCTCTCCGCTCAGTCTAGACAGAAAAATCTTTGCAGGTAACAAGTAAACATGATTGCCGCACAGCAATATATTAACTAAATTTGAATACTTGTACAGAGGTCTCCAGCTAAGAGGAGACACAAGTTGGTGTTAACTATTGATAACTGATAACGTCTTGGTAAACGACGAAAGGTATGGAATATATTATTCTAGTAAAACATCGATAATTCATTTTGATTTTTGATACAGATAAACCCAAACTCTCAGACCACTACTCCAATTCCGTAAGGACTACGATGCTTGTTTACCCACATTCTTGAAGTCGGCGTGCAGATCTCCTGTTGATTAAATATGATGTTCCTTTACTCACGGAAATACACATATTCTTTCGTGCTCCAGTTATGGATATTCCAATAAATAAGTATTGATTTCGCCTTAAAAACGTCAAGATATTAACATAATTGGCAGAACAACTTGAAAACTACCGCCGCGGTTCGCCTTCATTGATAAGTATGTAGTTTACAAACATGTATGACAATATTGCAATGTCATTAAAGATTCGATCAAATCAATTCTCGATTGAGAAACATTTTTTGCATTGATTCAAAGGAAATGAATGTTTATGCTACTTTTTAGATTCATCCGTCTGGAATCTTTCGGTTAAGCGGAAAAGCGAACCTGAAATATTCCATACAATTGAATATAAAACAAAGACGATGAACTATCTAAGGGATAGGCTAGTTCCGGGCCATAACAGCGTGGAATTCCTTACCAATTTTGACTAGTCGCTTGGGAGCTTGGGACAAACCAACGCAACGATGTGGGGCACAGGGTTCGGGAATTTTTATAAACCATTCACACACTGCACTTGAATATCATAAAAAGGCGCCCGTTCAATATTTAGTATAGTCGAGCGTTCAACACGGTGTTACTCATCGACTTATATGGATATGCTTTATGTTTTCACGAATGTCAGCTTAACCCTTTACCTAACATAAAAAGCAGACGACACTTGTAAAAAACTAGGGGTCATAACCTATGTTTTTGAGACAAAAAATGAAAAAAATAATGAAAATTAATTGGCGATTTTTGTGAATAGCGCTAACCGGTTTTGACCGTTACGTTGGGTAAAAGGTTAAAATTACACACTGTATTTGTGTCAGTGGTGCCGGACTCTAAAACTGGTAAGAAGCAAAATGTGAAGCTTAATTAAGTTCGTTGGAAAGTAGAACATGCATGCGTTGGTTATGGCTCCAGGCAAAACAAGAATCACGTTCGATAATTGTTCGTGCAACATACCCAGCCGAGTTCAAATGTGTATCAGTCACATTTGTGACACATTTCAGTCTAGGGATCCAAGCTCTCAGGCCAACAGTCTAATTATGTAAGGAACTGGACGCTGTTATGGTCTGGAACCTGTCTAGTCCTCAAATAGTCCATTGCCTATGTTGTGATTTGCTTTTCCGACCAACTGAAATATTCCTGACGACGGAATCTAAAAATGCCAAAAACATTCATTTCTTTTGAACCAACGCAAGAAATGTTACTCAATGTAGGCTTGGTTTGACCGAATCTTTCATGACTGATCATTATGATAGAAAACTCATCACAACTGCAGTTTCAGGATTGCACTTCGTAATTCCACTAATTGCGTTAATATCTTGATTGTTTTGATGTGAATACTAATTGATTGGAATATCTATGACTGGAGCCCAAAACGAATATAGAAGATATCTAGTGTTTTGGGGTGGATGCTGAAATTTATCTCATAAGTGACCGAAACAAATGTTTATTTTTCAAGAGCGCTTGCGCGAGCGAAAACGACAATTTGTCTCTATCACGAGTGAATTAATTGTCGGTATCCACTCACAAACATGAGATTTTCTTTTTATTATATACTTTTAATAAGAATCTGGTCATTCTTATCGATAATTCCACTCGTTTCAACCTTGAATTGATGCATGCACGTAAACAACTGACGCGAATTGATACGCGGAAGTGATTTGATCTACACTCGGAACAGGTAGCGTCTTGCGATCTGATTCAGCTGGTGGGTTTCATGCGTGAATTCAAGGTGAATACATGCTGGATTATTACTGGAAATGATCGGTATCCACTCAAAAGCACTAGATTTTCTTTTAATTATACGTTTTTAGAACAAATTGATCATTTCCAGTGATAATTTGACTCGTAATAACCTTGAAGTGATGCTTTGAAAGCCGCTTTGAAAGCCGCCATTTTGATTGATACCGTGAAAGTGAAAATTTTAGTGGAAGAATACAATTTCTGTCTTTCCGTAATTTTTTCGACAATTTATCTTTAGCGTATAATAGAACTGTGAGAGGAGGAACATCACATTACATCAACGGTAGCCTACGCGCAAACATACAAAACAGCATCGAATTCGTTGAAGATAGGGCTCTGCGAACCTCAAACTTCGTTTCGAATCGAATCCCGAATCGAATCGAATCAGGTTTCGAATCGAATCGGATCTCACCGCTTCTTAAGTTGTGGACATCCGTAATATTGTCAGTCTCCATTCAAGTATTCAGTGCAACGGCGACTCGTGTAAATGAAGCAAAAAAGCGGAATCAATATAATTTCTGATGCGGAACCTGCTTGAATCCTTCTTCTGCAATCAGGTCTCCGAATGATAAAAGAAGAGTTCAAGAGGAGACACTTTGTAGAATTTTGTAGGATTTTGCGAACATCTCGATTCGAAACTTTTCGAATCGGCGCGATTGAAATCGAATCGAATCAAATCGTGGCGAATGTTTCCAATCGAATCGAATTTCGAAGCTTGCAGGACCAGAGTTGAAGAATTCGACCGGTAGCCTGAGAGCTTGGGTTAAATCCTGCATCAGGAAATTCAAATATCACAAAACTCCACAGGCCACACAGAGACTTGATATATAATAATTAATAATATTATATAAGATGGCACCATTCATCCCGATTGATGAATCCGAAAATTAACTCCAAGTACTATTACATGATGAACCCATGCCCTTTGGTGATTTTATTATGAACGATAAATTGTTCAACCAAAAATATCTTGTTTGAAAAAGTTAACCATATGACGAAACGACGATTTTCATTGTGGAAAACTCTTCTGTAAATATGTTTCACACGATCTTTGAATGAAAGTGCTACTTATAAGTATGTGACAATCAAATAGTCATGTGCACGAACACAATTCGCGTGTTATTATAACTGTAAAGAATTCCATTCGTTAAACGAAAGAAATTCTTTAAACTAATAATAATACACGAACGTTTCAGACCTGTTTCGTTAATATTTACTTTAACCCTTTACTCATAGTAGACGATATCAATTTATTATTTTAAATATCATTTTTTTACAAAAAATTCAACAAAACCATATCATGTGACCCCTCGTTGGAACGAGCTCGACGAGCTCGTTCCAACCAGGCGTCACACGATATGGTTTTGTTAAAATTTTTTGAAAAATAATATTTTTTCAACTGCTGAATTTGCATGTTACGCGTGCGGATGCGTGCGGTTCGTTAGGTAAAGGGTTAAAGAAGTATAGATAGTATCGTATCGATGGTCAGTGACACCATAATACTGTCGGAAAATTTTAACTCTCAACCCGACATGTAAGAAAGATTTGAAATCCTAGCTTCGGACTTGCGCATATAATAAGTTGAAAAACCTCCATGGTTTGAATGTTTATTGGGGTTTAAGGTCACTCTTAGCTTCTGTGGCTCTCCTGCGGCTGCTACACGGGTATGACGATGAGTTTCTCTATCCTTTTATAACTAATCGTCACTCACACGTGGCGTTGGCTGCCAGGTCATATTATACCGGGCTTCAAGAACCTGTCTCCCACAGAAAACAAACACCGCCCAGTTTCGGAGGTAACCCGTGGATGGCTTTATAATTATCATTTCACTCAGGTCGCATTACCGGTAATTCTACCGGGCTCCCAAGTCACCAATCAAATTATGTGAGGAATTCGACGCTGTTATGGTCTGGAACCAGTCTGGTCCTTAAATAGTCCATCGCCCATATTTAAAAGTCTGGAGTATTTCAGTTGGTCCGAAAGGTGATATTCAAGACGATTCAACCTAAAATGGCCATAAACACACATTTTCTTTGAATCAATGCAAGAAATGTTTCTCATTCCACATTTGAAAGAACCTTTAATCCTTTGAACCCAGCGGTCGCTTTTACGTCCAGGAACATGATAGGTCATAATTTCATTAAACTGGATGGATGCGAAGTACATGTGTGTGGAAGACCAATCAATATTTTCAATGTGCAGCCTCAAGTCTGCACGTTGAAAATGTTAATTGGTCTACCCCTAAATAACGAACATGGACTCTTCCAGTTGCTGTCATTGAATTGATATGGAAGATAACACCAGGGGTCAAAGGGTTAAATGGATTACTAATACCCTCAGAGGTGTTTGTTTATTAAACACCATGTAGCGTCGCAACCCTATCCCATTGTTGTAAGCCGGTGTTTTGACTTCCACACTAACTAACTTTCCCAACATAACAGCAATCAAACTGAGCTCTGTTGTGATGTAGACGTTGAGATTGGATGTGATGAGTGTAATTTTATTCTCTGCAACTGCGCGTTGATTATTGTGTCTTTCAAAAGGAAGAAGATCTGAGATTCTTCGTGGGAAGCTCCCAATACACGGAGAAACCTGTGATTGTCTAGAATCATTTAATCTATTTACGGCTCCCAAAGGAAAGTCGGTGCCGAAAGTTCACAAAACTGTCTACCGCAATACTGTTCATGGCGGCGTCTGTTTATTTCCAATTAACGGTGTGATGAATTTTCCATCCAACAAGTGTTTAAGATTTCTGAAAAAGGTTCAAGCACATTCAGGCCCAAGGGCCACCGTGCGCAGCCGTATATTCTGTTGGATGAAACCGAATTAGATCACACGGTCTCATGAGGTTCAGTTTATAATCTATTGGAACTGTCGTACGATATCGCTCATAACCACGGAAATCAGTGGAGGATTCAGGCGGAGGTGTACATGTCCACTTAAAAAATATCCTAATTTCCTAATAAGTTTATACATGCTGTTATAATCATGTTGTCAAAATGTCACTCTTTCAAGCTGCAAAATGTTATCCATAATGCAACTAGAAATTTAATAAACCCAACTGAATTGTTTAATTTCTAGCTGCATTTTGACAAAAAATTATTTTATTAAAAAAATTTGATATTTCGACCTTAGTGTGTGGAGGGTTGATATTCACAAACGAACATTTATTTCTGATACTTCCTAATGTTAATAACCATGTAGAAGTAATTTGATAAGACATGGCTCTTATAAAGGAAAACAACGGTACACCGTGGATTGTCCCAAACAACACTGGTACACAATGGTATTTCGGGATAATATCGAGGTACACTCTGCTATATTTCTAAATGCTGTATGTAGGACCCTTAGCCCTTTAACCAACGCAGACGATTTCAAAATTTATTAGTTTAAATATAATTTTTAAATTTTTAAAAAAAAAATTCCAACAAAACCATATCAAAGAGGGGTCACATGATATGGTTTTGTCAAAATTTTTAGAAAAATAATATTTTTTCAGCAGCTGAATTGACAAATTACGCCGGCGGATGCGGGCGATTCGTTGGGTAAAGGGTTAAGCGACTCTGGACACCCCGTGGATTCGTGTTGTACTGCTGTAACTTCCTTCATCAATTACAAATTCTGAATCGGACACGAGAAACAACAAACATTCAGCACAATTGAGGCTCAAGAATTTCGAGAACAATTTGTAATACATCTGGCGTCCATGCGGAGACTGGCGAACTCGTCCTTTTTCTCCATTAACACTCTTCGCAATGATATCTAAATATGGAAATTTCAGACAGCAATGGTTTCCCGTAATTCAACTTGGAATTTAACCAATTCAAGCTCCTTTGACGGGATCAGTGGACTCTGACAAACAACACTGAATTTGTTAATGTGTCAGTTGCATTATTGAGAAAATTTGCAGATAGAAATTTTAATGTTTCGACATCAGATGAAGAGGCTTAACCGAAAAGCATTTATTTAGCTACACTAACCGAATGAGGGCCTCTTATGATATGTAGATAGTCAACAGTCCTCCCATGTCTGTAGCTGAACCTTAATTGAAGTATATACGGACCTTTTCAATGAAAAAAAGATTCCGAAAACCATGAAGAAAATGAAAAGACCTCAAAATCAATTCCTCGAAGATATTTTATTACACGGGTGTTTTATGTAATCCCCATCTACAGCAACACTTAATCATGCGGAAAATGAAAATCTGTTCCGCACATATGTGCGGGTCGGAAATCGTTGACGGACTATTTTTAAATAGAAATGAAATTTCACTGGAATTTTCAACAAATCGTGCAAGTCAATTACAATTTGAATCTCTAGCGATAGCTGAAAATCGTCCCCTGGGTTCCAGTGTGTTCTATGTGCCACTTGGCACATAGAACACATTGGAACTCTCCGGGGACGAAATAGTGACACGGGTTCCCCTCGCCGACTTGGTTGGCGATAAAATGTGTTCTTTTTTTTGATAATTGTCAAATGAATTGTGGATAGCGGGGGAGGAATTCGTCACATACAGGTGAATTGTGCACTTGGTGATACCTTCTTGAAATTTGGCACACTGTTAGTGTAGGCTATGAGGTTCTCAAAAACGATCGGCTACAAGTTGACACCGACCGGTGGCGACCAGTAGCGGCACAATCCAAAATGGCCGCCAGCGGCTGAAGGGAACCTCCTTTTCGACGGTCTACCGACTATACATCCGATTGTAAGGGCGCGAAAGTGAACTCTGATCCACGCACGTGTTGGAAACAGACGTGGGAGATGATGTAGAATAAAACGAGATTCTCTATACGAACGCATCAATTTCTTGGAACTTGAAAAGAGCGTTGTTTCTCCGGGATCAGCGTCATTCAGGCAAACCTGAATGACGCTGATCCCGGAGAAACAACGCTCTTTATGAAGCAGTCTCTTTGCCATACAATCTCTTGTTTGGCGTAATTCCGCAAGCAATTCTGATTTGTCTGTCGAAATTAATTCGAGAACGCGATTGTTCACAAAAATCATTCACAGAATGAGTGAGAATCCTCTTCGTGTACGGACTAGTACTGACTGGGAACGTTGTTGCTTTTGCCAGCAAGACAGTTCCAAGAAATTGATGCGTCCGTATAGAGAATCTCGTATCGACATTAGATACTGGTGAATATATGGACCCCGAAGTTAGTAAGAGTTTACGGTCATTACCCGAAAGGGGCAAGCATTTATATTCCACTTTCTTGAAGGAAAGGCTTGTGGAATGCACCGTACCCCTGAATGATGTTATTCCCAAGGCAAATATATATACCTTCCTTAACCCACCCCCAGCCAACCTGGACAAAGGCCGAGACAAACTCATGTCAAGTAAAGCAACTGCCGCAATAGTTACCCAGATGTTCGTTTCACTGCAAGCCCGGCCTGATTCAAACATGGATGAGTTTTTCATGCACGAGAATGCACGTGATCCGCCAGCATTATCCGATAGAGGTAAGCTACGGAGTGGGACAAAATCTCAAATTCTCAATTGTTTACCAGCTATTCCTGCACAAGGGAAGAATTCAGCAGCTAGACAAGCTTCAGTTGTCATCTTGGATATGCCTGCTGTAGTCCATGTAATCAAACCACAGAAAGCGGATCTGTTTGGAGAATATGCTCGATTGCAATTATTGCCATACATCGAATCTCTGATTAACACGAACACCACAAGGGTTGATGCGATCTATGACTGTTACCCCGAAGGCAGTTTGAAGAATCAGACGCGAGCAAAACGCCTCGGTGAGACAGCAGTTAGGTTGATACGGGTGTCCGAGAACGTCCCTTTACCTAAAGGGAAGAATTGGCAGGCATTCTTGAAAGTTAGTGAGAATAAAGACGAATTTTTCAAGTTCCTGTCTGCTGAACTGCTGAAATTAACATCAACATCCGAGTACCAGTTGTTAACGACATCAGGAGAATATGTACTATGCAATAAGGATGTTAGCTTATGTGACATATCTCCATCGAACCACGAGGAAGCAGACACGCGCATGATGCTTCATCTCAACCATGCAGTCTCACAAGGTCACAAAATAGCTTTTCTTCGCACGGTTGATTCTGATGTCGTCATTCTGTCTTTGCACCATTTCGCAACATTCCGTGACCTTGGACTCAGTGAGCTGTGGATTGGGTTTGGAATTGGAAAGGCATATAAAGATATGCCAATTCATGAGATAGCTTCACAACTTGGACCTGATTACTGTAAGGCCCTGACTTTCTTCCACGCCTTCACAGGTTGTGATGTAACATCCAGCATGCTCGGCATTGGGAAGAAGACAGGATGGAATGCATGGATGAATTTTCCCGCATCAACTGAAATGATGATAGAATTGACTGAGAATCCGCAAGTCTTTTCAGAGGATTCCCCTCATATGCAGCATATCGAAAAACTCACCATACAGATGTACAGTAACAGTTGTGTCAGTACACGTGTCAATGATGCGAGACGGCATATGTTCACACATGGCCTTAAGTCTATGGAAAACATCCCGCCCACCAAAGCAGCTCTGTATCAACATGTAAAAAGGGTAATTCTTGTGTCATCTTTCATTTGGCATCGTGCTCTGCAGAAACACTTATGTGTGCCAGACCCATCACAGTACGGATGGGAGTGGAATCCACGTCTCAATATTCTGGTCCCATTTTGGACTCACCTAGGAGACGCAAGTGCTGCATGTGCACTGATGCTCCACTGTAGTTGTGCCAAGGCCTGCAAGGGCAATTGCAAATGCTTGAAAGCTGGATTAAGGTGCACACCTTTGTGTAAGTGTGAAGGTGGCTGTTGTAACAATATTGAGTAGTATACTGTCATGTTAGGACCAGTCATCTCCTATTCTGGTATTTTTTTTTCCATTTTCGGCCAGTTAACACATGTCATGTTTCTAGTTGAGTTGATTTTGCTAACAAATGTTCATCCCATGTGGCTTGCTACATTGTCCGGGGTATAGGAATACAGTTTTAGATTTCGGAAAATAGTCTGTTATTTACTGCACAAGACGGTGTTAATTCATGCATAGCATGATACAATATCCCCAACTATTTTGCCTCTGTACAACAGTTGATACCTTCGTTCACCCGTGTGTTCATCTATGGTATCCTTGTCTTTCTCTGGCCATAGGCCACATGTGACTAGTCAGTTCCTACTCCATAGCAAATCAACTTGGAAATCCTTCATCTTGTAGCGCACTCATGTCTCAATGAATCCATACCTGAGTTGATCTAATAAATCTAACGTAAGGTATCAAATTGCCATACCGGATCATATTTCGATAAGTTATTCGCTAAAACATTTCGACCACTCATCGACATCAAAGGTCATGTTTTGGCTCCCAGTGGTGGCTATATCTCTATATCCCTGGTAAAGTAGCATACCATGAGGGATGGGCATTAAGTGTCGGCAACATTAATCCTGACTTGGAACACACCACATCTTAACTGGCCGAAAATGAAGAATACTACTTGTAGTCAAAAAATATTCCTGTACCTCGAATGACTGCAAACATACACTCACCCCTTCTAGTCCCATTTTGCCAATGTTCTATACTGGCAAGATAACATTGTATAATTAACAACGGGAACTAATGCATCCCGAGTTCATTCCAGCACTGCCCTTGCTGGCAGACGTGTCGCTATGGTGTTGAGATTGAACCAGAACTCCTCTAGAAATTTGATAGTTTTATTTTCTTAGAAAATAAATCTATCGAAAATGCCGGAAGTTGAGAATAGACTGTCACTTTAATTGGATTATCAAATGTCCAAGTATCCCCACTGCTGCATACTATCGAGTACCCTTGTTCATGTGTTGACAGGAATCTCTCATACCATGTTCATTTGACCATTGCATTCCCGAGAAACATTCAACACTAATTTATCTACGGACGGACGATCATACTGACAGTCAGACACACAGACGCACACATCGACGGAAATTCTGATCCCATTATCCATTAATCTTCCCCCCAACTTGTTCCAAGGGCTTCACTCCATCATTCACATCAATTACAGCACATGTATGGTGTTAGGTTTGGAGCTTCAGTTGTGCGATCGGCGAAAATAGCTTTTTTTCGATCCGCTTGGCGGCCATTTTGGATTTCGCTGCTAGTGGTGGCTAGAGGATGGTGCCAACTTGTAGCCGATCGATTTTGAAATCTCTGATGCCTACCCTTACATCATGCCAAATTTCAGGAAGGTATCACCAAGTGCACAATTCTAGCGAATTCCTCCCCCGCTAGGAATGTCCTTCTAAAAATTGTTTCATAGGCGTGAAGGCGTGTAATAAATACAGAACGACACACGCGTGTGAATGGGTTAATCGATTTGGCACTTGTGCCATCGTGGAAGGATAACACTTGAGGTTTGCGGCCTCTCGTTTTATCCTTCCGCGCTGACACTCGTGCCATACATGTATCTATAAACCTATTCACACGCGTATGTCGTTCTGTGTATTTGTTGTACCTGTCACAGAGATCACGTGCAAAACTAATGTGGGTAAACTTAAATATTCATATTTATTTATTAGATATGATTTTTTCCCAAGAATTGTCCATTATCGAGCTAGGCTCGGCTGATATAACGCCGATCTCAACCAATATGAACCGAGCTAGTGTTATCTCCTATTATGCGTTGCTCGGCGCAGCCATTTTGTTTACAACGAAATCGTTAACTGTTATTCATCGAAAGCAATAAAGTAAATAAAACTGGTGCTACTTGACGAAAAGGAGCGGCCTTTCAATGTCGAGAATTAATGATGGCATTAAGTAAGGATAAGACGGATGAAGGGAAGAAAAAATAGAGTAGCACAGAATAGCACAGAGTAGCACAGAAAATTCATCGCAAACTAAAATTGAGAGTGTTAATCGGAGATTCGACAAAGTGAGAGAAGAGGCAGTTTAAACATCCGAGCGTCGCGACTTGTGAAGATTACTACAATTTTAGTTCTTGAACACGGACAACTAATATCATCTTGTGGTACTCCAGTCTGTCCATATTTCCATTTTACCCGGGGCGTGCCCAGGCCAAACGAAATGGGGTAAAATATATTTTACCCCCCCCCCCCCCCACACATTATTTACTTCGTGCTGAGTGAAGACTGTTGCCCATTAGTGAAGGTCTGGGGTCTCCAGAACTCACCCCTCCCGAGAAAATATAAAATAACTTCTCATACCTAATGGAGCACTCTGAGTACTTTTGGAGACCTAATCATCCAGAAAGTGAAAAAAATAACAGTACCAAAAGTATCCAAGAGATAAGAGAGTATATGAACCAATTTAGAGAGTTCAGGCTGTGAATGTATATTAGGTGGTCATTTTGCGGGACAAGTTTGGGCGGGGATGAGTCCCTTGCAATTTCCAGTCACTACGTCGCTGGTGTTACCACAGTTGCATTTCTGCAAGTAATGTGTGCTTTGCAGTGAGTTTGAAATTACAGAATATTATCTAAATGATCAAAGAAGGTTTGGTGTTTACAGTCAAATAGCAATGTGATAACTAATGCAACAAAACAAAAAAAAAAAAAAAAAAAAAATACATCCCTCGCACTTGTTACGTTCCACAACCATTACGTTTGTGTGCAGAGTGCCATATCTGTCCCGAATTAGTAGACCTAGGAAATATTTAGACGAGTCGGAGGAAAATCAAGACGTAACCTCAGCGGCAACAGCGGAACACTTGTGCAAATTTTTGTACAAGAACATTAGCGATATGTGTGGACGTTTAGACGCACTTAGGCCTCCAATCTAAAGGCCCGGTCACACAGCCGACTACGCATGTATCACGTTAAAACATTAGTTAAAATCTGATTGTTCGTGTTTGTCAGTGGAGAATTTGACGATTTCTGTTGATATGCGTAATAAAAAATCACTGATGAATTGCACAAGAACTACGGAAATGTCACGTACTATTCACTCACAAAACACGCACCTCAGCATAAATCAGAAAATTTACAATATACATGATGAAAACCCAACGCATAAACTGCTCACTATCGCTAATAAATCACGTGCGAACAACATATAACCACGAATAAATTACGCACACTCACGTATAATCTGCGCATATAGAACGTATGAATCACGCATGTATCACTTATGAAACACTCGTGAGCCAATAATGATGGGCGTAACTATCGCATCTGCCTCACGCATATATAAAGCTGGCACTGACAGGGCTGTGGCATTATTGTCTCAACAGTCTAGAAAAGTAGAAAACTACAACATCCAGAAAGTAGAAACCATGCCTCCCAGGAAAAGTCGTCAGAAATCCAGAACCAGGGCCCCAACTACTCCAAAAGATGTGCCTGTGCCTGTTTGCAGTAAAAATAATGCAGCTGAAGATGAAGAGACCGCCAGGTCCGAAAGTCCCACACCACCTGCCAGGTCTCCAAGCCCTCCACCACCTGCTCATGAGATACAAGTCGAGGTGCACGCTCCCCCTGCTGCTGCTGAATGTAGGACTGAAGATCCCCATCCTGAAACCTCTGCAGACAAGAGTAAGGGCAAATCGAAGAGCAAGTCCAAGGGCAAGGTCAAACCCAAGCATGACTACTCCATTGAAGCAGAGAAGGAAGAAAGTCTTCTAGAGTGGATGGCAGAGAATGAAGCAGTCTGGCGTCGTGGCCATAAAAATTACAAGAAACGCAGAGAGATCTGGGTTGCCAAAGCTGCTGAGATTGGTGTATCTATAGAGCACATCATGGGCTGGTGGAAATCTTTGAAAGACTGGTATGTCCGGCTCAACAAAGTGAAGTCTGGTCAGGCAGTTAAGAGATACACAGACAGGGAGAAATTTGTCATTGACAAGTGCAAGTTTTACAAGACCCAGTTGCCATCTACCAAGTCAGCACCCTTGGTCAGCTTGCAGAGGACCACGTCTACCCAACCAGCCCATGTCAGTGAGTCTGGGTCAGACAGTGAGAAGGACGAAGAACAGACTACCCTCGAGGGCGACCTGGAGGTGGTGGAGAGGCAGGCTGCAGCTGAGGCAGGCCATAGTTCAAGGCTCGTGAGGAAAAGGAAGAAGGCAAACCAGGAAGATGAGTGGATGAAAGAGCTGAGGGACACGATGAAAGCAAACCAACAACTGCTCGCCCAGCTGATCCATGAGAAACCTGCCCAGTCCTCAGACCGTGAAGTCTTCATAAAATATGTGTCTGACAGCCTGCGTGTGGCACCAGCAGAGCAATACCACCAGTTGAAGACCCGCATCTGTAACCTGTTACAAACTGTTTCCCAGGACACCACTTCAGCTCCTCAGCCTCCAAGGCCTGTCCAGGTCACGTCTGCTCCACCTATCCTGTACCAGCAGCAGCCAACTCCTCAGTACCAGCAGCCAGCTCCTCAGTACCAGCAGCAGACTCCTCAGTACCAGCAGCTTGAGATTAGTCATAGTCAGCAGCCTCAACAGAGCCAACCCTCTTCTGCAGCTTCTAGTGGGCAGCGCTTGCCGGCATCCACCTATGCAAATCTACTGCAAACAAGTCAAGATGTTTTTGATGGGTCGATAAACCTCTCCTCGTTCAGTGTTGACAGCCAGCTCCTACCGGGCCCCAGCTCCAAAAGACTGAGCACACAGTCCCTGAACACACCTCCATCTCCTCATGATGAGAGTGACAACGACTTTGATTAAATAGTGGCAGCCAGCAGAAGATTACTATGTATATTTGGGAAATAAATGATATTTCAGTTTTAGCTACTATTTATTTGTTTGTGTGGAATTGAATATGAATGGAGATGGTGGAGTAAAATGTTACAAATTTTGTAATGAATAGTGTTCAAAAGAAATGGAAATACTGTAAAAATAGTACACAAGAGTATGAAAAAAATTCAATGGTATCAGTCCACATACCTCCAGGTAATTTACCCCCGGTCATATACCCCGAGCCATATGCCCCCAGGACAAATAACCCAGCCATATACCCCAAGACATATTCCCCTAGCCATATTACCCCTGGTCATATTCCCGTAGGCTGCAATCCCCCCAGGGCATTTACCACTTCATACCCCCTTATACAGTAATTGGTAGTTAGATTATGCAGAAAATTTTAGTTTCTATCAATAAAACAGTTTACCAAGATAAAATTCCGAAAGACTTTTCTCAACATATCAAACTTAAAGGAATGGCAAAAGTCAACCAATGCTTGTTTTTTCAGATTTTTATTTTTGTTTCCAAAACGTAGGTCATGACCTCTTATTTGAACAAGCATGACATGCTTGTTCAAATGAGGTGTCATAACCTATGTTTTGAAAGGAAAAATATAATAAAAATTCAGTTTATAATAATTATGTGTATGATTTATGAATAATTACTGAGCACTTTTAATATTCACTATGAGCAGTTCTAACATGTACTTCATGTGCTTTCATCGTATTTGATAATGAAAAAAATAAATTACAATGAAATCTCCTATTGACACCAAAGTAACCTAAATAATTTGTAGTTCTTTACTAATATTTCGTGAAAGAATTCAATGTAAAGATCAACTCCCATAACATCCCATAACATACAATCAGTATTATTAAATAAAATCAGTTTTTATTGGTAATTTTTTTCAAATAAATCCATGAGGACGGGTAATTGACCGTGAGGGTATTTAGCCTAGTGGATATATGACCTGGAGGTAAGTGAGCGGGGGTAAGTTACCATGATAAACATTAATGCACGTTATGGGGATTTAATAATGGTTCAGAACACCTTGGCAATAGACAATATGGAACAGATTAAATTTTAATTTCATTATCAAAATTTATTTTACAAAACACAACAACAGCACAATCTTTACATTTCAATTATTTCATTACAACAATAAAACAGAGCAGCTTCTTGACTCCAAGTTGCCTAGACGTCCACCATCCCGTCTTGCCAGGGGACAGCACCTGCTGAAGAGTTGCACCAATGTTTTAACAAGTTCCTTTGCCTCTTGCCTTCCTTGGATGCTCTGTTGGGTGCCTTAACAACTTTAGTGTCTTCCAAGTTTTTCCCCTCTCGCCAGGCACCAGGCTGCATATTGCCATTCAGGCCTTGTACATCAACCAGGCGATTCTGAAGCACAGGGTATCTCGTCCGCATCAGGTTGTGTAGGAGCACACAGGCCTTGACGATGAGCCTTACATTATCAGGGTCATGGTTCATGGTGCTTAGAAGAACTTGAAATCTGTTGGCAAGGATGCCAAAAGCATTTTCAACCACTCTTCTTGCCCTTGACAGCCTGTAGTTAAAAATTCTCTCTTCCCTGTCAGCGTTTCTGGTACTGTAGGGCTTCATCAGGTAGGTTCTCAGGCTAAAGGCGTCATCTCCCACCAGAAAGTATGGCACATCTTGAGTGTCGTGGGGCAAAGGCTCTGGCTGTGGCCATCCCGTGATGTTGTTCTGCTCCAAGCCTTCACGCAGCTCACTGTTGTTGTAGATTTGAGCATCTGAAGAGGAGCCATTACCAGACACATCTACCCACAGGAACTTGTAATCAGACGTCACCATAGCTAAGAGAATGACACTGAAGAAGCCTTTGTAGTTGTAGTACTCGGAACCGGAATCTGGGGGAGCCTTGCATGCCACGTGCTTGCCATCAATAGCGCCAATAACATGGGGAAAGTTCCATCTCTGGTACCAGTGATTTTCCAGTTGCAGCCAGCCTTCTTGAGTGGTGGGAGGTGACATCAGCTCATCCAGGTACTCCTGTACGATAGCCTCGCAGACTTCTCTGACAACATTGCTGATCGTGTTGTGGGGGACCCTCCAGGCATACTGCATGTCACGGTACTTGGCACCAGATGCTAGGTGACGAAGGGTAAGGGCAATCTTCAAACCTGGATCAAGGGGAGCTCTCCAGTTGGTTGTCTTCTTTGTAATTTTGGAGGTCAGCCTCTGAACAATCTCGTCAAACATGTGTGGAGGCATACGCATGAAGTTCTTGAAGGATCCTGTGTCTTCACTGCGGAGCTCCACCATCAGTCGATCATACAAGCCCTGCTCTGGTCTTCTACAGATCCACTCTCTCACCCAGATCTTTCTAGCTGCTCTTCCCCTCCTCCTTCTCCTTCTCCTGACCAACATATGGACTTGCAGCAGCTGATCAATCTGATTCTGGAGCAGGAATACCAGGACATCTCTTCTCTGGGTGTTCATGGTGACGAGCAGCTGGACAATAATGGCAGGACCTTGACGAAATAGCCACTATTATACAGCACCAATCATACGTGACTTCTTAGTTATACATCAGTGCCTCATCAGTATTTCATGTGAATTGCATACGCTTATTTGCGTTTTTTGTTGGAGATATATTCGCCAATGAAGATTTTTCTGAGTGATTGTCAGTGATTTTAAGTGAAATGTACGTGTTACTGGTGTGGAACATGAGCGATCTGTCTGTTATTCTTCAGTGAAAAACCATAGATGTACGTGACAAGAGCAACATTTTCACTAACAATCAATTCAAAACTACGCATATTTCACGCATTGTCCACGTGAGAACTACGCAGCACACGCACATATAACTTAAGAAAAGCGTACAAGTGCGCAAAGTCTTGCGTGAACCGATTTTTGAACTGTTCAAAACCTCGAATTGCGCATAAAGATGTTCTGGCGTATATCCACTTACAATCACTGAGCTTTCACGTGAGAAAAAAGGATGAAACACGCAAATGACATATGAATCACGCAAGGCTGAATATTTGTACGATTTTCATGCGTAATTCATGCGTTTCTGCAGTGTGACCGGGCCTTAATTCTGTTAGTAGTTTAACTCTGTTATCTCTTTACCTAACACGATAGTTAGAGGACACCATCAAACAAAATTCCTGATTAACTTTGTTTAATTTTCCGTCAAAAAACATAGCTTATGACACTTCATTGAAACGACCTCAATGAACTCGTTCCAATGAGGGTCATAAGCTACGTTTTGAGACCAAAAAGTAAAAATTATGGAAACTGAATGGGTTTTTTTTTGTGAACAGCGCTGGTCGGTTTTGTCCGTTACGTTTGGTAAAGGGTTAAAGGTTATTTGTTTACCCACTTTTCGTGGATTTTGCGCGCAGACTACAGTTGATGTAATCTGATGTCCCTTTTTCCTCGCAACATATACAATTATTGTTTCGTGCTTTCGTTACAATACTTCAATAAGTATTTACTTCACATTAAAACATCAAGATATAACAGTTAGTGGCAATGCCCGGCATAATCATGAAACTACAGCGTGGAGAGAATTCTTTCGTAATGGAAATGTCATCAAATATTCGGTTAAAGCAAGTATGGACGAAGAAACATTTCTTGTGCTGATTTAACCCTTTGAACCCTCGTTTCCTGGAATGGTATCGCCTCTGTGTTCACTTACATTGAGATGTGTCAGTCCAATACCAACATACAGGGAGGATAAAATATTAACTGCAGTCTGCAGCCGTCTGGCTGCAGACTGCAGTTATTATTTTATCATCAATGCCCCGTCTATAGACTTCTATAATAAGACAGAAATGACTTGGGTCGAATAATCGGTCTTACAAGTTCAAAGGGTTAAATAAAATGATTGCATATGGTATGTTTTAATTTCAATCGGATGGAATATTTTTCGTTGTTCTGAGAAGAGAACCATAGGTTTTGATTCCGATCCGTTAAAATGTCCCAGCCGACTAAATCTGAACATTCGCGATGCACTATTCATTGGCTAGACTGGTTTCAGGCTCATAACAACGTCGAATTCCTTTTAGAAGTGCATGCAGACTGATCGTCTGGGGGGCATGGTACATTCGGTGAAAAAGTCCCCTAGTACAGTTGCAGTTTAAATCCTAGATGACTTTGTTCTACAGCACGGCTAGAATCCAGAACATCACACCACGTCAAACGTTCTAATTGCGAAGGAAACCGGTATAATTATTTTTTACTCAACTGTTTGAATCGTATGCACGGCCACATCACATGTATTGAGTAACAGCTTTAATGTCCCGCTCTGCTGGATTAATTCGGAAGGCAATATATTTCATATTTCACAGACTTTGTGCGTATTGACATTCACAGACATTTGGAGTTTTAAATTAAAAAGGAAAGAAAATACATTGAATAAAAGATTTTCAATGGGAATGTTAACAAAGGCATACATCTGTTACAACATGACATAGTGTTTGAATTCTCTTGTTATATTTTATCAGTTTATCAATATTTCAAAGATGTTTTCAACTTGACTTTTTTGGTTGGTTAGCGGGGCATTGAAGTATAAGTTTGCACAATGTTGAGGGAATAGCTATGCGTTATTGAAATACTGTCAGACCAATGGATGGCATAATTAAATGGAAATGACGTCATTTATAAAATAAGCGTCTGAGCACAGTGTACTGGTGACTCCTTTATCCATCAAAAAATTTGGAAGACAGTATCAATGTTCCTTCACAAAACACTGACGCTAGTAATTTCGTTTTTATTTTCTTCACTCTCAACACTGTGTTCTTCGTGGTTAATTACTTAATGGTGGCCGCCAACTATGTGTGGGCATGCCCATCCTATGCAAATGCCATCGTGAAATTGGATTTGGTTGAACTATATAACGCTTTTCGTTGACAACTGGGTTATGAGCGAATGCATAAGACTGTTAATCCCTTGATTAATATAAAAATTTCAACCATCAAATGTTTCTCATAACGCAACTAGGATCTTACTCAATTCAAACTTGTTTAACAGGGCTCAATCAGCTCAGTCAAACAAGATTGAATTGTTTAAATTCTTAGTTGCATTATGGGAAAAATATATTTCGACATTCATATGTAGAGGGTTAAATTTGCAAACAGACAGAAAAAGCTTACATATAACTTGACCACATCAGTTGCCATGCAGGTATTGTGTAATAGCATTATGGTGTCCACGAAATGTGATTGAGATGTGAAACACACACTCTCTAAAATTACAAACATGCCATAGATTGCTGAACGGCTTAGCGTAATTAATCCACCGTTTTGAACGCTGCAGTAAGGCTTGGGCAAACACAATTAAAAAAATTGTTTTGTGCAAATTGCACGACTAAAACAATCTTCAAATGCAATAACGTGGAAACCATCCTCAAAAATCGCAAGCTTTAAGGCAACAACTTTCTATTATCTCACACAAGTTACATCGCCATGCGTTTACTGTTCATCCGGTATTATATAATGTTACGGAAGAACATACAATAAAACAAGTAAATTCTGCTACACTGAAACAATTCTGAAAACATATCAGTTCATTCCGATTCATCTCAAGAAAAAGTATATCTATTAAAATAACGAAAAGAAAAAAAAAATGATAAAACGAATCTGTTAAAGCAAATGTATCAGCTTTCATGAACTGACACTGTGAGGAACATTAACTTTTGTTGCCATTCACTCAAAGCTCTACACAACGAAAAAATATGGGTTAAACAATTACTGGACAGAGTTGAGTCATTTACAACACGGCCTGTCGCAGCGGCCTACAGAGAGAGAGAGAGAGAGAGAGAGAGAGAGAGAGAGAGAGGGGGGGGTGATAGAGACGGAGAGAAAAGAGAGTATTCACTAACAATTAGTGTTAACCCTTTTCCTAACATGAAAAGTAGACGACACTTACAAACAAAATTCTTGAATAAATAATGTTTTTCATTTTTTGTCTAAAAAACATAAGTTATTACCCCTCTTTGGAACGAGCTCATCGAGCTCGTTCCAAAGAGGGGTCATAACCTATGTTTTTGAGGCCAAAAAATGAAAAAAATAATGAAAATTAATTGGCGATTTTTGTGAATAGCGCTGGCCAGTTTTGGTCGTTACGTTAGGTAAAGGTTAACTGGTTACCCTTAACTGTTGAAGCCAATTCACCATTCAAAGGTCGATGGCATTAACTCAGAAGGTCTTCCCCATCTTCATGGACCGAACGTTTCGAACTTCTATTCAGGTTATATCCGTTTTGAGCAAAGTTCCACTGTATGAAGTAATTAAGCATTTACGTGTACGAAGTGCTGTGACCTCATAGGTGATGCTCGAATATTGTGACAATTTAGATGAACACGGGAATACCAGTGAATCGACACACTTTACTTATTAGTCTTGAGTCACCCAGAGTCGAGGATTTTGCGACTTATCGTTCTGAAAAGGACGAACAATCCTTGACTGTAGAGGCTTTAAACCAGACGGCTGTAAAGAGCTTGGAAACCATGCAGAACGATACAGGCCGATGGAAAACGGTGGATGAGGATCAAGGACAGGATAGACTTATTGAAACTCGGTTATCTTAATTATTTGGTAAATCTTCCCGACAGCCGATGGTATAAAGTAATGTTCCTGAGAATTTGCTACTCAAATATCAAGACAGGGTGGATGGTCCAAGTGAGAGAGCTAATAGAGAACTACTCATTTGAGATCTCGGACCTAGACGTTGGGGCAAACCAGGGTAAACAAATCGTCAGAGAAAGGGTCATGGAGGATGGTAACCGTAATTGGCGAGAGGGGTCAAATCAAAGAGGTCTTTGTGTGGCCTGCGTGATAACTGTTGTTCAAGCTGAGATCGCGGCCCTTGGAGCTGAGGGGAAAAAATTGGGAAAAACAGTGAAAAGGAGTGCCAGATGTGTAATTTGGGCGTGGTGGAGACCCTGGAACACTTTCTTCTAGAATGCCCAAAATACCAGTCTAAAAGAATAAGATTCACTGGAAGTATAATGGGGAAGTGGGATGAGAGAATGAAGGACATGTGGTTAGTGGGAGACTCAAATGAGAGGGTTACTATGCTAATCGGAGATATTGGGAAGAATGGGGTAAGGGATGTCATCAAGAAGTTCGTCTCCGAGTGCTGGGAGGAGAGAAGAAGCGTGGAAATAGGGAGGCAGTTGGGAGTACAGGGGTAACCAAGGCCTTCTCATCCGAGAACCGCGACAAATCAGCGGCCGGCCAAAGTGTTATTATTATTATTATTAAGTAAAACGAAAAGTAGGTCCAGGGGACTTACACATCCGAAGCGAAGGTCCAGGGGCTGTACACCTTTGGCCACCCACTTACTTGCCTTTCAGAGTTTTCATGTCTGAAAAATACCGATAAAGGAAATCGACCAATGTTCACAAGGACATGAATTCATTTGAAACACATCTGAGAAAATATTCATATCATTCTCTTCAAGTTTGTCTCAAGAGACAATTTACTAACAAAACTGTCTGTGAAAATTATGTTAGCAGCCGTGCTCATATGTTCTAATGAAACGGTCTATATTGGAAAATATGAAGATACTACTTGCAGCGCACCTCAGCTACTTAAATGAAAACTTGCTTTAGACAAAACTATCCGATTTTTCGTCCAAGAACGTAAAAGTAGTCCATTGCAGATATCTATCTTTGCATTCACACCGCGCCTTTGCAGTTTTGTTAATTACTGTCTCCCCTTTTAGGAACTATTGTAAGTAGCCCCTCATGTCGCGTTGGGTAACACGTTTAACATTTTACAAAGTAAAATAGCCACCTCGCCTGCCCAGGGTTTCACCCAGGAACTATTATGTAAGTAGACCCTCATGTCGCGTTGGGTAACAAGTTTAACATTTTACAAAGTAAAATGGCCATCTCGCCTGCCCAGGGTTTCACCCAGAATCTATTGTAAGTAGACCCTCATGTCGCGTTGGGTAACGAGTTTAACATTTTACAAAGTAAAATAGCCACCTCGCCTGCCCAGGGTTTCACCCAGGAACTATTGTGTAAGAAGACCCTCATGTCGCATTGGGTAACAAGTTTAACATTTTACAAAGTAAAATGGCCACCTCGCCTTCCCAGTGTTTCACCCAGGAATTATTGTAAGTGGACCCTTATATCGCGTTGGGTAACAAGTTTAACATTTTACAAAGTAAAATGGCCACCTCGCCTGCCCAGGGTTTCACCCAAAATGAGCCATTAACATTCAGTTATTTACAAATATGTCATACAAATATTTATGATCTCCCACTGGAACAAGCCCGTCAGACTTGTTCCAATATTAGTTCATCTATATGGTTTGGAATTGTCTTTCAGTGGAAATATAGGCTATTAACACCGTGACGTAGAGGGGGGAGGTACTGAGGTGGTGTAAATCGGGACCTCGTATCTGGGCATATATTGACGAGTCTGAAGACGAATCGATAAATGCCCTAGAAATGAGGTAGAGATTTTAATACACCATCTTGGAACCCCAGGTCGAAGTGCCTAATTTGTCTCACAAATCCCTTTGAAAATGACCAAGTCGTCATTTAAACAAAGAACTTAATTATTATGCACAAACAAAAAAGCGCGGTTGTCATGAGTGATCGTGGGTGAGGAACAACGTCATTGTTAATGATGTTTAAGTGTTAGTTGTATGTAAAACAGTTGCTTGTCGAGTGGGCGTTGTTATGCATATTACTCTATTTAGCTTTATTGACTTTAATTAATATTACCAAAACAGTGACCCTAACCTGTGTACAAATGGAAGTACTTGATTACTTTTTGGATAGAATGCGTCTTCAAAAGTATCTTTTCTCAAGTCTCACGTGCGTGGGGAATTGCTATCCCAAATACAGATTGGGAAATTAGTCTGGATGTATTTACTTGTATGGGAGAACGTATATGCTCGTTTTTATACAAACTGTTCTGTCAAAGTCGAGCACTTGTTGTTAAGGCCACATATTGATTCGTCTTCGACGAGTCGAGATGTGGCCTTAGAACAAGAGGGAGATTCTGATACAATCTTTCGTACACAAATATAATGGTGATGATGGAATTATCATACAATTCTCAACTATAGTGCCAATAAGGTGACTTACTAGCATTTTAACCGTTTGAGACTTCAATTATCGTGACGTTCAAACGTCACCGAGAATTCAGTTTCTTCAACGTTTTTCAAAATGCGACGTAAAACGTCGGAAAGTACCAATAAAAAGATATTTTTCACATCAGTGATTATCTGATTGACAGCAAGATTATTTTTGGTGGTCTGAACTTGTTATTCGAAACTTGTTTTATTACAAATTATTGGAGAGTGCCCAAAGGCACTCTCCAATAATTTGTAATAAAACAAAGTTATATAGACAAAATGTTACTTGTATTTGGCTAAATATGAAATATAAGCAAGGAGAGTGTTAGCTTTTGCTCTGGTATCCTCATTTTTGAAAGCCCTGTTAGTGGCTTCTAGGACTCAACCAGTTAAGTGACAGCAGAATTATATTAGTATTTTAAGCTGCGATAACATTTGGCTCAACAGTTATCACTGAGCACTATTTGGGAGAAAATAGGAATTTGAGGTTAAAACTTTAAAAAATTGAAAAATAATAACAAAACAAATGACCACAAAGTATCAACGTGCTGTTTGATTCCGTATGTAATAACACGTACAAAAGTGTCAAATAGTTAACTAAACAAAAGATTTCGTACGTAATAACACGTACAAAAGTATCGAAGGGTTAATTTCAGTTTCATGAATCGCGAGTCGTTTCGGTCGAGCTTTCCTGGTCACCGAATAAACATAATAAGCGCGTTTGCTCAACATCCCGAAAACACCGTGAGCCTTGACAGCATGTTGCTTCATGTTGCTTCAACATCAATGCTTTGATTTGTTCAGGGTCCGAAACATAAATGTAATGTGATTACCTAATTTAGCCCTTTACTCAACGTAACGGCCAAAACCGGCCAGCGCTACTCTCAAAAATCGCCAATTAATTTTCATTATTTTTTCATTTTTTTTTGTCTCAAAAACATAGGTTATGACCCCTCGTTGGAACGAGCTCGTCGAGCTCGTTCCAACGAGGGGTCATAACCTATGTTTTTGAGACAAAAAATGAAAAAAAATAGTGATTCAAGAATTTTTTTGCCACGTGTCGTCTGCTTTTCATGTTAGGTAAAGGGTTAATAAATTATACTTATGAGAAGTGTTTTTACCTGTTCATATATAGAAATGTATACGGTCTCTCGCAAACGGTTTTCGAATGCTTGTATTGTTCTATAAATAGTAACGTAATCAAATCGCGACTAAGCACGCGTCTGTGTGCTGCAGTTGCAGGAGACAGAATCTCTGATACACGTTGTACTCGGGTAATTATGGATTCGATACATGATTATTGTAAGATAAAACAGCGTAAATGTAGGTATTGTTGAATAGACGTATTAGTTGAAGAGTAAAACATTCATTGGTTGTGGTGGCTTCTCAACAGTATGACAACCCCCAAATCATAAGCTATAGCATTATCGTCCAAAAATTGCAAAGCAGGCCATATTCCAACATAGGGACATCTGCGTATTCGGCGATTCGATTCTACTAAAATGTGTCAATTTATTTTATTTTCATTCGTGTTTTATCCTCCAAAACAAATCGAATTCCCACCCCCACTCGCCGAAAATGGTATTCCACTCCCAGCATCGTATTCCAATCTCAGCGATGACAGACCTTTTTTTACAGGTTTTGAAAGTAACCACGGAATCAATTAAAAAGGGTCGCTTGAAGAAAACAAATAAGGAGAAAATAAATACAAAAGTTCACTGGTCGGATTCGAGTACGATTTTATCCTCTCGTGGGCCGCGCGGATTATTTCACTGGGCTGACGCTTTCTGAAATAATCCTTCAGGCGCCCCGCGGTATCTTCCCAAAACGTAGACACCCCATAACTTAGATAGTTTAAAACAACAACATTCACACTTCACTGCACATCTAATCCCCTGCCAGTTACCCATTATTCGAATGGACTATTCTGAGAAATAATATGCACAAAAACACTGAGCCTGATTTAAAGACAAATGTTTCTTGCAATTTCAATATTCATTTCAATCACACTAAAATACAACATAAACATACTTAAAGTCAAAACAAAATTAGGTTATAAACTAAAACAAGAAAATACATAAACAATAAACTTCAAAAAGAATACATACACAAAACAAATATAAAAATACATAATGCACAAACACAATACAGATACATAAAAAAACACAAATACTTTACAACAGTTAACTCTATTTTATGCTAACCTTAAAAGAAGCTCCTTCCAATGAAGGGTCATAAGCTATAGTTAGAAACAATTTGTTTTCGGAAACATAATTGGATTGTTATCGGTGTCCTCCCAAAAAAGAGAATATATAAAACACAAGCTTTTAAAAGTATTATATACAAAACAAATATGAAAATACACAGTGTACGAACACAATACAGATACATAAACACAGTTAACCCTTTACCTAACATGGAAAGCAGACGACACTTGCAAAAACAATTCTTGAATAACTAATTTTTTCCTTTTTTGTCTCAAAAACATAGGTTATGACCCCTCGTTGGAACGAGCTCGACGAGCTCGTTCCAACGAGGGGTCATAACCTATGTTTTTGAGACAAAAAATGAAAATATTTTGAAAATTAATTGGCGATTTTTGAGAATAGCGCTGGCCTGTTTTTGCTGTTGCGTTGTGTAAAAGGGTTAACTCTATTTTATTCCAATCTTAAATCAAAATTTATCTGGACAATTTTTGTTCTATCATCATTTTCAATCTTCTTTATTACCTCTACAAACCTGAAGATATTAGGGTGCCGTTGAGGCAATGTTCCATCCAGGAGATTGTGGAACACTTCCCGATGATTGTTCGTCCTGGGGCCTGTTGTCTGGTGGTGATTCCAAAGAGGAATTTGTGATCTCGCGTCATCATCAACCCATGCTGTGAGCATATAATCATTAAAATTCGTGGCACTTCTGGGGTTGACTCCATGGCGTCTACCCATGTTAGCTTGACAATAGTTGGTGTAAGAAGGGCAAGCCCAGTGGCTGGGTCTTCTCTATATTGTACATCCAAGCCAAGCTCTTGGGTTTTGCGCCAAATGGACTGACAGAAATAAAGAAAAACAACTTTGACCTCTGCATCTGGAAACTCCCTTGTGACAGCATGAATAGCAGTAATCTCAAAGTCAGTTTGCACGACTGGGGACGAATGGTCTATTCAGCCTTTGCTCTGTTTCATCTTTCAGCTGGTTGAAAAGTATTGTGTATGTTGCTGTCTGTCTGTCTGTCTGTTTGGTAGAAGAGCAAACACAAGTGGATATGTACTTGTTCCGTTCATTGCATGAATGGTGTAAAGCTGGCTCCACAAGTCGGGGGATAAAGAAAATGTTCCGTCCATGTACACCGTTTCAACTAATAATAATAACACTTTGGCCGGCCGCTGATTTGTCGCGGTTCTCGTATGAAAAGGCCTTGGTTACCCCTCTTCTACCAACTGCCTCCCTATTCCCACGCTTCTTCTCTCCTTCCAACACTCGGGGACGAACTGCTTGATGACATCCCTTGCCTCATTCTTCCCATTCTCTCCGATTAGCATATTAACCCTCTCCTTTGAGTCGCCCCCTAACCACATGTCCTTCATTCTCCCATCCCACTTCCCCATTATACTTCCTGTGAATCTTGTGCTTTTAGACTGGTATTTTGGGCATTCTAGAAGAAAGTGTTCCAGGGTCTCCATCACGCCCTAATTACACATCTGGCACTCCTTTTCACTGCTTTTCCAAATTTTTCCCCTCAGCTCCAGGGACCGCGACCTCAGCTTGAACAACAGTGACCCCCAAAGGTGCCATCAAGGTACTCTTCAAAACCAGGCTTCTCTTTATCACGCAGACTACCCAAAGATCTCTTTGATTTGACCCCCTCTCGCCAATTACGGTTACAATCCTCCATGGCCCTTTCTCTGACGATCTTTTTACCCTGGTTTGCCCCAACGTCAAGGTCCGAGATCTCCAATGAGTAGTTTTCTGCTAGCTCCCTCACTTGGACCATCTATCCCGTCTTGATATTTGAGTTGAAAGTTCTCAGGAACATTACTTTACACCATCGGCTATCGGGGAGATTTACCAAATAATTAAGATAACCGAGTTTTAATAGCTCTATCCTGTCCTTGATCCTCATCCACCCAAGCTCACCCCTGATTGCTTCTAGCGCTGTGGCATTACTCGACTCTGTTATCCATCGGCCTGCATCGTTCTGCAGGATTTCCAAGCTCTTAACAGCCGTCTGGTTTAGGGGTACAACTTCCGTACCGTATGTTATACTTGGCAGACCCACCATTTCCCAAATGTTTTTCCCCACGAACACCTTATTGAAACTGTTTCTCCCTATAAGTTTCATTTGGTTAAGGATTCGCTTCCCCTTCAGAATCAATTTATTTGTGTGGTTTCGGTAGATGCCTCCTCCTGTGATGTTTATATTTACCCCCAGGTACTCATAGTCACTAGTCTCTCCTACACTAAGAAGTCTGCTGCTACCATCCGGAATGCAGAACTCCCCCACTCTCCATCTTCGAGTGGGGTCCACTTTGGGGCCCACAGGTGTAGCTTTGCGCTTGCTTTCATTAAGTTCGAGTCTCCATTTGCTCCCATATTTCCCAACAATTCCCAGAATCTTCGCTAGCCCCTCTTCACTTTCTGACACTAGCACCATATCGTCTGCAAAAAATAGCCCTGGGATCTTCATTTCACCAACTGCAACCCCCTCGTCGCTATGCAGGAGTTCAGCTCCTAAACCTTTGATGTACAATGCAAAAAGAATTGGCGAAAGGATACACCCCTGTTTTAGGCCTATCTTCATAGGCACACGTTTTGTTGTAATGTTTCCCAGGCTAAGTTCACTCTGTACATCTTTATATAATGCTTTCAAAATCCCAACAAACTCGCCTCCCAAGCCCAGAGCCTCCAGCTTGCGCCACATATCCTCCCTCCATACTCTATCGTATGCATTTTTAACATCCAAAAAGACCATAAACATCTTTTTCTTTTTTGCTTTCGCAGATTCTGTCATTTGGGATAGCGTGCAAAGATGGTCAGTGACCCTCCTTCCCTTCCTGAAGCCATTCTGGATTTCTCCCCAAAAACCCTTCTCTTCAATCACCCCCTCTAATCTCCCATACAGGACTTTACAAAAGACTTTTCCAATGTTGCTACTGACAGAGATCCCTCGATAGTTATCCAAGACGTCTTTTTCCCCTTTTTGTAAATAAATGTCACTTTACGTTCCCTCCACTCCTTTGGGACCTCTTGTTTTTCTATGGCTAAATTGAATAGGGCAGTTAGGCTTTCCAAGAGTTTCTCTCCCCTTTTTTGATAAACTCGTTAGGAATTTCGTCCACCCCTCCCGCTTTTCCATTCCTTAATTTTGAGATCACCCTTCGCACCTCCTCAGTTTTGATTTCGCTGCACACGAAGTTCGATAGATTTTCCTCGACCTGGTTCGGACACTCTGGTGGGTTCCCCATGCCCCATCGCTTATCGATTACCTTTTCCCAGTGCTTGACTAGTTCTAATGCGATTTCATCTTGCTCTTCTGTAACTCTGCCATCTACTTTAATACTCGGTGGGTTACTCCCTTTGTTACGTTTGACTGCACAGCTTAGAGTTGGTCGTCAGTAGAAAAGACTAGCGCCTCTTGCTCGTCTCCATCAGTAAAAAGTAAAACAAATGACTCCCATCTGAAGAGTCAGTGCATGTGCCATCAAGGTTAACCTCAGCTCTATTCTTGGGAAACTACTTATTTGATGTTTTGCATGTGTAAACATGTGTAAACAGTGCATATGTAAATAATAATAACGATAACAGTTAACAACTTATTTGATGTTTTGCATATGTAAACAGGTTTATCCAAACAACTATTAATTAATTATCTGGTAATTCTCAAGAAAAACATCAAATACGTTTGATGACTTCATCACTATAATAATATCAGACTTGTCTATTATAATAGTTGGTAAACGCAATTAACTACTTTTACTGTTATGGGTTGTCTAAATTATGGGACGTCCAAGTTTTGGGAGTGAATCCGCCCCACATGAGGATTAAACACGTACTCGAATCCATGCAGTGAACTATTGCCTATGGATTTAACTTATATATTGACAATAAGATGGCGAAAGAGAGTCAGATTGAGATTTTGTTGTAGGAAAAACTCCTTCCATGCTAAATTCTTTCATGAGAGAACAACTGCTATGTCATGATTGAGGCTATAAACATCTGTTATGACTTGCTAGTAGTTTGTTGTGTATCCTAATTGATATTCCAGCCTAATTGTGCCTTTATGACTTCACGTCTGTCGTCGTAAATCCTATTATCGTCTTATATATTTCTGAGCTTGAGTTGCGTATTCCTTGAATTTGAACTTGAATTTGAAACACTCTGCAGAATGAACACCAAAACATCTAAGACTGGGTCCGATGCAGTTTCAAATACCGAGATTAAAAAGCTAATAACGGACTTTGATAAAAAAAATTACTGCAGGTTTTGAAAGTTTAAAAAGGAAGATAACCGGTCTAAAAACCAAAATGACATCTGTGACATCTGTGAAAAGTGAGCTGGTATTCATCAATAAAACGATCAGTGCTATGAAGGCTGACTATCAAAAACTCTCTAAAGATACTGAGTGCATTGCCCAAAGGCTCGACGTAGTAAAAAATAACAGCATACCCGACCTTGAGGTTAAGCTCAACGCCAATTGCTGTGAGATTGAGGAGAAACCTCTCCTTGGGGAATTTCACGATAGAAAGTATAACCTTCTTTTGTATGGAATTAGTGAAGAGCCTTGCAAGTATCCTTATGAGACTATTGTATACTTCTTCAAAAAAACTCTCAAACTCGAGGGGTCAGTCTCATCTGGTGTGGTAAACCGTGCGCCAATGCCCACGGGCTCCCTGCTTTCAAATATGGTGACCTCAGTCACCTCCTCCTCCTAGACCACTCATCATAACACTAGCTAACGACAGAGACAAAAAACGTGTGTTGAAGGCTTATCCAAAATGAGTTTAAGGACCGCCCCCCCCCCCCTATCACTGAAGAGAGAAAGAGGCAGACTCTCTAGTATTGCGTATCGGCAGCGAGCTGATAAGGGCTTCAAGACTAGAATCAGGGTCATTGGTTAAGGATAGTTCTGGAATTGCGTGAAACGATGCCAGCTACTTGGAGGAAAACAGAGAGTAAAGAGAAAAATAGCAAATAATACAACCGGTGCAATGATCCTCTTTTGATACACAGTACTTAACAAAGACAGTATATGTTTTGTTGAACCATATGTGTAAGGAGAGGAGTGTTATTAAGTGGTAAGCACTTGTTCTCCAATCGTTTTTGTACTTTTTTCGACAAATAAAATATGTTTAAACTATATATTTACTCTATTACCTCCAATTTCTTCAATACATTTCTTGTTTAGTATTTTAAACTTATGCTTGGTTTCGAGAGCTGCATCAAGACATCCTTTTGCCACAAGTGATAGAAAGTTACATAAAATTCGTTACTCTCGATTAAACGAACTCGGAATTGCTCCATGTTTTAACTGACAAGGAAACATTATGTACGAATAGCTGTTCAGCAACGCAGTTTTAATCACTGCTGTACGATAAGAAAATCGCGTTTAACACGCATTATGCCGACGCCTTACACCCAAATGAACTAATGACAGGTGACCCACCTGTAAGCACTAGTATTCTATGCCACACGTGTATCATAATAAAAGCCTTTAACTGTTTTGTTCAAATTGTCCAGCGTGATCAAATGGTCCATATCAATTACTGTGTCCTTATGACGCACGCTTTTTGCACGCTGCTCAACGTGCTCTGATTCTACTGGGAACTACTGGTATCTTAAAGATATCTGTTGAAATACCATTTGATAAGACCACAGTCGACATTCCACCACGACACGCATGAAACATTTATAAGAGCCTACCTTATACAACACATTCAACTATCCTTGATCCTACTAAAACACAAAATCAGGAAACAGTTCTTGTTTATTATGGTAAAGAAGTTTCGTACTTAATTCAATTACTCATTTTTATTCTGACCCTTTTTCATCTTTCTCTGTCACTTTTGTGGCGCCTTAGGACATGCATATTACTTCAAATGCGGAATCTCCCTAAAGTTAGAAGTGGTACAGACGTTCAATCGGAGTTGTTTTATACCTCCACCCCTTCTCCTTGACATGCATGAAACATTTATAAGAAGCCTACCTTATACAACACATGCAACTATCCTTAATCCAACGAGAAGACAAACTAGGAAACATTGCTTATTTACTATGGTAAAGAAGTTGCGCACTTATTTTACTTACCTATTCTTATTCTTACCTTGTTTTTCATCTTTCTTTATCACTTTTGTGGCGCATTATGACATGCAAATGTCCTCAAATGCGGAATCTCGCTAAAGTAAGAATTGATACACACGTTTAGCCGTAGTTGTTTTACCCCCCACCCCCTTCTCCACCAGAGTAAAGAAGGGGTATAATAAGAAGCCCCGTCTCTCCGTTCCTCCAACTGTCCAGAGGCCTGATTATGCGATATCATGAACAATAGTTATCAGAATACGGCCTCCAATTGTTGTCTTGGTCCGTTCCAATTACCTGTCGAAATTACCTTATGAACTTACAGAGTTATTGCCCTTTGTTTTTTGTTCTGACATATCTTCACGAAAAGTAGACTCGGATCTAAACAAAATTTGCTCTCTTTGTTTATCCCAGCACTCTTTCGACTTGAAAACAACAGTAATTTTTCAATGAAAAGAGTTATGGAATTTTGCTTGTCGAACCTTATGCAAAGTCTAATTATCCAGACAACAACATGTACATAAAGCACCAGACACCTGCACATTGTGCAAGTAGGCCCTCTGTTAACCGTTGAACTCTAGTGGTATTTTCCATGCCAGTTTAATGGCAGCAATTAGAAGAGTCCATATTCATTATTTGGGGTACAGCAATCACCATTTTCACCGTACAACCTCGGGGCTGCACGTTGAGGGCATTGATTGGTCTTTCCCACACATTAACTGAACAGCCATCCTATATAATAACGTTATGACGTATCATATTCCTGGACGGACAAGCGGCCGCTTGAGTTCAAAGGGATAATGTTGCGGATGGGTTCCAAAATGACATTCACTGCGTGAAAAGTAAGAGTGGCATACCCTTTGACGGTTCCATTTTATTTATATTTTACATATTTAGGTAAAATATGGACATTTATTTAGTTATTGGTATTTGAAGTCGCATTCAGCAAAATGCTGAATGTGGCTTTGGATACCAATGACTGAATGAATGTCCATGTGATTACTTGAATAGTAAACATTAAACTTTAATAAAATTTGATAAAACAGCCTTATATTAACACTGATTTTGATAAGATTAAAGATTAAAAGTCATCGTGAATTGTAGCAAAATGACAAAGTTAATGCTCTTTGTGAATTTCGCTTTACTATAATTTTTATACTAACTTGAACGGAAATCATCAGATCACAGGGCATTCAGCATAATAGTATAGATGGATCGCGTTCTTTTATACATCCCCACTTATGATACTTACATGTAGGTGTTTGTGTCTGAATCACTTGATTCCTGTAACCATATTCCACCGCCCAGCTACCTGGACGAAAGGTCCGGTTTCTCACGTATATATAAATGTTGTACTCGTTCCAGCCTGAAAGTTACACGATTGTACAATTTCTGTGACCTTATTTTCCGGAAAAAGGAAGAATCTTTTTCCAGAATCTGTATAATAATTGTTTTTCATGTGTATATATCTGTCTTACGACCCTGACATCAAAATTTTCTTCCACGTGCAAGACAACTTATTCTTATTAATATCCATGCCTGGCCTAATCCATAAATTGATTGTTCATACCCATAAAGAGGCCCACATAAATGAGCTTTCGATGATCTGTTGACCAATATGGCTAACAATCCCACATTTGATGAGATCCAGAATGACGATAATTTTGATTTCATCTCTAAATTCGCTGGTACACTCTCCGAAGACAGCGAGGACATGAGTCACCCTTTTGCTATAGATAACAAACTCTGCAAGTACTATACATCCGAGCAATTGCAAGACAATATATCGAGCTACCTCACAATATCAACTGCCGGAGTCTAAAATGCGAATTTCGAAAATCTCCGTTATTTATTGTGCGATCTACAGGCGGATAGAAACTTTTTTGACATAATAGGTCTGACTGAAATATTTAACCCCAAAGCTTTGTTCCACGAACTTGAGGGCTATCACCCTCTTATTTGCAACACACGACCGGACAATGATGATGGAAGAGGTGGTGTTGGTTTATTTGCAAACGATAATATGTCCTTCAAAATACGCAATGATCTTTAAGTCTTTATCCCGCATGTCTTTGAATAATTATTCACTGGCAGAAATAAATGTATAATTGGTTCCATCTATAGACCAAATACTGTACCAAAAGCAGACCTCGACCTTTTCCTAACCGACTTATTTCAACTATTGGATATAATAAACTGCGAAAATAAAAGGGCTTATCTCATGTGCGACTTTAATACTCATCTCCAAAATTTCAACAGGCACACCAAGACCAACTCTTATATAGATTCACTGTTCAGTGCAGGTTTCATGCCAACTATCACAAGGCCAACGAGAATAACGGACTCTTCCGCAGCACTAATCGATCATACATTTAGCAACAATTCTAAGGCATATGAATCAGAGATTGTATGTACCGATGTTAGCGACCCCTTCGCAACATTTTACTAAACAAAAACAACTACCCGGTCCACTCAACTCAAACCATGAAACGCGTGTTCAAAAGGGCGAATATTGGTCAATTTAAGCAGCTTTTTATCGGAATGCGACTTTTCGGACGTTCTCAATACAGAATGCCCCAATAGAGCATAATGATCTTTTCCTCGACATATTCTATTATCTCGTTGACAGGGCGTTCCCATTGGAAGTGAGATCAACTCCAAAGAAATACATAAAACATGAATCATGGATGACACGTGGCCTCCTCTTACCATCATATTTGAACAAAAATAAATTGTATGCTAGAAAGATAAATTCCCCACCCCCCCCTAAAAAAACAAAAAACAAAAAAAAACGTCACTGAATACAAAGACTATTGTCTATTTTTCAACCGACTGAAAAGAACAAGGAAAGCCAGTTATTACACCGATACCCTGCTCTCAAATAAAAATAACATTAAAAAACCTGGGAAAGTTTGCGTAAAGCATTTAGCAAAACTGAACGAACCGCCACACTGCCGTCTTCCTTTCGTGTTCAAAACGACGAACTAACCAACCCTAGATTGGTTGCCGATAGATTTAGTTCCTTTTTGCAAGCATAGGTAAATCAACCAGTGACGAAATACCTTTGCCAAACCGTCATTTCTCGGACTACATTGGCAACATCAATGCGGAATCTTTCTTCATATCACCCACCAACGTGCCTTCGGCTTCTTGTTCAATATTATCCCTCCGCCGCCGAAATCGACCGCGTGCGGTAAAAAAACACAATCTTTCTGGCCATAAGGAACCAGGACAGATTTGGTCCACCCTATATGAACACGAGTAAGCCAATAACCATTCTGGTTTATTCTAGATGGTCCAGAACTGTTCTGAAGTACACGTGTTATCTACCGATCACATTTGGAAATACAACAAAAACAAAGTAACTCAATAGCACATTTGTCATACAAATACACTCGAAACGAAATTGAACATTTGGAGCATCCTGTCATTTCAATATTCCTGCAATTACCTTAGTTTCGATTAAGTTAATGAAGTTACCCGGAGTTATATGAAAAATACTGGAGGCAAAGTATTTCACACACAAGGCAAAAGAGTAAATTTGTATCCCAATGCTTTTTATGTAATTCCTGATAATTCCATAATATTTATAAGATAAGATTAGTTTTTTATAATATAATCATCTGTAACATATCAATGCGGTATTACAGTACAGCAGCCGTGGACCGATCGTAATCCACGGCGGGCAGGGATGTCCACGCATGCATTTGCCAGGTAACAGAAATCATTATCAGTAATATTTTAATTAATGAAGCACCGGGCTCTTCCCGGTGATTCTTTAATTAATTTTTTATTATTATTCCTATAATTAGTGTTTGAAATCTAATATTATTGAGTCCGTGAAAATATTGACCACCCGTGGAAAGTGACCAGTCCATGGCAGCCGTACTGTATATATGTATTTTGAATAGTAGAGTCGGTAAAATAGTTGAAGGTGTCTTGGTATGATGAAACTAGTGATAAAATGTAATGTTTCTCCCGTTCATTGAAGTGGGACTGAGATCAATGGTTCAGCCACTCTGTGGGAAAAATTTGGGTGAGATTCAGGATGGGCGGGGGTTTATTTCAAACAAACAGGAGAGTGCTTTAGAGGTCGGGGTACAGAAGGTCGATTGTCACTCAACTAGAGACATTAGACTAGTCAACAAGTGAGTGACAACAGATATCAACAACACACCTGTAATATTGAAACATTTGGGTAGAACACTTCAAAAACACTGCACTCAGGTATACTGGAATTAAATTGTTTTAATAGTTGTCTTGGGTTACCATTTCAATAGTTAGTTTTTCCATGAGCACAGATGAGCACTCAACCTAACCTAGTTACCATTAATAACAAGAGATAGAGACTTTCCGACACCCAACAACTGATCCAGCTTCAATGGGTGTGACTTCTCCACTGGCTATATAATTGTACAAGAAGCAGTGCACATATGCTCTTTAAATCTCACACTGATTAAAATTTTCAGAATCAAATTGAATTTATTAATCACAGTCGGTGCGTTTAATTTAGCAAAACATCATAAAATAATGACAGGATTCGTAGTCTGAGAGAGTGCTACACAGCTTTTCTGTCCATGGAGCAACAAACTCTTGAAATCAGATATGTTTTATGTGGCGGGTCTCTGGAAATGAATGGAAAAAATACCTATTACAATCGGAAAAACTGTCATGCAATCCCCCCCCCCCCCTCCCCCCAACGCCGACCATATTCTAAAGTGTAATTTCGACATATTCTATTCTTCGCACTAGTTAGAGACACGTTGAGGCAATGCGCATGTCCTTGGATGTGAAAGTCTTAACAAAGACCTTGAAATTGTTACATCCCTTCTCGCCCTTGCATGACGTGTATTGCCTGGCGTGGTCTCATGGCTCAGTCCCCAACTTGACGGCCATACTCGGCCAGTTGAAAACGTAATACAATTTGAAAGACACGTTTTTGTGAGTCTACTAAAAAACGTCGTGCGACTTTTATGACGTTTTCAACTTTCACCTCAAAAACATATAGGAAGCCTATGACACCTTATAGGGTTGTTCTAATGGAGTCCTAAGATTATTGTCACGTCATTGTTTTATTCAAATGCTCTTATACATCAGTTTGTACCCGAAGAGTGGCGCGACGTCGTGATCTACGGATAGAGATAAGCGGTACTGGAATTTTGAGTTCGGTATCGGTTTAGGTATTCGGTATCTGACTTGACTGAGATTTGCTGATAATACCAAAGGGGAATTCACATCAAAATACAGAATAAGTTGTTCTTGTATCATTCATACAGCCCCACAAATGCCACTGTCAATGAGCTCAATAGTGGGACTCTTTTACGAAAACAAATCATATCTACAGTAATTTTGTGACTTCTTTTAAACACACCTTAATCTTTAAAGGCATATTTGAGGCGTTTGCAATCTCAGAGCATGTACCCTGACCATGCCGTTTTCAGGAGGTCCTGCTGACAATAACAAATCACCTGGGCAGCGATTTTTAGTCAAGTCTTGGCTGCCTGTTAGGGCAGCCAAGACTTGGCTAGAAATCACGTCTAAGCAGATGGACATGTGCAGGTTGTAGTCTAGTGAGAAAACGGGACAATTGACCAGGCACCTGAGGGTTAACAAAACTGAAACAAAATCAGACACTTCTTTCATAAAAATGAATTTTTCAAATGTTATTAAGCCTTTACAGGGCTTTACAAATAGTGAATGTCGGAAAATGTGAAAATTCAGACGATTTCGGTATACAACGATTGGTTTGGTTCGGTTTTTCGGTATCCCCACGATATCGGCATCGGTTCGTTCTTTCGGTATATTGCTCATCTCCATCTAATGAGGGTTTGGAGTATCAAAGTAGGTTTATAAAAGTCGTTATAATGTATCAGTAAAAAGATGTTTATAATTTCAAAGTTCGGAATACCGGAAAAGCACGCCCAAAGTACAACAGTAATGATTACATAAGTCATTTTCTTCCCACGCGTTCTCAACCTGTTTGTTCACTTATTTACCACCTCGGAGACAGTCTAATACTCAGATGAACTGTCCGCAAACATGGCTGAAAGTTATACATGGAAACTCAGATAGTAATATCTTGTTAATAATCTCTGTTAAGTGATACTGTCACACGTTTCGATTCTACAATGGCTCCTGGGTGTAGTTTCCAATACGAATCAATTAAACTTTATTGGTGGCAGATAATTGTAGCAAATAGGAACAATGCCAGAGGGACAATAACAAAATAATTACATAACATCTATTTTTGTGTTGAATTGTTGGTTGTTGTTTTCTTTACACAAAAATAATAATGCTATCGAATGACTTGTCAGAAGGTGGAGAGCAGGAATGAAGAATATCCACGACTATAATCCTCACCCTTCCCTGCCGCTAACGTCACCGTTAATTTGGCGAGTTCTGGTTTCGTAGTTTCCCACAAATGAACTCCATTTTAGGTTCTCTTTAATCGCTAAAAGTATGGAAGCCGTATCCGAGCTTGTTATCAACTGATCTTCATATTTCTAGGAGTTACGGTCAGTTGATTATCACTTCGTTAACCCATTACCCAACGCAACGACTAAAACCGTCCTACGCTATTCACAATAATCACCAGTAGTATGTCTAGGGCTTTTCACCCCCCCCCCCCATTTGGTTGACCCCGGTGGTGATACGTGGTGTGAGTGCGCATGCGCAGCGCGTGTTGTTAGGGTGATACGTGTTTCCGTCGTCCATTTTGTATACTGGAGGCCACCATCTTGGTTTGTATGGTAGCACGTGATTGCTATGTTACCCAATTTTTCTGCAATAAGACGGGGTATGTTCGGAGGGTATGTTCGATTGCAGAAGAGTAAATCTAATTACCACAAACAACCCGACAATCCTTCCAAATCACCAAAATCCACCCCAAATTACCGAAATAGACTTTATTTATTACGGATTTCCCATTTTATCTGCTTAGCCCGTAGTGCTATAGTACCGAGGGAGTACAAGGGGGTGTGTTCCTTTGTAGAAGAGTAATGTTCTGGTTCGGATTTTCCCAGAATCCTCGTAATTACCCAAATAAACCCGACAAGTTGTACTATTTCGAATTCTTTCAGAATCCCTTTTTTGGATCCCATGACGTTTTTTTCCCAATAAGAGTAGCACGTAGTGCTATAGATTTTTAAAAGGTCGTGTGTTCGATTGAAATGGAGTAATGTTCCCTTTTTGGATCCCATGACGTGTTTTTTCCCATTTAAGAATAGCACGTAGTGCTATAGGACCAATTTACCCAGAATCCATTATTTAAATTACAAGTAGGACCCATATGTGTACATGAAGGCCATGAAGCTAAGTTCCACCATATACTCATATGAGGATCTACCCAACAGATGTGTCGTACGTGGTCTAATTTACTATCCCTCGTTTCGATTTTTTGAGGATACCTTTTTGGACTTGTTAAAAAAATAACAACACAGAATATAAATTTAAATTTCTTTTATTCAACAACAAAAATACAACTTTTTTATGGTATGAAGATTGTCAGATATTCATAAACAGTCTTTCTGCAGATTGGACATCTTCTCATTGCTTTACAGCAGTCTTTGCCCAGGCACAAATGGTTACATGGTCGTGGAGCGACATTGGCTCCAGCTAATAAACACACTACATTTTGTCCTCCGTGAATCTTCTTCTTGAAATGATGTATCCATTTCTTCTTTGATGGCCATTTCTTCTTCTTTTTCAACGTCCATGAATTCAGGTGGTAAATTATGAATGTAATAACAGTCTGGAGAATATTTTCTGTGTTCTTCTATAACATCATCTTCTGTTTCCCAGAAACGAACAATAATACCACAATGAAAACATTGAGTTCTGTCTCCTGTCCCCAGATAAAAGAATCCAGCTTTTGTCAATTCATTCGGGGTTTTCACACTTTCACTTTGTAACATGAATTGAAATGTCCTGAGACGATTTTCCTCCAATGCATACTTGATGTGCTTTGGTGGTCTTTGTTCTGTTGTCTTTCTTATTTTTTCTTCTCCACGTAATATTTGCTCCAGTACTGATGGTGGAACATCACGAAAATACGTTTCGAATGAAACGCTCATTCTCTCTACAAAGTCTCTTGGATTTCTTGTTTCTTGGTTTCTTGATTGATAATCACCCAGTGCCATCCTGATCAAACATGGAATAGTGAACATCCTTCAATCCTTTTTATCTTCATTCTTCTTTGGCTTTCTTTCTCTTTTTGGTTTGGTTTCTCCTATTTCAAGGCTTCTCTTCTTTGCAATATCCACTGCTTTGGTCACTTGTTCCCAATCTCTTGTGGTAAACTGGAACCCAACGTCGTTCTTGAACAGTTGAATCTGTAAATCGTTGTTAAGTTTGAAGACGGTCACATTAGTAGACACCCTTCTTCTTTGGCTGTTGAAACACAAATGAGCTGAACACCAAGTGCACTAGTTTTTTATAGTTATCCTTCAATACAGCGACATCTAGTGGCTGGTTTCCTCTATGACGTCATTAACCAACACATCATTATCCATTAAATCAGTCGTAAACATGTTGGATATGGTTTCCATCGGTACAGCGCGACAGCGATGTTTCGAGTAAAACAGGCAGTATTGTCCACACACTGGTAATGGTCCTTGAAGGCGTTTTGTATTATACTTCCAATATCTGGAATTCTTTTTCAGGAAATTCTCGAATGGTCTGTGTTGTGGTGGTAATCCATAGGAATCAAAGTATTCTGCGTTGTGGTGACTCACAAAGAGAGCCACCCAATGTTCTCCTTTTCTGTGATCTGGATCCGTGTTGGCTATCAAAGCCCTGGTCTGTGATCTGGTAATCTTCTTGGTAATTTGTTTCTTGCAAATACACCCAAACATATTCTCTTCAAACAACTATCTGATCGAGTGCATTCTCTAACTGCAACGTGTTCATGTTGAGTAATCCAAGATTACTTGTCTATTCTTATCCACTTCTATGATGTTCTGGAATTCTGCATACACCAGTACGTTGATTGTGGTTGGTAATGGGTTTTCGAAATGGACTTCTAGTCTCAAGTTTCCTCTCTTCACCAGATCGAAGTGTTGTCCATGTGATAGATCTGGAGTCAGGTCGAATACGAAGAGGGTGTATCCATTCATGTACTCTTCTCGGCTGATGTGGTTTCCTTCATTCTCATACATTTGTCCAGTTCCTTGGAACAGAGTCGCATAACATCTTGCCACTTCTTATTCGAATCGAGGTTGTAATGGTTTGGCTGGAATCTGCTGCCCATCCACGTACAAAGCCAAGTAATTGATTTTGTAGTTCTTGAAATTATATGGATTCTTTGAAAAGTTTCCATTGAAAGCATCGTTGTCTACACATCCCACTACGATGCGTTTAGGTAGTTGGCCTAAAAATAAGTTTTCTTGTGTAATGCTCAGATTTCCTTTCGGCACTGAAAACACCTTGGTCTCCACACGGTTGATAGGATATTTTGCAGTTGCTTTTGTTAGTGCTTTCTCGTGAGCCATTCTCACGAATGATTGGAGTCTCTTTTTGCGTACAAACATGGATACATCTAGAATTTTGATCTTATATGTATAGGTATCGGTCATCAACGCGAAAGCATCTTTGGCTCTATTTGTTTTAACATGAACATTAACTCCATTCAGCAAGTAACGAGTTTGGAAAAACATGTCCAAATGTAATTTTCCAGTCATGGCCACGATTTTACTTTTCTCTATAAATTTCTTTCGAAGAAGATATCCCTTGTTATCATCTGTCAAATCTTCCATGTGTCCGGCCGTATCCTTGTACCATAATGCATTAGTCAGTTGTGACTTCTTGGCAGCTGGTCCATAACTCAACAAAGTTTCTATGAAAGCCCTGTAGTGATAAGTGTTGTTGGAAGGCGATACCAGTTTTTCATTCAAGCTGATATCCATTGGATTAAATAAGGAATTCATCCATAAATTGACTGGGCCCACTTTGGCATCAGGTGCAATTGATGCCCCATTGGAATTTACAACCGTTGCTTTAACATACAAGTATGTCTGTGCCAAATTCAAATAATCATCTCCTAATCCCGCAATGTGGAATTCTATTGGACCACTGTTTCCTATAGTCGCCAAAGGCCTGTGTTCTACCCATTGCCCATGTTCCACACTAGTCTGTGTTGGTGGTATAGAAAACAAGTCGAGTTCGCTGTTGACACACTCACAAGATTTTTCATTGATGAGAGACATCATGCATCGAGATGGTCTTGGGTCTGAACAGTTCTCCTTCTTTTTGTCGATTTGCTAGTTTTGCGTGGTGCGGGCCTTTTTATACTTCTCCTGCCGGGTGGTTTTGAACCACCAACCACTTCATTCCAAGCTCATGCACCAGCCTCTTTGACTCTTTTGATTGCTACCTTTTTTACATTTTTCCCTTCAATGACATCTTCGGCAAAGGCTGCTCCTTTTCTCAATAACTGTTTTCCCACGGTCCTGGCTGTAGTTTTCAATGAAGGTAACACCATATTCTTCAGTCCTCCCAATATACTTCCCAAACCATATCCTCTCTGTATATGAGTTCCAGAAAAAGCCGGTAGACCGTTCCCAGCTTGTTTCGTGTAATATTCTTCGTATAATTTGGACTTACAACAGTAAGTCATGTTTATGTGAAATGAAGAGATCTACGATTTCTGAAATGAAGTGTCACTGTCACTTTCCCGAACTCGAATGGTACTATGGCTCCTGTGTCACCCCTTATATACACCTGAACGGTACTGAAATGTTTTCGTTCTACTGGTACATAATACACATTCTCAAATGTTTTAGAGATGATATCCCCATATTTTCCACGCACGTCTACGATACGAAAAAGTGGTATTCTTGTATCTCCTACGACTTGGTCACGAACCAAGTCACGGTATACATAGAGTGAATAAAATCCTTGGTTGACCCCGGCAACTCTGGAAGAATTGTAAGTTCCTGATTTAAAAACACACTCATTAAATCCCAAAATATTTTGAAGGGTAGGGCTCAATGTGACCACGACTCCATCACGTACCGTGATACGAACTTTACCAGTCACTTCATCCAGTTCAAAATCTACCTTATCGTGACGAGGCAAGAGTAATTCTTTAACACCATTGATAGCTCGTATCACATCAATGGGACCCGAATAACGACCTTCCTTGACAGTAAGTCGGTAATTCTTCTTCGAAGACCAGAACACTGCAACGAAAGCTTCTCCACGAATATTGAACCAAGTATTTGGATACTGAATCTCTGTCAGACCTACTTCCCATTCTCTTGTGAGATTCACTGGTTGTGATAACTGAGTGGTGTACGTAGTCAACGAACTTTCTGGAAACACGTTTATAGAACTATTACTTGGTAGAGTCAAATAAAACATTACTTTTTCTTAATGGTTGGATTTGGTAACAAATATCCTATGCTACTACTCAAGAGAGCAGTCCACAGCTTGATGTCTGTGTTTTCGAGAGTGAGATTAACGCTACTGGTAATGATGATGATATACAAAATGATTATTTGTGAAAAGTAAGTGATCTCGCTCCTTGGAATTCTTTTACCAAACAGAGGCCAAGAACCGTTCGATCCTTCTTCCATTTTGAAGAAACTTCAGATGTTCACTTCCTTTTATAGGTGAGCTGACTCTGCTTGATCCACGAATTGAACGAAGTTGGGTATCCCAACCACTTTACGAACAATTCCCTTTTCTTACCTCGACCACGTTTCTTGAGTACGTGTTCGATTTTTTAAATAGTTTTATGTGAAACTCGCTGAAGCTCTTCAGTGTAGAACGACCCTTTCAATATTTCTCCATTATCATCTTGTAACATGTACGTGACTGGATGTCCTTTCTTGATGGCTACTACTGTGAGTAACTTTTCGGTCCAATTGGGCAAATAACCTTTCTCAAACGTTTTCTTAACTTTATTGATTCTCACACTGTCTCCTACTTTGTACTTTGGTGTCTTGTGTTTTATGGGTTGTCCATACAACCTTTGCCAAACTTCTTCTTGATTTTCAAAGTTCACGGCAATGGGGGCTATACCTATACTACGATGATGAGAATGATTATATGATTTCACCAAGTTTTGAAGTGGAAAAGTTAGTGTATCATTCTTGGTAAAATATTTCCACATCTTGGTTTTCAAAGGTCTGTTAAATCTCTCAACTATGGAACATTTTGTTTCTACATTTTGTGTAGTAAAAAATTCGACTTTGTGATCTTTGAGAAAATTCCTAAATTTTCTGTTTAGAAATTCTTTGCCTTGATCAGTTTGTAATTTTTCTGGTTCACGACCTTGTTTGAAAATTTTACTAAAAGCTTTCACGATGGAATCACCAAGTTTGTTTTGTAATGGCATCACCCAAGCATATTTACTAAACACATCTGTACATGTCAACAACAATTTTATGTTTTTGTTGAATTTACTTATGTTTGAAACATCTACCAAGTCAGCTTGCCATTGTGCATCTATACCACTAACTATTACTTTCTAGGAAATGTACGACGAACAGGTTTGTGAAGAGTGTATGTGTCTTGAGTCTCTAACCATTTTACAACTTATTTAGTTTTTTTTTCTTGGACGCTCTACGAAGAGCGTCTACACCACCAAAACTACCAGGCACTTCAGATGCTTCCATGACTATCTTGTTCAAGTGTCAACTCTATTTATACCTTTTTTGCGGTCCACTTTGGCGTTTCTGTTTTCTTTGGTCGTTTTGGTTCCGACTTTATCGGTGCCTGTTTCATAAAATCCCAACGTTCTTTATGACCAATTAATTCTTGGGGTATGTTACTATCTCTCAAAGCTTCGGCCAACACTTCCCATCCCTTTGGTTGGAAAGATTTTCGTCTTCTAAGTAAATCGTTTAGAAGATCTGTTACATTCGACCCCACCACTGTTTGATCTTTGTAGACTAATTCACCCTTCTCATTCCAAGATATATTTGGGTCACTTCTAATACGATTCAACAACAACTTTTCCTTTCTCTTCATTGTCATAGGTACAGAATCGAGAATGTCTTCGTCTTTATTATCTTTCTCGAATTCGACTTTAATTGGTCGAGGAGCCATTACCTTTTGTTGAAATGTCAAGTATCTTTGTAAAATTTGATTATATTGAGTCATCTTTTCATCAGCCGAATGAAAAGGGGCATCGAGAATATCTCTCATTTCTCTACCCAGTGATGAAACAGCCAGTTCATTCGGTTGTCTTGGAGTCTCTTGTAGACGTTCCAATAACCTTGGTTCTACCAAAGCCATCTTCTTTGCATATTCCACCATCCAAATATACCTTTAACAGCACCCAATAGTACAGGAGGTAGTAATGCCCCCAAGAATCCCCCTTTCTGTAAGATTTGTCTCCTCTTTTTTTCAGAGGTACCTTTATTTGCCACTGCCCTCACTAGTTGTTTCTGACGGACGAGTTTGGTTCTCTGAGCTTTGGTCAGAGGTACTGCTCCCTTCAGTATATTCGAGGCACAGTCACACAAACAAGTAATCAATTCTTTGTCTGCATGTTTTAGTATAGATTTGACGAGTTCGGGTTTCGATTTAATAAGAACCTTGAGAAGAGCGATGTTGCGCTTGAGACGGTCATACATGCTTCTGACTCGAGTCAGACTTGTTGCTCCCCTTTTATACTTTTCGGAGGTACACATATTGGGTTTCCCCAGGAAAAATTTGACTTCTTAATCTCATGTGTTCAGGAGTATCTTGTTTGAGATCTATTAAAAGGTAATCATATGGTGTCGAAGTGGCATCTTCAAAAACTTCTGTCAGAAACTTGACGTGTGAGATCTGAGAACGATCCCAAGGATTTTTAAACAAGATCATGTAATGACTATTGAGAGCTACAGTCCTATGGACTTTATTTTTGTCGAATAAATTTTGAACAATGTACATCACACTAATGTTACGGTGATGACTACCTTTAGTAAATATTCTAGACACTCGAACATCTGCATCGAGCATCAGATCATCCAATATGACTAAACTATCAGATTTTAATTCTTGAGGGAGACCCTCTACGAATTCTACTTGTGGTACAGTATTGTATAATGGTTGCCATTCACTATAACACCAAATGATGTGACCTGGAACAGGTGATATAATATTTTGAATGTTTTGAATAACCCGATTTACAAAGGATGATTTACCACTACCCGTGGGACCACACAATAAACAAATGAATAGATGCTTCCAACGAGGATCCATCTTTGTTGTTCTATGTGGGTACTACTTCCCTTTTATACCTTTTGGGGAGGTGGCCCCCACTGAACATGGGTACTAATTCCCTTTTATACCTTTTGGAGAGGTGGTCAATATGACCGTCATCCAAAACAATATTTAAAATTGGTGGCCCTCTGACTTACTGGCTGGGGACAGGTTAAGTTTGTTTGATATTTGTCAAGAAGATAAACATCAAATGACTTAAGCGTCATTACCACCTTTTTTTCTTGTTTCTTCATTTTATACTTTTTTTCTTCTTTTTTCTTTTTTTTATAAACAACATATATGTACAACATCTATTTACATCATCAGACTGAGTGGTTTCGTGAAGGTCATGAATTCAATCACCAAATCCATAATACAATGTCTCTGTTCATTTGTGAGAGGTTTCTCAAGCACATCTTCATACTCTTTCTGTACTGGTGGTGGATTCATTCCAGAAGTATTATGGTACCACAGTAGAACATCATTCTTGTTAACTCTTTCAAGTGCTTCACTAAAACATGTTATAATCTTCTCTTCTTCAGACATCATTAGGCATGCATTATGCTGAATCTGACTTGGGTGATCGACTGTACATCCATAGAATTTTTCTTTCACTACATCGTCAATGTTCTCTTCGACATAATGAGCATAGGCCAAGCAAAGTTCATGTTGCAAGCGAACTTGCCTGAGTTCACTATCAATTTCATCAACGATCAATGGTCGTGGTTGGGTTATTCTCACTGTGATCTTCTTCTTCTTCTTCAAAGGTGGTTCTTGATTTGTTTTTTGAAGTCTTCATGGTTAGTAGGTTTAGTGTCTTCAGGGACTTCAGTTAAAGTTGTTTGTTGGGTTTTGATGGCTGCGTCTACTTCTTCTATTTGAGATTTCAAGGCATTCCATTCTTCTAAAGATAGAGCAATACCAGTCTTCGTAGGATAAGGTTTCTGGTCTTTTCCCTCAAAGTATCTTCTGAGATGAATCTTCAGTTCACCCTGGTACTGGGTGACGTTAGCATAAGTCTGCTTGGTGCCAATTAGGAACATCTTCCCTGATCAATGGTTCGATCGTGAATGATGCCAAGTCCATGCTTTGCCTAATCTTATATATCTTTGACGGACGTGATTGAAAACATCACCCCAGTTCAACAAATTTTGATTGAGTTTTTGATTCTTGGTTGGGGTTTGTGTTTGTTTCCTATAGGATTATAGGTTAAAGTTGGGTAATTTAGAAAATTAGTATTGAAAGTAATGGAAAAGAAACACAATGAGAATACAGAAATTTGTTTGGTTGATTAACTTCGATCTGATTGGTCAGTTTAGCGATCAAACCGCAATCTTGATCCTTAAACTGTAGGATATGGCCCTCTGCATTTTATACTGGCTTGGGACAGGTCAAGCTACAAACCTCTGTCCAATGGAGATAAGTCAAATAGCTCGAGTGCATTCCCACCCCCTACAGTTCGTATCCTCTTTGAGGGAATTTTTTTTTGTTCATCAAAAAAGAAAACGAAAACAATATGTCCAACTTAGCAATTCAGTTTTTCTATCATAAAAATTTCTCATTTCTTTTAAATATTCACAACAGAGAATGTCTTAGTAATGATGATGATGATGATGATTTATTCCTTTGGTTATACAATATGGGTAGCCTAAAAGACACCAGGAATCAACTTTAAAAAAAATGAAATGAAACTAAAAAGTAAAGAAGTATCATCTGGTTCCAATAGGTGTAACCTAAAAGATACCATGAATCAACATGTTTTTAAAATAAATGAAACTAAAAAGTTTTGAATGAAACTAAAAAGTAAAGAAGTATCATCTGGTTCCAATAGGTGTAACCTAAAAGATACCATGAATCAACATTTTTTAAAAATAAATGGAACTAAAAAGTTTTGAATGAAACTAAGTTTTGAATGAAACTAAAAAGTAAAGAAGTATCCTCCACTTCCTGTAGGGTTAATCTAATAAATAAAAAAAATTGAAAAATCTATACTCTAGAAAAATGTATTGCCTTGTAAGACTTGCCATTTAGGATTTTTTTTTGAAGACTGCCATATAGGACGTTTTACTTAAAGAGAAAAACTTGTCATAAAGGACTTTTTTACTTTGAGAGAAAAACTTGCCATATAGGACTTTTTACTTTGAGAGAAAAACTTGCCATATAGGACTTTATGAGGACTGCCATAAAGGACTTTAGAGAATGCCATAAAGGACTTTAGAGACTGCCATAAAAGACTTTAGAGAATGCCATACACGACTTTATGAGGACTGCAATAAAGGACTTTAGAGAATGCCATGTATAACTTTATGAGGACTGCAATAAAGGACTTTAGAGAATACCATATAGGACTTTAGAGACTGCCATAAAGGACTTTAGAGAATGCCATACAGGACTTTATGAGGACTGCCATAAAGGACTTTAGAGAATGCCATGTATGACTTTATGAGGACTGCAATAAAGGACTTTAGAGAATGCCATATAGGACTTTATGAGGACTGCCATAAAGGACGTTAGAGAATGCCATAAAGGACTTTAGAGAATGCCATAAAGGACTTTAGAGAATGCCATATAAGACTTTATGAGGACTGCCATAAAGGACTTTTTACTTTGAGAAAAACTTGCAATAAAGAACTTTATGAGGACTACCATAAAGGACTTTAGAGAATGCCATAAAGGACTTTAGAGAATGCCATATAGGACTTTATGAGGACTGCCATAAAGGACTTTAGAGAAAAACTGCCATAAAGGACTTTAGAGAATGCCATATAGGACTTTAAAAATTTGATGAGCCTAATATGATTGAGTAGACCACCTAAAAACCATTTCGGTTTTTAGGAATTTTTCGGTCAACTAAATAGGACTTTTTGTAGGCAAAAGCTAGACTTTGTTCAGGTTGTAGAAAAATATGACACTCACTCAATTGTTTCTTCTTTAAATCTCTAGTGGTTTGGTGCTAACTTCATCTTCTAAAACTCTTCGTTTTGGGTAGAAATATGATAGTCCACCTCTGCTCTCCTGGTAGGTATACATAGTGTTGTCATTCATAACAAATCCTCAGTTGATGCCAGATCCACTTTGTTGAGTCTTCAAAACTTGCAAATATCTGTCTTTCGTCAAATCATTGTGGCGTTTGCTGATTCCTTTACAACTGAATTTATTGGTGGCACCGAATCAATAATATGTTTTACTACACAGTCGAACAATGCCGGTTCCTTGCCATTCTACCTTGAACAAGCCTGGAGTCCTCCTGTCAAAACGCTTTCTGTCTTGGCAGCATGAGGGTGACAGCCATTCTTTGCCTTCTAATTTGGTTTTCACATAATCATCTCTATGGAAATCACAACACTCTGATGGAAACCACTTGTGATTCTCTTTGTAAAATTCTACTCTCTTCTCTGGTTTCACTAATTCATCTATGGATGGTGACGAGGTACATAGATATGCAGAATCTGTGTCCTTTTCAGCATATTCGAAATCTTGGCGGTTGATAAAAGTATCGATGACATCATAATAGAACTGAAGCATCCGGAGTTTCGCATACTGGTAAACAAAGAATCCGATGTGAAGTGGCAGATCCAACTTGATGGTCTTCTTGTTCCATTCGACTTCATATGATGTTTCATCTAATGGATTCAAGGCTCTGAAGGACATGTCATTTACAGCTTTGGTAACTTCTTCGTCGTCGCAATAGCACACACGTCGATGCTTCTCTTTGTTGGTGACGGTTTTGCCATATCCAGAATTTCCCAACAGCTTCATGGTGTCGGCAACGATCGACTTGTCAGGGTCAACATCTCCTTGTCTTTTTGCTTCAGATACTTCATCTACAAATTTTTCAAAACATCTTCTTGGTTTATATTGGATAACGTGATAGACGTGATCAACTTCCATGCCATGCTGGAGGTACCACTGCAGTAAAGGGTTTGCAAACATTTTTTTCTGCTCCATAGCTTCCGATCAAACTTCTACGGGGTTTCTTCATCATTCCATTCTTCTCGGCAAAGGACTTCATGTGTTCACCAATATCATCTGTGGAAATATCTGTATTCTTGAAGATAGGTGTCATCTCTTCAAAGTACTCTTTCAGGTGATCTGGTACATGTATATCACATTCGACCAAACCAAACAGTTCACCGGACTTCACTTTGTTCAGTATTTCTTCCTCTGTCATCGCACCATCTATTTTGTCTGAAAAGTTCTCTTTCAGGAAGGTTTTGAGTGTGGCATCGGTCTTCTTCATCTCTCTCCACTCACACTCCCAGATTTCAACAAGTTTATATCCCAAATCGGTGATGTACGTTGCATTGGTACGGGTGTCTTGTAACAGTTCTTTCATGGGTTTATCTCTGACTTCATTATGGATGATAGGAAGGCCATTCTTATCTTTCATGCAGGTATGTCCGTGCCAGAAGCAGCCATGGAATTGGTATACAGTCTGTGTCTCTTTGCACCAACCATCAACAGGCAACTGTCTTCGACCAATTATTTTTTCAGCTCCGTTAAACTGATGTCTGATGTGGATGTCATCTCTCATCGATAAAAACTCTAACCATTGTTCAGCCATTTTACCATATTTCATTGGATGTTCTAGTTTAAACTGGTTTTCTTCACGACGTCTAATACTCCAACCCGTTGGCATCTCTTGCATTAGGCACCAAAGATGTAATGCATTCGCATCAAAGCCTATAATACTACCACATGGTTTTGCTTCTTTGCCATATTTTGTTTCTCTGATTCGGGTAACATCTTTCTTGTGGTATCGGTTGAAGATAATTGAAGGTCCACCAACGATATTATCTTTCACCAAGTGATGCAGGTCTTTGTTTTTCTGATTAAATAATGTGAAGTAAGTGTCATCATTCATGGTCTGGAACAGGTATTTCAACGTGAGGCCCGGAACACTGATACCATCTTTAAACATGTCGATGTTGCGTTCTTGGTAGAAGGTAAACTGCTTGTCGACTGCTTCAAGGAATGGTTTTACATCTTGGTTATTATACCAGATCAGAATATCACGGAAAGTTGTCATCTCCAGGTCGTCCCATACATGCTGGCAGTACTGGTATTCTTCATTGGATATATTTTCTTTCTTGAGAGAACTGTTGAAGGCTTCATGGTCAGGTAGGTGGTCTTGATCCAATTTGTTCAACCTGACGATCCATTCATGTGGTAAAAATCCCTTCGTCACGGAGCAGCTAAATGCTTTCAAAAACTTGTCATAGCTGAATCCTGGAGCGAGGTAGTTGCAAATATCAACAAACTTGAAAGATTCTGTCGAGACGCACATGTAGTTATTCTTCACTGCAAACTTGAGTGGATTCTGTCTCTTCAGGTATGTCATCAGTTCACGCTTGACTACATTAATATCATATTTTCCAGAGTTGAATCCGATGACGGGCATCTCTTGCAGGTAGTCTTGAAATTTCTTCTCCAATTTTTGTAAAGGGTGCATCTTGGATGTATCTTCTCCAGTAGCTCTGGCTTCCGCTTCCAGCGTTTCATCAATTTTCTGTCTGAGTTTAAGCAAGGTCCAAGCATGATAGGTCTGCATAAGTTGATGGCAATGAGATGAAATAGCTGTGAGGTATGTCATCATTTCTTCAACAAGTTCTTGAGAATTTCCATCTGTAATAAAACATTTCGGTTCTTGGTATTCTGGAACATTACTACATGCGGTATTGCGGAACTAAATATTTAGTTTAGAGTGATCTGCCTTGAAATGTTGCGCTCTGATATTGCATCATAGTCTAAAATAAGACTCCTAGAAAAAAACTTATTGCTTGAGAAAACTGTTAAAGCATTTTATTAGGTTTTTACAACAATACTGAATATTTCCCAAGAAAAAAGAGATTTTCGAAGGTATTTCTGGGTCTATAAAATTCAGTTAACTATTTGTGTATTTTTGTTGGGAATTCCCAGAAAACACTGAGTTCAAGGATGGTACTTCACTTCCTAGTGCATTTTCTCTCTTATTTGTTGCATGACCCCATGTTTTCTGGCCAGAGAAAGTTGTGTGAAGGTCTGTACTTTAGGTAGGTATTTAAATATTTAATTTAAAGTGATGCGATCATATGTTTTTCCACATAAGTGTTGTAATGGTCGCCTATGGGAAAATATTTAGTTCTGTGAGACCTATAGAAATGCTGTTTTTCGGCATTTCCTTGGTGATTGTTGCTAACAGAATGAAGATGCACGTGCATTATTGTCTATTTTCAAGAATGGCAGCATCATTTTTTGACAAGCTCAAAGAAAAAAATATGTTTAGATCATCAAGGGAGGGGGGGTGGACATGCTTGTTTGTTGTGGAGGGGGCAAAAAACAGCCGAGGATATGGCTTAATTACAGTAACAGGGGAGATTCTAATAATTCACTGAAATATGTACACAGAACCATTACATGGCTGTCAATGCACTGATGAAGGATGAAATGCCACATTTTGGTGCAAATGGACAGCAGCTAGATGTTAGCCACTTGTGTCATCAGAAATTTGTGTTGAGCCTAGCCGGCAACAAGTTTTGGAGAGCCATTCTACCAATGAATACAGGAAATTGTGTCTCCAAAAAAGTACTTGTTAGAATGAACATACCCCTGCATGTATATTATAGGTTATTACATACATTTATAATTAATAATATATGGCCACTTTCAGTAGCTAGGGCTATATCTCCAGAAAAAGTGTGAATTCTATGGCAAATTTCATGGCCGATTGACTATCCATTTGAAAAAAAAGTATTCAGACTGGCAAAATTAATCCAGGCTACTCATTTAGTTCAGTTAATACTTGTTAAACTATTTCATTTTGTTTTAAAGTGTCACACTATGTTCCAAGTGGACAGGAAAGGAAGAGTGTGTGTGTGGGGGGGGGGGGGGGTGGCAGGTAGGTAGGCTGGCTGGCTGGCTGGCTGGCTGGCAGGCAGGCAGGCAGGCAGGCAGGCAGGCAGGCAGGCAGGCAGGCTACCCATCTCTGTCCGTCCGTCCGTCCGTCCGTCTACCCGTCTGTCCGTCCGTCCGTCCGTCTGTCCATCCGTGCATCTGCCAGTCCGTCCATCTGCCCACCCACCCACCCACCTGCCTGCCTGCCTGCCTGCCTGCCTGTCTGCATGCCTGCAGGAAGGCAAGCAGGCAGGCATGTATGTTTGTGTGTCTTGATAACTATCCATATGATTATTTACCATTTTTCATCTATTTTCTCATTGCAGATGTCGAGCTCAGATTTTAATCTTGACAATGGGCGTTAGAGTTTGAAGCTTTTCCCAGGCTCTTCTATTGCTGCCGTCACTGGAAGTGGACTTGAAGTAATCATATCATGTTTTTATTGTGTGAGTCTTACATATTTTACTACATTTTCAGGTTCTGCACTTGTAGCAGCCACACACTTGGAAATATTGCAAGGCGGATGATTTTTCTGAAATGCAAATTTTATCAGATGTGTCCTGCGATTAACTTTTAATTTTCTTGCGCTCATTTCGAGAAAGAATTGAAAAAATATGCTTAATAAATTCTAAAAATCAGGTAGACTTCTCAGGAATTGTATCACTCAAGAACTGTTACACATAATAGTTGTGTTTCAAGTGTGATTTGGTAGCTTGAACTCAGCATGTGATTTTCTGTGAAACATCCTCACATCTGTTGGGACATTAATCACCAACCCATCGGGTGGTATACCTTTCTATTTTAGTAAATAGATAAAGTATACATGAATTATGATATTTGGAAGGTTTTTAGATGAAAATTGTACTTTTGAACAGCTTTTTTTTTTAATGATACCTGTGTAAATGTTCTCTCTCGTACATAAATTTATAGCTATTTGACACATAAATCACCATTTTTTTTTCTCGAATTGCGTTCTTCTATGCAGATTTTGGACTTTTATCAGGTAAACTGGCTTAATTCCAGTAAAAAACATCAATTGGTGAACTGCTCTGTCAAATAGATTGGCAGCAGAATCAAGATAAGTAACGAAAGCGGTATACTGAAATTTCCAAATTTCTTGGCCTTTTTTCACACTTTAACAACTTTTTTAAAAAAGCTATATTTTTAATCGTATTGGATGAATAGAAGCCAAATCTTGTATTTTAGTGTAGAAATGATTGTTTTATCACATAAAACAGGAAAAATAAAATTAGGGCATGGGTGAGGAGTATTATAGGTATCGCGGAACAAAATATTTAGTTTAGAGTGATCTGCCTTGAAATGTTGCACTCGGATATTGCATCATAGTCTAAAATAAGACTCCTAGAAAAAAACTTATTGCTTGAGAAAACTGTTAAAGCATTTTATTAAATTTTTACAACAATACTGAATATTTCCTAAGAAAAATGAGATTTTCGAAGGTTTTTCTGGGTCTATAAAATTCAGTTAACTATTTGTGTATTTTTGTTGGGAATTCCCAGAAAAAACTGAGTTCAAGGACGGTACTTCACTTCCTGGTGCATTTTCTCTCTTATTTGTTGCATGACCCCATGTTTTCTGGCCAGAGAAAGTTATGTGAAGGTCTGTACTTTATGTAGGTATTTAAATATTTAATTTAAAGTGATGCGATCATATTTTGTTCCACATAAGTGTTATAATGATCGCCTATGGAAAAATATTTAGTTCTGTGAGACCATACACTCACACTCAGTGGTCGGTGTTCTGCTTCCCATATCAGTTTATCACTGACGGCAGGTAGACTGGATTTGACAAAGTAACTTTCAAAATCAAACGTTGCACGGTATGGATAAAACTTCTTCTCTTCGGATACTTCTATACCTTCATCTTCTAACAGATCAAATATGGACTGGGATGGATGGTATACACCGCCAACATACTGGTAATTTACTTCATCTGCACAGGTTTTCTCCTCGATTGAGTCTGTAAACCTTTTTCCACAATTTGCCGCATTTGCGGCATTCAAAGGATTTGCAGTATTGGTCTATATCAATGATGTAGCTAAAATGGTTCTTGTAAACGTTCACATACATGGTATCTTCATACTTTCTGTGAGATCTCTGTACTAATTTGGCAACAATTTGGTCATCATCATTCTTGACAAGTTCATACACTTGGATATTTACTTCAAAACATTTCTCCAAGTCAGGTAATTCGGCTAAAGTTACTCCACGGAATTCATTTTTTGGCTTCTGGGTATATTTGCTGTACATGGCATCTGTTGTATTATTCAAATTGGGTGCTGCGGAACCACTCCATAAAGCTAAACAGCGGAAAATTCACAGGTTGTCATCATAATAAAATTGGTGATGTTCATCTTTCACCAAAGCATTTACTGCTTTGTTCTGGAGAATATAATCAGGAAGATCTTCTACCATTCCAATTGGGTGGTCTTTCAGCTTATTCACATAAAATGTGACGTTGGTAACTCTCTCCACAAGCCATTTGGTGTTGGGTCGTTTTAACTTGGCCCATTCCAGGATATCTTCTTCCATGACATCATCAAGGAATTGTTCAAAGTCTTCTTGGCAGCATACTAGTTTGTGATGGATGGTAATACTTCAGTTCATTGGTTTCATTGTGTCGCAGGATAAACCCAAAACTAAGATTAATTTTAAATCTTAGCTGTTGTGGCAGAAATATGGAAGTCATCAATTCATCATTCATCGTTTTCAGGTTCACATCGTTGATCCAGTAATTATACTAGTCCTGGGCTCTTCTGTTCAGAATGTGGCGAGTTCTAATAGAACTTCAGTTATCTTCGTACACGGTCAACGTCTCATCGGTCTCTTCTTCAGACATCATATTCTTTTCAAACTCAATTGGGTCAACATCATAATGGGTGGACATCGTGGTCCGTGGTTGTTTAGGTGGTCCTCTCTTCGGTTCATCGGTCTTCCTTTTAGATGGTACAGGAACTGGTCGGTGGGCAACGCTCTTGTGTCGGTTAAAATGGAGTAGTTGGTTAAACTCCTGGCCGCATTCCATACATGTGTCGGTCTCCAAACATTTCATCAGGTGTTGATCCAGCTCCTCTTTCCTGGTAAAGGTCTTGTTACAGTTGGTGCAGTCGAAAGACTTCTTCTCTTCGGCGGCGTGCTTGGTACGCACATGGCGGTTCCGGTTCCGACGGTCCGTAAAGGTCTTTCCACACTCTTCACAGGCGTAAACATCAGTTCTGGTAACGGCAGTAGCAGCATCAGACTCCATCTTCATAAAAAGTTTTGCGAAGGCAAAATTGCTATAGAAAACTCTCTAGCGATGTGTTCAGTTCGAAGGATCGAAACAGAATGAAGCGACGTTACTCTTCTACGGAGTTTATATCTACGTGACGGACGTTTTTGAAAACGTCACGACGTCACAACGTTTTTTCATCGATATTTTCATTCTCGATGGGCGTTTGTGTTTGTTTCCTATAGGATTATAGGCTACAGTTGGGAAATTTAGAAAATTAGTATAGAAAGTAAATTTGTCTTATAGCACTTCGTGCTACTCTTAATAGGAAAAAAAACACGTCATGGTATATTCTAAAAATGGAAACATTACTCCACTTCAATCGAACACACGACCTTTTATTAAAAATCTATAGCACTACGTGCTACTCTTATTGGGAAAAAACGTCATGGGATCCAAAAAAGGGATTCTGAAAGAATTCGAAATAGTACAACTTGTCGGGTTTATTTGGGTAATTAAACGAGGATCCTGGGAAAATCCGAACCAGAACATTACTCTTCTACAAAGGAACACACCCCCTTGTACCCCATCGGTACTATAGCACTACGTGCTAAGCAGACAAAATGGGAAATCCGTAATAAATAAAGTCTATTTCGGTAATTTGGGGTGGATTTGGGTGATTTGGAAGGATTATCGGGTTGTTTGTGGTAATTAGATTTACTCTTCTACAATCGAACATACCCTCCGAACATACCCCGTCTTATTGCAGAAAAATTGGGTAACATAGCAATCACGTGCTACCATAGAAACCAAGATGGCGGCCTACAGTATACAAAATGGACGACGGAAAGACGTATCACCCTAACAACACGCGCTGCGTATGCGCACTCACACCACGTATCACTATGGGGATAACGTCACAAGATGGCCACTCACGCGGGTTACCATGACAACACAACATGGCGGCACAAGGTCACGTGACATGACCTCACTTCCGGGGTCCCCCACCGGGGTCCCTCAAATGGGGGGGGGGGGGGGTGAAAAGCCCGAGACATACTACTATCACCATTCAATTTGTAATATTGTTTAATTTTGTCCCCAAACACTGCTTATGACATATCATTCAGGGGTCATGAGCTAAGTTTTATGCCACAAATGAAAAACAATGTTATTAAGAATTTTGTTTGCAAATGTCGTCTTCCTTTCGTGTTAGGTAAAGGGGTTTAAGTGGGATCATCTCGTCTATATATGTCATGACTGGTATCCTACTTCTCTCAAATTGTTTCCACATCGACACACAAGTTATTCAGTTTTCTTCTCGACATATAAAAAGGCCGAGGACTTTTCTCCCCTTAATGATCGTGTCCTCTATTTTGCGTTTGTATAAACCTTTGCGCTTTCACATTGGGATACTTCAACTTTCAGGATCTCAGTAGGAAAGAAAACGAAATTATGATATTATGATCTTGCTGGAGGGTGAGTATCTTGATTTGATAGGCCTTAGAGAGACATGAATTAAACAGGATGAAATGACTGATCAGATCAAGGGGTATTTGGACATTGGATGGAACAATCCGAAGAACAGAAAAATGGAGGTGGTGAAGGTGTGTAATAATATAATAACTCTTTGGTCGGCCGCTGATTTGTCGCGGTTCTCACGCCAGAAGGTCTTGATTAGCCTCGTTCTTCCAAATATCTCCTTATCCTCTAGCCTCTTCTCTCCTCCCAACACTCTGATATGAACTGCTTGATGACATACCGTACCCCACGCTTCCCAATATCTCTGATAAGCATACTAACCCTCTCCTTCGTGTCACCCACCAACGGCATGTCCTTCATTCTCCCATTCCGCGTCACCATAATAATCCCAGTGAATTTTATTCTGTTAGACTGGTATTTTACACATTCTAATAGAAAGTGTACAAGTATCTCCACTACGCCTAAATTGTACATTTGGCACTTCTATTTATTGTATTTCCCAGTTTTTTCCCTAAGCTCCAGCTCCAGCGACCTCATCGCGAACATCAGTGACCCACTAAAGGTACTCTTCAAATACAGACTTCTCTTTATCACGCAGGCACCCAAATACCTCTTTGCTTGCCCCCCCCCCCCCTTCACGCCAAATCAGGTTACAATCCGCCATGACCCCTTCTCTGATTGTTTACCCTGGTTTGTGTCCACATCTCAGTCCGGATCTCCATTGAACAGTTCTCATTTATGATCGCTTACAAGTTATAGGCATATCTGAACAACTTATAATATTTAAGGCGTCGAGTTTTTTTTTTATCCTCCCCTGTTTAAACACTATCAGCTCTGGTCCACCTCGCACCATAGGATGATTCCACTCTAAAGCACGAATGATCACATTGTGATAAATTACAAATGAGTCAACGGGTCTACATGTTAATCCTCTACCCAACAATGCATCTTTAAAAATTACCAAGAGGTATACACAAAAATCGCCATTCAAAGTTATTCGTGCTTCCAAAACGTTGCTGGAAGCCCATATTTGGGGCCCATCCCGAAGCGCAGGCACCTCCCTTAATGATCGGATATAAACCTTTGCGTTTTCAAAATGGCATACAGCAACATTCAGGGTCTCAGTAGGAAAGTAAACAAAATTATGACCCTGGAGGAGGATGAGTATCTTGATTTGATAGGCCTTAGCGAGAAATGGAATAGATAGGATGAAACGACTGACCAGATCAAGGGACATTTGTACATTGGAGTGCAACAATCAGAAGAACAGAAACGGGAGGTGGTGTAGGTGTGTATATCAAGTAGGAGTTACGCTCTATGAAAATCACATACCTGTTAAATGTAAATACAACAAATTATGCAGGAAGCGAAATAATATGGGCAAGGCTAATATGTAAAACATAAGTGTCACAGTTGTGGCTCTATACTTGGTAGTTGAAAGGTGCAACCCTGGGTAGAGTGATGGAATATATAAGTAGTATATCATGTGGCGTCATAGCCACGTGACACTGTGGCGCCATCTTGGGTTGCCACGGTAGCCCGCGTGAGCAGCAATGTTGTGTCGTAATCACCATGTGACCCTTGGTCGAGTGCGCAAGCGCAACCCATGTTGTTAGGATGCGTGTTTCCGTAGTCCATTTTGTATACTGGGGGCCGCCATCTTGGTTTCTACGATAGCACGTGGTTGCTATGTTCTCTCAAAATCTTCTTAAAGATGCACCAGTTCTTGAGTAATACCTAGTTGGATCAGGGTGTGAGTGGCATTGTTGTTCAAAGTGAGATGCAATTGTGCAACCTGTGGGAAATCTTTTCGTTACTGCCTTGATATTTGCCGAGTCGAACACGACAACTTGGAAAACTAATGGACAAACGGAATGAAAACATGAAAAATTAGTGGGCGAGGAATGGTGTGAGAGAAAGGGACTATTTGTATAGTTGGTGAGATCGAGAATGCACCAATGGGGGAATTATGAAACAGTTTTTAACTGAATGATGGGAGACTGGGAAGGAGAGTGGGGGAGGGATATTCTGGCGTGTGGACTGGACTGATATAATAATAATAATAATAATAATAATAATAATAATAATAATAATAATAATAATAATAACATTTCTTATTGTTATTATTAACAGGGAAGATGGGGCCCGAATCAGGAGCAAAAAATGTGTTGTTCATTTTGTTTCACAGAAATGCACTGAAGTTGAGGTTTTTCTAATAAAAAAGTTTTTCTTGTTCTGCTGACTAAATTAATTAATTAATTAATTAATTAATTAATTAATTAATTAATTAATTAATTAATTAATTAATTAATTAATTTTCCTCATAAAAAGTTGAGATTGTGTTTTTACGAAAATGTATTTTTTTTCAGCTAAAAAGTTTAGTTTAGTATTATTAGTTTCTATGGAAAGTTTTCGTTTTCTTTTATTGAATAGTTAAACTTTTCTCGTAAAAAAGGGTTTCTTTTCGCTCCCCTGCAAAGGTTTCGATTGTTTCAATGTAATGCACTTTTTTGTGAACAGACCATTTGTGTTGATCACAAACTAGTTTGTTCTGATGGAAAATTTATTTTGTTGTGTTAGCAAACTTATTTTGTGTTGAAAAAAATCCAATTTGTTTCGCTTAAAGGTTCATATTTCGGGGTGAATACTAATACATGTAATTACTATTACAATGTTTGATTGTGGGAAATCGTTTATCGATGGATTGATAACGTCGAGTGGACATTGCTACAAGACATTCCTTTCAACCTGCCCATCAAACAAAATATGTCCCGTCGCATTCTGAAAAGACAAACGAGGTTAGGATCAACGTGTTCGAAATATAATTTTGTAAATCTTTCGTTTTTAAGTGCGTCATCTGTTCATTTCTGATTCGGCTCGTCGGTCAGTACAGTTTATCAATTCCTCCGTTGATCAGCAAAATATACTATTAAAAAACGTAGAGGATATTTGATAGAAGTGAGATATATTAATAAATATATTTATATTTTCATCAAAAAGACCGTCGAGGTATTGCACTGTGACATCTGGTAAATGATTTCAGCGATAGTTGGGTGTCTGACAATCACACATTTCACGCACTGAGCTGTAGAAGACTTGTAGAGTCAGTCAGAGAATTTACAACATTGTATCCAAGACCTCAATACCTTGTAAATCCTCCTTGGTTCGCGAGACAAGCAAGGATCCGACGTGGTATACTCCTCAACAAACGTCCAATATCAGCTTGACTGATGTTATTCCATTCTTCCTGCAGTGCAGCGGCGAGTTCCTGGGCATTGGTAGGGGCTGTTGGCGTTGTCGTAGGCGCCTGCCAAGCATATCCCAGAGGTGCTCGATTGGTGAATGGTCTGGACTTAGTGCTGGCCAAGGCAGTGTAGTGATGTTCTGCTCCTGGGGGAACTCTGTAGCGACACGGGCCCTGTGTGCTCTTGCATTGTCATCTTAGAAAATGAATCGACGTCCTTGACGTCGCGCAAATGGCACCACATAAGCTTCTGACATGTTGTCACGGTAATACTGCCTTGTGACACGCCCTTGGATGACAGGTAATGCTGTTCGGCTTGTCATGGTTATGCCTCCCCACACCATAACCGATCCACCATCAAAACGATCGTGCTGCCTAACGGTTACGTCGTGGTATCGTTCGTTCCGCCGCCGCCATACTCTGTTTTGCCTGAACCTCGATTCTTCTGAAAACATGACGTTGCTCCAGCGACGATTGTCCCGGCGCTGTCGTGCTCCACACCAATTACGCCTTACTGCGATGTGACGTTCAGTCAAACGTGGAATTATTCAAGGTCGTCGCGCGTACAAATTCCGGCTGTGTAGGCGATTTCGGATAGTCTGACCACTGACTCGCACATCTGTCGCTCGGTGCAGCTGCTGTCCAATTTCTGAGGCACTTTGATGGCAGTTACGTAATGCTGTGGTTTGGATGAAACGATCCTGGTTAGCAGTTGTCGCCCTTGAACGACCTGATCGACGTCTTTTGAATAGTATAGCAGTCAGCGGAAAATGGCTTGTCGAATGAGTTGCTCAATCGCGGATTCCCACAGCACAGCCACCATGAACTTGTCACTTTCTACAGGTGGGTAATGTGTCCACGGGCGCAATAATATTACATTCCAAACATTAATTATAGGATTAATCAACAAACATTTAATTAATGAAGTACCGTGTGCAACCCGGTGCTTCATTAATTAAAATTTTACTGCCTTTGATTTTTATTACCGGGTAAACGCATGCGTGGACATCGCTGCACGCGTGGACTTCGACCAGTTCTTGGCGACTGTACTGTATCTTATTTCGTATTTTTTTATGTAAATTGAAGGGACGCAGTAATCAGTAAAAAAAGAAAAAATCGTGGCCACATGGACCTTTGATGGGACCTTATATACTGAGTCAAAAAAGAAAGTATAATAAACATTGAGGAGCAATTTTTTAGTATTATTGACTTTAATCCCAAACAAATTATTGTAAATTCATATTTCGAGTTTAGCTGTATCAAGTTGCATAATTTCATGTTCTTACTGTTTCCAGCGTCACGTCAGGACGTCGCAATTCAGACATGGTGTGAAATGAAAAGTTCACACATACAGTCAATAGCGTGTATGTCAATCATTTGCCTCTTGGATGGCAGGACATCAACGGCGCATGGACCTGATAAGTCTCTGGATGTCACCCTGTGGTAATGCGTTCCACTCCTGCCTTAGAACATTGCGTAAATCGCCTAACGTCTGAAGATCATAAAGTCGTACCCGACGGTCCAGTTGATCCAAAAGATACTCGATTGGCGACAAATCTGGCGAAAGTGGGGGCCATCGAAGAAGTTCAATGCTGTGCTCCTCAAGAAAGTCACGACAGATATGCGCTACGTGACACCGGGCATTGTCTTGCTGGAATAACTGCAATCCTAACAACAGCGTTAGGAATTTCGTCCCTATATCGCTGTCCATTAAGATTACCATCGATGAAGATCAACTGCGTTCGATGGTGCAAGGAAATTCCTGCCCAAACCATTACACTATCCCCGCCGAAACGGTCGCATTCCCACACGCAAGCACCAGAAAGCCGTTCTCCTTGTCGGCAATACACTCTTGCCCTACCAACAGCGCGCCGTAGACGAAATCGTGATTCATCACTAAAAAGAACTGTGCCGGAAGGAAGTGAAAAGTCCTGATGTGTCGGTCTTGTGCAGGGGTCGTAACTCTTGGTCGACCTGGACGCGGTCGGTCGGCAGTAGATCCAGTGGTTCTATACCTTCCAATGAGACTGTAAATAGTGACCACAGTGACCCCGAACTCAGCAGCGAGCTCATCTGGGGGTATTCCAGCCTCATTTTCGGTTAACCTCGGCATTTTTTAAAATGTCGGAAGTCAAAAACTAGCGTGTTTTCTCAATAAGCCAGGCTCTCTAGCACAACATAACATAAAGAAAATCATTGGCCACCCACTCAATTTGACATTCTCAGGTAGCACGTGCTATTTGAAATCCGAAGCAAAATTGTTTACGGTTGGGTGGACAACAACAACATGTCATTGAACTCTTTGCATGACCTCTTGACCACAAACAAACAGCATTAGAACTATTATATTTCATCCTTTATGCTATTTTTCCACATTTCTTTCTATTATAGTTTCTTTTTTGACTCAGAATATATGAAACTGAAAACTGAACGTATTGAAAAAATATCAAACCCCTCACATCTAGATGACTTGGATGTTAAGCTTAATTGCCTCCGGTAAAGATAAAAAACGTGGCCCAAACCTGCACACCTCTTTCAAAATTAAAGTGTAGACATTAAGGTGTAGACGTACACAAAAATGTCTCTTTCTAATACACTACCGGTATCCAATTTCATTACTAGATACCTTTAACTAATCGATGTGAACTTCGAAGCCGAACACAAACCCTATATATCAAGCTAGATATTGTGTTGAACGACTTCCTCGTCTTATTCCATACTTTAGTTTTTCCTCTCCTCTTTTAATCCTGATTACTCATAACCGACAAAACCTCCGTAAGCCCCTCCAGACTCTCGAATCAACAAATATTTATATCATTACATATACAGAGAGTGAGCTTAATGCCATCTTAGAATATACATTTCTGACCTTCTCAGCTCATCCTTTGACATCAGCTACAATTTTCCTTATGTCGCATTGATGTTATGTCAGATCTGGACATCGCTGTTCGTCAGTGAAATCACAACTCCTGCCTCTCACATTCTACTGCCAAAAGCCATCGTGGGGAATTTTACCATCCATCCCTCATCCTCCCACACACCATCACGGTCCAATTATCTTTCTCTCATTCAGGAATGGTATATCAACTACCCAACTATTCCAAACCCCACATTCTCAACCAATAAATATTTGTATTTATACCATGATTACCTATTCTGCTATATATAAAAAGCCTATGACACAAATTTTAACTTTACACACCAACCGTGTTGAAAACGTTAGCAATGGGATTTCAGTAGTTAAAATTTACAATCCAAGTTGACCTTTGGTGACCGCGAATGCAAACTTGACGAAATGTATCACTCGTCACCTCGCGAAGATGAAATGAAAGCGTCAATTATTTATTACGTTTTAAATGAGTTTACCTCAGAAGATACCAAAAATTAACAAACATGCGCTGTCTCATGTTAATAAAGCACCCATAACTCGAAATAGCATGTTATTATGTTATTAAAATGAAAAAGACCCGTGATTTGCGCATGTCTTTTTCCATTTCGTTTCGGCGATAAAATTGACAGAGGAAGTACCGCCCACCGGTGCTCATGTAAACAAAAACAGATTTGCACTTAAGTACGTACGTCTGCTGCTCAGTAAAATCGAGAAAAAATAACAGCGACTCTTAATAAATCTGACGTTCATGGTATAAATAAAATATACCCAGAGTAGATTGGTGTACACTTGACATAGGCAATATGAATTAAATTCCAGCAGTTGCATCTTCACGAATCTTCCATCAATTGAGATTCCTGTGTTTAAAACCTGGGACCATAGACCATTATTTCTCTATATATACATATATAGAAAGTGAGCTTAGTCGCGCCATAGAAATCAAGTCCCTGTCTCCCTTAGCCCATCATTTAACATAAGCTACATATCGTCTAATGTCGCATTGAAGGTTAGAGATGTGATGTCAGATCTGGACATCACTATTCGTCAGTATAGCCGTGTCTTGCTATGTAACCATGACTCCCTTCGCTCACTACCTACTCTCATAAGCCATCTCAAAGAATTTCTCTATTCCTCCATCCACCCCCTCTCAACCCACCACCACCCTTCACTCATGTTTATCATTTACAAATAGTCACACGTTTTGTCAACTCACTATGTTTTCACACATATATTTATATGGAACCTCTGTTGTAATCGTTATGATATGGTCACAATTAGCGGGACGTGACAACTGGTACTTATTCCTAGTTCCTTATTCTACGTCAATGGTGCACTTGCCCTGCTTGTGTGTAGGGTTAATATGTTGGGGAGCCTGACAGCTGTTCGCCGTTGCTCGTTGGTTTTCTCCGAGTACTCCAGCTTCCTCCACCCGTAAAACTGTTCGACACCAGGTGACCCTGGCTGTCGAAAGTGTCGTTAAACCCAAATAAATGAATAAATAAATACATGTAAATAAATAACGGTTGTCACGACCGTAACAATTAGTTACCTCAAGATATGCTGCTGCGCCAGACTCATTAGGGAGACTGCATCTAGGACGTCATTAGATTCGATTACGGCACCTCAATCTAATACAATCTACCTCTCACTAGGGAGAATCTATCACATGGGTGTGTTCCAGTTGCTGCGCACATCTAATTCTTGAACGGAACATAGTCTTTCCAGTCCAACTTTCGACACTTTCATGACTGGAAGGCTTTTCCAAGATGACTAGGTTGTGTTTCGCAGGTGTGCATCGTAAGACGAATTTCGCGCAGCTGTCTCTCTTGTGAGATCACATGACCTACAAACAGTGATTTTCGGAATCAAAATGGTACAAATTAAAAGGTGACATGGGCCAGGGTTCGCCCTCCTCCAAATACCTTCCAATAAAGATATTTAAATTGGTCCCCTCCCCCTCCCCTCCCCGACCAACTCCTTAATCCTTACTAACACTGTGATCTCGCGCTCTTCCTTAAGTGAGCTTGGTAATTCCACTGGACTCTCCACCTCTGGGTTCCAATTCCAATTCCAACAGCTGGTCCTACTGTATCTCGAGTTCCCTTTCTAAAGTCATAAACTCTATCAAATTATCCTGTGCACTCCCCGCATTCATGGTCTGACCGCTCACGCTAGAGCGTGTAGCTGTATTAAATGTATTAACCAGGCATAAATAGCCGCTATGCCCAACTCTCACAGCTAGGTTAGAACTATCAGACAACTTAGTACCGGTACCGTGATGTAGCCATGGATGCCTAACGCGACTCCTGAATGCGGGAAATGTAATCTTATTAATTTTAGAGAAAGAGTATATCTTCCCTTGAGTGAAACAGGACGCCTTCTGTAATGCTAAAGCATTGCAGAGGGCGCCTCGTTCCGCTCAAGAGACAACATGGAAATATAAATTTTCTCTTGACTGTAAAACCTTGGAAGAAAAATTACTTTGCCTTTGTACGCCCCGTACTCGAATATACGGACACTGTTTGGGATAACTGCTCCGAAGGGGAAGTAACTGAGTTGGAAAAAAATCAGGAGCAACTAAAAGTGCCAATAAAGCTTTACTGTGTGCCGAGACGGGGGTGGGGGGATGGGGGGTGGGTGGGTGGGGGTTTGGGGAGTTGAAAGCTCTAAGAGAAAAACACAAACTAAAACAATTTTATAAATGTACCACCACCTCGTCCCTGGTTATTTATCAACGTTAATTTCCCCATCCTCTTTATTCCCTATTGTCACACAACCTCACAACAAGACTCATTCATACCCCCCACAACCAAGATATGGAATAGCATAACAACTGAGATCAGGGAGAAACGTTGTACTTAAACAAGGACAAATTACTCACTCCCGTGATTTTTAACTAAAATCACGCAAAATCCAAATACACCACTGCAGATTACGGCTACGTTGTAGCAATCTAAATGATCACCTCTATAATAATCATCTGTCCAGTTCGCCCTCTTGTGGGTTTGGAGAGCGTGAAACGACTGATCACTATTTCTTTAACTGCCAGTTGTACTCTGACATCAGAACTGAAAACGCCCGAAATCCTACCATACACTATTGACACAGATACTCTTCTGTACGGATGTACCTCTTATCCCCCTGAAGTCAATGAGACAATATTCAAATGCGTCCACGCATATATTGAGGCAAAAAGCAGATTTTAATGTGACGTTGCCTGAATGGTCATTATCACATTAGTAAGTTACCGAAGAGACCCACAAGTTTTTTGTTTGTTTTGCTTTGTTTCTTTACAACCGCGGTACATATACATTCAAACCCCATCCACCATGACAGAATTCGGTCAATCACGATCCGTAACGACATCTCACCCCTCTTGTCTTTTCAAGTACCTTAAGTAACATGGGTAACTGACGGGGCGGGGGATACCTGATGGGAGGACAGACCATACTATGATGACAAATGTCCAAATTGGTTACCCGAATACCTCTCGTTTATTTGCAACTCGCGGGTCCAGGGATCCGTGAGTCTCGTCCTATGGCAGGATGACGGTGCAACCAGGATATTGTGCAGGTCGGTTGACCAAGCTACAACCAGTGTTTTTACCAAGATTGATTAACGTTACCAGCATCAGACGCTTTCCCGTGGGAATACTTGGTAGATTATACGTGGAACAATTCCAAACAAACTGGGCTTTTCCTTCTTTATACCTTCACCCTACAATCCTTTCCTCACACTCTCTCATTTCATTATATCTCTTACCAGGGCCGGCGGAAGAAGGGGGGCGACGGGGGCGGTCGCCCCCCTTGCCCTCGCCCACGGGGGCGAGCGGGGGCGAAAGTGTCCGAAAATAAAAAAATTAGCATTGTTATTGATCAACCATCAGAAAAAAGCAGGATCATACTGATCAGCCTATTATTCAGTTGTATCTTTGAATAACCAATTCTCCGGCATGGATGTATATGTATACATTAACCCTTTACCCAACGTAACGGCTAAAACCGGCCAGCGCTATTCTCAAAAATAGCCAATTAATTTTTAAAATATTTTCATTTTTTGTCTCAAAAACATAGGTTATGACCCCTCGTTGGAACGAGCTCGTCGAGCTCGTTCCAACGAGGGGTCATAACCTATGTTTTTGAGACAAAAAATGAAAAAAATTAGTTATTCAAGAATTTTTTTTGCAAGTGTCGTCTGCTTTTCGTGTTAGGTAAAGGGTTAATTGCCCATGGGCATGGCATTCAATGGATAGTAGGCCTATGAATCAGCAAATTTTGCCAACCTGCTCAGCCTGACTGTTTTATTAGTTAGATGGCCAAAAGCCGAGTTTGTCGACAACAAAACTGGTTCGAAGCCTATGGCACTAGATAATCCGAGACTTATACTAGCACCGAGAGGGGGTAGGTAAGCAGGGCAACTGCTCCAGGGTCCGGCCTCCGGCTGTAAAAAAATCATTTTTTTCTATTATAAAAATACAAGAGGAATTTCAGGTCAAAGGCCACCAGAATGCACAATTTGAGAGCTCCATTAAAAATTTCCTGGGGGGAAAACTCCTCCACCCCCCCCCCCCTCTTCTAATACCTCGGATCTTCGGCACTCGGTGCAGATGCCTTCAGCATCTGAGGCGTCCCCTCCCAATTTTTAGGCGATATACGTGCACTTGCCCTCATCAGAAAATTTCGCCCCCCTTGCCCTTTGCTGCTTCCGCCGGCCCTGTCTCTTACTCTTTTTTGTTATGTTCAGCCCGTGTACGATAATTTATTTCCACATTTTCGTCGTTTGTGTTTGAACTTCCTTCGTTATGTTGCTTCGTATGAGTAATTTGTTACAAGGAGACAGCTTACATAAGCTATAGCTTGCTGCTGAATCCTCTTTCCTCTTTCATATTCATGTATCTTGATGAAAAGTATCATAATATTCTGTCAAATCAGGGAAACAAAATATTGTTTAAACTAAGAGACAACATGAACAAGACTCCATCAACCTCCGACCTCGTACGGTGACAAGTCAGCACTTGTTCCTTGAGCAGAGATCCTAGTCTCATTTTTCACGTTTATATTTTATGTAACGTCTCTTGTGCCCCTAGTCTGTCTACCTGTGCAGACACAGGCAACGGATTCACAGTGAGCGTTTTATCTGTTGGAATTAAATGTACAATAGCTGAACGCGACAGTTAAATGTTGTAAATTTACTTTTAGTACCTGCTGTTAACTGATATTCCTGCCCTAGACAGCAAATGTCTTGACACCAACATAGGAAAAAAATTGGGCGTTGATTTTTTTTCAGTTAGATTTCCAAAAGATTTTCACCAAAACTAGTCATGGCAGCTTTACAGCAGCCACATCCGGATCTGATAAACACATTTATAAAAGTACTCAGCGGGTTAGCAGTTAATCTTCGTGAAAGCGTTCGTCACTGGCGAAGTTATTGCATTGCAGAAGGCGCCTTGTTGGACTCAGGAGACAATGTGAACAATACTCCAGCAAGCTCCGACTTCATATGATAACAACTCGATAACATCTTGTTACTGGAACTGACATCCCTTCCCAGTCTTAATTGTTAAGCAAATAAGTAAATCTATCCGTATGCAACGCCATTCGTTCTTCTAGTAAGTATACATGTACACACGCAGTCAAAGATTGCACCCTGAACATGATACGTTTTCCCTGTTGGAATCAAATGTACAGTATCCAACATCCATATCTCAGCAAGATCTATGTTATTGGCTACCGACGATAATGCTGACTCACCTGAGTACTAATGTGCCCAGACGAAACAGAAGCATCCTAAACGATCCTTCATTATCTTCCCTGACCTGAAAAGCTTCAGAATTCTGAAGGTAAATTGAATTCAAAACACACCTGAATATTATTATGTACCTGGCCTCCACCCTGTGTGTCAAGTCTTCAATTCTTAACCCTTTGAACCCTGGCGGTACCTTCCATGTCAGTTCAACTGCATCAGTTGGAAGAGTCCATATTCATTATTGGAGGTAGGCCACTGCTTCACGTTGAAAATATTAACTGGTCTACGCCATACATTAATTCAGCAACCGTCCTACTTGATGAAATAATGACGCATTATGTGCCAGGGTAGGATAAACGGCCTGTCTCGGTTCAAAGGGTTAAGTAACGCCGGCTTCTAAGATCACCACTACTAATGTTCGCTCAGTCCATACTCCTAGGAATTAACCCAACATTATGAACAAAATTCCTATTGTTGTCCACAATTGTACATATGTTTATTATATCAACCAAACCTACTCTTGATCTTTGTCTACCCATTCTTCTCCCGAAGAAATCTCTCGAACCTTCCCAGTGTGCGAATCTGTAATGCGTGTGTGCCCTAGACAGGCTTGTCTTCAGGTGGACACCTGATTTGGCCAGTTAGCCTGGTCGATTCTCATCTGGTCCTGTGGGTCTCTTTTCGACCTCATGGATGATGTAAATATTTATCGGATGAAAGGTGGTCTTTTTTAACCCAAAGCTCAATCTGGAGTACCTCATAAAAACAGTTTGAATATAACTTTATTTTATTGATATTGTTGTTGCTTAATCGTGGTTCAGTTTGGCTAGCTCTTTTGATCGTACTGTTCCTTGTTGCAAATTCGAAAAAGATCGAGAATTCAAGAACCTAGCCATTTACTTCAGTTAAAACTAAAAGTCCTGTCATGAAATGCACACAAACAGCACGTCGATCTGCGCGTTAATCTACGCGTTATGACCACAGTGAGGCTATCAAATTCTGTACATATGGGCTGTGCACAAGCAATGTTTCAGCCAATGGACCTCCGGGTTACCCGGAGGTCCATTGGCAGAAACATTGCTTGTGTTTGCCATGAGTAACCAGGAGAACCTGCCGTGCTTTGGATACCATTCAATATGGCAATCGCGCGCAATTCCTACGGCAATTAAGCCTAGATAAGCGCGCAGTTCATGACAGGACTTCTAGTTTTAACTGTATTCCTCCCAATAACCAAACCTAATCCCACCCTGAGGTCTAGATGTCGCATATACTCACACAAGTAGTTGTATTTCTGTTTATTGTTAACTCATTCTGGATCGCACTGCTACCTTATATATCAGGTGTCCCATGATGTGTGTACATTCTCCGAAAACTGACTTGTTACAGGGACAAGCAATAATGAAATCCCCCCCCCCCCCCCTCCGAACTTCAAGTACCCGTACGAAAAGACCGCGGCTCAAAGAGCGGTGCCATAATGATATGCATTAAAATAATATTCTCTTCCAACCCGTCCATATATAGATGTTCCCAATCTTGAATGCCTGTGGGCCAATCATTATCTTTCATCCGGTACGATTCTTATTATTGTCTTGAACAGGGACCCATCTTAAATAATGTGTTTGGGGATTTAGTCGAAATATACCTAAATGAAACCCCTGATGATGGTATTAACAACCTCGTACTAACTGGTGACGTTAATGACGACCAACCTGGGAGCTCTTCTGCTCCTCTGCTCCTCTGCTCCAACCTACCTCCCAGTTTAACCCCAAATAGCTGGTTGATGAACCTACGTTCTACTGTGACAGTTCCTCTTCACCAGTTGACACGATTCTTGTGAGTAATAATCTCCCTATTGTCACGACGGTAGTCGGTGATCCTTTCCTTGGGACCTATACCAGGTACCACTGACCGGTCTCTGCAACAACCAACCTATGCAAGAAAACTGTCAACTCCCACAACCGTCTTGTCTGACTTTAAGATAAGGGTGACTTTACCGAACTGAACAGCGGTGGTGGTGGTGGGGGGGGGGGGTGGGGGTCCAGAAGTCAACGAGCAGACTAGCCCACAAGCTGTGATTTCAAGTCAACGGTTGCTGAACTTCCCAACACTTTGCTAACTAAAGTATGTAAGTGTATACCTCACAACACAACTACGGTAGGGCCACTTCAACCAAAATAGCTGCACAGCAATGTCACAGTGTCAGGAGACCCATTCGACAAAAGAAACGACTCCAAAATAAGACACTCCCCAATCGTGGGGAAAAATTATAAAAAATGAATTGATGTTGTTACCGAGGTTCGTAAATGTGAACAAAAATATTTTTTTTAAAATAGATACAACTCGCCCTCCACATCTCCGTCTGAGTGGTGGAAAACGCTCCCAGTCGGTTCTGTTTCTGAATAAAGTGAATATCCCTGACTTTGTCGAGAACGATAAAGTAGCTGCAGTTGATGAAGAGAAGCATTCTAAACGACTACTTCTGTAATAAATTTTTATCCCAACAGTTAATGATGAAGGTCTAGCTCTCCCTCCTGGTTCTTTCGCTCACAACATTTCGAAGGTATGTGGCCCTGACAAGATGGGTCACAGCCTCTTAAAAACTGCTCTTCCAGTTTAGTCCCTCCTTTATCTGTGGATTTCAACAGAATGCTGAATCAATCATATTTTCCAGAAGAGTGGAGGAGAGGGAACACTTGTCCAGTTTTTAAAGCTGGTGATCCTCATTGTTACGCTTACTACCAACCCATAACATTACTTAGTTGTCTAAGCAAAGTCGTGGAAAGACGCATCTCAAAAAAAAAAAAAAATCATAAATTACCCGCAAAACAACCTTCTACTGACCCTTATTCAATCCGGTTTTCTCCCATCTGATTCGACCGTGCTGCAGCTAGCGGATATCTACCATTTGTTCGGTAAAGCCCTTGATGAAAATAAAGGAATTCGAAAGGTCTTCTGTGACATCAGTAAAGTATTCGATAAAGTTTGGCATACAGGATTTCTGCTTAAACTTGAACGCTTTGGAATCACTGCCACCCCTTTCTCCAATAGCTCCGTAGCTACTTGGAAGACCCGCAACAACGCGCGTGAATTAATTCTGTAATTTTCCTCTGCAAATATCTAACTGCATTTGCTCCCCAGGGTTCGATCCTAGACCCCCTGTTATTCTTAATATATATTTAAACGATATAGTTGAAAATATTAAATTGCAATGTAAGTCACTTCGCAGATAACACTACGCTCATCCTCATTGTTGAGAACCCCTGGATGACAGCAGAAAATATTAGCGATTTCAAATTTATCGAAAATTGGGATAATGCTGGGTTGCCAAGTTCAATCCAAATAAAACTCAAACGATGGTATTTACCAGAAAGACTTCCATTGGTAATGTCTTCCCAAAACATTAACTACGCCCAAAAGTACAAACACCTCGACCTAACTGTCAATGGGCACGGCACATGGTATTTTCATGTTACTGAAATATCGTCTAAAAGGTGGCGACGATTCACCATGATTAGGCATCTAAAGTACAGACTTGATCGTGAAATCCTTGCATCTGTGTCTCTTTCATACGGCCCTTCTTGGATACACACATACAATGCGGGGGCAACCGCAGTACCGAAAAATCCCATAATCTCTCGAAGCTAGGCTCTGTACCCGAGCCACAAGAAGTGCAATTAAAAATTGTACATTAAGACTGAGTATGAAACCTTGGAGTACAGATGTTAAAAACATAAGCTCAAACAATATTTTGAAATGCACCGCTTAACTCTCGCTTACAATTTATTGATGATAACTCCGGCTTTGTCCAAACCTCAGAGCTTCCATCTTCGGAATACGTCTATTCTGAACACCTCACCGAAAGTCGAACGAAATACTGGATGAGGTGAGGAAAAAATCCAAATCTTGTAAATTTCAAAGCTTATCTTAATAAAGATAAACAAGCTATTCCAAAATTATATATGACCGACAAATCACGACAAGCTCAAATCATAGAATGTAGAATCCGTTCAGAATGCAGCAACGTAAAAACCAGTTGTATAGAACAGACTCCTCTATCTCTCGCTGTGGCGGACGTGAATAACCTTCTGTTATCCTGTCCGCTCTTCAGTTACGTAAGGAACTCAACATTATATGTTCTCAGTTATGAAATTAAGGTCGAAACTCTCATATACGGAAACAAACTCTTTTCACCGCAACAAAATCAATTACCTTTTGACAAGGTTCATCAGTAAATCTTGTTGTCAAAGACATCTAGCTTTGGAAACTCTTCGAGTTGAGAGCCACTGAGGAGAATGGTTATTGCAGGGGAGATAAACGAGGTGACGAATAAATAATCTCGCCTAGTTTTTTTTCTCCCGATGTCATCATTACCTTAGGGTATATCTAACCACTGTCGTCATTAGCCCTGCAAACCTACGTCCATGTTCCGTGTTCCCATGAGCGCTATTCGGGATACCTGTCTCGGACCTAAGAATCCTCACCTCTCACCAGTTCACATTATATTGTCTGCCCTATCCACATCCCCGTGTAGCATCATATCCCATACATCAGGCCCAGTGCTCTGATTTTGGCTTGCCTAGCTTTCCCGAGTTGCCCCCATCATAGTAAGGCTTGGCTGTATGGTCTGTGGATTGAGTCTTCCGACGACATCCCTGTTTAGAGCGCTCCGCAATGCGCATTTCGTCTTTCTATATATAATCCGTTTCTCTGTCACAGTTTCTTCTGCCTTTTAATTGTAACCATGCCAATGTTTAATAATAGTACAACATCTGCACCGGCGGGCCCCGCCACTATGTTGGAGTTAGTCATCTTTTACTCCAATAGTAGATAAAGTATCTACTGTTCATAAAATAATTAAGCACCCGAGCTGGGTTCTGAATGCGCGGCTGTAGCAGTTTTTAATGATAGCCAGCCACATGTGATGTTTTACGTGCCGAAATATTTAACTGAAGACAACCGACTATAAGCTTTTAGTTTGATGCGATGCTGAAACAACTTCCATAATAGCTGTATGATCTTTTTGTACTGCTTAATTTGTTCCTTATAGTTATGGAGTAAATTCTGTTTGAACTAATAATCAGGGTAACGCAGATTCAACATTTTCTTGACTATCCATTGACCGTTATAAAAAAACAGCTGACAGAGACTCCACGCCAAAACACAATAACTTATCTCTTTGTCGATGTTGACACCAAGTTAACGATGTGACTTGGCGTCTTTCTATGGTGTGCAGAGTGGTGGAGTGAACTCAATAGGTGAGATGCCTCTTGTCAACACGGCAGCACCAACCTCCCGCTCACTTTTATGATTTACCTATATTTGGCCCCGCAATGAAATAACTCAGGCTACATTTCCAAGCTCGTAAGTTTACTTGCCGTTCTTCTGTATTTTCTAAGTAATCTACAGTTATTTTATTCCACTCCACGGGTGTTTTAGATGTAATTCACTCTCCACGTACTGTAGTAGTCATTGGGCTCTGTCCTCGCAAATTCTTATCAACTCACCCATATCGTACTCCAATTGTTAATACAGGGTGCTCCACAGCCGGAATCGTGTCCCACAGATCTCCATTTGTATGACCGGTTATTCTTTTGACAAAAGGACAAGTGTCAAATTTTGTCTCGTAGGAAAGGAAATAATTACTAGCAAATCGAGACTTTCACTGTCATGCACAAAATAATGACCCGACTGGAAACATTATTGGGAAGAGGGTCATTTACCGCAATACAAGCTGGCGACTATACAAAGAACATCTATACCATTTCACGAAAACAAAATTATTTTTTTAAAATAGAATTTATGAATTCCGAAACAAAAAAAGGTGTTGAAGGATTTCCTTGGTTAAAAATGAATAACATGGCACTAATATTGACATTTTATGTTCCACCCTGAAAGGGATATTTATTGTGATAATTCGAAGCCTCTATCATATCACGTGAGACAGTCTTATAATTGGCAGAAAAAATGAAACAGCAAGACACTGTGCAAGATTTGTCTGCGAATGATGTCCGAGTTGTGATCAAAGGGACGAAACTCTAGCGTAAATCTCTAATGGGCCATCAAACGAGAAACTGCCGTGTGTATTGGTGCCTGACTCTGTTTTAAACAAACGTATGCAAATGGAGTGATCCTTCCTGCAGGTAATAAGTTATCGTCCCCAGTCTGCTGATCGGCTTGTTGTTTCTGTGGACTTTGCTATAATCATTACGATTTTTTCGTTTTCTATTTCTTCAGACTATATTACACCTTTTGTGGTTTCTGCAGTCAATAATGGTATGGACGACAATATGGATGCGACAGCTGTTATTTATTCCCAGTTCCTTATTCGACATTCGTTATCAACCGATTTTATCGGTTGATGGCGAATGTCTAATAAGGAACTGGGAATAAGTAACGGTTTTCACGTCCCCAATAATGGTAAAATAGCTACGGAACAACTGATAATAGCTATCCACTTCTTCATTGATCATTTAAGATTGCTGGTCAAGTTGACACAGCAAACCTCTTTGAGAGAACGTTCTCTGGGTGCATTTTGAGTGTATTTCTATAAGTAGAGCAGAAAAATGTCTCCGATCTTTATTGTTGTTCTCAGTAGTTGGAGATGTGGTTGTCGTGCATCATTCGATGAAAACCGATGGTTTGTCCAGGCTGTGACGGCATACTTCAATACCTGATGACCGTTGTGTGTGTTTCCATGGGAACTTGCATTATCGGCCGGACAGCATTGCCCTGACTATTGTTATATGCCGTATTCGAACACACGAAGATTAGGTGTTGTTAAAGTCAAACGCATATTTCCGTTTGCTATTTCGGTTGATGAAATTCAAAACCAAGCACCCATCTTCCGTGGTGTTCAATGGCATCAACTCGAATTGCCCAGCAACAGACCGTGACGCCGCGTTGAAGCGCCCTCGTCGATCTTGAGAGTGCAGACAGCAATATTTAACTTGTAAATATTGCAACAATATACCACATCGACTCAATAATATATCATAACTGTATAACAGCATCTTGTACAAACACAATAACGCAATACTGTGTCGTATTAACGCAATAGTATCCCGAAATTACAAAATAATACTTTCAACATATATTTATAACAGTGCCTAAATGTTCGCCTGTAGAAGTATATTTTGTTGGAAAAGTAACAGGCAAGGTAATACAGTGTTATATGTCCTCCGTTAATACCTTTTTAGATCGTTCTCATGAAGAAAGCATCATGACAGAACGAGGAACTATCCAACCTTTGAGAATGTCAAGTTTGTGTTGAAGCAGACGGTTATCCCCCTTGCATCAGCTTTCACTATTATTGATTTCCATATTTCAATTTACATTGTGGTTGCTGACAAAGTGAAATTATGTCAGCATACTAATAGTATAAACCCATTACCTGCAGTGGCGTTGATAGCATTTCGCTGACAGACCGAAAATTTTCCGACAGTGTAACAACAACAAAAACCCAAACAAACAGAAAGAATCTGTTGTTTACTGCAAATTTACTGAAAATTGGTCTTTTTTACCCAAAATGGCATGTTTTTATCCCCAAAGCCATCATTTTAATGTTATTAGGCATAAATGCGCCTAAAAATGGTCCCAAAAAATTTCCGTCAAAACTTCTGGTGGGAGCCTCCGCCCCCCCCCCCCCCCAATCCCCCCCCCGCCCCCCACCCCCCTTTATCTACGCCACTGATTACCTGATTCGATTAGTGCCACCCTTGCACACACATCTACTGGATAACTACATGGTTTATGACCCCCCACCCCCACCCCCATCCACCTAAGCTTCCGTCATCAGGACAAGTTCGACTGTCAAGAGAAGTTGTTTCGACGATACAACATGCATATTCTGTTGGAGGCAAACATTGAAAAAATACTGACATTTGGTTGGCAATATTTGTGAATATTGGTTGCCGGATTTGGCTGCTCGTTAGCTGAAGGCCAAGCTCCCAATACACATTTGTGTAAGGAATTTGACGCTGGTATGGCCTGCAACCAGTCTAGTCCTTAACTGGTTGGTGGCTAGATTATTTTTATTGGTCTGAATTAGTTATTCAAAATTTGTTTTATTACAAATTATTGGAGATTACCAACTGGCACTCCCCAATAAGTTGTAATAAAACAAATTTATATGAACAAAATATTATATCCGTTTGACTGAATATGAAACATGAGTTCGGAAGTTATTGGCTTTTACTCTTGTACCCTCATTTTTTGGAAGCCCTGATAGTGGTTTCTAGCACTCAACCAGTAAAATAATCCATTGTCTGTGTTTAGATTAAATAGTGAGGAATAATTCAGTAGGTCGGAGAGGCGAACCTGTGATTCACTTTTCCGACCAGCTGAAATACTCCAGACGATTGAATCTACAAAATACTTTAAACATCCATTGTCTGTGAATGAACGCTAAAGAATTTTCTCAGTTGAGACTTGATTGGACTGAATCTTTGGTGACATTCCCATTATGAATGAAAACTCACTACGTCCGTAGTCTTATGATTTGGCTGATTACTGTCAATAATTGTGTTAATAACCTTATGTTGTCAATGTGAATTAAATGCTTATTAATTTGAATTTCTATAACTGGAGAACAAAAATAATATCTGTGTATTTGTTATTAGTAAAGGGATGCACCACTAACTGAACAGTGCCATGCGCAAAAACTCCACGACAAGATGGTAAACAAATAACAGGTTCGAATTCCGAACAGAATCAGACTGGTTGCCTGAAAGCTTGGTTAAAGGTCGTCAACCATTGGTCGCAATGTTAGCACTCCTTGTGGTTTAAGTTTAAGATTAACGATATTTTGTAACGATATAAAGTTCAATTCAGTTTAACTCTTTACCCAACGTAACGGCCAAAACCGGCTAGCGCTATTGTCAAAAATCGCCAATTAATTTACATTATGTTTTCATTTTTTGTCTCAAAGACAGGTTATGACCACTCGTTTGAACAAGCTCGTCAAGATCGTTCCAACGAGGGGTCATAACCTATGTTTTTGAGACAAAAAATTAAAAAATTAGTTATTCAAGAATTGTTTTTGCAAGTATCGTCTGCTTTTCATGTTACGTAAAGGGTTAATGCTTTTCTGTACTGTTGGTTCCTATTCACAATTATGCGAAAACTGTTCCAATTATTTGCCTCTTTATTAGGAGACGTGTTGGCTGGTGAGGTGAATGTAAAGGGAAACAATTTGTCGAAAATGGTCGTTGTGAATTTTTGTGTTCTGTTCGTAGTTTATGATGCAATCTTAGTGCAGCTGCATTCTATTCTGTTCCATAAATAAGGCATGTTCTGGCCTCTGAAAAACTGACTGATAACATAAAATTTAATAATCTCACTTTTGAAGAACAATCTTTTTTTTTTTTGCTCGGCAGTTATTCTCATTCTGGTGCACGCCAACCTCTGCAAAATTCACACTCACAGTTCTGTCTGTTATTAGTGTTCATGACCCGAAAACCTGAATTTTGATATATTTTCCTTAAAAGAAATACGAGCAAAATTCCTGGATATACAAATCCTCTTGATCATACAGGGAACAGGGATTTTTTCAAAAACTATGATTGGAAATGCAGATCAGGAATGTAATCTGGGTGTGTTTGTCCTCGATACCTTGAGGAAACTGCTGCTGCAACAATATGAGTGTCATGGATGATCGACTTTCTGTTGTGGAGAACCACAGTACTTGTTTTCAGACAAATCTTTACCTGATTGGCTGTGATGCAACTGACAGTTAATATCACATCATAAAAGAACGTGGAAGAACATTGAACATTGAGCTTTACTCTGGGGGTTTACAAAATTTACACAGTGTGTATTAGACCTTCATGTCCAATTACATGGAATTGATCCGTGGATTTTCTCGTCGAAAAGGATTTGGTTACTACACTGCATATATGGATTTACAACAAAATAACCTTCCAATAATCTGCCGGCTGGTGCAAAAAGTTGGCTAGTAAGCGGGAAGTTCAACATTTTAACCGAGTTCTCAGTTAGTTTAATATCACAATCAAAATGTCGGCATACAAATAAAATTACTCAACTGTTCAAAATCTTGCTCGTCGCTAAAGAAGAATGTTGGCTACTAATGATATCACGTGGAATTAAAATTGAATTGTTACTTGAATTTCACATTGTATTTTGTTCTCACATATAAAATCGTTTAATATCTTTTCGTTTGCTCTTCGCCAAGAAAGTACATCAGTCGATAGTCGTGAAGGTATTGAGTTTTAGTTTGTATTGACAATGGTTTTGGGTTCACCTTTTCAGTTACGCTGAAATTGGTCACATAGTTTCCCCGCTTCCAAGGAAGTACTTTGGGTGCTATAAAATCGGTCTTCGTTGTTTGTTTATTGGGGTTTTAGACGATACTTTGGGGAGTCTGGGTAAGTTTCACGGATGTAGGAAGCCGGAGTACCCGGAGAGAATCACCGGGCAGTGGCGAGAAACTGTCAGACTTCCCAATGTAATAACTCCACATAAGCAGGATTAGCATTGGCTGAAGGCAAGCGCACCATCGACGTGCAGTACGCATTAGTACACAGCTCCACCGTAACCTACGTGGATAATCGAGTTTTAGTGACACGGACACAACGCAGTTTCTGCTCGTCAGGATTGAACGTGGACCTTTCAGTCTAAGTTCAACGCTCTTACCACTGAGACACTATGCTCCCTGTGTTGTGTAAAAATCCTCTGTTTTGCTTCGGAAAGCACAGTTTATTCCGTATATAACATTATAATATAATCGTCTTATAGTTTGACTGTTCCTAAGGAACCACGCTGATTTCTATGGAGGTGGTACAATCTGTTATCTGGCTTCCTTGGTTTGGTTTCCCAATCATTTGTAAATCCACATGAACATTAAATCAAAATCTGGGTCACATTTTTGTTCATAACTAATGTTGCGCACTGGGTTCTTGTGAGATCGCTGACATTGCAAACGTGTTCATAGTTCTTTCTCTAAATGAAATGTGGGTCCACATATAAAGTTTCGTCTTACCAAAAGTATGTATTGAGTTCGTAATTACCTCAATACATCGCGTATCATGTGCCTACGATACAACATCCGTATGAACCTAACAAGCTTTCGAAACGCGTTTGCGAGGGACCTTGCACGTTTTATACACGAACAAAAAAACTTCACAAAAGTATAATTATTAAATTATGGAAGCATATGGCTTTTATGCTTTTGAATCTGAATCAGTGAAAGCATTCAAGCTTCAACAACACGGAGTTATACAGGAAAAAAGCAGTCTTTTCGAAAAGCTGACACTGCACCTGCTTAATAAATTTATCCGAGTTTTTCAAAAAATCAAGGCAGCCGCATAAAGTTTTAACCAAAACGGCAAACATTTTATGAGTATGAAAATTAGATCTGAAGACAAAATGTTATTTAACCCTTTACTCAAAGCACACATTATCACAATTCAGTATTGTAATTATTTCAGAAAAAAGTCCAAAATTTCAACAAAACCATATCATCTGTTAGCCCTCATTAGACGAATCTTGTTTCGAAGTGCCATAAATACTGCATCATGCAAAATGCAGTTCTCTACAAAGCCTTCTTCCCGTGAAAATGCAAGAGTGTCACCCGAAAAAAGGTGAAGAGCTCGCATAATGTTGATAAGTTCGATTTCATACGACGCTGCATTTTGTGTGGTAGTGAATGCCACCTCGTAATGGACCCCCTTCCCCTAAACCGAAGTCGATGGGGGCCTAGATAGTCGTTTCGGCAGATGGGCAACCCAAGCAGATCAGTGAAACAGTATCCTCAGCTGACGAAACTGACATTCAGCCTATGAAGTGTCCGATATCCTGCACGAAAGAAGACCAATCTCCCACGTGGAGTTCAATTGATTTGTTTGAATTATTTTGTTTGACGATTCCGGCGACATGAGCGTGTCAGAATTGATCGGTTTTGAAAAACAAACCATGGTTGAAGCCTCATCCAGAGGTTTTGCCAGAGGTAACAAAGATATGATCATTGCTGAATCCGCCTTATTGTGAATACCCCATTGGCTGGATCCTAGCAAAACTATGAACTTCGTAGAAAAGTTTAAGGAGCACATACATTAAAAATGGCTGATGGTTATGTACATCTAGTGTTCGAAGATACACCGATTACAGCTCAAACTGTGTCACATGAGCAAACAGAAGCAAAGGGAGTTCTCGGGTGTACAAGCTTGGTTGGGCCACTGTCTGTTTTACCAGCCTAGAAAGAAGTTCTCTCTGTAGCAGAGAACAAGAAGCAATTAATTACAATCATTAAGGAATAATTGACACTTGACAAGGTCTTCTCCAAACAGTACTCAACAAGACACAAACTTGTCATCACGGGTCAGGATGAAACTCAGGTTGAGATAAGCGGTAGTGTAGTAAGACACGGGGGAGACTTGGTTACAACACAGGACGAAGAGGTCAATATCATCGTTCAGTTGCCTATTTGGCTTGCTTCTCGGGAGAAATGCGTTTCCATTTTGCCTGACGACACAGAAGTCTACGTTTTACAGTTGACTCATTATTTTGATAAGTATTTACGCCTGTCCATAATAATGGAATCCCCTGTCCATGGCAGAATGGCGGTTGATATCCGCGCAACGCTGCAAAATCACAAAAATATGTCCCACGTTTGGTTGCAATGCTTACTCTAGCGGGCTGCGATATTGTAGCCAGGTGCTTTGGATTCTGTAAAGCAAAAGCGCTCAAAGTGCTGAAATCGGGAGTGAGCTTGAGTTCACTCGGCAGAATGGACGCTTTTTGGCCAAACGTCTTAGTTTAAACTACCATGTTTGTCGCTGTGTATTACTGCTCTCTTGTTACCTCTTCAATATATGATGTCTGCAGCGATGCTTAGACCTCTAAAACTGGAAATCCAAACGTAGTTAGTGCTGCCGAGCTTTGCTGTTTGCCTCAAATCACAGCTTTGTCAAAAATATAAAAAAAGCTCACTTTCAAGCATGGGTTTGGAGGAATAACCTCAAGACTGGACCTCCAAACATGGATGCTACTGATTTGGGATCTAGGAAGGAAACTGAAACAAAATCAATGTTTCAGGTATCCATCTTACACCCGATGATATACTACAACTGATACGATGCTCATCCTCTAGCAGTGCGCCATGCATAACTTCACGATGCAAATGCAACCTTGAGAAGATGGCTTGTCCTCGTTTCTGCCCATGTAAAACATCCATAGAGTGTCGCAACAAGCAGTCAAGGACAGTAGACACGTCTAAAATGGTTGGTAACATAAACAGTGATGATTAATTGCACCGTACTGTATCTCAGAAAAAGATCCATTTTTCGGCCGATTTTCGACAAGTTTTCCACATTTTGCTTCATTTCTACCTCATGTTTGGCGAAATGTTTCAGAAAGGTTGGGATAGAGTTCCAAATATGTTACTGAAGGGTTAACTCGGCAATTCACACACATAATGGCACGCGTGTGTGAATGGATTAATCGATATTGCTCGAGGACCAGCGCGGAAGGAAAGAACGAGAGTCCACAGGCCTCAAGTTCTGTGTTTATTACACGCCCTCACGTCTAAAAAAACAATTATTAGAAGGACACTCAGCAATTCTTTTGACAACTATCAACAAAAAGAACACATTTTATCACAAACCAAATTTATGCTTGGAACCCTTGTTACTATTTAGTCCTCGGAGTTCCAATGTGTTCTATGTGCCTTCTGGCACATAGAACGCATTGGAACTAAGGGGACAATTTTTAGCTATCGCTAGGGATTCAAATAGTAATTACAGTGCACGATTTGTAGAAAACTGCAGTGAAATTTCGCTTCTTTATAAAAATAGTCCCTCAATGATTTCCACATGGTTTAGGGTTTCTGTAGATGAAGAATTCATAGAACAGGCATGTAATAAGAACCAATATGTTTCGTTCATCTCACTCGTTCTATTGTTTTAGGAATTTTTCAGGAAAAAGTCGTATTTTTGGTAGCCATCTTGGATTTTGTCGAAAATCTCAAAATGCTAAACTCTGTCAACTGTCCAGCAAAGAAATTATCCGTAGGGCCATGCTAAACAATAGAATACAAATCTATGTGCAAGAACATGGTTCGTTGCCCTGGAGGCCGGACGATTGGCCGAGTTTTGAGATAAAAACAAAATGGCGGAGAATGACAGTTAGTAAATAAATAAATAATGACAATTGTAATCATCAGTTAAATTCGACCACGTTTGTCTTTCTGAACTCGTAATTTGATTGGTTGTTAAATTCACTCTTACCGTGCTTCAATTGCCGGAAGTGGGTCAATTAGAACATGTCTGTATCCACGCTACGCACGAGCAACGGCGCTAAATCACTACTATCTCAGATCGAACACTCCGGTGTTATCATCTGTGCTTTGAAGTTCACCTTGTAAATTCGATCATGGCAAATAGACAGAGATCGAAAATGACATTTTTGTTATTGTTTTGCTTCAAATAAAACAGTTTTGGAGAATTCTTTCACTTCTAACGATGACAGCAATTACAATTGAGATACACGTTTCTTGTTCGTTAGACATTCGGGAATTTGACTTTGGAAAACCTTTGGGGCTCATTAATAAATGGTTTAACATAGTCAAATTCCCGGATGCCTAACTACACAAGAGACGTTTATCTCCTAATTAATATACCCTGCGTGTTTACGAGGTCACTGTTAACCATTATTGTCGGTGCATTTGTCAGTCCTCGATCATCAGCTATGACCCTTCATCGGGTAACCCGTTCACTGCTACGCCCACTTTATCAATATATGGAGGACCTCTATGTGCGCCTGTATGCGAGGAATTTAATAAAAGTTATGACATATTTGAAACTCTATTATCTGATTAATTGTTGGAAAGGGTTCCCAGAGTCCTTTCCAGCAAGCAATCAGATGGTAGGTGAGATCTGCGCATATCAGAACGTACAGATAATCATCATAAAATAGGTGACAATAGTCCCTTTTGGCCGCTTAAGTGTTATTCTATCGTGCTGGGGTAATAATATTAGTTACACAGTTTGTTGGGGGACTTAACATGGTATAAAGGATAGCAGTAACAACTTCCTCTTATGACACAAAATCTAAGCCTTACTGTGTGTTCCACTTTATGGGTGATCTTTATGTTTCGCAGTCGGCATATCATCTTCTTACATAGTTACACTGCATTTCATATTCCTTTATCACACAGTATTCCAGGTTTCTGTAACGGTATCCAATTTGCTTGCATACAGTACGGCCACCATGTACTGGTTACTTTCCACGTGTGGGCAATATTTTCACGGAATCAATAATATTAGATTCCAAACACTAATTATAGGAATAATAATAATAATAAATAATTAATGTAGCACTGGGTACAACCTGGTGCTTCCTTAATTAAAATTTTGCTCATGATGACTTTAATTACCTGGTAAGAGCATGCGTGGGTATCACTGTCCACTCGTATATTTCGGTCAGTCTCCGGCAGTTGTTCTTTATGACTGGTCGAGGTGAGTTTTTCACAACTCCCTGAATACTTTTCCTACTGTACGAAAGTTTTTACTTTGACCCACCCATTTGTCTGATATAAAATGTGGGCATGTCCTCACGTGCATTAAACTGTAATTGTTGCAGGTGGGCTGATAGTTAATATCCAAATGGCATGTTCACGCAAGTTTTCCTCTTCAGTATTCGAGACCGGCTGTATTAGTATATGCTAAAAATAATTAAACTGTCCTGAGCTTATTCGACCGCAACGATATAAATGTCGGAGACCTCGACCGCGAAACGGTGAATTAGTGGGCTACAATAAATGTAAATTAGAATAACTGAAATAAATTATTTGTCGCTTTATCGGAGTTTGAATGTGGGGTGAGTGTGTTAAGTGTCGTATGAAGTGCTACATTTTTGGATCTGGGAACATATGGAACCTACCCACCACCATTGCCACCACCAGCCCACCCAAGAAAAGTTATGGTATATCTGTTTGAAAAAGATAGATGATACTAAATGACTGCACCCCAAACACACATGACATATCTGTTCCAATGTTAGCCTCATCAAAAACACACGCTCGATTCGACTAAAACTTATTAGTCTGTGTGAAAAACACAGACTATTGTTTTTGCACAGTTTCTTTTTTTTTTTTTTCTTTTTTTCTTTTTCTTCTTCTTCTTCTTCTTCTTCTTCTTCTTCTTCTTCTTCTTCTTCTTTTCTTCTTCTCCTGTCTTCTGTCTTCTCATCACTTTTTTGTCCGCAAGATAACTCGAAAACGAATTGCCCTATCTCGTTGATTTTTGGCATGCTGATAGACAGTCACAAGTTCTCGGCACTGAATATTTTTCAGATTCCTGGGGTATCAGGGGTGTCTGTAGGGGTGTTTTGAAAGTGGGTCACGCCCATATCTCAGGCGTAGTATGACCTACAGACCTGGGACCAACACCAAATGAGTCGACATTCGACGGAGGTTCAAAATATGGGTCAAGGTCACGGAGGTCATCTAGGGGTCATTGAGTGCATTTTTCAGAATCGCTGGAAATCACATTTTTTGACCCCCTAAAGTATTCCTGACGTACACACATGCATTTTGACGTAAAAAAAAGTGGGCGTGGCCAAAATTTTTGAAAGTGGGTCACGCTCATATCTCAAGCATGGTATGACGTATGGACCTGGGACCAATGCCAAATGAGTCGACACTCGATGGAGATTCAAAATATGGGTCAAGGTCACGGAGGTCACCTAGGTGTCATTAAGTGCATTTTTCATAATTGCTAGAAATCACATTTTTTGACCCCCTAAAGCATTCCTGACATACACACATGCATTTTGACGCAAAAAAGTGGGCGTGGCCAAAATTTTGGAAAGTGGGTCACGCTCATATCTCAAGCATGGTATGACGTATGGACCTGGGACCAACACCAAATGAGTCGACACTCGATGGAGATTCAAAATATGGGTCAAGGTCACAGAGGTCACTTGGGGTCATTAAGTGCATTTTTCATAATTGCTAGAAATCACATTTTTTGACCCCCTAACGCATTCCTGACGTACACACATGTATTTTGAAGCAAAAAAAGTGGGCGTGGCCAAAATTTTTGAAAGTGGGTCACGCTCATATCTCAAGCATGGTGTGACGTATGGACCTGGGATCAACACCAAATGAGTCGACACTCGATGGAGATTCAGAATATGGGTCAAGGTCATGGAGGTCACCTAGGGGTCATTAAGTGCATTTTTTATAATTGCTAGAAATTACATTTTTTGACACCCTAAAAGCATTCCTGGTATACACACATGCATTTTTAACGTAAAAAAAGTGGGCGTGGCAAAAATTGTTGAAAGTGGGTCACGCTCATATCTCAAGCATTGTATGACGTATGGACCTGGGACCAACACCAAATGAGTCGACACTCGATGGAGATTCAAATAATGGGTCAAGGTCATCGAGGTCACTCAGGGGTCAATGAGTGCATTTTTCATAATTGCTGGAAATCACATTTTTTGACCTCCAAATGCTTCCCAAAAAATTCAGATGTGCATTTTTTCATGAAAAAAGTGGGCGTGGCCAAAATTTTTGAAAGTGGGTCACACTCATATCTCAAGCATGGTGTGATGCACCGACCTGGAGCCAACACTAAATAAGTTGACACTTGGTGGAGGTTCAAAAATGTGGGTCAAGGTTACGGAGGTCACTTGTGGTCATTGAGTGCATTTTTTCAGAATTGCTGGAAATCACATTTTTTGACTCTCTAAAGCATTCCTGAAGTCCATACATCCATTTTTACGTAAAAAGTTGGTGTGGCCAAAATTTGTGAAAGTGGGTCATGCTCATATTTCAAGCATGGTATGATGTTTGGACCTGGGACCAATACCAAACGAGTCGACACTCGATGGAGATTCAAAATTTGGGCCAAGGTCGAACAGGAGTCACGAGGGCTATTACCAAAATTGCGGGAAATCATATTTTTGAACCTCCTTGTGCATTCCCTTGATTGGTCCCTTTGAATACTGTGAAGATATATACCTTATCTGGTTTCTTGGAAAAAATTAACTGATTTTTGAATGAATATCTATAAATACTGTCATTGAAAACCTATTTTTTATTTCTTTAAAACTATTTTATCCCCAAAATAAGCCTCTAAAGTATTCCCATTACATTCATAGAGGGGCACGGTGGCTAAGCAGTTAGAGGCGCAGGCTGCAAGCCGAGAGGTTCTCAGTTCGAATCCTATCTGCGGCAACTGTCTTGTGTCTTTGGGCAAAAAACACTTCACCCCCATTGCCCACATAATGGCATAGTGATGATGTGTACTAAGACATACTGCATGCCGATGATACACTTGCACTAACCCTGCTTGTGTGGAGTTAGCATGTTGGGGATCCAGACAGTTGCTTGTTGTTGTTGTTTGGTGGTTCTCTGTGTTCTCTGGTTTCCTCCATCCATAAAAACTGTACGACACGAGGCGGGCCTAGCTGTTGAAGTGTCGTTAAACCCCAATAAATTAATAACATTCATAGAATGTTTTCTATGCACTGTTTGTCAACATGATAACCCAAATACAATCAATCCTATCTCAATGTTTTTGGTATACTGATAGAGTGCCTGCCATTGGTACTTGGTCATCTATGATTTGGAGGCATGTGGGGCCTTCGGGCTCTAGATGTTAAAAATATGTTTACAACATTTACTGGGAAATGAGTTAGCTGAAGCAGTAACCATTATCTAAAACAGAAATCTCCAGAGAGAAAGCTGAGATAGAATTCTTTGTTACATTGAACAGCACTGTATATTTATGTTGTATCATGTTACAAAACTTCAGTCTCAGTCATTGGAGAGAGAGAGAAACCTTCACTTTTCAAAGCATTTTTTTTTTAAATCTATTTATTCTCAATCATAACTCAAGATTGAGAGGTTTTGGGATGGAGTGGTGTGTGGCTTTCTCGAAACACCTATCACAGTTACAAAGTAATAAAATGGAATATTTGAATGGTCAGATTTTAACCCTCTTAATACTTCGATGTGAGTAAAAAAATATCTTTAATATAACTCATGGCTACAGAATGTTTTTCACTCTCTTTTCTGAAACATTTAATTCTATGTGGAATGGGACACCTTTTCAGTGTGCTTTCCAAACTAAGGGATTCTCAACCCTTTAGCCAACATAACGGCAAAAACCGGTCTGCTTTATACACAGAAATGTCTATTCAGTTTTAATTACTTTTTCATTTTTGCTTGAAAAAACATAGCTTATGATCCTTCATTGGAATGAGCTCATTTTTTAAAGGATTATTTATTTATTGGTGTTTAATGTCACATATTTCTGCACAGTGGTTTACCATGACCAGGACAGTTTTACGGGCGGAGAAAGCCAGAGTACCTGGGGAGAACTATCAGATTCCCCACATACTAACTCCACACAAGCAGGGTTAGCATTGGTTGAATACAGGTGCACCATCGATGTGCAGTACGCTTTAGTACACATCGCCACCATGCACCCACGTGGGCAATGGGGTGAAGTGTCTTGCCCAAGGACAGAGTGAGGACCGCTCGACTTGCAGCCTGCACCTCTGCCAACTCAGCCACTGCGCCCCCATTTAACCCTTTACCCAACGGAGACGATAGCAAAATTTATTATTTCAAATATCATTTTTTCAAATTTTCCAAACAATTTCAACAAAAACATATCATGGGACCCCTCATTGGAACTAATATTGTTTCAACTTCTCAATTTGCATATTACGCGTGCGGATGCGGCCAATTCGTTGGGTAAAGGTTTTTTTTTATTTTTATTGGTGTTTTAAGGTCACATATTTCTGCACAATGGCTAACCATGACCGTGACAGTTTTACGGGTGGAGGAAGTCGGAGTAAATTCTCTTTCTGTAGAGTTTATTCCTGATACTTTAACCCTTTTCACACAGACTTGAATTTACTGGATGCAGTAAATTCTGTTTCTCTAGTTTTTAAATTATTTTTGTCGCTGTTCGAGACAAGGTTTAAATCTGGATGTCCCCGGATAGCAAAGCTTCCCAGCGGAGGGTTTGATTTGATTCAATTGCTAAAATTTAAATTTAATTTCCGTTGTAATGCACGCATTATAAAAGTCGATGAAGTAAAAACGATAAATTGAGCTTAAAGCCTACGATATGCACATTTTCAGAAATTTAATTTACAATTTCTTCAACTGACTGACAAAAAGTATGATGAGGATAAAATTACTAAATTATTCTCAGGAAAATGTTTCCGGTACTTTCATAATGTACTACTGACATCTGAACAATTCGCGAAATAGCTTCATTTGGATAAATTCCAAACGACGGGGACAGAAGCCCTTTGATGAAGGCTTGATTCTGGAGTTAATATTAACCCTTTGAATCAGATCGGCAGCTTTTCCGGCTAGGAACATGATACGTCATAACGTCATTAAATAGGATGGCTGTTCAGTAAATGTGTGGGCTTGACCAATCAATATTTTCAACGTGCAGCTTCGGTGAACTTTGAAAATATCGATTGGTTTACCCCAAATAATGAATATGGACTCTTCTATATGCTGCCGTTGAACTGACATGGAAGATACCACTAGAGTTCAAAGGGTTAAAAGTTCAATAAAAACACGTAAATTAAGCGTTGTTTTTGGATGAAAATTTGAAGATCGGAAATACAAAATACCAACCATATTTGAGAACGAGAAGTAAAGCTCTACAAGCGTGCAAACGTTCCTGAGGGTAGAGTCATGGAAAGTACCCCCCCCCCCCCCCCGCCGAAAAAGTGGTGGAAAATATAAACAACAGGCTGACGATTGCTGTAATAAATTATATATTTATTTATTTGACACCGTCGACAGCCATGGCCACCTAGTGTCGGACAGTTGTACGGGTGAGGAAGCCGGAGTACCCGGAGAGAACAACCTAGCAACGGCGAGCAACTGTCAGAATCCCCAACGTACTAACTCCACACAAGCAGGGTTAGCATCTGTCGAAATCAAGTGCATCATCGACGTGCAGTACGCTTTAGTACATAACGCCACCGTGCCCCAACGTGGGCAATGGGGATTAAGTGTCTTGCCTAAGGACACAACGCGGTTGCCGCAGGTGGGATTCGAACCGCGGACCTATCTGCTTGCAGCTTACATCTCTACCTACGGAGCCACTACACTCCCGATCACTGTAATAAGGAATTCAACGGCGTGTGAATGACTTAATTATTTGTCTGGCATGTCCTAATTTTTTCCGACTGATCATTTTCTTTGGCGTCACAAAAATGAAACAATGGCCACTTTAAGCAGCTTTGACTTGATTTATTGAAACGTTATATGAACTCGGGCATCAAGAAAACATTGATAAAGTAACTACAACAATATGTTTTGGCCTTCGAGGTCTGTCAAACAAAGCAGGCTGGGTTATATTTGTAGTTAGTTTCATGGTGAGGTGTATCAAAGATGAACGAGTCATTTAACAATAGTCTCTTTAGAATAATCAATGGTTTCCTTTGCCATGATGGATGCTCAGCGGGATGACGAAATATAATACCATTGCCTTCGATACGACAAGAAGGTAAAGGTATAATGTGGAATATTTTTTTCAAAGAATCACCTTGTTAATTTCCAGGCATATGCCATTATTCCATTCTATTTTTATGATCTTTTTTTGTTAAAAAGTAGATTTCAGATTGTAAAGCAAATAATATTATTTTAGAGATTTAGCAGTGCTAGTATATAGAGGATATGGAATGAGTGTTTTTCTCATATAATATTTATGAAACGAGTCTAAGAATTTTCCGTTTTGGCGAGCCCATGTTATATGAGAAAACACCCATTTCATATTCTATTTATCATATGACAGACACACGCACAAATTAGCCACTTAGTATGACTTTTTAACCCATCACCCAACTTTAGTTGCAGACGGCACTTGGAAAAAACATCCTCGTATAACTAAAAAAAAATCATTTTTTGCTTCCAAAACATAGGTTATGACCCCCTCATTGGAACGAGCTCGTTGACCTCGTTCCAATGAGGGGTCATAACCTATGTTTTGGAAGCAAAAAGTGAAAATATAAAACAATGAATGGCGTTTTTCTTGTAGATAAAAGATTAATACAATATAACCCACCCTACATAGGACAGATAACGTAAATTCTCCCTACTGAAATTATGCAAATGTGACCCAGTTGTATTTTGTTTAGCCAATCACATTGACCAGTTTTGAAATTGACCAATGAAAGCTTCCAACTCTAATTATGCAAATTATGAAAATGTGGCCCAGTTGTAATTTGTTCAGCCAATCAAATTGTCTAGTTTTGAAATTGACCAATGCAATTGACGGAAGGCTTTATTTATCACTGATTAATATGAAAACAAAATATCAAATGTTTTAAAGTGAACAAAACGGACGAGTCATATGATAAAAACAGATATTAATTAAAGTCAATGTTCTCGGACAGTTGAACGCCTTTCATAAAACAGCTGTATTACAATACCGTTAACCGTTTTGAATACAGAGTTCGTGAGTAGTAGCCTTGTATACAGTGATATTTAGCAGTATGGGCGAATCCTTTTGTATACAGTGATATTTAGCAGTATGGGCGAATCCTTTTGTATTTGTAGAAAGGTTTGGTAATAATTAGATCACATATGAATGTAGGAGTTCATTTCTTTCTGAATCTACACTTATCCTCGAAGCTTAAGTCAATGATTTCCAAAAAGCAAAACGATTTACCATACTCTTAGTACAAATGTGACCTGTTAATTGCATATAGGTTATAGAGCAAATTCCTCTCTAATGACTAAACAGTCTTGTAATATGTCTAGCAATTACCCTACAATCATCAACTCCCCTATTGTTTGTATACCTATTTGGCCTCTGCACATTAGATAAATGCATTTAATCTATTATATGTTGTTTGACGGAGCTCTGTCAAACACGACATATTAGAGGAAAATGTTCTATCCCTGTTAATTGAATATTCATGTAAAGTGAATAATTTTCATTTGTAAAGTGGCTATTCAGTTAACAAGGTTGTGGTCGGTGTTTCTTTTTTTAAATTTGAACGATAAGTGACATTTAGAGTGTCGAAGGAAAATGTGAGGCTGCGACACTAACTCTGAAATTCTAATGGATTTCTGCACCCATAAAAACGATAGGTGTAGCGTCACTGCAAATTATTAATCGCATGGGTACATATGCATCATATACGGAAGAACGTATGAATATTTCCAGCACAGAAATTTTAATGACCGTTTGAACACCAAATGATTTAATATCACACCTGAGAAAAATCATTAATCGAATAAGCTCCTACGTATTTCATTCAGGAAGTCATATGAGTATTTCCAATGATTGTAGTTCACCAATAAGTCATGTTTCCACAATATTAGAATTCATGTAGAGAACTTAATCGGCGTTAAAGTTCAAGAACAGTCGCACGGACGAAATGTTGCTCGTGTAACTTATACGATTCGTGCTGTTTTTCAATAACCACGCGTCGATTCTAAATGTATATAAAAAAGAATTCCCGTCAAATCTAAATTTACATGACAAGCACCGACTCTGTAGAAGAGATGATGAAAAAGGTACTGCTGACATCTTTAATGGAGCGATGAAGAACAATGAACTGCTTCAATGATAACAGAAAATATACCGCTGAGTTTTTGATCTATCACGCAAAGTCCCTTCTACTTTAAAAGAAGCTGGCTGTGATATATTGTAGTTCCATTTTTCAATAATCGATACCCCAGTATATGATAATATCCAGGTATTTGTAATCCTTCAAAGACGAATACGTTGCCATGACAGTTAGTTGAAAGAACTAAGAGGATTGTTCATTACTTTTCTTTATTCAGCTTTATGATTGGTATTTCCTGCTTTTAAAATGCCTGAGTTATGAGACTGCCATTGTGGATATATTTTAAAATGAAACAATATTTAATTATACTCGTACATACCCAAAGCTAATAATTGTTCATCAATCAACCATAACACAAATTATCAGATCACAAAGACATATGCCAGACCTATTAGGTGTGGATAAAGGCTCTAATTAAAGGGATCTTGGGCGTCCAGGATATTTGAGGATAATGCACTATTGAAAAATATCACGTTGTTTAAAAAATACCCACAAAGACGATCTTGCACAACTGTATGTAGTATTACCTGACGTTCCAAGTTCTTTTAAGAGGAGAAAACTGTTTGCAAAAAAACTCCCTTTTCCGGCCCAAACCACCAACCAATCTCTCTCTTTGTCTGCAGAAAGATTACAGACCCACACTCCCTGATTATGTGGGAAAAATGGTTTTCAAGTGTCAACCTACAGTCCTGTTTGGTATTAAGTAAAGATTTATTGCTATTGAGTGCAGCAATATATATATATAGTAGTGCCGGCGTTTGGTGTACTCGAACAGATGCACACCTTGCATGCTCAGGACTAAAACTTCCGAAAGACAACAGATCAGTTTTCTATTACGAATGCTTGTTACCACATTTTTTGATATGGGTTGAAATTTTTACACAAAAACTTTGGATGGTAAGTTATGAAGTCTTGGGGGGCGGGGGCAGTAAAATGTCGACCACTGAGGATACAAAGACATGCTGAAAAGTTTGGCTGGAAAGTGGATATAACTTGAGATAATTACGTTGTCATCACACGATTAGTCGATAAACAACGAATGCCCAAACACGTGGAAGATATGCAGTTAGCAAGGCAGTAACAAAGATGTAACCAGATGAAGATGCTATCTCATAAAAAAACATCAAAGTGTAGAATATTGACTCATAGAGGATTGCTCGCTTTACAAGTTTGACTGGTTGTTCGGCTGAGTTTTATCTACATGTTCCGTGGAAAGGGCTTTGGATATATCGGGTTTCCGATCCAGCTGGCCAGTTAATCGTTTCATCTCAGATCTCACAACACATCTCTATTCATTGTATAACACGCACAGAAGACTGAATATGCCATCCGTTGTCAGACGATTGTTTCCTTTCCTGCATCTGACATTTGGTGGAGCAAGTTCCTGGAGGAAAATCAATTCAGCTTTTGAAGACAATGGCGTCCGCAGAGGATCAATTTAACCAAACATTATTTGCAAAAGTTTATAGAAAAGGGATAGGATAAAAAAATATTACAACTTACAAAACACCATTCATTAAAAATATAATTTATACAATAACGGGCGTTTTATTTTTTGAGATTACCGTTATCTAAATCTTGCTCCTGGCTATAGGGATCTGTCTCCCCCTGATCTCCCGCTCTCCCTCTCCCACATTCTCACAAACATGGGTCATACAACGTTCTTCTTACTACTCTCGACCCACAAACGAAAGCCACGGACAGGCGGAATCACTCTCAAATCTACAGACTAAAGAGTATGTATCAGCGATTGTCTGTGGTCGAATGTGTATGGAAGCGTCCAACTGATCTTTTCTTAGTAGAAATAAATAATTCGTGAGCGCATCGGTGATCGGTTTTCAAACACCCAACATCAATTATCCCTAAATTAAAACCTGGCGACCCATTGGTGAACACTCATTCTCTCCCAAAACGTCGACACATGACTTCTGATTTAAAAAGAAAAAGTATTTGTGAATTTACCTCCTTTTTATCGTTATAGAATAAATTCCTAAATGCTCCGAATCAAACGGAGGTTGGAACCAACAGGGTAGAACTCGAAATACCGACAGCGAGGTTGGTAACTAACGCACACCCTGTTTTTTGTTTAATCAATTAAAAGCAGACAGTGTCGGTACCAGAGTATAGACTGCACACATAGCGTGTCAGATTATATAATATAGGACGTTTTCTTGGTATATTTCATAATCATATTTTAGGGTATTAGTAGACTAGTGGTACCGGACTGGCATAACCCCCACATTCTAAGAAGCTTCGTGGCTCCTAATCATATTAGTGCAGCCAATCGCCTCAATAGTACTAACACTTACAACCGAGATAAGAAAAACAAATGTAAAGATTCATGTTCTCGAATTTTCTTTTTGAGACCCTACAGAGGTGTGGTTTGAATAGAGAATAAGAGCCAAACGAATCTAAGATTTTGACTCGAATCAAGTTCCGTATAAATAAGACAGAAAATTTCGAATCCAATAAAATCTCACCACTTTTCAAGTTGTTGAGATTGCAACAGTAACTCGCCTCTTTGGGCAAATCAACCAAACAAGCAAAATGTCACAGAATGGAATCAAAGTACGTGTAATTTCTGGACTTCCTAGAACTCTTCTGTTATCTTACTTATTACATAATCACCACTAAATAGCTTATTACGGAAAATATCGTTCACACAACACGTCTTATACAGGAATGACGTCAGAGGTCAATTTTTCAGCGTCGTAACGATCAGTTTGTTTCAGAAGTAGAATTGAATTAATCTTCCCTTATATTTCTCTAACTGTTTAACAAATTCAAATAGCAGACAACTGCAAAAACAAAAAAAAAAACAAACCCAAAACATACAAAACTAGTTCCTGAATAACTAAACATTTTCATTTTGTGCATCGGAAGCATAGCTTATGACCTCTCATTGGAATGAGTTCGTTTCAATGAGGGCCCATAAGCTTGTTTTTCAAGGCAAAAATTAAAAAAAATTATAAAATTTGTTTGGCGATTTTTGTGAATAACGCTGACCAGTTTAGTCGTTTCGTTGGGTAAAAGGTAAAAATACACAATTTTGTGATAAAAAGAATCTCCACTTCGTCACGATTTGATGTGCAATTTCTGAACCTCGTTCACTAAATCGATTGATGACTCGGCAAACCTCGGCTCATGTCGATTTTAGAGAACTCGCTACAGAAATTTCATATGAAATCGCTTCTCATTGGAGATAATGTATTTCCGAATCGGAGCGGCTCAAACTGAATCGAATCGAATTAACGAGTTCTATAGAGAATCTTAACCAGATGACACAAATTCCAGTATTATCCAGTCAATTTTTCGATTGCTTGATATACAGATTGTTTGGAATACGTTAGGCTGCCCGACACATGCTACTCTTTGAAAAGGCAGTCGGGTATTAGGCATGTGGTATGCGTGTTGGGGAGGATCACACTTAACACCCCGCTCCCGTTCCGCATCTGTGCCTGCAAGTACAGTACAGCCACCGTGGAATGGTCGTAACCCACGCGTGGGCAGTGATGTCCACGCATGGGTTTCCAGATAATAAAGACTACCATCAGCAAAATTTTAATTAATGAAGCACCGGGTTCTACCCGGTGCTTCATTAATTACATTTTTGATGATTATTCCTATAATTAGAATTTGGAATCTAATATTATTGCGTCCTTGGAATTATTGCCCACTAGTGGAAAGTGGCCAGTCCACGACAGTACTGTATGGCATAGACAACCAAACAAAGACATCACTGAATGCAAGTAGAATGTGATCAAAGTCGAGCTCTGTATCTCATTCTCACTTTGTCATGAACTACCCTACTGAAGCCCACGATTGCTAATTTGGATCATTCGTCGGTTAATGGTTGGTAGTGGCGTTCTCGCAGTTTTTTGAGTAATTGAATGCTTTGTAACATATTCTTGAAAATATAATTCATTAATTCATGGCCTTCCTTAGTCTTCTCTTAATATGCTACTTGTCACTGCAACATTTCAAGTTGCGTTATGTTAGCTACAACTTTGTACGGCGTCTTGATTTCTGCATTTCATTTCGCGTTGGGATTTTTTATATGTGTCAGGTTCAAACAAAATATAAAAATCAACAAATTCTTTTCAACAGATGCAAACAAATGTCAGAGTATGGTCTCTAGAATCGGAATTCTTATCATCAAATCGAATCCCGAATCGAATCATATTGTCCGATATAGAATCCGAATCGATTTGGAAATTTATTTATTTATTGGGATTTAACGACACTTTCGACAGCCAGGACCATTAGGGTGTTATCTACTGTGATATCTACACACTAAAAACTAAAGTGTTAAAACTGACACTTTCAAGGTGTTAAACCCATTCTAACTCTTAGGGTTTGATTTTAACACTCAAAGTGCAATGCTTTAAGCACTTAGACATTACAATCGTCAGACATCTGAAACTTGAATGGATGGCACTTCCCATGTGTCAGCATTGGTGGTTCTTCCAGAATCGTTCATAATTTGATTTGCGCTTGGTGGGTACATAATTAAAAGGACACAACGCAGATGAGGCGGATCAGGCTCGAGAGCTCGAGCCTGATTCGCGTCATCTGCGTTGTTTCCTTTTAAGTGTCGCGACATTACACTTGTCAAGTGGTATTATTGTCAACACCTGTCAAGTTCTGGGATATCTACACTTGAACAAGGTGCTAGTTCAGCACTTAGTAAGTGTTAAATGCAGCACTTCAAGTGTAGTTTCTAACACTTTAGTTTTTAGAGTGTACTGTTGTACAAGATAGGGCCTTGCAAAGGTTTAACATTCGATTCGATTCGATTAAAAAATAGAACCGATTATTTGATTCGATTCATTTGACTATTCCATGACTAAATGTTACTTGTTCAGATTGGTGTAGAAGTGTATTCTTCAATTGTTGTAACATAAATGTGTCCTCATTCAGAACGGTTCATAAACTTTTTCACAAAATGTGATCATCATTTGAAAGCTGTTACGGTAATTCATCAAGAATATCCCGGTCCGTTGCATATAAATGTCTTCTCATTTCAAAGGCTGTCTAGGTCACTCATTGATGCTGCGTTCTACAATAAGTTTTAGCAGAACAAACTCATCTTCACAAGCAACCACTATATCTTTGGTGGCGAAAAATAAAATAATATGATATTGTGCCAACTTCATGCTAGTAGTATGTAATGTGGTTTTCACCCCTAGGTTGCAGGATCTCATTGCAGGATCTCATGTGACGTCATAGTCACGTGACCCAGCGGCACCATGTTGTGTTGTCATGGTAACCCGCGTGAGCGGCCATGTTGTAACGTCATCTCCATAGTGATACGTGGTGTGAGTGCGCATGCGCAACACGTGTTGTTAAGGTGATACGTGTTTCCGTCGTCCATTTTGTGTACTGGGGACCGCCATCTTGGTTTCTATGGTAGCACGTGATTGCTATGTTACCTAAGGCCTACAATAGGACAGGGGTATGTTCGAAGGGTATGTTCGATTGAATCGGAGTATTTTCTGGAACGACTTTCCTGGATAATTACCACAAACAACCCTACAACTTGTATTATTTCGAATTCTTCCAGAATTCTCTGCTTCTATCTCTATATGCAATAGTTATCGTTTATCTGACCATGTTCCTTTATTCTAGAGTATACTCCAGTAGCGTAGCAGAGCCTATCAACTGGAACAGTTTACCTTATTATTGCTATATTTAGCAATTTCTGGTCTATTCTTGTTAGTTCTGACCCTATTCTAAGTACTCTTGTTGTTTTATTTATCTAGATTATGTATAATTTATATTTATGATCTAGATAAATGAAACACAAGAGTATTCGGAATAAGGTAGGAACTACTGTTATTACGTACCACCTTACCAGTAACAGGATGATACAAAGCATTTGGTAGGTTAATACTATGAACGGTTAGGATGGGACCTATAGGGGAATATACCAACCATACTCTGCTGCCGTTCTGTATTACCAGGCATTGACCCCACCCCAGAATACCGCTCAATAATATGAAGCATCTGGTGGATCAGTAGTACCAAGGGCCAGCAAGAGACCTACAGGGATATGTACAGCCTATGCAATACTACCGTTCTAAACTACCAAGCATTAGCCCCACCCCCACAAAATCACTACGTATACCATAACGTACTACATATACCAGCCATATAATAAAACAAAGCAATCGGTTGGTTAATAGTGCCAAGCACTAACAGGGGCCTATAGGTGTATATACCGCCATACTATAGTACCGTTCTAAACTACCAGGCAGTACCCCTACCCACAATACCCCTATGCATAGCATTGCATACTACCTATACCAGTCATAGGATAACATAAAGCATCAGGTGGATTAATAGTACTAAGGGCCAGCAAGAGACCTATAGGGATATGTACAGCCTATATAGTATCCTCAGATAAGTATCCTATAAAAGGTATCCTCGATAGGTATCTTCGAATAATACAATACCAGGCCATGGGTATCCTCAAATACCGAGATGAGAGTCGTAGTAAATTATGCCTCATTGAGGGATTTTTAATGGTCCTCATAACCTTAAAATTCAATGAGGCTATAAGGGATAATAAATGAGGACACATTGAGGGCTTTTACATAGCCCTCATGGCCTCATACGACAAAAAGGGATTTCACAGTCACAGGCGTTTTCCAAAATGGGATTCCATAGGATATACCTGTTAAGTACTGAAATGAGGCTAAGAGTCGTAGTAAATTATACCTCATTGAGGGATTTTTCAAGGTCATCATAACCTCAAAATTCAATGAGGGTATGAGGGATAATAAATGAGGACTCACTGAGGGCTTTTACATAGCCCTCATGGCCTCATACGACAAAAAGGGATTCCATAGCCACAGGGGTTTTGTAAAAAATGGGATTCCATTGGATATGGCCATTGGATATAGTCTTTTGTTATACACAAGGGAGATAACCCTGCATACAGATTATGGGAAATCAAGAAATCTGATTGGTTAGGTATAATCTAGATAAATGAAACAACAAGAGTACTTAGAATAGGGTCAGAACTAACAAGAATAGACCAGAAATTGCTAAATATAGCAATAATAAGGTAAACTGTTCCAGTTGATAGGCTCTTCTACGCTACTGGAGTATACTCTAGAATAAAGGAACATGGCCAGATAAATGATAACCATTGCATATATAGATAGAAGCAGAGAAATCTGGAATAATTCGAAATAATACAAGTTGTCGGGTTGTTTGTGTTAATTATCCAGGGAAGTCGTTCCAGAAAATACTCCGATTCAATCGAACATACCCTCCGAACGTACCCCTGTCCTATTGTAGGCCTTAGGTAACATAGCAATCACGTGCTACCATAGAAACCAAGATGGCGGCCTCCAGTACACAAAATGGACGACGGAAACACGTATCACCTTAACAATACGTGCTGCGCATGCATACTCACACCACGTATCACTATGGAGATGACGTCACAACAATGCCGCTCACGCGGGTTACCATGACAACACAACAAGGCGTCACTGGGTCACGTGACTATGACGTCACATGAGAACCAGCAATGAGATCCTGCAACCTAGGGGTGAAAACCACATTACATACTACTCATGCTTTAATAAATCCCCGAAAACCGAACCCTTTGTTCTTGTTCGCCAAATAGAATCGTAGCGCGTCATCATTTCTTCATCCTGCTCAAATGGATCAATAGTCCTTTGTACCATGAAGATAAAAGTCTGTGTCAATCCCATCTAGTCCGAAAAGAGTTCAAAGGAAGAATACGAAATAAACACAGAACGACACACGCTTGTGAATGGGTTAATCGATATGGCACGAGTGCCAGCGCGGTAGGATAAAATGAGAGTCCGCAGGCCTCGAGTGTTATCCTTCCGCGAAGGCACAAGTGCCATATCGATTAACCCATTCACAAGCGTGTGTCGTTCTGTGTTTATTACACGCCTTGACATCTATAAAAACAATTGTTAGAAGGACACTCAGCAATTCATTTCACAACTATCAACAAAAAGAACACATTTTATCGCCAATTAAATTTGCGAGGGGAATCCGTGTTACTATTTCGTCCCCTGAGTTCCAATGTGTTCTATGTGCCTACTGGCACATAGAACACAATGGAACTCAGAGGACGATTTGCAGCTATCGCTAGCGATTCAAATTGTAATTGTGTTGCACGATTAACAGAAAATTCCAGCGACATTACGCTTCTATTTAAAAATAGTCCTCAACGATTTCCGTTCCGCACACATGTGCGGAATAGATTTTCATTTTCCGCATGGTTTAGTGTTGATCTAGATAGGGATTACAAAGAACAGGCGTGTAACAAAATTCAATGTAGCATACCCTGATGTCATATATTCAGACAACACGCAAACTACAAATTGGATTAATTCGCATCAAGAACACAGAAGTTGAAAGAGAAAACTCGTAATAACTTAAACCTTTCAAGCAGGTATGCATATATTTTTATATGGGGTCGTTCCAGTGAGTGGTCAGTGGTGTATTTTTGGTGACAAGAAATGAGAAATTTTAGTTATTCAAGAATTCCTCTTTAACAAGTGCCTCGTGTTGCCTACTGCCGAAATTCATCTGCCGAAAATAAATCCGTTGATCTCATTTCAGAAAATGTCTTTGTCAAATATTCAAAAATTGTTCTTCTGTAAGTGTCCCTTGATGTGGATTATTAATGTAAAATCTCATCTGTTGGAAGTAATCCCGAATGATCCCATTTCAGAAAATGCTCTCTAGGCCTTCAGCGCAAACCAGCAAACGTTTTCCACAAAATCACTTTTCAAATTCTCTTGTTTCCATATTTATCCTAGCATGGCTGATGACCCCTCATTGAAATGAGCTCATTGAGTTTGTTCCAGTGAGTGGCCATGGACTATGTTTCCGTGACATTCCATAGTAGCAAATCATATGACCAATAACAGTTGGTAACACTCTTGTGGTAAGAAATGATAATTTGTCAAATATTCAAGAATTGTTTCTCCGGAAGTATCCCTTGATGTGGATTATTAATGTAAAATCTCATCTGTTGGAAATAAACCCGAATGATCCCATTTCAGAAAATGCTCTCTAGGTCTTCAGCGCTAACCAGCCAACGCTTTCCACAAAATCACTTTTCAAATTCTCCTGTTTCCATAATTTGTCCTAGCATGGCTGATGACCTCTCATTGAAATGAGCTCATCGAGTTTGTTCCAGTGAGTGGCCATGGACTATGTTTCCGTGACATTCCGTAGTAGCAAATCAGATGACTAATAACAGTTGGTAACACTCATTCGGTGACTCGTTCAATTGATATTTTTATTAATCTATTTATTTTTTGCTCATCCGCTCACTTCATCCAGCACACCCCGGGAGATCATCCTCATTCATTAAGGCACACACAAATGAAATTATTTGAGTTTCTCTCATTTATCTCAATCTTTTCCTCCTTGCTGATAATTTCTTCTTCCTCTTTCCAACTCAATATGAACACATGGAATCGGGCTGTCGAACACATTCCAAATTGCTTAACACTATTTAACACACAAGCTGGTAACAATAGTGCTGTCAATCGATATGGCGGGTAACATAACTTTAGACGAGGTTCGGACTGACTTGGAATATGACTTCATAGCCCAATATAACAATACATCTGTCTCCCCCGACGATGATGAGGATTCTCCGTTCTACAACCATAAACCCGAATGTAAGTACTATTTGCCAGAAAATTTTCGTTCGACTATTAACAAAGAAACCCAATCTCTCTCGCTTTTTCATATTAACTGCCAAAGTATTAGTGCCCACTGGGAATCTTTACACGATCTTCTGTTTAACCTGCAGGGAACCGAAAATAAGTTTGACGTCATTGGCCTAACAGAAATCTTCAATGTCCCTTCAAATATATCATACCGTCTCGACGGATATCATACTCTTATCAAAAACTACCGCCCCGACGGTGATGGCGGAAGAGGAGGAGTTGGGTTTTTTATTAAAGATAACATTGATATTAAAATTTGTCATGACCTGTCGATTTTCATTCCTCACATCATAGAATCTCTTTTCATCGAGGTTAATGTTAATAAATCGCGGAGAGTCATTGGAGTAATTTACAGACCAAACACACCACCGAAAGCGGACATTGATATCTTCTTGAACAAACTCAACGAAATAACTGACAAATTAAATCAGGAAAATGTATCTTCCTACATAATGGGCGACATTAATATTGATCTTCTCAAATATGATTCCCACGCCAAAACAGAAAATTATATCAATTTGATGTTTAGCCAAGGTTTTTTACCTGTCATTACAAAACCCACCCGCTTAACTTTACATTCAGCCACACTCATTGACCACATATTTACTAACAATATTTTATCCACTTCAATATCTGGGATAATAATAACTGATGTCTCGGACCACTTTAGTACTTTTCGCGTGGATACAGTGCCCCCCCCCCCCCAAAAAAAAAAACAAAAAACAAAGAATGAGACACATTCGTGGATTCGAAAGGTAAATGCTGAAACTACGGCAAACTTTAAATTACTTCTATCACAATGTTCGCTTGCAAATGGCACTGTTCCAGACAAAATGAAAATTGAAAAAGTTATTCCTATATTTAAAGCAGGCGACAAACATAATTTTACAAATTACAGACCCATTAGCATACTTCCGACATTCTCCAAAGTACTAGAGAAACTTATGTCAGTGAGACTCTTGAAATATTTAAACCATTTTAGTATCTTACACCCAAATCAATACGGTTTTAGAAAAAAACACAGTACGGTACCCCCGTTATGCAATTGCTGAAAACTATATCAGAAGAAAATAATAAAGTAAGTAAGAACAGCACACTAGCACTATTTTTGGACCTTTCAAAAGCGTTCGATACAATAGACCATGGTATTTTATTAAATAAACAATATAGATACGGCATCAGAGGTCTGGGTAATGAGTGGTTTAAAAGCTACTTATCTGATAGGTCACAGTACTTTGCTTATGGAGACCATCTATCTGACAGAGCAAAAATATCACACGGAGTTCCACAAGGCTCGATACTCGGCCCAACATTATTCCCGATATACGTCAATGATATCTATCGTGCTACTTCCCTGGATCTCCTATCATTTGCAGACGATACCACCGGTATTTTGTCGGGTCCCGAGCCAAATAATTTAGTTCAACCCATAAATAAAGAGCTTGAAAAATTTTCGAATGGTGCTGCGCGAAGCAACTTGTACTAAATGCAACAAAAACTAGATACATTTTAATCAACCCTTCCGCTAAAAAAAAAAACACAACAATTCACCATAACATTATGATAAACGGCCAAATAATAAGTAGAGTCGGATAAAATAATACCGAAAAATCTTTTAAATTCCTAGGAATACATATTGATTATTGTTTATCTTACAAACACCATATATCGCAACTCTCCCCGAAGATTGCTCGCGCAAATTATGCACTAAACAGAGTGAAGAATGCGCTTCCCCGAGAAGCTCTGAAAACACTTTATTATGCCCTTATACATACACATTTAGTATATGGGATAAATGTATGGGGAAATGCTAGAACAGTTAAAAAGATACTGCTTCTTCAGAAACGCTCCATCCGCATAATAAACAATAGAAAATAAAATGCACACACAGATCCCCTTTTTCGGGAAAACAATATTCTTAAAGTAAACGACCTTTTTAAACTCCATGCATGCCTGTTTGTATTTGACTGGTATCACGATAACCTGCCAGCATCTTTCAAATATTACTTCAACCCTGTAGTCAATGCTACGGGTAGAGCTAGTAGAAGGAGAGATACTCTCCAAATTGAAAGAACAAGGACAAGGTCTCTTGATAACTTTCCTACACACTTATACGCCAAACTCTGGAATGACTTAGATTCTGATTTACGCAATATAAATAACAAACAAATTTTTAAAAAACAATTAACCTCAAAATATTTTTGTCCCAATACTCCGATAACATTGACTGTAATAATCCGTACTGTACGGACTGTGCCATCTAAAAATAACAGGTATAAAAATTTCATAATAAACTGAGTGGGTATGCATTTTCAAGACTATCCAGTTTTAGCGCTTTCCAAGGACAGTGCCTGCAGACGTGGACAGTGAAATAAAAATAAGGGAAATATTGATTCTATTTTTACCCCTGTTGAGGACTCCAACACTTTGCATCAGTCCGTGTGGGGCTCATATTCTCTCTCTGGAAGAAACACTCTAAGTGGCGTCGGCTTTGGAGTAGTCAGCGCTGGACAGGCAGTGGCTATTGACTCATTTCTGCTGGTACTGCAAATGTCTGGACAAAATCTCGTCTCGTCTTGTGTTAGTTGCACTTGCCACCAGTGACTAAGACCAAGTACAGCTCTACGGTTGTCTGACAGTCCGATTCCAATGTTCCAATATTGCATGCTATTATTTCTGGGGGGGCGAAGGTAGACAGCCAATCTGGCTATGTCGTCTCCCTGCGGTATACAGGCCTATTAGATTAATTTTTGTCTCATATCCATGTATGTATATTTATTGCTGTATACTGCTAAATAAAGATTCATTCATTCATTCATTCATTCATTCATTCATTCATTCATTCATTCATTTCATTCATTCATTCATTCATTCATTCATTCATTCATTCATTCATTCATTCATATGTAAATGACTCGTCTTTCAAGTTCAGTAATACTATTTGTTCCTTACAGAGTTTGTTGGTGACTAAATCTCTGCAAATTTCAAATTTTGGGGCGAATCGAACCCGAACCCGAAATAAAATGTCGAAACAAATAAAGTTTCGAATCGAATCTCGTCGCTTTTCAAGTTGAAAATATTGCACCTTCTTAAAATCGTAAACGTTGTCGCAAGAAGTATTGAGTAGAACGGCTACTCGTCTGCGTGGGCAAATTAATAAAAAGCGGAATATTCCAGAATGGAATGAAAGTAGTTTCGATAGCAGAATCTCCTTGAACTCTACTTCTGTTGTCAGGTTTCCTCGTTTGATCTTCTGAACATCTCCGAATCAGTACAAATGAAATTGAATCGAGACAAATCATCATTGTATGCGGCCACTCGTCTGCTTGGGATAATCAATAAAAAGCGGAACATTTCAGAACCGAATGAAAGTAGTTTCGGAAGCGGAACCTCCTTGAACTCTTCTTTTATCATCAGGTCTCCTTGCATGATTTTGGGACCATCTCGACGGTTTGAATATTTCCGAAGTGGTGCGACTGAAAATGAATCGAATCAACTAATCGGTTCTATTTCTAATCGAATCGAATCGAATTTTGAACCTTTGCAAGGCTCTATTGGAGACTTTATGTGGTATATATGGTGGTCTGAAGTTCCACAATATAGAATTGTATACCATATTAACCCTTTGACCAAACGAATAAGCCTCAACCGTCCGCGTAATTTACAAACTGAGCTGCAGAAAAAACATATATTTTACAAAAAATTCAACAGACCTATGCCGAGCTCGTTCCAATGAGTGGTTACATAATATGGGTTTGATGAAATTGTTTGAAAATTTGAGAAAATAATATTTAAACATTTGGGCGGCTTTTAATGTGACTTTTGGTGTAACTTAAAAAAATGCATTTAGTTCAAATATGTTCTGGAAAACATGCTGTTGTTATAAGAGTTTATAATAACCGTTTATGAGTGCATTAGGTTTTATTTCCCACCTACCTTTAAACTGTCCAAGCGTTATTTACTCGAGTAGCTTTCAACGATATTAATCGAATTCCAATAAATAAAATATACGTTTTTGACAATACATGCCTGATGTTATCTAAATACCAATTGAAAATGCGCGTTCCTTTCAATGGGAGATCACTCTCATCAAGATATGGTTTTCGCGGTGTGTGCTCTTTCAATCAGCTATCAAAGATCGTTCCGAAGTATTTATGCTATCGTGTTCATCTTCTGTCAGTTACTATAGGGATAAATGACACTTGATTCGGTTCCAGTCTGTATGCGGCTACGGAGTAAGGGTAATGGGAGGGAGTGGTGGTGTTAGTGTTGGCAAACATGTATCATAGTGGATTAAAATTCATTCACTGAAACAGCCTGACAACACGACTAAGACGCTTTCTCTTCCAGATGTCCTGGCAACTCGAAACGAAGCAACAATGGAAAATGGTCTGATAAATTGTTTTACAGAAGTTGTGCTGGGAGATATTTATTGGAATGATTTTTCTTGTAAACCATTATGCCGTCAACGTTGATCGAAACAAAATGTTAATCTTTTTTTTTATTCTTTATTGTTCAAAACTCAATGATTGTCAATGGTGTTAAAAATAACCCTTCACTTGTCAGGTAACCGTCATAATAATGACATTTATTGGTCCTGTAAAGGAAACATGAGACGTCCATTTTGTCGCACACACCCAGTCCCTTTAAACTAAGTAGAGATGACAGTAATTGTTCAAAGAGTCTGTGTACAATTACTCTCGTATTTGAGAAAAGTTTGATGAGTCTTCGCAGTATCTATCGGGTCGGCAAGTGTCCTAACCTGACACGTCCTGCAGTAGTATATCTTGTACCTGTTTTGTTATAAGTCATAGACTCACCCGAACAATCGCCCCTACCACAACTTGCTGCAACAACTCACCCTACTAGTTACGTATAACCCAAGGCCAAGACTCAGCCATATTGTAAGATTATGCCAAAGGATGAAGGTCGCGGAAGTGAAATAATCAGTTTTTTAGGGGTTGTTAATTGATAATGTGACGATTTGATTATCAACAAGAAGGCCGTCGACGAAGAGCACATGGCGATATGCTGAATTAGACAGAGGCGATAGGCAGAGGTAGGCAAAAGTAGACAGAATATGACAAGTAGCAATCACAATTGCGGAACAACATGGTTGCGGTTAGCCAGGTCGGGGCCTGAAATATGCAGACTAATTTAAATATTGCCAACAGACAGAATATGTATGTGCGGTGAATACGCGTAATTTGTAGTTCATGTGTTTGGCATAGAGAAGAACGAGAACAGGTAAAGACGAAATTTGGATTGGGATCAGGCAAAAAATCGTTTAGAAATCTTAATATACTGACAAAACTAGAAAGTTACTCTACAGAAGTACACCCCTGAGCAATCACACAGACTTCCATAATTTCACTCAATGAAATGCTACCCGCAGGGCTATACAGGTGAAGATTTCGAGTGACTGAACACAACTAACGGAGATCGCCTATGATAAAATAGTCCCAAAGTGATAGAGACCGATATTTCTATACTTTCAGAGCTCTTCAGTTTATTTGAACATATCCATGGAACACATTCTCACTTCATTCGTATGCATTCGTTTCAACATCCACCAACTTCCCACCCCTTTCAACAAAGAAAACCAAAAAAAGAAAAAAAAAACAAAAAACCAGTAGAGAAAGTGTATTCTTACCCCGAATACCAACATCTGAGTCCACAAAGAAATACCGTACAAGCAACCACATCGAAATACGCACTCCATCTTTCTCTATCTCATTCGTTTCCGTACTAATCACACGCCCCCTCATAAAATACGATGGCGCATTCCATGTAGCAAAATGAACGACGGAAACACATGCCACTCTGAAAATATATACATGCGCTTTAATACCATACATCACGGTGATAATTGATCAGCATTTCTGATCTCTTGGTCACGATACGATGATAACTCACGTAAGACGCACCATAATGTACGACACCACGTGCCAACGGTGCTTTTGGGTCGGGGGAAACTGGGAAAGGTCCGTTTCATTACTTTTATCGGCTTGGGAACGTCGTTTCTGTACAATTTAAAACCTGGAATTTCTTGATCTCCATAAGTATCGAATACTCGTCTGACCAACAGCATTAAACCCATTTTAGTTGTGTGTAACTCCGGCAGTCTCTCCCAGACAACAATGCCCACTTCCTTTGAAGAGTTTTGAATACTCGACTTCACATTTTTCCCCGACGTGGGCCTTCGCACCCCTACTTTGAGAGGGGTACACCTCTTTTGGGGTCTCCCCGAACGACATGTCCCGCGTCAGCAATCGCGTCTCTATCGGGTGCCTCGGACGGTTCCCTCAATCCTTAATTTCGGTAACCGTCCCTGCCATGTGCTATCAACCATGATGTTATGATACGCAGATAACTCAAGAAATAGACAAAAAAAAAAAAACAAACGATAATCGCGCATAATTAAACTTGAGGGGCATTAAATTTAAACACTCTCTATATTGCGGAGTTAAAATAAAAACCAGTTCGCATCATGATTCCCGGTGATACCTGAATACAAAAGGCATAGTTTTCTAAAATTCATTTTGAAACAACGATACATTTCACTGAAACATGTTCTAGTGTCATTAAAAAATATTGACCAATGAATTGCGTAAGTTAAAAGTAACGTCATAGGCCACGCCCACACAAAACTTCAATCTCCTTTTCCACTTGTAGGGAGGGTGCTGTCATTCAAAGCAACATTGAGTTAAATTTAATTCTGATTTTGACCATTTCCTGAGAAACTGAAAACACAGTTTGTAGATGAGGAGTTCGATCTAAACCCAGATGACTTGAAGTTGGTTGAACATTGTCTCAGGCTATTTGGAAATTAGAAAAGTTTTGTTCGCGAGAGGTTCATTTGTGGATTATTATAACCGACATTGTTTACGTTTGATTTGGGTAAAACGATGAACGCCGACGATCACCTATTGCGCATAAACAAATTCAACATGGAATAAAAAGCATGATAAGTATTTCATTGCTTATTAAATTTTATTTTGAAAGTCTTTTTAATATGATGAAATAAATATTAATTACTTTTTATGTTGAAACAATAGAAGCGTGCATGGGCTCTTTTCCATTCACATTGTGCAACGTAATTTTTAAGACATTTGGGGCGTGGTTTAGGGTGGGCCTAAATGCGTTTTGTTCTGTGCATTGTGTTATGAAAGGAAAAAAAAAGAAATACTTCAGCCAGCCATTTTGCCTGAAAATGCATGAACAGTAAAAAGGTTTAATTATTTGCAATTAACACCTCCTGTGAGGCAGATCGCAAAATGAAAAACAGTACAGTATGCATACAATATAGACATCAAGATATTTAACACGGATTGAAATATAACATTCTTGCGTATTACACGCAACATAGGTCAATATCAAAAAATATTATAAAATTATTTTGTCAACTTGGTGTTGAAAAGACGTGACTCAAATGCCCCGGTCCACTGTAATACCTCGTCGGTGTGTGAGCGGCTCGACGTCACTTTCTGCTCGGGCAGGTTGCTTAAATTCATAAACTAGCTTTTGAACGATTAGATACTATTGCTTAACTGTGCCTCTTCATTTACAATCAATGTGCATTCCGCATTAAATTCAAGAGGTTGTAATTATTTTTACCCACACAACCTCGTTCCAGTTTATGATAACTCACTTCAAGGTTGATCGCAAGATGTGTTTTCACCAAGTTTTTTTTTTATAGCCGAACGTAGTCTGCCTCTTGCATACGAATGAAAACCGGCGTGATGAATAAATCAAATGGAACCTCCTGTATTCGTCTGTCTTGTTATCTAAATGACCCATTTGAAAGGTGATTTACTTCTGTCACGTCCATTATAAATAATTTTATTGTACCGCATTTTAAAACCCTATAGTAAACTGCCATTCAATTTATTTATTGATGCTTAACGCCACACCAGCATCGAAGTCTATATCGTGTTGATAAAATATATGAATTCCAAAACAGGTCATTATTTTCCACGAAGTAAAAAAGAGTTGATGAAATCCGGAAAGAACATAAGGAATAAATAAATGGTGAATACAGTAATGAGAAATGAGACCAGTAGTTTAAAGAATACTGAGTGAATCAACCTGTTGAATAGTCACCAAAGATGAAAGCTTAAAAGTAAAGGAACAATTTAAAATTTAGTAAAAAGGTTGCTTTCCTTGAATGACAGAATGTTATATGAATTGGTGTTGTAAAATAGATCTCGAAGAGACACAACATTCAAATACTGTCGTCTGACAAGATTAAAATCTGTACAAAGCAAAAGAATGTGATCCAATGTTAACACCTGCTGGCAAGAAACACATTCTGGTCGCATATTACCCACTAACAAAAAGGAATGTGCGTTGTACAACCGATACGGCATCGTGTCAGAACAACGCGATATTTTCTTTTACAAAGTTTACTAGACGAGAACTGATCAATAATAGTAGTTCGGAAGCGATGGAGCTTGTTATTTGTCGCCCCATCCCATTCCGCCTGCCAGACAGATTTGATGTACTTGTTGATATTAATATCGTGGCGATAAAAACATATGAATTGCAAAAGAAGTCATTACTTCCTATGAAGTTAAAAAAGCGCGTTGATTAAATCTGGAAAGAGCATGAGGAATAAATAAATGGTGAATGGAGTAATGACAAAATGAGAGCAATGGTATAAAGAATACTGTGTAAGTCAACCTGAAGAATAGTCATGAAGAGATGAAAGTTTAAAAGTACGAGAACAATTTAAAATTTAATAAAAAGATTGATTTCCCTGAGAAATAACAGACTGTTACATGAATTGGTGTTGTAAAATAGATCTCGAAGAGACACAACATTAAATACTGTCGTCTAACTAGATTAAAATCGATACAATGCAAAAGAATTTGCTCCACTGTCAACCACGGCTGGCAAGGAACATATTCTGGTCGCATATCAGCTTTTAACAAAAAGGAATGTGTTTGTCTTGTGCGGCCGATACGACATCGCGCCAGAATGACGTGATCTCTTCTACAAAGATCACTGGATGGAAACTTATCAGTAATGGAAGTTGGAGCGATGGAACTTGTTATTTATTGCTCCATCCCATTCCACCTGCCATGTACCTATTGATGTGTGGTTTCAATCACTGACATGAATTTTAAAATCACTGAGAGGCTTGCTTAAATCCTGTTTTGATGCACTTCCTGCCCCGGTGTTACCGGAGATACCATGTCCAGGTAACCAGCACAACACGATATCATATCGGTCAGACATGAGATTATTCTACTTCTCGGGAAGTTCCAAAATGAGAGGGTTCTTCAAGCTGGGGTTGAGTAAAGCTAGAAAACAGGAAAGACAGTCGGAAAAAATAATCGACTTCAGTTCCGTCACAGACTTAATTTGTTCAAGCGTTAGTTGTAAAGCTTTGACTTCAGCTGTGAAAATAAAACTTTTGTTTGATATTCTGATTAATGTGATCTGATCACAGTAACAACGGCTGACGATACTGTTTCACCATCTTTAGATCCATCTCTATATATACTTTTGTAAGCACTACACTTAGATTTAATTTCGGCATATTTTTTGTTGGAACTGCAAAGAATTTGACTTTATAAAAGAAGCAAGGTCCAAAATGACTATAGTTTTCTCAAATACTAAGGGGGGGGGGGGGGGGGCGCTTCTCTTTTATCGCTTCAGGTTCGTGTGTGGTGGGCTTCAGATTCGTGTGGGTGGGTTTAATTCTAATTTCTAATGGCGGAATATGTTTCTGGTGTCTGTTGAAGAATTCCACACCCTGAGGATCTGCGACACATTGATAAGCGGAGTTTGATGGATTAGCCAACAGCCTGGAAACATATTGGCGTGACAGTTTAATTCTGCGCTTTTCAAGTTAAGGCTCCCCTGCCTCAACAAGCATTGAATCAATTGGCGACGTTCTAAATGCGCCCATGCCAATTCTTATACCACTATTATGAATTGCATTAAGTGGTTTGGGGTATGACTTTCGTAAACCGTTAACCACGGAACCGTAACCTAATTTTGATCTAAACAAGTGATCTATACTGATGGGGTAATGTTTTTTGTTCAGCACCCAATCAATGCTACTAACTACTTTCAGGAGTTTAAGTGCCTTTTTTCACTTCTCATTCTTAGTTGTTTTATATCGAAAGTTAAATTCACTTTATTTTCAAACTACAAACCCAAGAATTTCACTTCTTTTACAATTTCCATAGGACTCCCATCTATATTTAATTCCTGATCAAAGTGGTGCTTCCGCGGTTTACAGAAATGAACGCATTTGTTTTAAACTTGGAGGATTTGAAACTATTTTCTGTATCCCATTTCTGAATTCTGTTTAGACACATGTGAAGTTTGCACTCGATGGTATTCATATTTTTGCTGCGATAGCAAATTAAACAATCATCAACATACAATAAAGAATCAATCGTATTCTCAATTGCGACGATGATGCTATAGATCTAAAATGAAAAATGGGTAACAGATAAAATACTACCCTGAACGAACTCCCAATTTTTGCTCGCGTGGATCAGATAATGTAAACCCAACACGAATTTGAAATTGGCGGTCCTTTAAAAGGTTTCTATAAAAAGAGTTTTACGCCCTCTCAACGCCATGGTAAAAAAAGATCTGTTAAAATCACATACGTCCGCGTTGTGTCATATGTCTTTTCTAGGCCAAAGACGATGGCGACCACATGTTCAACCCTAGCAAATGAATTTCTAATAAACGTTTCAGGTTAAACCAAATGATCCACAGTACTTCTCCAGCTTCTGGAACCACACTGAACATTCGCAAGCAGATTGTTCGATTCAAGAAACCAGACAAGTTAATCATTCATTGTCCTTTCCATGGTATCATACAGACAGCTTTTCAGTCCAATTGGTCTGTAATTGCTTGGATTGCAATGGTGTTTATCGGGCTATGGAATGGGAACTATTGTTGTTTGATTGTGGCAGATGTTTCAAAAAAGTTGTAGTGTGTTGTTTTCAAAAAGCTTATAGTGTATTTAATTGCGCCCATTGGCAGTATATTCTAAATTAACTCTTCCATAGAGAAAGGATCATTGTAATCCTCTAAATTGTGAAAAGTAAATGTTTGTTTTTCTGAAGAGTTTTAGTTTTAATGAATCCCGGATTACAATTTTCAGACGACGAGTGTTTAGAAAAAGTTACGGTCAATTTGTTTGATATTTCGTTTTTTTTATGTAATTAGTACGTTGTTATCTTCCAGGTGTTGTACAGTTGATTTTGTTTCTTTACCTTTAATGTTTTTTAATCATTTTCCAAATTTCATGGATGGGTGTATATTGGTTAAGTTTCGAAACATAAGTTTCCTAAGAGGTTTTCTTTTTTGTATTATAAGTCGTCTGTTCTTTGTCCGCTTGACAGTTAAAACTAGAAGTCCTGTCATGAAATGCTCACAAATAGCACGTCGATCTGCGCGTTAATCTACGCGTTATGACCATAGTAAGGCTATAAAATTCTGTACTTATGGCCTGTGAACAAGCAATGTTTCAGCCAATGGACCTCCGGGTAACCCGGAGGTCCATTGGCAGAAACATTACCCGTGTTTGCTATGAGTAACCAGAAGAACCTGCCGTGCTTTGGTTTCGATATGGCAATGGCGCGCAATTCATACGCGCAATTAAACCTAGATAAGCGCACAGTTCGTGACAGGACTTCTAGGTTTAACTGTAGTTTGTCTAAATTATCTGTTGTTGGTGACTTTTTAAATTCCCGTTCAGCTTCTCTTGCGATCATTTGCAGCATGCTTGCAATCTCTATCAAGCCATGGCTTTGTGGCTTTGTGCAACGTTTTGGATTTGTCGAGGTTTTAGGGGTGGCTGTGTTTGCACTGTCAAGTAATTCCCTAGAGAAATGTTCTACTTGATCGACATTTTCTACAAATTTCTCTCATGTGAGTCGTTCAGAACAACGCGATGAGAAAGTGTCCCAGTTTGCTTTTTTTTTAAATTCCACTGAAGCACACTCTCATCATTCGCCGGAACCACGCTCTCCAACACAACTCGAAAGTGGTCACTTCCGCACAAATTATCTTCGACCTTCCAGGAAAAATCTAGGGAGATAGAAGGCATGCAATTGTAAGATCATTTGATGTGTATGAACTGGATGCGTAATGCCGGTAAAAGTGCCTGAACTGTCGTTGTACAAACACAAGTCTTATTTACAAATTAGCTCTTCAGCTGTTTTGCTTTTAATGTCTTCTTTGCTGCAGGAAGTACTCCGAAAAGTGCTATGAGCATTAAAATTACCGAAACAGAATATATGGAGTTGGGAAATCAATTGTCCAAGATCAGTCTGCAGAAGGGATTTATTTGGTGACACGTAAATGGAACATAACCTGACTGTCCTGTCATCACTGGTGACTTTAATTTCCACCCTGAAGACGTGAACGACAAAGACGAACTTGATTTTAGTGTGCTCCTGGAATCTATGGAACTTACATAGTTTGTAAATGACCCTACCCATCGTATCACACACTCGATTTGGTAATTGTTCGTGCGTGCAATAAAAAAATGTGGTGCACAATCTGGAGGCTATTGACATATTTATTTATTTATTTATTGGTGTTTTAAGGTCACATATTTCTGCACAATGACTAATCATAATCATGACCATGACAGTTTTACGGGTGGAGGAAGCCGGAGTACCCGGAGAGAACCACCGAGCAAAGGCGAGCAATTGTCAGCTCCCTAACGTACCAACTTCACACAAGCAGGATTAGCATTGGTTGAAAACACGTGCACCATCGAGGTTATTATTACCTCAACCGCCATCATTTAAGGAAAAGATTGCCTTCCGTCAACTCGGGAACATGGATCCCATCGCATTTTGACGTATGTTATCGTTATCGACGGATGAGATCCATCACGAGTCGACAGTGCATGAATCTGTTACCAAGTTTACTGATCTCTCACATAAACTGCTTCATCAATTCGTGCCTGAAAAGTCCAGATTTGTGTCCAGGCACCACCATTCCCCCAGTACAATAATGAAATCAGACATACAAAATTTCAAAACTTACCAGTTAGTGAACCAAAAGGTCTTGGTCAAACGGTTAATCCACCGAGCAAAAAAAAAGAGATTATTATTATGTCAGATAATAACAAGAGACCCAACGTGTTGTCTGAAGTGATTGACAAGCTTCTCCATCGCAAGCCGAAGGAAACCCTACCGGACACTCATCGGCGGAAGATTTAGCCAATATATTTTCGGAATTTTTTGTAAACAAAATTGACACCATTCGGTCCGGTCTCAGTCCAGTTGCGCAGGGTGATATTTCATCACAGCCACATCCACCTCATGTGCAGTCTGCGACTCTAGCCCTTTACCTAACGAATCGCCAGAATCCGCCCGCGTAATATGCAAATTGAACAGTTAAAAAACAAAAAAAAATTTCAAAATATTTCAACAAAACCATATCATGTGACCCCTCATTGGAACGAGCTCATTGAGCTCGTTCAAATGAGGGGGTCATATGATATGGTTTTGTTAAAAAAATTTTGAAAAATTAAAAAAAATTATATTCCAAATAATAAATTTTGATATCGTCTGCGTTGGGTAAAGGGCTAGAGTCGTTCAAGCCGCTTGCACCCGATGAGTTGACTGAGATTGTGATGAAAGCGCCGTCCAGACAATGCAAATTTGATGTTATTCCAACAAAACTACTGCAATCTTGTTTTCCCGATTCTATGCCATGGCTCCTGGATATTGTGAATAAGTCATCAGGATCAGGAGTTTCCCTTCATCTACGAAGGAAGCTTTAGTTACACCGCTCATTAAGAAGATTGGTTTGAATCCTGAAATCTTAAAAAAACTATCGTCCCGTTTTGGGCCTCTCAATTCTGTCCAAAGTAATCGAGCGTGCAGTCGCTAAGCAGATTCGCGAACACATATCTCGCTGCAATCTCGCGGAGGAGTTTTAGTCAGCATACAGGTCGTTCTGCAGTGCTGAAACCACCCTTCTACGTGTGAAGAATGCCATTCTCCTCTCCATGGATAAATGGCAAGTTCCCTGCCCGGTATTGCTCTACGCGCAACGTTCAGAGTTCAACACTATCGACCTAGGTGTACTTCTTAATAGACTTGCTACCCGGCTCGGTATTGTTGGTACTTCCCCGATCGAACACAGCGGTTACTGTCAAGGATTTAAACTCAAAATAGGCTTTTTTGAAGTTTGGTGTTCCCCACGGGTCAGTGCTCGGGCCCTTTGCTATACGTCATTTACGTTCTGAACCTTGGAGATATCATCCGCAGCTATGGGGTGTCAGTTCATTGCTATGCGGATGACACACTGCTGTACATACACTTCACTCCAGAGTCTGATACAATAGCCAAAGAAAAATTCTAAAAATGTGCAGCTGATTTTACATCTTGGACGACCGAAAATTACTTAAAATTGAATGCTGACAAAACGGAAATAATTTATATCGGGTTGAGTCATCCATTATCCAAATGTTCAAGACCTATCTTGATATTGGAGACAGTATTGTCTCTCCATGGGCCCAGGTACGCAACCCCGGATATTGCATGGGTGAGACCTTGTCGGCAGGAAAACATTTCTTGATGTTTGCAGGGCTTCATACTAGCATCTCCCGAATGTCAGTAGGGTGCGGGGGTGATTAATGAGGCGACTACTAAACAACTTGTGCACGCCTTCATCGCAAGTCGCATAGACTATTGCAACTCACTCCTATTCGGTTTTAAACACATCATCATTGACAAAACTGACACAATGCAAAATTGTTCGGCACGTGCAATCACTATCAGCACACGATCTTGCCACATTACATCTATTCTCAGAAATCCTCACAGGCTACCTCTCAGGGAACGAACTGAATTCAAAGTTCTTACATTAACTTGGAAATGCTTAAACGACGAGGGCCCGTCGTATCTGGACACTCTGGTTTCACGTTACGAACCCGGAAGACACGGTCAAACAATCTTGTTCATGTACCTGGCAACAGCTGGTGATCGAACCTTTCCGGTGGCGGCTTCATTTCTATGGAACCAGCTTCCGAATGGGCTGAAATCAGACCAGAGGTTTCTATTTTTCAGATCGGCCCTCAAAACACATTTGTTCCAGCGGGTATACACTTTTCCAATGAAGGCCGCTGGCCGATGATTCGTCTACTTGAGACACAATCAATTAAATTGAAATGCAGATTTTTTTTTCTGGTAAAGCCCAAGAGCCGTATGAGGATTTTCGGCTTTAAACTACAATTATTATTTATTTTATTATTATCCTGGCTTAAAATATGAAACATACAGTACAGTCGCCGTGGACTGGTCGTAATCCATGCGTAGAAAGTGATGTCAACGCATGCGCTTACCAGGTAATAAAAATCATCATCAACAAAATTTTAATTAATGAAGCATCGGGTTGTACACGGCGCTTCATTAATTAAATATTTGATGATTATTCCTATAATTAGTGTTTGGAATCTAATATTATTGCGTCCATGGAAATATTGACCACCCGTGTAAAGTGACCTGTCCACGGTGACCGTAGTGTTGAGTCTTTCGCAAGTTTCTTCAATAGACATATCTGAAAAATGCTCCCATCTGTGATCACAACTTACCAAACAGTTGTAAAGTTGTAAGCTTGTTTGTTCATTTTTATGATTAGTTTGCTAAAATCTAGTTGATTTATTTGTTATAAGATTACAAGACACGGAAATGAGATCTTCCCCAGTTTATCTCGTCGACCATCTCTCGGCTGAGTGCAACATTTGCTTACTCAAATATGTTCTTTTTGTGGCAAAAGTTCATTGTTGTGTGCCCTAGCTGATTGCCATTTGTATCCGCGATTAAGGTCAGACGAAAATATAATTAGTGTGCCTAAAAAACCAACATAGCAAACTAATCGGAGTCGCAATAAACATGGTCCTTTATTTGCTGTGTGCTTTGTGTGAGAGTTAAATACTGGATTTATACATGAATGATGGCAATGTCATCCAAACTGTCGATATTCTATTGAAAAATAGTATCGCTGCTGATACAATTACTTCACTAGACTCATATTATGAAGAGCACCAAGTAAACAACAACCTCTCCCATTTTCAATGTAATTCGTTTGTGTTGTTTAACTGGTAGAGTGCTAAACTATGTTTTAGTCTTCAGAATTAGTTCTCATGTCTTTGACTTGTTATAATGTATTGAAGAGCTTATATAAATTGTAACCAGGCAGCAAGCAAATCCCTGCACACTAATTAACCCTCTGAACCCGAAGGCCTTTTTTCCGGTCAAGGATCGTGATACGAATTGAATTCATAAAATAGATAGTTATTCAGTAATAAAACCCAAAACATGGGCTTCCGGCACTGAACCGGTTAGCTAGTATTCAGGGAGCGCGGTGGCTCAGTAGGTAGAGGTGCAGGCTGCAAGCCGAGAGGTCCTCGGTTCGAATCTCACCTGCGGCAACCGCGTTGTGTCCTTGGACAAGACACTTCAACTCCATTGCCCGCGTGGGGGCACGATGACGCCGTGTCTTAAGGCGTACTGCACGTCGATGGTACGCATGTCTTCAACCAATCTAACCCTGCCTGTGCTGCAGTACGGAGTTACGATGTTGGGGAGCTGGCAGCTGCTCGTCGTTGCTCGGTGGTTCTCTCCGGGTACTCCGGCTTCCTCCGCCCGTAAAACTGTCACGGCCATGATAGCCATTGTGCATAAATATGTGACTTTAAATATCAAATTCAAGCTAGTATTCTGTATGTTCAATATAAAATTAATATATTTGATCATTTGTATTTGAAGTCAACGGTAGGATTGTCGCATCAGGGTATGTCATCGGTTTCGCGAATATGCGGACGTTTATTTTCCGTCAAAGTAATCAAGTTGTTTTGGGTTGGAGGCTTGATTACTATACTAATGCGTCAACGCTTCCGAACTCTGTTGTTGATGTTGAATGGACTACTATTCGGAATTAACTCTTTAGGTCACACAATGAAAGATGATACTTGCAGAAACGTTTCTCGAATGACTGAAAATTTGTCTCTAAAACTTAAAGACCCATATTGGAGCTACCTTCACGCGGTGAAAGAGCGGTGGTAAGCTGTCTGCCGGAGGGGGTGGATTAAAAATATACTACATTTTAACCCTTTACCCAACGAATCGCCCGCATCCGCCCGCGTAATATGCAAATTCAGCAGCTGAAAAAAAAAAAATTTTTCGAAAAATTTCAACAAAACCATATCATGTGAGCCCTCTTTGAAACGAGCTCGTCGATCTCGTTCCAAAGAGGGATCACATGATATGGTTTTGTTGAAATATTTTTAAAAAATTGAAAAAATGGTAATTAAAATAATAAATTTTGAGATCGTCTGCGTTGGGTAAAGGGTTAATGGCGAGTGTTGTGGACAGTGTCAAGATCGACTCGAACTGGAAGCGTGTATGTTATGTAAAATAAATTATTCTTTGATCCGTGGTTAGCAGAAGCCAACTGTTAATCTTTTAATTAATCGGACATCAACATTATCCATGAAAACAGTTGAACATGTAATTATTTTTTTCCCGCAGATAAGCAGACGGGAAAGATAAACAACCTCGCTGAGAACGCACAGTAACACAGCTGTTTCGCTGCCTGCGAACTCAATAGAGTCATAGGTCTCCATAAATTAATGCCGAGGGCTTCAAGGAGATACCGCTCAGATTCCCCGGGGTATTCCTTGGTAATATAAAAAGTAGTCGCAAGGTTTGAAAAGCAGTGCTGATCGTAAGGTTCAAACTTCAGTCCGATGGCTGTTTTTGGCTATGGGCGTGTTTATAAAGTTGTGCGACTAGCGGGTCCAACCTATAGTTTGGAATAGGCGAGAAGTTATTAGGCCAAGTGGCGCGAGAGTGCTTTGAGAGCCATAAGCGAAGTTTAACGTATAACGTGAAGTAATGTTTTAGGGAACGGGTCAATCGCACCCGGGTCAAGTCGCCATCGGGTCAGGTCGCCTCTTGGTCAAGTCGCCTCCATGTCACGTCGCCCCCATACATCGGGTCAAGTCGCCCCTCAAAACGTGTTGGACTGGAAATACTTAATAATAACGTAAGGCTGGTCTGATTAAGCACGTAATCTTTATTTATTAAAACTAGAACATAATAACAAAATATATAACAAATATATACACCTTTTTTATTTATTAAAACTAGAACATAATAACAAAATATATGCAACTATTCATTTCATAATTTACATCAATATCTATCTGTGGTTTACATAAGTCGACAACCACGTTGACTTCCATTGGGTATTGCTGTGTATGTTGTTGGCGCATCTTCTGGTAAACTCTCTGGTAAATCGGGCTCCTCAATTGATGTTTCTATGACGAATGAATGAAAAGTTTCAGCGCGCCAAAGTCGCACAGGGACGATGTGCGATTGAAATCCCTTGCGACCCGAAAAACTTTATATGATTTATACCTAACGTTCTAATGTTTCGGGGCGATTATTTACTTTACAGTGTGGCATGTCAAAACTTATCTCTAAAGAAGGTACATTCAAAGATGTGTTGCGGTCTGGACTTTCAGGTGCACCCAAAACAGAATTTGTGTTGTTGTCAGGTATTTCGTGCTGATTTTGATGAACAGTCGTCAGCCACAATCACAATCCACTAAAAACATTCATTGATCAGATTGCTTGATTTAACAAAAAAATTATTTATGATTACTCTTTTCAGAGCTGTTAATCAAATGTCGTCAGCCACAGTTATACGGTGTCCTCACATTCTGCCTACAGCTCATTCTACCTACACCCAGTTTGCTTACAATTTTCAATTAATAATCTAATTACTTCTATACTGATAAAAGCTAATCTCCCTTGTAATAAATAGACAGCTCCTATTTTCATAACCACTTTTGTTCTCTTATGTCATAATACCCAGATTTCAGTCGGCTAATTTTTCCTAAGTTGATTTAATATAAATTACCCTGTAGGGGAAATTTGCTTTCTGAAATTTCGGTATTTTAACATGAAAGAGCAAGGTGTGTTTTCTGTGATGTGACAAGAGATCGATCCAGTTTTGAGTGTCAGCCCTCCATATGATATTTAGTCCGTGGTCCCACATTACCATGCTGATTCCACATTGGAAGTCTAAACACTGCATCATCATCTACCCAGGTAGAAGTGACATAATCAATAAACTCTATAAGTTGTGGGGTGTGATCAGGTCCCTCATTCATTACATCATTCCACACATCCTGTACCTGGTCTACGGGCAACAGTGGCAAACACGCTGCTCGTCTCACTAAACATTGCACACCTTCATTGGTCCGATATAATTGTGCAAGCCCAAGTCCCTGCACCTTCCTCAATATGCACTGACTGAAATGAAACATGCGTCTACGAGTTTCTGTGTCTGGAAATAATCTCAATGTCCTTTATCACTGCCCCTTCAAAGTCTGTTTGAATAGTTTCTGGAGATAGAACAGAGCCAGTCTATTCATTCACCACAGCACACAGTTTATTAAAAAGACGTACATAAGTCACTTTCTGCCTATTGGGCATCAAAGCGAAAGCTACAGGGAACATTGTATGACCAGACAAGCAATGTATTGCATATAGTTGATTCCACAGGCTAGGGCATGAATAAAATGTTCTATCCATAAATAAAACTGATGCTCCCTGCATCGTATACAACATCTCATCTGCAGCAAGAATTTTGTCACCAGACCCATCATCAACAGCAAAAAATCTTCTTCCATTCTTTGTGAGACTCCATTTATCTTGTATTCCACTTCTGCACAATTATACTCACGGCTCAGATTGTTTGTTTAAACAAACACAGATTAGAATTATTATTTTTGAATCATTAAGTTAGATGCCTGGGTACTGAAAAGATTTTCCCATTTTCCCATCAGTCAGTGAATACAATTTTTTGGAACTTTTGTGTTAAATTTCATATTCTTGGAAAGGAATTATTATTCTTTCATGCATGATTTTGTAGTGGATTCAAATTTGCATAAAGGATTTTATTTATTTTGAACAGGATTTTCTTATTATTAAAGGTACATGTAAGTACATAAATTAATATTCCATAATTGTCTGTTTTTTTTAATAAAATATATAAAAATTATAAAAATAAAGTTAGTAAATAATTTTTTTGGCAGTTCAACTCGCCCCCAAAAGCGGGTCAACTCGCCCCAAACCAGGGGGCGACTTGACCCGGAAATATTTGAGGGGGCGACTTGACCCGGTGGCGACTTGACCCAGAGCCAAATTGGAGGGAGCTATCGAAAGCTCGAACAGTTGACTTAAGATGGGAGCTCGGAGTGAGCTTACTGGAAGCCAGGCAAACCGCATGCATGACGATTATTGGGTTAAACGGTAGACGGAGAGTGGTTTAGGCGGTACAAAACTGTACAGTGGAGTGACAATACGTCATCACACGGGTAAAGTGAGATAGATTGAGTTGGTAAGAGGAGTTGACGGACAAACTGAGCGTACTTAAAGGTGGAAGCGACTATAAATAAACTATACGTTTTGTATAATTGAATGGGAAGTGAGAGGTCCACCAGTAGCTGATGAACAACAAGAGACAACCAGGCGACAGCATTGAACGCGGGGTACCCCGGAAAGAACTTTCGGAATGGAGAAAAATGTGATTTGTTTTGTGTTGTGTATATATTTTCAGGGATTGTTCTTGATGCGTACATGTGAGTACATAATAGTGTTTTATTTTCAATAAATTATATTCCGATGATACCCGTCGATTATATTTTTTAATATCAAGCCATTGACACCTTGAGATAACGAATCTGCGCCAACACAACCACAACGCCGCGAGGTGGACAGACGTATGTTCACTCAAAAGCCCGGCTGTCCTCTCCGAGTACGGCCGAGCTCTAGAGTGATCATAAATCTCACATATCTGCCCCATCGTGTTGTGACAGACAGCACTTGCTGCATGTTATTCCATTATGCAAAGGGTTATTTATTCATTTAGTTTTAAAATAATTTATTTATTTATTAATTGTGGTTTAACGACACTTTGACAGGCAGGATCACCTCGTGATGGACAGTTTTCCGGGTGGCGTAATCCGGAGTACCCGGAGAGAACCACCGAGCAACGGTGAGCAACTGTCAGACTCCCAAACGTACTAACTCAGCACAAGGAGGGTTCGTATTGGTTGACGACAAGTGCACGATCAACGTGCAGTACACCTTAGTACACATCGCCACCGTACACCCGAGTGGGCAATCGGGATTAAGCGCCTTGCGCAAGGGCACTACGCAGTTTAGTTGCTTATTTGCTTACTGTTGGATCTATTTTCCAACTCACAAAATTTTGCTAATGCTGTGTAATCTTTGCGTTTGTATTTATCATATTCTTTGGAAATAAAATATTGTCAAACAAACGACGTAGTTACACCTGGCGGGGAACCAACCGTGGGCGTAAACACTGAGCCACCGCGCTCCCATGCAAATGGTTACGTAAGGAAATAATTTGAAGTATTGTTTATAGCTACAACGTTTTCTAAAAGACTTTAATTTAACCCTTTACCTAACATGAAAAGCAGACGACACTTCGAAAAAAATTTATTGGATAACTATTTTTTTCATATTTTGTCTCAAAACCATGGGTTATGATCCCTCATTGGAAGGAGCTCGTTCCAACGAGGGGTCATAATCTATGTTTTTGAGACAAAAAATGAAAAAATAATGAAAATTAATTGGCGATTTTTGAGAATAGCACTGGTCGTTTTTGGCCATTACGTTGGGTAAAGGGTTAAACAATATTTATTTTTGTATGATGTGCATTCATAAGGAGTATTGTGTATGCAACTTTGATGGTATTGAACCTGAAGATATGAAAAATTTGTTTGGTAAATAGGTTTGGAGGTGGGGAGTTAATTAAACCTCCTGAAATGCACGTAGACTGCTACCTTATGACGTTCTAGTATGAGAAGGCAATAATACATCATGCGTTTGGTTTAAACAATATTTTATTCTTTAAAAATGTCATATATAACAAAATGTTTACAAACAGTAAAGAAGTAGGATGAGATATCTTATATAACATTTGTTCAACAATGTAGAGTAACAGAATAATAGAGGGATTTGACAAAAAGCTGAATGCTTATGTGCGTCACCTCCCTAAACCATGAAATATATCAATATATCTGAGGTGGTAAAAACACTACTTAAATTTGTCCAAAGCTACCTAAGATCATGACCCATATTCGAAATTATAATATAGTCTGAGCAGATGCCCAGCTAACTGGGTGGGGCTTCGCATCCACGAACACAACAGTGCATGGGTGCGATTCCCCAGCCAGTGCAAGGCTAATAGCCTGATCAAAGTTAGCTTGAAGCAAAGGAAATTAAGCGTGAGTTGTCAGAACATATGACGACAATACGTGATATTGCTTAAACCATGAATGTGAGAAAAGTAAGAAAGATGGAAAGAAGAGTAAATGGAAGTGAGACAAGAAAGGACAGAAAAACAGAAAAACCAGCTTGAAGACAATGACTATTGCCTATATAATCGTAACAGCTATTATTACATGCAGCCTATGCAACTTACTTGGAAATGGGGCGGGGTAGAGGTGTTTTACAGTGTGATCGACTTAAAAGAGATCAGAGAAAGATTCATCTTTTGAGAAATGCGATTTTCATAGTTAGCGAAAACGTCCACTTGATAAAATAAAGTCGTGAACCACTTCAAAAACAAGCTGGCTCTCCTGGTTATTCAAAAATTCAGATCCAAAAAGAAGCGTTGGTACGTCAATTGGGAATGGTAGTAGCTTAATGGAATTATCACGAACATTTGTGAAGACTGGGCAGTGGAGAAGATAGTGTTCCACGGTCTCACCCTACACTGACATAAAGCGGAAGGCGACAGGTGATTTGAATACAGATGGAAATTGAGGCTACTGCAACCCAGACGTAACCTGGTGTGGTAAATTTGAGCTTTGCGGGACTTTGCACCACTATAAAACTTAGGAGGCCTTTGGTTCCCACCACTTAAAAATATCTTGAAGTTGGGCAATGAAGAGTTTTCACGCACAGACATGGGCAGGCTATTGCATTGCTTCGTAACGCTGGGGATGAAGGAAGACTGATATAATTGTGTCCGACAGAAAGGAATTCTGTGGTTGTTACATGACCGAAGATTTTGCGATAAATTTGATGATGAGATGGTTGGAGGGACCTTATTGGCAATATACGTGGGCGACATTCGATGGTACATTTTGAAATATTGTAACAATTTGTGTTTACGACGTCTTTCTTGTAAAGAGTCCCAGCGTGTTTCAGTATTAAGTAGACGCTTACTGCAACTAACTGTTGCCCCTGTTATGATTCTCGCAGCTACAATCTGTATTTTCTCTAATTTTTCAGCTTCGGTTGCAGAACAGTTGTCCCAGGCAACATCCGCATATTCGAGTAATGGCCTGGTGAAGGCAAAGTGAAATTTTTCTAGGACATCCCGATCGAGGTTAAATTTCTGCTTTCTTAATAAGTCTAAACGAACCCAAGCTTTGGAGCAGATGTGGTCAATGTGACAAGAACTGTTTAATATGACTCCTAAGTGTTTGTGTTTTTTTACTTCAGACATCGGCGTTTTACTAAAGAATCGTGGTGGGTGGGCAACAGGGTTGTTTTTGCGCGATATCAACATACTCTCTGTTTTATGGGGATTAAACTCTACCAGCCATGTCTTGGCCCAATGTTCAATTGTGGCCAAGTCTTGGTTGATTAAAGTTGAGACTTGCACGGGATTCTCTACTATTAAATACAGGGAAGTATCATCAGCAAATAGTCGTATATTACTGAATAAGTTTTCAGTAATGTCGTTGATATAGATTAAAAACAGTATGGGACCAAGTATCGAGCCCTGCGGAACACCAGCATTAATAGGTCTCCATGTTGAGGCATCGGATCCTATTACTACACGTTGCGACCTATCTGAAAGATATGATTTTAGGAACGACAGTAGTTCACTCGCGACACCGATTCTCTCTCTTGTGAATAAGACCAACGTGCCATACCTTGTCGAAAGCCTTACTGACGTCGCAGAAAACTACCCTAACCTCCTTGCCCTCATCAAGAGCTCGACAGAATTCGTCATATAGGTCGGTCAACTGGAGGACAGTCGAGTCACCCGGCGTAAAACCTGATTGGAATTGACTAAGTACATTATTATCGACCAAAAACTGCCACAACCGTTTAAAAAAACATTTTTTCAAATATTTTACCCACGCAGCTAAGCAATGATATCGGACGATAATTAGTAATTGAGTTTGAGAGTTGTTTTTTTAAGATTGGGGATACATTTGCCTTTTTCCACAGTTGAGGAAAGTACGAGTTATTCAATAGCACACTGAACAAGATTGCGAGAGGCTCACATATGGATGATTTGCACTCTTTAAGAAGACGAGGACTGACAAGATCGGGACCAGACGCCTTTGATACCCTTAATGATTTCATAGCTTCGTATATCTCACTAGATTGTAAAATGATACTATCAATAACTTGTGGGGCGTTTGATGAAGAGCTGGGTAGGGAAGCGTTCTTGTCATCAACTGTTGAGATTGAGCTGAAGTGCTCATTTAAGACCTCAGCTTTCTCAGTATTAGAGGAGTAAATTTTATTTAGGTGAACAAGAGTTGGGACAGTTACTGCTTTATTTGTGCAAATGAGCGTTTTGAGTGTCTTCCACCACAGTGAAGACTGCGTGTTGCTGCTTCTTAATGTAGTTTGGACTTTGGAAATATACGATGATTTTGCCTTCCTGACAGCTGATACGACTTCATTTCGTGTACGTTTGTATTTGTCCCATGCAGTTTGAAGGCCATTGCGTTTCGCTATTCGATATAATCGTTTTCTCTGTCTTATCAGAAGTCTGATTTCGTTGTGGTACCATTTCGGCTGGTCCGGTCGTGAAGTAATTATTTTGTTGGGAATATGTTTAGATGCGACGTCGAGTAATTTATTGGTGAAGTCAGAGGTGATAGTATCAAGGCATCTATTATCAAAAAGAAAATTCCAGTCGACGTCGGCGCGGGCAACATTAAGTGCTTCATAGTCACCCCGAGAGTGCAGCCATATCCTTCTCCTAAATGACAAAGAGATAGATTTAGAAAAATCAATCTCAATCGACACCGGACAGTGGTAGCGTATCATTTCCGGGATGATTGGTCCTAAGACCTCGCAATCTTTTATCCTGACCGAGTCGCTTACAGCAAAGAGATCTATCAGAGAGGCCGACGACTCCGTAAAGCAGGTTGGCTCACTCACAAGCTGTCTCAAGTTAAAAACATTTCTGATGTCAGCAAAACCTCCTTTTGAGGACACTAGTTCGTTATCATTAAAATCGCTGGTAACAATCAAATCGGCAATTGGCGTGTCACGGGCTTTTTCGATCGATGCTGATATGGCATCCCATATTTCTGGGGGACTATTTGGTGGGCGGTAGAAGACCCCTAACAATAAGGACTTCTTGTGTTTATTGAATATTTCAGCCCATAGACACTCGGCGTTCTGTACCTCGAGATCGGGCCGCCGTCGAAAGGAGATAGTATTCTTTAAGTAGATGGCAATCCCGCCTCCCCCTGACGATCGGTCTTGTCTCAAAAATTAAATTAAATTGTGAGCTCACCTACATAATGTAATAAAACTGGTTAAATATCATGCATTTAAGCTAGCCTTCTTCATTCTTCTTTATTTCTTTGTCCTTTTCCCGTCTCCGTCACGTGTAAAGATTAAACAATCTCACATATCGTTATATGGTTGTGTTAGTCCTTTACTTCATTTTGGTTTTGCATGGAGTTACCATGAACTGTTTCCCTTGTGTTGTGTGGAGTAGAAATGTCTCATTTCTTCACTTATGTTTGGATTTGCATGTGGTAGTGGGGTGTTATTATGACAGGTGTAGACGGGGATAAGTTTGTTTGTCAAAAGGTTTACATACCTCGCCACAATAGGTCTTAAAATGATCTCAACCTGGCTAACAAGTTGGTGTCTTGGTCTTCAGTCAACGATATATGGGTTCATTTACTGATCTCCTACAACAGGAAGACATTATCAAATCATTTAAATCTTTTAATGTATCTAACGCGTGTGGGCCCGACAATATCAGTCCAAAAATCTTAAAAGAGTGTTCCACTTCCCTATCCCAACCCTTGACTGATATCTTCAACCTACTCCTCGGCGAACGTCTGTTCCCCTTGAGTGGAAGAGAGCAAATATCTCTCCAGTCTTCAAAAAGGGTCAACAAATCAAGTTGCAAACTACCGACCAATATCTGTATTAACCTGTGTTGGTAAAGTTTTCGAAAGGTGCATAGCGACCAAAGTCCTTGACTTTCTCGAGTCTAATAGTCTCATGTCACGTTTCCAATCAGATTTCGTCTCGAAAGATTCTATAGTAATCCAGCTCACGGAGATATGTCATACTATCAGTGCAGCTCTCGATGAAGGAAAAGAAATAAGGTTTGTCTTTTGTGATATTAGTAAGGCCTTTGATAAAGTTTGGCACAAGGGTCTCCTTTATAAACTTGAATAAATCGGAATAACGGGTAACCTGCTCGCTTGGTTTGATTCTTACCTTAGTAACAGGCAAAAGCGAATTGTAGTAAAATCAGAATTCTCTTCCTGGAACGTCGTAGATGCAGGGGTTCCTCAGGGTTCAATCATAGGGCCTCTACTCTTCCTCATTTACATCAATGACATTGTCGACGATGTAGCCTGCAATATTAAACTCTTTGCTGATGATACATCTCTGTATATCACTGTCGAGGATCCACAACGTGCTGCAATGCTTATATCCAAAGATTTTGAGAAATTTGACAAATGATCTGCACAATGGCTAGTCGATTTTAATCCAACCAAGACTGAGTCCTTGATTATTTCCCGCAAGACTATCAAAAATTACCACCCCCCCCCCCCCTCTTAAAATGGCCGGTACCGACATTAATGAAGTAGACCACCACAAGCACCCTGGTTTAATCTTGAGCAACTACGAGTCCTGGAGCAACCACATCTGGGAAGTAACTCAAAGAGCCTGGAAAAGGGTATCCCTCTTGAGAAGGTACACGTTTTCCCTCGACCGCAAAGCTCTTGAAAAGATCTACTTTGCTTTTATACGTCCACTGCTTGAATATTCAGACACAGTATGGGACAATTATACTGAAGCAGAGTCCACTGAAATGAAAAAAATCCAAATTGAAGCAGCCCGAATAATCACCGGTGCAACACGTAGTGCAAGCAAAACCTCTCTGTTTGCCAAAACTGGTTAAGAAACGCTCCAAACTCGCAGAGAAAAACATAAACTTATTCAATAGTATAAAATGGTTCACCATCTTGTGCCAGATTATTTATCGTCCTTAGTACCTCCTCCAGTCTCAGTGGCTCATAACCATGGACTCCGAAACTTTGCAGACCTATAAGTCCATTTCAGCCGTACAAGCTTACACCAGAATTCCTTTTTATTTTCCACAACAATGCTGTAGAATGGCTTACCCCTGGACGTCAGAGAAAATAACTCGCTGATTAATTTCAAACCTTTCTTGAATACGGATTATTTTCCCACTCCCAAGTGGCTGTACTATCAAAAAACAAGAAAATGTCAAATATTCCACTGTAGATTACGTCTTGGCTGTAGTAATCTTAATGATCATCTATTCAATAACTTCCTCACAAGTTCACCTCTCTGTGGCTGTGATGAACTTGAAACAAGCCATCATTACCTTTTCAACTGTCCCCAATATTCTGATATAGGAAAAGACACTCTGGACCGACTTCCTTATAACATTAATGTTAACACCTTGCTTTATGGGTCTCATTTGTATAATGTCGAAATTAACACGGTGATCTTTCACTGTATTCACAAATACATAGAAGCAACTCACAGATTTAATTGACTTTTCTCTAAAAATCTTTCTTAACCCTTTCCGACTACGGTTATCGTGACGTTTTAACGTCACGTAGAATCAGGTTTTGGCGACGTCAAGTGCAATCGTTAGCCCATTGAATTCTGGTGGTATCAATTCAATGACAGCAACAGGAAGAGTCCATATTCATTATTTGGGGGTAGACCAATTAATATTTGCAACGTGCAGCCTTGTGGCTGCACGTTGAAAATATTGATTGGTCTACCGCACACATGCACTTAGCATCCATCACATTTAATGAAATTATGAAGTATCATGTTTCTGGACGAAAAAGCGGCCGCTCGGGGTCAAAGTCGGAGAACGTATTATTACGTAGCGTAGTCGCAACGCACGGCAATTTTCGTACGTAATATTACGTACCGTAGTCGCAAAAGGTTAATGGTTCTTGTGGCGCTGGTCAGTTTTTCTTAATTCATTCTTAGTACATGAAACTATATGTTTGAGAATTTTATGCCTGGGCCCCCTTTTCTACAAACCAATACATTGCTAATCAGATTTAACGGTTGCCTTTGCTAACGCTATACTGCGTGCCATCCCGATAGCTGTGTGATAATATGCTATTGTAAGCTCACCACGCGAGAGAAGTCGAGTAATACTAAAAACGAATAACAGAAATCGGCAACCAATAACTGGGATATACATTTTCTTCTCTGGATATGAACTTGGCTAAAAGCTCACCACGCGAGAGAATACCAGGAAGTCGAGTAATATTAAAATGAATAATAGAAATCGGTAACCAATACCTGGGATATAAATTTTCTTCTGTGGATACGAACTTGGCTAATCTTATTATGTTATTGTTAGCTCACCACGCGAGAGAATACCGGGAAGTCGAGTAATACTAAAAATGAATAATAGAAATCGGTAACCAATACCTGGGATATAAATTTTCTTCTGTGGATATGAACTTGCATTCACAAGTAAGTCAAGTACAAGTTATTAGACAAGTCATACCTCCGAGAAAGTGATTTTCATCATATTTCGGTTAAAAAGAGTAAAACTAAAACACTATACGCTCTGTCTATAAAACTAGTACCTTGCAACAGAAAAATGTCTCAAAATTACAATTATCCGGCCACGGCCACAACAGCTACTATCAAGGATAGAAAGAGGGAAGAAAAGAAGGACGACAGAAAATCCAGAAGAGAAAGAGAAAGAGCAGCTAGGAGAGCTTCTACTGGAAAGGTCAGTGGATTTTCTGATATGGAATCTAGGGAGGGTCCCAATCTAGTAGCGCAGATTGCCACTCTAACCCAAACTGTTAACACCTTAGGTGCACAATTAGAAGGTCTTTGGGAGGATATCAAGGCCAAAGATGCGGAAATAGCTAGGCTCAGTTTAGTCGTAGCAAATGCAACCAGGCTTGATGTTCCGAGTAGTATGCCTGATACTGCCTCGGAAGTAGTTCCACTCACCCCTGGCTCTCATCCAAGGGAGATTCAGGAGGTGGTGGATGTACACCCACTCCACTCCCCACTTTCAGACAGTGGTAATAACTCATTAGCCATAAAAACAAATGACAGGGGCGCCATATAACATAACAGTAACAGTACAGCTGAAAAATCCAGCAACTCAGCAACCCCAGCAATCTCCGCATCGGTGCAGGGCATAAGCCCGAGATCGTATGCGGAGGTTGCTAGGACTGCTGGGAAAAAGGCAATCAACAGGAGCCTCTCCCCTAAGGATCAGAAGGACCCTCTAAATGCCAAAAGCTTCAATCCTGACAAACCGCTGTCGGAAATGTTCGGTAACAGCCTGGAAGACCTAAATGAGATCAGCCTACCTGATAGGAGACCCTCCTCCAACAAGGATACTGAAAATAGGGTCCATACCCACAGTAAAACTCCCCCAAAAAGAAAATTAAACATGGACAACGCAGACTCAGATACAGAGCTGCAGGAGATCACGAACGAGGAGGGCTTCAACACCATGATTGTACGGAAAATCAAGAGGTGTAGGAGCTTAATTCCTCGCCCGTGCTCTTCTGGTTCTGGCTCTGCCCCAGTTCCAGACCATTCCAATATTGGTACTGAAACAATTAATGCAATTGATACCAATAATGTCTTCAGCCACTCTAACACAGCACCTGAAGAATCTAAGGCACAAGGCCAGCCAACTCAGTCAACGCCCAGTAATGCGCCACTGCCAACCCCACTCATGGAAATGAGATTCTCCGCGGCGGTCAAAAGGAATGCCGGCGGCCCAGGACAAATAAGAGACGCTAGAAAGAAAGTTGGTCACCCGGCTCCTACCACTCAAAAATCAAAAGTATTGCCTTGCTTTGTTGTCGTTACAAGGGTTCACCAGGATACTCCCGCGGAAGCCATCACCAAGGGTGTTCAAAGCTGCAAATGGGAGCGATTTACGTCCAAAGCAACTGGCAACAGCACATGGAAGGTAAAAGTTGCTTGCCCTGACCCCGAAATCAAAAAAAAGAATACTAACCAATGGGGTCACCATTAACGGAAGAAAGCACATGGCGGAGGAGTACCGATCCACTCCCCCTCCTGTGCAATGCCACAAATGCCAAAAGTTTGGACACGTTGCCAGCAAATGCAGGGGGCCTTGACCTGCATGAAATGCGGAGAAAACCATCTCACCAAGGCATGCAAGTCAAAATCCCCCTCATGCCCCAACTGTAAAGGTCCCCACACCAGCAACTACCGGGGTTGCCCCCACTTCAAAAAAGTTAAAACAAATATAGAACTGAAAAACCTCAACTTAAAAAAAAAACCGACAACGCCTCTTCACCCCATACAATATGCTCCCTCGCCGCGGGAGCACTCTACTCCGTCCTAAATAAACATGTCAACACCAACCTGTCTGACATCTGTCAGGATGTCAGCCGTTCAGCCTCTAGACAGATGTCAGCCGTTCAGCCTCTAAGTTATTCAAAACCCAAATATCAGAAACACTAATTAAAGCCGCCATCAACATCAACTAAAGCCACCCTCCATGAGTAACTAAAAGACCGCAATAACTCAACGCCTATCATGAATAAACTACAAATAGCCGTGTGGAACGCTAGAAGCGTTAACAATAAGAAGCTTCAAATGGGCCGATACTTCGGAAGTACAGACATTGTCTGCATCTGTGAAAGTTGGCTTCGACCCAGCAAACATTTCTCAATAAGCGGGTTCAGCACTATTAGAAGAGACCGACTAACCACCCAAGGTGGCGGCGTCGCTCTTCTAATAAAGCAGAACATCAAAACCAAAACCATAAAAACTAATCACCTCGATGCAGAGGTGATTGCTACTGAAATCACAGTTGACAATAAAAACATCGCGATTGTTTGTTATTACAACGACCCAAGCAAAATTGTTTCTGACACTGTCTTTGAATTCTTCACGAGGAAATACAAACACTGTATTTTCCTCGGCGACTTCAATGCCAAACACCTGTACTTTGGCTGCAATAAAACTACACCCAACGGTGAAGCCCTCCTTGAAATCACAAAAAGCATGACCTTCATGTGATTATGAATGACAGCTCAGCAACATATATCAGTAACAACCCATTATTCTCATCCGAAATCCTCGATCTAATTATCGCCAGTGACTCCCTGATAAACCACATCGACGACCACCTGGTCGGCGATGATGACTTAGGCAGCGACCACCTCCCGGTCCATGCCTCCCTGCATTTAGGAAATGGCCTACTCAGGTACCCCCACTCTCCGCAGAAACTTCAGGAAAATTAATTGGAACCTCTACCGCGACATCATTGATGCCAAACTCACTAACTACCCCCCATTCCAATGCAGCGGAACTAGAAACCCAATGCGAGAGCATTGAGAAAATCATTAACTCAACCTTAAACGAAATATTCCCAAAAGAGGAAGTACGCCCCTGGAGAAACACTATCTCGGGCGAGACTCTGTCACTTATCAAATCTAAACGGAAAGCTCTGACCCCAGCAAGAAATCTGAACTCAAAAAAATATACAACCGCCTTCACGGCGAAGTCAAAGAAGCCCTCAAAGCTGAAAAACAAGCCAACTGGGAAAAGGCAACAGCCAACCTAAACGGGACCCAAGATGCTAAAAAATTCTGGGACTCTTTCAAAATTCTTACTGGGCAAAAAAACAAGGGCGGTAAAGCCGCAGCTAAACCACTTAAGAAGGAAGACGGCTCTTCCACACGCACCGATAAAGAGAAGGCCGACACCTTTGCCGACCTCCTAACAAAAACGCATCGCCCGTATCAAGGCACGGGCAACGATGACGCCGCCATAAACGCCATTGATGACTTCATCAATGCACACCCTGATATCTACCGTGACCCCAAATTCGATAACGAGCCAGAAGACGGGGATGACGATGACCTCGTCATCCCCATCACTAATGACGAAATCATCAACGTCATAAAAAAATGCAAAAATTCTTCCTCACCCGGTGAAGACGAAGTAAGCTACAAAATTCTACAACAAAGCCCATACTCCCTAATCGAAAAACTAAACAAACTGTTCAACGCATGCCTCACCCATGGCTACTTTCCCAAATGTTGGAAAAAAGCCATCGGTGTCATGATACCAAAACCGGACAAGGACCCCTCCGATCCAGCCAGCTACCGCCCAATCAGCCTACTCAGCTGCATTGGTAAGACATTCGAACGAATCCTTACCAATCGGTTCAGGGGGCACCTTGAAGACAACGATTTTTTAAATAAATGGCAAAGAGCCTATAGAAACCGCAAAGAAGGCATCTACCGACTAGTCACCCAAATGAAAGCCGCTATCAACAATCAGCAAATAGGCGCGGCAGTCCTGCTAGACGTCGAAAAAGCATTTGACTCCGTCTGGCACAATGGAATGCGCTACAAATTATCAAAAATGAAACTCCAAGAAACTGCTCAGATTACTATCCTCTTTCTTAAATGATCGCGAAGTTAAAGTCAGAGTGAACAATGAAATGTCTGACAGTGTCCCCCTTGAAGCAGGCACCCCCCCAAGGATCCGTCCGTCCTAAGCCCCCTCCTTTACATCTTCTATGTTAATAACCTTAACTTCTCAGAGGATAGTGTTCAGGTCTCCCAATTCGCGTTTGATAAGGGCCTCTGGGACTCTAACAATACGGCCAATCTGCTCCAAAAACCCCTGCAACGCGCTCTCGATGACCTAGAACAATGGTGTGCCAAATGGAGAATTAAGCTAAATGCCAACAAAACCCAACGAATCACTTTCACTCGCAAGATAAGTAAACGAGATTTTGACCTAAAACTTATGGATAACACCCTCCCAGAATGCAAAGAAGCGAAATTCCTGGGCATCACCATTGCTCAAAAATTGTCCTTTAACAAACATACCGACGACATGGCGAAAAAAGCCACCAAACGCATTAACTTACTGAAAATGCTTAAAGGAACTTCATGGGGAGCCAACCAGTCCATCCTACTCAAACTATACAAAGCCTTTGTGCGCCCAGTACTCGAATACGGGGCAATCATACTAACTGACCTCAATCAAACTAATATGGGAAAACTCCAGAAGGTCCAAAATCACGCGCTTAGAGTTGCCCTCCGCGTCCCATGGGACACACCCACCAAAACACTCCACGACAGGGCCGATATCCCCACCTTTAAAGACCGCCTAGCCACCCTGGCCGCGAAAAATCATGACCGGTCAGCCGACAGCGAACTAATCTCCGAACTTAGAGCCATTTGCGAAAGCCGACAAAAGCCCAAAAATTGCAACCAAAACTAAGACCGCTGGAAAAAAACTACGGAACGAGAAGGTGAACTAACAGACAGAAAAAACAGCTTAACTGTGGCCTTCTACCAGAAAGGGCTGCCTTCACTAACTCAAATAAAATAACATCATGATTAAATACTGTTAAAAAAATAAATGAATAGGGAACGAGAAGGTGAACAAACAGGCAGAAAAACAGCTTAACTGTGGCCTTCTACCAGAAAGGGCTGCCTTCACTGACTCAACTAAAATGGCATCAGGATTAAATACTGTTATAAAAACTAAATAATAAATAGGGAAGGAGAAAGTGAATAAACAGGCAGAAAAACAGCTTAACTGTGGCCTTCTACCAGAAAGGGCTGCCTTCACCGACTCAGCTTAAGATTAAACCTTAAGATTGAACAACATGTGCTACTTTTATCTTTACAGTTTACATACTTTCATGAAAACTAATTCTACCTTCTTCTTTTAACCCCCTGCACACTGATGTCAAAATATCTAAATTTCAGACAGAAAAAAATTCCCATAATGCTACTAGAAAGTTAACCAATAAAGTCTCGTTTGACAGAGCTCATTGAGCTCTGTCAAACGAGGTTGAATTGGTTAAATTTCTAGATGCATTATGGGAAAAAACAGCTTCCTGAAATTTTGGTATTTTGACATCAGAGTGAAGGGAGTTAAGCAGGTACACAGAAGATGCTTTTTGACCAGCACCCCAATAACCGCCACAGACAGTCTAACCGTTATGGAAACAGTCACCCCCACGGTTCCGGAACATCCTCCGCTCCATCCCTAAAAGTGGTCGACCACTTTAAGGGAGGCGAGCGTTGGTCCTGCGTCCCGCCTCTGCCCCTTTTTTGTAAGCGCATTGCGCATCTTTTTGCCCCAACCCAATAGGATTACAATGCAGGCCTGCCCCCGAACCAAGGAAGTTCGGGTCTTCTTCTTGGTGGTCCCCGAAAGGGGTCGTTGTTGTTTCTTTCAAAGACATCCTATCAAACAGAGACAGCCTGAGGCAGATTATACTTGCCAGTGATGGCCTTCACATAAAATCATCTCCGAAGTGGCAGACTATACTTGCCCGAAAATCTAGATAGACTGCACCCTCGGGGAGAGGTAGTACCTTTGTGAGAGGACCCAACCTCCCACACTGGTCCTCACCCGAGGGTTCAACCGACATCAGTCAACGAGACCGCCTACCCACAATTGGAGACACCTGCCGAGTACCGGATCCTTTTCCTCCTTCAACACGCCTGGACATGTGACAGCCATCATATACAGTTACCGAGGGTCGAAAGGGGCTTGCCCCCCATACCGTCCCTGCGCGCCTTCGGCGCGCGAAATCATTTCGTTCGGGAACTTGGCTAATCTTGATACTACACTCGTGACGTGTACAGACATCATTTTATTGTTGGTTACGCGGTTTGTGGGTGGTTCGGTTTGGCATACATGGTTTCGGTTGCTTCCATATTGGACGAGAGCGTTGCTTAAGTCCAGTGTGGACGCAACTGACGCCACGTGTCCCAAGTTGGATCACCGGCGGATGACAGCCTCAAACTAAAGAAATGCATAGATTGTAGTATCATGCGGGGGATATGATATACCTAGTCATGTTTAAAGTGACTTCAAACACATGATCATTGCACAATCACCATCTGGATGATTTTCAGTTAAATAACAATATTCAGCGCGCTATGGGGATTTGCCGCCGGCTCGTGGTGGTGATTTTCCACCCAATCAATATTTACCATCTCTTAAAACATGCAGGGGTGCTGGCAAAGTTAGCGATTTATGGCCCGCTGGCATTAACGTAGTTGTCCGCTGACTGACGGTTTACCAGGCCCCTTTGTTCTATGCATGTCTACTTAAAAAGATAGATTAGATTACTGTGGTGTGGTACCCATGCCCTGCCATCTTACGATCGCGGTCATAACTCCAAATACTCAAACAGGGAATGACACTGTCGTTCTTCCTTGGCACAGGTACCCATCTACCAATAGTCCAAACTAATTTGCAAACTGTCTATCGCACTCAATGCATTACTTTCCCCAAAACTCCTTTTATACATTCTATAACCTTCGAATCTTAGTAGCATGCAATCTGCATCTGTAACTTCCTGTCACGTGGATCTTAATGCATATTCTTTATTGGTGGAGACAGCTTATATAAGCTCTAGCTTGTTGCTGAATATCCAATTTCCAATTTCCATACTTCGCAATCTTTTCACCATCTAATATTTTGTAACATGCTTGTATGAAGTATCTCTCTTGAAATAAAATACTGTTACAACTACTATTTACTGATCTATACCACCTACATATGCATGAGTTAACTTATATCGACTTTCAGTAGACAACGTACATAAGCTGTAAGCTTTATTTTGAATCACGCCTTTTTCTCAGCAAATGGACCACCGCTTTACCCCTGTTATATTGTATACCACTGTAACTTGAACTGTTAATCTTTTTCTTTTTTGACTCCACATTCTGTATTGTGTACATATAACATCATACTCAAATAATTATTGTTTAACCTTTTGCGACTACGGTACGTAATATTACGTACGAAAATTGCCGTGCGTTGCGACTACGCTACGTAATAATACGTTCTCCGACTTTGACCCCGAGCGGCCGCTTTTTCGTCCAGAAACATGATACTTCATAATTTCATTAAATGTGATGGATGCTAAGTGCATGTGTGCGGTAGACCAATCAATATTTTCAACGTGCAGCCACAAGGCTGCACGTTGCAAATATTAATTGGTCTACCCCCAAATAATGAATATGGACTCTTCCTGTTGCTGTCATTGAATTGATACGGAAGATACCACCAGAATTCAATGGGCTAACGATTGCACTTGACGTCGCCAAAACCTGATTCTACGTGACGTTAAAACGTCACGATAACCGTAGTCGGAAAGGGTTAAACTAAAGAGTTTTAGAAAACGTTATAGTTATATACTTTAATAAATTATTTTCCCAATTAACCCTTTACCTAACATAACATCCAATGATGCTATTCACAACACTCGTCATTAAAATGCAGTATAGTTTCAATCCAGCCCCCAACACATCCAACACACAGCTGACGCCTTCTCATCGACCCCATCAAGGTCACTACAATAAGAAGTTTAACCTTTTGAACACTGGTGGTATATTCCATGTCACTTCAATGGCAGTATCACAACACGTTGGGCAGATATGTGAGATTTATGATCACTCTAGGGCTCGGCGTACTCAGAGAGAACAGCTGGGTTTTCGAGTGAACATACGTCTCCCGGCCTCGCGGTGTTGTGGTTTTTGTTGGGGCATATTCGTCATCTTAAGGTGTCCGTGACTTGATATTTAAAAAGATAACCGACGGTGGATCATTTGAGTATAATTTAATGGAAAAAAAAATAATACCATGTACTCACATATACGCATCAATGAACAATCCAAGAATATACATTATACACAAACAAAACACACATGAATTTCCCCCATAAAGTTCGAGCTCTTTCCGGGGTACCCCGGTTTCGATGCTGTTGTCTAGATGTTCTGGTTGTTCCTCACTCCTGGGTTTCCTCTTCACTTCTCAAGCGATTGCGTACATAACGTTTTGTCTATTTTACGCCGCTCAACCTCCAAATACGCTACATTGTCAGTCAACTGTAACCAACTCTGTCTAACTAAATTTTACACATTCGATATCGTAGTCACTTCACTCCACGGATTTAACAACTCGCCGTCTACACCAATCTCCGTTTACACCAATCTCCGCATACCGTTTAAACAAATAAAGTTCATGCGTCTAATTTGCCTGTCTCGACTAAGCTCACTCTAAGCCCTTAGCTTAAATCAAATGTTCGAGCTCTCAACAGCTTCGACTAAGTTAATTGTTCGAGCTCTCAATAGCTTCGATTAAGTTAATTGTTCGAGCTCTCGACAGCTCTTTACTACTCTACACTTCGCCTATGCGTCGCGTCACTTAACCTAGCAACCGCTCGCCTACTTAAACGGAACCCGCTTAGTCTCCACAATTAATTTCTACAAATGACAGCCCCAATGGTTAGAGCTCCGAGCCTTCTATCCGACGGATTACTGACTCAATCCAAGGTCGACTGACTACCGATGATCAGTCTCTCATTATATAGCATTTTCGTGTCTAAATAATCATTAAGTCGGTTCCTCTGTGATATAGGACACCGTTATTAAGATAGATGATATATCTCTTCGTAAGCTCGTGAGTCTGACATTTAGAACTACGGAGATGACACTTATTTGAGGACCACATAGCGTGAAACACCATCTGCGGCTGACAGTAACGAATTACTATTAGGGACTTTCAGAGATAAGTTGCGTCGCAGTTTTAAACGTCGCAGCAGGGAACAGTCAGTCCTCTCAACGAGAGATAAACATCCACCTGGTCAAGCAGTTAATTAATTAGCCTTCATTAAATTGTACCCAGTGTCTATTTGCGGCTTTCACAAGCAAACGTATCAAATTAATTATTTATAATCCCTGACCATTAACTCTTAACTCGGACAAATTCGAATCGACCTTGTCAGGCAGTAATTGGAAGAGCCCATATTCGTTGTGTGGGGGTTGACCAATTAATACTTTCAACGTGCAGCCTTGGGGCTGCACATTGAAAATATTGATTGGTCTACCCGATACATTCACTTGGCAGCCATCCTATTTAATGAAGTTATGAAGTAACATGTTCCAGGCCCCGTCAACGCGGCCTCTCGGATTCAAATCTAAGCTTTGGAAACAAACTGTCAGTTCTTAAAGGAATGTTTATGTAAGTGTCTTCTTTTTTGTCTTGCGACCTACAGAGTCAATTCTCATTAATTGTTCATAAGGTGTCATGGGAAAGACCCCGATGTATCCCTTCCAAATGATAAACTGTTGGGGATAGCAGGAAGACAGCCAACCTGGCTATGCTGTCCCCAAACGGTATGTATATGTATCACAATATTATTCTGTAAATGTATTGATTATTATATTTTACATACCGTTAAATAAAAGAATAGAATAGAAAAAGGAAATAAACGAAGTGCTAGACATATTTCGGACAGATGTGGTTTTTTTTTTGATTTGTACAAAGCTAATAACTATTATTCACCATTTTTAATTACTTCCGGTACTCCATACGCTATTGAGATGAGACTGCTGTGAAATAATCTCAGCTTCATTATTGGGTATTTCATTTAATCGGAACGGCTGTTATGTTTGGTCGATTTACCGAATTTAATGAACGGAGAAGTAAGTACTCGTGCGAAAGTTAATTTCGCAAAGCAGTGTCAGTACAGCATTTAATTACAGTGCTGTGATTGCAAAAAAGGTCCTTTCTCGATCAGATCCCGATTCCATCGCAACACAATTTTATTAGTTCGTTTAGACTTTTTGATAGAATGCTGCGAAATGCAGACCATATTAAAAGGAATACAAATATTCTTGCTGGCCTTGTATTTCTTTTTCTACAGGTGAGATAACATTGCGCTGTGGAGAAGAGCGGAATGCGAATTGCGACCGGATCATGACTAATCTTCGAGATCTGGGCTCAGTTCTATCAAACGTTTATAATTGCAATTTTAGAATTGTATTTTCTGGTTACGACTTTAAAGTGATTGAAATGAACTATAAGCATTTTCAAAGATGTGGCAATTTGCCAGTTGGCAAATTTCCATATCTTTTAAAATTCTAATGATATTCATTTTATTCAAAATTAATATGTAGAAAATACAGTTCTGGAAAATACAATTGGAAAAGTCTTATAGTATTGGTACCTAGTAAGAAATCACTGCTTGCTTTAGGATTCACAGTACTCTGCCATCCGTTGTTGCCGGAAACACTTTTCGATTGATTCGAACTTCTATTTAAAACAAGCTCTGAATATGTCAAAATTATTTTATTTAGGTACGCCACGGGAAATCTTTTTGAGGTTTTGTTATTATATTTTTTAAAGAACATCAACTTAACCGAATTGTTCAATATGAGGAGAATGCGCGTTTGTCGAACAGAGACTGACCAGGCATATATGTATCTGGATAATCTCCCGGTACCTCACTTTTAATTCCATTCTACCACCAACAGCCACATACATGGCGGTACTGATCTCTCTATAACGTCATTGTGGCCTTCGATCAATGAATGCAATAGTACTGGAACCTGGTGGCACTATAGGGACTGGGATTTAACTGAGGTTTCCCCGTACACAGTCGACTGCACAAATTTACTGCAGGCCTGCCCATACGACTGCCCTCCGACCCTATAAGTTAAGACCTGTAAGGTCAGTCCCTATAAGTTACGGACTTTAGAAGGTATAATTCCCAGTTTTCCTATGCGAAATCCTATACAGTTAAAACTAGAAGTCCTGTCATGAACTGTGCGGTTATCTAGGCTTAATTGCGCGTAGGAATCGCGCGCAATTGCCTGATCGAATAGCATCCAAAGCACGGCAGGTTCTCCTGGTTCCTCATAGCAAACACAGGCAATATTTCTGCCAATGGACCTCCGGGTTACCCTGTGCCTGTGCACAACCCATGTGTACAGAATGTGATAGCCTTACTGTGGTCCTAACGCGTAGATTAACGCGCAGATCGACGTGCTATTTGTGCTCATTTCATGACAGGACTTCTAGTTTTAACTGTATTAATCCCAGTCGATGTAGTGCCATTTATGGGGTGTGGGGAATCCTGTGTTACGTCACAGACCCTGAAGCGCTAGGTCCCACTATCCATAGTGTTTCGTGTTTCATCCATGATGCACCTTATTTACGACTGATGTAACCTTTTCACGCACTCCTAAAACATTAGTTTTATCATATATCTAGTAATATGTACTCCACACCCCAGGCCTATATGATGGCTTATAAGGCCGGGAGAGCATGAGGTTTGACGTAGAAATTTTTGAATGTATAATGCTGTTGATATTTTATGTGTGTTAGAAAAGGTAGATCTGAGGTGATACATTGCATTACATTGACTTCAAGTAACAACGACACGCCGATATAGTTGTCTTCAATTGGATGCAATGATTTATAACAGGCGTTCATTTAAACTCACTTCTATGCCTGCATGAGGTTAGAATGAATGCTTGCCTCAGGGGAGGCATAATTGTTTCCTTCTAGTATAATATACATTCCTACGAATAAAATAACATATGATATCCCAATTCGCAGATCTTTTGACAATTTTAACACCGTTAACAATAAATTTAGGTGCGCTATTTTTGGCACGCCTTGTGTTGACAATTATGAAGAACAGCGGGCATGCGGCCATAATCAACTCGTTTAAGTCGATCGCACCGATATGATGTTACGCAGGTTACGGTTTTACAGTCGCTGAAGCAATTTCTCAGCCTTGCAATACCATTAAAACAAACCACTGCCAATTCCCTTTTTCACATTCACTGTTATCCGAAAGCATCACTGCCACGAACAACATGTGTGTGTTATTTTTTTAACCCTTTGAACCCGAAAGGCCGCTTTTCCGACCCAGGAACATGATACGTCATAATTTCATTACGTAGGAATACTACGATGGCTACTTAGTGAATGTGTGGGGTAGATCAATCAGTATTTTGAACGTGCAGCCCCGAGGCTGCACGTTGAGAATATTAAATGGTCTACCCCCAAATAATGAATATGGACGCTTCCAATTGCTGCCATTCAACTGACATGGGGGATACCACCAGGATTTAAAGGGTGTCGGAAACCGGGGCTTTGTCGTTACTGGAAGAAATAGATTCACGCCGCGTATTCAGCCAAAACTCAAGGGGTGTTGTCTGAACCCGTGCGTGAACGTATGTCTCACCGTAACGAACCAGCCCGCTTTCGTTTTTATTGGGGTGGTTCTTATCCTGAAGGGGTCGGTGACTTTTCGTCAAAAAGCATGAATCAACAGGGGTTCACCAAACACAACAATTTTAATACATATATATATGAAAATGAATATGGTAAAAACGTTAATCACCCCCTACTCACACAGTTTTTGAGTCACTTGCGGGCCCACATTCTCTGGTGTCGCTGGTTTTTCCTCCTTCTCACTGGTGTTTGTTCTTTGGTCGCCTCGTCACTTCACTCTTTCACTGCCGCCGCACGTCCACTAACGTATTGTCACTTCATCGGACTCCTTTGCTCTAACATGTGACGGAATGTCATTGTACCATTGCCGGCGAACGGCCACTAACGTATTGTCACTTTACTATATCGATTCTCTCTAACAAGTGACGGAATGTGACTCTACCACTGCCGTCGCACGGCCACTCACGTATTGCCAATTTACTGAACGCTTTTCACTTAAGCAGTCGCCACCAGTGGGTTAAACTCTCCCCTGCATTTATCTCAGAATTATGTTCATACAGGCAAGTCTCCTCTGCCTACGTATGTCTTGCCTTCTACAACAGGTATGCGACTGCCCCTATTCTAAATATGAGCTCTGTGCCCCCCCCCCCTACACTACAACGTGCCTTCACACTCGCACCGATGCGGCACCTCCTCTAAACTATAGCATGGGTCATCCCCATCGCTTCTCCTGTGACTCACAGGCTAACACCCTTCAGACTGGAATTTTTCGAGAAACCTCCCGATTTTTCTTTCGATAGCCAGAACATTAAATCTCAGTTTAATCGCTTCTCTTGAACTTGGTCGCTTAGATCTATCTTAATTTAATGCTTGCTTTTCAGTTCCTTTGAAAGTCTTGTATTTCGGTATATCCTGGCATTTGTGACAGACCAGATGTATAATATGGGTGTGTGTCCAGAACATGTGCGATGTACTGTTTTCCAACAATTACTTATTAACTGGCCATAATTATGTAGATAATGACTACAGGAGAGCACTGGCTTCCACTACGTTCAATCCCATACCACATATCCCATAATAGCGTTAAACAGAAACACGGTTATGGACATAAAATTTCATGCTTAATTAGCAGCGCTTGAATTATTGCTGGTCTGTTTAAATGACAAATCGATTTTCGGGGTCCGTCATATACCTATCTTTACGTTTTATGTTTAACCCATTCAGAAAGATTATCGAAAATATTTACACTTTTAAACAAGAAAATCACAACTTTAAGCTATCACCTTGACAAAGGGTTAAGAATAATCAGACATTCTTTAGAATAAATACAGTTATACACAGTAAATAGACACATTTATTGTTCTACTACAAACATTTAACGAGACCTGACCGAGATTTTACCCAGAGTCAAGGCGGAATTTATTTATTTATTGGGGTTTAAATACATTTCGACTGCCAGTGTCACCTCGTGTCGGATAGTCTCTACGGAAACATCCATGATTGTGCCTTCAATGAGTTTCCAGAACGATACCTCATCGAACAAAATTATTCCCTTGTTTTTCGCTGCGTTATCCCTTTGAACTCGAGAGGCCGCTGTTCCGTTCGGGACCATGATACGTCATAATTCCGTTAAGTAGGATGACTCCTGAGTGAATGTATGGACAAGATCAATGAATATTCTCAACGTGCAGCCCCATGGCTGCATGTTGAAAATATTAATTGGTCTACCCCCAAATAATGAACATGAGCTCTTCCAATTGCTGCCGTTGAACTGACATGGAAGATACCACCAACGTTCAAAGAGTTAAACAAGACTTTAATGTAAAGTGGGTTAACAGGCAGAGGATATTCGACCAGATAATCGTTTCGGGCTTCGACGTTTGACGTTATCTGGCTGAGTACCCAAGCCACATGCCTTATTATTTACATTAATTGTTCGTCATACAGGTTGGATTGTAAATGATTACTGTGAAATACATTCCATGATATACATGGATATTATAAGATTCCCTTTTTGCGGGTCATCACTGAAACTATGTTCATTTAAGTCCTTCCTGAACTTTCTATGAACACCTGGATCCACAGGCCGACCATGATTGAATGCGGGATGCGGCGTAGAAAATATTAAATATCTCATACTGTTGATATTTTATGAGTGGGAAAACAGGCAGGCCTGAGATGATGCATAGTCATACAGAAACTACTAGTAGCGAAAACTTGACGTCATTGTTACCTTGAATAGGATGCAATGGTTTATTCCTGTCATTCATTTAAGCACAATAACTGTGTCAACCAGAGGTAAGAATGTATTCGTGCCGAAGGAGCGGCACAATTATTTCCTTCGTGTATTATACGATTTATTTTCATCACTATGCGTTGTGTAAATAGTTATTGACACACGCGGTAATCAGAAAACGGATAATAACACTTACAAAAACTACATTCCTGTGACGGCAATAACATAAAATTTCTCAAATCACTATCCTTTGACAATTTTACCGCTAAAAATTGCTAACAGCACGATCAAAATAACTTTAGATGCGCTATGTTTGGTCTCCTTATGGTGATAGAGATGAAACACTGTGGGCACGTGGACATGTTTGACTCGTTTATGTTCATCGCCGACAGCCCCCATTTTTCACATTCATTATTGTCTGAAAAATCACCGCCACGAACTATACGTGATATTTATTTATTTTTGAATTGGGGTTTAACGACACGTTTGACAGCCAGGGTCACCTTGTGTTGGACAGTTTTGTGGTGGAGGAAGCCGGAGATAACCATCGAGCTACGGTCAGACTCCCCACCGTACCAACTCCACACAAGAAGGATTATCATTGGTTGAAGACAACTGCACCATCGACGTGCAGTACACCTTTGTAACCAGCGCTACCGTGCCTCCACATGGGCAATCGGGATAAATTGCCTTGCCCAAGGACACAACGCAGTTACCCCAGTAGGTATCGAATCGTGGACCTTTCGGTTTGAATTCCAATGGCGTAACAACTGAGCCACCGCGCCCCCTTCAATGAGTTATTCTGAACGATAACTCACTGATCAAAATAACTCCATTGTTTTTCGTGTTTAAAAAGAATTTAAAATAAAGTGAGTTTGCAGGCATATAATACTTTCGAACTAGGATATTCGGTCAGTTAATGGTCGAGGGTCACCCTCGACTATTACCTGCCTAATTACCGTAGTCACATGACTTATCAGTTACATTAACCAATTGGACACATGGGTTGGAGTGTAAACTACCGCTGTGAATGTATTTCATTGTATACCTGCATATCATGTGTTTCTTTGTGTTCAGTATTGGCGCAACATTTCAGAAATTATGTGCATTTATGTTCTTACTGAACATCATACGAGTACCTAGATCCATGGGATAGCATGATTGAACCCGGTGAGCAAGTTTTGAATGTAGACCTAAAGTAGCAAACACATGACTCAAAGACCTGAGTAACGTTGCATAATCCAGCAAAATAACATTCACGTTTCTCCATAAAGCCAAGTTACGCCGTTATTGACGGTGGATTCCATGTGAACTGAGTACCTGAAAAGTGGATGGACTACTAAATGAGTTCATTATTGTGTGGGAAAAATTATGGGCAACCGAAGTGCTTAGCCCTTTACCTAACCTGAAAAGCAGACGACACTTGCAAACAAAATTCTTGAATAACTAATTGTTTTCATTTTTTGTAATGAGGGGTCATGACCTATGTTTTTGAGACAAAAAATGAAAAAATAATGAAAATTAATTGGCGATTTTTGTGTTTAGCGCTGACCGGTTTTGGCCTTTACTTTGGGTAAAGGGTTAATTATAATTTAATCTCACGGCAATTTTCAAAAAAAGTATACTATATTTCTTTTAACATCCAGAAGTTACTTCTTTCATCCCCCAAAAACGCACTCAAACACATTTGGTGGGTACTAGCCTGGACTTGAACTAAAAACAAGAGGTATTATTTAAACGAAAATTGAGGCCACATCCGAAATTATTGGTGAATTTTTTGTTTATATTTCATGCTGGGACTCGCACAAATGGTGACCTTTTTCAGTTCCAATTCAGAAACAAAATCCGTATTTGAACTGAAAAAGTCGCGGAATTCCGTGTGTTCTCGGTAACTCCGTCTTATACTCTCCCTCTCGCCGCTTCTCGACTCGGATATTATGTTCGTCAGCATGAGCTAGAACTATTAAATGGAGCAGAACTGGAAACAGAATTCGGCCGAAATTCCTTTCGCCGGTCCTGCTGGAACTATATATTTATTCACTACGTTACCGGGATAAGAGTTAAAAAAAGAAATCGTTAGGTAATTTGAAGATATTGCAATATATTGTGACAAAAATAATGTGATTTACCCTTTTACCAAAACTGGTTCTACAAGAAACCAGTTTCGAAACTGATGAACAAACATGGGATATAAGTAGTAAACTGCTACCGAAACCCTAGCAGTGTAGAATTCCAACCAGTACATTAACATTAAAATTTGGTGAAGGATTATACTTCAAAGTAGCAGCCAATGGGATGCAGAGGTCCATTGACCGTTATGTTTCAAAGGCTTCTTGTTTTTTCCCCACAGAATTACAATTATACTAATCACAATTTGCCAAGGATCACGCATATTCATCAACATAATTTGTTCATGAAAGAAAGATGTGTACATAATAATAACACTTTGGCCGGCCGCTCGGGTGAGAAGGCCTTGGTCACCTCTGTTCTCCCAGCTGCCTCCCTATTCCCACGCTTCTTCTCTCCTCCAACACTCGGAGACGAACTGCTTGATGACATCCCTTGCCCCATTCTTCCCAATCTCTCCGATTAGCATATTAACCCTCTCCTTTGAGTCTCTCACTAACCACATGTCCTTCATTCTTCCATCCCACTTCTCCATGATACTCCCAGTGAATCTTATTCTTTACATTAGTTAGCGTATTTGTTGGAGTTCAATGGCAATTTTAACCCTTTGAACCGAGCGGACGCTTTTCCGGCCAGGAACATGATACGTAATTAAATAGGATGGCTGGTCAGTAAATGTATGAGGTAGACCAATCAATATTTTCAACGTGCGGCCACAAGGCTGCACGTTGAACATATTGAATGTTCTATCCCAGATAATGAATATGGACTCTTCTAATTGCTGCCATTGAACTGGCATGGAAGATACCACGAGAGTTCAAAGGGTTAACAGTTAGGGCCATGTCAAGTTGTACAAATGTACGGGTACAGTAGGCTAGAGTAGCCATAGGGAAACACTGAGCAATAGTGAGTAACTGTCGCACACTCTAACTTATCATCGTCACACAACCAGGGTTAGCATTGGTTGAAGGCAAGTGGGTACACTGAGCGGCGACCATAGATGTATAACATGCCAACGTTAAACTAACCTTCAACCTGTGCGAAGTTCTTGTGTCCGAGTGGTAAATTAGAGAGCCCGAAAGTTACTCATCATTGCTTCGTGGTTCTCCCCGGTACTCCGACTCACACCACCCGTCACCCGTAAAATTTCCCAACATGATATGATCTAAGCTGTTGAATGTGCTGTTAAATCCCAATGTACAAGTAACCAAAGCTAAGTCTTCAAACATTTGACCTTTTATGTATCAAAATGTAGATGATTAGGAGTGATCCTTGGCAAAATGAGAGTAGTATATCAGTAGGTGACAGATAAAAAAGCTATGGGATTTTTGGGGAACATATCACGCCTACTTAGGAGCGCGGTGGATCACTGGTAGACTGGTGGACTTCTATACTGAAGGTCCCGAGTTCGATCCCCGTCCGGGTCGACCAACGTTGCGTCCTTGGGCAAGGCACTTTATGCCCACATGGGGGCACGATGACGTCGTGTACTAAGGCGTATTGCATGTCGATGGTGCACATGTCTTCAACCACTGTAACCCTTCTTGATGGAGCATGAAGGGAGTTAGAATGCTGAGGAGCTGACAGTTGTTCGTCGATGCTCTGTGGTTCTCGCCGGGTACTCCGGCTTCTCCCACCCGTAAAACTGTCACGGTCACGATTAGCCAATGTGCATAAGTATGTGACCTTAAACACCAATAAATAAATAAATAATATAACGCCTACTTACAATTTCTTATGAATAACAACTGACCCTGAGACAGCTGCAGTGTAAACCATCCACCAATTACAGTTAGTTGGCCTTAAGATGTCTCTTTTGTATAAGCTCCCTGAACCATTAGTATTGATAGTTTAACACAATTTCAAAACAGAACGTGAAGTCAGTGATACCCAAAGCTGTAAACGCCTATTGGCAGAATCAAATTTCTATCCCCATCTCTGAACTACGTGCCACCCTGCAAGCCAGTCATCTGAAAGAAGCAACAGGGATCATTGCCGTATCCCAGTGACATTCTGACTGTACTTACATTCTTCAATCTAACCTAATCTAATTTAGCTACGTTCAACACAAATGACGTTGATACAACCTGCCAGCTATGCGAGAAAATACCAGAAACTATTGCACATTTTCTATTAGACTGCAAATACATGCAGCCAGCACCTGTGGTATTATTATCAGTATCTGTGGTCAATCCGACCAATCAACTGTAGAAACCCAGCTATCAGTCAGCATACGGCACGACCGTCGTGGCATTGTCACTTTCCACGGGTGGGCAATATTGCCACGGATGCAATATTAGATTCCAAGCACTAATTACGGAAATAATCATCAAAAAATATTTAATGACGCACCAAGTACAACCAGGTGTTTCATTAATTAAAATTTTGCTGATGATGACTTTTATTACCTGGTAAAAAACAGGCGTGGACATCACTGCGCACGCGTGGATTCTGACCTGTCCACAGCGGCTGTACTGTAGTCTTCCACAGAACATCACTTATCCCAGCGCTGCTTTTGGTGATCCATTCTTCGCCATGCCCGATGTTTTCCACACAGTGTGTGACTCCATAGTATAGGTTTTCCGCTATCTCTTTTTCCTCGACTCGGCATTTTGATCACTTTGTTGATCTCTTTATCGGTAACAGTTCAAAAGATGAGCTTACAGAGTCTAAAGATAAGTGATGAATCATTCGGCCCACTCTTTCTGATAGCAGGATGTAATTGATATCGATATAATTACTTTGAGCATCTGATTCATTTTTTTTGTTTTTAACTTGGGTGAACTCACCGCTTAGAATATCAGTTCTAGAGTAGACACTTTCTCCAACATGTAGATCGCTGATATTGTTCAGCGCAGTGTTGCGCTGCTTTCATGAAATAACTTCATATCATGCGAACGAGCATCCATAATCTCCCTTTTGGTTCCCGTGTTGTACGTAGGTTGATTTACTCGCATTTTACGCCGAAGAGGCTAAGTTGTCTGTTTTCTTATAAATAGAAATGAATTGTCATGATCCGAGGGTCTATCTTGCGGTTTCCTATTGTGGAATACTTCCTTCTTCTTCCTTGCCATGCACATAGCAGGAGGAATAATCTTAAAGCAGACCTGGCAATCTAGAAAATCAAGACGTGCAAAACAATTGCCCTCCTCAGATTACTTGGGAGTGCAATTGCACCTGAGATTTTCAATGCAAAAACTTGTATGTTATTTTGGTTATATTCACTTCAAGGTATTAATATTGTGACTGAAAAATTGTACTACACTCAGCTACATAATGGCAAAATTGGCACATACATCTTCTCATTATTCAAAATGTTGCATTCAATTCTTATGTGACTGTCTTCGACACTCAAAATGTATCGAAATGCGACACAGAATGGGTCATGAATTATTGCGAATCAATGCAACATTGACAAATCGTCCGCTGAGGTTAATATGTTCTATGTGCCAGTAGGCACATAGAACACATTGGAACTCAGGGGACGACATTATAATAAATTTTAAAGGCAGCCCCAAACAGGTCTGGCATTCCAAAAAAATCAAGGGGTGCAAAAAATTGGCCTCCTCAATTTTTTTCTAGGCGTGCAGTAGAGGTGCAGCACTGCTGTGCTCCTAAAGAATGCCAGACCTGCTTAAAGCTCTTATTCCGTTTCGTGATCATCCTTGTTTTGGAATATGTAAATCAATAGAGCTGTAAGGATTTACTAAATATACTTCACTGGGTCTTTTGTGGAATCATAGTTAATTTATAAACAATTCATTATTGACATGTTTCTCGCAGTGTGACTGTTTGATGTTACCACACTTGAACCTTTTATGGTGTCCACATCTTTAGTAGACAACGCGTGTGTGTAGCTTCAATGCACAGTTTCATATGGATGGGATGATGACCAGAGATATTAGATGTCAGGTCAACGAGGCACGTTATGGGTGTTACACCGTCTTCCATCGGCACATGCAATAGAAGGACGTCAACAAGAGAGGAATCACAACGTGGCCAGTGTGGACTGTGGGATATAATATGTCCTTAGAGTTTGTGCAAAACTAATGGCTTTGAGAAAATTCGTGTGACCTATATTAGCCCCTAACGGTCCATGCTCAACAATAATTCGTTCTTTAGTGGTTTGTTGATTGCTGTAATATCTAACGTCATGAATATTGCTCCTCTGAACAGTTATTCCACAAAGATTCTCTCATCAATATTCAAACTCCGACTGGCACAGATTTGAACACTTGAACTTGAATATTACTGTTTGTTAGTCGGTCGAGTTGCAAAACACATTCCTTAATTACTCACAATATTTACGCCACCGTGTCCCCAAACCTTCAGCTACAAGCAACAATTTTGTACCTGTACTAACCTCTTTCCTGGACCCTATATGTGCCTTTCTAATGATCCTACCACGTGATAACCATCATACAGAGCAAAATATATATATGAGTTTTCTCTTTCAACCGTTTTTTCTCTATCGCCCCCACCTTCATCACACACCCTCCACCAAAGGCTTCCTTCCTTGGCGTAACTTCGGATGACCCTGTTGTACAGCAAGTTTCCCCTTCACAACGACAACATAATTTGTAAAAGAGTGTTAACACTCTGGCTGCCGAAAGCGACTATTGTCATCTATGTTATTATGATTATCTGTACGTTCTGGTATGCGCAGATCAAACATACCATCTGATTAATTTTTTGAAAGGTCTCAGAGAGCCCTTTCCAACAACTAATCTGATGACAGAGTTTCAGGTGTGTCATAACGTTTATTATTACCACTTTTGCGGGCGTTCCTAGCACATTAACGATGTTTTACCGGGCGTTGAAACCTCGTAATGCTCAACAAGTACAAGTCATGTGACGTGTTGGACCGTTATTGACTTTTACAGTCCAACACGTCAATAACAGCCTGGCACGTCTTAATATAGACAATGACGTCACATCTCTCAGCCGATCAACAATATTTTTCCCAGATTTCCATTTGGATCGAAATTCAATTCGGATTTTTAATTTGTAAACACAACACATTTGTTTCAAGTGTTTCCCTTTGTGTGACGGATAGATTATGTATAAAATATAGGAAGCGATACACACAAAGTAAGTGATGACATCTTTGATAAACTCTTTGCCTAAAGTTCGCATTTCGAAGATATATTTCATCATCCAACTTTCCAAATTTCACCGTAGACTGATCGGACGATAGTCATGTTACCCGGTTTGTTTGTCAACAAATCAGAGGATAGTGTCGCTGTTTTTTTAATTCTAAAACGTCAAAACTTCATTTATTTATCTTATTTCTCATATAATTTAATCGTAATGTACCCGATGTACGAAAGTGGCAATAATAGAAATAACATGAATTTGTCGGGCTTTACGGTGTATCAACGGCTCAACAGAAATGGTTAACAGCCCTTGAGCTTATTAGCGGCCCTCGACTTCGCCGCTAATAAACTCTTGGGCTGTTAACCATTTTTGTTGAGCCGTTAATACACTGTAACGCCCTTCAAAATCATGTTATTGTTACATTAAACTTTCTCACATACAAGCGCACATAGTGGTCCTCCATATATGGCTAAAGTGGGCGTGGCAGTAAAAGGGTTTATCTTCCCTAAAGGACCGTGGTGTTGTTATTTCAATGTTTGCTGGCAAAGTCTTGCAGTTTTGGGGCTCATTCAATTGAAATAAAAATATGTGAAAATGATCGGCATAAACCGAGGGATCAACAGGCCGTATATCTGTATCAATGATACACTGCAGCACTGCAGGAATTAGAAAGTATTTTGAACTTGGGGAACTCACACTCAAACATCGCTTGGAAGACGGGAATCCCACCGAACAAATGAACTATCGAGCAATTACTCGGACGAGTGAATCCACATACAAGTCTTCGATTCATCTCTGAATTGAGATATTATAACCACAGACGTTTCCAAAAGGGATTCTACAGGGATTACATAAAATGGAATATTACACGCCTGTTCTATATGTAATCCCCATCTACAGCAACACTAAACCATGCGGGAAATGAAAATCTGTTCCGCACATATGTGCGGAACGGAAATCGTTGACGGACTATTTTTAAATAGAAGTAAACTTTCTCTGGAATTTTCTACAAATCGTGCAACGCAATTACAATTTGAATCCCTAGCGATAGCTGAAAATCGTTCTCTGGGTCCCAATGTGTTCTATATTCCAGAAGGCACAAAGAACACATTGGAACTCAGGTGATGAAATAATAACACGGGTTCTCCTCGGAAATTTGTTTGGCGATAAAATGTGTTCTTTTTGTTGATAGTTCGTCCCCCGAGTTCCAATGTGTTCTATGTGCCAGTAGGCACATAGAACACATTGGAACTCAGGGGACGAGTTGTCAAATGAATTGCTGAGTGTCCTTCTAATAATTATTTTTATAGACGTGAAGGCGTGTAATAAACACAGAACGACACACGAATGTGAATGTGTTAATCAATATGGCACTTGTGCTATCGCGCAAAGATAAAAATCGAGGCCTGCGGCCTCTCGTTCTATCCTTCCGCGCTGACACACGTGGAATACCATTAACCCATTCACACGCGTGTGTCGTTCTGTGTATTTACATGAGTCTTGTTCCATTACTATTGACTTGCAGCACTCTAACTCTCGGTACCTATCATTACACCTATCATTGCTCTACTGCTGGTACGAACCCAGTTCATATCACTATCATACTTGTTTTCCACTACTACTACATGTAGCAGTCGAGTACAGTTGCTTGACTAGTACATGCTAAGATACCTTGCATATAATGAACAGTCTGTTGATCCTACCGAGATGTGCCTGTATGATAGTGCACATGTGTACCGAACACATGCATCACGTGGGCACACATGGGATGTGCCGATATGTGCTTATGTGAAAATTAACAATGTACGCACAACACATGAAGCACATAGGCACATGCGGATTGGAGGGTATTAATGACATGGTGCTGTACTATTGGAGAATACCTGTTGAAGGATATCTTTTGGAGGATACCTATAGAGAATTGTTATAGTAGAAACACGCTCAGCTCATTTCTGTCGCAGCCGTCATCGAGTGAAGGCATGCGAAATTCTCTGTTTACAGATAGTGTGGTAAGGTGTTTTCCCGACCAGACAGCAGAAAGAGACATAAAGACCATTGCTGCCCACAGAGAGATACCAACTCCATGAGAAGATCCGAGCACTTCATACAGACAACTCATAGAGATATGCCGAAGGCCTGCTCTTGTGATAGAGGGTAATAGAGAAGCATTCAAATTTTGGCTTGTCACGGGCAAAAAATGAATCGATACCGTCCTACAAGCAGCTTGTGAAAATTTGATAATCTGTTTATGTAGATGTGCAGTCAACATCATCACAAGTAGGATACAGTTGCCTGTGTCGGACACAAGGAACTACGAGAGCACGACAGTGTACAGAAGCTGCAGACATATCGTCCCCCGAGTTCCAATGTGTTCTATGTGCCAGTAGGCACATAGAACACATTGGAACTCAGGGGACGATATGATATCGATATCGATATAAAAAGAAGTGTGTTACGGAAATGTGATTTTCTCTCATAACTCATCACCCCAGTTCTAGCCCTAAGAAAAGTATGAGAAGGATGGTCACAACACCAAATGCTCATTTCTTCTCTGATCACCAGGGAGTAAAGACATGAACGTTCAATGGAGCGAAAAGTCTTTCTCGAAAGTTCAGTATGAAGAGGCACGAGCATGATTACTGTCATCGCCACACAAAATAGGAGAGTGCATCCCCGATGTATAAAGTGTGATTCAAGTTAAGTCGCTCCCTGACGATTCAAAGCAGTGCGTTTCTCTTCACAGAATTCTAGTACCGTCCGTTGACAGCAAAATTTTTTGGAGCAGCTACTCCACATTTTCAGTTTTTTTTTCTAAGAACTCTGACAAACTTTTTCAATGCATTCCGAACTCCGGGAACCGTTTCTGCTTCCCTCTTTTATTGTCTGTTCCTTGTTGGAACTTGAAGCTCATCCCAAAGCCCCATGTGTGCGTACATGTTTCCTACCCAATGATATTATTTGCCAATTGGCTGGTCAGATATGAACTTTATGTGGCAGACTGCAAAATAGTATTATCAGATTATTAATATTTAAATACTTTTATTTATTTTATTTTACAGGTTGTCTCTGAATGCTAATGCAGATTTTTTAACAAGCTAATATTTCAGCTGAATAGTCGGTATTTATTTATTGGTGTTTAAGATCACATACTTATGCACCATGGCTAATCGTGACCGTAGCTGACTAGTCGGTTGTGTGCGCATTGTCTTTGCGATTTGGTTTCTTTCGGGTTAACTGGTTAAGAGCTAGATTATTTTTGGTGGTCTGAATTTGTTCATCAAAATGTTCTATCAGAAATTATTGGAGAGTGCACACAATCACTCTCCAATAATTTGTAACAGAACAAATGTGTATAAACAAATATTATTTGCGTTTGCCTGAATATGGAAAATGCTTGGCTTTTTCACTGGTTCCCTCCTTTTTCTGAAAGCCCTGATAGTGGCTACTAGCGCTCAACCAGTTAAGGAGGTTTTGTGAGTTGTACTCATTCATGCTGCATGGGTTCGATTGGTGGGAAATTTCCCTGTTTTGTTCATTCTGATCTTGGATGTTGTTGATATCAGTACTGGTGTATTTGGAGGCAAACCTAAAAAGAAATTTGTAAAGACCTATGTCGTTTTGAGATGGTACGTTGTTTTATTGATTGATTTCAAATTGAATATCAATATTGGTACATCTGCAGCTTGATCGGCGTTTCCAGCCCCGATCAACCCACAGATGAACATATATTGATAACAAGAGTATTCTCATTTTTTTTCGGGGGGGGGGGGGGGGGCGGGGAATCAAAATTGTTTAATCCCTCCATTGTATAAACTGAGTACTGATGTCTTTTATTTTTCTATTTTGCAGGGGCAACTATAAATTGTTATTACATTGTATTTCAAATGACGATGGAGTAAATATATGGATTTGTAAAAAAACAAACAACTGTGAGGTTTAAATAAAATGTATAGTTTAATTTGTCAGATGGGGTTCACATACTTTTTTATCGTTTTCCTCGGACCATAGATCCACGACTCTGCGATATGGATATGGTGGTTTGAGGAAACAAAACGTTTGTTAACCCTTCGAAAGTGTTTGTGGTTTTAATGAAATCTGACAGAAATAGCCTGAACTTTGAAGTAACATAAAAACGTAACGCTAAATAAAAAAAAACAGCTATCTCCTAATTTTTGTAGGGGTACAACATACTAACATTTCAAAGAAATCCAAATTTCAAAGAAATTAGATTTTTAAATATGTTTTTTATCAGAAATGGGATTTACAAAAGTTGAAAGTGGGATGCTTGATACAGGCGTTGCAATTAAAAGTTTAAGAAAACATCTATATTGGGCGCTGTTTCGAAAAAAACGCATAAAATCAAATATCAAAAGCAGCCGCAAGAACTATAAACACATAGCTAAAGCGTCAATGAGAAAGTGAGTTGTCGTTCTTGGACCTGCTGCTTCCGGTTGTTATTTGCGGTATTGTCAATATTACGACTCCATTTGATAGCATAATTTTCAAATTTTCTTAGGAAGAACACCGCAGAACCATTTTTTCACCAACCCACCCCAGCCGGGGTGGGTTGTTGGAGACGTGTCCGGGGGTTTTCTGTCCTAGGTAAGATTTTGCATATCGATCAACATGACTATCAACATTGGCCTGTACATTGCACATCATACAAAGCGACTATTTGAAGTTTGAATGTTTGAATGAAGTTTATTCAACAAAGTACCAAAATCACATGTTAGGTTTGTACAGAGAGTTTTTCATATATAAGGTATAGTGGTACATTGTTAGGAGACAACATAGCCACATTGGCTGTCTTCCTGTTGTCCCCGGGAAATATGAAAATAAAACTACACTGTCATGGAGTAGACTGGATTATGTCTACAATTACTACTGCCTACGCCTCAACAGTAGAATAACTGATGAAAGAAAGAAAGACCTCGAACCTGTATTTGTCCCTCCACCCGTCCTGATTGAAAGATTGCACTACATGTGCAGACATTTTATTTTATGGTTATTCTATGAATTAGATTAAATTAAGTTAAATTAAATTAGATTAAATTAAATTATGTTAAAATAAATCAAATTAAATTAAGTCAAATTAAATTAAGTTAAATTAAATTAACCACCTGCCCAACGCAGATAGAAGACGACACCGGCAAAATAAATTCTCGAATAACTAAAATGTTTCATTCCTCGTCCCAAAAGCACAGCCCACGACCCCCCGCCAGAACGAGTTCCACGAGCTCGCTCCAAATGAGGGGTCATAAGCTACGCTTCCGATACAAGAACTGAAAAATATAATAAAATTTGAATGCCGAATTTTGTGAGTAGCGCTAGTCGGTTTTGCCCGCCACGTCGAGCAAGGAGCAAAGCAAATCATTTCCTGCTGACAGAACAAAGCCCAAGACCCCCACTGGAACGCGTTCCACGAGTTATTTCCAATGAGGGCCAGGCATCACGTCACTATAGAATGGCAAGGTAATATTCAGCGCTGACCAATTTCGGTGAAGGGTCAAAACACATTGGACGTGGTTAATTCGAGGTCGGTTGGGACGAGATAACAGGCGAAATCCCAGTTGTGGTCAGGCAGATGGAGTCCTGCGGCAAGCGGTTTCCTTTTTCTTGGTGAAAAGGACCCAAACAATCGGCGCCTTGAGCAGAGGCACTTCAAGTCGGGCAACAGAGCGATGGGGATGTGGAAGTATCTGTTTCGAAGTGGAACTGGCCTTCCCCTTCCCATCTTCATCAATCTCATGCACATCTCTCTCTCTCTCTTCTCTCTCTCTCTGTCTAGGATCCCACGGGGAAGTATGGAAGCTGCATGTGTCATTGAGCGTTAGGCCTACAGTCTGGGCACATATGATACGAACAGTTAACACGTGGGAAGTAGCTTTCTATGCATTTATTAACAAACTGTTTCTTGAAGACGTACCTGGAGGATAGGACCCGTAAGTTGGTATCAGTTTCATTCCAGATCTTTGGGAAACTATGTTTTGGCAGGTTAGCAGAGAATTGGGTTCTAGCTTTGTACGACTGTATCAGACTGTATCATGCCATCTTGTCTTATTCGACTTCCAGCTGAAGAATGTGTATTGGAAAATGTTTTGAAAGAATCAGGTAAATTATCATTCTTCCAATCATGCAAAAATAAAGAAACGTTCAATTTATAGAGATCGTTAAATTTCAAGATGTTATTGGCCTTGAATAAGGGATCAGTGTGGCTATTAAACTTCTTACAGCTAATTACTCGCATAGCGCGTTTTTGTAGAGAATTTATTTTACTGTTAGATGACCCGTGATCCCAGATTTGGATTGCATATAGCACGTGTCTATGAACTAAAGTATAGTACAATAACTTCAATGACTTCTTGGGAAGCACGTTTTTTACTTTGTTCAGACAATAAATTGCGCTTGACATCTTAGAACATATTGTGGAAGTGTGGTACTTAAAGTTGAGATTTTCGTCAAGCAATACTCCTAAGACTTAACCACTTTATCTTGTTGGGAGTTACCTACGGGCGAGAGCTTGGTATCGTTAAGAAAGAAGTTTAGCAAATCAGATTTGTGCGGACTGTTTGGTGGGTGTAGCATGATGTATTTACACTTATTGGCGTTTACCTGGAGTTTGTTACAACAGCACCAGTCGAATATGCTATTCAGCTCAGTATTCACTTTAGTCTCCAAAGTATTCAGGTCATGTCCAGCTGCAAACGGGATTGTGCCATCAGCAAAGGACAGCAGGTTAAGCACAGTGGAGTATCTCATATCATTGACGTAAAGTAAGAAGAGAATAGGCACCAACTCAGACCCCTGGGGGACCCCGCAAGTTACATGTCGGTTTGGAGATCGGTTCGAGTTATACTCCACATATTGTTCTCTGTCTGATAAATAACTTTGGAACCAAATTCTACTTATCCCTCTTATTCCGTAAAATTCCAGTTTACTAAGTAATATTTCATGGCTGATCGAATCAAATGCCTTGGACAAATCTATGAAGATGGCAAGAGTAGAGGCTTTTGTTGGCGTGTCCTTACATGCAGCAACATACTGCAAAAGGTGCATGATGGGATGGAAAGTGGAGTGTTTTTTGCGAAAGCCGTACTGATGTTCGTACAGTATGTTAAAATCTTCAGAAAATTAGACAGTCTTTGGTTCATTATTTTCTCCAGAATTTTGGATAAAGCTGATAATAAGCTAATCGGTCTGTAGTTACCTAGCTCGCGGGAATTATTACCCCCTTTAAAGATTGGTATTACCTTTGCTATTTTAATTTTATTGGGGACTTTGCCTTGGATAAATGATTGATTGAAGATATGAACAAAGGGGTTAGAGACCTCAGAAATTGTCCCTTTCATAATTCTGGTGAATAAATTGAAAGCATCAGTACTCACCTTCCCTTTCAGTTTTTCGGCAGTCAATAGAATTTCTTGCTCGTTTGTCGGGGTTATAAAAAAGAGTAAGGGTAATTTCCATTCAAAAAATCATCGAAGTTGTTAATAGAGGTCGGCGCGTGATCGTTAATAGTCTGACCAATTTCTGCAAAGCAATTATTAAAACTGGAGGAGATTTTATCAGGGTCAGTTATTTGAACATTATTATGAGATATGCTGGGTGGGAGGGTCGCCTCGGATTTTGATTTGTTGATTATACTACGAAGTATTTGCCATGTTTTTTTAGAGTCATGTTTGTTGATTTCTATAATATCGTTGTAGTATGCCGCCTTACTTCGTCTCTTTACTTGATTGAAAATTAAGGAGAACGTTTTATAATTATTTATATTAACTTCCGTGGGTTTTCTCTGTTTCAGCAGGTAAAGTTTATTTTTAGCTAGGGAGGACTGTAACAGACCCGATGTCATCCACGGCTGACGTTTTGTGAGCTTTTTAGGTAAATTCACGCTTCTCAGAGGAAATGCGGATTCGAATGTGTGAAGGTAAATATCCATAAGCGCTTCGTATGCTGCATTGGCACACGTACAGCTTTTGACTGCATCGAAGCTGGTGTTTTGTAGCATATTATTGAATGGATCCATATTTTCTCTCTTGAATGATCTTCTGAGTGAGGGTAATGTATTGTTAGGCTCACTATCACCTTCCTGTATATAGAATGTGGCAAAGTGATCTGAGATATCTGTAATTATTATTCCTGCGTGATAGTTAGCTAAGACATTGTTGGAATAGATATGATTGAGTTGCCGAATGCTCAGTTATTCTCGTGGGTTTTGTTATGACTGGCATGAATCCGTCACAAAACATACTATCTATAAATGAGTTAGTTTTACTGCGGTTGTTAGAATTAAGCAAATCTATATTAATGTCGCCAAGCAGAAAAGCCTTGGTGTGCTCCGCTTTGATTTAAGTGAGAATTTCATTTACAGAAGAGACAAACACATCGATATCTGCCAAAGGTAGGGAGTTTGGCCTATATATGCATCCAACAATATATGAATTTTTGCGTCCTAGGTTGATCTCCACGAAAATAGTTTCAATGACATGGGGAATGAAGATCGCTAGGTCGGGTCTCAATCTGAAGGAAACATTCTCAGAAACAAAATGTCCTACACCCCCTCTGCCTTCATCCGGACTTGGGCGAGTCCTGTAGACAAATGGGTGGTAGCCATTGATTTTATAATTGAGGTGCTTATGTAGTTTGAAAATTTCAGTAGGACCAATCACGTCAAACATGTTCTCACCTTGCTGAATGTCACAAAGGATGTTGGTGAATGAGTCCCAGTTGGCATTAAGGCTCCTACAGTTTTGTCTTAAAAGGGTTACATTTCTTCCTCGCCTGTGGAAATTTTGTTTAAAGTTGGAGGGGGGAAAATAATTGCAGGAATGGCCATCAATAGTGAAAGAGGACTCTGAATCACCTTCCTGCAAATGATTCATTGAGTGATTATACTTGAATGCGAAATTATATTGGTCATCACTCTGTATCTCGTCAAAAACTATATTTTCATTCGCCACGAGTAAGCATCATGTAAAGTAAAAATATGTGAACCATAGACAGTGGTGGAGTCGAGGTTAATGAAGTTGTGTAGTTAAAACTAGACGAAAACATATAACAAGTGAACAAATTCAGCTTGTGACAGCTGGTCATGAATTCAAAAATAAAATATAATCTGTGTACATGTAATGTCGTTGTGGAAGACTATTTGGCAGCGGTGTCTCATATTTCTATAGAGTCCACGGGCATTACCACTGGCACGTGTTAGGCATTTCGGTGAACCCTTGAAGAGGGGATCGGGATTGAAAAGAAATAGACAAATAAAAAATGAGGTTCATTGAGTGACTAGTGACACGTGTTAGGCATTTCGGTGAACCCTTGAAGAGGGGATCGGGATTGAAAATTTTGTTTTTAAAAAATGAGGTTCAGTGAGTGACTGAAGAAATTATAGTCCTGCTACCTGTCAGGAGTGTATACTGTCGAGAGGATTATAATTATGCAGAAAGTTGTCGAAGGCAGTACGATAAGTGTGTTCCCTGGGAAGCTATATTATTGGAGGGGCAGGTAGCCACGAAGCCGGGCAAAAATTAGCTCAAGGTCCGTTCAGTTCGTATATAGGACTGGCTCTCATTTAGCCACCCGAGTTCTGTATTTCGAAAGGGTACCACCGGTGGATATCTGCTGTTGTTTGTAAGGCTTCGCCAACTTAGCATTAGCTCCGAGATGTTAGGCTCCACCAATATAACTGGTAAGTGGACCCAACTCTGGCAGAAGATGACATATTTCACTAGGAGGAGAGGGGAAATGCGAAGCGTCAGTCAACGGACTTCAGGGTGGGACTCGGAGGTCCGTTAGCTCGAGCTATGCAAAAGCCAAAGACAGACTCACATTTAGGTGTCGCCCAGGTAGCGATACAAAGTTTGCGGTTCAGCGATATGCATCCGGTGCTCCCAGTCCAGAGTATAAGAAGCAGGCAGGTACATTGATGAGAAACACTATTCTTTGTACAGTACATGGAGGGCAGACCACATAGTAAAATATGGTGGTGAATATCTTTACCAGTTAATTTTATTCCTTTCCATAATATACAATCTAACTGAGAATTTTTTATAAGTCTCAACGAATAGGCACACACAATATCTGGCAATGGAAAAGAAAATATGAAAAAAACTGTTACATGTTCCCAACCCCCAATAGCAAGACTCACATGTTTGTCTTAGTATAGAGTGCTTAATATTGAACCTAATACCTTTTTTCTTATTTAATTTAATTTAGAGGTAAAATCAGGGTTCACCTTAATCATATTTCACTGCTAATTGACAGGTATTTTGAGACCCCAGCGTTTTTCCATATTTAATTTAATTTAGTGGTAAAATCAGGGTATATCTTAATCATATTTCACATCAAACTGACAGGCATTTTAAGACCCCAACGTTATTAAATCATAGCTCCCCACCCCAACCCTGAGTCTCAACCCGTATCCCACTCCACAAACTATTGTCTCGCGCCGGCAGTAACAGAATTCTATGAGAGGGCGCTTTTTCTCACTCTTTTCTGGGGAATTAGCTTCACAGAAAAGAATATACGGCTGTAATTATTTCATTTTACAAATAACACACAGTGGTCAAACTACACAATGCCATTTTAAATAAACAAATATCAAAACAATTATAGAGACTTATATGCTGTACCATTAGAGTGCAAATAACATATTGCTCATTCAACAACTACCATATTTCTCAATATAAATATATAAAACTACAAGGCTAGCTTCTATCGCTACAGTACTTGTTAGCTTCTGGTATATAACTACATGTTCATTCGGTTATATCTCAACCGACAGAGCTCCGGGAGCTCCTTTAGTTAAGATGTAACAGAACAAAGGTGTCCTATGACTTTATGTCCATACCTACGGGTTCATTCGGTTATATCTCGATCGACAGAGCTCAGGGAGCTCCCGCAGTTGAGATATAACAGAACAAAGATATCTTATGATCTCCAGTTCATAACCACCAGCTCATTTGGTTATACCTCAACTGACAGAGCTCAGGGAGTTCCCCCAGTTGAGATATAACAGAACAACGGTACCCCACGATTGGTTAGCTCCTAGTCCATAACTACAGGTTTATTCGGTTATATCTCGACCGACAGAGCTCAGGGGCTCCTTCAGGTGAGATATAACAGAACAAAGATTTCCTAGAAATCAGTCTACAGAATTCAGGTCATCTTTGACCTATTTGATATTTTAGTCACATGCAAGGGTTGATATTTAATTACCATGTTTTGATTAGCAATTGTTATTATTCTATGATGTGATCATACACGTTTTCTACTGGAACCTATCGTACGATTGGAAAATATATATAAACACACAAACAAACATTTGGCTACACACAAATCTGGATACTGGAGTTTCAAATAGTTCCGTTTTTAATCTAGAACCATAGTAGAAAATGCTTGTTCCTGAGCGAGCCAAGGAAATTGGGCCACAGGCATCCTACACATAAATAACATTTTATAATTCCGTCTCAACACTTATTAAACACAATATTTTACACAATTCTCATCAATTGGTCACTAGCTGTTGTAAATGTCAATTTCCTTATTCCTAATAAATTATCAATACATTTTTAGTATTTATTTATTTATTTGTTGTTGCCTTCCGAGCGTAAATGCTTGACTATAACTCTCAATACTGCAAACTGAGAGCCCTGGCATAGCCGATGCCAGAATGACAATCATACTGTTTGGGCTGCGGTTTGTTTACTGATTCAAAATGCGCAATAGGCCTATTGGACTGCACACACATGGCCATCAGAGTATAGTTACCGTCTGGCGAAGACAGTAACAGAACTGACTGAGGGCTCGGACACTGTCGGCGCAGGCTAGACACGATTCACGGGTGTAAATGACAGCATACTGTTTGGGCAGAGGTTTGTTTACCGATTCATAATGCGCGATAGCTGTTTTACGAATAGAAAATTTTGGTACAGTCGGCACCAGAGAGAATCTGAACAAAAATAATAACAAAATAAAATGGGTAGGAAGGGGCAATTGAGATATTTACCCGTCTGGCGCCGACAGTAACAGAACTCTCCTCTGTTACTGACTGAGGGCCCTGGAGCTGTCGACGCCAGGCAAGACACAATTCACGGGGTATAAATGACAAGCACACTGTGTGGGCAGTGGTTTGTTTACCGAATCATAATACGCAACAGCAATTTTACGGATAGAAATTTTTGGTACAGTCGGCGCCAGAGAGAATCCAAAAAAGATATAAAATAGAATAAAATAGATTAGGTAGGAAGGAGCAATTAAGTTATTTTCCGTCTATTGTTCTGTTATGTAAATACTCTTGTAGACTTGTTTAGCATTGCTTCTGTAAAAAAAAACCTTTCAATTTGCATGACTTGAGGCACCACGCAAGGACCAACATAATATTTTTTATCCACCAACCACACCATTAATATTGTTACGCTTGGCATAAATCAATTGTTTTGAGATTGTGACCCGCCTAAGATAATCTGAATGCACAGCATCGGACGGATTGTTAAGTAATGTTGAGGGGGGGGGGGGGGTATGTATCTGGAAGTACCTTGGTGGCTCCATTAACGGTCTGTCAAAATCGCTCACGCTGGGAACCCCCCCCCCCTTTTTTTTAAAGTGAAACGGTTTATATATACATATAAAAAAAAATCCACACAGTCAAAACTTGACAAGTCCGTATATACAAAAGTACTCAAAACAATTTTTATATATTATTTTTGTATAAATCTGATCGAAATAAGCTTCTGTGTTGTTTCTAATGCATCGAATGCTGAGTGTTAAATAATTACGAAGTCGTCACTGTTTGGGTTGAATCAGATATGGGACATGTACCCCGTAGATAGGTAAAGTCTCCGCAGGACAAGCAATTACTCTGCAGCTCGTACCCATGGTGTTACTGATGCAAATAAAGTGAATTGAATCCGATAAGATATTTAGTTTGTGTGTCCAGGGAAAGTGAGGATGACATAGATCGTGATCACATCACAAGCTCAACATGAATCCTGTGTTCATATTTTGCTGAGGCACAACTAGGACCTCACGCTTCAGTGCTCGTATTTACTATTTGATAGTAACGGTAATTTGAGTAAACCCACGTGAAATAAAGCCAGTATTCCGTGAGGTCGTGTGCTTCTTTGGGATGTACTTTGAAAATATAATATTAGCACAAAGATGATCGATTACAAAACAAAATATGAGCAATAAATATTAAACACTGGAATATCCCGACTTGGCAGCTTCAATCTCTGGGATTAATAATAATAGTTTGTTGGCGCTGTCCTAGGAGAAACTCACGTAAGTTTCAAAGGTAATGCGTGAACTGTTCAGAGAACGTGTATTACAGTCATTTTTATTATCAAATAGTGAATAGCTGAGGACAGGTATTAGCATCATAGAATGAGTCCTGAAGAACACGAGGGGAGTGTAGAAACACAAAAAAATTATCGAAGAGCATTTTGCTGCCTACTGAATATTTAAGTGAGGTGAGTGTGAGTGTTCAGAATCGGACACTCCGAGTATTCCCGTCAATCGGACCGGAAACAGGCCTCACCCTCCCATTTTCTTTCAGTATCACAAGAATGTTATCATCTTGAGGGGGTGGGGGTGGGGATAAATGTCTTGGTGTTATATATTCGGTAATTATATGTCAATCGGGTTGGAAATTAGCTTCACCCTACCATTTTCCTTTAGTTTTACAAGATAGTTACCATCTTGGAGGGGGCGGGGTGGGGACCTGGGGGGGGGGCGTAATATATTTCAATTCATTAGACTTACGAGCCCTGGCACAGTCAGCACTAAGCTAGTTGTGTGTTGGTGATAAATATGCTGTTTGGGTTAATAGTTAGTGGCCCTTCGGTTGCAATTGGTATTTAATTATCCTGTAAATACAACTTCTGAAATTGCCAGAGACGCGAGGAAACCTGTTCATATCATTATAATCAGTTGCTAGCTACTATGGACAGCAGGTTGCTTTACTTCCTACCGAACAGCGAGGGTCTCCATAGTATTAGTTCCATCTGACGACGACAGCAACTTAACTCTCGGTTATTACAGACCGAGAGCCCTGGTGCAAGCGGCGCCAGACAAGATATAAGTGACGTGATGAGAGTGATGAGCATACTGTTTGGGGAATGATTGATTTACAGGTTCGCTGTAACGGTTTTATGGATACAAATCTTGGTACAGCCTGCTCCCGAGAGAATCTGAAGAGAATGGCAGGAAGGAGCAAGTTAGTTATTTACAGCCTGCATCTGAGAGAATCTGGAGAGAATGGCAGGAAGGAGCAAGTTAGTTATTTACAGACTGTGGATCCATTAAATAAATGCTCTGGAGGCGTTATTAAGCATAGGTCTTGTTAGGTGCCATTTGCTACAAAACTTTCAATTCACATGAATTGGAGCACTTACAGTCGGCACCAGACAAGAACCAACTCACGTTGTTGGTGGGTACATCATATTTTTAGTCAGCCCGCCAATCCATTACTTTTATTGTGTTGACATTATTCAACTGCTTTTGGTTGAGTCCCGCCTAAAATAGTGCACCGTTATAGAACGTTGAGGAGGGTGGGGTGGTAAATATCTTGGAAAAGGGTGGGGCGGCGGATATTTCTGTTCTTTTTCATAAATATACAAACTAATTGAAAACTTTTTAAAAGTCTCAACGAATAGGCACGCACAATACCTGGCAACGGAAAAAAATATATGGAAAAAACTGTTACATGTTCCCAACCCCCGATGGCAAGACTCACGTGTTAGTCTTAGTATCGTGTGTGTATTTTTGAGTCCAATACCTTTTTTTCTTATTTAATTTAGTGGTAAAATCAGTGTATACCTTTACCATATTTCACTGCTAATTGACAGATATTTTGAGGCCCAACATTTTTCCATATTTAATTTAATTTGGGTGGTAAAATCAGGGTATACCTTAATCATATTTCAATGCGGATTGGCAGACATTTTAAGACCCCAACGTTATTAAATCATAGGCTCCCCTAGTCTGAGTCTCAACCCTATCCCACTCCGCAAACTATTGTTCGACGCCAACAGTAACAGAACTCTCAATACTGCAAACTGAGAGCCCTGGCACAGCCGATGCCAGAATGACAAGCAAACAGTTTGGGTTGCAGTTTGTTTACCGATTCATAATGCGTAATAGGCCAATTGGACTGCACACACAAGGTCACCAGAGTATTGTTACTGTCTGGCGCCGACAGTAACAGAACTCTCAATTATTATTGACTGAGGGTTCCGGCACTGTCGGCGCAGGCTTGACACGATTCACGGGATATAAATGACAGCATACTGTTTGGGCAGCGGTTAGTTTTCCAGTTCAAAGTGCACAATAGCTGTTTTACGGTAGCTGTACAGTCGGCACCAGAGGGAATCTGAACAAAAATAAAATAGGTAGGAAGGGGCAATTGATTTATTTACCCTTCTGGCGCCGACAGTAACAGAACTCTCATGTTTTACTGACTGAGGGCCCTGACACTGTCGACGCCAGGCTAGACACAAATCACGGGGTGTAAATGACATGCACACTGTGTGGGCAGCGGTTTGTTTACAGAATCATAATACGCAAGGGCAGTTTTGCGGATAGAAATTTTTGGTACAGTCGGCGCCAGAGAGAATAAAAAAAATAAAAAATAAATATATAAAATAGATTAGGTAAGAAGGGGTAAATAAGTTATTTTCAGTCTATTGCTCTGTTATGTAAATACTCTTGTACTATTAGCAACTCTTCCGGTGTAATCAAGTTATGACGCCCAGTTGCGCAATAGTTGGGTTTTCCCCTTAGTATGATCGCAGTTTTGACAACGCGAGTGATTATCATCACAATGCTACCCAATGCACACTCCGAAACAAAGAATTTCGCATGTCAACCGGATGTAATTTGTATTAGTGTCTACGGGGAGAAGAGTTCTAGGAATCAAGTGGCGACAACCTATATATCGACAGAGCCAAGAAACATGCCAAATTTCATCAGAATTGGAGAAGGAGAAGTACCGTAAATCGTTGCTGACTTAAAAGGGAGGTGTCGGTTTTCGCACCTCGACTGCATTCTTCATCATAGCGTTACCTGTGTTGCTTTCATGGCCACATAAATGTGATAAGGCCATCTTCCAATTAATTATTGAGCTGCATGTAATATATTATAGTATGACATGTTACGAGATATTGAGGGAGGGCTGTCACTAAATGAGAAGAGTAGCGTTTTTCGCATTTCTGTAATATTTGGCGTAATGGCGCTCTCTGTAATTCGCCCGTGGCCTTATAAATACACCCTGGTAATAATGAAGGTGTATGAACAACATGCTAGTGGAATATGTTACCAGATATTGCCGTAGGCTTGTCACCATGTGGTTGGGGTGTAAAAACATAACATAACGTAAAAAACAGCAGAAATGTCGTTAAATCAAATATAAAAAAGCTATCATTTTATGTTTTGAGCTCTATAACATAGTAACAGTTCAGGAAAATTGGACGAAATTTAATTTTTGCGACTTTGACGTCAGGCCGTGACTGTAACGGCAACCCTAGATGATTTTTTCGTCAGATAAAAAGTGAATGCATTGTTAGATATGGTTTTTATTGGAGAGTATATTTAAAAAAATTGGAGAAAGAAAGTTGAATTAAGCGCTAATGAACAAGACGTCAACCTGATGTTATTTTGGGTATAAAGTTTTAACTTTGAAATTTTGACAACTGCATTTAATAGAGAAATCACCAAGATTATAATGTACGAAATTTTATAGCTGTATGTATTACTGATAGAGAACTATGTATGTTCGATATTCAACGTTTTTAGGGAGAAATGTCCATAAAAACATAAACATTTGAAGTGACGTTAAAACGTAAAAAGCGATAAATCGAAAAACTAAAAAATACACGTATCTCTTACTATTTTGATCTCTATAATAAACTAAAATGTTATGAAACTTGACCGTCATATAATTTTTTGTGACGTCGGCGTCAATAACGTCACCCGAAAAATCCCACATTTTTAGATAGGGTTTTTGTAAGAGGAGCGATTGACAAAACTTGAAAATGGGATGCTTGATACAGACGTTCAAATTAAATGTTTAACCCTTTAACCAACGTAACGGCCAAAACCGGCCAGCGCTATTCTCAAAAATCGCCAATTAATTTTCATTATTTTTTCATTTTTTGTCTCAAAAACATAGGTTATGACCCCTCGTTGGAACGAGCTCGTCGAGCTCGTTCCAACGAGTGGTCATAACCTATGTTTTTGAGACAAAAAATGAAAAAAATTAGGTATTCAAGAATTTTTTTTGCAAGTGTCGTCTGCTTTTCATGTTTGGTAAAGGGTTAAGGAAACGTCTAAATTGGGGGTTGTTTGGGATAAAGGCATAGAATATCAAAAATCTAAAGCAGCCGTAAGAACATGAAACACATGGCTATAAGTGTGCCAACCTTCATCAGAATAGAAAAAAGGAAAATACTCTAAATCGTGGCTGACCAAAAATAAAAACAAAATGCTGACGAGCGCTATAAGTCGTTCCAACTTTGTTGGATGACTTAACCCTTTGAACACTGGTGGTATCTTCCACGTCTGTTCAATGGCAGCAACTGGAAGAGTCCATATTCATTACGTCATTGTAGACCGATTAATATTTTCCGCGTACTGCCACAAGGCTGCACGTTGAAAATACTGATTGATCTACCGCCCCCACCACATTCACAGACATCCTACTTAATGAAATTATGACACATGTCCCTAAGCCGGAAAATGGCATATCTCTTTCAAGGAGTTAATAAAGTGTTTTTTTTTCGTTCTTGGTGATTTGGAGAGATTATCGGTTCTATTTTGGTAATTAAATTTACTCCTATTCAATCGAACATGACATAAGAACATGCTCCCTTCCTATGTGAAGGTTTTGGGTCACATTGCAACCAGGTGTCCCCATAATAACCAGGAGGGCGGCCTAAAGTAAACAAAATGGTCTGCGGAAACATGTGTCACCCTAACAACACGCGCTTTGCATGCTAATTTAACCCACGTATCACGATGGCGTCACAAGATGGCCGCTCATGCGGACTACAATAATAACCAAAAATTGGCGTAGTTGGGTCACGTGACTATGCGGTCACTTCCTAGGTCCTCCACTAGATCCCCCATTGTGGCACGATCCATCGCTCTCCTACTACTTACAACATTTACACATTTGATAGCCCTAAAATTCGATTTGATATTTTATTCGAAATCCTTTGCCTAATTTGATTCGGCATTCGATTCGATCCGAAACTGGTTATCCCACAAATAGACAGAACGACACACGCGTGTGGATCGGTTTATCGATATGGCACGAGTATCAGCGCGTAAGGATAAAACGAGAGGCCATATAGATTAATCCATTTACAGGCGTGTGTTGTTCTGTGTTTAGTACACGCCTTTACGTCTATAAAAGAAGTTATTAGAAGGACACTCAACTCAGCAATTCATTTGACAGCTCGTTCCCCGAGTTCCAATATGTTCTATTTGCCAGTTAGCATCTCAAGGGACGAACTATCAACAAAACGAACACATTGTGTCACCAACCAAATTTACGAGATGAACCCGTGTTACTATTTTAGCTATCGCTAGCGATTCAAATTTTAATTGAAGTGCACGATTTGTAGAAAATTCCAGTGAAATTTCGCTTCTATTTAAAAATAGTTCGTCAACGATAGATTTTCATTTTCCGCATGGTTTAGTGTTGCTGTAGATGGGGATTTCAAACAACAGGCGTGTAATAAACTGTCGTAAAATACCCAGTGATGGATAAACTCTGACTACTATAAACAATCTGGCACTATACGTGTAAAAGTTAAATTTAAACTAGACTACTGTAGTGCAGAGTGTACTTTGCATACAAGGATGTAAGTTAAAGCTTTCCCATCACATTGAACACCACCCAGGATTTACTTTGTGCTTCACAATGCTCGTAAAACAGTTGCCATTACATTTCTTTTTGACATCTTTAAGCATGACGATAATGTCACTGGGGATATCTGTGAAATAGAATAACACCAAAGACATTACCGTTATTCCCGTGCGTGTCTCCAGAGTGTAGCAATGAGATCTTAATGACTGCGTCATTTTTTAACTAACAATAATGAGGCAAACCAACCACTCGATGGATGGCTTTTATGATTGTATAGTATCCGAAGTGTGATTATTATTGGATCTGACTGGTGATTTACTATCCCTCTTGTTCATTTTGTACACGACATGCGTGTTAAAATTCGATTAATTGTATTCTCAGCATGGCGACAAAAGCAAATCCCCGTGTGTTTAGAATGGAAAATGTAACCATTTGAACACAGTGTTCTTGAATGCAATCTTGGTATACAGTGTTCTCAAAAACATAGCGTATGACCTTTCACTGGAATGAGCTCATCGAGCTCTCGTTCCAATCAGAGGTCACAAGCTATGTTTTTGATGCGAAAAATTAAAATTCTCAATTCAAGAATATTGTATTATACTTAAAACACAGGAGCAATGTACGTGCCAAGCTGCATATTTGGAGTTTTTGCCTCATCTGGGTCAGTAGACCTTTCCCCAAAAGACAAGGGTTTACTCGAGAGCTCCTCGTCCTTGCCTAAATTTCTTTAGATCAGAACCTCCCAGCACACGCCTAAAATACTTGTACAGCTCAAACATTATTATAAAATACATTACTTTCAATATCACATGTAAGGGTAGATTAGCAGTCGTCGTATTGCCAACGAAAACAACTGTTGGATTGAGTTACCAATCCCATAACCATTAATATTTTGTCAAAAAATATAGAATGTACAAGATATTGTTTCAGCTGTTTGACCTCCGGATTGAGCTCGGATCCACAGAGCTAACACATTACTTTTGCTTTAACCATTTAACCCTTTACCCAACGTAACGGCCAAAACCGGCCAGCGCTATTCTCAAAAATCGCCAATTAATTTTCACTATTTTTTTCATTTTTTGTCTCAAAAACATAGGTTATGACCCCTCGTTGGAACGAGCTCGCCGAGCTCGTTCCAACGAGGGGTCATAACCTATGTTTTTGAGACAAAAAATGAAAAAAATTAGTTATTCAAGAATTTTTTTTGCAAGTGTCGTCTGCTTTTCACGTTAGGTAAAGGGTTAAACCCAGTACGCATCAATTTAGGCGTGAAACACAAGTTAGCAGTCTGTGTGTAGACAACACTATGGACACCTTATTGAACAGTTAGGGCTGTAGCATTAAATTAATACTGAACCTCCCAACAAATACGAAATTCATTCTCTCATTTCGCCATGTACACGAGTTTATAAAGTACGGGCGCCGTGGACTGGACACTTTTCACGAGTGGGCAATATTTCTACGGACTCAGTAATATTAGATTCCAAATACTAATTATAGGGATAATCATCAAAAATTTAATTAATGAACCCCCGGGTATAACCCGGTGTTTTATTAATTGAAATTTTGCTGCTGATTTTTTATTATCCGGTAAACGCATGCGTGGACATCACTGCCCATGCGTGGATTACGGCCAGTCAACGGCGGCTGTACTGTATAGCACGATACCATTCTGGGCGTCGGTATTGGAACGGTTAATGGGCAAACCGGGAGCAAACATTACAAGGCTCTTCGAAGAACACCTACATATGTTTGATTATATACTATTCAAAAAATGTAGAGGATGTTTGATAAAAGTGAGATATATGAAAAAATATATTTATATTTTCATCAACAAGACAGTTGGGGCATTGCACTGTGACATCTGGTGAATGATTTCAGCGATAGTTGGGTGTCTGACAAGCACACATTCCACGCACTGACCTGTAGAAGACATGGACGATCAGTCAGAGAATTTACCACATTCAGTCCAAGACCTCAATACCTTGTAAATCCTCTTCCGTTCGCGAGACTAAGCGTGGATCCGACGTGGCATACTCCTCACCAAACTTCCAATATCAGCTTGACTGATGTTATTCCATTCTTCTGCAATGCAGCGGCGAGCTCCTGGACATTGTTAGGGAGACGTTGGGGTTCTCGTAGGCGCCTGCCAAGCATATCCCAGACGTGCTCGATTGGTGAAAGGTCTGAACTTAGTGCTGGCCAAGGCAGTGTAGTGATGTTCTGCTCATGGAGGAACTCTGTAGCGACACGGGCCCTGTATGTTCTTGCATTGTCATCTTGGAAAATGAATCGACGGCTGTGACGTCATGCAAATGCCACCACATGAGCTGCTAACATGTTGTCACGGTAGTACCTCCCCGTGACGCGCCCTTGGGTGACATATAATGCTGTTCCGATTGTCATGGTTATGCCTCCCCACTCCATAACCGACCCACCACCAAAACGATCGTGCTGCCAAACGGTTACGTCATGGTATCGTTCGTTCCGCCACCGCCACACACTGTTTCGCCTGTCGTGGAAGTCGAGAGTAAACCTCCCAGTGCCAGTGCCGTCGTGCTCCACACAAATTACGCCTTGCTGCGATGTGACGTTCAGTCAAACGTGGAATTATTCGAGGTCGTCGAACGTACAAATTTCAGCTGTGTAGGCGATTTCGGATAGTTAGACCACTGACTCGCACATCTGTCGCTCGGTGCAGCTGCTGTCCAATTGCTGAGGCACTTTGGTGGCGGTTGCGTAATACTGTGGTTCGGATGAAACGATTCTGGTTAGCAGTTGTCGCTCTTGGACGACTGGACCGACGTCTGTCATCAACATTGCCTGTCTGACGGTAGCGTGACCACAACCTGCTAATCACCTATTGAGTAACGTTGAGAATTTGAGCCACTACAGTCTGTCTGATGCCAGCTTCCAACATGCCAACTGCACGTAAACGTTCGTCACGTATCTGTCTTCGCATTACTCAAAAGTTACGTTTCGACCAGAAACTATTGATGAACGAGTTTATACCAAGAAAAGAACGATGAGACCTCCGAAAAAGCCCGTCCAGTACAAATGAAAATTTCAAAACGTACCCCACAGACATTAACGCGGCGCTCCTGCGAAAAACCTGCTCGAAGTTTTCGTGGGCCGATGACATTCATGATCCACTCTAAACTTGGTAACATATTGATGTGTCCAATCACGCGTATCCAATACCATTTTCCGAAAATATCAACGTCAGTTTGGATATCCCCTACTTTTTTTTAATAGATTTATGGGCATTTATTGACGGAGATAACCCATTCTTGTTAGAAGAAGTGGATATCTGTATCGATAACCCAGATACATGCAAGAAGACATGATGTGTTCGCCGTGCCGATATTTAGGTTGCTTCATATCATACACCATGGGGTGTGATGACTAATTGTTTAGAGCATTGGACTTAAGATCGGAATGTCGACAGGTTTGGTCCTGACCGACGTCATGTGCGTTGAGTCTTTGGGTAAGACAATTCATTCCGTCTACTTATCTGGGAGAACGGTGACGTTGTGCACTAAGGCAGAAGGTACGACGAGAGTGCACATGGCTTCAGCTCTGGTTAGTATGTTGGAACGTCCGACAGTTACTCACATTTGTTCGGTGGTTCTCATTCGGTACACCGGGTTCTTTCACCAGGAACACTCTCCGACACGATATGATTCTGGCTGTTTAAAGTGTTGTTAACCCCCTAAACAAACAAACAAACGTTACATGCGATATTCGGGGGCGGCGGACCGATTTTCAAAGTGTGTATGTGGGGGGGGGGGGGGGGGGGGGGGGCTGGATCGGGCGATGGAAGGTCGTCGGTATGAAAAATTTAAATTCCAGGGTCCCAAAACTCCCATTTCCATGCATCTGAGTGGATATTCTGAGATTTTTCAGGAGATGTATTTGAAAGATTTCACACTTTAAAAAACGTTGGTAAAGCATACAGGTGAGGTCTATTTATCACCTTTGGTCGCAACGACCAAAGGTGATAGATAGACCTCACCTGTATGCTTTACCAGACGTTTACAGCAATTATACTGTCTGTGGATTATCTTGTCTGGGGTGGATTTGGTACTTGTATGTCTGTAAGATTATGATCTACATCAGGTAACCGAATTTTTAACAGACCGTATACATTTTAGCGTTTGCTGCCACTTACTGCAAAAAATGATCCGAAATCCACCGAAACTGAACCAGTACGAGAGAAACATAGCTAGCGAAAATGTGTGTGTGTGTGGGGGGGGGGGGGGGAGGCTCTGGATCCGCCCCTTGTTTCACCAGTCATTTGTTGTGTTAAAATATATGCATACAAAAAAACATGGCCGTCCCTGATATTTGTTTGCGAAAAGTATGCCACAACACCCAGAGAATGCATTTGTAAACGCCGCGCTACACATCGTGTAAGACTGAGATTACGCTGCTATGGTAGAGTCTCTTCCCCGATCGGATTGCGTCAGGATCATTATCTGGTCGGGACACATTCACATTTGCTGATCCTGATTTCAGGAAAATAAAATATTGAAAAAATATAAAAAGATTGATTTTAGGAAAAAAATGAAAATAGCATGTGTGATGAATTGAATTCCCGTCTCCCTTTCTACAGGCGAGATTCTAGTAACGCGTACAGAAATTGGCCAGAGCATTTCGACTTGATCACGGCTTTGTCGCGACCTGGTTGAAGTGCTCTGTCCGTTTTTATTATCACAACTCTGTGGGCGATTTCGGTTGTCAACTAAAGTTTACAATTAACAGCTATAGCTGTGTCGACGGGGAATAGTTTACCGGAAGTGACGAAACAATTCTATCTTTAGTCGACTAGACACGCCGTGTACTAGATGTATAGTACAAAGATGACGGAAAGTATCACGAAGGTGAAAATTGTAATCATATATTTGTTGAAAACTGACTCCAAATGAGTGAAGTGCGTTTGTTATCAGTAACAAACGATTTCTCCCCAAACATGAAATACAGAAAACGAACCAAAAGTTGTAATAATCACTAAATCAGCTTTAATAGACAAATAAATACGTTGATTGTGCTGGCATGCTCCGATTTTGTGACATTACTGACAACGGTTTCTAGACAACTCGTGCCCACGACAACTCGTAACAGTCAAGTCGTACCCAAAATTGGACGACTCGTACCCATTTTCGTCTGGACAACTCGTACCCACAACTGGACAACTCATTCCCAAGGTTGGACAACTCGTACACATGGCTGGTCAACTTGTACTTAGTGTTTAATTGTATGGGCGAAGGCAGTTAATGGCCTAATAACTATAGAAGCGGGGTTTTGGCTTTTGTTTGATCCGTTTAAGGTGCTATAATAGTAATGGAAATCAGTTTACTTTGAAATTCCTTCGTCAGATATTCCATGAATATGAATGAAATATACACAAATTTTACGTCTAAATGACGGCTGTGATACACAGAACTGGCAACATATATTCATTGACCGTACTTTGTTGATAGCAGGCACCAGCGGTTCCTGGAAGTCTGCAATCGTATTCGTACGAGAACTGGGGTGAATGACACATCCCAACCCCGACACCCGGTTTCTGCGCTTCAATATTGGGAAATAGAGTTCTGGAAAAAAAATAAAGGCCTTGCGTCTAGGCCTAGGCTCTGCAAATTATCAGGGTGAAAACCATAGTCTTCGTCGCATTAACTCTTGCCTTTCCTAATTAATAATGCCACTCTCCACCTTAAGATTATTTTTCGTGTGGCAAAGTCTCATCACTGGTGAGGCGCCACTCCGGTCAGGCGAGAAAGGATTTCATTGTAAATTGAGAGTGCAGCCGGATTTTGTACTTGAAGCGTAGCACATTTACCCGGAAGAAAAACGGCAAACAATGACCAGTGAAAGACTGAATCAACAGGATCACAAATGATGTTCATTTAAAAAGAAAATCCAAGAAAAAAGCTCTAATACATCTCTCTCTTTGAGTCCACCAGCTCGCATCAACTGATTTCTGTCGCCGGGAAATTTTATGGTCAACACCGATACAACTGAAAACTCGACAGTCATTTAATTTAGACTTACCCGGCAGTGACAGGTGTGAGATCATGAAGAATCATTTTCTATCATCTTTTACCTTATAGTCGATTGGTGTTTAATTTTCTTCCAATTATCTGTGCATATTATTATCGCCACTTAAGTTAATCTTCCAGTTGGGAGGTGTGTTTTCCTAACAATTATCTTCCATGACAATCATGAAAATTGAATGATAATTAGCATTTTTGTTAGGTTTGCAATTAGACTATACAAGTGAATAAAAGTCTCTCTCTCTCTCTCTCTCTCTCTCTCTCTCTCTCTCTCCCTCTCTCTCTCTCTCTCTCTCTCTTTATAGGCACCTGACTCTCGTGCCTCAACCGATCGAAACAAAAATTGACACAGGTCTATATAGATGTAATTTGACCAGGAAAGGGACTTCTGATGGGCCCGATCGCGTACGACATCGCGTTAATCCTTCAACCAATGAAGGGGGGGGGGGGGGCAGGGTGGGGGAATGAGCCCCGATCGCATCTGATTTTGCGTTAACCCCTCAACACGTGAAATGCTGGGTATGATGACTACCAGTACAACAAAATATTATGTAGAAAAGCCCTCAGAAGTTTAACGAAGGGCCAAAGATTACCCGATTTTTATTTTTTGTTGGGGGGGGGGGGGGGGGGGGGGGGGTGGGGGTCGACTCCCGTATCTACACCACTGTATTAATATATAATTTAAATACTTCCTGTTTCCTTCGAATTGCTCTCTTGATGAAATGTTCATACCGGCGAAATTGACTTTCGGCGAAGTCTGTTCAGACTGTTCTGCTGAGATAAATGCTAAAAATGGAAAGTTTTTGCCTTTATGCACACCCATTGAAAGCAGACACTCATCTTCTCAAGTCCTTCAGTCAACATTCGCCTTCGCCCATACAATTAGTGACCAGGTACATGTTGACCAAATTTTCGGTACGAGTTGTCCAACCTTGGGTACGAGTTGTCCAACCTTGGGTACGAGTTGTCCAACTGTGGGTATGAGTTGTCCAGCCGAAAATGGGTACGAGTCGTCCAATTTTGGGTACGACATGTCTGGTACGAGTTGCCGTGGGTACGAGTTGTCCTGATACCCTCACAATGACATGAATATGACATGTGCAGCGGGCTTGTCTTTTCACGGATCGACTAATTAACATTCTTTGAACAGTAATTAAAACTCCACATCACATTTGACTGACAGGTGCTCTCAACACTTAGGCCTCTGTGCGATGTGCCTAAACACCGCAGGGGATGGAGTGTGTGTGTGTGTGTGGGGGAGGGGGGGGGGGTCCGAATCCATTCCCCTTTTCTCTGGACTGTCCCCACTGCCCTCTTCTTCCCCGTTTTACTTGTCACCAGTTTCAATTTTACTCCCACCTGACACAAATCCTGGTTCCCCTTCCACTTATTCTCCGCCCTTTTACCCCTCTTCCCTCTCTGAATATTTTGGAGAACAAACATTTGACTGACATGGAGGGGGGGGGGGGATTTCTGTTGCCTCGCCCACCCCTCAAAAAAAAAAGAACAAGAAAGGATTATATTTTCTATATCTGTGCTTACAATTGCTAATTTTGTGATTTGGAAAAAAAAAAGATATGGGATTGTGATTTTTCAAGAAAATTCTGACTTGGTTTTTTATCGAAAATTGAATTTTCTGATTTGATTTTATGCGAAACAAAATTGTTTGCTGGGGAACGGGTCAAGTCGCCCTCGTGTCAAGACGCCCTCGGGTCAAGTTGCCCCGGAAATATGGTCGGCAATTGGAGTGATGGCACGGAACTGTTCTGTTGTCTTTATCAAAACAGTTCCACCCCATCTCTCATGTTGCCGACTATATTTCGGATTTTTTTCTGGGGCGACTTCACCACAGATCAGAAATATGGTTGGCAAGGCGTGTTCGGATGGAACTGCTCCTGTTTCCCTGCAGTTTACGTAAGGGGGTAGATTGAGAGAGAGAGAGAGAGAGAGAGAGAGAGAGAGAGAGAGAGAGAGAGAGAGGGGGGGGGGGGGGGGCAAATCTTCGGAAAACTCAAGTTACCGCTTTTATTCACTACTGAGAAGTCGCCCGATGAAGCAGATAGATAAATAATAACAAATGACTTACAAGCAGCAGAAAAAGAATATAGTTTATTTTTTATCTTTGGAAAATCAGACAACAGTTTATCACATCTACCATTCGCCTCCCATATGAAGTAAAGGAGATGTGATTTTACAGAAAAAAACACCCATTTTAGGTTTTCTCGTCACACCTTTTCCCGAGTTATTACTCTAAGAACAATATTATAATCATGACATGTTTGTTACAAACAGAGTTCATTTGTCTGTTTTTAAAACATTATATAACACCCCCACTGCATTTTTTTTACAAAAAAATATGTGATCATAAATGTGTGCAGCGATATACTGTGTAGACGTGAATGTTCGTGGAAGATTTCAAGTAATGGTTCAATTTCAAAATGTGGAAAAAATATGTCGGGTCAAAAACGACTTCAGCGATGTACTAATATGCAGTGGTGATAGTTCTGTAAGGATTTCTGCTTCAATTCGAAATGTGGAAAATTTTAAGTGAATTTGGAGTTTAGTTTCAAAATATAGGATATTTATATGTTAATTCATCCCATATTGGAAAAGTTATTTAATCTCATCATTTTTTAGATTTCTTACTTAAAAGTGAGTACAACTGTAATAAAATTAATTTTATAATATTTAAAACAATATATATATAAAAAACATCGTAATCTTCGTCAAAATATTAAAAAAAACAGAGAACATTATCAATAAAAACTTCGTAAACTCTGACTTTCGGTACCGAGTCCCTCCTTTCGCTACTGGAACACGAAAGGTTTGTGAATCTCTTCAGTTCAATCCCCATGGCTTCATCCTCATCATTTAACAATTCTAGCATGAAAAAAAACGACTCTAAGTCAGCCATAATGGCAACTACAGCGGGACTAAACTGTGTTCGCATGCAAGACGAGTTCAAGCATGCGCACTGTCATTTCCTCTTTTAACTTTAGTTTGCACTCGAAGTCGCCCTGTATGAAGACAGCATTGCGCGACAACGTAGTCAATTATCACGCGTTTGGTTAACCAAATTAAAATTGCGATACTATGATTGAATTAACGAGAACTGCAGTTAATTCCAAGTGTAATTTTGCTTTGTTGTCTTCGTTGATGAACTCTTCTGCAATCAATGTCGTGAACTGAGAACCTTCGTCAAAGTGCATTTGTTAACAACATCTTGACAGAAGTCGTGAAAGTTGTTATCATCCTCATCAGTTATGCAATTAGAATCTAATCAAGATGGAATACCCTTGAGGTACATTCCGCAATCATCTGTGTGAGTCTGATTTCCGTAATCATCTGTGTGCGTTTGACTTCACTGCACCCGAGCAGATTCTTCTTGTTTCCGATTTGCGATTGAAGCAAAGAAAGTTAACAATTCTTCTGAGCAGATATCGGAGCCCAACAGTGAAAGCAACACAGAAAAACAAATCGTGTCTGTAGAACGATTTTTTTTTATTTTTTGTAGAACAATTTTAATACATCTTCTTGTTTCCACTCGGTTATGAGACAATGTATTAAAATTGAAACTAATACAAAATTACTAGGTTGGGATAGTAAGAAAATGAAAGTTTGTTAATGGAAGTTTCCTAGAAATCCGTCAAGTTACCCTGAAATATAGAAAATCGTAATTTCCTAATGACATAGAAATTCCTGTACAATGAAAAACAGGTTCGATTTTAATACAACTTCTTCTTTACATTCTGTATTTATTTGTTGCCTTTATTATTGTTTTTCAACTTGTCTTTGTATATGTGTACGATATGGAATAAATTACAGATAAAAAATCAAGTGCTTGTTGCTTTTTGTCCCAACATGGTCTAAAGTAAAATCCCATTCAACTTACCTTGGGCCCAATCGAACCGGGGCCGAATCGACTCAGGCCGAATCGACCCAAGGCCGATTCGACTCGGGCCGAATCGACTCAAGGCCGAATCGACCCGATTCCGAATGGACCATGAGCGTTATCAAAGACATGGCAAAGACCAACAAATTGGTACGTTTTTTAAAAATGTTCATGATTTATTGCAGAGATTAATAATCTCAGGTAAAAAATACAGTTCCGAAAAATACAATTGTACCATATTTATAGTAGTGGTTTCTTGCAAGCCAGAAAATAAGCAGACTGTCATCAGCAAAATGAGGTCCCCAGAGGGTTAAATTAATGATGCTACCCTGCACAGCGGGGGTAGCATCACTAAATTTAATCTGAATCAGGGTCTCAAAACTAAACAGAAAGAGGAACCCAGAGGATAATATTTGGTCCACTCTATGGGGATTACTAGACAAAATATCCCATCGCCAAAATGTCCGATTGTCAAAATGTCCGATAACTGGACAGAATGTCCGATCTTTTTCGACAAAATGTCCGATAGTTTTAGACAAAATGTCCGATGGTCATTGGGCAAAATGTACGAAAACAAGATTCAGTTACTGACTTACCTAATAATAACACTTCGGCCGGCCGCTGATTTGTCGCGGTTCTCGTATGAGAAGGCCTTGGTTACCCATGTTCTACCAACTGCCTCCCTATTCCCCGCGCTTCTTCTCTCCTCTCAACACTCGGAGACGAACTGCTTGATGGCATCCCTTGCCTCATTCTTCCCAATCTCTTCGATTAGTATATTAACCCTGTCCTTTGAGTCGCCCCCCTAACCACATGTCCTTCATTCTACCACCCCACTTCCCCATTATACTCCCCGTGAATCTTGTTCTTTTAGACTGGTATTTTGGGCATTCTATAAGAAAGTGTTCCATGGTCTCCACCACGACCAAGTTACACATCTGGCACTCCCTTTCACTGTTTTTCCCAATTTTTCCCCTCAGCTCCAGGGACCGCGACCTCAGCTTGAACAACAGTGACCCCCCAAAGGTGCCATCAAGGTACTCTTCAAAACCAGGCTTCTCTTTATCACGCAGGCCACCCAAAGATCTCTTTGATTTGACCCCCTCTCGTCAATTACGGTTACAATCCTCCATGACCCTTTCTCTGACGATCTTTTTGCCCTGGTTTGCCCCAACGTCAAGGTCAGAAATCTCCAATGAGTAGTTTTCAACTTGCTCCCTCACTTGGACCATCCACCCCGTCTTGATATTTGGGTTGAAAGTTCTCAGGAACATTACTTTACACCATCGGCTATCGGGGAGATTTATTAAATAATTAAGATAACCGAGTTTCAATAGGTCTATACTGTCCTTGATCCTCACCCACCCAAGCTCACCCCTGATCGCTTCTAGCGCTGCGGCATTACTCGAGCCTGTTATCCATCAGCCTGCATCGTTCTGCAGGATTTCCAAGCTCTTAACAACTGTGTGGTGTAGGGGTACAACTTCCGTACGGTATGTTATACTTGGCAGACCCACCATTTCCCAAATAGTTTTCCCCACGAAAACCTTATTGAAACTGTTTCTCCCTATAAGTTTCATTTGGTTAAGGATTCGCTTCCCCTTCAGAATCAATTTATTTGTGTGGTTTCGATAGATGCCTCTTCCTGTGATGTTTATATTTACCCCCAGGTACTCATAGTCATTAGTCTCTCCTACACTAAGAAGTCTACTGCTACCTTCCGGAATGCAGAACTCCCCCACTCTCCACCTTCGAGTGGGGTCCACTTTGCGGCCCACGGGTATAACTTTGCTCTTGCTTTCATTAAGTTCTAGTCTCCATTTATTCCAATATATCCTGAATATTTGAATTTAATCCTCCATGTAACGTTCAAAATAAAATAAATTGAAGAACACAGTGCAGAACACGGAGCACATAACACCACAGCGAAAACTTGAATGAAACAATGAAAAAAAAAACAACAAATTAGTGAATTTGAATTTACTTGTTTATTTAGTAATTTTGACTTTTCATACATGATTCGTCACGTCCAGAAAATCGGACATTTTGTCTCGGACATTTTGGCAATCGGACATTTTGTCCAGACACCTCTATGGGATGGCATCATCAAATTCACCCTCTGGGGACCTTATTCTGCAAATGTCAGATTGCTTATTTGTAGGCCTGGTTTCTTGTGCTGAAATCGATCCCGTAAAAATTTGAACAATAAAATGGTAACTTAAGCAATAAAAAATATTTATTAACTGGCAGAGTGCTACATTTTTCATGGCCACAGATTTCCTTTCATAATCTATTGCTCTTTTACATTTGATTGGATAGTGCCAAGAGGCACTATCCAATCAAATGTAACTGAGTAAGGTGTCAGAGTCAATATGAAACCACCATGAGTAGAGTGTAGATGTTATCGTCAGGGCCTGTGGTATTTAGTAAAGCCTAACTATGGGCTTCCAATTCTCTGCCAGTTACGTTCAAATCCTGGGCCATGCAACCTTTCTGGCAGATGTTCAATAAACGTTTTATATAATAAACAGCCTTAAGCTATATTTTATTTCATTGATGTGGCCGGCTAGTGAGATAAGAGGGCTCAAGCGTTTCTGTTGAGAACTTGAGGTTAAACTTTTGTAAAATTAGTTGAGAGCCTTCTTTTTGAAAATATCATTCGAACAATGGACATGTTGGGCGATTTCTTATTGGAACACACCGGTGTGTGGTTTTCACTTACTGAACCTTCAGAATTGTTTTGATAATTTGTGGATGAAATCTCCGAGGAGTCAATAATGTTAAATGATTGATAGAGAGTATGCTTATATCACGTAAATGCAACTCCACTGCCCATCCACCTCAATTCTGAGGTGATTCACGGATATCCGAGGACAGTAATCATAAACATTTAGAAGTCATATTAAATAGCACATGTACATGGAACGACCACATTGACCATATCTGCTATAAAGCCTGGTCTCGCTTAGGCATACCGAGGAAGCAGAAATTCAATCTCGATCGCAGCGTCGTAGAAAAAATATACTTTGCCTTCGTTAGGCCTCTACTCGAATACTCAGTCTGATGATGTCTGGGATAATTTTTCAGCAGCTCAAGTCGCCGAGCTAGAGAAAATGCAGATCGCAGCCGCAAGTATCATTACCGGGGCTACTGTCAGTTGTAGTAAGTCTTTGCTTTATCCGAAACATGCTGGAACTGTCGACAGGAAAGACATCGCACAGTCTGTCACAGTACATCAAAAGGTATCACCACATGTCGCCCCCGTATATCGCCAATAAAGTTCCCCCGATAGTCTCATCGTCAAATCTATCGCTCAACCTCCGGTTATGTTGTAACCACAGAGCTCCTTTTTTGTCGAACTCAATTTGTATCAGTCTTTTTTAACCCTTTACCCAACGAATCGCCCGCATCCGCCCGCGTAATATGCAAATTCAGCAGCTGAAAAAATATTATTTTTCGAAATATTTCAACAAAACCATATCATGTGACCCCTCTTTGGAACGAGCTCATCGAGGTCGTTCCAAAGAGGGGTCACATGATATGGTTTTGTTGAAATTTTTTGAAAAAATTTAAAAAATGATATTTAAAATAATAAATTTTGAAATCGTCTGCGTTGGATAAAGGGTTAATTCCGAGAGTCACAGACCAATGGAACAAGCTGCCTTTATCTTCTGATCAATTTCAAGACTTTCCTAAATGTTGGAAATCAGCGACCACCTGTGTTTTACAGTGGCGCCAAATCACGCCCAGCCCAAATATATCTCTGCTGGCTGCGATTGCGTTGTGGTAACCTTAATTCTCATTTATACGACAATCATCTGTCACCTACCCTCTCCTGTCAGTGTAGGATGTGCGAGACACCAGAACATTTTTCCCACATTGTCCTATGTACTCAAACATCCGTAATAGTGCTACCAGCCTTCTCCCATTTACTATAAACGTACCGACACTTCTTTTTGGATCTGAATTCTTGAATAATCAAGGAAACTGTCTTGTTTTTGAAGTGGTGCGGAGCTTCATTTTATCAAGTGGGCGTTTCAGTTGACTTCTGAGGATCCAATTACCACGCACGATTACTACTTTATGACGAATTTACCTCCATTCTTCTTCATAACCCTACTCTCCTTTGCGTTTTCTTCGTATGGATCACCACCAAGGCTGCTTCCGTCTCACTTCTAACTAACGGTGCATCTGCTGCTTACTTACGAGTGTCTTGAATGTAAAGACAGTGGATTATGCTTTCAAGCTTGCATCCCCTGTTTTCCATTGCTCCTCTTCTTTGTACTCTCTTTCCATCTTTTCCTTCCTTCACATGCAAGGTTTAAAGAATGTTATGTATCGCCGCCTGGTAGTTTGAGTCCACATGCTTATCTTTCTACGACTAGAATTACCACCAACTTTGTCACCAGTTGTGTCCCTGGCCGGGTTGTCGTGGCTTTGCACTCGAGGTTACCTACTTGTGTCGATTATGATGCTGTCACATCAAATGTGGATGATCTCTCGGGTATTTGCTCCCAAGTCTATATCCTTAGGGTCTCTAGGCAGCCCTCACTGTGTTTATAGATGCAGTGTCACGGTTTGGTACATGGCTGGTGGTCAAGTTGGAGATCGACCATAGGCCATGGGTTCCAGACGGCGATATGTGAGTTCACATTATACCACCGTTTTGTGTAAATTTATGAATGACTTTATGAATGAAGTGGACTAACATAAGCTCCTATCTTTATGTCAGATCCCCCATTACATATCATGTCTTTTGTCAGTATATCTTATATTTTTGTCGTTCACGATATATAGTGTTACTTTTTTGACGTTCAATCCTGTAACATATGGCATACTTATTGAATAAATATTGTTTAAACTAAATGATTGATTTTTGAAACTGTTGAGTAGAGAGAATAGTCGCTATGAATACATTGGTCTTCTTCCTTAGATAATACGAGACACTTTGAAATACGATCAACCATATCTTAAAAGGAGACAACTTTGCTATTTTCTACCTGACGGACAAAATGCATTTTAGAAGCAATGATGGGGGGGGGGGGGGGGGGACCAAATGTTCCACCTAATAATGAAGGTAAATTGTTCAATACGGAGTGTAACCTTATCCCAGATAGTAAATTCTCTGTGAAAGAGTCAAACACCAACATACTGGATTTTTGGACAAAGTCTGGCATAAAGGGCAGGTGTGTAAACTTGAAAAGACAGGCATCACCGGTCCCTTGCTTTCTTGGTTTAAATGCTATCTTGATCAACGAGAACTAAGAGTTGTCATTGGTTCAAAATACTCAGAATGGAGTTTTGTATCTGGTGGTGTTCCACTGCTGTTTTTGATATACATTGACGCCATTGTGGGTGGAATTGAATGTGATATACACCTGTTTGCAGCCGATACCTCGCTATCGATAATTTTAGAAGAACCATCTGAGGCTGCAAGAATAATCTCATCCGACATGAGGAAATTTGAGAATTGTTCTCAACAATGGCCAGTCAATTTTAATGCATCTGACATGCCAGAACTGACAATGGCCAGTCAATTTTAATGCATCTGACATGCCAGAACTGAGAGCATTGAGGCAAACAAGTCAGTCATTGCACCCTCCTTTGGAACGTTTTGGTGAAACTATTGAAAATGTTTCGTCCCATGCACATCTCGGTATAACATTTAACAGCCTTGACAATTGGAAAGACCATGTAGACTTAATTGTCAAAAAAGGATGGAATCGCCTAAATATGCTTCGTACGTTCAAATTTAAACTTGATAGGGAGACTCTAGAACAGATATACTTTTCTTTCGTGAGAATTTGCGTCGCCAGTTTGGCACAATTGTACTAACTCGAAAAAAATCATGTCAAAGCTGCCAGACTTGTTACTGGGGCCACTAAGAGTGAGATCAAATCCAAAGTATACATTAGAACTGGGTGGGAGTCATTATGCCAGAGACGTCAAAAACACAAACTTATCCAGTACCACAACGATTTGCAAACTATCTTTCTAACTTGGTATCACAACATGTATACGCCTGGAACTTAATTAAACACCCCCTCCCCCTGAAATGTTTCATGACAGTGAAGTTGCTGTTACTGATTATTATGTTTTAATGATTGTTATGTCTTGCAGTACATTTCATCTGGTTGATAGTGTACCCCAAATGCATCCCCTCGTTCACATGAAGAATGCTTCCCACGAATATCGCAAAAACACTATCATCCACATGCAATATCTGGGTATAAAACAAGAGAATTTCTCACTTCTTTTATTAACCCTTTACCCAACGCAGACGATATCAAAATTTATTATTTTAAATATCATTTTTTGATTTTTTTCCAAAAATTTCAACAAAACCATATCATGTGACCCCTCGTTGGAACGAGCTCGACGAGCTCGTTCCAACGAGGGATCACATGATATGGTTTTGTTGAAATTTTTTGAAAAATAATATTTTTTCAACTGCTGAATTTGCATATTACGCGGGCGGATGTGGGCGATTCGTTGCTAAAGGGTTAATAAATGTTGACATGGAAAGGAGGAGACTGTCAGAGGCACTAAGATGGCTAATCGTTGGCATGCATGCAACAGGCATGTCATTCAAAGCTATTGGAAGGCATGTTGGCTATAGCCTTTCTGTCGTCAGCAGACTTGTCCAAAACAAATCAACAAACCAACGATGCTAAGGTCCGACCAAGGCCTTGACAACCCCAAACGACATCTCCTCGGAAAGATCCGTGTCTGGCACGCCTCGTTATGCGTGAACCCTTTGCTTCCAGTGAAGTTTTGAAACGTCTTTGCTCCCCAACAGGCATTTGTGTAACAGAACTGTCTGAAACCGTCTCAAAGCACACGACAAGGTCCCGAATGGTAATCAAGCGTCCAGCTCTATCCGATCGGCACCAAACACGACGTGGTGTATGGCATGACAACATTGAAATCGCAGGACGTAGAGGAGATTCCATTGGTCAGACAAGAGCAGGTTCCTGCTTCACGTCACAGATGATCGCACGAGAGTGTGGAGGCATCGAAACACTGTTTAGGTGCCCAAGAACATCCTACTGTTCCTTATACTCGCCCTGTATTCATGGACGACAATGCAAGACCACATCATTCCCACGCTGTGAGAGCATTCCTTCAGAACAACGCCATTACAACACTACCTTGGCCTGCAATGAACCACGATTTGAACCCCTTAGAACACATATGGAACTTTTTTGGAAGTTGTGTGCAAGTGAGGGATCTGCTTGTTATGAATATGGCCGATTTGGAAGCTGCATTGCATGGGGAATGGCAGGAATTGCCTCTGGACCGTATCAGAAGGCTCACTGGTAGCATTGGGAGGAGGGCTCAGACTTCCAGGCACGATGTGGATACACTCGCTACTGACGTCAGGCAATGCTATTGTGTTCAGGAGTTCACAAGTTACATTTTTTGTCAGTAAATTACCGGCATTGTTTCATCATGGACCGTTCCATCACCATACCTGTTGCGAGAACATTTTTACATCATAAACATTAGTGACAGATATGTGTAATTAGCGCCATTAAAATATTACATATTTTTTATCATTGTGTTACCTTTCATTTGTCAATAGACCATTCCCTCCGCAAACATTCACTTTTGGCCATCTGAAAGATAGCATGATAGTAATGACAGTTTCTGTTAGCACCACTGCGAAAAAACAAGGAGTGCTTAATTAAGTTCCAGGTGTATGTATCAAACACAGAATTACAACTTAAGAAATTGTCAAAACCTAGCTATACCACATTACCGAACTGCACTGAGGCAAAAATCATTTATACCGTCAACTGTAAAACTTTGGAATGAACTGCCATCTGTAACGCGTGAAACAATATCGCCACACGCTTTCGAAACCCTAACAATGAAAGTACCAAGCCACCTAAATTCTACTATCATTGCTTTTCTAGAAGTAGCCAGATATACCATTGCAGAATCGATTAAATTGTAGTAACTCGAACGAAGACCTCTTAAATAGCTACTTATTTGAAAGTCCACTTTGCAGCTGTGGTCAAATCGAATCAACACAGCACTTCTTATTGGAATGTCCACTGTATGATAGAGCTCGCCAAGAAACAATTAACCAACTTCCAAACCAGTTGACATCCAGTATGCTTCTGTTTGGATCGGAACACTTCACTTCATGGAACACGAAAATAATGAAAATGTCAATCACATTGCAGCTCAACTTGTCCAAGAAGGGACTGAACTGAATAGAAAAATCCAGTAATGCCAGGTTCTTCACTCAAGTTTCTGCAGAAAAAGGCATCACACCAAAGCTACTTATGAAATCTGAAAAACATCGGGTGAGGGATGCGGTCTGTTGGGTGTACTAATTGATGACAATTTATATGTCAAATCCAAGATGGCCGATGGCGGCCATGTTTTTCGACGAAATGCAGAAAATGTTGACAACTCCCATTTTGATATTATACCAAAGTTACATATAAAATTTGAAAAAGAGCGAGAGAGAGTTGCGGTCTGTGGGGGTGTTCTAATGGAATTGTTGACAATTTATATTCCAAATCCAAGATGGCCACAGCCGGCCATGTTTTTCAACGAAAATCAGAAAAAATCGATAGCTCCTATTTCGACATCACACTTAAGCTAAATATGAAATTCGAAAAAGATCAGGTGAGAGATGCGGTCTGTAGGGTGTGCTAATGGAATTGTTGACAGTTTATATCCAGATCCAAGATGGCTGTTGGCCGCCATGTTTTTTCAACAAAATTAGAAATATTCGATAGCTTCCATCTGGACATCACACCAATGCTACATATGAAATTTAAAAAAGACCAGGTGAGAGATACGGCCTGTAGGGTGTGATTATGGAATTGCTCACAATTTATATGCCAAATCTAAGATGGCCGCTGGCCGCCATGTTTTCAACGAAATTCGGAAAAATCCAATAGGTTTAATCTAGACATTACCCCAAAGCTACATATGAAATTACGGATTGATCGGATGGGAGCTGCAGCCTGCAGGGTGTGCTAAAGGAATTGTTGGATAGTTTATATCCAAATCTAAGATGGCTGCAAGCGGCCATGTTTTCCAACAAAATTCAGAAAATTCGTAAGCTCCCATCTAGTCATGAAACCAAAGTTACATACGAAATTTAAAAAAAGGTCGGCCTGTAGGGTGTGCTAATGAAATTGCTAACAATTTATATGCCAAATCTAAGATGGCCTCAACAAAATTCGGAAAAATTCAATAGCTCCCATCTAGACATTGCCCAAAAGCCACCTATGAAATTTGGGAATGATCCTGGTGAGAGCTGTAGCCTGTAGGGTGTGCTAAAGAAATTGTTGGACAATATATACCCAAATCCATCATGGCCATTGACAGCCATGTTTTTTCAACGAAATTCGAAAAAATCCATTAGCTCCCATCTAGACATTGTCCCAAAGCCATGTATGAAATTTGGAACTGATCGGCTGAGAGCTGCGGCTTTTAGGGTGTGCTAAGGTTATTGTGGCCGGACAGAGCGACGGACGAACGCTGACGGACGGACGGACGGACGGACGGACAGACGGACGGATTGCAGCCCATCACAATATCAAGTTGAGCTAAAAAATATTTTGACACAGTTCAGCGTTTCATCTCGAAGTAGGACCGTTTCAACTACTAATTCTATGTCCCTTTTTTCTTTTTTTTCTCTCCGTAAGACGATTCCGAATCTTAACTGAAGTGATAAAATATTCTTGCACTATACAGAGGATCCCAGCGAAGTATCGGAATACTCCATGTTAATTTACGACCGTCTGTCTATGGTGACACTGACGGGATATTGGCGCATGGGCCACCGGGTGAGATCAAGTGGTCTGTGGGCTAAGATTTGCTAGGTTGAGCTAGAGTTCCGTTCCGCCTAGATGTGGAAGTGTTCAGCTCTCAGGGTACTGTATATTGAGTAACTAAAACCCTTCTCATGGTACGCTATGTAGTAAACAAGTAGCGTACCCTACCCAAGGCATTAATCTCCAAACAAGGATTGATCTTCCCGATTAATCGCGACAAGAATTATTAGTGACCGCCCTGTCGTCCGAGTCTGAACCTGCCAGATCACTGGCGTCATGACATTGACAAACTGACCCCACTTTCCACTTTCCTCTTTTATCTTACTCATAATCTTTTTTTCTCCAGCTCCTTAATCAGCTGGAAAATACATGTACCTCTGTTGTATTACTCAAAACTATAATTTATTACGTTGTAACCTTTACACCTATAGGAGACGACTTATGAAATCCCTAGGCTCGATATCGAATCCTGTTATCACAGATAACTACACAACAGTACAATGACTTCTATTGTTCATGAATATTTTATAAATTATATTTGTTACATGTAATTAGCAATCAGTTTTCAATAAATATTTTTTAAACTAATCGATTTTAAATTTAATTTGTCGGAGTATCAGGACAAAACATAAGGACAGCAAGCACTGTTTCACCCAATGATTCTGTGAGTTTAAAGCTTATGCCGTCACGCCCCCTTTTACCATATACGGGGGAGAGTTTAACTTTTTGTCTCTCAATGATGTGATTACTTACTGGAAAGAACTCTCCGACAACTAAATAAGATTTCAGAACCTGTAGAACAGCATAATCAAATACATGACAATAGCCATATTCGGTAGGACCAGGGGTGGGGGCAGGGAATGTAAGGGTGATCCTCGCCCCCATATTTAGTTCAGTCTAGTTGTTTTGTTCACAAATCTGTTGTTGAATTTTTGTGTTAAACAAAATGTATAATTTAAGTGAAATATGAATTTTATAGACAAACACTACCTTCTCAGTAGCGTTCGTTTTCTTCCTCTCACTCCACACACATCTGAAAGAATTCAGTCGGGTGGTAACAATCAATAGACCAAAATATAGTTGAATACTATTGTGGTCACTTTTATCGGGTTGAATCGAATTTCAAACCGAATCATACTAAGATTTCGAATCAAAAAGATTCTCAAATCGAATTTAACGGGTCTTCATGCTCTAAATATTACACATTCTTACAGTTGTAAATATTGTCACTCTCCACTCGAGTATTGCATTCAACAGAAACGCACCCGTGTCAATCCATTCCTGACTTTTTCGTCAGGAAATTCGACTTTCAATAAAGTAGTCTCGCTGGAAATTATTAGAATGTCCAATTGAAAAGTAAGAAATTGTTGTCCCATGACATCAGTAGAAAATGAAGCCAAGTTTCCAATTTCTACTTTTAATAAACGAAAACAACAGACAGCTCCCAGAGCTGTCTGTTGTTTTCGTTTATTAAAAGTAACAAAAGGAAACTTGACTTTTTATGGAAAGCTAATTAAAAACAACCAGTTCACACACAATCCGTCATTAAGAATATTTATCAGTATCACACCTACCAACACTAACAGTCTACATTCGTTCTTTGTTTACCAAAGGTATTATTACAGCAATTTGCAAATTGTTATTCTTCCTAGGACAAAATAGCAAATATCTCCTCCTATACTGTTAAACTAATGGATAAGACGGTCTGTATTATATTTCACGATGTGGACACTGTTGAAATAATTAAGAGATAAAAAGTAACACAACATCAAAAAATGGTGAAAAAAACGTTTTCTTATTTCCCAATGGGTTTCAGCGGAGAATAAAAGTGAAACGTTCAAACTGATTGGGAACAACGTTGTAAAAAAGCCATCTTCTGTACTTTATACTTCTCTGCATGTAAATACCTGACGTTTGTGAAATGATGTGCACATCGATGATATAAATTCAATAACATTTCAAATTTCAACTTTTATATGAAATTCCAATACCCTTAGTGTTAAATTTACTGACAACGTTAGGGAATTAAGGGGAGCTAACTTTACTGTAAATCACTTCAATGATGGACATCGACAGACAAACAAAACGCGAAATATTACTTAAACGGAGTTGAGAGCGCGGTGGCTCAGTAGGTAGAGATGCAGGCTGCATGCCGAGAGGTCCTCGGTTCGAATTTCTCCTGCGACAACAGCGTTTTGTCCTTGGGCTAGACACTTAATCCCACTTGCCCACGTGGGGGCACGGTGGCGTTGTGTACCGAGGCGTACTGTACGTCGATGGTGCACTTGTCTTCAACCAATGCTAACCCCACTTCTGTGCAGCTAGTACGTTGTGGAGCCTGGCAGTTGCTCGCAGTTGCTCGATGGTTCTCTCCGGGGTCTCCGGCTTCCTCCACCCGTAAAACTGTGCGACACGAGGTGACCCTGGCTGTCGAAAGTGTCGTTAAACCCTAATAAATAAATTAAACGGAGTTAAAGTATTTTAGAAGCGAACTCTCCATTGACTCTACTTCCACCATCAGATCTCCTGAGAGAAGGAGATTTCGAGGAGGTTCCGCTTCCGAAACTACTTTTTGGGGAGTACAAGGAGGAGGCACTTGTAAGATTTTGAGAACATCAAGGGCATTCGAAACTTTCCGAATCACCGCGAATTGATTTGAATCGAATCAAATCATCGAGACAATTTCGAATGGAATCCAATTTGGGAAATTTCCCAGGGCCCAACTTGGAATCCATTTTACCGGAAACAATGCTCAACTTACCCTTCAACCCTCCTATTGAGGGAGGGGGGGGAGATATTTGTTTAGGGGTGCCGGGTCAATATATTCCACAGGCATATCCGTAGGTCGTAGACTGTGGTGGGGGTTGGTATGACCCTCCCAATTGGTGTGGGTTGGGAGACTCCTTCGAACCCCACCAATGGGAGGGCCATACCCACCCCACCTCAAGTCTACGGTATCTCCCTGCCATTGGTGGGGGTTCTCCCCCGAGAAAAAATTGAAAATTCAACACCCTCAGAGTGAATCTGGGATCTTCTGGTGCTTTAATTTTTCCATTTTGAAGACCACTACAATTTTTGGCTACAGTGGTGTAGCCAAGGGGGGCCTAGGTAGGGGGCCTACCTAGGCCCCCTTGGCTACACCACTGCCTTCAACTTGTAACGACAAGACAGGACGGTGGCTCAATGGAGAGGGCACTGGACTTTAAACAGGAAAGGTCGACTGTTGGATCCTGACCAGAGGTAACTGAGTTGTGACCTTGGGTAAGACATTTGCTGAAATAGGGCACGATGACGCTGTGTAATTGGAGTTCTGGAGACCGATGTTGTATTTGCTTCAACCGCAATTAACTCGGCTGCTCAGCGGTTCTCACCGAGTGCTCTCCCTCGACTTCCTCTTCCCGTAAAACTTACCAACACGATGTGACCATGGTTGTTGAATGTGCCGTTAAACCCCGATAAACAAACAAACGAACACGAAACGATAAAAGTGTGGTAAGATGAAAAGTGCCAAAGAAGATAATGGTTAACCCTTTACCCAACGCAGACGATATCAAAATTTATTATTTTAAATAGCATTTTTTTAAATTTTTCAAAAAATGTCAACAAAACCATATCATGTGATCCATCATTGGAACGAGCTCGAGAAGCGCGTTCCAAAGAAGGGTCACATGATACGGTTTTGTTGAATTGTTTTTAAATAACACTTTTTCTGCTGCTGAATTTGCATATTACGCGGGCGCATGCGGCCGATTTGTTGGGTAAAGGGTTAAAATCGAATATGTGTCTGAGGCACACTTACATATATTTCAGAAGACGTAACTTTCTTGAAATCATTTCCTTTTCCCACCGTGACTTCCATATTCTCAGGAAATTACAGTTATCTGGTAATGTGATATGCATCCTAAATATGCCGTGAAGTGAAATTTCTGCAAATGGAAATGAATCGAGTAAAATATATACTTGTTTCGGTCGCTTAAAGCAATAGTTTTCAAAAGAGATATTCATTAACACATCGGTAGTTGAAAATTAACTGTTGTGTGAAAAATGTGGACATCTTTGCGCTAAAATGTACATTGTATTCATGCAACAACAGCTTTCGTTTGTAATTTAGGTATCCCTTTATTCAATGTTTTATGTGTGAGCAAAGGTGAGGTGATAGTTGATCTTCAAATGAAGGTCTTTCTGCAATGCACATTTGACGCGAGGCGAGCGTTCATAATGGCGCGACGAAGTATTAAATAACAATTTTCTTTCTCGGCAATTTGGCTTTAGTTTTCGATTTTTTATTACAAGCTTGTTCTACGAAATCCCCATCTAGAGCAATACTAAACCATGCGGAAAATGAAAATCGTTGACGGACCATTTTTAAATAGAAACGAAATTTCTCTGGAATTTTCTACAAATCGTGCAACGCAATTACAATTTGAATCCCTAGCGATAGCTGAAAATCGTCCTCTGGGTTCCAATGTGTTCTATGTGCCACAAGGCACATAGTACACATTGGAACTCAGGTGATGAAATAGTAACATGGGTTCTCCTCGGAAATTTGGTTGGCGATAAAATGTGTTGTTTTTGTTGATAGTTGTCAAATGAATTGCTGAGTGTCCTTCTAATAATTGTTGTTGTAGACGTGAAGGCGTGTGATAAACACAGTACGACACACGCGTGCGAATGGCTTAATCGATGTGGTACTTGTGCCACCGCGTTGGCACTCGTGCCACAACGATTAACCCATTTACACGCGTGAGTCGTTCTGTGTATTTACATCCCAGACACAATAATTACCCGTGTTCGTGCTCATCCAAGATATTTTGGTGTCAAGTGGAATTTTTGTTCTGTAAAATAATGAATTATTTGTGTCTAATGAAAGGTCGTAGTGCCAAACGGAATCTGACTGAAAATGAGAACAAATTAATCATGTATCGTCCTTAGAGTGCACCAAGGCGCCATCTGCAATGCTAAAACATGGGAGTGGGAGGGTCTTGAAAAAAAACTGTTTTCCGTCACGAGACCACCCACCACCCCCTTTTCTGGAGGAATATTTTGTTTTCCTTTTTCATGTGAGGGACCCCCCCCCGCCCGGGGGGGGGGGGGTCCCCTCTTCAGCCCAGTTCAACCCCTTAAAATAAATCCTAAATACAAAACTGTCCAGTGTTTAGTCATATTACTGATCCGTTTCTGCTATTCCAATTTTTCTACAACACCAAAAGGAGATATTTCACAAAAATAAAAAAAAAACTAGAGCAGGTTTGGAGCAAAGCCAGAGATAAATAAGGTAAATACTTCATGTCTGCAATAATTTAATGCAACTCTCTGACACAATATTGTCAATGTGTTTTTTAACCACTCATTCAATATACAACAAAACCTAGCAATATTAAGTCATCCTTAGAACACTTGGAGTGACCATTAGAATCGAATTATATCCAATGGGATCTTGGAGGTGAGTTGAGATGTTTTGATGGGGGTAGAGAAAAACAATAGCCTATAGAAAATACATGCCCACTGTATTGGTGTTATCTTTCTAACCCACCAGCGCAAGCCAACACAATGATTTTGTGGAGGAATTGAGAAACTTGATCATACCTTGACTTGAAACCTAACCAAATTTCAAATTCATCGTGAATCATAGGTTTCCGATTCGGTACAACTCTCTCTCTCTGGACAGCCGGTGGACTGCTTAAGTTTGTAGTGAATCACCATGCAGTCACCGATGCCTGTACCTTTACATAGCGTAGTAGTCTGGGATCCTTTTTAACTTACACAACCTAGTCGGCCGGCCGGGGTACACACTAATATAGTTTGGTGCAAGTTTTAATCTGCTGTCACACAGGGCAGCGCTGCGCTCGGCCATTATCGAGAGATAATCTCAAGCACTTCTTGAAGAAAATGGGTTGCACCCATTCATTTTGCAATACAGCTTGATGAATACCCATTGATTTTATGTTTTGTTTAACTTTCTACTCTTTTTAGTTTTGCTTTTTTTCGGTCAAACTTTTGCGGTGTCTGAAAACTTTTCTGCTATGTAGCTCTGAGTTCTGAGTGAGTACTCTTGCAGAAATGATGAAGTTAAGTTACTGCAATTTCTTTGTCAGACTGATGTAATCTTTGCCGAAGAGGAGAAGTAGCTCCTAAGGAACAGCAACAGAATTGGTAGCTTACATTGTGTTTAAATTGGTATTTGTTCCAAAATATAGTGCTCATTTTTCTTATATGGCTTTATCAAGAAACAGGAAAAGTGGGAGATATTGACCACCAGCTGTTTGATGGTCACCATCGAACCAAATGTGAGTTATAACAGTTGGTTATAAATACAGCTACTATGCCACATATCCATCGACTCTATGGATATCGGAGAATATCCCTCAGTAGCTTGACGTCACGCTACGCTCCATCATGTCGCTTTGAAGGAACGATCAGCAGCCTTTTGTTATTGTTTTGAAACTGTTTGCAGTCGAATTGGGGTGAATATTGCGCAGTAAAATGTCACGTAGCATATAATAAAAAGAAAATCTACGCTGTTTCAGTGAATATCGGGAATTATCTGATGAGTGGAAACTTTCCAGCCTGGCATCCACATCCGAGAGATATTTAGCTTGTTTTGTGTGTGAATAGTACTGTACTAAAAAACAAAAACATTTGAATTAAAATGTAATGGATTTTGAACATCAAACTAACTATAGGCGACTTTGAGCTAACTTCAGGGAGATAAATCCAGCACTATCTGGAATAGATTTTAACTTCATATACAAAACCACACAAATATGATTGTCATTGGAAACTGCTCCATGAAAAGGTTTCAATGACTTCCATAATATTGTTATTATATTTGAAGGAAAATGAGACTTACTCCAGTATAGGATTTTTTAAAACAGAAAACCATTATGGGTGAGGGGATTAAAGAAAATCCTTATATTGTACTGGAGTATAATTTGTGTTGCTAAAACTCACCCACCGCCGCACTCCCGCGCTGTCCACAAACTACCAGATTACGTTTTCTCACTCGATATTGGCCTACTAGATCTTTGTCCGTAAACGTGTTTCTAACACAGAGCCCAGAAAGGTCAAATAATTACCCACAATAAGACTAATACCATAAAAACAAACGTCACAGATTATCAAAATAATAATACAAGTCTAAGTCTCATTGGAACAGGCTCAATGATCTCATTCCAATGACATTCATAGTTTTATTGTTTATGTTGAAGATTTATATATAGATTTTTCAAACTTTTACTTCATTTCTAAAATACTGTTATTTATTTATTTATTTATTTATTTATTTATTTATTTATTTATTTATTTATTGGATTTAACGACACTTTAGACAGTCAGGGTCATTTCGTATCAAAGAGTGTTACTGGTGGAGGAAGCTGGTGTCGGCGGAGAGAACCACCGATCAGCGGCGAGTAACTGTCAGACTCTTCAACTTACTAGCTCGACAGGGTTAGAAGTGGTTGAAGGCGTGTGTACCATCGACGTGCTATACACCTTAGCACACTGAGTCGCCGTGACCCCGCTCGAGCAAGTGGGATTAAGTGTATTGCTCAAGGACACACGAGTGACTCTAGCGAGATTCGAACTTATGACCTCCCGATCACAAGGCCGACACGCTATCCAATGAGTCACAGCGCCCTCCTAAAAGACTATGGTGAAGGGTTAAAGAGTACTGACAAAAGGCCCAACTCAACTAAGACAATTCTATCGATAAAAAGAAGAGAAATCGCGAGACATTCAGGAGATTGCTGTATAAAGGAAAAAGACGACTCATCCAAGAAGACAGTGCCCAAAAGCTTGCGAAAGAAACAGCAGTCCCATTGCCCTAAAAGTTAGAATTTTCCAACATAAACTTCAGAACTCCTGCACACATGGGTATATGATGTTGGTACAGGACATACGCAACAGGTTTAGGTTTTGATAATCATGACTAAACGTCATGTCCAAGTACTTGCAGATTATTGGGATTACTTCATTTTTCACACTGACAAAAATTGTAACAAAAATGGGCGGTTGTTGTAACAAAAGTGGTGCGCGAGTTTTTTTGTTACAAAAATGGGCGATTGTTGTAACAAAAGTGGTGTGCTCATTTTGTAACAAAAGCGGTTGATTTTGTAACAAAAGTAGTGAGCTGTAACAAAAGTGGGAAAGTGTTGTAAAAAAAGTGGTGAGCTGTAACAAGTGGTTTGTTGTAACAAAAGTGGTTGCCACACTTGTTGCGGCAAATTATATCCAGTGATTTATATTCAATCTCCACACATCACGGCCGCCGTGGTCTGGTTAATTTATTTTAACAGAAGAAATAATATTAGATACCAAGCACTAATTATAGGAATAATCATTAAAAAAAAAAAGAACTTATGAAGCACCGGGTATAAAATTTTTGCTGATAATATTAGTTATTCTTGTGTTTTCCAGGGTGTATGGGAATTTACACCCATTTGGGAACTCATACACCCTGAGGCGAAGGGTGTATGAGTTCCCAAACCGGTGTAAATTCCCATACGCCCTTGAAAACACAAGGATAACGGATTTATTTCCAAGAATTTTGGTATACTTTATACTTTAACCTACATTGTGGGCCAAAACTGACAGAAAATTTGTACTTTGAAAGTTTCTTTAATAAAACCAGACAAATATGGATGTCACTGGAACTGGCTCAATAGCCAGTTCCAATAACATCCATATCTGTAATATTTTATTGCACATAAATATTAAATTTCCTGTATGTTTATTCTAACATAACTGAGCAGAAGGTATGAATTAATAATTAAAAATTTGTAAAAATTTTTTGGCCATATAGCCTGCTATTGTATATTCTTGTTTTTACACCGTGGTTAACCACGGTGTAAAAAAAAACACTGTGGATTGCAACTTACACCGTACCTCTCAGCCAATCAAAATGCAGTATTTTGTTTCATTTGGAAATAATGAGTTTTATAACCTGGTAAACACATGTGCGGGCATAACTGCCCACGCGCGGATTACGACCAAACCACGACGACTGTATTGGGCGTATTATTAACTCACATTAGAGGTATAACACCATACAGAAACAATGGGATAACAATTCGATGTGTATAACGTTATCGCAACTCTCGGAACGCAGTCATTACATATAATATGAACACGCCTTTTGTTAGAGGAATTTCATCACCATAGCGCTGTAAACTCACATTGCCAGATAAATTGGTACTGCTGGCGCTAAAGTAAACCTGGTGCAGCTTTTCATTACAGCTTCATATTTTTCTGTATGTGGCATTTATCAGTTCATCCACTGAAAAGTTTCAACTTCTGTGCTTTGGAAAGCAATTTCCTATTACAGTGGGAGGATGTTTCACCGAAGGCTTGCTAACCATGTATTGTACTTGTCGCAATCAATGACATTTATGTAATATGAAGGCTGGTTATGTTCTTCTGAAACATTCCGATTGTAACAGCTACATGTGCTTAACAGTGCCTTTATTGGATTAACTCTTTACCTAACGTAACGGGAAAACCGGCCAGCGCTATTCACAAAAATCGCCAATTAATTTTCATTATTGTTTCATTTTTTATCTCCAAAACATAGGTTATGACCCCTCTTTGGAACGAGCTCATCGAGATCGTTTCAAAGAGCGGTCATAACTTATGTTTCTGAGACAAAAAATGAAAACAATTAGTTATTCAAGAATTTTTTTATAAGTGTCGTCTGCTTTTCATATTAGGTAAAGGCTTAACAGTATCTAACGTTTATAGGAAATAATTGCCGGACAGTGCCATTGACAGATCAAGCTTTTATTTTTTTACAACATGCCCCCCTCCAAAAAAAACTCCACTTGTAACATCAGCTAAACTAGACACTCTATGCTGACTTATGCAATGAATCTTTTATAAATTACTTTCACGTTCCCTACTGAGAGAATCAAGCTAATAATTGGTGGAACTATGCGGAGTTATAAAACTACAGCCGTGGTGAATCTCCATCCGTAAGTATTTAGTTTATAAACATGTCTAACAGTATTGTAATGTCAGTAAAGATTCAGGTCAAACCAATTATCGATTAAGAAACATTTCTTGCGTTGATTCAAAGGAAATGGATGTTTATGGTACTTTTAGATTCAAAGGTCTGAAATAATTTAGTCTGTCGGAAAGCGAACCATAGTATCACTTTTTCGACCAACTGAAATATTCCAGAGTATTAAATCTTAAATATAGGCGATGGACAATTTAAGGGCTCGACTGATTCCAAGCTATAACTACGTCGAATGCCTCACATAATGTGACTGGTGGGTGGTGGGTTGAGAGCCTGAATAAGTTTGTCAGGCATTTCTTCCAGTCTCTTGTAACACGACTGCCAGTTTACATAGGTGTGGAAAATACCACAGACACATCGATCCTTTAAGATAAGTCCATATGCAGCGATTTTGAAGATACAAATACAATTTTGTCACCTATTAGGGATAAAAACTATTAGTACCAATATCTTCAAACGGGTTTCGTGACCTATGTCTAGAAAGCTTTCTTGTTTGTTTGTTTATTTGTGTTTAATGCCACTTTCGGTGTCTGTGGCTAGATTAGAACCACAGCATAAGTATACAGTCAAACTCAGCCAATCGCTTTTCATCTGCTTGTCACTTTTGGAAACTCTGCCCCAAGTCAGTTACGGCGTCATATTATACTAGCGAAACGCAACTCGGGGGCGAGGTGGCTCACTGGTTAGAACATTGAACTTGAAATCAAAAGTACGACGGTTTGACTCTGCGTTATGTCCTTGGGCAAGAAGCGAAATTTCACTGGAATTTTCTATAAATCGTGTAACGAAATTACAATTTGAATCCTTAGCGATACCTGAAAATCGTCACCTGAGTTCTAAGGTATTCTATGTGCCAGTAGTCACATAGAACACATTGGAACTCAGGAGACGAAGTAGTAACACGGGTTCCCCTCACAACTTTGGTTGGCGATAAAATGTGTTCTTTTTCTTGATAGTTGTCAGATGAATTGCTGACTTTCCTTCTAATAATTGTTTTTATAGACGTGAAGGCGTGTAATAAACACAGAACGACACACGCGAGTGAATGGGTTAATCGATACGGCACGAGTGCTAGCGCGGAAGGATAAAACTAGAAGACGGCGATAAAATGTGTTCTTTTTGTTGATAGCTGTCAAATGAATTGTTGAGGGTCCTTCTAATAATTGTTTTATAGACGTGAATGCGTGCAATAAACACAGAACGACACATGGGTGGGGAAGGGTTAATCGATATGGCACTTGTACCATCGAGGAAGGATAAAACTTGTGACATCGCGGAAGAATAAAACTCTGGCCCGCGGCCTCTCGTTTTACCCTTCCGCGCCAGCACTCGTGCCATATCGATTAACCGATTCACACGCTTGCGTCGTTCTGTGTATTTATCTCAGTTGCGTATGTCTGACCACAGTGTCACTTTATACAAAAGCTATGACATGAAAACGGCACACTTGCCTTCACCCGCTGATTACACTATTTGGGAAAGTTAGTAAGTTCATCCGACAGTCACACAGTGTTGCTGGGAGGATCTCTCCGGGTACCCTGGCTTCCTCCATCCGGAAAACTGTCCCACACGATATGACCCTGGAAGCCCGGTTGTTGAAAGAGTCGTTAAACTCAAATAACCCAACAAGCAAACAAACGAGAACTTGCTTACCATTGTAATCAAGCACTGGCCTATTGCTCGGAGTTTCCACCAAAAGCGATATACATGTTAGCTTGCCAGTGAAAGAAAATGGATATTTCCAGTTGAATAGATGTTAAATACCTGATGATAATGCTAATTAATATTGATCTATGAAACCCCATCGATTATTATTGACTGACATTTCATTTCCGTTTCTGAGACATTCAACTTCGTAGTTGATTTTGCGAATTAATTATTTCCATAACGGTGTTCTTTGACTTCATACAACAACCTGAGTTGTTTATTCGTATGCGAGACTGATCAATGCATTCTCGGGCATCTATTTGTTCGCAGGTTGACAATATGGACTTTTGAAGCCAGAAAACTATATTAAATGTCCATTGCCCATCGTGCAATTTAGATTATGCATCCTTCAAATAGCTGACGTCGTATAGATGAATGAATCACTTACACTAAATGTGTACGTATTTATTGAAACCTTCAGCAACATCTCGATCCGAATTCAATCGTAGAGTGCCTTTGAAAATTTGCTTTTGTTTGACTCGAAATTTCATTTCAAACATCTGTATCCCAGATGTAGTAAGAATAGAACTACATACTGTGTGTGAAAGGACAACAAATTTAAGCGACGGAAAGTTACAATCTCAGTGAGCTAACGCTTGCGCAAAATAGGGTTCTTTGTCGATTTTTTAGGGTCAAGGTGATGCTGTGTCATCCATAGGCTCTATCGATACATAGCCACCTGATTCCCTGAACTATTCTGCGCTTTGGAGACTAATTTGAATTACTTCCGGCTGGTATGCGAAATTGTTTCCAAACATACCTTGCTTTACATTGTGATGCTATTAAATCGCCTTGTCAATGCAGCAATCAAACTAACAGACAAGCCCTACTAATGTGTAACGAGATGTCTTAATTACACCGCCAATGCTGTCGTCAGCCATGTCGTCGCTTTGTGTGAAGAGCAATGTACAAGCCGATGTTCATTTTCATGTTGTTTGTCATACTCAGTTTTCCTGGGACAGAGCCAGACGAGACCCTCTACACTAACCCACCCCATCCGGGTGGGTTGGTAGAAGGGGGTTACGGAGTGTTTTCCCTAAGAAAAATTTGAAATTGTTCTTTGAAATGGAGTCGTAATATTTACAATACCGCAAATGCCTATCGGCGGTAGTTATTCCAAAGACGGCAACTCATTTCCGATAAACAACATGTAGTTCCGCAAATCATTCAAACCAGTGACTCTGATGCGACAGTGCTGGGTGTGGTAGAGGTATAGGAGTGGTGCCATTGCGTAAAAAATGGGGAGGGAAATTTAATGCTCTGTGGGATGTAATCCCTCACATTATGCTGCTTTCACGACGCGTACAATTAGTTAGAGTTGATGATGATATGCCGCCTCACATAAGTACTATGGTTTCAAACGCAAACAGACTGTTTATCGCGATCCGGTCCAAAATCTCTGCTCTTCGCTGTTCTGTTCACAAAACTATAGAATAGCATCTCCTTGAAAAACACAGAAATATATTGCATTCCGCGTAATATTTTGGTTCGTTGTTCACGATTCAGTCTAAATTTTGTAATATTTTATCAACATGGCTAATAATGTTCGTCACTGGAAGAGATTTAAAGGAAAGTTAGCATCCCTTAATTTTCTAAAGCTTTCAGCAAATTTAACACTAAGGGTATGGGCATTTAATATAAAAATTGATATTTCGAAATGTCAGCAAGCTGTATCATCGATGTGCGAATTATTTCACAAACTTCAGACATTTTTCTGCAGTGTAGTATAAAAATACAGAAGCTTACGTTTTACTTTTTTTCACAACCAGTTTGAAATTTGACTATTAGTCTCTGTTTAAACACATTTAAAGTTAAGAAAATGGCGCTTTTACCATCGTTCGATGGTCTGTAACTTTTTTTGTGTGTTCTCTATACTAACAGTGTGCGTTTTGTGACACATAATACCGACTCTATCCTTTTCATTAACATGAAAGTCACTGATAATTTGGGTAAGTCTCACTTTGCCGGTAGCCTTGAACAGCATCAGGTAATGTTGTTATAGTTTGTTTCTATTAAGTATCTCACTGGTGATCAGTTTGGTGATTTATTTGAATTATTTGCAGCAGAGAGTAATCTCGGATTTCTTGCCGCGGCGGAGAAATTGTTCTGTGATGGAACCTTTGACAAGTGTCCTAAAGTGTTTTTTCAACTTTACACCGTGCATGCTTTTGTTGAAAATAAAATGGTTCCACTTGTTTATGGATATCTTCAAATAAAGCACAGGCAAGATACACTAGATTTTTCAGGCTTATAAGTGAAAAGACTCAAGAAATAGGTTTTTCGCTGACACCGTCTTACGTTTTTACCGACACGGTTGTGTTAGGGTGTTCTGTAGGGGCTGAGTCAGCATATTTGCAAAAATTGCAAAAAAATATTTCTTCAGAACCACTGATCAGAATCGTTTGATATTTGGTGTACAGCATCAATAGGACGGTCAAATACATGTGTGTTCAAATCGACCCCCTCGGTTCATAACTGGGCTCAACAGAGGAGCCCAAATAATTAACTTAGGACACTATGGGGAATAAGCTTTAAAAATCTTCTTCTTCGGATGAAACTGTCAGATTCTTTTGATACTTGATTATACAACATCTCTACAGGAGTCAGATTGAAGTGTGTTCAAATTGAGTCCCTGGGTTAATATTTGGGCTTCCTATGGAAGCCCGAATATTAACTTTGTGCAATATGAGGAATAATCTTTAAAAATCTTCTTCTTGAGATCCACCTGTCATATTCTTTTGATATTTGGTATGCAGCATCTCTAGAAGATTAGATTCAAGTTTGTTCAAATGGGACCCCTGGATGAATATTTGGGCTCTTTGTTGGAGCTCAAATTTTAACTTGGTGCAATATGAGAAAATTTCTTAAAAAATCTTTTTCAGACCCACTAGTGAGAATCCTTTCATATTTGGTACGTGACATCTCTAGAGGTGTAAGATTTGGATTTGTTCAAAGATTCAAGTTTGTTCAAATGGGATCCCTGGATGAATATTTGGGCTCTTTATTGGAACCCAAATTTTAACTTAGTGCAATATGAGAAAATTTCTTTAAAAGTACTCTTTTTCGGACCTGCTAGCAAGAATCCTTTCATATTTGGTATGTGACATCTCTAGAGGTGTAAGGTTCGAATTTGTTCAAATTGAGCCCCTGGGTTAATATTTGGGCTTCCGGTGGGAGCCTGAATATTAACTTTGTGCAATATGGAGAATAATCTTTAAAAATCTTCTTCTTCAGATCCCCGAGTCAGATTATTTTGATATTTGGTATGCAGCATCTCTGGGGGTGGGGGGGGGGGGGGGGGGGGGGGGGGGTTAGATTCAAGTTTGTTCAAATAGGATCCCGGGATTAATATTTGGGATCTTTATTGGAGCCCAAATTTTAACTTAGTGCAATATGAGAAAATTTCTTAAAAAATCTTTTTCAGACCCACTTACGAGAATCCTTCCATATTTAGTATGTGACATCTCTAGAGGTGTAAGGTTCAAATTTGTTCAAGTCGAGTTCCTGGGTTAATATGTGGGTTCCCCAAGGGTCCCAAATATTTACTTAGTGCAATATGGGGAATTATCGTTTAAAATCATCTCCTTCAGATCCAGCAGTCATATTCTTTTGATATTCGGTACACAACACCTCTGGGAGGTTTAGATTGAAGGTTGTTCAAATCAGGTCCCTGGGTTAATATTTGGGCTTTTATTGAAGCCCAAAGTTTAACTTAGAGCAATATGAGAAAATTTCTTGAAAATTCTTCTTCTTCAGATCCACCAGTGAAAATCCTTTCATATTTGGTATGTAACATCTCAAGGGGTATCAAATTCAAGTTTGTTCAAAACGATTCGCTTGTTTTTTGGTTTTTTTTTAAATTCTGGGAGGGGGGGGGGGGGGGGGGTAGGGAGAATCACAGTAGTTTAAAACAAAACAAAAATTTCGTTCGTTTGTTGTTTTTTAATACTTCACAGAACAGAGCTTGCTAGGAAGCTTTCCTAGGACCAGCAGAAATGAATGGCCAAAACAGTTGCCTTTGGTTGTGTCATAGCAAATCAAAAAAAAATGCTCTTGCTGCTGATCACTTACTGATACACTCATCTGTTTTGACAATTTGAGCCAGATGAGCGTTTTAGGCTCGCTTGAGCCTCTGGTTTAGACCTTAGATCAATAACAATGGCATTTTAACCTTCAAAACTGTATAGTACCAGCTAAAACATGTTGCAGAATAACCACTTGAAAATTTCTCAAGTACATAGTATTAGTTTTTGATATTTGTTTATAGTGAACAATTCTGTTTATTGATTAACCAATTTGCCAATGAAAATTATTCAGTTAACAGGAGTATTCAATTTACAGGAATTGTGTCACTTTCCTGTATTCTAGAGGTAAACTTAGCATTTATTCTATTATATTTTGTTTGATAGAGCAGGTCCATGAGCTCTGTCAAACAAGATATAATAGATTAAATGCCTGTATTGGTCGTACTGAGGCCAAATTGGTCCACAACCAAAGCAAAGGGAAACTGGGAAGAGTCAGGGTAATTTCTCGACATGTTACAATATTTTTTATTCAATTAACAGGAATTTACTCTATAACCTTTATTCAATTAACAGGTCAAATTTGTACTGGAGGAATGGTAAATGGTTTTGTGTTGGAAAATTATATTCAGTTAACAGGGATATACAATTAAGAGATATCCAATTAAGTGGGCTCCACTGTATAACCAAAAACATTCAAAAGTCTTGGATTCAGTAAATTTGATTTCTTTATTTATTGGGGTTTTCACACCACTTTTTACAACCAGGGTCACCTCATGTCGGATAGTTTTACTGGGGGAGGTACCCAGAGAGAACCACCGAGCAATAGCAAGCAACTGTCAGGCTCCTCAACGTTTTAACTCCAAACAAGCAGAGTTGACATTGGTTGAAGACAAGTGCATCATCGATGTGCAGTACGCTTTAGTATAATTGCCGCAGGTTGGATTCGAACTGAAAACCTCTCAGCTTGTTTTGGGTAAGGGTTTTTGTTCGAGCTTCATTAAAGTTTGTTTCATATTGCACAATTTTGTCATGATTAGCAATCATAAATCCTTAAAAATAACTATAGAAAAAATGCATAGAACATTTAAAGAAAAAAATGTTCTATGAAGATTTGGCCTCTGAGGTGATAAGATTCGACCACGACTGAGATCGAATATTCTCGGAAAAAGTATGAGGGCTGAATCTTCCTGAGGCTGAATCTTCATGAACCCCCTTTTTTCAAACTAAATTACCTATCACTTATAAAGCACCATAACTAAGGCAAAAACATTACTATGCAATTCCTAAGTCTGAAATTCTATAAATTCCAAATAAATTTACTCAAATTATACAGCAAAATGAAGAATGTGGTGTATAGAACCCCAGAAGTATGCGTGCACCTCACGCACTTACACCCAAACGACATCAGACATCAGCGGTTCCTGAAAGTGTGCTATCGGTACCATATTTGTACCATAACTGATAATAATAAAATAATATTTCATAAGAACAACAAACACAGGAATTCAAAATGCAGCCTCAAGGCTACATGGTGGTGAATGCCAACGCTGTCCCATTGTCCTGGAAAGGGGAGTCCTTTACAAATAGTTTTTTTTATCATATGATACTCTGGATACTCCCCATTATTTAATAGAAATCAATTTCATAATGCTAAAAAAAATCCAGAAAATGTCATAATACGGAGTTATGACCCTTAATTCGTTACTTTCTGCCTGTTTTCAGATTGTTTGCACAATAACTTGGAACAAATAGTAGTAGATTTGAGTCAGTATTGTTATGTGAGACTTTCTTAATGTCTTAAATGAGTTAAAAAATTTTGTATGTTTCGGCGATACTGAGCAGAGTTTTGACCCTTAATTTGTTGATTTTTTCTTGTTTTCAGCTCGGTAGGATGATAACTTCAAATATCAATATATTTTGTCAAAGTTTGATATGTGAGACTTTCTTAACAATGTCTTGAATGGGTTCGAAAACTTGTACCGTTTGGCTATACTGAGCAGAGTTATAGCCCTTAATTAGTTAATGTTTTCCTGTTTTCAGCTCATTAGCACGGTGACCCGCACACTTATCAAAGGATTTGGTCAATATTTGGTATGTGAGACTTTCATAACAATGTCTTGAAGGAGTTCGAAAATTGGTACAGTTCAGCCATACTGAGTGGAGTTACAGCCTTCAATTAGTTAACTTTTGACTGTTGTCATCTCATTAGCATGACAACCTGAACAAATATCTATAGATCTGGTCAATAATTGGTATGTAAGACTGTAGCAATGTCCTGAAGGAGTTCAGAAACTGGTACGGTACTGACATACTTGCCATCAGACAGCTAATTATAACTGTATACTGGATTGCGCCTATCCGTGAGTCGGTGTGTCTGTCCAAGCATCTGTGCGTACGTCTGACCATCCTCCTTCAGATGTCAGCCCGCATTATAACTTGAACATTACTGTTCAGATTTCACTGAAATTTCATACACATGTTCACTATCATACATGTAAGATCTTTAAGGAGTAACCAGGAGTAACAGCCATTTTGCTGTTGAAAATACTTTTTCTGTGCATTATGGCCCTTTGAATATACAAAAAATAGCCTATTTTTGTCTGTTCGCCTCGTATATCGGGTTTGGGTTATCGGATCTCAATCATATTTATTACTTTTCACTTTTCAGACTTATCCCGCTTTTTAACCCTTTACCCAACGTAACGGCCAAAACCGGCCAACGTAACGGCAAAAACATAGGCTATAACCCCTCGTTGGAACGAGCTCGTTGAGCTCGTTCCAACGAGGGGTCATAACCTATGTTTTTGAGACAAAAAATGAAAAAAAATAGTTATTCAAGATTTTTTTTTTGCGAGTGTCGTCTGCTTTTCATGTTAGGTAAAGGGTTAACTTTGAAAATTTGTTGTTTATCTTGTAAAATACCAATGTTTTGTCTGTTTGCCTCATATTTCAGGTTTGGGTTATCAGATTTCAATAAAATTTGGAATGCAGATTATTTATGGGAAAGGCTTTCAAATGAGTCACGTCCATGGAGTAAAACCAAGAAAATTCATGCAAATCACCTCCCCACGTGTGGCAATATTGTTTCTGGCCTTCACAGTTACGACTGAGTTGGGGGGGGGGAAAAAATGTTGCTGGAAAACAAAGACAATAATTTCACATCCCACATGTAGATGATCTGATTGACACAAACTATTGTTAACAGGTGTACGTCACAATTTCTGCTGGATTGGATTTCTCTCTGCTGTAAAACAAAGATGATAAACCCCTTGTGTGTACGCCAAGTGTTGAAAATATGTCCATCTTAGAATTTTAAGAGATGGGCGGGGGGTGGGGGGGGGGGGTGCATATGGCATGCTTAGCATGCTGTTCTTAATATTACATGACCATGTAGAGTTACTCCGGTGTTTTGAGTTCTAAAATGGGTTTGTGAACACGTCAAAGATTTTACACAATAAACTTTTTTTGCCTTGAGATTTGTTGCAGGTCCATTGGGTGAGAGATTTTGTCTGTCATCTGACACAGCCTCATCCTTGACACTGATATGTCAGCACCTCTGGTACAATCTCTTGCATTTGAAGTCTTTCCATATGTCCGTCCGTATATATGTCCATCTGCACTCTGATATCTCTTTGCATTATAACTTGAACATTACCGTACTTCTCAGATTTCAGTGAAATTTGGGATAAAAGTTGTTTATGAGAAAGGCTTTCAAATGTGTCATGCCCCAGCAGTAAAACAAAGAAAATACCCGAAAACCGCCTTCCCACGTGTGGCATTATAGGAACCCCAGCAGGCAGTAGGCCAGATGGGGGTTGCACATACCCAATCAGATAAATGTCTTCCACAACATAATTCTCTAATACCGTCAAGCGATATTCTGAATTGGACAGTAAATTTCAGGGAAAAATTTCATGACTTCCTGTTGTCAGTTGCCGATACAATTGCAATCGGCTTATCCCCCTCAAAGAATCTTTGGGCCGATATCGACAACCAAACAAAATGTCAAATGCGTTCGTTTTCTGTTGCAACCCAACACGCATCTCAGCTTTGCCTGATGTTTACATGTCTACACATCACTCGTAATCTGTCCTTTTAGAGGTTTTTCAATACGGTCAGCAAATAATCTTGTTATTTCAGATCGAACTCTCCTGATTTCGTTGTAACTTGTCCTATTCAGCGATTACATGAATTGCCTTCATTGAAAAACCGCAGATATAACCGGCGATCTTGTTGATTATATTGGTGCAGTTTCATAAAAATATGCATGGACACGTAGCTAGTGAAGTTCAAGAATCAAAACGAAGCGCAGTTTTTGAATTATCCTAATTTCGAGGTGTAATAAATAATTATGAAAAGTTTGCTTGAAAATAGATGATACTTTGATGATAAGTTGCCCCCGGGTCGTTTCGCCCCAATTCCCGTTGGCGCCTCAAGTCGTTCGCCCCAATTCTCATTCGCCCCGGGTCATTTCTCCCCACAGATGGAGATGGGTGGTTTCGCCCCTAAATTTAAATTTTATTTTGGTAATGTAATTGTTTTCTTTAGTACTTTAGTATTTTTCCCCCAAAGAATTTACCGAAGAAAACAATTTCCATTAAAATTTTCATAATGTTTACAAAATTCAAAAATTTAATCCGTATCTGCATTGACCGATACGTGAAATCAGACAAATAGAGAGGGTTTTGGTGGTATGTTAATGAGGTATGGAATATGGATTAAATAAAAACAGAACTTGCAGTGATATTATATTTTATTCCTGTTTTATTTATGTATTTGTTTATATTTTTACAGTTTAGTATTCAGAAGCACAACTTTTGACATTTGAGTTTAATTTGTACATTTATATAACATCCGTAACAATGCATTACAATTATCAATCTGCCTGTGCCGTTTCTCTTCTGTGGTTTTTTTACTCTTTTCCCCGGACCCCGCTCCATATATGTTTCCTCAATGTTTGAGTCATTCATCTCAATGCTACCAATAAGAAATTTCTTTCGCATGTTTGTAATAATACCAGTACATTCATCCAATGCAACAGGTAGAGGATTTTAATTTTCTGCCATTGTTAAAAAATGTTTTTAAGATGGTGTGTTGTGTCCGTGTTAGTTTTAGTTTTATGCATTATAATGTTACTTGATGGTGGAAAAGTACTTTAAACCATTAAAACAATTTAATAATAAAATCATTGCCGTTTCGCCCCCGCATACCCAAGTCAGTTCTCCCCACTATAGAGGGCGATACGACCCGCGGCAAAACAACACGTCAGCCGGGGTGAAGGGCAGTTGGGACAAAACGACCCGATATTGATAGGTTATTTTATTCTGTTCAGTCAGAAATCAAAACAAAGGACTTTGTGATGTCCATCTTTATTTATGAACAATGGTTTGTAGTTTTGTAAACAGAAAAAAAAAAAAAAACCCGGAAAACTTATAAACTTTTTAGATTTTTAACGCCTTCGAAAATAACATGTCATCGTTTTTCGAGAACATGAAGATTCGGTCTGGGGAAAACTCGGCCTGGGTAGATTCATCCCAAAGAAAAGTAATACAGTTATACATCTGTGAGATATTTTAGATATGCTACAATATATTTTTTTCACTCCTAAAAAATAATATATATATTGTATAATTATCTCTGCAGTAATCCACGTTCGAAGGGGGCACAGCAGCTCAGTGGGTAGAAATGCAAGCTCTGTTGTCCTCTGTTTGAATCCCACCTGCAGCAATCGCATTGTGTCCTTGAGCAAGATACTGCCCCCATTGCCCATGTGCGGGCACGGTGGCATTGTATGCTGAGGTGTACAGTACGTTGATGGTGCACTTGTCTTCAACCATTGATAACACTGCTCGTTTGGAAATAGTATGTTGGGAGCCTGGCATCAGTAAATAAATAAATCCACGTTCCATGTGTTCTATAATATACTGTCATCATTGAGAACTGCATCCAAACTATCCTCCAATTTTAACCAAATCATCCTATGGCAATTTGGGCCAAACCACTCCCCCCCCCCCCCCCCCCCCAGAAAAGGGACCTACTAAACACTGATGTATACCGAGAGATGCCGTGGTGAAAAGAAAAAAAGTAAGTCAGGGTTGTTTAACAAGGTTTAAATATAATTCCAGACATTTAATTGATTCCTTCGATGCAATATACATGATATTACTTGATTTATTCGAGTAAATGCAAGATATATACATGTAGACCGAGTTACCGAAAACTACCCTTTGGTATATAGTAGATAGCTTGATTATTATTGGGCTACGTCTGTGCGAAGATGAAGCACTTTTGTGGTAACTGGGTATCATAAAACAGATCACTGTAATATTTGATAAAAATAAACCTCCCATCAGATTTTATCTGGGCCTTGGGCTGGCCAAACTTTTCAGTTCCGGCAACTCTAAAGATTTTTTTTTCATTTTCATTTATTTATTTTTTTTTGTTTGTTTATTGTTTCGCCATTGTCGGCTTAATGTTATTAGGATTTTGTGGTGTACTGTGATAAGTATCGCTCGGCTGTACACCCAAAGCTACGGCTCGCAGTTGGTATAAATACAGTACACGGGGAGAGGATTGCAACATAATCACCTGTGGAGTGGAGTTATCACCCAAAGTATCACTTTCAAATTCTGTACATATGGACAAAAACACAAGCAATGTTTCAGCCAGTGGAGTCAATGGACCTCAGGTTAAACCCAGAGGTCCATTGGCTGTCCAGAGCTTAACTTGTGCTTGTTATGCTTTGCAACAAATTTGGAATTATTGTGTGGGTGAAATTGCCACTCTGTGGGTGATTTAGTGATAATACACTCTGCAGCTACTGTATATATACAGTGTGCTTTTTAGCCCTTTCGCCTGTGATAACGGCACTAATTTTTGGTGATTTGTTGACACTTTTTTGTTTTCAAGGTTTTCACCTTCTTTACGTGACCAGTTTTTTTTTTTTACAATTGCTGCCGTTTTATATACTCCCCCAAAAAAGAAAGTGTGCATGCTAAAAAATAACACTAAAAAAAATATATCATTTTCATTCATGAAAATTTTATTCAATCACAGATGAATCAATTTGTGATCAACACGAGAAATTTCATTACGCTACGACGAATACTCTTGGTGCCATGGAGAGTCAAAGACACTAAGGATCAAACACAAAAGTCACACACTCAATATCTGGTATGACCTCCGTCTGCATCGACTACTGCTGTGCATCTACGCCTCATGGAAGCAAACAAGTTAGCATGGAAGTGTTGTGGGATGTTGTTCCATATTCTGATAAGCTGTCTTTGGAGTTCCACAAGCGTTGACGGTGCATGGGGAAGCCGGCGTAGCTGACGTTTCATTTCGTCCCATACGTGCTCAATGGGTGAGACATCGGGCGAATTTGCGGGCCAGGGAAGAACATCCACTTGTTGTTGCTGCAGATACTGTTGAACAACACGAGCTGCGTGGGATCGGGCGTTGTCCTGCTGTAGAATGACGCCGGGGCCGTGACGTTGCAGAAATGGGACAACAACAGGTGTAAGCACTTCATCACGATATCTGGCTGCATTGAGATTGCCATCAATAATGACTAGCTCAGTTCTATTACGGGCAGTGATGCCACCCCGCACCATGAGAGACCCTCCCCCATAACGGTTTTGCTCCACGACACATGGATCTGCGTACCGTTCGTTTCGACGTCTGTGCACTCTCTGGCGACCATCTGATGATGAAAGATGGAAACGACATTCATCTGTGAATAAAACACGTCGCCACCAGTGCAAGGAATGCCTGAGATGTTGTCTACACCACTGCAGTCGAGCACGACGATGACGTAACGTCAAAATCGGACGAATTGCAGGTCTTCGAGGACGTAAGCCGTATACTCTCAGCCGGTTGATTACTGTTTGAGGATGTATCCGTCTCAGGTTAGGGATGTTCCTGGCTGTCGTCGGTTCCGGAGATGGACGACACGGATATACCGATCTTGTGCAGGGGTGGTAACTCGGGGTCTCCCGGAGCGGGGTCGGTCTCGAACATCATCATGTTGTGCATGTCAATGGACTAGCCTGTCTACAGTGTTACGGTGGCAGTTCAAATGCTGGGCAACCTCTCTGTGTGTTCTTCCAGCTCTAGTCATACCCAGGGCAAGGAGACGTTGATTCATTGTCAATCTTGGCATGCTAATGTGAAGTCGTTTTAACAGCAGCGCAAGTTTGAATGTGAACGATAGGAAGGGCTGACTTTTGTGTTCAAATACCCAAGGATTAACACTGCTGCACTTCTCCACGTGCAAAACATGCCTTTTCACAAACGTGCAGCACGTCATTTAACGTTAATGCAATTTTAACGGGGAAAGCTGTTTTTTGTGTTCAATATAACTTATTCATGAACAGGTTAACACTCTTTACACCTACGAAATTATTTGTTTGGAGTTTGATCAATTTCTGCAATGCACACTTTCTTTTTTCGGCGAGTATAGAATTGTAGAAAAATTAAGTCAGTATCATTTTAATCATTGGTCCCGTTGGCCAGCCATGAGTGCTGACCATGTCTCTAGTCTTACAGCAATTTTTTTTTTATCGTTGGCAACTGAAAAATTAACACTTCCGAAAAATACTGTTTCCCATATCATCATATTGGTCCATGACAATTTTTCTGTCATAACAAAGAAGACAATCGCCAACAGCCACAAAGAATACTAATTAAGAAGTCACTATGTGATTAACAATTCACACTGTTGCTTACTCAGGTGCAGTTGCTTTAAATACCAATACCAAGCTGCCTGCTAAATACCAAAGGGAAGATTTTTCAGCGCACTCTTTTACTTTTGCACCCATAATTCTTAAATATGGCATTAAAACCATGTACATACTGCTTAAATCTATTTACATAATCAGAATACACCACCAGTTGTGCAGTGGCTCAGTAGGCAGAGGTGCAGGCTGCAAGGCGTGGTGTCCTCGGTTCGAATTCCACCTGTGGCAACAGCTTTGTGTCCTTGGACAAGACACTTCACCTCCATTGTCCATTTGGGGACACGGTGGTGCTGTGTACTAAGGCACACTGCATGTTGTTGGTGCATCTGTCTCCGAACAAGGCTAACCCTGCTTGCGTAGTATGTTGGGAAGCTGACAGTTGATTGCCATTGCTCAGTGGTTCTCTCCATGTACTCTGGCTTCCTCCACCCGTAAAACTGTCGTGGTCATGATTGCCTGTTGTGCAGAAATATGTGACCTTAAACACCAATAAATAAATAATAAAAAGAACACACCACGCCATACCTGTTTCACTCCTGCTTTCATTCAACTTGGTATCCCTCAGTTTGCCTCGGTGTTTACTATGCTCACCAGAAAAGGAGTGATTTCTTTTTCTAAAATAGTAAAACAAGAAAAAGTAATTTTTAACAGGTAGTAGCAAAATAATTTTCATGAAGCGCAGAAGTTTATTTTTGTTAATAGCTGAAAAAACGCAGGGTGATATTTGCAAAACTTATTTTATTACTGGTACCAGGTACTGGTAATGAAAATTGTCGTTTGTCATCAATACTTGATCAAGTTTCTGACAAAGCACATTATACACTCCCAATGTTAGCTACTGGACATAAGCACACACTTTGATGTTAGTTTACCATGATACAGGTGCTTAGCCAGGATATCAAAGTTAGGGGCAAGAGTAATGTCTAGTGGGGTGGGGCCAGGGCATAAAGAATGTGATGCACACCATCACCCGAGCCACATAGCAGTGAGATGGGGCGAGGACAAAAGGGAGTGTGCCCCTCTCATCAGTGGAGACTCTGTGTCCATTTGTGTCCATAATATTTAAGTTGCGAACAAGCATAGATATCTAGATATTAAAATGCCTTGTCAGATGTTCATCATATGGGTTAACAGGGGAGGGAGGCATGAATGAAATTGGGTAGAGCAAGAGCCCCCCCCCCCCCCCTCTCCAGCCCCCATGCTTACAGTACGGCCGCCGTGGACTGGTCACTTTCCACGGGTGGGCAAAATTTCCGCGGACGCAATGATATTAGATTTCAAACACTGTTTACAGCAATAATCATGAACAATTTAATTAATGACGCACAGGGTACAATCCGGTGCTTCATTAATTAAAATTTTATTGTTGATGATTTTCTATTACCTGGTAAAAGCATGCATTGACCTCACTGCCCACACATGGATTATGACCAGTCCACGGCAACTGTATTGTATGTCTGCGCCACTGCTATGAGAAGGGACTAATCTAAATGGGTGGGTGTGTTTACACATATTAATATTTTCTAACACCTGATAACAAAGTAATATAACTTTATGAACAACTACACAACTAACTTTTAATTACAATACTCCCAATTCTTATTAAACATACATGAATGTTTATTAATTTTGTGGAATTTTTACACTGTGTATGAAGCTTATTTGGTCCTGAATGTTTGTTAAAATTGCCCTTTCCATTAGGGAGGACTCCTTGAAATCAGTCTGCACTGGATTGGGTGGTATTCCTTTTGGTTAAAACAATGTATTCATTGTAATAATCTTCATGCATAAAGCCCCACAAAGTAGATATGTTTCTCAGGCCACTTTTTGTAAAATTGCATGCAGGCGGGTGTTTTTTACTTTTGTAATTATTTCTTTGCCATTAAAAGTTCATGTTCTTGGTTTGTTTTAGGCCTCATCATCTACAGAATAGCATGGGTGGTGGTGTATTCCATCCCTTGAGTGCAAGAAGGCTTTGCAATGCTATAGCATAAGCCCTGTTGCACGCCAGAGACAAATTTATCAATTTTAATAACATGGGTAAAATTTTGGACATGAACCATTTAATTTCTGTTTTAGCTTACCTTGACAAAGTCAAGCTGAGCTTATCTCGTCACTCTCCGTCCATTGTCCATCCGTCTGTCGTCCACCAACACCATGTTTTGGTCTTCTCGCCCAAAACCACTGGGCCAATTCAAATGAAAGTTTGTGTGAGTGATGGTCCCAAAGGGGTAATGCATCTTTGTTCAACTCAACATGCCCAGCCCCAGAGTGAGGGGGTGGGGGAAAATGCTCCCAAAATATTTTTAAAATCTTCTCATGAACCAGTGGGCACAGTGACTTGATATTTGTTATGGGGCTTCCTTTTGAGGTGTAGAATCAAGTTTGTTCAAACGTAGTCCGTGAAGCAATATTTGGCTTTGTAATGGGAGGGGTTAGATTTTTGGCACCACCCAAAATTTCTATTTTCTGAACCAATGGTCCGATTTGAACGAAATTCAGTATGTGGTATTATTGGGTCACAAGTACTTGACTCATGCAAACCCCCCCAAAAAACCTGCATGCCCATGAGAACCCCAGAAGCTAAAAATAGAAATATTTTCAAACGACCATGTTTCCCAAACCACTTGGAACGGAGAGCTGTCATATGGTATGAAGCATCCCCAGGACCCGTAGAATTGAATGGTAAACAAATTGCAATCTTATGTGAGGGAGTTCTACAGAGGGCATCAAAATAATGCTGACTCAGCATATTTGCAAACATTTTAGAAAACCTTTTCTCCAGAACCAATGGTCAGAATCTTTTGATATTTGGTATACGGCATGCATAGAGTGTCAGATACAAATTTGTTAAAGTGAAGCCCATTGGTTCATATTTGAACCCAATGCAGGAGCCCAATTTTTTTTAACTTAGGGCAATATGGGGAATATTTTTCCAAAATCTTCTTCAGAACCGCCAGTCAGAATCTTTTAATGTTTGGTATACTTCATTGTTATGAGGGTCAAATTCAAGATTCTTCAAACCAAGTCCCTAAGCTAATATTTGGGCTTCCTTTGGTAGCCCAAATTTTACCTTAGGGCAATATGAGGGAGTTTCTTTAGATCCACCAGACAGAATGCTTTCATATTTGGTGTACAACATCTCTATGGGGGTGAGATTCACGTTTGTTCCAATCGGGTCTGTAGGGTAAAATTTGGGATCGCTGTCATAGCCCAAATTTTAACATAGTACAATATGAGGAAATTTATTTTAAAATTTTCTTATTTTCTTCTTCAGGTCCACCTTTCAGAATGCTTTCACATTTGGTATACAACATTTCTGAGGAGGTCAGATTCATCTTTGTTCAAATCGAGGTCGAGTGCTGGGTTAATATTTGGGCTCCCTTTGGGTGTCGGAATTAGCCATGTAGCTGAAGAATTAGAATTTTTTTATTCAGTACCCTCGAGAGGTGTGTAACTAAGAGTAATCTACATAGGTTGTATCGAGGGGCTTCAGAGGAGAACTCCACATTTTACATTATGATCAACTCATTCTTGGACTCTGTTTATATCGCGTTCTGTTCAAGGTGGGCGCTTCAGGCCCCATGGGGCCTCGTGTATATTTATTTATAGGGTTTTAACAACACTGTCGACAGCTAACAGTTACAAGTTTCTTCTCTCCCTGAACCAAGTGTCTCGCCCAACTGCAGCACTGAGTCAGTGTGAGCTATAACGATCAATCGTCGTCCGTGAACATGGTGTTTGCGTCTTCTCCCCCGAATCTGCTGAACCGATTTAAATGAAATTTGAGATGGTTGTTTGTTATGGCATCGCATTTCATTTTGTTCAAATCAAGTTGCCCTGCCCCTCAGTAGGGCCACGCCCAAAAATTATGCCTAAATCTTAAAAAAAAATTTCTTCTCATGAACCAGCAATAGCGGAGACTTGATATTTGGTGTACAGCTTCCTTTTGAGGTGTAGACTCGGATTTGTACAAGAGGAGTTTGTGAGGCTATATTTGCCTTCGTTATGGGAGGGGCAAGCATTTTCACCCCGTCCAAAATTTCTATTTTCCAAAACAAGAGGCTGATTTGAAAAAAATTAATACGAGTGCTTATTGGGTCATAAGTACTTAATTTATGCCCCCAAATATTTTCCTGTCGCCCCATGGGATCCGCAGGAGCTAAATATAGAACAAAATTTAAAACGTCCATATCTCCAAAATACACGGCACTGAGATTCTTATTTGGTGTGAGGCTTCCTTGGGACCAACAGAATGGAATGGTCCAAAAATTGCTGTCGGGTCTATCATGGGGTACTTTTTCGGGACTTTGAAAAAAATGCTGAGTCAGCATTTTTTAACACTGTGGGTAATGGGGAAAGCATTTAAGATTCTTCTTCACCCACTCCACTGCTCCAAAAGCTTTCAAATTTCACATATACCATATTTGGAACATTTTTTTCACACGGTAATTGAAATCAAATCTCTGGGTCCATATTTGGGCTCTCTATGGGTGTCCAAATGTTGAAACTAGTACAGTATGAGGAATATTCTTTTGTTTAAAAATCTTCTTCTTCAGACCCACCAATCAGAATCTTTTGATATTTGGTACGCAGCATCCTTAGGCATGTAAGATTTAAGTTTGTTCAGGCCAAGTCCCAGGGTTCATATTTGGGCTCACCAGAGTTTCGCAAATTACGAGAATGGTCTTTTCGTTCCTGTGGCGTTCTCACAAATGCTTGTTAAGAAGATCCATTTACCGTTCCCGCAAAAATATAAGCACTTTTTCATCAAATAAAATTTAATAAAATTAGATTAATTTTAGAGCCGAAACGATTAAAGGGTTTTCTTGATTGATTAATCGCATGGATTAACCTTGGTTAACCGATTAATCACTTTCCCTAATATGTTTTCAATTTTTGTCTCAAAACCCCTCTTATGACCCCTCATTCGAACGAGCTCATTCAGCTTGCTCCAATGGGGAGGGGGATCATAAGCTATGTTTTTGATACAAACATTGAAACTCTTTAGTAATTCAAGAATTTCTTGTGCAAGTATCGTCTGCTACCCGCATTTTGGTGATGGGTTGAGAATGACCATTTCCAGCTACTGATACAGTATAATGATCATGCAAGTGAACAAGTAAGTATGTATACCTGACAGGGATTACTCTGTCTCATATAATTGATGTGAGCCAGTGTGACAATGTTTGCCTGTTCTGGAGCAAGTTTGTTCGTTAGTTAACCCATATAATACCGTACTTCAAAAGTAACGGATAACTGATCAATTACTTTTTTTATCAATCAAGATGTTGATCATTGGTTCGTCGATTAACCCGTTAACTATATCAGCTCTAATTAATGCTTATAAACATGATTACTGCAACAGCCTTTGATATGGTGGTTGAACAATCTAGCAATGTGTGTATTTGAAGATAAATAAGCATAATTCATGTGATTAAGACACATGTTGGAAATGGGTCCCGCAAAAAAACAATGGGCCCCGCAAAATATATATTTGTGAAACCCTGGCTCACTGTGGAAGCCCGAATTATAATTCAGTTCAAAATGAGGAATATTCTTTAAAAATCTTCTTCAGATCCAGCAGTCGGAATCTTTTGATATTTGGGATGCAGCATTCTTAGAGATTCAAGTTTGTTTAAGCCAGTCCCTGGGTTCACGTTTGGGCTCCCTGTGGGAGCCCGAATTATAACTTAGTTCAATAAGAGGAATATTATTTAAAATCGAGTAGTCAGAATCTTTTGATATTAGTATATAGCATTCGTAGGGAGGTGAGATTCAAGTTTGTTCAAGCCAAGTCACTGGGTTCATATTTGGGCGCCCTGTGGGTGCCAGAATTATAACTTAGTTCAATATGAGGAATATTCTTTAAAAATCTTTTTCTCAGATTCACCAGACAGAATCTTTGGATATTTTGTATAAGCTTTTCTTATGAGGGGCAGATGCAACTTGTTCAAATAAATTCCCTGGGTTGATATTTAGGCTACCATGTCAGGAGAACGCCCTCAGGCCCCCTGGGACCTCTTGTTTTCTGTTTAACAACACTGCCCTGGATCTTCTCTCTACATTTTCCATTGTAAGTTAGTCACTACTTTTATGAAGGCTTCCAAAATATGTTACTGCATGTCTGTCTGTCTGTCCTTCAGATGAAATGTTTCTTTGCTTTTCATTTGCCTGGCTCTACATTTTAAATAATTTGCAGCTATCTTTCACCCTCCAACCTCCTCCCACACACATACACAAATCAGGGTTGGGGCGAGTATTGAGCACTTTGTCAAAAAAGTGGTACTCGAGTACTACGTGTACTGAGCACTTTGGACCCAGCCCATCAGAAATATATTAAACATCAAAGAATATTATGTACTTGAAACAAATACAGTACAGCTGCTGTGTACTGCTCACTTTCAAGGGATGGGCAATATTTTCACGAATACAATAATATTTGATGCCAAACACTAACTATAGCAGTAATCATCAAAAATTTAAATAATGAAGCACCAGGTACAACCCGGTGCTTCATTAATTAAAATTTTGCGGATGATAATTTGTATTTCCTGGAAAACGCATGAGTGGACATCACTGCCCACGCGTGTATTACAACCCGTCCACGGCGACTGTTCTGCAACTGATTTGTCCTCTTTGGGAACATATTTTCTACAATTTTACTCGTTTTGATAGAATGTGTGCCTGTGGGGATTAAAACCAAAGTAGTGAGAGTGCACTTGTGGATACTTGCAGCACAAGCACAGCACTACAGAATCAGTATTTGATGATTTTAGGAATTTGAACAGTGTGAAACACCACAGTAGCAGGTACTGGTAATGCTGTTGGAAAAATCACTGTTTTATGACTCGATGTGCCTTAACTGAGAAAATTGAGGCTTTTTCTTACAAAAATTGTAAAATATTCATCAAACACAATGTGAAATGTGTTCAGAAGCCAGAATGTGATTAAATAACAATGGGAAATTCAATATGTTTCAACATTAATTTATTTATAAATTAATGTATTTTTTATGGAAAAAGTCATACTGTGGGGTGTGTGTGGGGGGGGGGGGGTGGGGGCACATCCAGAATATATTTTACCCCATCACTAGGTAAAAGAATATTCGACATCATTTGTTGAAATAAAATGACACTTTCTATTGATATTGATGAATTATATATCCTCAGCTAGGGCTTATATTTCGACGAGAATCTGAGAATCGATTCACGTAGAGATCCGTGCGACAAAACCAGTGAGAAACCAAGTAGATTCTCGTAAAACCGCTGCTAGGATTCACGTGAAAAGAACTGAATCAGTTCAACCCTTTACCTAACACAAAGGCAGCAAATTAACCAATACAACACTAACATGACCTGAAATATTGTGACACTGGCAATAAAATTTGTACAAATATGGCTGTCATTGGAACCAGCTCATCAGCCGGTTCCAGTAACATACATAATTATTAAGCTTGATGAATATTGTTTATTTTTAGCTCACCTAATTGCAAGTCAGGGGACGCTTAAGTGATGACTTTCTGTCTGTCGGCCATCCGTCCACCTGTCCGGCGTGAACTGTACATTATCAAACTCTCCTCATAAACAACTGGGCTGAATTGAACCAAATTTGACATTCATGTTCCTTGTGACATATGAACTCCAGTTTGTTCAAATAAAGTTGCCACGCCCACAGGGGCCTCCAAAAGGGGCATTTCTCTGATTGCACCCATAAATTGTTTCCAAAATTTAACAACAATCGCCAGAACCATATATAAGAATCTTTTGATGGTATATAGCATCTCTAGGGGAGAGGAGGGGGGGGGGGGGCGGCAGATTCAAGTTTGTTCAAATCGAGTCCTTGAGTTAATATCTGGGCTCCCTGTAATAATAATAATTACATAACATCATTCCCATGTAGTGTTGATGAACCATGACTAACTGAATGTGAACCAAAATACTTCTCTGAGCCACTTTGTCAGGTGAGCGATTATGGCCCCTGGTGGGGATGGGGGGGGGGGGGGGGGGGCTTTTTAAAAAAAAAAAAATCAGTAGTTGGTGTTTTAAAAATTAGAAAGCTGTATTGGGTAAAGGGTTAACATATATTATCAGTGTACAACAGGGGTTCAGCCATACTGGCTTCATGGGATCCTGGCCCATAGTAGGTCTGAATTCTCGCAACGATTTTCGCAAGAATCCAAACTAAGCAGTCTTGGGAAAATATATTGTTTCAATAAACATTTGAAGAATTCTACCGACTTCTTGCATTACTGTTGAATGTTCCAGATGAATAAAGAGGGCGACTTGAGGACTTCTTGGACCTAAAAATTTATTTGACTATTGGTGTGTTTTGGTTGGAAATTCCCTGAGAAATATGTATATGTTACCTGCACTTCCGTTTCTGTTACTTTTTCTCTCTTGTTTGTTACATGACCCCCTGTAAAAGAAGGTTGTTCCAAGTGCTATACTTGACAAAAGATATTTGGATGCCAACTTTAAAATGATGCGACCATATTTTTTTCGTCTGAACGTTATAATGGTCGCCTATGGGAAAATATTTAGTACTGTCATACGAACATGGCTGAAATTAAACAATTGCAGGAATTCGATTGCATAAACTGTTTTTGTAGTAACAGTTGCGGAATGAAATATTTCAATATGTTGGATACTTTGGGGTTCCTTCTTACGCCTTGCGTATTGTCATATTATAATACTACAAATGAGAATATTCCCATGTTTTTCATTGATGTTATTTTTTAGAACATTTGAAATGTTAATTTACAACAAGGAATTTGGAATTTAGTGTGGCGACTGATCCCACTCCCCCCCCCCACCCCCCCCCCCCCCCCAAAAAAAAAGCCTGGTCGAATCGATCAACAAAGGTTTTCGAAAAAGTTGTCCAGTTCAGTGTTCAATATCACTCTTGGAATTACTTTCTACACATCTAATCTAATTTTTCGGCCATAGAATCACCAGAACGGCTTGAAATAGCATGAACTTCTGGTACAGCTGGTAAAGCCGGCACTGAATCGCTTGTTAGAGAGTTCAAGGCGCTCAGTGATCCGCCGAAGTGTGGCGTCATTTAGGAAGCTACTGAGGGATATTACTCGTTATCCATCAAGTCGATGGATCTCGAAAAATCTCGTTTAGATAATTTGCGATAATTCACAGGATTGCATATAATAATACGCAGTAACTCTTACTGTTCGAATACAAACATTCAGCCTGACCTAACCGAGATTTTATCTGGCGTTTCTGCTGAAACATATATATCATCTTTATTCTCAGCTGACCGTAAATAATACAGTATTTGAGAAATACTTTAAGTACAGATAGTGACGAAAGGCGACGATCTCACCAATCCATATGACGATGCATATAACTGTGTTTATTTACTTCAAAAATAACGATGAAAAGGTGATTTAGAATAGTTTAACTCCCTCACTAACACATTTTAAGATATTCAGGTTTATATTTCCAAATATTTGCAGAAAATGCCAAAATATGCCACGTACGTGCGGATGCCGTCAAGACGAGCTCAAAGGTTTCAGGGCACGCAGCGAACTTTCAGGCCGATGCTTCTGTATCCAATTATTTGCCCTGCAATGACTGCAACGTCATGCGAAAATAGATGCTGCCAGCAGCTACATCGACATTTCCCCGTTTATCTCAGCAAGCGGTCTACACTGCAAAAAATATAGGTTCTCTTTAGAACCAAAACTGGTTCTAATCTTGTCCCTGAGATGGAACCAGCTCTGTTTGAACAGTATTTATTTCAAATCAAATAAATTTACCAAGATTAGCATTCAATTTTAACAGAATATTACATGAACTGAAGTAGATTCAGCACTAAACTTGGAGTTTATTCAACGCAGTCGCCAAACATTTTGAAACAAAGGAGATATGAAGAGTTGGCATATCGAACCAGTTTTGGTTCTGTATAGAACCAAAACTGGTTCGATATGCCAACTGTTCATATCTCCTCTGCTCAATAATGATTTGAGACAACCTCGTATAAGCTCTAAACTGACGGCTGAAACCCCCTCAATTTATGTTTGATTCTGTTAATATTTAATGTTAATCTTTATACATTTATTTGATTTGAGATAAATACTGTTTAAACAGAACTGGTTCCATCTCAGGGACAAGATTAGAACCAGTTTTGGTTCTAAAGAGAACCTATATTTTTTTCAGTGTAGGCGTTCAAGGACCACTAAATTAATGTTACCACTTTCAAATAAATTTAAAGAAATTTACACATTATTTCAATGAATCAACGGAAACATGGATGCCAATAGGACCAGATCAAAGGGTTAGCCTCAGTGACATCTACATTTCCATCATTCTAGTGGCATAGTTTCAGGAAATTCAATAATGTATTAAATAATTCAATTATATATTAATAATCCTATTCTATCCACTTTTACTGGCAACAGTACTATTCACCCCAATATAATTGAATATAAAATAATTTAACAACCGCGCACAGCGTGCAATTGTCTTCGATGAGTTATCATGAACGATATCTCTCCGATAAAGAGCTGTTCACATTTTTCATTTCTCTTCCAAATGTGATAAAACTTTTTGTCCCTATATCCCGATAAATTCTGTCTTTTGATTGGTCAGAATGCCTTGAACAAATAGCCATGGCAAAGGGTGCACCCAACATCCAAGGTATATGAGAGCGTACAGCATCCAGGGTATAAGTGCACGCGAAATATCGGGGGTATGTGGTTTAAATTGGTTTAAACGAAGCGTTCCGCGTTTGCTCGCCTCAATATAAAAATCGAACAAAAAAAAAAATGAAAATAGTCACAAAAATTATCAAATTTCCGAAAATTCGATCATATTTTTCCGTTATCAATTAAATAGTCGAATAATTAAATGAAACAGCTTGAGAAAAATAAAATAAGAGCAGATATCGTCCCCTGAGTACCAATGTGTTTTATGTGCCAGTAGGCACATATAACACATTGGAACTCGGGGGACGATATGTCAACAAAATACTGTTTACTCGTTTCCTTAACGACCCAAGGGATGTAACACTATCTGTTGTCTTCTGCGTTCATAAAAACAAAAGTTTTTCCCGAATTTGATCCAAGTAATTGCGGAGCGTGAGAAATGCGTCCACAAATTTATTTCCACAATGTCTGTATTCTGTTTCAAACGGGACAAAAACGTTATCTCCGCCAACCTATATGGTATATGGAGATTTAAAACCTGGATGTCGCATTTAAACACCTCGCCTGCGGCTCTGTGTTTAAAAACCGACATCCAGGTATTAAATCTCCAAATAGCAATACATGTTAACGGAGATAACTTATATTCGTTTTATCGCACTAAAACAAGAATTTAATGTAAATTGGTTTTGAGTTAGATAAAACACTCGACCCAGGTTATTTGGCCAGAAATGGTCGCCATCGGTGTCCGAGACCATTATCTGACTGAATACCCTGGGTCTTGTGTATAATACTTGACAGAGGCTACCTGTTACTTGTTCACCGCTGGAATTCAAAAGCTGAAAACGATTAATGTACAAGACTGAAACCCTCGGCGACATTCATTTTTTCGCAAAGGGTAAATATATTTCTCGGTAAAGCCGATAAAAATGATTGGAGAGCTTTCTATAATTGACATCAAATAAGCAGATATAAAATCGGTGATAAAGAAAATTGGATTGTTTAAGATCGTTCAAATTTAATTTCCCTGACAAACATTTATCCTCGCAAATCATAGATTTATTGGTATGAGTAGAGAGAAGGTCAATACGAGAGGGATGATGTATATACAATGTGGACAAGATGCTATCAGGAACAATAGATGAGAAATGGCTACTTCGCGAATTGATATTGATTCTACAGAGACAAGCCAATATCTTAACATGTCTTAGGACGTATTTAACGCATAGAAATAGACTGCTGTTTGATTACTTTTGTCCATTTGAAGATGAAATCTCGTCGCCACTGACATCTGGAGCCAAGCAACGTTTTAGAATAGATATCACTACTACTACATATGCGTTTCGTAATATCACTCACAGTCATCAATAAACATCAATGGTGCTTTCATGAGGACACGAGAGGGAATGCCGTTCTCCTGCCTTTGTCTGAGTGGAGATGCCGTTCCCCTGCAATTACAAGACCTGAAATGGCCGGATCTTTACGAATATACAACACAGGGAACACTCATTCGTCTTGCTAGCCGTACTAAACGCACTTCAACATCCCCTTCCTGACAACAATGCCCACTTCTTTGAAGAGTCTTTTTGGTACTAAATTTCAAAGTTTTTCCGGAGGTGGAAACACTACTACGAAAGGAGGACACCCCCCCTCAGGCACTCACTTCAACGACGCATCTTGCGTTGGCCATCGCTGCGTGTCGAGCGCCGGTTCGGGACAGGCGTTCAGTGCGCAGATATGGGAAACGAAGGCCGTTCCCTTCTGTGGCTTCTATGACTGCCACCCCTATCTTACAAAAATACTCCAATAGTTAGCTTCAACCAGCACTGTGTGTAATGCTTGTTCTTTTTCCACAAGCACACTGGTACATGGTTCTACTACTAGGGTCCTGTGAATCTTAAACCAGGAAGAGCATATCACTGCCCTTTTGCCTGGGTTTTGGAGAATCATCGTGTTATGATCCGGGTACGCAGAATTGTCGTTGGATAGTCATTTTCGGGGTATCATTTTAGTGTGGTCGGTCGTGTCAGAAAGATGACTATCGGAGGATCAATAATACAAAACGTGTTACAGTTCCTTGGCAACCTTCCTGGCATTGCACCCTTTCTGATGTGAGCTACCAATGATGTACCTTATTTGCAACTGAAGCACATTTTTCGGTCTCGCGATTCTCAAACATTATTAGCAGTAGAGTGTATTTAATAGTTTCTACGCCACATCACGGGCCTACCCATTTTAGGAGAACAAGAGCAAGTACAGTACAGCCGCCATGGACTGATCATGTTCCACGCATGGGCAATATTTCCACAGGCGCAATAACATTAGATTCCTAACACTAATAATCTACAAACCGGTGCTTCATTAATTAAAATTGTGCTGATGATGATTTTCATTACCTGATAAACGCATGCATGAACATCACTGCCCACGCTTGGAGAACGACCAGTCCAAGACGACTGCACTTCAGACGGCTGGAACAGAGACTTAGTATTACATAAACTAGTGGTATAATAGATAACGATGTTGCTGCCTGGAACATTAATTTCAACCTTCTGGCTAGGCAGCTCCGTGGTTAAACCATTGAATTCCAAACCGAAAGGTCGACGGTTCATTCCTTATCAGCAGTAACTGCGTTTCGTCCTTGGGCTAGACACTTAATCCCGATTGCCCACGTGTGGGGGTGGGGGCGGAATGTGGTGCTGTTTACATCAATATGTTGAGGTGTCTGACAGCTGCTAGTTGTTGTTCGGTGGTTCTCTTCGGGTACTTCGGCTTCCTCCAACCATAAAACTGTCCGACGTAATGTGACCATGAATGTTGAAAGTGTCTTTAAGCCCCAATAAAAGCAAACAAACAAACCATCTGGCTCGGAATACCTGATCTCAGAAAGCGCAGAGACCTGTGACGTGACGTGGCTTTCCCCTATGATTATCATACATGTCATGTATCATAACAGCTAATGACACTAATATTTATCAGTAAACGTCTTGATAATATTATTGATATAAAATACAATACATGAAGAAAATAACATATACATCCCAAAAGTCTTCGACTTGCTCTTGTGTAATGAGTACTTGAAATGCCAGAACAACATTACCGAGGGCGAATCGAATATGACAGATTGCTCCCTGATATGTCCCGACTGATAAAATATTCCAACGCCGCCACCAAGGCATGTGATCTATGAAGGCATGCCTTGATGATGTAATTGGAATATTAGTCAGTACTAATTTTAGTTAAGAAACTCAACACTTTTTTTAAAATTTATTTGCGGTTGAAGCAATATGCATGCCGTAGTCGTACCTCAACTTCTTATTTAACTCTGAGTATTTTAAAAAAAACTATTTTCATCAAATTTAGTCATGGCTGCTGTAGAGCAGCCATGACTAGATTTTATGAAAATTGTTTGGAAATTCAACTCTAGAAATCATTGGTCTGATTTAATTTACAGTGGGCAAATTTAATTAAAAATGCCCAAATTTTACTTTTTATATTGGCAAGAGATTTACTCTGCAGGCCAGGAATATCCGCCAGCAGCAGGTAAAGAGGTAATTAACACGAACCTTACGGGAACTTCAGATTGGCCATGTTGGGACCCCAACAGCCTGACTAAGGGAACTGCAGAATAATTTGTTTGACCGACTGTTTGTGTGACATTAGGGCAAGTATAACATCTAGTCTGGTAAGAAAGAACATGATAACAAGCAAGAGAGAATCAATATCTAAGTCTCCAATCCAGATGAAAATATCCCGACAGGAAAATTATTTGTTATGTGGGGGAATGAAGTTCCCTAAACCAAATGAGCAACGCCCTGGTCATTCCGTGTTGGTAGATTGGTATCATGAATGTTCAGATGCGAAGCTCTATTTTTAGGTCATAGTAATGTGGCATAATGAAACCACGTGTTTTGGTATGTTAATCCGTGCGTTCGGCTATGAAGCGGCATCATCGTCATCATGGTGAAACGTGATGCGATTGCGCATGCGTATTGCGAGTTCTCAAAGAATCGCGTTTCAGTCGTTCAGTTTTATATCCAAGATTTCCAATGGACAATATGAGCGATGGGATTGCATTACCATTTGCAAACTAGACCTGATGCAGTACAGGCAGTGAGGACGAGAGACGGCAGTGAACGTGAGAGAAGGAGGGAAAAAAACGTACCAGAGAGCAAACGCCTTCTAGGCAAAACCTGTGCCGTAAAGTGAATAAAATACGGGGATTTGCAACCACTACACACAAAACTTAATGCGACTAGGTAGGAAGGTTCTACTAGGGGAGAAAGTAGATCGTTGAAATCCCTGTGTCGTACAATGGAGTAAGGTGGAGATTTGGGCAAACATTTTATATTGTATAGAAAGCGACAAAAAGAATACCAGGCTGTTTTACTTCTTCTGAATAACAATATTGCATCTGGAGTTAAACGTTATCTGGTTCGACATGGGAGCACCGATTCAATTGGTGATTCGTTTCGAGGATATAAATTCGGATTCACAATAAAATTCGACGGAAAACGAACAACAATGCCTGACTTGAACTATTTAAACCGACCGCGAAACCATTCCTACTGAACAGTCGCTATTATTGATTTAAGACAAAACTTGTCCGCATATACCAAATCGACATAATTTCATATGAGCCGCTACTTAACTGAATATTTGGTCAGTATTCTCAAGTAATGTCAAAGTCGTGTTAATCGTCGGTACTATCCCAAACTATCACTGGCGAACGGGATGACACGAAAACCCATTTCAGCAAATGGTACGAAACACGTGCAGTGCCGATGTGAGCCTATGAATTGCACATGCAGTGAATATGTGGTTTAATGGAGTTTAACGACACTTTGAATAGCCAAGTTCACATCATGTCATACAGATTCTACAGGTGGAGCAGCCCGAGTACCCTTAGAGAACCACCGAGCAGCGATGCGCAACTGTCAGACTCCCCAACGTTCTAAATCTGCACAGTCAAGGTTAGCAACAGTTGAAGACAAGCGCACCGTCGACTTGCAATACATCTTTTTATTACACGACTGTTCTATGAAATTTCCATCTACAGCAACACTAAACCGTGCGGAAAATGAAAATCTGTTCCGCACATATGAGCGGAACGGAAATCGCTGATTAACTGTTTTTAAATAGAAGTGAAATTTCACTGTAATTTTCTACAAATCGTGCACTGCAATTATAATTTGAATCACTAGCGATAGCAGCAAATCGTCCCCTGAGTTCCAATGTGTTCGTTGTGGCAGTAGGCACATGGAACATATTGGAACTCAGGGCACAAAACAGTTTCCCGGGTTCCCCTCGCAAATTTGGTTGGCGATAAAATGTGTTATGTTAGTTGATAGTTGTCAAATGAATTACTGAGTGTCCGTCCAATAATTATTTTCAAACACGTGAAGACGTGTAATAAACACAGAACGACACACGCGTGTGAATAGCTTAATCGATACGGCACTTGTGCCATCGCGGAAGGATAAACCTTTCGTTCTATCCTTCCACGCTGACACTCGTGCTATATTGATTAACTTATCCACACGAGTGTGTCGTTCTGTGAGAATACAAGCGCTATCGTGCATCCAAGTGGTCAGTCGGGATTATGTGCCTTGTCCAAGGTCACAACACAGTTCCCGCTGGTCATGATCTAACCGTTGATATTTCCGTTTGAAGTTCGATGCCCCAACCACTGTGCCACCACGTTCCCTGTGCAGTTGGCATAAAGGTTCGAATTTTAAACTCGTAACTAACGATCCATGTTTTAACAAAAGAAAAACGTAACGATAACATCCAAAACATCCCAGAGGAGGTGCTTCAAACGAATTGTAAGGTTTGGGAAATACTATTTGATAATTTGAATGTTGGTATTCCAACCATAACCCTTCTGGTTGTGATTTCAACCATAAGCAGACAAGGCTATGCACAAAAACCGCCACTGAAATGCCAATATTTTTCAATTTGTTGCATAAAAAACAAAGCCTTTAGATCCTAATTGGAACGAACGATCTCTTAGAGCTCGTTTTATTGAGGGGCCATAGGTAAGGTATGTGTTTTACTAAAAGAACGAAAATATTTAGTTATCCGAGATATTATTTCGAAAATGTAATCTAAAATGTGTGCCAAGATGAAGGTTATTGAAAATAATATAACAATAACATGACTTCCAAGGGCGTTACGGTTCATTAGCAGCCAAACAGAAATGATTAACAACTCGAGGTCTTATAAAAAGACAGAGTGATGTTAATTATTTCTGGCGGGTAACTAAAAGAACCGTAATGCTCGGAAAGTCTTGTTATTAATTAATTAATTAACTTATTTATTCATTTATTTATTTACGTATTTATTAGGATTTAACGACACTTTCGACAGACAGGGTCACCTCGTGTCGGGCTGTTTTACTGGCGGAGGAAGCTAGAGAGAACCACCTAGCAATGACGAACAACTGTCAGCTCCCCAACATACCAACTGCACACAAACAGGATTAGCATTGGTTTAAGGCAGCAAGTGTACCATCGACGTGCAGTACGCCTTAGTACACAACGCCACCGTGCCCCCATGAGGGAAATGGGGTGAAGTGTCTTGCCCATGGTCACAACGCAGTTGCTGCAGGTGGGATTCGAACTAAAGACCTCTCGGCTTGCAGCCTGCACCTCAACCTACTGAGACACCCCCCCCTCCCTAGTCATGTCATTACTATTATTACTAATAATAGGGAAGGACATTCAAGTAACCTCAAAATTAAACTGCAAGTCAATAGTTTAATAAAATCCAAGAATTATTGAACATATTTGCCCTTTAATCAAGAAGTATACTGACATTTCAATGTTAATAGAAAATGAACAATTAAGTTAAGAGTTTGAACTTTGAATATTCATGAGATGTCGGCATTTACATTTTAAAGGCTTTCAAAAAGCAAGTACGAAATAACTGAAGTAAAATTCGAGTATCGGAGTTTGGCTGCTTCACAAAACAAAACGTTACATATCTGTACGGTCCTTATATCATTATTTGGCTCTTCGGGTTCCAGAAGACAGGTTTAAACTGTTTTAATTGGCGTAATCACCAAGATAACTGCTGTGGGGTTTGTTTTTCTCGCGCGGTATCCGAACTTATAAAGCGGAAACAGAAGATTAGGAACGTGGCGTAATTCGCTTACGTGACGTATCTGGCCGCAGGCGGATAATGAAAATCATTTCTTATCAACCTACCCTACAATTGTTTACTACAGGCTTGCATTACAGTGGAAGTCCCTAACTCGGAAAAAAATATACTCACTATTTTGATCTTTCCCAAGCGATTTGGGAAAGAAAAGTGGTGCAAAAGCACCAAGAAAAAATAAGCCAAAACTGGGTCGAGTGCTACCGGTGCACACCCAGTAGGGGACGCTCTTCTCCAAGTACAGATCCACGGCTTCCGGTCCCAGTTGCGCAGACATGTGACAGATGACTCATTATTTTTTCTTCCGCCATCTTGAGGAGATGTGCTATCCTTTGCGTTAGAAAACAGTGCTACTAGCTCGTTGCTTACTTGTTCCTGTGTCAAGAATTATTACTCTGAGAAACTTCTTATATCAGGACTGTGTTTATATATTCTTGTTTCTTAATTTCATCCACACTTTCATTGCATTCTCCGTGTTCGCGTGCGATTTTCGCGTACCGTGCGATTCGGACATGCCATATTTTTGTTATTGATTTGTGTTATTCTTTTTGATAGTGGTATTATTATTAGAATTAGGTGTCAATGGGGGGCTGTATGGGCAGAATTTCTCCTCTCAGTTGAGGGTGGAATTTCTGCTTTTAGAACCCGGTCGGCCGTCTGAGTGCTGTTGTGTTCCCGCTGGTCCGTTTTTTTTCAGCCACCTTTCTCTCCTTGTTGGGGGTGTTCTTCTACTGTCAATGTGTTGACTTCACCTTTTTCTCTGCAGCTCTCACTTCTGTTATGCCCAGAACTGTCTCTCGTGGGCAGTGCCTTTTGCCCAAGCATGTGGAGGATTCCCATTCTTCTTGCTCTACTTGTAATGGGTGTTCGTCGATCGACCCTGTGGGCTCTGTGGGTCTTGGTCGTCCACCTTTTGGGCTTCCGTAAACCGTGTGGTGCGTGCTCGTGGCCGTTCCTCCCGCACCCACCGGAAAGGGGAACGCTGTCGTCCGGGGCCTCCCGAAACGACCACATCTGGTGAGAGTTATACCCCCTCCATGGGGGATGTGCAGTCTTTTCCTGTGGTGGATACTGCGGGAGCTGTTGAGTTGTCTGGTGAATAGATGCCTGGTTCCGGGACTGTGGTCCTCTCCAGTCGACATCTGAGGCTGTCACTTGAGTTGTGACTCCTCCTTTGGAGCCGAGCTCGTTGCTCTCTCCACCTTTCAGCCAGTTTCAACAGCTCCCGACGTATCTGCTGCTACTGCTGTTCCGTCTGCAGCGTCGGTCTCCGTTTCAGCCGGCCTCGGCTTATCCCTGCAGGTGTAGACTTGGGGTATCCGCCTCAGCCTTCCCTGACTGCAACTCGGCGAAGTCGGAATGGGCTGTCAGCTGAACCCTCTGCTGTGGTCTCTCAGCCGTGGAGCCCAACAGCCTTCTCTTTGGATTCGGATGTTCCTGGTGGGGTCACCATGGACTCTGTTGGATTTCCATCCACGCACTCTAGCCCGACCGCCAGTTTTGCGGGACCGACGCTTTTTGTGCAGCCTGGACCGTCTGTCTTTCAGAGGTCCGCGGTGACTCTCCTGAGTTCCCGCACTGTTGATCCTCGGGGTCTGGTATACCCCTACCAGCATCTGCCTGTAGATGTTTCGGTTGCCACCCGTCGCCCCGCGTCGGGTGCTCTGGAGGATCGTGACCCTTCGCTGGTCAAGAGGGTCAGGGGTGAAGCCACGGACAGTGCGTTTAGGGAGGCCCTATCCTTGCTCACTCTTGACTTTGTGTTTCAGTTCCTTTCGGATCTCAAGCCGTCAGACCAGCCGACGGTGTCAGACAGGCCACGATCATCGGTCGGGCCCCTCCAGCCTGTGGAGCAACCCGCGCCAATCGGTACAGGTGGTTGAAGCGTTTGCTGCTTTGGACTCTAAGCTGAGTTCCAAGGCTATGAAGACTTCATTCTTCACCAGGGCTGACACCTTTTTTCCAAGCCCAAGTCATCCGTTATACCTATGGCAACTCTGGAGTCCCTGTTGGGCTTATCGAGAGAGATGCTGGGCATTCTTTTTCTCTCAGATTAGTTTAAACAGTATTTTATTTCCAGATAATCATATATAAGGTTACAAAGTAGAAAGTAGAAAGTACAAGCAAATATCAAGAAAATGGATTCAGCGGAAAGCTAAGAGCTTATAAAGCGCTGTCTCCATGACACACTTGTAAGTTGCAACATACATGGCAAGTGCACAATTCATAATTTTAGTTGTAACTTAAAATATATAAGTATTTACTGATCACCTGGAGGAAATATTGGAAGATATGGGATATGGGATAGGTGGGGGTTTGGAGGCAAGGGTAAGGGTTTTAAGATTCGTGGTTGACCCAGACGGTGCAGGTACCTAGCCGATTCATAATCTGTCATAATCATGCAACACAGCACAATGAGAAGCGATGAGTTAATCGTATGTACTGGTGGACCTTCACAAATATGTCCCTGTTGGTTGCTGTGCTGTAGGTCGTAGACCCGTACAACAGTATTTCCATTGTAACGTGAGCCTCGATGGACCCAATGGTTTGCACTCGTGACGTTACGTAAAGTGGGCATAGCAAAAGAAAATGCTCAGCAGTCTCGGGGTCGCCACATCTACATAGGGGAGTATCGGAAAGGAAGTTATTGAAAAGGTCGAAGTTTAGGTTACTACAATTGAGGCGCAATCGACAGTGATATACTTGACTTTCGCGTGACTTGTGGTGGAAAACGTAGCTGGGGATGCGTAATCTGTTTCGATTAAGGTATGTTTTAAAATTTGGCAGTGAGCTATTATCCCTAATGTGAAGGGGAATGTCGTTCCATAGTCGAGTAGAAGATGGGAGAAATGAGGTGTGATGAAGCTGTGCCCGGCACATCGGTGTGACAAGGTTCCTGTTGCCTCGAAGGTCATGGCCCTGTATTTCTGAGATAGGTGGGGGTATACGAATGCTGGCATACGCCGGAACAAGGCGATGATACAGTTTGAAATACTGCACCAACTTGTGATTTGTTCGTCTTGTTTCGAGTGTATCCCAGCCCGTCTCGACATATAAACGATCTTTACTAGAACTTTTAGTCGCACCGGTTACGAGGCGCGCGGCCTCGATTTGAATTTTTTTCAACTCGTCGGCTTCTCTAGCTGTACAGTTGTCCGAGACAGTATCGGCATATTCCAGTGTCGGACGAACATAGGCGAAATAAATTTTCTCTTGTGTTTTACAGTCAAGTCGAAACTTGAAACGTCTAAGTAGGTTAAGACGGCGCCTTGCCTTTTGGGCTATCTCAGCAATATAGGTCGACCACGTCCCACGATTGTCGAATGTTAGGCCGAGATGCTTGTGGAGCGTGACTTTCTGAATATCAGTTTGGAACATTTTAAGCGGCGGGTGGTGTATCTCGTTGGTTTTGCGAGAAATTGTCATGGTTTCGGTTTTATTTGGGTTAAATTTCACAAGCCATCGCTCAGACCAAGCCTCGATTTTCTTTATATCTCTATTGATTATATCAGCAGCCAACATGGCATTTTCGACAACCAGGTAGAGCGATGTATCGTCTGCGAATAAACGAATATTGCTAGTAATGTTATCCACTATATCATTGATATATATCAAGAACAGCAAGAGCCCAAGGATTGAGCCCTGCGGTACCCCTGCCGTAGAGTAGTCCAGGGTGATGACACCGAGTTTAGGACAACACGTTGTTGTCTATTACTCAGATATGATTTGAGCCATCGAAGAAGAGCACCACCAACTCCAATCCTCTCCAGCTTATGGAGGAGCCCATTGTGCCACACCTTGTCAAATGCCTTGCTCACATCACAGAAAACTATTCTTACCTCCTTCCCCTCGTCTAATGCCGAGCTGAAGAAATCGTATATGTCAGTCAGTTGCAGCACAGTAGAGTCTGATGGTAGGAACCCAGACTGGAGAGGAGTGAGCAGGGAATTATCTTTCAGAAAAGACAGTATCCTCTGAAAAACACATTTTTCAAAAACTTTACTGATACTACTCAACAGGGTGATCGGACGATAATTTTCAACTAGGTGCATATCACCTTTCTTGAACACGGGGGATACGTTGCCACATTTCCATTCGGGAGGAAAGAACGAGATATTAAGCATGAGATTAAAAATCTTGGTTAAAGGATCACATAGACTAGAACCACATTCTTTCAGGATGCGGGGGCTTATTTTGTCTGGACCGCAAGCCTTTGCAGCATTTAGGAAGGTAAGAGCTTTCATAACTTCTTTCGGGTGAAGTGTTATGTCATTTAGCTTAGGTCCATCATCATTTGGAGACAGGAACGGTATGGTTTGGGTCGAGTCATCGACCGAAGAGACTGAGGCAAAGTATTGATTAAGGCAGTCGGCTTTGTCTTTGTCAGCTGTATGAAGGACGTTGTCGTGCTCGAGATTGGGAATAGTGGAGTGGCGATGACCTATTAGTAGTTTAAGCGTTCTCCACCATTGGGAAGCATTAGTACTTGAGCAGCTCAGACTCTGATCAATTTTAGAAAAGTGGTTCTGCTTTGACTTCCTAATCTCAGAAACTGTTCGGTTACGCACGAGGCGATAGTTTTGCCATGCTAATGGTGTGTTCTTACATTTTGCCTTACGGTAGAGACGTTTCCGTTGACGTATCAATTTCCTGATGTCGTTGTGCACCCAGGGAGGCTGCTCTGGTCGCGACTTCACGATCTTGTTGGGAATGAACTGCAGGGCATATTTTTCAACGATGTTCGTGAGCTGTTCGACAATAGTATTAGGGGAGGCTTCATTCAGGATGTCTTCCCAGTTGATGTTTTTGAGAGTGTTATTAAGACCAGTGTAGTCACCTTTATCATACAGCCAAATGCGCCGCGAGAAGGTGTTACTTTTTGGCCTTGGCAGCTTGAGAGTAAGCGTTATTGGGCAGTGATACCTGACCATGTCAGCATGAAAAGGATCACGGACATCAATACTATCGACAATACCAAATACATTGTCATTAGTTATGATCAAGTCGATTAAGGAGTTTGAGTTTTCAGTATAGTGTGTTGGTTTCTCAATGAGTTGGTTTAAGCTAAATTGCGTTAATAATTGTTGGACGTGGCCAGTGGGGATGCGAAGTTGATCATCGTTGAAGTCACCCATTATTATAATGTTTCCAATTCCGCTATCGGTAGCTTTTTCGAGAGACAGGGATAAGAGATCCCAGAGGTTGCGATCAGAATTGGGTGGGCGGTAGATTACCCCAAAGAGAATCGAACCTTGATCTCAATGGATCTGCGTCCATATACCTTCCAAGCCGATAACGTCAAGGTCGGTCGTCGTTTGAAGGAAATGTTCGTTTTCATATATATTGCCACTCCTCCCCCTCTGGAGCCACGATCTTTTCTTAGTGGAGGATGGAAGTCTGGAATGTCGATTTCTAAATCGTTGTCATTTGGATCAAGCCAGGTTTCGGTGAATGCGCAGATGTCATGCGATAGCATTTCGCAACTGAGGACGTCAGTTTTAGGTTTCAGACTATGTATGTTGAGGTGGAAAAATGATAGGCCATGTGGTTCGGAAGGACTGCAATCTGACACGGAGTTGCTGGAAGGTGTAAGTGGTGATGACTGTACGGGGCCTGGATTCAACTCAATGTCCCCTGCCAATAGTCTTACAATGAAGAGCCAGGACACAAGTCCGCCTAGTACATAGCTTGAGGCCAGGCAAAGACACTCAAACATGGTGGACGATACTAAGTTGTATTTGCATGTATGTGGCGGCTTGGGGTTAGCAGCATGTATTCCATCGTGGAACGATGACAATGGCACACCGAACAAGTGGCATATCGTCCCCTGAGCTCCAACGTGCCCCATGTGCCTACTGGCACACTGGACACGTTGGAACACAAGGGGCGACATGCTCGAATAATTCTGAGCATGGAGCAGACTTAGCATAATTGTGATACCCCTGGTGCCATGATAAAAGAATAAGATTATAAGTAGAATCGACTGAAGGTCCAGTTGCATTTTGTGTTGCACGCTGTTGCATGCTTTCGTCGCGAAGAGGCCCACTCTGCTTCTGTATGTCTCAATATCAGTCGCCATTTGGGGCATGTAGGTCTAATGATTTGAAGCAGAGTGGGTCGGATCTCATAGCTCTATCACGTAGCTCAGCAGCCTGCACCATCAGGGTCAAAAGTGTCCTCCTGTATTTGGGGGTGTTGATGGGGGCACGGGCATTAAGTGTGCCGTTTTCATTTGAACTGGGTATCTCATTGGGACATTGGGAAATGTTGGGAGAATGGGTATGCTGGGACGTTAAGATTAGAATAATTGATAGAATAATCAAAATAAAAAAGTAGACTGAGAGACAAATCCACACATAGCTGTGGTATGTCGTTAATCTAAAATTACTCTTCGGATGAGAGGGGAGGGCATTTCTGGGATTCCGATGACGATTTCACGTGCGGTCAGCCTTGAGCTTGCAAGATTACAATCGGACTTCAAGTATAACGAAGCTTCAATTGACACTGATTGGGGAAACAATAGTCTGAGGGGCATATGCATAGCTAGTATGGATCGCAGTGGCAGTGAGCACCTTTATGGGGCGTGTTGGAGCTGAGTGAGTTAATGGACAAGTTGCTAATCGATTGCAACCTTAAATTAACACGTGAACACGCTGAGCCGTCGCATCAAAATTTATCACTGAGAATCAGCAGGATCAAGGGTTGAATGCTCAATATTGTTGGGGTCGCTGTACTTGGTCCATCGATTAAAATTATTATTGCGGAGAAACCTATTGAAAATTAAGTGATAGGATTAGACACAGAAGAGACGGTACTGATCGCTCTTCATGCCACGGAAGGGTCGAAAGTTGGCATGAAGAGAAATCACTCCCTTCTATTGTTTACGCAAAGGCAAGACCATGAGTTGCTTACTATCACAGCAAGACAAGTATGAACACCCAAATTGAGGCAAGCCTTACTGTGTGTAATTGGAGAGAGTGAAAGAGAGGATAACAGTGAATAGTAAGGAGTACCCACAAGGGCATCACAGTTGACAATCGATGTAACAAGGACAGCTTGGAAATTAAAATCAGGTTTTAAAATGCTTATATGTATACTGGTGAAGTAAAATGATTGGGAAAATTGTGGAAAATGATATACAGTTTACGATTGACCCTCAAAGCATTACAAACAAACCACCACCAGTCGGTGGTAGCAAGAGATAACATGCAAAGGATAAAATACTGAGGACTGCATTTTGGCATAGGGGATATTTGCATTCCAACTAGTCAATATTAACAGATCGATGTCCCCAGATGAATGTATTATCGTAAGAGCACGCATGCATTGGTTGATTGTGTTCGCCTGTTGACACGCCAACGGGAATCTATGTAGAAGTCGGCTAACTCGCTAACATTCTGCAGAACAAACACACACAGACCAAACTAATGGGGCGAGCCTACGCGTGCATGTTCTGCAGAATGTGCGATTACGACAAAGTACATGTTATCAGAAGAGAAACACATTCGTGCTGTATTATTGCATCATACAAAACGGATATATTATATTGGTTTAATTTATTATCACTCTCAGATTACGTCGTCTCTGCTTTGGCTGCTTATCTGCCTCCAGATAGGTTTGACGACGTACAGGCTCCTTTGCGTGTGATTTCCAAGGCGCTCATGCTCACACGCATGCCTGTAACACGGCTAACTTGGAATTAGTTGACCGGGACGCTGTGTTGGATACAAGCTGTTCCCTTCCCTAGGGACAGCGCGCTGCTCTTCGATCCGCTTCTTTGGCGGGCCCGCGACTTTTCCATGGTTCCGTGGCGACGTTCCGGGATAACGTCCTACGTCATTCCAAAGATCAGCTGCTGCTGCTTCGCCAGCTTGATCAGCTTTCTGTTGGTGGCAGGTGCCGTTCTAAGCCTAACGATCGCCCTGCTGCTTCCTCTGCATAGCCAAGGGCTGATCCTCCTGCCGCCACTTCTACTTCGTACTCACGTGGTAAGGGTAAGCGTCGGCAGACCAGAGGGAGGACTCGGGATCATTCATCTAATCGAGGAGGTGGCTACATCTCTCGCGGGCCTCGCCGGGGCTCGAGATGAAGATCCTCACCTCGAAACGTCCCAGGTTGGAGGAAGGATGTTGTTCCTTCCGGGCTGCGAATATCCTTCCGGAGGCACCCCACTCTGTCAAAAGTGACTCTTCCAACACAAGTTCCTTCAGATGTTTCACGTCGGGGGCTTTTGATCACGGAGATAGACAATCTCCCGTCAAAGGGGGCGATCGAGGCCGTCAAGAACATTCATTCAGTGGGATTTTATTCCCGCCTATTCTTGGTGCCGATGAAGGGCGGTTGACGCCAACCAGCTATCGATCTGAGTGTCCTGAACCAGTCTATCATTGCTCCGAAGTTCAGCATGGAGACTTTCAGGTCGGTTCGTCGCTCCATTCACCAGGGAGATTTCGCTTCCAGCATCGACCAGCGAGACGCTTAGTTTCACGTTCCGATTAATCGGACTTCGCGAAAGTATCTCAGGTTCGCTTTTGTGGGGTGAGTTTACCAGTTCAAGGCCATGCCTTTCGGCCTCAACCTGGCTCCCTCGGCCTTCACCCGACTGATGTCGCATGTGATAGCCTTCCGTCGCACACAGTCCAGTTTAACTTCGGCATATCAGGACGATATCCTCCAGAGGCACTCCAATCCTGCTCTTCTGGAGCCAGATGTCGATACATTGTTGAGCTTGCTCTCGTCGCCAGGGTTCAGAGTCAACGAGGAGAAGTCGGACCTGGTCCCTTCTCAGTCGTTTTGTCATTTGGGGATGGGCTTCCATACTCAGCTGAATACGGTGGCGGTTTCCCGGGAAAGGGCTGTGATTCTCTCAGCTTTCGCCCTGACTCTGTCCCAGTACACGTCTGCGACAGCTCGGAGTATTCTCCGGCCGTTCGGTCTCTGCGATTCGGTGACGGATCTCATTCCTCTCGGTCGGCTGCATGTCAGACCTCTCCAACACTTTCTGTTCAGTCGTCGGATGCCGTATGTCGATCCTCCGGATGTGGTGCTTCAGTTGCCAGACTCTCTTCATCGTCACCGTCTTCCCTGGACGGATGTTCAGTGGATTATGCAGGAAGTTCCGCTGGACTTGCCCACGTCCGATCGTGTTCTGACAGCAGATTCCAGCGATCACGGATGGGGTGCGACGTTGGACCCTCTAGGTCTTTCCCTTCACGGCGTATGGGACCAGGATCAAGCAGCTCTTCACATCAACAGGAAGGAGATTCTTGCTCTTCTTCCGCGTTTCCACCATTCAAATCGCCAGGTCCTTCTGTTGTCCGACAATTCGACAGTAGTCGCTTACATTCGGAACCAGGGCGGCACGCACTCGGTTCCCATGTACGATCTTCTACTGCTAGCTCAGGATGTCAACATCAGAGTGGTTGTTCGTCACATTCCCGGTCGACTGGACGTCCTAGCCGAGTCCCTGTCCCGACTGGGAAGGGTCATTTCCACCAAGTGGATGCTTCACAGGGCAGTGTTCCAGTCGCTTTGCGATCTCTGGGGTCGTCCCCACATCGATCTCTTTGCGATCCGTTGGAACCACCAGGTGGACATTGTCGTATCCCCGTGTCCAGATCCACTGGCTTACGCCGTCGTGGACGCTCTGCCACTCGATTAGAATGGTCTAGTCGGCTACGTCTTCCCGCCGGTTCCGACCCTGCCCCAGGTTCTGGCTAAGATGAGAACCTGCAGTTGTCGAATCATTCTGATCACTCCCCTGTCGCCTCAACGGGTGCGGATCAATCAGCTCCGCTCTCTGTTGGCAGCTGTTCCGGCACGTCTTCCTCTGCGTCGAGACCTTCTTTGCCAAGTCCCCAGAGGAGGTTTTACGTCGATCCGACTTCATTGTGCCTTCACGCATTTCTTTTGTCATGTCCTGGCTCCTCCGTAGAGGTTTTTCGAGACGAGCAGTGGAGTGCGTTTCTTCTTCAAGGCGGCACTCCACTGGTTTAGCCTATGCTGCTAAGTGGAAGGTCTTCTGTCGATGGTGTGCTGATCACTCTGTTGATTACGCCAATCCTTCGACAACACAGATTGCGGAGTTTCTGGTGTATCTGTTTGTTTCTCGGGGTCTCCAGCCTGTTACCATCAAAGAGTACAGGTCCATGCTTTCGGACACCTTTTCGTATGCGGGAAAGCATCGTATCGGCACTAATACATACCTCTCCAAGCTTATTCGGCACTTTTATTTGAAAAGGAATCTTCCTTGGGTGCCGCTTTGCTGGGGGGGGGGGGGGGGGGTAGTTCGATCCTTTATCCCAGGTGGATATGCGTTTTCTCATATACAGGACGTGTTTCTGATGGCTTTTGCCTCAGCCAGAGGGGTTAGTGAGCTTCACGCCCTCTCGGTTGATCCGGCCTTTTTCAGGAGCTCCGCCAACAGTCTTACCTTTACCACTGATTGCGCCTTTCTAGCCAAGAATCAGATACCAGAAACAACTCCACCTTCAATCTGTATCAGGGCTCTTCCTTCGGCTGAGGGTAATCGCCCTTTGCTCTGTCCGGTTCGTGCACTTCTCATTTAACTCAACCGGACGCAGTTCATTAGGAAAGGCACGAAACGATTATTTCTGTCTCTTATTCCCGGTCGACAGAAGATCTCTCCTCAATCCATTTCTCGATGGATTTGTCTTGCTATTTTCGCGGCTTATGCTCGTCTAGCGACTGATGATTGTTTTTACCAATCGTATTTCTGTCCACGAGGTGCATTGCCTTGTCTACCTCCTGGGCTTATGCTAACTCCGTCAAGTTGTCAGATGTTATGCAGGCAGCCAACTGGAGAAATGCTTCTACTTTCTCCACCTTCTATCTGTGTCAGTTGCAGGAGAAGTCTGATGACTTTTTTTCTTTGGGACCTCTTTCTTCTTCTCAGGCTGTTGTCTACCCTAGCCATTAAGCTTCAAGGTCAGTTCCAGCCCAGTGCTGTTTTACAGTCCCTTTTGTCTGTGCGTCACGCAGTGCCATACGCCTCATCTCTCGTTGTCTTTTACTAATGTCCGTGATGCTATGGTTTGATTGGCCTTGGGAACTCTTCTTCTGTCCACGGTTCCACTGTATTTGGGTTACGTGGGGGTTGGTTATGTGATTCCCTCCCCCTATTGTCTATTCAGCCTGTAGTAAAGAATTGTAGGGTAGGTGATAAGAAATCTAAATTTTATAGTAAATTTCCTTTCTTATTATACCTGCAACAATTGTTTACATGAAGGCCCTCCCGTCTTCTTATTCGGGTAAGAATCCTTTCTCCCCACTGGTTACATAACTCCAATGTTGGCGGATTCAAAAGAATGAGTCATCTGCCACATGTCTGCGCACTGGTGCCGGAAGCCGAGGATCTGTACTTGGATAAGAGCGCCCCTAATGGGTGCGTCCCGGTAGCACTTGACCCAGTTTTGACTTATTTTTTTTTTGGTGCTTTTGCACCACTTTTCTTTCCCGCGCTTGGGAAAGATCAAAATAGAGAGTATATTTTTCCGAGTTAGGGACTTCCAATGTAATGCAAGCCTGTAGTAAACAATTGTGGTAGGTATAATAAGAAAGGAAATGTACTATAAAATTTAGATTTTCATTGTCCGCCCGCGGACCGATACGTCACGTAACTTGCTGTGCGTTATATAATTTGGTCGCCTTACTAAACAATGTCAATGCACTAGCGAATGCTCTGTTAAGTGGTAATAATAAACGCTATTTGTGGTGTTATGGTAAGGGACGGTTTTGTAGTAACGGTTAGTGTGTTGTGGTAAGGGACGGTTTTGCCGTGACGGTGAGTGAGCTTAAACTATAAAAATAACGCCACATGTTTTATTCCAATAAATTACAATCGATTGGCAGCAACATGCGTAACGTCTGCAAAGTACCGCACGAAGACTGAAAAAGTAAGATTAAAACAGAAGTAAAATAGAACAGATATAAAGAAAAGATAGTAATCACCGGTATGAAATATGTTGCGTTCTTTTTTTATTTCTTAGATCAGTCTCCAAAGGAATATGCGATTCATAGGCAATCCTTGGTGCCCAATTAAGCTGAACAGATCTTAGCCCTTTCTGCACTGTCGCCCTGAATGATATAATATCATACAATACAGTCGAAATTGACAAATCCATTCTTCTTTTCTGGGAAGATTCAGTAATAATTGAATCCTACAGCTCTTCTCTGCTGAGGTTTTGTCTATTGTGTCGTCTACGCGACCACTTACATTTCTTCTTCACGCAAACATTTATTCATACCATTTCAAAGGATAAAAATAATTATAATTAGCAAATTTTTTTGTAGCCCTTAGGCAAACATGCAGTCCATACTACTGATATGACTGAAGTAAATATCATATATGATAATCAACCCAGCTTGTGCGGTGTTATTACGCTGTGAAGTCTGGCAGTTGCTCGGTGATTTTCTCCAGGTACTCTGGCCTCTCCACTCGCAAAATTGTCCGACACATTGTGACCCTGACTGTCGAAAGTGTCCTTAAATTCCAAAAACTAAATGAATAAATAATAAATATATGACAATATTTAGACCTTGTACCAAGGTGCTATATCGGTAATAGGAACCTAAGCGTGAAAATAGGTGGCAGATTATTTGCGATGCCCTAAAAAATCTAACCAATGTAATAATTTGTAACAGCATTGCAAGGCTTTTTTCAACTTGTTTGGAAGATTAATTGGTAGCACCAGATTATAGTAGCTACAGCTCTACACTGTTGTTTGTTTATATTTCTATATAAGTTTTGTTATATTGGATAGCGTTCCTTTTTCACAACGGTTACTGATTGAAGATGTCTTTATTGCCACCATTAAATTAGAGGATATGGACGCGTTGCGGCCCCATGGATCATGGTAAATGGAGTATTTATATCCAAGTTGTCTTGCGGACACGGGGTGGGGAGAATGAAGAGAAGACAGAAGACCAGGAAAGAAAAAGAAGAACAAGACGTAAACGTACAAAAACAGACTTAGGAAAAGAGAAACCATATTTTAAATGAATAACCCATTCCGCGTAGCCTGTTCAAATGATTCAGCATCATTGAATAACTATACGGAAACCTTTTCACAGAGGTATGTATAACAGGTGGAGACATTCATCAAATCATACCAAAGGGGCTTTAATACAAAGGTGCACAATTGTTGGGATATGGTTTTACATTTATGCCTTCAGATGTTAAAAGACAATTTATCTCAATATTTTTCTACTGAAATCAATGGTCTTTATCAGCTCTCGCTTTCTCTCCCGTGGTCCTGGGGCGAGTCAGTTGTTCATATGAGTTAAACGTTTGTCAACATTTTGACATATTGGCACCAAAGTATGTTATTCGCCTAGTCATTACTAAATGTCAACCTCGCTACTCAAATCCAACTATTTTCCTTCCCATACAAGCGCGTATGTTAATCTTCTTACCCATTATGATTAGCTGACTGTACTTGAATCATTGAACATTTTCATTTTTGCATTAAAATATAAATAGCTTACGACCTCTCATCAGTAAGCGCACTAGGACCTTGTTCCAATGAGGGCTTATAAGTTATGTTTTTACAGTACGGCCGCTGTGAACTCTTCACTTTCCACGGATTCCAAACACTCATTATAAGAATAATCATCAAAAATTTAATTAATGAATTACAACCCAGTGCTTCGTTAATTAAAATTTTGCTGCTGATGATGTTTTTTACCTGGTAAAGCATGTTTGATTATCACTGTCCACGTGTGGATTACGACCAATCTACGGCGACTGTACTGTAGGCAACACTAAAAACTTAATAACCCATGAATGGCCAAATCGTGAATAGCGATTAAGACCATTCAATAATATAAAGGTTAAAACGTCGGTTATTTGCGCTCGAATAGCATATCAATGGATCTCGATATAACTGGATTGCTAGAACGATCATTGGTCACATATAGGAAGATATCTCCACAGTCGCCACCTGCGGGGAGGGGGGAGTCACTATAAAGAAACAATGCTCAACAAATTAACAAAATTCTCGAACGATCTCTTCTTAATCCTTTGAACACTCATTTCTTGGAATGGCATCGCCTTTGTGTACCCTTACACTGAGATGGGTCTGTCCAATATCATTATACAAGGACAATAATATAATAACTGCAGTCTGCAGCCATATGTCTGCAGACTGCAGTTATTGTTTTATCGCCAATGTCCCGTGTATATACCTCTTATAATAAGTCACAGATGGCCCGAAATTTTGCCTTCGAAGGAAAAATCGGTCTTGCGTGTTCAAAGGGTTAAATGATATATTTTGATGAGTAATATCTTGCATATGTTGGTGATTTATTTATTTATTTATTTATTTATTGGTGGTTAAGGTCACATATTTATACACAATGGCTAATCGTGACCGTGGAAGCTTTTACGGGTGGAGGAAGCCGGAGTACCCGGAGAGAACCACCGAGCATCGACGAGCAACTGTCAGCTCCTCAACATTCTAACTATGTTCAAGCGCCATTCAAGCAGGGTTACAGCGGTTGAAGACATGCGCACCATCGACGTGCAGTACGCCTTAGTACACGGCGTCATCTTGCCCCCATGTAGGCAACCGGGATGAAGTGCCTTGCCCAAGGACACAACGCTGGTCGTCCCGGGCGCGGATCGAACTCGGGACCTCTATCATAGAAGTCCAACAGTCCATTAACAGTGATTGGTATATTCTCCTGTCAAGGCAAATTGAATATGTACAATATATTTGAGTTATTATTAACCAAAAACAAGTGCCAAGATTGGAAAGTTGATATAGTGTTACTAGTTTTCGAACAGGCAAACGTCATGAAGTTCGATGAAGTAAATAGAGGATATCTAATGTTTTCTTGTGAATACCGGGATTTATCTCATGAGTGGGTGAGAGAATTCGTATTTTCACGAGCAGCATGGTGCGAGAGAAAATACAAATTCTCTCACTCACGAATGAGATTAATCCCGGTATTCACAAGAAACCATTAGATTTTCTTTTTATTATACCCTTTTCATTTGAAGCTTCAACTGAAACGGTCCAAACCGACGCCCATACCACGCAACAAATCGGTTTACACAATCAGCTGATCGCTGTTTCCGCTGACACATATCACATTGGATGTTGTGTTCGTCCACACAAAATAGTTTTCGGGATTGTTGGTGAAATGACGTAATTATGACGTCTCGTTATACTCACTAGTGGAGCGAGAACAACTTTTGTTTTGCGCTTGTGAAAATTCATTTGTAAATTTCAAGTTCACGCGAAATGTTAATCACCGAGGTGTTTGATCTCACCAGTGAGGGGAGAACACAATTTTTTTTACCGATTCCCATTATAATTAGACGTTAGGGGTGCAATAAATAGAGAATATACCCATAGTAGCTTGTTGTACCAAATGTTCACCACGATTGGTGTTAACCGCGAGCCTTTGGCTCGCGGCTGACACCACTTCACCACGAGTGGTGAACATTTTGTACACCAAGCTACTTTGGGTATATTTTATTTATGCCTTGATCGTCAGATTATTAAGAGTCGCTATTACTTTTTTTTCGATTTTACTGAACACCAGACGTACACACGTGCGATTTTGTTTTTGTTTACATGAGCTTCGGTGGGCGGTACATCGGCTGTCAATTTTATCGCCGAAACGAAATGGAATAATAGTAACATACTATTTCGAGTTATGGATGCATTATTAACATGTGACAAAGTATGTTTGTTTAATTGTTGGCATCTTATGAGGTAAGCCCATTTAAAAACGTAATAAATAATTGCCACTTTCATTTCAATCAACTTGGATGCAGTTCTACTGCAGGTGTAAATTTTTTAACTATTGAAATCCCATTGCTGGCGTTTTAACAACAGCAGGTGTGTAAAGCTAAAATGCATGTCATAGTCTTTTCATGTATAGTAGAATAGGTAATCATGGTATAAAAATTGTTACAAGCTTTCACGTCATGAAATGTCACGGATTGAAAACAGTTACCGTTGATTGACTTGACGCTATCTTAGGGGGGGGGGGGGGGGGTGGCTGTCGTATAGAGTGCAGTTATGCCTATATATTTCCTATGTAGCTGGTTAGTGCGGTTCTCAGATCGTTGGTGATCTCCTCATTTAGAAAAGTTTTGGTATTAAATACAGTGGAGATGAGTCCAGGAATTGTTACTGGAGTTTAGTGATCTCGACAAAATTGCCCCAGCGATTTCTATTTGAAATATCAGAAGCATTTTCGCATTCGCCCAGTGTATCGAAGCTTCATATTCGTCTAATAATTCACACGGGTAGGTTGCTTTAGGTAGCTTTCAGTATTGTTCTCGAAGAATTTAGGCCATGGAATCAGTGCCTCCCACAGATCGCATAACGAATAGTTATTACTGTGATGACTTGACATAGAATTTTACTCGAGGCGAATAAAGAATGTTTCTGCTGTGTGCAGACATCAAATTGCCACAGGACGCAACTCAGTTATATCTATATTTTCTGTCATTAATATTTAGTATTTTTGGAGGGGGCGCAAACCTGAATTCGGAAATGATGCAATCTCCAAAATGAGCACCTGTATGAAAATATATTATTTTAATAAACATTTGAAACAATCCACTGACATCTTGCATTATTGTTGAATTTTTAAAAAAATGAGGGTGATTTGATGACTTTTTGGACCGAAACAATACAGTTGACTATTGGTGTGTTTTGGTTGGGAATTCCCTGACAATATGTGCACGTGACTGGTCCTCCTCCCACCCTGTCAGTTTTTCTCTCCTATTTGTTGCATGACCCCCTGCTTTCAGGACAGAAAAAGCTGATTGAAAGCCTATACTTGACAAAGATATTTCAATGCCAAAATTAAAGCGATGCGATTATATCGTGTTTTCGCCTGAACGTTATAATGGTCGCCTATGGGAAAATATTTAGTGCTGTGATACCTTATACTTTGAAGAGGTCAGACATGACTGCATACCGATGCTTCATTCTGCAGTTCCAACACTCACTGTGTATAATCAATAGGACATAAAGAACGCCGAAATGTGGAGATCGTTTCGATATGTCGGTTGTTATTGTTTCCAGAGGTTAGTTAGTGTGAATAGTGTGGAAAGTCTAATGGACGTGACAACCGTTCCTTGTCCCCAGTTCCTTATTCGACATCCGTTATCCACCGATTTTATCGATTGATAACGAAAGTCAAATAAGGAACTGGGAATGAGTAACCGTATCACGTCCCCAAGGTCTAAGTATAGTCGCTTATAGACTATATCCCATTTTCGGACTGGTTGGGTGAGAGTCAGTCCTTCAAAGAAGTTGATGTGACTTATTGTTATCGCTAGCCCATTTTGCGTTATTCCCTTTCCCCCTTTTCTCCGTTTAAGGTACTTCCAGTTAACGTCCACTCGCCATATTTGGCACCTTCTAGAACGTTTTTGTTGTCTAGAGGTCATATTTTGGTTTTTCAAATTTCGAAACCCAATTCAAGCATTGCTAATTCAACTGTTCTCTTCATCAATCTAATTTTAAGTGCATTTTTCGAAATTTGGGAATTGTAATTGACCCTAAATGCGTATTCAAAATGTGTTGCAGTCTTGGCAAATTCCCATCCGTTATGGCGCAAGGGAGGTGACGTCATCCGAGTATTAATGTCTCTTCATTTTTAAATGTCTTTTTAAATTTGTTTTTCATTTGACATCATTTTCGACTTTTTCGAGTCATTTATAACACAGTACCCTCACATTGTGTATCCACCTCTACCCAATGAACTGCAAAAGATATAGGGCCTCGTGAAGATTCGTCGCAATTCCATTCGTTTCGATATGAGCTCCATGATTCGGTTCGATTCGATTTCAATCGCGTCGATTCGAAAAGTTTCGAATCGTCAAGATGTTCTCAACATCCTACAAAATATCTCCTCTTGAACTCTTCTTCTATGACCATGCCTCCTGTACAGGAGACCTGACGACAGAAGAAGACTTCAAGTAGGTTCCGCTTCCAAAATTACATTGATTCCGTTCTGGAATATTCCGCTTTTTCGCTTCATTTACACGAGTCGCCGTTGCACACAATACTTGAGTGGAGACTGACAATATTGCGGTCGTAAGAAGGTGCAATATCCACAACTTGAAAAGAGGTGAGATTCGATTCGAGATTCGATTCGATTCGAAATCTGACAACTGATTCGATTCGGGATTCGATTCGACCTGGAATTCGAAGTTCACAGAGCCCTAAACAGATACCATTAAAATAGTCCACTCAAAGGTAAATCAATAGTTGAAATGATGCAACGCCCCATTTTGATTTAGATACTCAAAATATATTTAACACTATGACGTTAACCTTTTACCTAACGTAACGGTCAAAACCGGCCAACGCTATTCACAAAAATCGCCAATTACATAGGTCAATACCCCATCGTTGGAACGAGCTTGTCGAGCTCGTTCCAATGAGGGGTCATAACCTATGTTTTTGAGACAAAAACTGAAAAAAATAGTTATTCAAGAATTTATTTTGCAAGTGTCGTCTACTTTTGATGTTAGGTAAAGGGTTAATGATAACAGAGGTCCGGAAAACATCAAAATTGACTTTCCCTCCACGAAGTTGAAATTAAGTCATATTTTATTGTCCATGATCCTAAATTCACTGTTGAAAAAATGAAAATCCGTCCACAAACATAGACCTGACGTAAATACCGCGTTCTCTCTCCCACTTTGTACCCACCCTTATCCAACGAACTGTAACAGATATACACATGGAACTTAATTAAGCATCCCCTGTTATTTTTTGCAATGGTGTTAATAGAAACTGCCATTACTTTCATGCTGTCTTTCAAATGGCCAAAACTGATTGTTTGCGGAAAGAATGGTCTATTGACAAATTAAAGACAATACAATGATGAAAATATGCAGTATTTTAATGGCGCTAATTACACATATCAGTAACAAATTATTTTGATGGAAAAATGTTCACTCGACAAGTGTGGTGCTGGAACGGTCCATGATGAAACAATACCGATAATTACTGTCAAAAATGTAACTTGTGATCTCCTGAACACAATAGCAGTGTCTGATGTCAGTAGCGAGTGTATCTACCACGTGTCCTGATGATAGCCTGAGCCCTCCTCCTAATGCGCAGCCTTCTGATACGGTCCAGAGGCAACAGCTTCCAATCCTCATGGCATGCAGCTTCCAAATCGGCCAAATTGTGTACAGGCGGATCCCTTGCTTGCACACGACGTCCACGAAAGTTCTAAACGATTCAAATCGGGTCTCATTGCAGGTCAAGGTAGTGTTGTAATAGCATTGTTCTGAAGGAATGCTCTCACAGCATGGGAACGATATGGCCTTACATTGTCAATTACTCAATGGTAATCACGACAACGGATTGAGAATGTCCCGGATGTACTGATTACCATTGAGTTCCCAAGTACAGTCACCATATCTAGTTTACAATCTTGAGTAGGTCTGATGTTCCTGGGCACGTAAGCAGTATTTCTATGCCTCCACACTTTCATGCGACCATCTGTGACGTGAAGCAGGAACCTACTCTCGTCTGACCAATGGACTCTCCTTAACGTCCTGAGACTCCAAGGTTGTCGGGCCACACACCACTCCAAACGTCGTCTTTGGTGCTGATCGAACAGAGCTGGAAGCTTCATGACCCTTCGGGACCCAGTGCTTTGAGACGGTTTAGGACAGTTTTGTTGCACAAATGCTGTTGGGGAGCCAAAGTTGTTTCAAAACCCCACTTGAATCACGAGTCAGACTCGGTGCCAGACCCCGATCGTCCCGAGGAGATGTCTTTTGGGGTTGTCCAGGCCTTAATCGGTTCTTAACATCGTTGGATTGTTGGTGTGTTCGGAAAAGGCTGCTGATGACAGCATGACTATAGCCAAGTTGCCTCCAAATAGCGTTGAATGAAATGCCTGTTGCATACCTGCCAACGATTTTGCCATTTTAGTGCCTCTGACAGTCTGTTCCTTGGTAGGTCAACAATTATTGATAAAAGACAAACTTTCTGGTTTTATACGCAGATATTGCATGTGGATGGTAATGATTTTTGTGACATTCATGGGGAGCATGCTTCGCCAGGACGAGAGCATGTGTTTGGAGTACACTGTCAACCAGAAACATTATGTTTCACTAGACGAAATGTACTGCAAGACTTAGCAATCATTAAAACATAATAATCAGTAACAGCAACTTCACTGTCATGAAACATTTCAGGGAGTGTTTAATTAAGTTCCAGGTGTATATTTCACACATAGCTAAACGAATAATTGAAACTTGTATTTTTTATTCAGAATGTCGGAGAACATTTAGCGTTATGACGCCTATGCCGACCGCGGGCCGGAAAAGTCAAAATTAAATTCCACTTAACAAAATTGTAATCAAATGACGATCTGGAACACATGGTCCTGAATTCAGAAGTTGAAAACATTTGAAAACCGACAACAAATGCCAGAGCTTCCATGTAAATACCGTTGGGGTACCTACACCAGTTTTGTGCCCACCCTTAACCAACGATCTGCAACAGATACCGCTATAATATTTTTCACATAGCTAAATAAATAGTTAAAATGCCGCATACTCAGAGTTTAGACTATACAGAGATAACTAAAGCTAAGAAGTTAATGCTGATCGAGATCCGAAAAACACCAAACTTAACTTTCACTCTGCGACGCTTTAGTACAACTCTCCCCAACAAACTTCAACAGATACCGCTATATTTTAGGCGCAACCACGTGAAACGTTAGAATGAAACAACGTTGAATTCTTCAACAGATTGTCCAGACGTAATAATATAGTAATAAATTATGTTTATAATAATGTCGCGTTAAGCAGAGAACACATATTTACGTTATCTGTTATCAAGATAAATATAGATGAACATCACCCCCAGTAGTGACGCTCCCTATGTTAGCACTCCAGAGAGACATCATTTGCGTTTTCGGATTTTGAAAGTTTTAATTGCAGTTTTAATTACCTGCACTTTTTGTGCTCACGGACCACAGTGTTGTACCAGTGCCAACATTTTGCCGGAGAGTCCAAATTTATTCGCCCCCCCAACCCCCCCCCCCCTCCTTTCTTGGTACGTCTTTTCTACCATTGCGTACCTGTAAAACTGTCGCTTCCTTGAATGTTTGCCCTCTTGGATAAAGTGAGTTAACACGAGGACCATCAGTTCACTGTTTTAGTTTTCTGTGCCATTCATCCACTTGTTTTTGTTCGAGGTTCAACTGCCTCGTAATGGTACTGTAGTTGTAGATCTTGTGTGACTATTTCAACATGTCGGGTTCTGTGTTTGGTTTGTTTGTTTGTTTATTGGAGTTTAACGACACTTTCAACTGCCAGGGTCACATCGGGTCGGAGAGATTTATGAGTAGAGGAAGCTGGAGTATTAAGAGAGAACCACAGAGCAGTAGCGAGCAACTATCAGTGCTAGCAGAGGTTGAAGGCAAGTACACTATCGACGTGTTGTACGCATCGGCATACAGCGCCATCGTGTCTCAAGCGGAATATTCCAGTACAGAATCAAATTAGTTTCCGAAGTGGAACTACCTTGAACTATTTATCTGTCATCATGTTTCCCAAAAAGGAGACCTGGTGATACAAGAGGTGTTCAGGAGGATACACTTTGTAGGATTTTTAGAGCATCTCGACAATTTGAAAATTCCCGACTCAGGACCATTAGAATCGGATCGAACCATTTGAATGACTTAGAATGAAATCTAATCAAAATGTGATTCTTTGCAGGGTCCTACGATGATTTTGATTGTATGCTGCTCATAGAAGACTTTAAAACATTTGTCGAAAGTGCAATCCGTGTCTTCGGAAGAAGTGGCCAGGCTTGGCACAGACCTCGTACAAAAAACGATCTTGCATGTAGAATATAGGAACTAGGGTGAAAACCACCAAGTCACTGTCGCTGGTTATTATTATTTGATCATATCTTGTACTTTCTACTCTCTGTATGGTGCCAGAATCACTGAATCACTGTTATTCGGCAAGACCCATCACCTCTCCATCACGTATTGCACTGCAACGCAAACCGAGGGTTTGTGCACGCCAAAGTCGCGTATGGGCGATGTGGGGAAAACAAGCCCATTACGTCCCATTTAGCAATATAAAGGCACTCTCCGCAACCAGTAGCCGCACAGGAGAAGACGCAAAGGAACCAAAAGAGCCACCAGGACTCAATTCGCCACTCCATCGATTATAGTAGGTGATTCTAGTCTGTTCCTCATGCGCGTAAAGTCTACCAGAAGATCCACTTCCTCCACAGACAAGTTCAGTATATCTCAGGACGTTGAACATGGCGCTGATTCTAGGGGTAGTCCTTGTTGTTCTTCGGGCAAGTATAGTCTGCCAGTTGGTGTTGTAGTTGTGTCTCTGATCAAGTCTTCCAAGACAAGTATAGTCTGTTTTCTGCTCGGTTGGGCCCGCTGCCATCGAAGCACACATTCAGCTCACGAGAGGGTGATAATTTTCAAAGTTTGGACGCTCCATAAACCGGTCGATATTCCAGGATTATCTGGAGCCTCAGATGGTTAAGGCCGAGCGTTGGAGAATGATTCTGATTCCGCCAGGACGGGGCAAGCCAGACGGTGGAACCTGATCGGACTGAAGAGAAGAAGAAGAAAACCTCAGCAGTAACGTTGGCAAAGGCAAAGGAGTGGCCCCGACATGAAATTCCTTAAAAAGTTCCTTAACGGTTATCGCGTGTGCCCCCACTACAAAAAGGTTAAAACCAACATCGAATTAAAAAATCTAAACCTTAGAAAGCCTGACAATGCTTCCCCACCCTACGCTGTATGCTCCCTAGTTGCGGGAGCACACTACTCAGTTTTGAACAAACATGTGAGTACAAATTTGGGTGACATATGCCGAGACGTGAGACGCTCAGCGTCTCGTCTATTCAAGACGCAAATTTCAGAATCTCTAATCAAAGCCACAATTAATATAAACTAACATCGATGCGATTTTATAGTCAAACACCGCAATTAGGTTTCAACTCCCATCATGGATAAATTACAAATAGCCGTGTGGTACGCCAGGAGCGTTAATAATAATACTAAAAAACTCCAAATGAGTCGATATTTCGAAACCACAGACATAGTCTGTATTTGCGAAAGTTGGCTAAAGTAATATAAAGGGACCGGCAGCTCACCCAAGGCGACGGCGTTGCCCTTCTAATAAAACAGAACATCAAAAGTAAAACCATCAAAACTAATCACCTCGATGCCGAGGTGATTGCAACTGCCGACAATAAAAACATCGAGATGTTTTGTTATTACAATGACCCAAGCAAGATTGTCTCTGACACCGTCTTCGAATTTTTCATGAGGAAATACAAACACTGTATCTTCCTCGGTGATTTCAATGCCAAACATCTATACTTTGGATGTCAAAACACTAACCCAAACGGTGAAGCTCTACTCGATATCACAAAAAAACATAACCTACACATGGTTATGAAAGATAACTTCGTGACTCACATCAGTAGCAACCCGCTACAGCAATCCGAAATCCTAGATCTAATAATCACCAGCGATTCTCTTATAAATCACATCGACGACCACGGGTTCGGCGAAGATGACCTAGGCAGCGACCACCTACCAGTCCATGCCTAAATTAAAAAAGGCAATGGCCCCCTGAGGTACCCACACCCTACGCAGGAATTTCAGGACTTTTAGTAAAATAAACTGGAACTTCTACCGCGATATCATCGATGACAATCTCGCCGACAGACCCCCCCCCCCCCCCCCTCATCCACCTACCCCCTCCCCCATCGAACGCCACTGAGCTCGAAGCCCAATGCGAGGGCATTCAAAAAATCATCAACTCAAATATGCCCAAAAGAAGAAGTGCCACCCCCCTCCCCCATGGAGAAGTACTATCTCGGGCGACACACTTTCTTTAATCAAAAACAAACGAAAACACCTTCGCGCCCTAAGAGCCGAAAATGACCCCTCAAGAAAGCTGACCTCAAGAAAACATACAACCGTCTTCGTGGCGAGGTTGAGAAAGCCCTGCAAACTGAAAATCAAGCCAACTGGGAAAAGGCAATAGCCAACTTGAACGAGGTCAGGGATGCCAAAAAATTCTGGAATTCTTTCCAAACCCTCACTGGTAAAAAAAAACGAAGCCATAAAGCAGCAGCCAACCCCCTTATAAAGGAAGATGGCTCCCTCACGCGTACCGACAAAGACAAAGCCGACACTTTCGCCAACCTCCTCAGAAAAACTCATCGCCCACATCAAGGCTCCGACAACGATGACGTCTTCATAAACGCTACTGATGACTTCATCAATGAACATCCGGATATCTACCGTGACCCTAAATTTGACACTGACCCAGAAGAAGGGGATGACGACGACCTCCTCACTTCCATCGCCAATGAGGAAATCATCAATATCATAAAATAATGCAAAAATGCATCCTCGCCCGGCGAGTACGAGGTAAGCTACAAAATTCTGAAACAGAGCCCAAACTCCTTAATTGATAAACTCAAGAACCTATTCAATACATGCCTCTCCCATGGATACTTTCCAAAATACTGGAAAACAGCCATTTGAGTAATGATACCGAAACCAGACAAAGACCTCTCCAATCCGACCAGCTACCGACCTATCACTCTTCTCAGTCACTTTGGTAATGTATTCGAAAGAATCCTTACCAATCGACTGAGGGGCACCTGGAAGAAACCTACCTCTTCAATAGATGGCAAAGAGCCTATAGGAACAGTAAACAAGGCATTGAGCATGTCTACTGCCTTGTCAGTCAAATGAAAAGCGCGACCAATAACCCACTAACCAGCAAATCGGCGCGGCAATACTACTAGACGTAGAAAAAGCGCTCGACTTTGTTTGGCACAACGAAATGCGCCTCAAACTATCTAGAATGAATCTCCCCATAAAATTGCTTAGGTTACTGTTCTCCTTCTTGAACGATCGCGAAATAAAATTCAGAGTCAACAACGAAATGTCCGACAGCGTCCCCCTAGAAGAAGGCACCCCTAGGATCCGTCCTCAGCCCCCTCCTATACATCATCTACATCAATGATCTCCAAATCTCCGACAATCGCGTTCATATCTCACAATTCGCGGATGATAAGGACCTCTGGGACTCTAATACATCGTCAATCTAGTTCAGAAACCCATTCAACGTGCTCTCGATGACCAAGAGCATTGGTGTGCCAAATGGCGAATCAAGCTGAGCGCCAATAAAACCCAAAGAATCACGTTCACCCGTAAGAAACACGAACGTGACTTTGACCTAGAACTAACGGACAAAGTCCTTCCTGAATGCACGGAAGCGAAATTCCTTGGCATAACCATAGACCAAAACCTTTCACAAACACACCGACGATATTGCAAGAAAAGCGACAAATCTATCAATTTGCTAAAAATGCCAGGAGGTACATCCTGGGGAGCCAACCAGTCTATTCTACTTAAACTATACAAAGCCTTCGTGCGCCCAGTACTCATGTACGGGGCAATAATCCTAACCGACCTAGACCAAACCAATATGGGGAAACTCCAAAAGGTCCAAAATCACGCGCTCAGAGTCGCCTTCCGTGCTTCATGGAATACACCTATCAAAATACTCCACGACAGAGCCGAAATCCCAACCATAAAGGACCGCCTCGCCCCACCCCCCCCTCCCCAGCCGCGAAAAATCGCGACCGGTTAGCGACTGGTTAGCCGACAGCCAACTAATATCCGAACTCCAGGACATTTGCGAAAGCCGACAAAAAAACCCCCAAACGCCACAACGTAATCTAAGCACCCTGTATGTATGAATCAAACCGCGGATTTAAGGGAAGGAAACACCCTCGGGTGTGGCTCTTTGTAAAGGCCTGCCCCCTCCCTCTAATTTTGACCGCGAGATACCTAACTAAGAGTACCTGTAAATAGGAATCAAACCGCGGAGGTAAGAGCAGGAAATAACACCCTCGGGTGTGGCACTTTGTAAAGGCCTGCTCCCCTGCCTCTAATTCTAACCACAACATACCTAACAAAGAGTACTTGTAACTAGGAACCAAACCGCGGAGATAAGGGCAGGAAACACCATCGGGTGTGGCACTTTTGTAAAGGCCTGCCCCCTCCCTCTAATTCTATCCTGCAAACAAAAATCTGGGAAGATAAAAACAGGACTTAGTTGTTTTTTCAAAGATACATCCAACTGATATCCAGAAAAATGAACCAACTCCAGTATCCATCAACCGCCTGAGGCAGACTATACTTACCAATGATGGCCTTCCACCACACCATGACTAACCTTCTAAGCGGCAGACTTTACTTGCCCGAAAAAAATGCCACAGCCCCCTCGGGGAGTGGAAGCACCTTTGCGAGAGGATCCCCTCACTCGAGGGGTCAGACATCGACCATCATAAAGACAAACCATCACTCCTTAAATCATCGAATCCTGGACATCTGCCGAGTACCCGACCCTTTTCCTGCTTAGATGCCAACATCGTCGTTGCTGGGTGCCGCCCATAGTTTGGCCCTGTCCGACGCAACTAGACATGTACCTTCATGATCTTACACAGTTAAAGATGGTCCAAAGGGGCTTGCCCCACAGCGTCCCTGCGCGCCTCCGGCGCGTGAAACCATTTCATCCCTTAACGGTTACAAAAATAGGATTCGGGAGAACTCTTGTAGTATTTTCTAAGGCAGGGTGGGGGTGGGGTCGGGTGGGGGGGGGGCAGGGCCATCCACCGATCCCTCGGGATGCCGTGTTTGAACCCCCCTCCCCAAATAAAAAAACAATAAAAAACAACAAAAAAAAAAACAAAACAAACATAAAGAGTTGAGCTAATCATTGTGTATGTGGGTTAAGTGTACCTCTGTTCGATGGTGTAGTTTGTTGAGTTGGTCGGGGGTAGGGGGGGGGGGTGCAGAATCAAGCAGTGAGCTGCACCCAGCAACGACGATGCTGGCATCTACCATAACGGACCGAGATGCAGAGAGTTATGCGGATCGCTGATATTCATTTGCCTGTATCATCTCTGGTTGATTGCATGAGTGTGCCGGTAACCCTCCTGTTGTGTTGTCGGTATGTACACGAGTTGATGTGATATGGTAGTTCTGATGATGAGCCGGTCGGGGTAGGATCAGACTGCTGCACACAGCAACGACGATGTTGTTGGGGGTGGGGTGGGGGGGGGGAGTGCGGTGAACAGTTTCGTATGCAGTAGGTAGTTTGGGCCTATACATATCCACTCTGTGATGTGTATATGTGATGTGTATACGAACAAGTGTGATATGGTAGTATTAGTGTTGCGTCGTTCGGGACAGGGTCAAACTATGGGCGGCACCCAGCAACGACGATGTTGGCATCTATTCAGGTGGGGGTGGGGGTTAGCATTAGGGGGATGAGCATATACTTATGCAATGCAGCAGGTAGTTTTTGCCTATCCGTAACTTCTCTCGAGATGCTTGCATCTATGGCATGTGTTTGTTAATGCGCAGAGATGCCGAGTGCCGAGAGTGTTTTGTTTCCTTTCTGTCATGATTACGTGCGTTTGGTGGTGTATAAAAGTCGGTGTTGTTGAGTTGTACGAGACAGTGGTTAGTATTGTTATGACCGAACTGGGGCTTCTGGGCAAAGCCTGATTTTTGGGGTGTTTTACCTTCAGATTATTTTTCGGTAATCATTGAGTTCCGAAATGAGCTCGCTGTCTTTAAGTCTGTAAAGAGGTTTTCCGCGATGTTTTTAAACCGCGTTTCTTGCATCTCTAAGTCAGTCCGCTCGTGGAGGGTTGCGGTTGATGTTCGGGGAAGGACTCGGAGGTCAACTGGTAGGCGTGGTTGTGGACGCGTTGAAGTTTGGTAAGGTTTGTTTGGTTTTCTGAACTGAATTTTTTTTCCCGTATTCGGGGACTGATGTGATAAATGATATATGCAGTTTTAATAAATTGTTCTTCTTGGCACCCCAATCCTTGCCTTTTCTCATGTTTGGGAGGTTGATTCTTTTATTGACTCGTGTTGCAGTGTTGGAAATGTGGGATAGTTTCATGTCGCTAATTATTCCTAGGAATTTAACCATGCGGAATGTTTCAAGTTTGGAGTTATAGAGGTTCAGATTGATGTGCATCACTCGTAGTTTTCTTATGATTAGTTTTGGGAGTTTTATAAGGGTTGAGTTTGATGTACTGTTTCCCGCACAGGTCCTGTAGATCCTCTAGGGCGTCTTGAAATTGGCGCTATGTTACGAGACATACCAGCAGTGTAGAGTCATTTGTCATCAGCGAACTGTGAAATTTCGATTTGATTTTCACCCACTTTGTGGATGTCGTTTACTTAAGTAATGAACAGGAGTATGATCAAAAGCGAACCCTTGGGCGTGACGGCCGAGGGTTCCACTTCATCTGATACCTCGCGATTTACGCTTACTTTAATTTTTCTGCTAGTTAGAAAGGGTGGGGCGATAATTCAAAAGATTTTATGGGGCGGGGGTCATTTTCACAAGCTTATAGCTCATGCCGTTAAGCCATACTCAGCCGAAGGCTTTTTCGTCATTCAAAAGAATCGTTGCCCCAATTTCTTTTTTTTTTGGGGGGGGGGGCAGGAGGGGGGGGGGGTCTACATGTAATCATTCAGTCGGTGTACATGCTCTGTTACCTCCGAACGTCACGGTAGGCTCTTTGCCACTTATTGAAAAAGTTTGTGGATTCAAAGTGGGTTTATAGTTTGATGGTAATTGAACGTTCAAATATTTTGCCCAAACAACTCAGAAGACTGATAGGTCTGTGGCTTGATCAGTTGTTGGATGCTTTATCCGGTTTGGGGTCATCATCCCGACGGCTACTATCCAGCATTTTGGGAAATAGCCAACAGAGAGGCAACTGTTAAGGATTTCAGTAAGGATTTCGACAAAGGCAAGGGGGATTTGTTTAAGGATCGTGTAAGTGATTTCGTCTTCACCGGATGAAGAGGGTACTTGTCATTTACTTATAATATCCATTATTTCGGTGAACCGGTTCCTGTACTGTGGGTGAAGTTAGATTCAAGGATTTGTTTATTATAGCTTACAAACTCGTTGACTTCGTCCTCGAAGTCGTCATCTAAGTTGACAACTTCGTGTGTTTTATGATTTTCCTGGAGTAATTCGGAAAAGGTGTCAGCCTTTGACTTGTCATCAAAGGCTTTTGTACCATCGGCCAGATCGAAGAGGGGGCGCTATTTGATGTTTTTTTTCTTTTTTAGTTAGTTTAGACTATATTGATTGAAAGAATATTGTATGTGTTGAATACAATTTGAAACCATTTGCATAACCAATGATGTTCATATAATCTTGTGTCAATAGATGTATGAGTTGGATTCGACAGCAACCTTTGAGCTTATATAAGTCGTCTCCCAAAACGGAGACATTACAATGTACAGTTAAAACTAGAAGTCCTGTCACGAACTGTGCGCTTATCTAGACTTAATTGCGCGTAGGAATTGTGCGCAATTGCTATACCGAATAGCATCCAAATCACGGCAGGTTCTCCTGGTTACTCATAGCAAACACAGGCAATGTTTCTGCCAAAGGACGTCTGGGTTACCCGGAGGTCCATTGGCTGAAGCATTGCTTGTGTACAGGCCATATGTACAGAATTGGATAGCCTTACTATGGTCATAACGCGTAGATTAAGGAGTAGATCGACGTGCTATTTGTGCGCATTTCATGACATGACTTCTAGTTTTAACTGAACATCTTTAACTTTGCATTGATACAACAGAGGCATTGATAGAAAACAAAAAACTTTACAAAAATAAGGAAGATGAGATCAGTTTGTCAGTACCAGTAGTCCAGTAATATGTGGCGACGAGACATGAGTGGCAGGCGAGGAGTTTTGGGCTGCGGCGACGAGATCAATCAATAGTTTCCTGTCCTTGATAAGAGACTTCCTTTCCATCACATAGCACGTTCCATAACAATTTCACTCCATTCGCTCAAAACCCGTGGGCTGCATATTGTTACATTTGGGGTTTAAAAAAACGAAACCTATCTTATCAGCAAAAGTTGTTCCTGCATAAATTTTCTGTATTAGATACCCTTCCCATAAGTTAAAACATTGGGAATTCACAGGTTGCAAAACCACGGTTCTGTATTTTTGTCCTTGAAATTATACCCCCAACCGCGGGCGCCCGCCAGCATCAAGACCAGTCAGAAAAACCTGGTTTCAGTGATACTGAACGAACACCCGACGTTAAAGGCCTCACTCCAAGGACTGTTCTCCCACCCACGGTAACGAATTTTAACCATAACAATGACGATTTCGAATACGCTTTTATGAGTCCGGTAGCTGGGCAAAGATCAATGCTTGAACCTGATTGATTTCGAGATAAATTGCTGTACTATGTTGAAAGTTTTTTTTTATTTTTATTTTTTTTGTTCTGTTAAGTGTTCTGATCCAAACAAATGGATGTCCGAAGTTATCTGATTCCTTAACTGGTTAATTTGCTGGCAAGCTCTATCATACAAGCATTCCAGTAAAAACTAGTGTGCTGATTCAACATGGTCACAGTTACAAAACAGGGTATCGGACAAGTGGTTATTAAAAAGGTCTTTATTCAAGTTACTGTAGTTTAATTTCATTATACAATGATATATCTGGCTACTTTCGGGAGAGCCGTTATAATAGAATTTAGGCGGTTTGTTATTTGTATTTATTAGCATTTTGAAAGCTGCTGAGGATTTTGTTTTCAAACACCTGTGGGAAGTTCAGTCCAAATGCTTATCGTTGATGGAAAAATGACTTTTGTCTCATTGTAGTGCGTGAGTGTGGGGTGGTCATTTTGCATGTTTCCCAAGTTATAACTCTGATATTCGTGCACGTGCTTTTTTGTTCCGTTATTGGTTTGAATCTATCCCAAAACCTTTTGAGGTCGCGTTGGCCGTTCAGTTTCCGTGTGATCCTCTCCCACCGACCGCAGTTTTCGTTTTTGATTGACTGTTTGACCTCGCCGAAAAACGATTATAAGTGGTTTTAAGGTCAGCTTTTTAATTAGGTTCGCGTTCGGTATTATTGGTTCAAGAGGCTTATTTTTCTTGCTTTATAATTTCCATAGTTTTAGCTGAGCTACAGGTTTCTCTGTGGTGGAAGTTTTTCTTTGCCAAAGTTCACCGAGCGTGTTATGTTGGTTCTTCCGGCTGCTTCGAGTTTCTCTGTGTTAGGGTGTCATTTTGCCGAAATTTAACCTCTACCATTTGTTTAAACAGGTCCTGTCAATTTTGGCTAGGATCTGTTTTTGATGGGGTCGTGCCTTTGTCATAGATAAATCTGGCATGTATGGGGAGACGGACATGATCATTGTCGCTGACATGGACATTGGTCATGAAGTTAATTTGGGACTTGCTGCTAATAATTAGGTTGAGAATACCATATCGGAACGGTGGAGAAGGTTGTTACTTATGTAGGTGGTTGATTGGTCATCATTTAATACATGGAGGTCGTATTTTTCGATAATGTTAAAGAGGGCGCCTCCGTTGGGTTCGGTTTTGTTACAGTCGAAATATTGGTACTTGGCACTGAAGTCCCAGGGGAAGATGTTGTGTTTGTACTTTTCCTTAAAAGTTCAAACACTTTTTCATTTATAATTTTTCCAGGATCGTTGTAGTCGGAAATTACGGCTATGTCCTTGTTATCTTCTCTCTAAGTTCAACTGCTACCACCTCGGCATCGAGATGGTCTGTGGGTATGGTCTTAGAAATTCTGATCAACTGAGGGTCCCCTTTTATCGGACTCAAGACTTCTTTGAACCTTTTCTGCCGTCGTCGGTGAGACTGTGGAATGACCTTGACGCTGAAATACGAAATAGTGAAAGCGCTGAAAGTTTTAAAAATAAACTAAGGCGTGGAGATCAAACTGTTCCAGAGTTTTACCATCCTGGCAGCAGGAAAGGGGAAATATATCATTCCAACCTCCGACTGCGTTGTAGTGATTTGAATGCTCACAAATTCGTAAGGTCTATAGTTGATGACTCGAGATGTTCGTGTTGGCTTTTCGAAGAGGACGAGCAACACTTTGTGTTTGAGTGTCCTCTGTGGTCACCGTAGAGGCAGGAATTGCAAAACAAAAAAAGGCAGGTTTAACATTACTTTTGATAGTATTCTTTTTTCGGTGATTTATGTTTGTCTTATTCGGATAATCTTCAGATTTTTCAAGCTTTCCAAGACTATATTTTAGATACGGGGCATTTTCAATGGAATGGGTAAAATATGAGTAATTCCAAACTCTCTCTCTCTCTCTCTCTCTCTAGAGAGAGAGAGAGAGAGGGAGAGGGGGTTGCTTTTCTGTTATAGGGGCAGCCCCGATAGCTGCTTGGGTGCTTTCCTTGATAGTTGGGACAGAAGATGGCCCCTGCTTTACAGACACTTGAGAGGTGATTATTTCCGCATTTCATGACCTGACCTATTGCACTGAAAGTTAAGAGGAGCATATATATGCGACCGTTATTCGTCAGAGGAATAATATATACATCAATTCGATTGTTCATATCTTTTTGTTAAAAGACCAGATTGTCCACAGTCGCAGCCTATAACTCATCAAACTCTCACGACTGACAACCAATTAATTGTAGTCCGTGGGCATTTCGAGACTATACTGGATATGCTACTTTATTTTCAAACGCACACCAATTATCTTATTTCACACGATTTGGCGTTATAAATACCTTGGAGAGGCTTCATTACTTTCAAAACACCGCGAGGATCATTCTGCACATTCCATGACAAACAACACGACTGCAGATTAAGACTTCCAATGGATTCCTTATATTTCTTTTTTTACATGATTGGAAGAGAATTCTATTAATTAAGACAGCACTGCAGTGGCTTAATTCATAGCAATTTGTTACAACCATACCGATTACAAATATGTTGGGCTCATTACTCACGCGCGCAGTTTCAGTTTTTAATTGCCCTGCTGCGTCGCCGCAATAAAACAGAAAATTGGCATAAAAGACGGTTGTTCTTCAACGATGGCATACTGTCGGTATCGAAAGACATTTTGTAAAATCTGTCGTGTTATAATCTGTCGAGGAGTATCATGAATCCCTCTTCAATACTTCGTAACGCAACGACATAAAATGAACAAAATTTAGCTATACGCTATCCCTTGACTCATTTAGAGGTAACCATTATATATGACCAGTGGCATTCACAAAACGTAATGCTCTTTTGCCTCATTTTTTGCCTAAAAAATAGATTTGTTCCTCATTGGACTGCGCTGGACGAGTTTGTTTCAATGAGGGGTCGAAGAATGTGTATTGGAGGCGGCAATTAAAGATGTTTTGAAAATCAGTGAGATGTTTAGAAGCGCCTTTGGTTAAAACACTAAAAAAATAGGTGAAATGGAAAGCAACGCGTATCTCTTTTAACTCTTCACCCAACGTACAGGGAGAACGGCGGATCAGTAGCTAGAGACGCAGGCTGCAAGTCGAGACGCCCTCGGTTCGAATCCCACCTACAACAACCGCGTTGTGTCCTTGGGCAAGACACTTAATCCCGATTGCCCACGTGGAGGGCACGGTGGCGTTGTGTACTAAGGCGTACTGCACGTCGATGGTGCACTTGTATCCAACCAATGCTAACACTGCATGTGTGGCGTTTGTACGTTGGGGAGTCTAATAGTTGCTCTCCGTTGCTCGGTGGTTCTCTCCGGGTACTCCGGCTTCCTCCGCCCGTAAAACTGTCCGACACGAGGTGACCTGGATGTCGAAAGTGCCGTTAACCCCAATAAATAAATAAATAAATAAATAAATAAATAAATAAATAAATAAATAACGTACAAAATATCAAAATTTGTCATTTTAATTATTGTTTGTTTTCAAATTTTTCAAAATATTTCAACAAAATCGTACCATGTGACCCCTTCTTGGAACGAGCTCGACGAGCGCGTTCCAACGAGGTCTCACATGATATGTTTTTATCGAAAATGTTTGAAACATAATATTTTTTGAACTGCTAAATTTATTAATTACGTGGGCGGATGAGATCAGTTTGTTAAAGTCAATTTACACGCATGTTTTTTCACCGCAATCTCGGCACATCTGCAGAAACATACCATCTAAATTAGGATATCTGTTAGCAGACATGTGAAACAGAGTAATTGGAACATGTTCTCTTTCGTCAGACGCAACTGACCAATCAGAACACAATTTGGGAGTTACAAACAGCAAACAGGTCTCTTTTTATGTACATTGTAAACGTAAAAGCAGATCCGCTGAAAGCACATCTGCTTTTTCATATCCGTTAACCCTTTACCCAATGAATCGGCCGCATCCGCCGGCGTAATATGTAAATTCAGCAGTTGAAAAAATATTATTTTTCAAAAGATTTCAACAAACCCTTATCATGTAACCCCTCGTTGGAACGAGCTCGTCGAGCTCGTTCCAACGAGGGGTCACATGATATGGGTTTGTTGAAATGTTTGGAAAAATTTAAAAAAAATGATATTTAAAATAATAAATTTTGATATCGTATGCGTTAGGTGAAGGGTTAAAGCTTGCCGTGTAAATTGACGTACAGATGAAGGATTAATGAAGTATAATAATAAACAAACTGGGAAGATAAAGGCGATGAAGTCGACTTCCGTATTTGACTTTATTACATACTGTACTGCGTGGGCATCGTTGGACATTTTCTAAATAAATACAAAAATGGTGTCATAATGTGGCTTGTTCTATTTCGAGAGTGAACATTAATTGGATAACATTTCTAACTCTTTCAGAATCTGCGTCATATTTCCTGCAAGTTTAATCCTCCGAAACTAACGTTAAGCTAACGAGATTTCAAGCGGCAATTTCCCCATCATGCACTAGAACTTTATAGCCAATGCAGTCTTGTTTGACAGAGCTCAACGAGCACTGTCACACAAATCTGAATTGGTCAAATTCCAAGCTGAATTATTTTAGTATTTAGCAACTTCAAATGTTAAGGATTAATAGCATAAATTGGTCGAATCTTTATTTATTAGAAGAGAGCTTTTCTACGTTCAACCTTGTCACAACATGTGGAAAATATTGACTGATCCACCCACAAATTCATTAAACAACCAATTCCAGAACATGAATTTGTATTCTGATCCAGGTGTGACAGGAATGGAAGTCCGTAGGAAAATTAGTCCCTCTGGAATATTAGTCCGCGGACTTATAGTCCTAGGTCTAACATTTCTAGGAATAGTAGTCCGCCGGACTACTATTCCTAGAAATGTTAGACCTAGGACTATAATTCCGCGAAATAATAGTCTAGAGGAACTAACGTTCCTTCGGACTTACATTCCTTTTACACCGGCCAGGAAAAAAAGCGTTCTGGGTGGTTCGAGATGAAATGTGTTTCGGAAATGTGTTAACATACGGACTAAAATAAATAGCTCATCGAGTTTAAAACACGAGGACGAATGTACAGATGATCAGAATCACGTGGCATTGGAATTAGAATAGGTCAAGGGGCAGTTGTTAGGTGATGGCGCAATGGGGAACTATCAGAGTGCTATAAAGAGGTGGAGAAAAATTTATAAAACTACATGTACAGAAAAATAATAATAGTGAAGGTACGAAAAGTGTCAATCAATAAACAAGCACCTGCCATTCTATTTAGCGAATCTCTCTCTTGTTTATGGAAACAACCACGAATAAGCTCTCAGATTACTGTCGGATCCTCTCAATTTTGTATGTTTAACTCGTCTGTTTATTTTTGGGAATAAATATTGTTTAAACTAAACCTGCTCTCGAAATTATTCTTTGGTACATTGGGGCGGAAGAGGTAAGATTTCCAACGCCTCACTACAAAAACGATGAGGGCTATACTAACGCCTAGCTATATTCTGCAACTTGGCCGTAGAAAATAGAGGTTTCGAAAAGGGAAAGCATGGCAGTATTTATAAAACAAAGGGGGACAATTATATATTCACGTTTTGTGCATGTGGTGTTCGGGAAACAACCGATCAATATTTGATCCACAGCACTTTATTTGTCCGCCTCAGGGCCAGGTGAACCTTCGAGATTCAACTCGCTTTCGAATCTTTTCACTGATTTGATTCGATTCACCATCTCGGTTATTCGAAAGAATCCTGGAAAGTTTTGGATTTCACACATTTCTGTTTTGTCGACTTTCTGAAGATGGTAACTCATCCTGCATGCAATTACTCCTAGTTTGCGCATTTATCGCCCTTTGAGTGTAAAAATGCGCCCTCTGCAATATAAAACATTGCAGATGGCGCCTTGTTACACACAAAGGACGATATCCAGCTTTTCTTTATCCACCTTCGTGATGCCTGGTAATTTCTCATTCACTCTACTCCCATTTCTAGTCCCTTTGCTAAGATAACTGCGGGCGTGTGTTATCAGCACTAGAATAATGAGAACAGAAAATGCTCAAACTCATTTTAGTAGTGCTACAGTCAAAGTGATATTTTTGAGAAATTTGAATGTCAAAGCGTTAAAGAAAATACGGTGCACGTCGTGTTAATGTACTGATCCACGTGGAAATTTGGTTGTCATATGAATAAATTACTTAACCTTTCAGAACCAAGTCATATGACCATTTACTTGTAATTGCGGTTCGAAAATATGAAATATTCTAACCAGTACGCATATTGATACTAGATTCACACGGAAGATTGATAGTGCTAGTAAGACAGTCGTAATATCGTAACTGTTGGAAAGTGATTCGATTCGCGATTCGACTGGGATTCAAACATTTGTTTTGATGCGATTCGAGCGAAAAATCGTGTTTCGCCGGATCCTGGTCCGCCGACAAAGAACTGACAGCTTGGACAAGATAACTAACTTTATTGACATAGACATACTGCTAAACGGGTGTGTTGAGTAAATCAGAGCGCTAATAAACAAAGTTGTGAACAATTACACGAATTCATCATTGTTAGTATAGAATACATAAGCACTAGGGTCGGTAATCATATTTCAACCACGAGTAGGATAAGGGTTTTAAACACTCGGCTTGCCGAGTGGTTAAAACCCTTATTCTAGGAGTGGTTTAAATCTGATTACCAGCCCTAGTACCTATTTGTTTTTATATGCTCTCAATAAATAATCGACTTTGTCACTTGAAAAGGTGAAAAATTACACTTTCTATCGTAAACACACGGGTTTGTTTACATCTGTGCCGCTGGAGAGTACTACCGGCTGGACGTTAATGCTTGATTGACAGCTAGACACATCGTCATGGTTGATTGAATTTACCTTGCTTTTTCAGTCAAATTAGTATTAACAGTTCTTAAATTTTATTTTAAATATTTAATTGTAGATATTTTAAACTTAATAAGTCATCGCAGGTAGTAGACAGTACCGCAAAATGTCGTATGTTTGCATGAAACATCGCGAAGTGGGAATATATGTATCGAAGTTGGTAAATTGCGTCATGCCAAAGGTCAAGTTTGATGAACTTCAATAGAAGCTTTACACCGGTAGTGGGGTTAAAAGCTTAAATTTAACATACTTGCTTTCACTGGTAGTAACATAGGCGAGCATGGTATAAAAATGTTTTATTTACTGACTTGATATAAAATTTACAAATCTTGTTACCATGAGGATAACAAGATTTTACTCAGCAGTATTTTCCAACTGATTTTGCCATGTGGAATTATCAGGGGTATATATGTCGAAATTCGGGAGTCTTAAATAAGCTCGAATCGTTAACACGCTTCAAGCATCACAGTTTATCAGATTTCAATACCCCATAAGGTTATTGTATCCGTTCTAATGGACTGTTAAGAGTTTGGTTACCCATATTGTGCACGACTTTCTTCGTTTCCTCTTTCTCTTCTGATCTACTTAACTATTCTCTTTCTATATAATCCAATATCCAGACTGAATATTTAGCCTTATTTTGTACTACGTAATATGTTTTTTTTATTTCAGGGAAGCAGCTTACAGTTAAAACTAGAAGTCCTATCATGAAATGCTCACAAACAGCACTTCAATCTGTGCGTTAATCTATGCGTTAGGACCACAGTAATGCTATAAAATTCTGTACATATGGCCTGTACATAGGAAATGTTTCAGCCAATGGATCTCCGGGTAACCTGCCGTGCTTTGGATGCCATTCGATATGGCAATTGCGCGCAATTCCTACGCGCAATTAAGCCTAGATAAGCGAATAATTCATGACAGGACTTCTAGTTTTAACTGTGCATACACGACAAGCTTGGTGCGGAATCCTTTTCCATGAATTTGTAAATTAATGTCTGAAGTGCACATTACCTGGAATAAAACTACGTTTTGAACTAAACAAAGGGGATAACGGAAGTTAGGTGCTTAGAGAAGAATTTTAGTTAGAAGTATTTATTTATTGGATTTAATGTAACTTTAAAGTCCTTCCTCTGGTTATATCATGGCCACAACGAGAATATAAAATAAAGTTCAGGCATTCCTTTATAACCATTCTGCTTGCCTCATAGGATATCAACTCGTCGCGATGTTTTAAAAATATCCACCAAGTGTCTCCTCTTGGAACTCTTCTTCAATTCGATACTAGTGGTGCTGATTCGGAAATTATCTAATCGTCGAATTACTCTAAAAATGATACAAAGTGTCTCCTCGTGAACTCTGTTTCTATCACCAGGTGTCCCTGTCATCTAATATTATTACGCCATCTACTATTACTGAGCCGGGCTAATAGATTAACCCTTTACCTAACATGAAAAGCAGACGACACTTGCAAAAAAAATTCTTGAATAACTAAATTTTTTCATTTTTTGTCTCAAAAACATAGGTTATGACCCCTCGTTTGAACGAGCTCGACGAGCTCGTTCCAACGAGGGGTCATAACCTATGTTTTTGAGACAAAAAATGAAAATATTTTGAAAATTAATTGGCGATTTTTGAGAATAGCGCTGGCCGGTTTTGGCCGTTACGTTGGGTAAAGGGTTAACCAATGAACGATGATAACTAGTGACCGACGGCTGAGGAATACACCGACAATAATGGTTAACAGTGACCACATAGTCATTCAATATGCCGAACTAGTCGTAACGTAATTTAATCGTTACTGTTCGCAGCCTGAATTGGCACTTTAGAAAGTTTGTTTTCTGTTCAGAGCGTCGGAAAGTGAGCAGAATTGAAAACGTGCCCAAAAATGTCTGAGGTAATAAATCGATAATTTTCGTGGAGATCAGTTGCATCTGCGTTTGTAAATGAATGAATGTTGATAGTGGAATTTAACAGTTTTCAAACACAATTCACGACGAAATGTCGGAGAAAAAGGATGGCAAATTAAATACGTTACTGGGCGTATAGTTTGCGGATGCCTTGTCACACGAGGTTCAGCTAGAACAATAAAACTGTTCTCACTTCGCCTCATATGACACCGTATCCGCCAACTAAACGGCTGATAACATATAATATCTATCGTCGCGATACTCTAAAAATATCCACAATATCACTCCTACGTGGGTTTCAAGTCCGGGTAGATCTATTGGTGGGGCGTAGTCCCTCAGAGACTATTATCCCTTTACTCAACGTAACGGCCAAAGCCGACCAGTGCTATTCACAGAAATCGCCAATTAATTTTCATTATATTTTCATTTTTTGTCTCAAAAACATAGGTTATGACTCCTGATTGGAACGACCTCGACGAGCTCGTTCCAACGAGGGGACATAACCTATGTTTTTGAGACAAAAATGAAAAACATTAGTCATTCAAGAATTTTTCTGCAAGTGTCGTCTGCTTTTCAAGTCAGGTAAAGGGTTAATCAAAGTGACATGACGAGGTTGCTGTCATAAAATGGATGTACCCTTTTTATTCCCAATCATTACTTTCAGTTTCCCAACTGTACCTACCTGGGTTCAGAATGAACGCAAGTCGGAAATGTGATGCCTAATTATCATACGATTATCAAACATGTTGGGTTGTTTTATTACAGTTCTCAGTGTGTAGCAGTCACAAGCTTATAGGCAAATTAGTAAATGGTGGGAGCACGTTGGCGCGTATTGGTTAGAGCATTAGATTTCAAGCCGAAAGGGCAACAGTTCGAGGAGGACCAGCGTTAAATGTGTTGTGTCCTTGGGAAAGGAACTTGATTCCAATTGCCCCAGGTGGGGTGGGTGCATGTTGGCGCTGTGTACCAAGGCGTACTGCACGTCGATGGCTCACTAGTCTTCACCCGACGCTAGTTCTGCTTGTGTCGAGTTAGTATAATGGGGAGCTGACAGTTTCTCGCCATTGCTCGGTGTTTCTCTCCGGCTTCTCCGTCTTCCTCCACCCATAAAAAGTATTGGGTGACACAAGTGAGCATGTGTGTTTCCTTATAAAGGTCATTTATTGGATATTGCCTTTTTCCCCAGAATGGCTCATTATCAGTCTCGGCCGATATAACTTCAAACTCCGCTGATATGACGCCGAGCTGGGCCGATATGATCCAAGCCAGTGTTGTTTCCTTGATGCGTCGTTACTTGTATACAATCGCAATATTTACATCAAAATTATTAACCGTTATTCGTCGAACGCAGTTACAAAAACTAGTGTTACCTGGCATAATAGAGTGGTGTGAAGCGGAGTTTTTGATTGGCAAGGAATTAATGATGGCAATGATCGAGGATTGGATGGAGGAAGAGGAGAACGAACAGAGTTGTACAGAAAATCCAACGAAAACTAAGATTCAGAGTTGTAAACAGATATTCATGGAAGGAAAAGAAGAACTGTGTCAGCTAGTCGAACGTCGTGGCTTCCTCAGTGGGGAAGATGAGACATACGGTTCGCTGAACTTGGCGAAAAGGGCACTTCGGAATGTGAGAAGCGAATGTGAAAGAATAACACTGTCAGAAAACTGTAACAGATCTGATAACATCTTGTAATCATTTTGTTTTGGTTTAATAAATGTTGAGGTCATTGCCTGAATTTGTTCATATCAACCGAACGATCTCGGGCTGATATGAAACTAACCAAGTAATGACCTCTAAATATAAGAACTGTACAGAATATGATCACAAATTCCCATACCGAATTGTGTTAGAGTAGAAGGGGCAGAATAAAGGATCAGTACAGGTGGTATCCTAAAGACCTTGCGAATCACACATTTTCGAGTCAAATCGAATCGGGCCTATTATTCGAAATCGAATCGAATCTCGAAGAATTCTGGCGTCTGGAAGATGACCGATACGGGTGGTGGAACTGTAAGCCTGATTGTTCCGACTGTGACGGATCAAGTCCAGACTGATTAAATATTCCAGCTACTTCATCAAGTGGAAGGCATGCCTTGAAGTTGTAGTTGGAATATTACCCAGGAACGGGTACGAGACTTGCCACCACTAAGCAGTGAAGTGCACAGGACCAGCGGCTAGCAACAGCTTATCGTCAACATTGTTTGGAAACTTTAACTTTGTTTTCAGAAGTTGTAGAGACTAGTGAGGCTGAAATTAGCATGGAAGGGGGCATGGGTCAGATGCTATTTATGTTAATGTAGACGAAATTAAACTCTGCCTTTATTTGCAGCATTATTTTCGTACAAATTCCATCTGAACTATACGTTTAGTGAGACGAAGACATTGACTGACACCAAGCTAAATTCCCGTGTAAAGATTCGAAAGGAAACGGATTGGGCAGCTGATTTCGAATCGAACTGAATATCAACTTAAGATTCGAAATCGCATCGAATCTCAGAGCTTCGCAGGGCCCTAGGGTATCCTAATCTCTGAACCCAAACAGATCATCGGCAGATCCAAGTGTTAATATTATCAACACCGCAAAATGTGCCAATGTGGAAACCATCGATATATTATCACAAATCGCCATCAAGTGTCATGCCTGAAACTGCCTGCTATAAACAAGAAAAAATAGTTTTCAAATTGTATACCGTTTCTTTACATCATGTTTAACTCTCAAACCATAATTCACGACCGCTCATTGGAACGAGCTACGTGGCTTCCTATGCGGGTCCCAAAGTCCTAGCATGGATAAAATAACATAGAGTCCTGTCGCCAAATCCCGATTAACCCCTTCACTAACACGAAAAGCAGACGACACATGCAAATAAAATTCTTGAATAACTATTTTTGTTTATTTTTTTGCTTCAAAAACATAGCTTATGACCCCTCATTGGAACGAGCTCAAAGAGCTCGTTCCAATGAGGGGTCATAAGCTACGTTTTTGACGCAAAAAATAAAAAAAATAATGAAAATTGGAAAGTAATTTTTGTGAATAGCGCTGAGCGTTTTTTTCCGTTTCGTTGGGTGAAGTTTTAAACATTCCTTTTTAGGCGACGCGAAAAAACGACCTAAAATAAAAGTTACTCACCTACTTCGCGTTTGAAAAAAAAAACCTGAACGGATTAGGTCAAATAATATTCGCGATAACCATTTATTCTGTCTTCATATTATCCATTTTAATGCTTGGCCACCTTATTCATATAATAGGTCCAATATGACGATTATAAAAACTGTTAAAGATGCCTTTCAACGCATGTAAAGATCGTTCACTGAAATAATTTTGCATAGGATTGTAGAAACAACCAAAGGGACTCTTTATAATAACCAACTTCGAAAACAGCGCTCTTTAACTGTTCTCTAACATTGTCGCGATAGAATGAGAACCCTTTTTTGTGCGCTCCGTTGGTTTTTTTATAAAATCTGGTTCGCATTCGATTTATTGTTGTTGTAGTAGGGCCATGCGAACCTCAAATTTCGTATCGGATCGAATCTCGAATCCTATCAGGCATCCGATTTCGAATCGAATCTCACTCCTTTTCAAATTGTGGATATTACACCTTCTTACAACCATAAAATTGTCAGTCCCCACTCAAGTATTGTATGCAACGGCGTGTAAATCAAGTAAAAAGGTGGAATATTTCAGAACGGAATCCATGTAATTTCGGAAGCGGGACCTCCTTCAACTCGTCCTCTATCATCGGGCCTCCATTGTAGGAGACACTTTGTAGGATTTTGAGAACATCTCGACGATTCGAAAATTTTCAAATCGGCTTGAATGAAATCGAATCGAATTATGGGGACTATTTCGAATAGAATCGAATTTCGAAGCTTCAAAGGGCCCATGTTCTAGTTATCCGTAGTACTTGCTGATATGATTTTGTTGGTTATATTGTTGTTTCAGTTCTGATGTTAGCCCAATTATTTATCTAGTTCTGATTGTCATAAGCTTTTATGCCACGAGCGTTTTTTTTTTCGCTGACCTTTTCCAATGTCAGGAAACAAAGGGCAATGATTCTCTTATTAACGTCGCTGCTAAGCGCACCGAGAACATCATTAGGTGCAGTAAACTACGCCGGGATAACCTATATGTAGATCTGCAATGTCATTTGAGAATGATACTTCCCTGGTTCTTAGGTGCTAATAAATACTACGTCGAGAAGTATTTGCGCCCAAAACGTTCTTCCTGTGAAGAACAGAAACATCCACCCGAAAAAAGGTGAAGCGTTCGCATAATGTTGATTAGTTAACTTTCTCGCGTTTCGCAGTATAGCGAGAAATATATGTATTGTGGGTACGGTAATTAAAGGGTTAACAGCCTTAACGGCAGTGTCTTAACACTGTAGTCAGTTCATGTAACGGCTGAGTGAATAACGTGTTATCAGACACGGGAGTTATGAGTTCGTCACGCTGAGTGACCAGTTTATGCTGATGTTGTGTTACTGTCATTTTCTAGCCATATCACCGCAACGGTTACATGCTTCATTTTTATTACTGTAAACAATGGATCCGAACGTACAACTTTCGATAGAAAATGAGGTTCATAAAGCAGTGGCCTCTCACCAAAAAGATATGTTAACACAACTGGATTCGTTAATTTCTAATAAACTTTGTGCTTTTCGAGATAAAGTTTCCATTAGCCAAAGGCAGCTGTCGGAATCTCAGATGGACAAATTTCAAGAAATTGCTCACAGCTCATATTTTTTCAAAAGGAAAGGAAACGAGGAACAGTTTAAAGTGAATTCCAAAGTGTTAGCAAAACTCAGTGATGCCAAGAATTCCCTTGATAATTGTAGCATTCAGGATGACAATATACAGAACGCCCACGAGAAAGTCATCGAAGGTATGGAGGTACTTAGCAAGCGGCAAAAAATAGTGAAATTGGCCGACATGTTGGAATTTGAATGGTCAACTATAATGGAATATCAATCCCATTCCCTAGCTGACAACTCAGAAGACGAGAAAAAGATTGTAAAAGCTGAAAATCGTGCCGAGCGCAAATCGAAACAACGAAGAAAATCTAAACTAAATTAGCGTTTTCACCCATACACTGCAACTGCAAGTCAATCTCAGCCGCCCGCGGCGACTTACGCCAGATATAGGAATACACCATCACAGAATAAGCCTGGGTTATGCTTCGCCTGTGGAAAGCCGGGACACTGGAGAGCTGATTGTTCAGCTACGAGAGTTGGAATGGCTCAAAATAAGATAAGTAGAATTGATTCTATTTGTCCTTGTTTGTCACAATTACTAGAGTCAAGGGACGATGGTTGTGCATTGAAGGCGAATATTTCGGCTGATGCAAGTGATAGTACGCATTTTTACGATAGTGGAGAAACCCCCGTCACTGGCGGTCATTTCACCCCTGTCAGGAGACTGCGTAGTCATATCGAACATTGGAAAGATATTTCTGCGTCTGATCATTGATATCATTGAAAATGGCTATAAATTGCCTTTTTATTACGTTGCCCACTAGGGTAGTTCTCAAAAATAATAAGTCTGCTTTAGATTATACAGATTTTGTTACCCAAGAGCTTTTGTCTTTGTTGGAAAAGGGTTGTATCTCGGAAGTTTTTACTCCGCCAGCTGTAATTAATCCGTTAACAGTATCAAGTAACGGACGAAAATTACGCCTAGTTCTAGATTGTAGGCATATCAACCCTTTCTTATTCAAGTATAAATTTCGTTATGAGGATGCCAGTGTAGCAAGAGAAATGTTTCAACAAGGGGATTTTCTTATCACGTGTGATCTGAAATTAGCTTATCACCACATTGACATTTTTCCTCCCCATCGCACATACTTAGGATTGTCATGGACGTTCAATTCATCGGTGCGAATGTTCGTTTTTAACGTCCTCCCTTTTGGCATCTCCACAGCTGGGTATGTTTTTACGAAACTCACACGGTGCTTAGTTAAGCACTGGAGAAAAACAGCAGTAAGCAGGTTATTATGTATTTGGACGATGGCATAGGCGGTGCCAAAACGCTGAATCTAGCAAAAGAAGTTTCGGGATCCGTTTATCAGGATTTTTTGAACTTGGGGTTTTTAATAGCTGACGAAAAATGTGATTGGGAGCCCAAAACTGAAATAATATGGCTTGGCATTTTATGGAACACCGAAACGGGTTTTATGTATGCTACTGAAAAACGAAAAAACAAGCTCCACGCTTCGTTACATTCCATTGACACACAAGTTAAAAATTGTAAATCTATCATTTTGGCTAAAGATTTGGCTTCTGTCATCGGTCAGATTATATCTTTACACAGTACAATGGGTACAGTGGTGTTTCTAAACACAAGGGCTCTGTATGCTTGTCTTTTGACTAGAGCGAGCTGGAAGGCTCCGGTTTTGGTAGACACAAATGCGAAAAGTGAAATCTTGTTCTGGAAGGAACACGTTGATGCGTTGGATGGGCTGTCTTTTAACCCTTTACCCAACGTAACGACAAAACCGGCCAGCGCTATTCTCAAAAATAGCCAATTAATTTTCATTATTTTTTTCATTTTTTGTCTCACAAATATAAGTTATGACCCCTCATTGGAACGAGCTCGTCGAGCTCGTTCCAATGAGGGGTCATAACCTATGTTTTTGAGACAAAAAATGAAAAAAATAAGTTATTCAAGAATTTTTTTGCAAGTGTCGTCTGCTTTTCATGTTAGGTAAAGGGTTAATAGTTGCATAGAGTACAATTATAATGTTTACAGTGACGCTTCTGGTAGAGGTTACGGAGGTTACATAGTAGAGTCGAACGACTGAGAGGTGATTGGCACCTGGTCGGCTGAGGAGCGTCTTATGAGCTCGACATGGCGAGAACTCGTAGCGGTGTTACGAGTTTTGAGATCACATGACCAATGCCTGGAAGGGCAGAAGGTAAGGTGGTACACAGACAATACAAGTGTGGTGAGTATTATCAAACGAGGAAGTAAGAGAACACACCTTCAGGATATTTCTGTAAACATATTTGGCATTTGCTCCAGTAGAAACATTCAAATAACACCTATTTGGGTGCCGAGGCACATGAATACGACTGCTGATGCTCTGAGTAAGTCGAGTGACAGTGACGATTGGGGAATAAGTGATCAAACTGTTCGCCTGTTAGATCGCAAATGGGGCAAGCATAGTTTTGACCGATTTGCTACTCACTATAACACCAAATGTGACAATTTCAATTCCCGGTGGTGGTGCCCTAATACTTCTGGAGTAGACGCATTCCAGTTCGAATGGTCAGGGGAATTAAATTGGGTTGTGCCCCCGCCAAGGTTGGCTTTGAAGGTAATTAAGGAACTCATAAGAGATAAGGCCAATTGCACATTGATACTTCCTTTTTGGAAATCTGCACCCTTTTGGCCTGCAATATGTGAGGAGAATAGTTTTGTTCCATTTGTGCGCGAAACTGAGATGCTTAATGCCCACCACATACAGAGGGGAAGGGGCACTAATGGTACATTTGGGGGTCATAGGACAGGCCTTCATTTGATTGCACTGAGAGTATTATGGTAATTCTGAATTTGTTTTTCAGGAATTGGCTTAGAAAGGAATTTATTGGATCAGCTGGAGCAAACTGGATCACAACACGCCTATTTAAAGGACTTGGCGAGCAGAATGGCTTCTTATTTAGTGCGGGCTAAGAGTGACAATACTGTATGTACTTACTTTCATGCTTTTAATAGGTGGCGAACATTCATTTCTTCATTTGGAGGTCAAGCAATTCCGGCACAGCCTATATATCTGCCATTGTATGTTACCAGTCTGCTGGACAATAACTGTTCTACCAGTGTAATTCAGAACGCGGTTTATGGGATTAAGTGGGCGCACGTAGTGAATGGCATGGACGTTCCTACTGATAACGGTTTTGTTAAAAGTTTAATTGATACAGCAAAAAGACACACTTCCAGACCCAAACAGAAAAAGGACGTTGTGACATTAGAAATGGTTAAAAAGCTTTGCTTTAAATATGAACATTCAGAAGACTTATTAATTATAAGAGACCTACTTATGATCCTTTTAGAGTTCGCTGGTTTTTTACGATATGATGAGCTGAGCAATATTATGTGTTCTGATATTCAGATATTCCCTGGTCATATATTAATTGCTATAAGGAAAAGTAAAACTGACCAATTCCGTCAAGGAAATCAAATTGTTATAAGCAAAGGGGATACTATTGCTTGTCCAATCTCCATGATCAATAGATACTGCAAGTTAGCAAATATTGACATGCACAGCAATGATTATTTCTTCAAGCCTTTATTCAGGTCAAAATCGCGATGTTCCCTCATTAATAAGAGCAAACCTTTAAGTTACTCCAGGGCCAGAGAATGTATTTTGGCACGGCTGCGTGAAGTTTCTGACGGTTTAAATTTAGGCTTACACTCATTGAGAGCAGGTGGGGCCACTGTGGCTGCCAATGCAGGCGTCAATGAGAGATGTGTCAAACGACACGGTCGGTGGAAAAGCGACACTGCTAAGGACGGTTATATTGTTGATTCTCTGGAGAAGCGCTTACAGGTTTCTCAATGCCTTGGTCTGTAGACTGTAAATTTTGACACACAAATATGTTAATATTTTGGCTGCAACACTATTTCCCCGTTCTTTTTTAATCTAGCGTGTACTTGGCTACTTGCAGTAGATATTTATTATCTTTTTACACACAGGTGTGCTATATACCTATCTTAGTATTATAAGAAGTATACACTATACGTTAACTTTATCGCGTTTCGCAGTATAGCGAGAAATATATGTATTGTGGGTACGGTAGTTAAAGGGTTAACAGCCTTAACGGCAGTGTCTTAACACTGTAGTCAGTTCATGTAACGGCTGAGTGAATAACGTGTTATCAGACACGGGAGTTATGAGTTCGTCACGCTGAGTGACCAGTTTATGCCGATGTTGTGTTACTGTCATTTCTAGCCATATCACCGCAACGGTTACATGCTTCATTTTAAAACAGAAAGTGTAAGGATGGAGGTCGGCATCCTGACCCTGAGGTCAATTTTGCATACTCCGACTGCAGGTTTCCAGAGTCTTTTGCCACAAATTGGCTTTTATCTCTGGTTGTTCCTGTGTGGCTTGTTGACCGAAGATGTGGTTTTTCTCTGAAGTTTAATATGCTTGAGTATTTTTTCTGTTGATATTTGTGTAAATCTAACGATACATGTCAACCTGTCATTACTGTCACAATGAAGATTTCACTCAATATTTTTCATATTTAATGTCATTAAATATGGGTATCATGTTAACCGTTCTAGCGTGTACTCGGCTACTTGCAGTAGAAATTTATTATCTTTTTACACACAGTGTGCTATATACCTATCTTAGTATTATAAGAAGTATACACTATACGTTCCATTTTATACGACGCATTTTATGTGATAATGAATTCCACCTTGTAAATAACCTCTAAAACCCAAGTTAATGGAGGCCCGCTTATCTATTTCAGCAGATAGGCAACCGGAATGTCTCACAGATATCCGAAATTCTGAACATTTGTGATCGTATACAGGACAAATGGGCAGAAGATGTGAGCGTGGGAGTTAATGGTGCTGTTATCGATTTGCACGATGCAGACGCTCGGTATCGGACTGATTGCAGGTCAAAATTTGCAGATTGTTGGTAAACAGGTTAGTGAAACGGCATCATCAGCCGAAGAAGCTGACGTTCAGGAAGACTCTGATATTGCACATGAAGAAACGCATCTTCCACGAATTATATGAAAGTATTTTTTGTTGGGGGGGGGGGGGGGGGGGGGCATGGGGCGGGGTTACACTCGTCCCGCCGAAATTTCATATCTAAACGTTTAGATATGTATGGAACTGATCTCGTGACACTATCATCACCAGGAATGGCTGCAGTCAAAGTGATTTAACCCTTTACCTAACATGTAATGCAGACCACACTTGCAAACAAAATTCTTGAATAATTATTTTGTTTTCATTTTTTGTGTCAAAAACATAGGTTATGACCCCCTCATTGGAACGAGCTCGTTCCAAAGAGGGGTCATAACCTATGTTTTTGAGACAAAAAATTTAAAAAATAATGAAAATTAATTGGCGATTTTTGTGAATAGCGCTGGCCGGTTTTGGCCGTTGCGTTAGGTAAAGGGTTAAAATAGCGTCTGCCAAGAAATCAACGATATTGAACAGAAAATATTATGACATTGGCATCACTCCTGAAAAATTATCAGAATGTGCGAACGACACTTTTCTTGAACTGAGGGCAAATTTTTCGCCAAAGCTCGATCATAGAGGTTTACAGTATTTACATTTGAAATATATGTTTTTGAAACAGGCAGACAACTAATACGGTCTGGACTCAGAAAGTCCTTAGGCTGGGCACTGTTATTTTCTATACGAAAGCTTTTGAATAGCCAGTTCTAAGATACGAGATAAGACGTTTATAAAACGTTTCTTCTTGTAGAGGAGAGGGCCAGTCCGACTCAATTGAAACTATCACTGGGAAGAATGAACGCTTGAGTTTTCAGAAATTAATATTCGTTTTGTTTGTTGTCAGTGTGGTTTTAACGTAAAGCAGGCCGGATTCTGAAGATATATCAAAATCGTTAAGAGAAGGAGTAGTGTATTCCTCGGGTCAGTGTATGGAGGACAGACCCGGAGATAAGGATGAGCGTTTTCACGGGGATTACCACACATGCACTCTGGTGAGTCCAAAATACAGTTTCGGAACTTGTTATTGTTTAAGTAACTGCAGTTATTACGTAATTTTGAGTGTAAAATGTTTGCCTTTCTTTTACCCACGCGGGAGTAAAGAGGTGGTTTGGGGATACAGTTCAATTGTGCATAGGTTTGTCTGAACTGCGTTAGTGTTGCGGCACCGATGAGTACAACTGGTAAGTTGTTCCAGGTTTTTGTGGTGGACGGGAAAAAGGATTTTTTAAAACGCTCTGTTCTTGCCGGATAATACTTGAATCTGTTGGGATTGGGAAGGTTGTACATTGATATCATGGGGATAGCAATGCGTTGAGGTGTTTTGGAGTTTCATTGTTGATAATTTCGAAAAGGGCACAGTATATGTGCTTGTCACGTCTCTTCAACAGGGATGGCCTCCCAAGTTCAGCCAGAAGATGATCAGCCGAGAATTAGCGGGTCAAACCAGCTGTAATGCTCTCAACATGAAGCTGCAGTCTGTCAGAATTTCGAGTGAAGTATTCGGGCGCACAGTCCCTCTCTATGTCGCCGTAATCTAGTAGCAGGTTGAATAAAAGTAAGATAGATTTATTCCAAGGTTTTTCTTTTCAAAACGAATTTCAGTTATTTCAGTTATTTGGGAGTCCCAGTTTAGATTAGGTTGGAGAATTAGCCTCAGGTGCTTGTGATATCCGTGACTAAGATTGGACAACTATCGAAGATCAAGTTGGGATAATCTGTTTCGTCTTTACTGCCATAGTGGGATAGGACTGCTTTGGTGTTATCAGTGTTAAATGAGACGGGCCATTGGCGAGACCATATATTAATTTTTTCAAGGTTTCCATTGATGGATACGGTAAGATATTCAATATTTGTGTTGTTATAAGTTACACATGTATCATCGGCATACAGTCTTGCAAAGGCATCGATGATCTCAACAATCTCATTGATATAGAGTAGAAAGAGAATCGGACCCAGAATAGAGCCCCTTGGTACTCCAGATTGTATGAGTCTAGGTAGTTTGTACAGGAACCATTTGCTTTCCTTCATGCAAGTAGTGGCTAATCCATTCAATCAAGGTTCCAGTGATGCAATATTGGAGAAGTTTGAAAACAAGGTCTTTATGCCAAACTCTCTCAAATCTTTTGCAATGTCGCAGAAAGTTACGCAGGTCTTTAACCGCTTATGAATAGAGAGACAAATGGAATGGTACAGTTCTTATAACTGGGAAGTTGTGCAGTGTCCTGGAAGAAACCCTGATTGGAATTCATATACTAAATTGTTTTCGTGGAAATGTCGAAATAGACACTTCAGAACGAGCTTTCTAAAAGATGTTGACAAGAGGCGGTAGCAATGAAATAGGCCGATAGTTCGTCACTTCGGTTGTGTTATCTTTCTTGAATATTGAACATCTACTTTCTTCCATTCAGTCGAGAATTTATGTAAATCTAGAGATTTTCGGAAAAGGAAGTTCAGAGGGAGTGCGAACGAATGTACAGTTACCTTAAGCATTCTGGCACTAATTCTGTCATGATCGTGGGCTTTGTTACTTTTTCGGGACTGGATTATTGAACCATCATCTGAAAAAACATATGTTTGGGATGTTTCGAGTGCATTTCGAAATGAATTCAGGAAGGGAGGGTACGCTTGTGGTCATCGACATTTCCATTGCTTATAAAGTTTTCATTCCGAAAACTTGCTTTATCTGCGTCAGATAAGGCCATGCCAGTAAAGCATGTTGTGTTATTGGGTAAGTGCTGGAATTGATATGGATGTATGATTGACGAAGACATGCTTGACGATGTGCCAAAATTGTTTGGGAGAAGAGCAATCAGTTAATTCATCTTGCAATTTTTCGAATTGGTTTAGTGGTTGCGTTTTTATTTTATTGAATTTGTTACGTTAGTGTTTAAATGTTACAGTTAAAACTAGAAGTCCTGACATGAAATGCGCACAAATAGCACGTCTATCTACGCATTAATCTACGCGTTATGATCATAGTAAGGCTATCAAATTTTGTGCATATGGCCTGTGCACAAGCAATGTTTCAGCCAATAGACATCCGGGTAACACGGAGGTCCATTGGCAGAAACATAGCCTGTGTTTGCTGTGAGTAACCAGGAGAACCTGCCGTGCTTTGGATGCCATTCGATATGGCAATTACGCTCAATTCATACGCGCAATTAAGCCCAGACAAGCGCACAGTTCATGAGAGGACTTCTAGTTTTAACTGTATACAATCAACATCGCTCCCGATTCTCTTTGCTTTTTCCTTAATTTTATCACGTCGACGTATTTCAGTACGTAGTTCCGACGTGAACCGCCATTTGTTCTTTGAACGGATAAGTATGATTTCTAGGAAGGTGTTTAGAAAACCGTTTTGTATAATGTTTATGTCATCAGATTCTAGAACTGCGTTCGGAGCTTCATCAGTTCAGTTATCAAGGAGGTGGGGTGGGGAGGGGGTCCCAGTAGTTAGGATCACAGTTTTAGGGAGATCGATACGATACCCCCAGAATATAACGAAATGACTTCGAAATGGTTTCAAACCACAGGATAGAATTGCCGAATTCCAGATTAGATGGACGCCTGTAGTGCAGCCGGTTGGTAAAGTAAACTGCTATGCCATCACCAAAACTGTCCATGTCATTGACGCGACTTCCCCTTCTGGCTCCAGAGCGGCTGATCCACCGCTCTCCTACTACTGTTCTTTTCCCTCCTCCTTTTCTACCATCCCATCTGGGACGATCCGTCCCTCTCCCACTACTTGCCTTTCGAGGTCCCCGTTGAGTTCCCCCATGGGTACGATTTATCGCTCTCCTACTACTTCCCTCTCCCAATCCCTTCCATCGATGCTATGTGGAGCGATCCGTCCCTCTCCTACTACTTCCACGTCGAGGTACACGCCGAGGTTCCCCAAATGGGGGACGACCCATCGCTCTCATACTACCTACCTTCCTCGGTCACCTGCGGGATCCTGCAAATGGGCCCCATTCAGGAACATCTCCTACTACCCTTCTACCTCCCCGTTTCTTTTCTAGTTCCCCTTCAGGTTCCATCCAATCGGGCCCGATTTCCACATTTCCAACTACTTCCCTTCCTCGGTTCCCTGCAGGTTCTCCCATGAGATCATCCCTTCCCCAAAAGTGGCACGATCCATCGCACTCCTACTACTTCCCTTCTCCCTCCAACTTCACCTCCATCCAATCTGGGACGATCCATGCCTCTCCTGCTACTTTCCTTCCGATGTCCCCACCAAGGTCTCCCAAGGGAGGGGGGGGGGGGGGGCGATTCATCTTTCTCCCACTACTGGCGTGGCTAAAATACTTCTCAGTAAAAAGTTCCCAATGAACATCAGTCATGCGATTGTTAGCAGAAGAGTTATTGAGACCGTTTTTTTTGTGCATGAAAGCATTCAATGTCCTAAAGATCTACCATCACATATAATAGAGCACAGAAAAGTCGAACCACCAAAATGTGGCTGGATGCATTTCTGAAGTCCGAATTCATCATTATGTTATATGTTCGTGCCGACAAAGAAGGGGACTGGCCTGTGTTTTTGGAAGCTTTGAGAAGTATGTTGCCCTACCTTTTTGCGTCTGGCCACGTCACTTATGCTAGATACGGTCTGTATTATCTCCTTTAGATGGGAGCGCGGTGGCTCAGTAGGTCCTCGGTTCGAATCCCGGCTGCGGCAACCAATCTAACCCTGTCTGTCTGTGCTGCAGTGCGGAGTTACGATGTTGGGGAGCTGGCAGCTGCTCGTCGTTGCTCGGTGGTTCTCTCCGGGTACTCCGGCTTCCTCCACCCGTAAAACTGCCACGGTCATGATTAGCCATTGTGCATAAATATATGACCTTAAACATCAATAAATAAATAAATAAATAATCTCCTTTAGATGGAGAAACTCCCTTCAAACATCTTGTCCCATTTCACGAAAGAAGAACATGTGAATCTTCATGTGGCTGTCTATAGAATGGTATTTGGGGTTATATGGTTTTATAAACCATTTCCATGAGATATGGGCATGGCAAGCCTGGCATAACTGGAGAGACAAGGACACTAGACACGTCTGAAATGGGTGCATGGACAGTGATGATTAATTTCACCGGAATGTTTTTCAGAAAGAGACCCATTTTTAGACATTTTTCTACATTTTGCTTAATTTTTGTCTCATTTTGGCCTAAAATTTTCAGAAAGGTTAGAATAGATCATTAAAGATGTTATTGAAGGGATAACGAATCAATTCAAAACAATATTTTCCGTTTATTTCACTCATTTTATAGTTCTAGGAATTTTCCCTGGAAAAGTGGTATTTTCGGTGTCTAGAATGGATTGCCCAAAATACCAAAACGCTGAACCCTGTCAGCTGTCCAGAAATAAATTCTTTGTAGAGCCATGCATGGTAAACAATAGAAAACCGCTGAGAAAAATAAATAAATTTATACGCCAAGATATAGTTCGGTGCCCTGGCGGCCGGACTAATATACTTTTTTTTTTGTTTTCTGGGATAAAAATATATATACTGAGTCAAAAAAGAAAGTATAATAAACTTCGAAGAGCAATATTTTCAGTATTATCGACTTTAATCCCAAACAAATTATTGTAAATTCATATTTCCTGTCTAGCTGTATGAATTTGCATAATTTCATGTTCTTACTGTTGCCAACATCACGTCATTACGTCGCAAGTCAGACATGGGGTGAAATGAAAAGTTCACACATACAGTCAATAGCGTGTATGTCCACCGTTTGCCTCTTGGATGACAAGAAATCGACGACGCATGGACCTGATAAGTCTCTGGATGTCACCCTGTGGTATTGCGTTCCACTCCTGCCTTAGAACATTACGTAAATCGCCTAACTTCTGAAGATCATGAAGTCGGACCCGACTGTACAATTGATTCCAAAGATGCTCGATTGGCGACAAATCTGGCGAAAGTGAGGGTCAGGGAAAAAATTCGATGCTCTGCTCCTCAAGAAAGTCACGACAGATACGCGCCACGTGACATCGGGCATTGTCTTGCTGGAATAACTGTAATCCGACGTTAGCGTTGAACAACGGGACAACAACAGCGTTAACTATTTCGTCCCTATATCGCTGTCCATTCAGATCAACTGCGTTCGATGGTGAAAGGGAATCCCTGCCCAAACCATTACACTACCCGCGCCGAAACGGTCGCATTCTACACGCAAGCATCAGTGAACAGTTCTCCCCGTCAGCGATACACTCTTGCCTTACCATCAGCGCGCCGTGAAATCGTGATTATCAGTAAAAAGGACTGTGCTCCAACGCTGCTGAGTCCAGCGAACACGCTGGCGTACCCATTCCATTCTGACGATACGATGACGTTGGGTAAGGACTGGTCCGTGGTATGGGTGCCTACTTCGGATGCCGTGTTCAGCAAGTCTGTTGCAGACAGTTTGTGCACTGATTCTATTGTCAGTTCTACCAGGAGTAATTGCTGCTGTCCTCGTCGCCGGAAGGAAGCGATCCCGCAAGTGAGACGTCTTGATGTGTCGGTCTTGTGCAGAAGTCGTAACTCTTGGTCGACCTGGACGCGGTCGGTTGGCAGTAGATCCAGTGATTCTATACCTTCCAATGAGACGGTAAATAGTGGCCACAGTGACTCCGAACTCAGCAGGGAGTTCATCTGGAGGTATTCCAGCCTCATGCATACCAATGGCACGCAACCTCTGATTTTCGGTTAACCTTGGCATTTTCAAAAGGTCCGAAGACAACAACTAGAGTGTTTTCTCAATAACCCAGGCTCTCTAGCACAAGATAACACAAGGAAAATCGTCAGTCACCCATTCAGTTTGACATTCTCGTGCTATTTTGAAATCCGTAGCAAAATTGTACACGGTTGGGTGACAACAACATGTCACTAAACTCTTTGCACGACTTCTTGCCCACAAACATGCAAGATTAGAATTATTGTATGTCACCCTTTGTGCTATTTTTTCACATTTGTTTGTATTATACTTTCTTTTTTTTGACTCAGTATATAACGACTGACACGAGTGTTCGTTAACTCTCGTTTCTCGCACTTCGACGGACCCCCGCTTATGAATCTAAATCCTAGTTTGCTTTAATGTTGTGTACATATAGAATAAATAGATACAAGGGCCGTTAATCAGATTTAAACCACGAGCAGGATAAAGGTTTTAACCACTCGGCTTGCAGAGTGGTTAAAACCCATATTCTACGAGTGATTTAAATCTGATTACCGTCCCTAGAGTCTATTTGTTTTATTTATACCATGCTCTTAATAAATAATCGAATTTGTCAATTAAAACAGAGAAAAAACGACACTTTCTATCGCAAACATTCGGGTTTGTTCAGTTTACATCTGCACCGGTGGGCTGCACTACCGGCTGTACGTGACTGCTTGATTGACAGCAAGTTGATCGAATTTATTTTGCTTTTTCAGTCAAATTATTCTTAACAATTCTTAACTTTTATTTTAATTATTTAATTGTAGGTATTTTAAACTTAATAAGTCATAGCAAGTAGTAGATAGTACTGCAAAATGTCGTATGTTTGAATGAAACACCATGAAGTGTGAATGTATCGAAGTTGACAAAGTGCGTCATGCCAAGGGTCAAATTGGATGAACTTTTGGCTATAGGTGTAATTTTGTTTTAACCGCAGTAGAAGCTTTTCACCAGTAGTGGGGTTAAAGACTAAAATTTAACATACAAGCTTTTCACAGGTTGTAACATAGATGAGCATGGTATAAAACTCTATTCATTCTTGATCCTTAATTATTGCCATCATATGTGACTCACCATACCAATGCTACACCATTTTGCTTCATAACGCCAATTTTACTGGTTGATTGCGTTCGATGAACAATTTCGCTGTAAACAAAATAGTTGCACCCAGCAACGCATCGGAGGGGGGCGGGGGGAGGGGGGGACTCTAGATTTGTTCATATTGACCGAGATAAGGCGGCATATCAGCCGCCGAGTTCGATTGGCAATTTTAAGACTCGGTGTAGTTATTTGAATTTCTAATTTTAAGTGACCACTCCAGTGGCAGTATTGTATTCGATGGTAAAATACGTTCGTTCTTATTAAATGGAGGAACATGAGGATCTGGCTTGTCGGTGTCAATGGGCGATTTCTCTTAGGTGGATGCTCGAGATGTTCCCCTATTCTCAGTACGAGAAAGTCCAGTTCACTCTGGGGAACATGATAGCGTTCTCTATATTCTCGCCTGGAATGGATTTCAAATTGTCGTTCGCAGAAGACTCCTTCACGGAGGAGGGTGGTGTCCATTATTTACCTCTAGTACAAGCTCCTCGTCCGATGAGTGCGCCATAGTTTATACCCGTCATATCCGTATGCACGCGATCGAACTGAGACCTATTACGTCGATGGGAACTTACACAAGTACCTGTATTTTCAAGAGCTGCATCAAAGTTCGTATGTAAATTTCCACCTGTATTAGGGCCAAAATGTACAGGCGGTTGGTACTTGCAGTGTTTATAGTGCTGACGTTTCATACCCACACCTGTATTTCGGAAATGTCACAGATGCGAGGAACAACTGTACATGACCGATGGATATCGTTGTTTTATAGTAATTGATTATATTTGTACTCGTAAATTGTGGCTATTTTTGTACAATTGCAGGTGCACGAAGTTTTATAGTATTGACCCCTGGTATATAAAGCGTACACTGGCTGTTGAAATGCTCATTAACCCTTTGAACACGATCGGACAGTTTTCCGGCCCAGAACATGATGCGTCATAACGTCATTAAATAAGATGGACGTTCAGTAAATGTGTGGGGTAGACCAATCAATATTTTCAACGTGCAGGCTGCACGTTGAAAATATTGATTGGTCTACCCCAAATAATGAATGTGGACTCTTCTCATTGCTGCCATTGAACTGGCATGGAAGATACTACTAGAGTTCAAAGGGTTAGACCCCAAATAACAAACAAATACATTAAAGTGGTCAACAAACCACATAACTGTTAGAGTAAGAGTCAAAATAATTCTGAATATGTTTGTTTGGGGATGTCTGACATGATATCTCCAAACAGATGAATGATTTTTGTCAATTCAGAATGTTGCCTGACAATCCAGAACGGTTCCAAACATTCTAGGTGATGCGCTCTAGGATTTATCTTCACCTAAAGTATATGTAACCTTTGCGCTTCACGCATATCGCATGTTAATTAGAGCAGCGCATAACTGATTAATTTGCTTCACATTTTCTACTGTGAGCCGAGATTTTCTGTCAACATCAAAGAGTGGGTGTTTAATGCTTTACTGCGCCACTTTTTTCTCAGTTTCACTTACCAGCATACCAACTATCTCCTTTGTATTCCCCACTAACTACCTTTCATTCGTCCCCCCATTCCACTTCCTCATTATACTCTTGTTCCGTCACACTTATATTTTGGATTTTCTAACAGAAAGTGTTACAGGGTCTCCATTACTCCCAAATTTCAAATTTGACACTCTTGCCACCGTCCTTCCCAGTTCCCCCTAACACCCCCCTTTGATTTCATGTATGAACTTATAATTGGGACCCCACTAATTGCATTGAGAGATGGGGGTCAGAAACCCAACCACGTGACGCCATTGAGTTGGTTTTGTTGTCTATAATTAGATGTACCATTCTTCCATTGCCTAATCGGACTGTTTTTTCCACTACAAATAATCCGTTACTGTCCATAAATAGTAGGCCTAATGCTTGTTGCTAATAAATTGGGTGACCATACATTCAATACAGTTTGGATGGAAAAGCAATTTTAAACAAAAAAACTATCGAAATGTGAATTGTTAAATGAAATAAAATTGATTTTAAAGAAGCAGCTATGTCGTCTGAATATGTTCTCTGGTGTGTGGTTCGATTCACCAACTTGGACGTGTTACTTTGATCTCGCTGTTCACTGACACTGATTAGTATGTTTCTCTCATCAGTCAGGGATAGAAACATGAACAAAGATATACATCGTTTTGAAAAATTCTCAGCAGATTTCAAAAATGCGATACAAGTCATTGCGGTTCTATGATCGATTTGTTCTTTTCCGCCCATTATTCGTCAAATTCGATAAAACAAATGCACGACACAGTAAAACAGATACCTCAATTTCCGTCAGGCGAGGCTGCTCAACTCGTTTGGTCTGCGGGGGATTAGTGAAATGCATGCACACTTAGTGACTTACCCCCCCCCCCCCCACCCAAACAAACACAAAAATTCAGTCGCTAAACTGAGAAAACGAATACAATGAGTTTTCAACGCAGATTTCAGAAGCAGATATAGTTTTTTAAGAGAGAAAATGTGTTTTTCGAAGAATTCTTTGTATGTATATGTGCGAAAAGAAACCCAAATAACTGATGTATGTGTGTGGGAAGGGGTGGGGTGGGGGAGAGGGTTATGTTTATGTGAAACAAACCTAAGTACCTGATACATGTATTAATTTGTATGTGTGCTTGCTTCACCATTGGATTTGTAACAGAATTGATAGCCTTTGTTTGTTTTGATTGTTAGAAAATGTTTTGTTTTTTTTTCTAATGAAAACGCAATATGTGCTATTTTGTGTGCGGGATTGTGTATATGGATCAGTAAACACGACTGGCCACACATCATTTCATACTTTGAACATTTTTCGCGGTAACAGACAAGGGGAACTATTAATAGATAGATAGATATTTTATTTCACAGAATACACCCAGTATAATACAATACAAACAGAATGATATGTACAAATATTTACCCCTGTCGTCCTCCTGAGAGTTATTTTATGTTGGAGAAATACTATGGCATTCCTTGTTCCTATCCTGAGTAAATAGAAGAACATATTATGTTGTGAAGCTCATTTTTGGTGGTCAACAATCCTCATATCTATGCTCTTTTACCTTGGCAAGGAATATCTTTTAACTTTTCAACGTGATCTTTCTATCGTATTACCGCGAAAGCTGAAACTCGTTCTTGATGACAATTAAGGATGACAGATAATGTCTTTTGCGTTAGAACAACTAATCTTGAGTAATACAACGAATATACGGACTTTGTGCCAAGACAAGGAGAGAGTATAGTCGAGGATACCATACAATTTACATTAAAACGAGTTGACATTTAATAGTGAATTACATAGTATGACTGAACGTTGCAGACAAAAATGTGTTACTAAACTTGGTCATTTGGAAGGAAGGTAAAAAGAAGAAATGTAATGTATCGGCCCTTGAGGGGAAAAGGGTACGAACTGCAGAGCTAAAGCACTACAGTCGGCACCCCCACCCCCATGGGGGTGATATGATATTCTATTACTGCGTACAATCAGGGCAATACGGATTGCTACAATGGACTTGTGTGGGGTAGTCACTTAAGAGCTTTGGTGTTACTTCTTTCTTAACCCTTTACCTAACATGAAAAGCAGACGACACATGCAAAAAAAATTCTTGAATAACTATTTTTTTTCATTTTTTGTCTCAAAAACATAACCTATGTTTTTGAGACAAAAAATGAAAAAAATAATGAAAACTAATTGGCGATTTTTGAGAATAGCGCTGGCCGGTTTTGGCCGTTACGTTGGGTAAAGGGTTAAGGGTGTTTCTATTGCCTATATTCCGCACTTGATTCAATTCATTCCAAATTCTGGGAAATAAATATTTTGGGAGACCGTGCAGTGTCTTATTCCTTGTTCTAGGTACGTACAGTAGCTCTGACTGTTTTGCGTCCACACTGGTTGGAGAGTTCCTTTTTGTGAAGGTATTTTTAAATGATGTTGGTAACCGGTCATTTATCCAATCAAACATAAAAAGTGAGATGTGTAATTTAAATAAATCGTTCATTTTGCGGATTCCATCCAGTTTGAACAGGTGGTCTGTATGGGCATTGACTGTTTTAATTATTTATTATTCTGTACGTTTCTGAATCTTGAATATCTTGTTACAAGATCGTGAATTACCCCAGAAAGAGATTCCATATACCAGGTGACTTTGAATTAGAATGTAATAAAGACGTTTTAGCGCTTTATGGGGTAGACCTCTTTTCGCTCTAGTCAGAATCAAATTCTGCATATGCTATTTTCGACATATTTGTGATATATGGGTCTTGTAGGTCATCAATAATAGTGATCATCAATAAAAACGCCTACAAATGTTTAAGGATTGTTCTTCTTCGTCACCCTATCCGACCCTATCGACTAATTGTTGGTTTATATTGATTTGTTGATACATTGGATTCTGTTTGTTAGAGCTTGGGTTATTCACCATGTATTTAGTTTTTTTTTCGTATTCATCACTTGGCAATTTGCACAACACCATTCGAATATATTTTGTAGTTTGGTGTTGTAATCGATGCCTACTGCAGATGAGTGCGCAGTTGTGTCGTCAGCAAATGATAAAAGATTTAATGAGGTTGAATGTTCGATTTCGTTTATGTATATTAGAAATAGTATCGGACCTAGGACTGACCCTTGGGGAACCCGGCGTATAAGATCGACGAAAGGCGATTTGTGGTCACTGTATTGGAAATATTGTGTCCTCCCTGTTAGGTAGCTTTTGACCCAGTCATTGTAGATTCTTCTTATGCCACAATATTCTCATTTTTGTAAGAGAATTTGATGTTTTATAGTGTCCAATGCTTTTGACAGATCCTAAAATATTGCCACTGTAAATGTCACGGGAAAAGGTCTCTGGTTAAATTATCATGGAAACACGAACTTGGAGAGAAACTCAAGTTGGACATTTTTCAAGACTGTTTTGATTTGTTCGGGCCATTGCGAACGCCAAGAGCAATCCAGGTTAGAATGTTAATGGATTTTATTCTCACCCGTTTGACGAGAGCGATCTCGTTTAGAATGTAAATTGATTTTATTCAATTGTCGCTCTTGCAGTACGTGAAGTAAAACATTTGCCATGTGTTTTTTATTTGTTTTTTTAATTTTTATTCATTTATTTTTTGGGGGTGCGGAGACGATTTGTGTCAATGTATGTTTGATATTGACAACAGATTATCCCCAAATACCCATTGCGCTTAACAAAAACCATAGTTGTTGTTATATTTTTAATCTTTTAATTTAATATTAATATTTCATGCACTAGCGCTAACCTCTTGCTCCATTTCTTTCTTCCATTTTCCCCACTCCTTTTTATTCTGGTCAATAGACTGACCCGTTCTTCATCTTCAGGACACAGAAATTTCTCCTTTCTGGAATCAAAGATATGAAGGTACATTATCTACTGGAAGCATGTTACCTATATTCACTGTTGGCACTGGGAAAATGTCGAGACATTATCTTTCTTTAGCTTCATCCACTAAGTATTCTTCTCTAGAACCTTTGGGCCAAGTCTAAACTAATTTGGTACAAAGGATCTTGGTGGAGTTTACTCTTCGGACCCCCCCCCCCCAAAAAAAAAAAAAAACAAAAAACAAAAAACAAAAACGTTACTATGCCTCTTGGGGTGGGGTTAATGCCTATAAGTCAAAAGTGCTTTAAAAATCATCTTCTCATAAGCTAATTTTTGTTTTCTCTCTATTTCTCTCTAAAGTGTGTGGTTGTAATCTTCATGAGTGTTATATTTAGATGTATATTGCATTCCGGGACAGTATTTTATTTTGGATCAGTTGTATGACGGGTTACCGGGATGGGTTTTCTGTGAAAGGAGTAGGACATACTTTTATTTTGTTACCAATATTGACTTGGGGTAATGGTGTTCCTGCAATGTGTATGTTAATTTTTCCTTTAATTGTTGGTACTTGATTAAGTATTTTATTTATGCGAAGATAATAAAGTGTTATTTGTTAAAGAACAGTGTATTCATGAGTATTGTATACAAACAAATAACACAGGTGGTGTGTTTCCTTGCCCGGCCCATGAACCTTGGTATTGTTTTAATGAACGATGTATTCATGTGTATTGTATACAAACAAGCAATACAGATGGTGTGTTTCCTAGTCCATGAACTTTGGTTATGTCTATGCAGTTGTTCTTCGAAAGACCTTTGAAATGGAAATGAAAATGAAATGAAATGAACTGAAATGAAATTTATTCAACAATATACCATCTCACAAACAAACAACATCAAAAATTAATGATAACAAAATGAACAGTGGGAAATTGTGGAAGTGAGCATACAGAGGTGCAGTGGATTACATTACGCATAATGTATCTGAGTAGGCACTTTGTTTGGAGACATCATAGCTGGATGGCTGTCTTCCTGACATCTCCAAATTACTTACTATAACTCTTTCTTAGAGCAGACTTTTTCCTGTCTGCAGGATGTCACAGTCCCTGTTTCAGCTTACAGATATAATTAGTACCCAAGTTCTGTTGATAACATAATAAATTAATGTGTGAAGGATCATGATGGATGAGATACTAGAATTCGATTAGGATGCTGCTCTCTTATCAGGGCCACGTTTTCAAATTTTTGCACTCATGGTGCGACTATGTAACGAATTATTCCCTTAGCCTCGTATAGTATAGTTCCGGTGCCTAAGATCAGATTGACCCCCCGCCCCACCCCACCCCCCACACCCCACCCCCACCCCACCCCCCCCCCCTCCAAAAAAAAACGTAAAAAAGAAATGTGACTGTAACGCTCACTGCGTGCAAAATCGGGAGAACTAACAATTAAATTTGAATGGAGTGCGAACTTTGCATTACAGCATTGGATCAACCGCATCACTTACACCACTTCATCAGTAAGAAACGCCCCAACCCCTGCTTCCTCCGCCATTCGATTTCGGCGGTTATTGCCCAGTGTCCTACAAATATATTTCTTATATTTTTCCACAATCCTGGCAGAATCTATTATTACAAGTTGCAATAAGAATATAGTTAAGTGTATCTGAACAAGGATCTGGGAGTTAGTATTCTGACGTTGTTTGCCAATCCATTCCAGATTTTAGGAAAACAATGTGTGGGGAGATTCGCGGAAAGTTTTGTTCTTGACTTTTGCTCTTGTATCTGTCCTGATTGTCTTGTGTACGTGCTATGAGTTGTAAGAGTATTAAACGTGTTGTCAAAAGATTGCGGTAATCGTTTGTGTTGCCAATCATACATGAGTAATAAACATTCGATTTGTAAATATCATTAAATTTCCATATTCCATTCTTCCTCAAAAAGGGTCTGTGTGACTATTGAATCTCATTAGATTAATTACACGCAAAGCTCGCTTCTGTAGTAGAAATATTTTATTAGTAGCAGGTAAGTGACCCAAAATCTGGATGGCATATAATAAGTGCCTATGAACGAGGGGGTAATATAGTGATTTTAGGGCGTCTCTTGGAAGAATGTTTTTAACTTTGTTGATGCAGTATATTGCACAAGACATTTTAGAGCAGACACTCGATACTTAAGTTTTAAAAGTTAGGTTTTGCTCGAAATGCACTCCTAGAAATTTTACCGATTTGCCAAATTTGGTATTTCCCACGACCGACAGTTCTTTATTATTGAGAAAGAGTGTTAATTGGCTAATTTCCTGTGTGTTATTTTGTGGGTGCAGTAAATTAATTTAGACTTTTTCAACTACTTCCGTGTGATGTCACTATGAGAATTATTATGGGGTTGTCTGAGCTAGAATCTGTGTTACATATACTACTGCTTTTGATATGGAATTTATGCGCTCATGCGTTCGTGCTGTTTTATTAAGAGGGCGTGGTCGACGGAGTATATGTTTTATCTCCTCATCACACCCTATGACCCAGCCTACGCCCCTTACTCCACCGGTCCTATTCTAGACTATCCGAAAATCTGCTTTAAAAATTCAACCTACCGACACAAAAAGTTAGAAGACCTGGAATTCATTGAAACTATCAAATGATAAAAAGAATATACGAGCAAAGTGTATCAAAATCTATGTGGTGGCTAAAGGTCAGTCATTGGCACTGGTAACGCCATAAGCAAAGCGGAACTCAGAAACGTGTTTTCTTAAATATATCACTTAAACTTTCAAAATGATAAAAGGAATATATGAGAAAAGTGTAGAAAAATCTAAGTGGTGGCTAAAGGTCAATCATTGTTACTGGCGAAGCCATAAGCAAAGCGAAACTCGGAAACGTGTTTTCTCTAACCAAATGATCAGAACATTAAACAACTTTCCACAAGAAGTGATATCACTGAACATGTACAGGACTTGGGAAACTTGAATGTATATAAAATCTGGAAAGGCGAAAAATCAACAACACAAAATAGAGAAGAAAAGAAAACTATTAGGGAGAATTGGGTAAACTACCGGACCCGCAGCACTAACATAAAGATTTATATGAATCCGCCTAATTATGGTTACCATATACATTCGTCCTAAATCCACGTAAGGGAACGCAGGAAAAGGAAAACATACAGGATGTCAAGTTTAAGTTCTGTCTGGTCCAAGAATATGTCGACGCAAAAAATCCATCCGTAAGTTTTAGTAAACCACTGCATAGTCTGTAATAAAAATAGTCTCCCGTTATTTCCTCCTCGTAGGACAGCGTGAAACATTTAACACTCTGAAACGCACCAATGTCTCCGTAATTTCTTCCTCATAGAACAGCGAGAAAACATTTTACACTCTGAAACGCACCCATGTGCATACATACTGGCATGGTATTTGGGCGATCGCCCAAAATGCAACAAGCTCATTCAGTCTGATACAATGATACATCTCATCTATAGAACGTCACACAAATGCATGAGTTACATTATAGATAATTAAATTGTGTTGTTTATTATTCACTGAGCTAGAAAAACCCGTTAATCTGCACCGCCTCTAAAAAGTAGTTCCTCTATAAATAGATTACATGACCTTAATTGACCTGCACAAATAGTGATTGCATTACACAAACATACAATATAATTGGGGATTTTGGAGACTGCTTTCATACAGGTGATGTACACGTTATGTTCGACGTCAATGTGAACAGCAGTCCCTGTAACAACCAGTAGCGTAATAATCAACCAGTAGTGTAATAAAAAATAACTAGTAGTGTAATAACCAACCAGTAGTGTAAAACAAATCAACCAGTAGGGAGACGACTTACATAAGCTTCAGCTTTCTGTCGAATCCCTCCTCTACACAGTAATCTGCTTTCCGTGTTTTGAGTATACTATTGTTTCCAGTGCTGTTCAGAATTTTTGTTACCCTTCTGTTGTTGTGATATATGTACACATGTTAATTATTGAATAAATACCGTTTAACCTAAATCAACAAATAGTGTAATAACCAGTAGTGTAAAAAACATCCATGAAAACTAACAATTTTGCAACAAAATTTGAAAATTTTTTAGGGTGGCTCATTTCATAGTTTGAGTACATCTTATCGATTTTTAATCATTTTATCGTACGTTTAAAGGCGTTTTGCAAGTCAAACATAGTATATGTATGTGTGTGGGGGGGGGGGGGGGGGGGAGGGAAGTGCCTTATTTCATGTAAGTTAGAAAATGGTTATTTTGGGTTACTGTTGCAAAGACTTGAGATTATTATGTCCGTGAGGAGACCAGATCGTTCGTTATTAACTCTTTACCAAAACTTAGCAGCAGACGACAGTTGCTAAAACATTTCGTAACACTAAAAATGTTCATTTTTTGCACAAAAAACATAGCTTATGTGCCCTCGTTGGAACCCTTCACTGAGTAATTGTTAAAAAACAACACCAATACCAAAAGGTTTTCCAATTAGCTGTCAACTTCATATCCATCAAATTGTTCAAAACTTTACCTTCCAAAAGGTTATTAATTCTAAATCGTTAAAATCAAATACATTGTGGTCAAAGCATAACTAAACACCTCTATTTTCAAGCCCATTTGGCACTTTGGTGGGGGGGGGGGGGGGTGGGGGGTAGTGTAATACAAATTAACCAGTAGTGCAATAATCGACAAGTAGTGTAATACAAATCAACCAGTAGTGTAATAGCCAGTAGTGTTATTAACTTAACCAGTAGTGTAATAAACATCCATGAAAACCAACAATTTTTCAACAAAATTTTGAAATTTTTTGGGGGTGATTCAAATCATAATTTGGGTACATCTTATCGATTTTTAATCATTTTATCGTACGTTTAAAGGCGTTTTGCAAGTCAAACATCATTTCGTGGGTTCAACACGGCGAGGAAAGGTATTTTTATGATTTTCATGTGATGTGCGTATTCTCTGGTGTTTAATGTCACTTTCTGCATTTGTGGCTTTATGTAAATTCAAAGTTGGGGGTGCGCGGTGGCTCAGTGGTAGACTTCAGTTATTTATGATAATGTTGTTCTTTTAATAGACTTCTTACATCAGGCATAAGTTGTCAGGTTCCACGATAACAGAATAAATTGTCAAGGTAACTTGCGGGTGCTGAAGTATAATATTCAAGGACGTGTCGCCTGCGTGTTGTCTTCAATTATAATATTTAATACGACCATGGTGAATCACTAAGGGCCTCCCACACCCCATCTCCCGCTTTACGCGTTTACTCTTACGGGGAGGGGGTATCTTATTGTTGTCATTATACGATTTTTAGTTAACTTTTACCCGGTGTAAGGGAACATCGATCTCATTGGCTGCTAAAGAAGTGTTAATTCTGTTAGTTCTGGGTGAGAAATTGTTTTTAACTTTCTGTGTGGCAAATCTCAATCCAGTGATACTTATATATCCGCAAAGCTTCTAAAACTGAAAGTAAAAGTTTGTAACTTCGCGCGCTAGCAATACACTGGGATTGACGTGCACTGAAGGACCCACACTACACCGGTCGTCCCCTCTCGACGGCCCTGGACTGGTTCAGAAGTAATGATAATAGTGGTAGATGTATTAGTACTAGTAGTACCAGTAGTGGTAGTTGTACTAGTACTAGTATTGACAGTAGTACTAGTACTAGCACTGGTAGTCGTAGTGGTACTAGTAATGATAGGTGTACTAGTAGTGGTAGTTGTACCAGTTGTAGAACTAGTAGTAGTACTTGCACCGGTCGTAGTAGTTGTTGTACTAGTGCAAGTATTGTTAGTGGTACTAGTACTAGTAGTGGCACTAGTACTGGTACCAGTAATAGTACTGGTAGTGTTACTAGCACTACTACTACTACTGGTAGTGGTAGTTGAACTAGTACTAGTAGTGGTGGATGTATTAAGACTAGTAGTAATAGTGGTAGTTGCAGCAGTAGTAGTACTACAGCTCACTGATAGTAGTTGTACAAGTACTGTTAATGATACTTGTATGAGTAGTGCAAGCGTACTAGTACTGGTAGTTGCACTAGAACTAGTACCGACAGTGGTACTAGTGCGAGCACTGGTAGTCGTAGTGGTACTAGTACTAGTAGTGATAGGTGTACTAGTACTACTGTTAGTTGTACTAGTACTAGTACAGTTAGGGGTTCTAGTACTAGTAGTGATAGGTGTACTAGTACTACTGTTAGTGGTACTAGTACTGCAGTTGTACTAATACTAATTCCAGTAGTAGTAGTAGTAGTAGTTGCACGTACTAGTAATACTAGAAGTGGTAGTTGTACATACATGTAGTACTGGTAGAGAGCACTGGGTGGATGGTACTCGTGAATAGTATTAATGTATAATACTAGTGAATAGTACTTGTAGATAATACTAGAGGATAGTACTAGTGATAGTGCTAGTGACTAGTAGATAGTATTGGTGGACAGTAGTAGATTGTATAGCAGTACTAGATTGTAGTAGTAGTATATTTTAGCAGATAGTAGTACAGAGTAGATACTGGATAATAATAGACAGTAGATATTGAGTAGTAGTAGTGTTAGTAGTAGTAGATGGTAGTAGCAAGATAAGTAGTAGTAGTATTAGTAGTAGTAGTAGTAGTAGTAGTAGTAGTAGTAGTAGTAGTAGTAGTAGTAGTAGCAGCAGCAAGAGTTGTAGTAGTAGATAGTAGTAGCAAGATATGTAGCTGTAGTAGTAGATGTAGTGGTTAGTAGTAGTAGTAGTAGCAAGAGATGTAGGAGTAGTAGTAGAAGTAGCAGGTAGTAGTAGTAGTAGTAGTAGTAGTAGTAGTTAGTAGTAGTAGTAGTAGTAGTTAGCAGTTTCCAAGGACTTGTTTCCAGTGGTCCTTATCAGTTCCCATGGACTGACTCTGGCGATCCCAAATACCAAGATGAGGATATGATGAATGGCAGATTGTGCCTTAATAAGGAATTTCTTCATGCTTCAAGGCCTCGTGCAATGAAAAAGGGTGCCATATGTCAGTCGGGAGAGTGTCATACCCAGCTAGGACTAGAGCTGATAAGGACATAGCCAGGTTCCTAAATAGATTAAGAATGGGCAGTAGCAGGTCTAAGCTCTCAAAACGGAGGTTTCTATACAGAATTCAAGACACGTGAAGACGAGGATTCTGGAAGAATCCGTACCTAATAAAATCTTGTAACCAAGTGCAAACGAGAATTTGCTTTCGATGTCATCCTTAGTGAAAATACTCTAGTACAATCGAACACCGCATTTTAAGGTCACATAGTACTACGTGGTACTCTGGGCCGGTCCGTGTCCGTTAGAAACGAGGATTCTGAGAGAACCCGGGCCAGAGAAAGGCCAAGAACCTAGAAAACGAGCTTTCTTCGCGAATCCGAGCCAGATAAATAGTTGGCGTTTTCATTTGGGTATTCATTCTACTCCCGTTCAATCGAACTTACCCTCAATACATATCCTCGTTCTATTAGAGGCCATTGGGTCCATATAGCAACCACGTGCTACCATAAAACAAAGATGGCGGTCTCCAGTACACAGAATAGACGGCAGAAACACGTGTTACCTAATTACACGCGCTGCGCACGCGCACTTACATCATATATTCATATGGGAATAACGTCACACACATGGCCGCTCACACGGGTTACCATTACAACACAACATGGCGTCCCTGGGTCCTGGACTATGACACCCCTCGTGCCACCCCCATTCCCTCCCCATATGAGGGTCATTTATCCACATGGCACACTTCTAATGTAGTATAAGAGTAGTGTTAACCCATCAAGGAATTCTGAAACAATATTTTCTGCATGTTGAATGAGTTCAAGCTTTTTACATTAAATGTAAATCATCACAAGATCTAAATGGCTGTCTACCAATGGTAATCGAGAACAATCACTTGACATGGCAGTCGGAAACGTCAGTGGATCGCCAAAGCACCCACCCTATTCACCTCGCCTTAGATACCGTCAACTCTCTTACCGACCTCCTCCTTCAAGATGGAAAAAAATAGCTGACCGTAGATTTCAGGTAAACCAAACCCCTCCCACCACCCCCTCTCACCACACCTTCGTAAAATATGGTAGAGTGTCTATACTCAAGGGATATGCTGAGCACCACACACAGAATTTTAGAATTCGAAACGGTCAACTGGACTGAAAAAGCCACGCATAATGATACAGCGACTGAAATGGGTGGATGTGAGAGAGATATCTTCAGCTATTTGCCAGGGCCGTATTAAATATTATAATTGTAGACAACGCAGGAGATCACACAATTTTAGCCTTGAATGCCACACTTTATCACCCATAGATTTTTTGGTATGATAGAACCTGACAACTTTTGCCTGGGGTAAGCAGTCTCTCAAAAGCACAGCATTACTATAAACAATGGGCTAACTTTGAATTTATTTATTTATTTATTGATGATTAATGTCACATACTTATACACAATGGCTAGTCGTGGCCGTGACAGTTTTGCGGGTGGAGGAAGCCGGAATACCCGGAGAGAACCACCGAGCATCGACGAGCAACTGTCAGCTCCTCAACATTCTAACTCTGGTAAAGCTCCGCTCAAGCAGTGTTACAGCGGTTGAAGACAAGTGCACCGTCGACGTGCAGTACGCCTTAGTACACAGCGTCATCGTTCTCCCATGCAGGCAACCGGGATAAAGTGCCTCACCCAAGGACACAACGCGGGTTGTCCCGGACGGCGATCGAACTCGGGACCTCTAGCATAGAAATCCAACAGTCTACCACTGAGCCACAGTGCACCCCAACTTTGAATTTACATAAAGCCACAAATGCAGAAAGTGACATTAAACACCAGAAAATGCGCACATCACATAAAAATCATAAAAATACCTTTCCTCGCCGTATTGAACCCACGAAATGATGTTTGACCTGCAAAACGCCTTTAAATGTACGAGAAAATAATCAATAATCGGTGATAAGGTGTACCCAAATTATGATTTGAACCACCCCAAAAAATTTTCTTGAAAAATTGTTGGTATTCATGGATGTTTATTACACTACTGGTTAAGTTAATGACACCCCCCACACACACACAAACCTTATTGAATCTATTTCTCCCTAAAAGTTTTCAGCTGGTTAATAATTCGTTTACCTTTCATACCTATTTTTTCGAGTGGTTTCGCTCGATGCCGCTTCCTGTAATACTCATATTGACCCCCAAATATTCGTAATAACCTTTCCCCCCCACACTAAGCAGTTTGCTGTCACCTCCTGGAATACAGAACTCTTCTACTCAAAGGAAAAATTTTCTATAAGAATTCCCACAGAACTGCCTTGGGGATATTAATCTGACTCTATAAAATTCTGGAAATAAAGTCACCCACTTTGGGGCTGTAATTCCCTGTTTCCAATAGAAATACCAATTTTGGGGCTATACTGACATTTTCGGGTATGGCGAATCTGTGTTAACTATTTGGGGCTATACAGGCAGCTTCCACAACTCTAGTCGTGTTCTGTGAATTGATACAATAGTGAAATTGGAGAATTAGATTAACTTACCATGGGTAAACGTACAAAACGCGTGACAAACATGCACAAATATCGTGACAAATGGTATAAATAACTTTCAGTGTTTATTATAGAATCGGTACAGGAAATGCCAGAGACAGTTCGAAGGCATTCACGTATAAGACACTGCGCGCACTGTCATTGGAAATTGTTGACTTGGAGAGACTTATATTCCAAATGATTTACCTGCATATTGATACTACCTTCTCATTACTAAACCCTTTACCATTTAGTTCCAAACTATCTGAAGTGTGTCATTCACACACAGTCGTGTGTGTTGAGGTCACACGCGACGCAGAATTCGGCCAAAAGATTACCGTGTTAATTCTATGTTCAGAATTGTTAATGAAGAAAATTCCCTATGTAAAAACTGTCTACACACTAAAAACTAAAGTGTTAAAACTGACACTTTCAGGGTGTTAAACTCATTCTAACTCTTAGGGTTTGATTTTAACACTCCAAGTGCAATGCTTTAAGCACTAAGACATTACAATCGTCAGACATCTGGAACTTGAATGCATGGCACTTCCTAAGTGTCTAGCATTGGTGGTTCTTCCAGAATCGTCCATAATTTGATTTGCGCTTGGTGGGTACATAAATAAAAGGACACAACGCAGATGACGCGGATCAAGCTCGAGAGTTCGAGCCTGATCCGCGTCATCTGCGTTGTTTCCTTTTAAGTGTCGCGACATTACACTTATCAAGTGGTATTATTGTAACACCTGTCAATTTCTGGGATATCTACACTTGAACAAAGTGCTAGTTCAACACTTAGTAAGTGTTAAATACAGCACTTCAAGTGTAATTTTTAACACTTTAGTTTTTAGCGTGTATCTTCCGAAGGCACAATATACAATTTTGTCACGTGTTAAGATTTAGTTGTTAAGATTTTCGGTGAAACTTTTACTTGTAAAATTCCAGAAAGACGCCGAGGAGCCAACGCTATAAAGCTTTTACAGTTGTATTTTCTAGAATTGTATTTGCTACCTATTAATCTTCACCCCACCGAACTGAGTCTAAATGGACCCCACTTGCATCTTTTTTGTCTACTGCGTCGAAATTAAGAACACACCAGGGCTTGGCTTTTTGAACTTTGTTTGTGAACCTTTAAGTATAGTGTAGCTAGTGTGTCACCCAGTACCAGATTTTAGACGTATTTGAGAGATAACTTTTAGATTTTTGATAATAGTTTTTGTTTGTATTTCGGTAAATGATGGCTGCAAAGGTCAGAAATATACCACTGTTGAGGTTCTAAAGGTTACATTTGAGGACCAGGAAAAATCAAAAGTGGGTGATTCTAACATCTCGTCGTCACAGACTCTAACCACATTTCCAGAACATCCAACCACAGTGACACAGAATCAATTGGCACAACACTCGACAACCAAGCCCTCCAATCAACCCGTAACTCATAATTTGTACACCGGGATCTTTAGATAAATAATCAGCAAGAAAGTGGAAGTACTAGGGTAAGAGGTAGAGTTAGAGGGCGTGTATGTAGTCGTGGATGGCGCAGCACCCATTTGAATCAACACAAATATAATAAATGGATGGTTGATAATTCCTGTATATGGAGAAATAGAACAGTTTGGGGTGGAAATCCACCGAATGTTGGAAGGTGATAGCCTCAGAAGATAATGAGATAACGGCCAGATATAATTAATATTATAGACCGTAGTAAACTTGCAGACGCTTTCAGCCTCTCCATCATCACCGTCGTGGTGGTTCTTATAGTAAAGGGTTAATCAGTAAGAATTACAATAACTTATTCAAATAATGTCCAATTAACATCAGAGAATGCAAATTTGAAAGTTTTGACACTTTTTGTGCTTATTTTACAATACATTTTTACTGAGGCCAAATGGACTCCAGTCCGTAGGATTTGTAGGTAAAATATGTTAGTAGGATGAAGGTTAATATAACTGACTAAAATAAATCATTAGCATTTTAAAAGATATGGCAATTTGCCAACCGGCAAATTGCCACATCTTTAAAAAGCTAATGTTTCATTTCAACCCATTTGAAGTCATAAATACAAACTATAATTCTAGAAAATACAATTGTAAAAGTTCTATAGTATTGACCCCAGATGATATCAAAGTCATTAACTCTTGTCCTTAGGCATTTTTATGGACAAGACGGTTAAAAAAGAACAAAAATACACATTCCTCTTCCCTTACTGAAGCCGTCAAGAAATCATTTAATAAATAGCTGTCTGTGACGCCTGTCTGGTTTTACGGTACTAAAAATTTGGTTCAGACTTATCAGCTTTGAAAAGTGGAAGTAATGCAGCATTCGAAAGTTAGTCTCCCAGAAAAACCTTTTTGCTTCAGAAAGCTGTTAAAGCATTTTATTCGGTTTTCATATTAGTGCTGAATGTCTCAGAGGAAAACAGGGCGATGCAATTACTTTCTTGTAAAGATTGCAGTTAATCATTTGTAGATTTTAGTTGGAAATTCACCGGAAAATGTGGTTTCAAGGACGGTACTTCACTACATGCTGTAATTGCTCTCTTATTTGTAACATTATTCCCACTTTGTGGACAGAAAAAAGTTTGCGGACGGTCTATACTTGACGTAGTTATTTGAATTTCTAATTTTAAGTGATGCAATCATATATCATATTTTTCACATAACTGTCATAACGGTTGCCCGTAGAAACGTATCCATAACATTCTGGATTAAGTTGCCGGTGTTCTTTGAAAACTGTATTCAGCATCTGAGTCATTTTACCAACATCGTGTGGTCAATAACTTTCGTTTTCAACCCTAAGTGAAATAAAATTGCTTGGAAAAGAAAACATGAATGAAAGAGTCAATGAATGAATGAATGGATTGGGGGAAATGGAATGGATGGAACTTGGTTAGTCAGTAAGTAAAAGTTTATTGCACGACCAAGAATAAAATAGTATGGCACATATATATGTCAGTATATGTCAACGTGCGGGCGGGTGGGGTAGAAGATGTTCCGACCGGCGAACGAGCGAGCCATCATCGGTCGCGCTGTCTGGTGGGCAGGCATGTAAACGGGCTGGCTTCATTAGGCGTGTGGGCGGACTCAGGCGGTCCGGGGGACGGACGGACGAACGTTCTTAAAAATGGGAGTTGTGGGCTAAAACAATTACGGCAAAATTGATAATTTTAATTCGTTCGAACAACGGTTAAAACCTCGTTTTTTTTTAAATTTCGAGGGCTTTGAAATGGTTACATCCCCCAACCCTAACCCTGAAGTTGCACTAACCCTAACCCCAACTCTGAACTGACCCTAACCCTTAATGTTAACCCCGAAAATTCGCAATTTGCCTCATAAGTCTCATATCTTAGTAATTAAGCTCATAATATATCAAATAAGCCCATAATATTTCGGTAAGCTCATAATGCATCTCCGGACACAAAAAAACTCGTAACTCCCATATAATTGCGTGGACAGGCGGTTGGTGGACATGGGGACTGACGGTCGGTCGGTCGGTCGGTCGGTCAGTCGGTCGGGGTCGGTCGGTCGAGAGGTCTGGTGATCGGGCTGGTGGCCGGCTTCTTCGGGCGGGTGTGCCGGTGGCTGGCGAACTTCGGGCGGGCGAACGGGCTTCGCTCCTCGGGCGGGCGGGCGGGCGGGCGGGCGGGCGGGCGGGCTTCGGGTGGGCGATCGACCGGGGGGTGGGGGGGTATGTGTGCGGGCGCGCAATCAAGTGGGTGGACTTCCGGCGGTAATTTGAAAAAGGGAAAGAACACTTTTGAGTTTTGTGCTTCTGAACACTTGAGCCAAATTTCATGACTGTGCGTGAAGTAGAAGTATCCGAAAAATTTTGCTGGGGAGGTGTGATAAGTGGGACTCCAATTTTGTGGGGAGGTGCGTTCGCACACGCCGCACCTCTCCTGGCTACTCACCTGCCCGAAACGTCGTTTGTTAAAAAAATGGCTACATTTGCAATAGACCACTTCGGCTTCGTTAAATGGTAAGGTAAAATAAATATAATAAATTGAACTGTATTCACGCATTCTATCGATAGATCAGATTCAATGGTCCGATGGAACGAGGAAATACACAAACTTTTGTCATAATGGAACAGAAATGTCATATTGCTGAGATACATACAGCTATGTCAGAAAATTAGTGCCAGTTTACCGAAATAATAATACGAACCCGGTTGCTTAATCTTTTCGTAAATACTCTGAGTGAAAAAAATCAATCCGGTCACAATCTTGGAAAAGATATTTAACCCTTTACCCAACGTAACGGCCAAAACCGGCCAGCGTTATTCTCAAAAATCGCTAGTTAATTTTCATTCTTTTTTCATTTTTTGTCTCAAAAACATAGGTTATGACCCCCTCATTGGAACGAGCTCGTCGAGCTCGTTCCAATGAGGGGTCATAACCTACATTTTTGAGACAAAAAATGAAAAAAATTAGTTCAAGAATTTTTTTTGCAAGTGTCGTCTGGTTTTCATGTTAGGTAAAGGGTTAAAAGAGAAACAAGACGAAGTACTCAGGCATTTTTACCTGGATGCAAGGACGGACGATGGTGGATGTGAAATCTAAGCATTTGGGACATTTTGAAATATTGTTTGTTTTTTACATGATTATGATAGCTTTCCAGCATCACAAATCCATACTGCGGGTTTTCTGATAGAGTACACAGAGCCAGGTGCCTTGTTAGAATTAATGTATCCTGATATGTGATCTAGGTTCAGGGTGTATACAACTGACGTGGATATGCTGCTGTAGACATTGCCAATCCACATGTGTAACTAATAGAGGATATCTACACTATTTTAGCTCGTGAAAAATAAAACTTTCAGGTCCACACTCATGAGATAATTCCCGATATTCACTAAAATAGTGTAGATTTTCTTTTTATTATATGTTATTTGACATTTTACTGTGCAATATTCAGCCCAGTTTCACTGTAAACAGTTATGTTTGAAAAAAATAACAAAGATCAGCTGATCGTTCATTCAGGGCGACGTTCAAGGCGACGTCATGCGCCGAAGCGTAACGTCATTTTGGAAGGTACTGAAAAAAATTCACCGTGTGGACCTAAAAGTATTATTTTTCACTCGCGCATGCGTGCGTGAAAAATGAAACTTTCAGGTCCACACTCATGAGATAATTGCAGATATTGACTAAAATAGAGTAGATTTTCTTTTTATTATATGCTACGAGACATTTTATTGCACAATGCCCAATTCGATCCCAAACGCGTACCTTTCAAAACAATAACTCAGATCACCTGATCGTTCCTTCAAGGAGACGTGATGCGGCGTAGCGTGACGTCATTTAAGAAGCTAATGAGAAATATTTCTCGATATTTATCGAGCCGATAGATATCGATAAATATCTTTTAGATAATTTGCGATAATTCACAAGCTAGCATATAATAAAATGTAATATTGTACGGTATATAAATGGTAGCTGTGTAGTCCCCACCGCCCACCCCCCTCCCCCACCCTCATAATCGTAAAATCAACACACTTATATCCGTGACTAAGTATAAACAAACGAATCTAGATAGTCAGTTTTCAGTTCTTCGTTTACCTATTGGTGAGGGAACTGCAAATCGTTGTATCTGCTACCTTTTTCTGTAATGATAAGAACGAATATTTTCAAACCAACAACACACAGAACCACATTTCGAGGGTAGTTTGCTGTGAGAGGGCTGCAAAATCAAACTGGTGAAAAGAAACGACAATGAATAAATGTTCAACCAAATTGCAGTAAAAAGTAATAGCGTTGTTCCGCTTCGGTAAGAAGTGTAAGCAACTGAAAAGGGTAATACTTATGCTTGGGGAAAACTGTCACCAAATTTGTTATAGTTGCTGCATGGAAAGGATAATAACAATGTTCGTCCTTTGATATCCATGATACGATTTTAACAAAAATGAATCACACATGATTCATCTAAAATATTTGAGCTGAAACTGTAATGTGTCGTCAGTTCAATGCCGACGTAACATCATGTATACCATAAGGGCTGTCTATAAAATGAATGTCCTATTCTACATCCTGTGAAGGTGGGAATCAGACTCGACAACCTGGCTGTAAAATTAGGTATGTTTCGTCCTTCACCAACACGAAACGACGCTTGAAAGAACTATAACTTTGGAATGACGACGTTGTTTACTGATTTTGGTCCACAAACATAGAGTACAGCCGTCGTGGATTTATCGTAATCAACGCGTGGGAGGTGATCTTCAGGCATGCGTTTATCAGGTAATAAAAATCATCATCAGCAAAATTTTAATTAATGAAGCACCGGGTTGTACCCGTTGCTTCATTAACTAAATTTTTGATAATTATTCCCACAATTAGTGTTTGGAATCTGATATTGTGTCCGTGCAAATAATGCCCACCCTTCGCAAATTACAAGTCCTCGACTCCCGTACTGTAACTTATGGCCCACTAATTTGAATAAGCTCAAGAGCTCGTTTCACTGATGGATCAAAATCAATGTCGTTGAGGCATATCTGGACAATTAATTAAATTGGAATGGAGATTTTTGTGAATAGTGATGGCGTGATTTGTTTTTACGCTTCGTAAAACGTTAACCGTTTACCTAACATAACGGCCAAAAACGGCCAGCGCTATTCTCAAAAATCGCCAATTAATTTTCATTATTTTTTTCATTTTTTGTCTCAAAAACATAGGTTATGACCCCGCGTTGGAACGAGCTCGTCGAGCTCGTTCCAACGAGGCGTCATACCCTATGTTTTTGAGACAAAAAATGAAAAAAATTAGTTATTCAAGAATTATTTTTGCATATGTCGTCTGCTTTTCAGATTCGGTAAAGGGTTAATGGTAAGTGTAAAACTATAAAATACTGATTATTCAATCGAAAAATGTTGCTTAAATATCACAAAGCTATTGATGCCGGTCTGATATCTGTCAAGTAAAACTGAATTTCCTTTGCAGACAAGTTATCGAAGACGTCATCTATTCTGCTTTAAATTGCTCGCATATTGATAATCAATAAAAAAAAGCTCAATAAGATTGAATGAATTTGAAAAATGTGGATCTTGTAGGTAATCTGAATGTTAATCTACATAGAAACTTCTTGGAAATAACGGAGAGCACTATTGGGAAATGGGTTCAACCCCTTTTCCTCTGTCTGCCGATATGCAATGCTCTTGAAAACTTTATTCAAGTCCACACTGGACATAGTGATCTACCTGCACCTACAAGAGCACACAAGAAACAACAGGAGTGACAAAAACAAATTACTCAACTGGTTGGGAGTACATTCTCCGTTCCGCAATAGAGACCAACTGCAGTTAGTCTTACTGTCATCCGAGACTGTGACAGAAAAAACAGTTGATTGTTATCAGGCCGTTACAGTTGGTAATGGGTGTGTATCAAAGGTTTTAGAGCAAGCATTCAGCAACATCAACTTACGTCACACCGACACTGTCAAATCAATCGCATCAACAGCCAATTCTTTCACAGTGCGTGGAGATGAAGTGGTAGTGGATCCTACGATACTTTTCATCCGCATCACACGTTCGATTCAGTCCCAAACCGAATTGGAAGGATATCTCAAGCCGCCAGCATAAGAAAGATACAGACGAGTGTTCTTGGCAAAATACTCAAACCATGCCACTGATCGGGAAGACCTTCCAGAAAGCACTATTTTCATCATAGGTGGTGACTTAATGTTGAGAGCAGTCGTATGGCCCAAACAGTCACCATATGGAGATATCTGCACCACATGTTTAATTTATATTTTGGATCCAGTGTCATTGCTGTATTTGATGGCTGTGAATGTGACATGTCAACAAAGAGTTTGGAGCAAGCACACAGATTTGAGGATAAATATTCCGCAGATCTCAATATCTCGCTTGAACTGCCAGTAACCACCTTCCACTTTTCTGGCCAATCGTCGGAACAAAACACAACTAATGCAGGAAATGATTCATGTGCAGTTAAGGCAGGGTTAAATTATATTGTACTTGGCGTTTTGTTCGGCAAACTTAAGAAGAAACAGAGTAGTGCAGTGATCAATAAACAGACTCGGTTTACTAGCGTTAACCGCAGTACACAACATTTGTTTTCCAGTGATGGAGGTAATGGATCAGATGAACCGAAACGTTTGGATAATGTCTTATAATACGTTGTACTCACACCAATCCACTTTTAACAGAATTTCTTTTATTGAACGAAAACAAACTTCAAAAACGAAGAGTACAACAGTCTTTCAAAGGAGGATCGAAAAGATTTTTAAAATAATATTTATTCCTCTAAAAGGTGAAATACAGAGAGATGTACAATATGCAAAGGACATTTCGTACAGCACGGCCGTCGAGGACTGGCCACTTTCCATGCGTGGGTAATATTTCCACGGACCCAATAATATATGTTCCAAACACCAGTCATAGGAATAATCATCAAAAATTAATTTTTAATTGAAAATTATCATCAGCAAAATGTTAATTAATGAAGCACCGGGTTATACCCGGTGCTTCATTAATTAAAATTCAGCTGATGATAATTTGTATGACCTGGTAAACGCATGCATGGACATGACTGCTCACGCGTGGGATACGACCAGTCTACGGCGACTGTACTGTACCCGCGGTGTGTACAACATCCTGTCCAGACACTTGGTAGATGATAGTTAGTAACAAGGCTTCCCGATTGTTTATCAAACCAATTTACTCTGATGTCAATATAACGGAATTTCAAGCAGCAATGTTCTTCCATAATGCAACTAGGAAAACGACCAATGTAATATTGTTTGACAGAGCTCAGTGAGAGCACGGTGGGTCAGTGGTTAGAACCGACAGATCGACGGTTCGATTCTGGCCAGCGATAATTGCGTTGTGTTCTTGGGAAGGGCACTTAATCCCGATTGCGCACGGGTGGGTACGACGGTACTGTATACCAAGGGGTACTGCGCATTGATGGTGCACGTGCCTCCAACTGCTACTAACTCTGGTTGCGTAGAGTTTGTAAGTTAAAAAGTCTGGTAGTTGCTCGCCCCTGCACGGTGGTTCTCTCCTGGTACCCTAGCTTCCTCCACCCGTAAAACCGTTCAAAACGATTTGACCCTAGCTGTAGAAGGTAAAGTTAAACACCAAATAAACAAACAAACACACAAACAGACAGAGCTCAATAAGTTCTGCCAAACAAGGACGAATGGGTTAAATTCATAATTGCATTGCTTTTAAAAAAAACTTTCATGTTAAAACTTTGATATTTCAACCTGAGAGTGCGGAGGGTAATTAGTAAATTTATTACCGTGTCCTTTGTGTACGCACTGAGTTTGGACAGAAAGGTACAGAAGGATGTCAAACTAACGGGTGGCTAACAATCAAATGAACATGTGGGTATTTTAACCCTTTATCCAATGTAACGGCCAAAACCGGCCAACGCTAATCACAAAAATCGCCAATTAATTTTCATTATTCTTTCATTTTTGTCTCAAAAACATAGGTTATGACCCCTCATTGGAACGAGCTCGTTCCAACGAGGGGGTCATAACCTATGTTTGTGAGACAAAAAATAAACAAAATAGTTACTCAAGAATTTTTTGGCAAGTGACGTCTGCTTTTCATGTTAGGTAAAGGGTTAAACAGAATGCACACAATGCAAATCAATAACAGAAATCACAAGTTTAATTAGAAACAACAGGCGATCAGTGGAAAACAGCATTTGCAACAGTCCCCTCATCCGTTTCGTGAAATGTCATTCCGATTTCAGATCTGCATAAATTCCATGAGTCTGGTGTCGCGTCATCTTTGGTGCAGTTGGTTACTCCTTTACCTAACCCGAAAGACAGACGACACTTGCAAATAAAATGTTTGAATTACTAAATTGTTTAATTTTTTTGAGTCAAAAACATAGCTTATGATCCCTATTGGAACGAGCTCAACGGAGACAAAAACATAAACAAATATTATGAAAATTGAAAGGTGATTTTTGTGAATAGCGCTGGCCGGTTTTAGCCGTCACGTTGGATAAAGGATTAAGATATGTACTAAAACTGGTTCTTCATTCCTTAGTATTGCTGCACATCCTATTTGGTGAAATTATGACGTATCATGTTCCTGGATCGGAAAAAGGGCCTTATATTCAGCGGGCTAAGAGTTAATAATACTTTAGAGACTTTAACAAGATTACTGACTTGTTTTATATTCTGCGAATTTAATAATGGTTACTGAAGCACTACATCATACAAATCCATACCATGACGTCTATTTATCTCGAAGGAATATCACCCGGCGAACATGTCGCTACACTCATTCGGTTGCAGTTCTGCATAGATTGGAACAAAAACTGTAATTTCCATTATCATTTTCTCAGTTTTTTTGTCATTTTAAAATACGCTTTCAGAACTGAAAAGCATGTTTTTGTATAACGTTAACACTTAAACTTATCTACCTGCTGTTGAGTTTACTTACCAGTGACGTAATATAGTCACTGGCAGTCCGGATAATAGTGTACAGGGTATGTTGTACAATTTGAACAGTTGTTTCCGAACACGCAGACGACACTTGATTAGAGACATAGCCCATTTTTCTTGGGCAATATGATGTTCAATAAATTCACTCTTATTTCTCAAGCTTGTTTTGTTGGGATTTAACGACACTTTCAACAGCCACGGTCACATCATGTCGGATAGTTTTACAGGTTGAGGAAGTCTGAGGACCAAGAGAGAACCACGGTGTAGCGGCGAGCAATTGTAAGACTTCCCAACTTAACTAACCCGACACAAGCATAGTTATCAGCGGCTGAAGGTAAGTGCACTATGGACGTACAGTAAACCTTAGAACACAGCGCCACTGTGTTCCCACCTTAGCCATCGGGAAATATTTACTTCTGATAATTAGAACATTCATACACCACTATTTCCCAGAGCAACAGAATTAAACCACTAGATGAACGATCTGTTTTACCTTTTCAAACCAGACAGCGTGATACGCCGAATCCACCCGGAATGGTGGTTCAACCCAAACTTACTTTCAAATTCTCTCAACAAATCTAAGCAGCATAAGCATAGTTTCAGTCAAGGGGCGTTTCGGTTAACGCTTTGTATGCTGAAGGTAAAGTTTCCCCTCCATAACAAGATAGGGTTAGTATTATTATTATTATTATTACTGTTATTATTATTAGCAGACTGTGTTGGTTTTTTATGAAATTAAGTCATGACTGCTTCACAAATTCTGGAAACCAGGTTAAGATTTAGACCCAGCAGGAACTCTCTTCTTGTGGCACGTATGTCTTTTTATGCTTGTGATTTAGTTAATAGAAATAGGAATTATGGATACCGTTACACTATTACACCATTTACTGAACTCTTGGCGTTGGGAAAAAGGTGGGGGAAAAGATGGGACTGGACCTGAGCTCCAAAGTGTGCCACAAGGAGCACAACTGAGAGAGAGAGAGGGAGAGAGCAAAAGGAATCAATGTTAAGGCATGAGGTATTTAACATTGATTAATAATGGATGCAAGTTGAAAGTATATCTGTCTGTATAGATCATTGAATTTTTATATATTGGTTTAGAATGGAGTTTGACTCGATCTTATGTGTTGGTGTGAGTTATCAAGATCGATTCGAAATGAATATGTAGATATGGTAGTAAATGTGTAAACTTGGATTTTTAAAAGCCCGCGTGAGCTATTAATCAAAACCTACCTCGGGCGATCGACAGTTTATGCTTGCCACAATGGGTGTGTCAGTGCAACCGGTAACCACCCTAGAACTCTCGGAGTCGCAAATTAGACGTAGGGAACCAGCGATCTAAACGGTGCCGAAAAGATGAATAAAGACAGCATGGTGTTGACTCGCTGTTTGTTATTTCAATAGAACTCAAAGAACACATTAAATTAGTAACTATTACGTAACCGATCGAGGGACTGCTCAACAGTACTGGTTCTTGGGATTTTCTTTATAGTATTTAAGGATTATGACAATATTGGATAGTTTGTGTCAGCTTGAAGAAAAGTTGGAACTCTATCCAGGAGTTGTTTTGGCGATGAGTGTCGGAATGAGTTGTTTGGCTGAGTGAACCCACGCGTAGTTTTAGTAGTTCTATTTGACGAGAGACTTTATAGTGTAATACAAGCTATTATGCTAAGTGAAGTCAACAGGGGTGGGGGCTTTGGGAGCCAAACATGTAGTTTGGGCTTTGCTCTAGGAAACTACACCTATCTAAATAATGCAATCGTTAATGAACATTGGGACGATATGTTTGATAACCCCGACCTGGACACTATTGTATCTGATGTTACCAATAAAATACTCCATTTGGCATCAAAGTATACTCCGAATAATTACATAACCTCGAGAACTAACCAAACGGAGCGGCCTTCCTCAAGCATGGTATAAATACAGAAGCAAGACGAATGAGGTTGTTTCAGCAATACGGAAGGCAAAAACGTTCCATTTAACTAAGTCCAAAACGTGCTGACAAGTTCAGAGACTTCACCAGCACAATGGTGAAAGTTCCTTAAATATTTCATAGGAAACAATACTTCATCAGGGATCCCAACTATAATCCACAAAAACAGAACATATTTGTCGAACACCGAGAAAGCCGAGGTGCCTGTCAGGGCAAAGCCAGTCTAAAATGGAGAAGCCCCCGTCCCCCTACTTTCAAGTTCAGATATATGTATATATATTTCTTCTCTCTGTGTTGTAAGCACACATGTTTTAATTAGATAATTAGCCTTACGCGATTCAGAGTGGGATACTTCTCCGGCATATTACTAGTCAGCATAAAAGGTTTCCATGCTATCAAAAGTCAATTAATATCGAAGTGACCGACACATTCAATCGTCACGGCTATCAAGTATATTATTTCTCGGGATAGGCTTGATAGCATATGCATTGGTACGAGGTGATTTCGCCTTCAGAAATGTCACGTACCATGTTTAGGCATCTTGACATATTGCTATCTGACCACCCCAAGACGAGATATAAAGTGTGAGGAACAAGCTATTTCAGAGAGACTTGGGTTCCGACCGTTTAGGAGTGAGACTTGGGTTCGACCGAATGGGAGACGCCATTTTGGGTCTTGGACGAGTGGAATTGCTCGGCAATCCACGAAGCTCCGTTGTACGCGGCTATTATCAGATTAGGTGGACGTAGGGGAACTACAAGCCCGAATTTAGAGAGTAGATTACGGACCCAAGTAACGGGTAAGTTCAGATGTCATTAGCGATGATCGACTCGCACCTGTCTCAAAGTGTTGGCTATTGTATTGTGGAGGAAAGCAGAGGTTGATCGCGTAGGAGCCTGTTATAGTATCAGAGAGCTGCAAATATCGACTCAAGGTCGACAGTGATAATTCGCGCAAGCTCGAAAGCGCATTTTGAAGTTGTGAGTTCTGCATGAACTGTGTGTATTTCAAAGGACAGGAACGTTCAAGGAGAGTTCTATCAAAGGACACATGAATAAGGTATGTGACGCAGACTTGCTAAACTAGCAGGCAGAGTGGATAAACCGAATCCAAATCAGAACTATGTTTCCACAAGGTAATTAACATTGCTAGTCGGGATCCCCCGGATGTCAGAGCTGCCGACGCGCACAGACGCAAAAGAGTAAGACTCAGTGTTTTAAGCTCCTGTGGCGACATTTTATAGCGCCAGTACAGGGCTGTAGATAGACTGAATTGATGAAAAACTATTTAACCCCTGTGAACAGTCTTTGATTGGTATTGATCAAATGGCAAAATGTGTTGAATATGGAATGAGTTTATTTTAAATGTAAATACAAGAATCGTTGTTATTTTAATCTTTGTTTCCTTTCCGCAGCCTGAAGTGATTAGGAATCACACCTAACGAAGAACAAACCTATATGTCGAGCTCACTCTGCAGGGAAGAAAATCATAGTGCGGTCCCAACTCAGGTCTGTGAGCCGAGTTTGGTCCGTGCCCGGATTCCGACCCTCTTTGTTGGCTCGTCCCCAATACATTCAATGGCGACGTTAAACAACCCAATGTCACCCCTCCCACGTGGATAGAGTTGCTCTGACAGTGCTCAACGATTATTTCTGTACTATTTCTTGCGTAGATGATTCTAAAGCCTCGTTACCAGCGTCTGTTCCACCATCTGATGAAATACTTGATAACATAACGCTCCACTGCCTCGATGTTCATGAAGCACTAAAAGCAATAAATGCGTCCAAAGCCTCTGGTCCGGATCTTGTCAGCCCTCGTCTACTCAAAGAGTGTAAAACGTCCTTGTGTGAACCGCTATCGATCCTGTTTAATAACCTATTGAATAACTGTTATTTCCCATCTGCATAGAAAAAAATAATGTATCTCCAATTTTAAAGAAACCTCCCTCTAACTTAGTCACGAATTATCGTCCTATATTTTAGATTAGCTGTGTAGGAAAGGTATTTGAGAATTGCATCCTTAAGCTAACAACTAACAGATATATGCGACGAGTTCTGCACTGGATGATGGCAAGGAGGTCAGAGTGGTCTTCTGTGATATGAGTAAAGCGTCTGACACGCCAGATTGCTTTAAAAGTTGAAGATCGGAATTATGGAGGGAGGAGGGGGGGGGGGAGAAATTACTGGATCTTCTTAGATCGTATCTCTCCGATAGGTCCTAGCGGGTTGTCATAGCAAATAAGTACTCCTCTTGGAGAGCTGTCTGTTCTGGAGTTCCACAAGGTTCGATTTTTGGTCCCCTCTTATTCCTCATCTATATTAATGATATAATGGAAAATTTGATCAGCAGTCTGCGTCTCTTTGCAGTCGACACATCTCTTTATCTTATTGTTGAAAATCCTGCCCAAACAGCTAATGTAATCAATCGCGATCTGGCTACAATAGAGACTTGGGCTAGATCATGGCTGGTTGAATTCAATCCACAAAAAAACTGAAAGTTTACTCATATCTCGGAAAACTAATCCCCGTTCTCATCCACCCCTGTTGTTTTCTAATACGCAAATTGCTGAAGTTAATAGTCACAAACATTTAGGTGTTATATTGAATACTCTTGTACCTGGACTAATCGCATTGATTATATCTGCGCTAAAGCCTGGATACGTAAAGACTTAATGCGAAAATACAAATTCATACTTGATAGATGTGTTCTGGAAAAAACTACTTCGCATTCATAAGACCTCTACTGCTGATACGGTTTGGGAAAACTGCAATGAAAGAGATATTGTTAATATAAAGAAAAAGAAAATTCAAGTAGCTGCAGCTAGGGTTGTTACCGCAGGAACTGTCAGTGCTAGCAAAGCCCTATTATACTCCGAAACCTGCTGGGATACCCTCCAGAACCGGCGCGGAAAACACAAACTAATGCAGTTTTGCAGGATGTACCACTGCACAATGCCCCCACAAATTGCTAGTAAGGTCCCACCTCTAGTGTCGGCGAGCAATACGATACATAATCTTCGTTTAAGCGGGAACCTCAGGATCCCTTTTTGCCGAACTAGTTTATACCAATCTTATTTCATCTCGGAAGTAACTGCATTATCTAATATAATACCACTACCTATTAGAGAGCAAAGTTCTTACAGTAATATTAAGAGTTATTTAAATCATAATAATCGACGGCCACCATCGTTCTTCAGTAATGCAAGATGTCGTTCAGCACAAATATACCATTGTCGGTTGCGCTTGGGATGTAGTAACCTCAATTCACATCAGTGTGCCATCCATATTTCATCGTCACCCTACTGCCAGTGTGGTGAGATCGAGTCGACTGAGCATTTTCTGTTAAAGTGCTCCCTTTACTTTAATATTCGTAACCGTATCATTGACCAACTATCATTTACTCAAAATGTTCCAATCCTACTCTATGACTCCGAATTTTTGAGCAACGAGGAAAATCGTTCCTTTGACCTTGTCCAAGATTATATCATAGCTTCAAAGCGCTTTCAGTAAGTGTGTAAGTGTAGAAAGATACGTGCATGTGCGCGAGCATGAACGTGCATGCGTGCATGCATATACGTATGCATATGTATGCATATGTATGTATATATGTATGTATGTTTGTGTGTGTGTGTATGTGTGTATTTATGTGCGTGCGTATGCATGTGTATGTATATATATGAATGCATGTGCATGTATGTATGTATGTGTGAATGTGCGTCTGTATGTATATGTATGCGTGTGTGTATGTATTTTTGTATTTATGTATATATGTGTATGTGTGTGTATGAACGTAGGCGGCTCCCCTGAACACAGTCCATATCCAATGTATACGTATGCTGTGAATATAGTCTACTTGTATCCTCAGTATTACCAGATGAATTACCGGATCAGCTTGCACCTAGGTTGGTTTCTAGCTTTCTCTTTACATTCAATATTCTCTTTTTTCCTACACAACTCTCACTTGAATTTCCATGATTCAAACAATATATATGCAACTGTATGAGTGCCATTAATCCTATTATATCGTTATATTATAAATGTCATAATTGGAAGCGACCTTGTATAAGCTCTCTAGCTTTCTGTCGGATCGGCCATCAACTATGTTGCACTTTGTATCTTTTGAAAATTTTGAATAAATATTGTCCAAACCAGATGCAGTTTGCAGCGTCCGTATAACACAATAATAAAGTTAGTTGTAGGGAGCTATCTAATGCTTGTTGATTCAACTCAAGCTAGGATACTGGATGGGCAGAATAGAAGCCAGGCAAATTTCTTGTATGAACATTGAATGTTTACACGATAAACAGAGAGTGATTTAATCGGAACAATTAGCGTCAAAGGTGGAAGCTGCTACGCGCAGGATGCTTGGACGGGGCAAATAGACAATACACTGTGTCAATAGAGTGAATGTCATTTCAATAGAACTCAAGGAACGCATTAATAACTAGTGTCAGTGAATGATATTTTAAAACGCCTGTCGTAGACCTTGTGTTTTTTCGGTTGTAATTTATTAAACATACCATTTTCGTTGAATTCATTCATACAAATGGGTGATACATAGTGAATCGTGACTGATTGTCCACGTTCAGCATAATTCGTACAAGGTCAATGGCTTGAATACCGTATTTGTCAGATACGTGACGCGACTGTTTCTTGAAATAAAAGCACGTGACCAAACATCTGATTTAAGAGAGTGACAACAACGCAGAGAATATATTCTGTATTGTAAATCAATAGAGTCGTCGCTAATTGCGAGGTTGAGTAAAGAAAACCTGTTTGGAACGGACTACTGCCGATACATATTTGTCCCCAATGATGCCTCTTTATTACTTTCCAATGTGTGATTTACTGGGATTTCCAGGTCTGATTATAAACGATAACTTCACAAGTGAATTATGCAATCAACAACTGGGTCATGTATCCTTGCGCGGAAACGAAGACGCTTTGCCGTGGGTGTAATGGGGACTTCATTGTTTTTTTAACCCTTTACCTAATATGAAAAGCAGACGACACTTGCAAAAAAAATCCTTGAATAGCTATTATTTTCATTTTTTGTCTCAAAAATATAGGTTATGACCCCTCATTGGAACGTGCTCGACGAGCACGTTCCAATGAGGGGTCATAACCCATGTTTTAGAGACAAAAAATGAAAAAATAATGAAAATTAATTGACGATTTTTGAAAATAGCGCTAGCCGTTACGTTAGGTAAAGGGTTAAATAATATAATGATCGTTTATAATGAAAGGTAATAAACATTATTCGAGGCGAGGGACTATATTGTAAAACACTCGTGCGCCTTCGCGCACTCGTGTTTGTACAACGTCCCTCACCTCTCGTGAATTATTTCACGCAACCAGTCTAGTCAGGCGATTACTCTCTATGTCCTTTATAGTTGAGTTCGTTTGTTTGTATTTTTTTATTCCTCCAGATACAGGAGAGTACAAGATTAAGGCAACAAACGAATAAAAATAACACAAAAGAATAGTGAACTGACAAGAACAAGAACAAAATATATTGAAGGTGACCGAAATATATAAATGCGTAAATAAATAAATAAATGAATCAATAAACCAATAAATCGATAAATAAATAAATAAATAAATAAATAAATAAATAAAGTGCAATAAAACTGTAAACTCAAACATCAACTTCCGACTTTAATACGAGACAGGCAGTCGGACAGCTAACTCAAAGGCTATATGCACATATTTACATATATATATATACACACACAGATGTTTATGATAATTGTTGTCCGGATATACAGAGCACCGAAGCACAGTCCCTCTCCCGCGAGCAGGACGAAATATCCAACCCTCGGGCTACGAGTGAGTAGGCCAAAATGGTTGATACCACAAGTGGGACAAAAAAAAAAAAAAAAAAAAAAAGAACACTTCGGCACTCTGCATCCTAATTATATTATTTCAATCGCATGTGAACATTTTTTTTAAAGTTGAGAATCTGTGAAAACACAGACTCTTACTTAAAGAACGGAATGTCAGTGTCGTTTTCTGAAGATGAAGTCTGGACAAACAAGAGAAACATATTTGTAAAATGAGCTGTGGCAAAAGTGTATGAAAAGCAACAAGTCGGAAGGAATTTTTGAGATTAGAGATTCTAACTCTGTGTCAACTTTTCCAAGGAGTGTCAGGGCTAAGTTTATTTGGTTTAAAGCCTCGACATATAAATACACATGGACACCGAATTTATCACAAAGTGAGTTCCAAAACGTGTTACGTGCCTCATTTAACATCCTGCATCCAGAAAGTACATGCTGCAACGTGTATTCGTAGTTTTCGGAACACAATCTGCAGTTATACATTCTATTCACACTAGTAGGAGTGATCAACTTTACAATAATTTTGATAAGGGGTGTGCGCCTGGGGAAATTTTGACACACCTGCCAGAGAACACGTTTGCCAGTATCTTCATGAAAACTATAAAATCGTTCCATCTCAAAGCTTTCAGACTTTTTCATCTGCCTGTCGTTTTGGACCGAGGATTGAATAGAAAACTTCACAATTTGCTTCCAATCACATTTCGAAGGAAAGACTGCTTTACGACAGAGAATAATAAAATAATTTTCTAGGTCATATTTATCCAAAATTGTGTAAATATCTGCTGAGAACCCTCTAACTGAGTTACTACCATCACTGAAGATGAGGTAGAGTGATCTATATAGAAATAGTTTCTTACATGTTTTTGTGCAACTCACATCACAAATATTTCTCAGAAACCTCAATTTCTGCTGATCTATTAAATTTAATAATGGCATAGCCCCTAAAAGGCTGAGAACTGCGTCTGTTTTAGCATTTATGGGTAAACTTTGGAGAGTTTTGATGCAGAACCGATGTGTTTTCTCAAGTTTACCAATTTCTTCAGCAGACATATTGTTCCAAATTTCTGAGCCAAAAAGAGCCCTAGGAATAACTAAGGTCATGTACATTTTATAACCAGTTAGAGATGTAAGACCATTGGGATGAATGCCACTGTTAAGTAACATTAAGAACGTCCCTCGTAATTTATCGATACTTCTGTCAACTCTCGCTGTTTTTTGTCTATTTTTCAATATTTGTATACCAAGGTGTACAACAGAATCACTTTCAGATATTACTTCATTGCACAAAAGCTATTTACGACAAGGCACGCTTTTGGGTTTGACCGTTTCATTGAAGACAACAACAGAACATTTTGATGGGTTGCATTGGTATCTCCATTTTAAGCTGTATTGCGTACATATATCCAAAAGCATGTCTAGTGAAAATTTGGCGGCGGCTAACAGAGTCATATCATCCGCATGAGTTGGACAGGCACAGTTTATGTGGTTTATGTATAAATCGTGACACGAGGCTACAAGTTCATTTAGAAGATCGTCTATGAACAAGGTATACAACGATGGAGAGAGAATTCCACCTTGCCTTGTGCCTTGTTTAATTTGGAATGGCTTTGAATAGAGACCCCTAAACATGACCACGATCGTCATATCTGTGAATAAATTATCAAATAAATGAAACTATGTACCGTTAACCCCTCTCTCATTGAGTTTGTAAAGAATACCATCGTGCCAAACGGTGTCAAATGCCTTCTTACCATCCAGAAAACAAGAAAAAAGTTTACCATGTTTCTCTTTCGTTTGTTCAATGCTTTCATTCACAATATAAGACGTCATAAGGGAGTTCATTTTACTTTGGTATCCAGTTTGGAGGGAGTTAACATGCCATACACTGGGTTTAAATGTTTTGATTCTTTGCATAATGAGGCTTTCAAACAATTTATAGAGGACCGGTAAAAGAGAAATTCCTCTGTAACTATCGGGATCAGTTAAGCTTTTATTTCCACCTTTATGTAAATTGATTAAAATACCCCTTTTGGCAGCTGGAGGAACATATGAGTTTAATAAGAAAGCAGTAAAAAGCTTTGAAATGGCTTTATGTAAACCAGAACCCCCAAAAATTATATTCTCGTTGTAAATCATATCATGGCCACATGCTTTGTTAAACTTAAGCTTGTCTATAAGGAATTTTATCTCCGATTCCCTTACTGGCGCCATTACAGGATCAAACGATTGAACACATTTTTCTTCTCGAAGATTTTTACAAGTTTCTGTTACATGACATCGAAATCTTTCATCGAATTTGTCACTTTCTAGGGGGGTATAAATTGACTGGAAATAGGATGCCCAGTGGTTTGCAATTTCTTGCGGGTCTTCAAGAACTGACTTCCCAAATTTCATCGCTTGTCCCTAAAGTGTGACCTCGTTTTCGTTTCCAATTCACGAGTTACCAAAATAGCAGTTGGTCCATATCACAAGCACGATCTATTTCATTCAGTTTTTCCTTCAAGAAATTCTCACTGTGAAATCTATATTTTTTTGAGAAATAACACTTTGCTTCTTTTGTAATTTACGTAACTTTCATGACATAACCCTCTGGGCCTACTCTCTTGCACCCACATTTGGCGGAGAACTTTCATTCGTTTGTGATGAAGTTTGAATTCTTCATTCCAAAACGGTTTTCTGAATGGTTTATATTCTTTTTGTGGAACAACCTTTTCTGTAACTGAACGAATTATATCAGTAATAAGATTGTATGATCTATCAATATTAACATTCGTTATCATCTCATTTTCATAATAACGTGACTTTGTTAGAAAGTCGTCAATATCAGAAATATACGTCTCTTGGATTACACTGTGTGTCTTTAAGATTTTCCACTTGAGTTTTTTTTTATTTTAAATTGACCTGCATAATGTTTATTATCACAGAGAGGAACATCTAATTGTACAATTACCGGGTAATGATTTGAAACATTTAACGGGGTATCGCCTAATATTTGCGCCTGTTTTATCATATCAAGGTTTCGTTTTGGAATTAGCACGTGATCGATAAGACTGCTGTGTTTTCCATCATAAGTGCAAAATGATTTCAGTGAGCCCCTACAAATCTCGTGACAAGAGACACTCAGAAGATCGCATGATTCTAGTAGTGAAGATAAATATTTGGTTCGTGAATCCGAAAGGAATTTACATCCTGGTCTGTCTCCTGATAAACATGCATTAAAGTCACCCATGACAATTACAGTCCCATGTATGGAGTAACTATTATATAGGTCTTTCAGCTTATCGACATATTCGTTGTAAAATTCAGTTGCATGATTTTTACAAGGAAGGTAAACTTGAAAAATATATAAGAACTCGGATTGAGTGAGTTGAAATTGGATGCCTATGATTCTATCATCGTCTATAGGAACCGTTGATACGCGGCGGGAGTATTTTTTGTGCCAGACAATTGACACGCCTCCCTGGCCTCTACGGTTGAAGAGGGGCATTCTGCGCGCGTAATCAGTAACCGTGTATGAAATATAATTTGTGTCAAGAGAATCTATAAACTCTTTGTTTTTCTCACTCAGCCATTGTTCACTGATACCTATAAGGTCGCTTTTGTGAGATGACAGGAGATTGGACAAATACGCTGCGCTGGACATGACGCCAGTGCTGGTCCAGCATGCTATATTCAACTGCATGATAAGACACACAACAACAATGTGCATGCTATGAACGAATTGGCGTTAACCACAAAAGTGACATTCCATTGAGGTACAATATCCCAGTGTGTACCCCGGGATCAAACACCTTATAAAGTCATCCTTACCATACCCAAGCTGCATAATAATTCGTAAATTGTACACTTGTATAATTACCATTGTTTGGATATATTTCAAAATCCGTGTTTACCGTCGACAATTATAGCCTGTAATTTAGCCATCCGACTGACCCCGGAAACTTCTGAAAAATTAACATATGTTAACATATGTAATTATGGCATCTGACTGAGGCAGTAAACTAGTATATCTAATGTATCAAAGTAAGGTATCAGGTAGATTCGGTGGCATTCCAACCCAACAGCATGATAGGGCTGCATGATTGAAACATCACCAAACCCTCCCATAACGGCAAAATAGAGTTGCCAGAATGCTGCAGACGACATTTGCAGTTTCATTAAATTCCACAGTGTTCAAATAATCAAGATCTCATCTGGATTTACTGACAAGAGGTAGTGTCCGTAAGCTCAGTCTGAAAGAGGTCAGACAGAATATAGCAAACTAGTGGGTGTTGTACGAGAGTTAGTACAGAAGAAATGAACATGTATGAAACTCAGTTTGGCCAAGCGATCTGTCTGATTTGAATGTTGGGTATTGATTATTGAAGACATGCTGAGTCAAGAATGCCATAAATGAAATGTTTGCCTGTTTACCGTTACAATGACTCGATACAGGAGCGTCTATAACGGTACAACTGTCAATCAGCTTTGTGCTCTGTTTGTGTGTTTTACCGTTATACCTTCTCGGGAACAGGGCGTCTAATAACGACACAATTGTCAATTGCTCGACGAGCGCGTTCCAATGAGGAGTAATAACCTATGTTTTAGAGACAAAAAATGAAAAAATAATGAAAATTAATTGGCGATTTTTGAAAATAGCGCTAGCCGTTACGTTAGGTAAAGGGTTAAATAATATAATGATCGTTTATAATGAAAAGTAATAAACATTATTCGAGGCGAGGGACTATATTGTAAAACACTCGTGCGCCTTCGCGCACTCGTGTTTGTACAACGTCCCTCACCTCTCATGAATTATTTCACGCAACCAGTCCAGTCAGGCGATTACTCTCTATATCCTTTATAGTTGAGTGTTGTACTCACACATGTGGTCTCTATCGCAATCAGATCGCGATGCGGTCACAAACGTTTATAAACGTGGGCCGTCATTTTCATGAAAATAATATTGTGAATTCAGGCATGGAAGAAGGAAAGCCAATAAACATATTATCTAATATTAATCGCCGAAGTATTAGTTCTTTTTCCGCGGATGAGATTTCACTGTGTGATAGGGAATTTGGACTCTCCATTTTTGTAATCACGGAACAGAAATGAAAAAGCAATTTACATAATGCCTTCGAACGTTTCTTAATTACGGTTCACAAAGTGTCTCAAGCACAACGTGAAGATAGGAATCCCGATTTAGACGTTTCAGGAGATTTCCAATTACAGTACGGCCGCCGACGGGTGGGCAATATTTCCACGGACGCAATAATATTAGATTTCAAACACTAATTATAGGAATAATCATCAAAAATTTAATTAATGAAGCATCGGGTACAACCTGGTGCTTCATTAAGTAAAATTTTGCTGCTGATGATTTTTATTACCTGGTAAAGGAATGCGTGGATGGCGACTGTAGTGTACAAACCACCAGTCGTAATGTCATTATTCGTTACACTACACGGCAATGCTTGAGAGAACTATCGTATTGTGGTTTTAAGACATAAAAGACATTTACACGAGAGTCCCCATGCGCTACGGTAAAGTAACAAATATCAACTTTCTATCCAAGTTTGCAATTTCCATATGTTTCTTATGCGAGCCTCATGTACAACAAAACACACGATGAGATCAATGTGTGTACTAAAATATAAAATGACTCAACAAATCGCAGCTTTTTGGCATTTTGAAACAATCGGCACCAATCATCATTTCTACTGAAAAAGAAATACGTCCTGTTTGTGTGAAGTAACCTCTTCTATTTAGGTTGTGCCATAGAGTTTGGTCTCTTAAGATATACTGAGGACCGTTAAACTAAGAAAATGCATTTAGGGTTCATATTAAAAATATATAGATACTCGAAGTAAGATAGCGCTCTTCCATCAATCGAATATGCGAATGCACGCCTGTTGAAACGGCGATATGCAGAGATGTATGCTTTTTGTGTATAATACTTTTTTTGTAATACTGCACGTTATTATATTTTTAGGTTTTGGGGGATTTAAAATATGTTGCTTGTGACCAAGACAGCAAGTGATTAGGCACACCCTCGTTGATGTAGACAACAAGTGATTAGGCACACCCTCGTTGATATTTATGTGTAATTGGCAAGCTGCTGAAAAACACTCGGCACGTCTCAAATACTCACTGATGGCAACACAGCGTGTCACTTTAGCGACATATATCACAAGCCAGAGATGCGAGAGGAACGCACCACACACACAGTTCATTCGATGCTTGGACGTCCAAGTGGTCAAACGATTTTGTGAAATCCATCCAATTAGCACCTGACCGGAATCCATGTAATGGAGTTAGAGATAATTTAATGGCACTGAATGTCAGCTCACTTTTCAACTGGAATATCCACGTTGAAAGTGACGGCATTCAGTTAAACATAAGATACATCCAGAAACTCTCTTCAGGTAGTGGTAGTACCTTTTGCGCGGGGCCCCGCACTGGTTCACAAAGAAGAGGAAGAAGGGCCCAGACCCTAAATTTGGAAAATCTGAAAAGGGCCTAGAACATCAGCCACAGAAACAACAGACGTCTGGAAGCTTGGCTGGAGCGGAGAAGAACGAGTACGGAGAACGAGGAGAGGGAGCAAGTGGCAAATGTGAAACCACCACCACCACCACCACCACCACCACCACCATCTTTCTCTCCCTTGTCATCCTGTACCTCTTCGCCAAAGAGGTCAGAAGGCAGGGAGGTGGAGGAGGAGGCGGAAGGAGAGATGGATGTTGCCCAACCCGAACCTGAATCTCCCATCCGTCCGCTTAGACTGATTCAACCTCAGCTCCTTCCTGGAGACCAAGGATGATGACTCCGATGACAACTCAGAATGGGGTGACTTCATCGATGAATTGGACAACCGATGAATCTCAGCCTACGGCCGTCTAACTCCCAACTTCACCTCCGGCACCGTGAACCAGTACGTTCAACTCCCCAAGGAATCACAAAAGTTAGCTCTGGAAAAACACACCTACAGACAACTCGAGGCAATCAAAATCAGATGCCCGGAGTTCCAGAAATTCCGGAAAGAGCTCCACTAGATCCCGAATACGTCCCTCCTTTTCCACGCTCAGGCTCAAACATAGCGCACAAACTACTATACTGTTGCTGAGGGTCGAAAGTGGCTTTCAGCGCGCAAAAACCATTGTTTCACGGGAAGAACACACGTGGTAGCGAGGTGATTGCTCTTGTACAAAATATAATTTGAATCTACGGCATTGCTGCCTTATGCGTAAAATTCATCTACCTTACTGTCAGAACACCTCTATCCACGAGGGAGGGGTGACATGGAGCTGTTTAGCCTCGCCATACGAGCCAACTAGGAGGGTCGGAATCCGGGCACGAGCCAAACTCGGCTCATAGAGCTGAGTTGGGACCGCACTATGATTTTCTTCTCTGCCGAGTGAACCCGAAATATAGGTTCGTTCTTTGTAAGGTGTGATTCTTAATAACTTCAGGCTGCGGAAAGGAAATAATGATTGAAGTAACAACGATTCTTTTATTTACATTCCAAATAAACTCATTTCCATATTCCACACATCAAACAATTTGATCAACATGGTAGAAGATTTATCATAGGGGTTAATAGTTTTTCATCAAATTAAGTTGATCTATAGCCCTGTAGTGGCGCTATAGTACACTCTCAAAATATTACTGTCGCGGGCTCGCAACAGGAGCTTGAGACACCGAGTCTTAATCTTTTGCGCTTGTGCGCGTTTGCAGCTGTGACTGCCGGGGGATCCCTACTAGCAAAGTTAGTTACCTTGTGGCAACGCAGTTCTGATTTGGATTCAGTTTATCCACTCTGTCGGCTAGTTTAGCAAGTCTGCGTCACATACCTTATACAAGTGTCATTTGATAGAACTCTCCTTGAATGTTTCCTTTAACATACACACAGTTCATGCAGAACTCACAACTTCAATATGCGCTTCGAGCTTGCGCGCATTGTCACTGTCGACTCTGAATCGACATTCACAGCACTCTGATACTAAACAGGCTACTACGCGATCAACATCTGCGTTCCCAAGGGTTAATACCACAATACAATAGCCTACACTTTGAGACAGGTGCGAGTCGATCCTCGCTATTGACATCTAAACTTAGCCGTTACTTGGGGTCGTAATCTACCCTCTACATTAGGTCTTGTAGCTCTCCTATGTCCACCTAATCTGATAATAGCGGCGTACAACGGAGCTTCGTGGATTGCCCAGCAATTCCACTCGCACGAGACTCTATGTGGCGTCTCACTCCTAAACGGTCGGAACCCAAGTCTCTCTGAAATACCTTGTTCCCCACACTTTATATCTCGTCTTGTGATGGTCAGATAGCAATATGTCAAGATGCCTAAACATGGCACACGACATTTCTGAACATAAAATCACCTCGCACCAATGCATATGCTATCAAGCAAATATATAGCATGGAAACATTTTATGCTGACTAGTAATATGCCAGAGAAGTATCCCACTGTGAATCGCCAAGGGATAATTATCTATTTAAAACATGTGTGCTTACAACACATACAGAAGAAATATATACACATACATCTGAACTTGAAAGTAGGAAGAGGGGGCATCCTCCCTTTTAGACTGGCTTTGCCCTGACACTTACTTAGAAATAACTACGGACTTTGAGAATCGTTTAGAAAAAAGTGAATGTAATACGATCTGCTTTTTGGGTTAGATTGTGTGCGTTGATGTTCCCTCAATTAATTCCCATTATTTGTTATCGCTAGAATTTTGCCGTGTTTTAATAACGAGAGTCATTTGCTTGAGGGTAAAACAGAGATCCAATTCATTAACTTAAAGTGTCATTACCGTCACTGCGTAAGTATCACTGCGTTATACAGAGTAATATTTAGAGGTTATTACTTGGCAAGTTTCATGTTTGTCGAGATATCAGTCCGAGGTGACTTCATATTCGTCTGAGACCGAATTACAAACATTCTCAGAGAGTCTAAAGTTTTCTGAGAGTGTTATTGTTTCTCCTCCTTGTCTCAAAATCCAAAGTGCCCTCTTCTCCTATTTCTACTTCACCTATCTGAACGCCTCGGCTTCCCCGCTGGGGAAGCCGCGACGTTCAGATAGGTGAAGTACCCCTTCTCCACTTCAAAAAAATTCCGCTTACGACTCTGAAGTTTAGTTTGAGATGAATGTTCTACACAAATTTCTTCCTTCTTCTCTTCATCGCCCTAAGTATTACTAACCACCATCGTTAGTTCCTCATCATACAGAGGTCTGCTTCAGACCACTCTTGGTAATAATACCATACCTGGTAATGTCGATTTTCCTGATTATGATCGACGTATAACTGTGAACATTACGATGTAAATAAATTGTTTGCGCCTGGTAACTCAACAAAGGGACAGCTCTAGCTGGTTCATATCGACCGGGGCCAGCACCATATCAGCCGAGTTTGGAGCCCTATCAGCTTTTGAGTTTGATAATGGGTAATTCTGGGAAAGAAAATCTAATAAATAATGCAAAATAAAACCGCAACTCAGTTGGTAACAATATATAAAATCTCGATGTACATCTCCAAATAAAATATCTCTTGGAATGAATTCCTTATTTTTGGAAGCTTCCTCTTGAAACCACCAAAAATTATAACACTAAAATGGCAATATTGGCACAATTCTGTGCCAGCTCAACTATTCATAACATTTATATGCCCCTTTATCATCCTTTTTCCGACTGTCGAGTCCATAGTTGGCTTTCCGAGCAGCATACACTACTCTGATTACAGCAGCAGACAGGTACTTTGTCGCGATCTGGTAGATCCGGGGCGTGGTGAGTCACCAGGTCCTCATGGACGTGCAAATCCACAAGTGACTGTTTGGATCACAACACTGCATTGAGGTAGCGCAGATGTCTGCACGGGTTGTGTCCGCGGTATCTCAACGCAGTGAGCAATCATAGCATCATTTGTGTTGATGGATTTTTTTCTCAGAAGATGGTTGGGAGGGGGGGGGGGGGTATGGCTTTTCTAGGAATTGCACTCATCGTATATGATTGTCACGTTGGGAAAAGTGTCATTGGATACCGTCTCACCTTGGGTGTTTGAATCCCTTTCCATCCTAAGTCACGTACCCTCGCCTACTTGCATTATTGAGAAAGGCATATTCTCCAGCCGGATGGATCGCATCGCTAAAGAAAAAGCATTTTGGTTTTGACAATCATTATTACCTATACACAGAGCGACACGCGCGTGTGAATGGGTTAATCGATATGGCACGAGTGCAAGCGTGGAAGGATAGCACGAGAGACCACAGGCCTCAGGTTTTATCCTTCCGCGATGGCACAAGTGCCGAGTCGAGCCGAGTCGTTTAACTCATTCACACACCCGTGTTGTTCTATGTTTATTACACGCCTTCACGTCTATAAAATCAATTATGAGAAGGACACTCAGCAATTCATTTGATAACTATCTACAAAAAGAAGACATTTTATCGCCAACCAAATTTGCGAGAGGAACCCGTGTTACTGTTTTGTCACACATTTGAACTCTGGGACGATTTCTAGTTATCGGTAGCGTGTCAAATTGTAATCGCGGTTGCACGATTTGTAGAAAATTCCAATGAAATTTCGATTCAATTTAAAAATAGTCCGTCAACTATTTTCATTCCGCACAGGTTTACGGAACAGATTTTCATTTTCCGCATGGTTTAGTTTTGCTGTGGATGGTTATTTCAATGGACAGGCGTGTAATAAATATACGTATTCACCGAATCACAGTTTATAAACATTTTTCACGCCCAGAAGGAATAACTTCATATAAAAGCAACATGTTTAAAACCCTTTGAACCCTATCGGCCGTTTTGCCGGCAAGCAACATGATACGTCATAACGTCATTAAATAGGATGGCTGTTCAGTAAATGTGTGGGGTAGACCAATCATTATTTTCAACGTGCAGCCCCGAGGCTGCCCGTTGAAAATATTGATTGGTCTACCCCAAATAATGAATATGCACTCCTCTAATTGCTGCCATTGAACTGTCATGGAAGATACCACTAGAGTTCAAAGGGTTACGAGCAGCAAAATAAGAATCAAAACTACTTCTTACAACAGAAAGGACCGCGTGTAGAGCGTTGGATTCTGGATGGCATTGGTGCGATGATTGATCGACACTATTTAGTTTCCAAACAAGTATACACTGGTAAAACATTGATCTTGAAAATGGATCGAGCTGGAAGATGATGATTATGTAAACTGTCTCCATACAGAAAATGATGTTTGAGTTGGCACGTCGAAATATCACAGTTTTAAAAAACAAAGCAGCACGATAGTAATCGATAAAATAATGTATCATTGGATTAAACGTATCGGAGTTTAGAAAAAAAGTTGCATGGCGAATGTTGTAATTAGACGGAAGGGCTGAGATAGACCGACTCGTCGAGTGTTAGCAAACACCATGGCTCAATTGGTAGGCACTGTGGCTCACATGAAGTAAGCCAGGTGAAAGACAATTATTAGCGTACTGTGTCCACCGAACTTACGTTTTCCTATTGAATTCCTGTTGGAAAGAGGACAAATATTTATATCATCCGTTGGGTGCAACAAAGCGGCACTGCAATGATAAAACATTGCAGGTGGCGATGTGTTGCATCCAATGGACAATATATAATCACCTGCTATACTCACAAGGATAGTTACGGACGCACATTTCAGCAGAATCGAGCAGGACGGTTATTTCCAACTTGTTAACATGCAAATCGCTGTGCTCGTAGCAACGATGTAGAGTAATCAATGACACGGCTGGTGAGACTTTTTGTCGATTCTGGATTTTGTCGTGATAAGATGCATGAAGCTTGGGCCTTCCTATCGAATAGAGACCAAATATACATGGACGCGATCCGGAGCTCAAGGGCAAGCAAATGGTGTCTGAACCTCGCTATAGAGTAACAGTTCGTTGGGTAAGAATTGTTATTTTGACTTTATTCTACAGTTTACAACTCTATACGACGTTGTGTCCTTGTGCTAATATGGCACATGGAGAGAACACGGCCACCGTTCAGTGATCCAGATATGTGGTCGTTTTGGGTCGCATCGCGTGGCAGGAATGCAAGGAGATGATTATGCAAACACCGCCTCATCGCATGGCTCAGCCATTGTCTGTCGTGTATTTAGCCCCTTAAATTATCATGGTGCGAATGCCCATATATTACAAGGGAGCTTTGCTGTCAGGATATCTAGTTTTACTTTTTTTTTGGGGGGGGGGGAATAGCAGAAAGACCTCCGACCAGACTATGTCATGCCCATGCAGTAAAAATGTATACCTATATTTGTCATTAATTGCTTGTTATCTATTACTACAAACAATTTTACATTTATTCATCCCATTAATTATAACAATCGTTAATTGGTTCAGATTAAGCGCACTGGGAGAATTTTGGAATCAACGACCAAAATACCACTGAAAGGGTCAAAAGCAAACACGGTGCCAGATCGAAATTCAGATAGCCTTATTGATACATACAAACTCTACTGCAGCACTCAAAAACATTGTTTAATAAATTACATTGTTAATGTAGTTAAACGTTTTGGGTCCAAATACTCAATTTCCATTGGTTAGCTGGATGAAAACGTCATGACCAAATATAATTCATTTTCCAATGAATACATTTGGTCGAACTTTGACCCGCATTTACGGTAGAGCGCAGTTGACAGAATGTAATTCGGGTGGTGTTTAGGCGGGTTTTTAACTTTTAGCGCCTCTAGCAGTGATCAACTCCGCTGCTGTTTCTTTGGTGACATTTCCCAACTGTGGCATAAAGCCCGTTACTAAAATACTCGTTTCTATTTCTAAAATTGTGAAAATTAAAAATCAGAGTTGTGCGCTTTGTCTTTTGTGTGAGAGTGGTTTTTCGCCTCGTTCGTTCGTACATGTTTTATTTCGTCCTTCTGCTTTGTTGTTTGGTGAAAAGTAGTTTAAACAGTTACGGAATGTAATTATAAGAATTGAATGCAATTCAAATTCTTATCCCTTCGGGATTCATACATAATTTGTACCCATTCCCACATGTTCATACTCCAATAAAGATTATAAAAATTGCATTCAGTTCTTAAATGTTTGCAACTAGTATCTCATATAAGAGCCCTTTGTTGGAAATGTGGAGTACACAAATGGCTCTGCAGTCGCACCATTTTGAAGTAAATCAAAGATCCTAAATCTTTGCGCAAAGATATTAGTCCACACGATGGAGCGTAAGCACTCATACTACGTCCCTGTATAAATCACCTATCAAAGGGCCTATGTAACAATGGACTAAGGAGCGCGGTGGCTCAGTGGTAGACTGTTGGACTTCAATGCTAGACGTCCCGAGTTCGATCCCCATCCTGGAGGACTGGCGTTGTGTCCTTGGGCAAGGCTCTTTATCCCGGTTGCCTCAATGGGAGCACGATGGCGCCGCGTACTGAGGCGTACTGCACGCCGATGGTGCACTTGCCTTCAACCGCTGTAACCCTGCTTGCACGGCGCTTGAACAGAGTTAGAATGTTGAGGAGCTGACAGTTCTCTCCGGGTACACCAGCTTCCCCAACCCGTAAAACTGCCACGGTCATGATTCGCCATTGTGCATAAGAATGTGACCTTACACACCAATAAATATTAATAACAATTGACTAAAGTGGCTCGTGTTATTATGTGGTGGCAAAAAGAAGTTCCGACACAAAGATAAAGGTAAGTATGCTGATAAATGAAATTGGGAAGAAAGAAGTACGGGATAGCATTAAACAGTTTGTTTCTGGATGCTAAGAGGAGAGAATGGGCGAGGGAGGGAGCAACATTTTGGAGCCCAAGGGTAATCAAGGCCTTCTCATTGCAACAAACCAGCGGATGACCAAAGAGTTATTGTTTTTATTACTACCACTACTATAACTGCAGAACTTACTGTAAACAAATAGCACAGTTTTATCATTTCCATATACTACTCTAGAAGACTTACCGCTGGAAGTGGAATAAGAAAATATTCTAATAGCTTCAGTGGCACCACTCACTGGTGGCAGATAAATTCGCAAAGTTTATGCACATCAATAGTTCTATCGTTGGAATTAAACACCATTTGAGCCAACGGTCAGATAGAACTGAAAAGTGACTACAGAAGTACATGACCGATGTCACTATGGCAGGTTAAAGAACCAAATTACAATGCACATCTACAATCGATATTTAACAATTTTGGGACTTCGCTCTGATTACAAACCGATCTGATTTCACAGACATACAAGCCAAACATCCACAGCAAAAATAACTTTATTTAAAATAGCTTTCGATACACAGCTCTTAAGTGGTATCGTCCTGGAGATTATGATTTACCGCAAAGTGGGTTATTCCATTTTGTATTCATAGGGAGGTTCGGTAATAATTTAATCCTACAGCCCAACAGGGTTGCATAATTAAATTACTGTTGATGTACTTTTCCGATTTGTTGTGTATTTGTTAATTTTGTCAACGAATGCTACTCGCCAAAAATATACATTATGTACTAAAAGATTGGGGCAATCACAAACAGGATGTGATGTGAGCGATGCGAGCGTTATGAACGTTGGAATAATCTTAGAATTAACGAATCCTTGAATCACACACAATTCGTTTCTAGAATGGCACCTTGTTGCACTCATAGGGCGAATTGTAACGAATGTTTTGGATGTTTCTTGTTTGACGTTAGACTTTGTTTAAATTGTAATTGTCTTGTTGGGTCAACACCCAGGATCCCACTTGATCCATCATACTGTGTCGAAATAACAAACCGATAAGAGCTATTGGCAATTATAAAGATATCGCACTGCTAGCATCGTCTCCAATGTATTACAGCTATTAATCTGAACATTAGTAGGTTGGCGTGTTACTCAGGCGAGGAACGTCCACGAACGCGCCCAAATTATCTGTGCCTATACGAGGAGAGTGTGTAGAAAATGTTCAGTGCATACTGCTTCTCAGACTTGCGATTAATGTATTTGTGACTTGGGAATCTTGTCTGTGAGTTCGACACTTTACGAGTTTCAGGGTTACTTTCTCAGGTATCCAATCGATGTTTAAGATTTATTGTAAACAGTAATCCTTCCCCGCAGCATTCATCCATTCCTGTCACCTATCGGATAATCGTGACATCGACGTCCTGGAACAAGTCCCTTGTTGAAGAAAACAGTAATCGGAAATTTTCTTTTTGAGCGGTAATTTGTCGTTCTATTTATTTCTCCTGAAATGTGGTTACAGAAAAGAAGTACACAGTTAGCGACAGAAATGAAAAAATCCACAACATGAAAGTGGTTTCAGAATAATTCAGAATAGAAATGCCATTCAACCCTTTACCCAAAGTAACGGCCAAAACCGGCCAGCTCTTTTCTCAAAAATCGCCAATTAATATTCACTATTTTTTTCATTTTTTTGTCTCAAAAACATAGGTTATGACCCCTCATTGGAACGAGCTCGTCGAGCTCGTTCCAATGAGTGCTCATAACCTATGTTTTTGAGACAAAAAATTAAAAAAATTAGTAATTCAAGAATTGTTTTTGCAAGTGTCGTCTGCTTTTCATGTTAGGTAAAGGGTTAACTAAGTACTTTATTTGTAATTGTACAGTTTTACTTGTGTAATTATCTTTTTGGCAGAAAATACTGGGTGGGTGGGGGCGTGTGTAGAATGCTTCCAAAAGATAACCTTTGCGAGAAACTGATTGTGGGTATATCAATAGATTACACATGCGTGCAAAGAACAGGAAAAAGATGAGAAGTGATTCAAAAGTTTTGAAACACATTGATCTGTCTGTTTTCTCAAAACTTCCGCTATTTTATTGCAATGAATGTTTAAGATACGTGCATGTAGGGTGTACATAGATATCATCTAGAAGATCCTTTTTCATTGTCTCAATTCTTGCCTTGTGCTACATGGTGCCATCTGCAGACGACGCCTTGTTCCACTCAAGGAGGTGTTGTGAGTATTTTATTCCAACAACGTTCGTTTAATTTTAGACAATGTGCATATTATATACTACTCAAAGTTTACTAAGCACCAAATATATCCGACTACCTGTTTTACATTTTAGTTGAAATATTGTAATGAAAAGTGTATATATTTTTTATTTAATAATATCTTTAATGATTTAAGTACAGAAATTAAGGTTTTATTCGTGTTTGACATTACTTTTGAGCTTTTGAATACGACAACCATGGAACATGGATATTATTGGTAAAAGAGGAAATTTTTCAATTTGCCAAAAAGTTGACGGAGCGAACTGGTATGGGTTCAATATCGAGTATGAGACCCATTATTGTTAATTACAGCTTAACAACGCCTTCTCATGCTCCCAGTCTGGTTCCTGGTGGTCCTTTGCGGGATGTTGTTCCATTCTTGGGCCAGCATGGCACCAAGCTCCTGGACACTTCTTGGCTGGACTGGACGGGCTGAAATTGCAAGTTGCAACTCATTCCAGACATGTTCGATTGGATTGAGGCCAGGGGATCTTGCTGGCCAGTCCATACGCTCAATCCTCTCCTTCTGTCGGTACTTCCCGACAGCATGGGCAACATTAGGACGGGCATTATCGTCCATCAGAATGAATCTCTCACCCAGTGCACCTGCATACAATCTGACGTGGACATCCAGGATCTCATCAATATACCGCTGTGCAGTCAATGTACCACGTTCAACGACACAGAGCTCTGTACGTCCATCCCAAATGATGCCGCCCCAGACCATGATTGACCCTCCACCATAGCGGTCATGCTCAGCAATGTTGGCTGCATGGAATCGCTCTCCTGGTCTTCTCCATACCCTAGAACACCTATCTGTGTGGTCTAGGAAGTACCTTGACTCATCTGTAAAAAGGACAGGTCGCCAATATTCTCTGGTCTATCCAACGTGGTCCATGGTCCATTCATATCGTGCCTGGCGGTGGTTCTGGGACAGACAGCGGAATGCAAATACATGGTCATACATGGTATTTTCGATCGAGACCACATTCGTGCAACCTTCCTCGGATAGTCTGCATCGAAACATTTACCCTGGATGCATTCTGAAGGTCACTTCGAAGCTGTGTTGCCGTGGCAAAGCGGTTCCTGAATGATCAAAAACTGGTCTTCAGCTGCAGATGTTGCCCTGTCTCTTTCACCACCATGCCGCCTTACTGGTGTGCCATACTGCTGAAATCTTGCCCAGGCTCTGGAGATCACCGTATGGTGCACACCATGGGCTTCACCAACATGACGACGGGTAGCCCCTTGCTCCACCATCCCTACAGCTCGCCGCATTTCTGCTTCAGACAAATGTCTTCTTACATTTGCATTTGCCATATTCAATCATTAAATCACAAGGGTTTGTGTTGAAATGAAGAATGAATACCATACACATGTCATGTACATGTAGACAGTACACGAAAACATCATGACAATCAAGGGGTACATGCTTTCCCATGACTGTCACGAAACGTCTGCCTGTCAAGAGAGCTGATGAAAACACTGGGGACCATCTCAATATATTCCTCAATCATATCCACCAAAAATATCGCAAATATGTCACAGGCAAATTTCACAATGATGTGTCAAATATTTGGTGCTTAGCACACTTTGAGTAGTATATATTTTGTTATGACGGCCCGAATGTCAAATCCTATAGGGATGGAGGAATCTGTTCCTCTTTGTATAAGAATTGTGATTTATAGTTCACGTAGGTTCATTAACGTTTTTTAACTCTTTTCCTTATTCCCGAGGATAATGACAGTGGCAAAACAATTTTGTTGGATAATTAAATATTTTCATTTTTCGCCTTACAAATTGTAATAGCTTGACGTTTAATAAGATACTTTTGGGGGACAAAACTCAAAATAATAATATGATTTGACTGACGATTTTTGCAAATAGCTTTCACCTCATCGACAGCACTCCTTCCCCCGAGGGGGCCTGGTCCTCAACGTTTCCGAATGGTAACCCAAAATTTTCGCGAACTCACAATTACTAACTATTAAAGTTTCGAGCTGGTATTGAAGGAGGGGTTGCCACACACTCCTGTCGCAGTATGTCTGACAGCTCCATAACATGTGCACGCCCATATGTGAGGAATATGTATCAAAGACGCAGTATCAGAATTTAGAGTCAACAATTTGTTATTATCTACGATAGCTGCCTGGTAAAATGGGTTAAACTATTGGCAACGAGAAATTAGATATTCCTACTCTGAAATTGATTAACGAGTTGAATGTTGCTTTTAAGAGGGTTCCTTTAATTTGATCGACCTTAGTACACCAAGATTCATGAAAACGAGGAAACAAAATGTGTTCACCTTTAGGTACTCTTTTCAATCGTTTCCGATTTCAGTGCAGGAAAGTCAAGTCGTGAATGCAAAGGACGGCTTGCATAAAATTCTTCACAAAAACTTGTATACATCCTTCAATAAATATGCTTACTTAAATCGCATGCATGCACAAACCGCCCGGACGGACGGACGCACGCACGCACGCACGCACGCACGCACGCACGCACGCACGCACGCACGCACGCACGCACGCACAACACGCACGTGAGTACACAACTGTCTACGCAGGAGGATTGATGTTAGGTTTATTTTTTGCAGAACCTTCCCATAAATGCAAGATATATCCAACCATTCGGCTGCATAATTATATTAGTATTTACGACGATATAATTCAGGTGAAGACAGAGTTATGGCTAATATTGCTACACACTTTTCCAAAAATCTTATGTTGATAATCGGAAATAATATTGTTCCAGATAAGTTTGCCCTCTTTCAGACACGATATTGTCGCTTCCATTATGGGGTCTGACAATGTACTTACCATAAGTTCACGCATCTGTCTACACAATATCCGTAATTATCAACTGCTGGAAATGTCCACTTGTGGCATCCCGAGAGTTCAAGCCAATCAAGGAAATTACACACTTTATGAAGCTGTAATTTAGTTTTGATCCATTTGCTTGGGTCCCTCGGGATAAAGGTATTATGGTAATTTCTTTTTTTTCTGTGAAACCGATATAACTAGCAGTCTGTGATAATTTACCCAAGTGATTACCCATATAGGTCATTTTAATCCTTTCATTTCAATGTTCGTGAATTTCGACCGACAAAATTAAGTTATGTGTCGAAAAGTAAGAAGCCAGAGCTCAAAGACCTGCCCTTACTAGTCTGGGATTAAAATTTCTCCTCGATGAAGGTCATATAAACAAAAAAAAAACCAAACAATTAAAACATTTAACAGCTAAGCTCAGTGCTCAAACAAAACAATTTTACATCCTATCAAAGATCCACAAGAACCCTTCTTCATGGAAGGATGACTTAACTGCACCTGGGAGACCAATGGTCTCCGACAGTAATTAGGAATGTTATGCCATCTCGGAACTCATTGATTAGTTTAACCCTCTACCTAACATGAAAAGCAGACGACACTTGCAAACAAAATTCTTGAATAACTATTTTGTTTCATTTTTTGTCTCAAAAACATAGGTTATGACCCCTCATTGGAACGAGCTCGACGATCTCGTTCCAAAGAGGGACCATAACCTATGTTTTTGAGACAAAAAAAAAAAAAATGAAAAAATAATGAAAATTGATTGGCGATTTTTGTGAATAGAGCTGGCCGGTTTTGATCGTTACGTTGGCTAAAGGGTTAAACTGTATTTATATCCAACGTATAATGGACGAGTCAACGATTACAAAAGAACATACAACTATTATGGCTTTGGATTCAGCATCAAGCTAAAAGCTCATACTCGGCCTTCTCCAGTTAGATATTTTGACGAGTAGAATAACATATGCTGCTGATCATTATTAACCTTTTGAACCCTAGCAGACGTTTTTCCGGCCAACAACATGATACGTCATAACGTCATTAAATAGGATGGCTGTTCAGTAAATGTGTGGGGTAGACCAATCGGTATTTTCAACGTGCAGCCCCGAGGCTGCAAGTTGAAAATATTGATTGCTCTATCCCAAATTTTGAATATGGACTCTTCCAATTGCTGCCATTGAACTGGCATGGGAGATACCACTAGAGTTCAAAGTGTTAAAAAAACAGTTACATTAGCACATTCTGGATCCAGTACGGGTGCTTATTTATTTTTATTTATTTTTTTACTATTAGGGTAATGATTGACTAACTTGCACCCTGTGATGGGTCCCGCCGATGCGCATATTGTACCATCATTACACTTTGGCTATGGTTAGAGGCAGACGAAAATGTGACAGAGAAAAGTACTGTGTATGGAATGATGAGGTGTGCTTTGTGGGGCGCTCCAAACAGGGGTAGCGCTAGAAGACTCTAACTACAGATCAGATCAGACAGTCAAACCATATTGTGATGATGGGGGCACCTCGAGAAGCTAGGAAAGTCAAGAAGCAAGTGCACTGGGCATGATGTTGTATATGATGTGACACCAGGGAATACTTCACGTGCGGTGAAGTGAAGGGCAGGCAATATAACGTGTGGTGAGGGGTGAGAATTAGTGGTTCCCTGACAGGTGTCCCTAGTTGCGCTCATGGGGACACAGAACATAGACCTAGGTATGTCGACAGCGGATAGAAAAACATTGAGATGATAATAACAAGGGAAATAAAGCAGGCGAGGAAATTCGTTCGCCTCACCTCGCTTACCTCCCCTACAGAACCTATTCGCCGTGGGGTTTCTACCCGAAGTGGTACCAACGTTAGGACCTATTTGACAATGAGAAGAACTGACGGACTGTGTTAGAAGTTATTTGATTTTGAGGCTGTAAAAGGATATAGTTTCTGTATATGAGAATGTCCTCATTAATTTCGAAACTTATAGTACCCAGCGTTGAGCTCCTTACATCACTGAATAGCGGACAGGATAGCAGAAAGTGTTTGGATGTTTCACGTTCGCCACAACGACAGGAAGAAGAGTCCGAAAAGTATTTTTATATAAGTGTTTTTTTAGGTTGCTGCATTCTAAACGGACTCGACAATGGATGATTTGAGATGGTCATGATTTATGGGTCATATAGAATTTGGGAATAGTTCGTTTGTCTTTTTGAGATAGGTTTTGAATTTTCTTTAACGTCATCCGGTATTTTGTTCCAGAGTTTAGTTTTCAAACGAAGAAATGATGACTGGTGATGACTAGTTCGACACAGTTTAATATTTAGATAAGACATATTCCGAAGATTGTAGCTATGGGTTTTGGACAGGGCAGGGAGAATCATCAGTGAAATGTAAGCGGGTGTTAAGACATGGTACATTTTAAAATCTTGTATGAGCTTATGTTTTTTTTTTTTTTTGGACTTGGACTCAAAGTTTTCCCAGCCAGCCTCAATGTACAATGCATTTTACTTGCACTTTTTTGTGGCCCTAGGACAAATTCTGGCTGCCTCTATTCGAATTTATTGAGATTTTGAGATTTTTCGGCGCTACGGTTGTTCCACACTATATCAGCGTATTCCAAGACGGGCCATATGAAAGATAAATAGATTTTTTCAAGAATTTTACTATCAAGTTTGTACTTTAGATGCCTAATCATGTTCAATCGTTGCCGCCCTTTCGATATTTCAGCAATATAAGACCAAGTGCCGCGTTCCTTGAAAGTTAGGCCGAGGTGTTTAGACAAACATTACAAATGGTGGGTGGGAACTCAACAAAGACAAATACAGTGGCAATTTTTCGTGTTTGCCCACCGTCTAAATCAGCATCCAAACATGGATCACAACGCTAATAATCTAATCCAATGGAATTTTCAAGGTTTTAGAGCAAATTTTAATGAACTGGAACGTTTATGTCAAAAATATAACCCTTCTGCTTTTTGCCTCTGAGAAACACACCTGAAAAACCTGAGAGTCAAGATTATTCTACTTCAAGTATTATACTTCTATTATACTTATATTTCTATAATATCTGGGCTGATGAAAATGATCTTCCTGTTCGTGGAGCGTCTATCTTGTTCAGAAACTATATTATTCACAGTTCTATACTCTTGCAATCAAATTTACAGTCTGCAGCTATATGTCTAACTTTGGACAGCGTGGTTTTGGTGGAAGATGAGAGGGTGCCCCAGTGAAATTTTAAAAAAGCAAAATCGGACACTTTCTCAGCGCTTTGTTCCGATCGTTTCAAAAAAGTGCCGACCAACTACAACATTTTACTGAGATGTTGCCTTATATTGCACACAGCCATTCCTAAAATCTCGATAACTCCAAAACGCTTCACTAAACCATGGTTTGATGATGATTGGAAACAGGTTATAGAAGATTGCAAGAAAATTGAACGGGAATTTAACCCTTTCAACGCTGGTGGTATCTTCCATGCGCGTTCAATGGCAGCAATTAAAAGAGTCTATATTCATTATTTTGGGGTAGACCAATCAACGTGAAAATATTGATTGGTCTACCCCCACACGTTTACTGAACAATCATCCAATTTAATGACGTTATGACGTATGTTCCTGGTCGAAAAAAGCGCCCGCTCGCTTTCAAAGGGTTAATAATTCACAAATTGCACATAATTTGGACAAACTACGTATAAATCAGGCAAAAATTAGACGACCTATAAAACAAAAAATGAAAAGTTCTTGGGAAACTTATGTTTCCAGATCTAACGAACGCACACTCATCAATAAAATTTGGAAAATGATTAAAAAAAATTAAGGGTAAAGAAACAAAATCAAATGTTTACACCTGAACGATAGCAACACACAAATTACACCGAAGAATAAAATATCAAACAAACTGGCCTCAACATTTTCTAAACATTCACCGTCTGAAAATTGTAATCTGCAATTTGTTAAATTTAAAAAGCAACAGGAAAAACAAAAGATCAAATTTACCTTTGAGAATTTAGAGAATTACAATGAACATTTGTCCAGAGAAGAGTTTTACAACTCTTTGCATGTGTGACAAGGATAATGGGCAACGGTTATTACCCAGTAAGCGTAGATGGAGAATTGGTTTACCACGCAAGGCTTTTGCGGAGATGGCAAAATATAAAGGCCACTAAACCCAAGCTGTTGGGTGGGGGGAGATACATTAGGCCAGGAGAGGCCGCGAGAGGTGGCCGGAATAGTCACAAAGGGGCATCATAAAGGGAGAGTTAGAAAGGTCCCTGGGCATTGGAGCGGGGCACCCAAGAAAGGATTAACAGGAGTCAGTCAATAGAGCGTTGCATATGGGACTCCACTCTCTAGTACGACAGGCATTACCCGGGGGCCTGTGGGTGTTGGGTGTGAAGATGGGTGGGGTCCTTGGTGGAACACGCGCTCGAGAAATAGTTCCAGGTGGGGGAGGCTAAAGGGCTCTCCAGGAGGTAATAATGGTCCCATCACACGTGGGAATATTTAAAGGTAATGCCTAACAGGGCACCTGACTCGTCGACGGGCATGAGCTGGGCGGGGTGTCCAAGTCACCAGATGTAGAGATAGAAGTACAAAGTCGGGAATGTTTTGCATTTTACAGTAGACCGGCACAATTGGCCGGGCTAAAAGAGTGAGAAAAAAAAATTCTGCAAATATTCATGGGATACACATAACCGACGCATGTGCGCGGCTGTAAGCCCTAGAATTATTTCGCAGATTCTATTAACTGAAACATTGATGAGTTAGAGAGAGAGAGAGAGCGAGAGTGTATGTGTTGCGGGTATGAAAGGAGAGCTATAGCCGTGTAGGGACCCATCGGCTGGCGTGTGTCGAGACAGGCCCACACGGTCGAGTAAATGAGTGGTGAATTGTGTACATAGTGAGACAATTGCACGTATGTGTGTGTGGTGGGTGAACGTGGCTTTGCCCTCTTTGTGTTTTTTGAGAAACGTAGGGCATTTCTCTTGAAGAGGGAGCTGTCAGGGCAAAGCCAGTCTAAAAGGAAGGAAGCCCCCTCCCCCTACTTTCAAGTTCAGATATATGTATTCTTCTCTCTGTGTTGCAAGCACAAATATTTTAATCAGATAATTAGGCTTACGCGATTCAGAGTGGGATACTTCTGTGGCATATTACTAGTCAGCATTAAATGTTTCCATGCTATCTAAAGTCAATTAATATCGAAGTGACCGACACTTTCAATCGTCATGGCTATCAAGTATATTATTTCTCGGGATACGCTTGATAACATATGCAATACCGCGAGGTGATTTCTTCTTCAGAAATGTCGCTTGCCATGTTTAAGCATCTTGACATTTTGCTATCTGACCATCACAAGACAAGATATAAAGTGTGGGAACAAGCTATTTCAGAGATACTTGGGTTCCGGCCGTTTAGGAGTGAGACTTGGGTTCCGACCGTTTAGGAGAGAGACTTGGGTTCCGACCGTTTAGGAATGAGACGCCACATAGGGCAATCCACGTAGCTCTGTTGTGCGCCGCTATTATCAGATTAGGTGGACGTAGGAGTGTTACAAGCCAGAATTTAGAGAGCAGATTACGAACCCAAGTAACGGCTAAGTTTAGATGTCATTAGCGAGGATCGACTCGCACCTGTCTCAAAGAGTAGGCTATTGCATTGTGGTATTAACACATAGGAAGGCGGATGTTGATCTCGTAGTAGCCCCACGGTTACAGTGGGAGGGGCCGTACACCGTCAGTTTATGTCAGAACACCTCTATCCACGTGGGAGGGATGACATGGGGTTGTTTAGCCTCGTCATTAAAATATTGGGGCACGAGCCAACAAGGAAGGTCGGAATCCGAGAACGGGACCAAAGTCGGCTCACAGAGCTGAGTTGGGACCGCACTATGATTTTCTTCCCTGCCGAGTGAACTCGAAATATAAAGGTTCGTTCTTCGTTAAGTGTGATTCCTAATCACTTCAGGCTGCGGAAAGGAAACAATGATTGACGTAACAACGATTCTTTTATTTACATTCAAAATAAATTCATTTCCATATCCCACACATTTATCACCAGGGATAATAGTTTTTCATCAAATTCAGTTTATCTATAACCCTGTACTGGCGCTATATAACACTCTCAAAATGTCACTGTCGCGGGCTCGCAACAGGAGCTTAAAACTCCGAGTCTTAATCTTTTGCGCCTGTGCGCATTTGCAGCTCTGACTACCGGGGGATTCCGACTAGCAATGTTAGTTACCTTGTGGCAACACAGTTTTGATTTGGATTCAGTTTATCCACTCTGTCGGCTACTTTAGCAAGTCTACGTCACATACCTTATACATGTGTCCTTTGATGGAACGCTCCTTGAATGTTTCCTGTCCTTTGAAATACACACAGAACTCACAACTTCAATATGCGCTTCGAGCTTGCGCGAATTGTCACTATCGACCCTGAGTCGATATTCACAGCACTCTGGTACTAAACAGGCTACTACGCGATCAACATCTGCGTTCCTAAGAGTTAATACCACAATACAATAGCCTACACTTTAAGACAGGTGCGAGTCGAACCTTGCTAATGACATCTGAACTTAGGCGTTACTTGGGTTCGTAATCTACTCTCTAAATTCGGGCTTGTGGCTCTCCTACGTCCACCTAATCTGATAATAGTGGCGCCCAGCGGAGCTTCGTGGATTGCCCAGCAATTCCACTCGCACGAGACCCTATGTGGCGTCTCGCTCCTAAACGGTCGGAACCCAAGTCTCCCTCCTAAACGGGCGGAACCCAAGTCTCACTCCTAAACGGTCGGAACCCAAGTCTCTCTGAAATAGCTTGTTCCCCACAGTTTATATCTCGTCTTGTGATGGTCAGATAGGAATATGTCAAGATGCCTAAACATGGCACACGACATTTCTGAACATAAAATCACCTCGCTCCAATGCATATGCTATCAAGCGTGTTCCGAGAAATAATATACTTGATAGCCGTGATGATTGAAAGTGTCGGTCACTTCAATATTAATTGACTTTAGATAGCATGGAAACATTTTATGATGACTAGTAATATGCCAGAGAAGTATCCCACTGTGAATCGCCTAAGCCTAATTATCTAATTAAAACATGTGTGCTTACAACACAGAGAGAAGAAATATATATACATATATCTGAACTTGAAAGTAAGGGGAGGGGGCCTCCTCCCTTTTAGACTGGCTTTGCCCTGACAGCATAGAACCAAATATACTGCCACTGGGCCCGAAGGAAATACACTACCAAATTTTAAAACATCTGCCACAAACATCACTTGAACTTTTATTATCAATTTTACTAGAAATATGAGTGGTTGGTCAGTTTCCACCTTCTTGGCGAAAAGCATCAATAATTCCCTTTCCGAAACACGATAAACACCAATCCATGTAATTAAAGAACAATGGCATTAACAAATTGTTTGTGTAAAACCCTGAAAAGGATGATCAATGATCGGCTTGTCTCATTTCTGGAATCGCACAATCTACATGCGAATGTTCAATGTAATTTCAGAAGACGGAGACGTACTGTGGATCATTTGGTTTCACTTCAAAGGTTTATAAGAAATGCCTTTGCCAGGAAAGAGCATGTGGTTGCCAACGTTTTGAAAGGAAGAGGCATATCATACAACATGGATGTATGGGATTTTAGAAGATTTCTTTAACATGGGCTTGATAGGGCGCTAGCGTCTATTTTATAGATATTTTTTTTAAAAGACGGTCAATTTCATATTCAAATTGGGTCAAATTGATCTGATCCACACGAGTAAGAATTGGGGGTTTCTCGAGGTAGTATTTTCTCTTTATACTATGCTCGCCTATGGTTTTACCTGTGAAAAGCCTGTGTGTTAAATTTCAGCTTTTAATCTCACTACCGGTGTAAAGCTTCTACTGCTATTAAAAACAATTTACTACCACAGTCGGAAGTTCATCCAACTTGACCTTTGGCATGACGCAATTTGCCAACTTTGAAACATTCACACTTCGCGATGTTTCATTCAAACATACAACGTTTTGCGGTACTCTCTACTACGTCCAATGACTTATTAAGTTTAAAATATCTACAATTAAATATTTAAATAAAATTTAAGAATTGTTAATAATAATTTGATTGAAAAAGCAAGGTAAATTCAATCAACTTTGACGATGTGTCTAATTGTCACTCAAGCATTCACGTACAGCCGGCAGTACTGCCCACCGGTGCAGATGTGAACAAAAAAAAATCCGTGTGTTTGCGATAGAAAGTGTTGTTTTTCTCCATTTTAAGTGGCAAAGTCCATTATTTATTAAGAGCATGGTATAAATAAAACAAATAGGTACCAGGGACGGTAATCAGATTTAAACCACTCGTAGAATAATGGTTTTAACCACTCATGCGCCGAGTGATTAAAACTCCTATCCCACTCGTGGTTTAAATCTAATTACCGGCCCTAATAATTATTTATTCTCAATATTAACCCTTTACCCAACGCAGACGATGCCAAATTTTATTATTTTAAATATCATTTTTTTAAATTTTTCAAAAAAAATTCAACAAAACCATATCATGTGACCCCTCGTTGGAACGAGCTCTACGAGCTCGTTCTAACGAGGGGTCACATGATATGGTTTTGTTAGAATTCTTCGAAAAATAATATTTTTTCAGCTGCTGAATTTGCATATTACGCGGTTGGATGCGGGCGATTCGTTGGGTAAAGGGTTAACCTATTTTTGTGAAATCAAGGGGTTAATCGATGCACTTGAGTATATGGTAGATTCATGTTTATATGTCGAAGCTTTTTTTTTAATTTGCTATTGGGGAAATACATAGAACAACACGCGTGTGTGAATGGGTTAATCGATACGACACGAGTGCCAGCGCGCAAGGATAGAACGAAAGGCCACAGGCCTCGATTTTTATCCTTCCGCGATGGCACAAGTGCCTGATCGATCAATTCATTCACACACGCGTGTCGTTCTGTGTTTATTACACGTCTGCACGTCTATAAAAAAAACAATTATTAGAACACTCAGCAATTTATTTGACAACAGTTACTATCAACAAAACCCCCCAGATTTTATCGTCAACCAAATTTGCGAATGGAACCCGTGTTACCGTTTCATCCCCTGAGTTCCAACGTATTTTATATGCCTCCTACTGGACCATAGAACACATTGGAACTCGGGGGACGATTTTTAGATATCGTCAGCGATTCAAACTGTAATTGCGATGTACGATTTGTAGAAAATTTCTGTCAAACGATTTCCGTTCCACACATACGTGCGGAACAGATTTTCATTTTTCGCATGGTTTCGTGTTGCTGTAGATGGTGATGGTGATTTCAAAGAACAGGCGTGTAATAAAAATATAAAAACTATCGAGCGCAAACTTCAGCTGTGTTTAGGCAGAATTCAGAAAAGTGCTACAGATAATGGTTCAGAATTTCACGGACCAAACCAAATTGTGTACATTTCTGTAAGGTCTGGATGCACCACCTCGATCCAGAGTTGATAATTGATGGAAGTACCATTAAAATTGTTAAAGAAGTGAAATTCTTGGGTTTGTTGTTTGACAATAAACTGAATTTCACTGCTCATACGAACAATTAAAGGTGAGATGCAAAAAGACATTTAACCGCCTCAAGGTAGTTGGTAGCACTGGATGGGGTGCTGACCACAAAACACTACTCCATCTGTATAGATCAATTGTTAGATCAAAATTGGACTACGGTTGTGTGGTTTACGGTTCTGCAGGAAAGTTGTACCTCAAGCCACTTGATGCAATTTATTATAGTGATATTAGAATTAGCTTGGATGCTTTTAGAACACCACCAGTAGATTCAATGCTTGCTGAAGCAGGAGAGCCTTCTCTTGAGGAGCGCGGGATTAAACTGTCACTCCAATATGTTTCAAACCCGTTGGCTAATCCATCAAACCCTACTGATAATTGTGCCTCAGACTCTTACAACGTTGAGATTTAACAGACATTCTGATGCGATAACAGAGAAGTGTGAGCCAAATATTCCTGCTTTGTAGCTGAGAAAACCTACTGTTATTTTGGACCTTGCTTACTCAAAAAATCCGAGACAGCTGTTTAAACAAAAATATGGTGAAATTAAATCAAAGAATAGTGCATATAAAAGGATCTATACAGCTGGATCTAAAGTTGGCGACAAAGTATCATCCGCTATTGTAACTGATGATCAGGTCGCCTCAGTCCGGATACCAAATAAAAGTTATATTTTTACAGCGTAACCCTTTAAGCCCCAGAGACCGCTTTTCCGAACAGAAGCATGATACATCATAATTTCCTTACGTAGGATGGCTGCTGAGTGAATGTGTGGGTAGACCAATTAATATTTTCAGCGTGCTGCCCAACGGCTGCACGTTGAAAATATTATATTGGTCTACCCTCAAATAATAAATGTGGACTCGTCATTGGACTGACATGAAAGGTACCACCAGTGTTCAAAGGGTTAAGTTGAAGCTTTACAACTTGTGTTGAAACACATCGAAAATGTACTGGAAAGGAAATCGATTATCTTTTCCGACTCTTTTTCGTCAACCTCAAGTTGAAGAACCCTCCCATTTGGCACTTCGTGAGAAGTTGAATACTAGGATGTATGACCGATATGATATCGTGTTTTGCTGGTTACCTTGACATGTTGGTATCTCAGGTAATACCATAGCTGAGAGTGAGGCAAACAGGCTTTAATCAAGCCTCTCATTAATTTTAAAATTCCTTTCAGTGATTTTAAACCACATATCGATAGGTACATCAAATCTGCTTGGCAGTCGGAATGGGATGGGGTGCCAAACAACAAACTTCATCGCTTCCGAACTACGATTACTGATAAATATGCGTCTTGTAACCTTTGTAGACAAGACCACGTCATTCTGACACGATGTCATATCATTCATTGAAGACTAACACATTCCATTTTGTCTGAGGGTGATATGCGACAAGAATGTGTTCCCTGCCAGCAGGAGTTTACAGTGCAGCTCATAATTTTACACTGCACTGATTTTGATAATGCCAGAGGGCAGTATTTCACTGTAGGATCTCCAAGATTTTTTTTTACCATGCGAGCCCACACAAAGTTCTCTCATTCCTGAAATTAAATAACCTTTTAAATAAATTTTAGAATTGTTTTTATTCTTTTAGACCAGCCTTTACAAGAATCAAATCATCAGGTTGATTTATACGGTATTCACTTTTATCATATGACTCGTCCGTTTTGTTCACTTTAAAACATTTGATATTTTGTTTTCATATTAATCAGTGATAAATAAAGCCTTCCGTCAATTTCATTGGTCAATTTCAAAACTAGACAATTTGATTAGCTGAACAAAATACAACTGGACCACATTTTCATAATTTGCATAATTAGAGTTGGGAGCTTTCATTGGGCAATTTAAAAACTGGACAATTTGATTGGCTAGACAAAATACAACTGGGTCACATTTGCATAATTTCAGTAGGGAGAATTTACGTTATCTCTCCTCTTTAGGGTGGGTTATATTGTATTAATCTTTTACCTACAAGAAAAACGCCATTCACTTTTTTTTATATTTTCACTTTCTGCTTCCAAAACATAGGTTATGACCCCTCGTTGGAACGAGCTCGACGAGCTGGTTCCAATGAGGGGTCCTAATCTATGTTTTGGAAGCACAAAATTAAAATTTTTACTTATACGAGGATGTTTTTTCCAGGTGTCGTCTGCAACTCAAGTTAGGTGATTGGTTAAAAAGTCATACTAAGTGGCTAATTTGTGCGTGTGTGTGTCATATGATAAACAGAATATGAAATGAGTGTTTTTTCTCATATAAAATGTTTGAAACTCGTCCGAATTTTCCGTTTGGGCTCGCCAGAGGCTCACCAAAACGGAAAATTCTTAGACTCGTTTCATAAATATTATTTGAGAAAAAACACTCATTCCATATCCTCTATTTCTTGTATCACCACATCACTCATTACTGTTCAAACTACTCATATCTCTGGCATTTCTGTTGTACATATTTCCTATTTGTATTCATACATTTTAATTTATAAATGTCAGCAACTTGTTTTACTTTATACCGTTTCCCCGCTACGATATGGCCTAGCCTTAGCTCTGCTGAGGTAGCGTTAAGCAACAATAAATAAATGAATCAATACTGGACTAAGTTAAAGAGCCGAAATATTAACCCTTCTGCGTGGTTTTTAAAACTTGTATCTGACTCCCATAAGGATGGTGTATACCTTCTATCATATGATTCTTTTTGGGGGGTTCGTGAGAAAATCTTTAAAGACTATTCCTCATATTGAACCAAGTTAAGATTCGGGCTCCCGTATGGAGCCCATTTACTAATCGAGCGACTTTCTTTGATATCCCAAACATCACAAGATTCTGAATAGCGGATCTGTAGAAGATTTTTAAAACATCATTCTCCATATTGCCCTAAGTTGAAATTCAGGCTCCCACAGATATCCCAATTATACATCAAAGGGATGGATTTGGTCAAAACATGAACCTGACCCCTGTAAGGTTTCTGTATATGATATACCAAAAGATTCTGACCATTGGTTCTGGAAAAAAAGAGTTTTTAACATTATTCCTTATATTGGACTAAGTCAAACTTCCGGGTCCAACAAGGAGGCCAAATATTAACACAGATACTTGGTTTGAACAATCTTTCATCTGACCTCCATATGAATGCTGTATATCAAACATTAAAAGAATCTGACTGGTGGATCTGAAGAAGATGTTTTGAAGATTATTCCCCATATGCACTAAGTTAAAATTCCGGGTCCAACAAGGTGCCCAAATATTAACACAGGTACTTGGTTTGAACAAACTTAGATCTGATGTCCCTATGGATGCTGTGTACCAAATATTAAAAGATTCAGACTGGGGTGTCTGAAGAAGAAGATGTTTTAAAGATTATTCCCCATATTGCACTAAGTTAAAATTCGAGCTTATTATTATTAACGGATGGGCTTCATTTGAATAAACTTGAATCCAATCCTTTAAGGGTTATGTATACTATATATCAAACTATCCTGATTAGTGGTTCTGGAGACAAAAAGAACTTTGAAGATGATTCCTCATATTTGACTGACTTAAAATGACGCCTCCAATAGGAGCCCAAATATTAAAATAGGAACTTGGTTTGAACAACTAAGATCTTACTTCCATAAGAGTACGGTATGCCAAACATTAAAAGATTCTGAGTGGTGGATCCGAAGAATGCCCAATTATTAACGGGTGGGCTTGGTTTGAATAAACTTGAATCCGAACTCTTTAAGGATTCTGTACACTATATATCCAGCGATTCGGGCTGCTGGTTCAGGAGACAAAGAGTTTTAATGGTTTTTCCTCATATTGGACTAAGTTAATATTCGGACTCTAAGGATGCTGTATACCAAATATCAAAAGATTCTGAAGAGGAATATTTCTAAAGACTATTCTTCTTATTGTACTAAGTTAAAATTGGGGCCCCCATAAGCAGCCCAAATATTAACTGAGGGACTTGATTTGAACAAACACATAAATCTGACCAGCATAACGCTGTTGCACACAAGTTATTAAAAGTTTCTGACTTGTGGTTCTGTAGAAGAAGATTCTTTGAAGAGTACGCCCCATATTGCACAAAGTTAAAATACAGGCTCCTATATTGATCCAAATGTAAACCGAGGGGCTTAATTTTAACAAACTGGTATCTGCCCTAACCCCCCCCCCCCCCTCCCCAGCCTCCCCCGCCACACACACACATACACACAAACATATGGTTGTTGTACACTAAAATATACAAACATTCTGATCGGTGGTTCTGGAGAAGAATATTCTATTAATTTCTGCAAATATGCTGACTCAGCATATTATCGATTCCCTCCACAGTACACTATGACACAACCGATTGCAATGTTTTACCAGTCCATTCTACTTGTCATAAGAATGTAGCATACCAAACGACATACTTCCGTTCTGTGCGGTTTGGGAAATACGGGCGTTTAAAAATATTTATATTTTAGCTGATGGGGTTCCAACAGGGATACGGGGATTTTTTACATGAATCAAGTACTTATGAATCAATAATACCGCATATCTAATTTGGTTAACATTAGCTCATCGGTTCAGAAAATAGAAATGTCGGGCGGGTTAAAAAATCTCGCCCCTTCCAAAGACAAAATTGCTCCACCAATTTCGTTTGAACAATCTTAATTCTACACCTTAAAAGAAATCTCAGTACCAAATATCAAGTTATTGTACCCACTGATTCATGAGAAGATTTTTTGTTTTAAATTCAAGAGCATTTTGCCCCACCCTCTCCCTATGGGGTTGTAAAAGTTGATTTGAACCAAAAAATGGGTTATCAGAACAAACAATCTCCTCAAATTTAACTGAAATCGGTTCAGCTCTTTCGGTCAGGTGAGCTGCAAAATGGAAAGGTGTGGTTATTTCAGAAATTTGTTGGCAGCTGCCGATCTAAACTGGGTTTGGTGAAGGATGAATTTCTTAATGTATACTAGGTTGTCTGGTTGAATTTTGGACTTTGCAAACGAACTGCCTCTCCTTGTTTACGATTATTTGGTTTTCAAAGTTTGGTGAACAAGTGATAGAACTTATATTAACACCTCTTGTTATCCCCATTGCCCAGATTTTGTATGATTATTTCCACAAGGAAACATTGCCGTATTGTTGTTCTGGGGTACTTCAGGTGAATATGTAGCCTTCACGGGGTATCTCTCGGCACAAGAGACAACCAATTGACGGGCACATTTGGTGGTGCCAATGACATTTTCGGACACCGAGGAGTCTTTATCGATTTCTGTCTTAACCCTTTACCCAACGAAACAGCCAAAACCGGGCAGCGCTATTCTCAAAAATCGCCAATTAATTTTCAAAATATTTTCATTTTTTGTCTCAAAAACATAGGTTATGACCCCTCGTTGGAACGAGCTCGTCGAGCTCGTTCCCACGAGGGGTCATAACATATGTTTTTGAGACAAAAAATGAAAAGAAATAGTTATTCAAGAATTTTTTTTTGCAAGTGTCGTCTGCTTTTCATGTTAGGTAAAGAGTTAACAGACTTGCGGACCAACTCTCCACTACTTTTAACCATTTACCTAATAACGTAACTTTAGTACGTTGGAAACTATGACAGTTGTTCGCCGTTACTTTGTGGATCCCTCTGGGTAGAATTTTACTACACAATGTGACTCTGTTTGTTGAAAGTGTCGTTAAAACCAATAAACAATCAAACATGAACGTAACAGACTTATCCGGCCCAGCGGTGTTCACAAATTACCATTCAAATCTTATTGTGTTTTCTGAATATTTTTGCCTCGAAAACATAAGTTATGATCGCTCATTGAAACAAGCTCTCTTGGCTCGTTTCAATGAGGGCAATAAACCATGTTTTTTCAAGTTTTTTGTGCGTGATCCTCATCTAGAAGTGCTATGTAATTGGTTCAATGCCTTTCGTTCAAAAAAGTGTTTTTCACTGGCGAGGTAACTGTGGCTCAAAAAGAAGAACGCAGTTGATTATATAATTTTGTCAGCTCTAAACAACCTTTAAGAGCTCATACTCAGTGTTATAAAATAAATCATACTATTTTGGACGATCACGACATCGATTCAATGTAATAGAAGACTTCAGCTTTCAAGAAGATTTCTATTCTAGAAAACATGTCAATAAATATTGTGATAAAATAGTTGGGAACGGCGGAAGAGACCTCTGATCGATTTGTTTCATACACAAATATTTGGACACGCTATTTTAGAATTAACTTAGCAACACGCAATATACTTGCGATTTTTATCGCTAAGTTTTATGATGGAATATTTTCAAATGATAGCTCTGTGAATTCAGCGAATTTTTAACTACATTCATGCAAATCTCCTTCAATCGAGCAAGCCAATTTGCAGTTATTATATTTGTCTCCACGACACAGGGCCATATCCTATTATTAATTTGAAAAAACTTATATCGTGTACAAGTTCAACAACCAACGTGTGTGTCATGGCATCGCGAGTAAATCTATAATTTATAACGCAGTGTGGAACATTGTACACTTCTTCAAACTATGCTTTTCCTATAAATGTCAAAGCTGATTCTGGAGTTGTAATTTTACTTGTAAACAGAACTCTGAAACTGCAAGGGTGAATTAACTTGTAAATCGATTACTCTGACTCGTAATGCTCGAGTGTTGCAAATAATATCTGTTTCAAGCATTTTTCTTTCTCTGGCGAAAAAGTTTGAGTTTGCGAGATATGACAATGCAAATAAGGCATGGCGAACTCGTTTGATTTTTTTCTTTAATAAGTCATTTGGGTTTCCTTGGGATGTGATGAACACTAAATGTTGATCTCAGGTTAGTATTTATTAATTTATTTATCGCTGCGTATACAAAGAACGACATGCGCGTGTGAGTAGGTTAATCAATATGGCACGAGTGCCCGCGCGGAAGGATGAAGCGAGGGACCGTAGGCCTCGAGTTTTATCCTTCCGCGATGGCACAAGTGCCATATCGATTAACACATTCACACGCGTGTCTCGTTCTGTGTTTATTACACGCCTATAAAAGAAATTATTAGAAAGATACTCAGCAATTTGTTTGACAACTCTCAACAACAAGAACACATTTTATCGTCAACTGAATTTACGAGGAGAACCCGTGTTACTTTTTAGCTATCGCTAACGATTCAAATTGTAGTTGCGGTGCACGATTTGTAAAAAAATCCAGTGAAATTCCGCTTCTATTTAAAAATAGTCCGTCAACGATTTCCGTTTCGCAGATGTGTGCGGAACAGATTTTCATTTTCCGCCTGGTTTAGTTTTGCTGAGGATGGTTATTTCAAAGGACGAGCGTGTAATAAAAATACGTATTCAACGAATCACGGTTTATAAACATTTTTCATGCCCAGAAGGAATAACTTCATATAAAAGCAACATGTTTAAAACCCTTTGAACCCTGGCGGCCGTTTTTTCGGCCAGCAACATGATACGTCATTAAATAGGATGGCTGGTCAGTAAATGTGTGGGATAGACCAATCAATATTTTCAACGAGCAGCCCCGAGGCTGCACGTTGAAAATATTGATTGGTCTACCCCAAATAATGAATATGGCTTCTTCTAATTGCTGCCATTGAACTGGCATGGAAGAGTTCAACTGGCCACTAGAGTTCAAAGGGTTAAAAGCAGCAAAATAATTGCACGATTTGTAAAAAAGTCAAGTGAAATTCCGCTTCTATTTAAAAATAATCCGTCAACGATTTCTGTTCCGCAAATGTGTGCGGAACAGATTTTCGCTTTCCACATGGTTTAATGTTGCTGTAGATGGAGATTTCATAGAACAGGTGTATAATAAAATACTAATAATCATGACCGAAACACAAGTATGATGTAAAGTTTAGCCAATCGCTTATACTTATGCCACCAATTTTAAATGACTTCCACCACAGATGATGGTTCCGGATCCTATTTTACCAGTAAAGCGGGACTGGGTTACCGCAGTAAACAAGCACTGCTCCGCGTTCTTGGGTACCCATTAGGGAATCTCCGCTTAGTATTTTAGTGGTTAATGGGAACATTCACAATTTCTTTACCTTCGGGAAATGATCCACCTGCGGCAACCGCGTTGTGTCCTTGGGCAAGACACTTCACCCCCATTGCCCACGTGGGGGCACGTTGGCGTTGTGTATTAAGGCGTACTGCACGTCGATGGTGCACTTGTCTTCAGCCAATGCTAACCCTGCTTCTGTGGAGTTAGTATATTGGGGAGCTGACAGTTGCTCGCCGTAGCTTGGTGGTTCTCTCCGGGTACTCCGGCTTCCTCCACACCTAAAACTGTCGTGGTCATGATTAGCCATTGTGCAGAAATATGTGACATTAAACACCAATAAATAAATACAATAAATTCGTGAAATGATGAAACGATGAGTGGTTTGCGGAGGTGGTGGAATTGGGAGTTGGGAGGAGCGTAGTGGGTGTATGTAACCCACACCTTCTTTTACACAGACAATCTACGTAAGTTCCACAGGGAGTTTCAAAATTTGAGAATGTGCAATTTTTGCAATTTACAGACATTCCTGTAATATATTTTCTTTACAAAAGTAAACAAATGTCGTCGCATTAGGCCAAACAAATCATCCAAACATTGGCCAGACAATAACCTACGCACTAAAATTAGTGACTTGTGAATATTTTCAGATTTACAGATCGGCAATGATTTCGCTTCTCATTTGAGGCAGGTAAGATTCTATGGCATTGGTACAGAAAGACGGCGACCTAGTCGCCATACGGTCGAAATTATTTGACTTTATACCATGATTACCTATTCTGCTATATATGAAAAGCCTATGACATGAATGTTATCATTACACACCAACCGTGGCGAACACTCCAGCAATGGGATTTCAGTAGTTAAAATTTAAACTTACAGTGAAACTACATCCAAGTTGACCTTGGTGACGTCGACCTGAATGCGAACTTGTATAAATTCATCGCACGTCGCCTCGCGAAGGGTGAAATGAAAGTGACAATTATTTATTACGTTTTTAATTCAGTTTTCCCCATAAAACACCAAACATTAACAAACATGCATTGTCTCGTGTTAATAAAGCTTCTATAACTCGAAATAGTATGTTATTAAAATGAAAAAGGTCCTATTTCTTTTTCTATTTCGTTTCGGTGATAAAACTGACAGCGGAAGTACCGCCCACCGATCCTCATGTGAACAAAAACAAATTCGCACGTATGTTCGGCTGCTGCTCAGTAAAATCGAGAAAAATAATACCGACTCTAAATAATCTGACGATCATGGTATAAATAAAATATACCCAAAGTAGCTTTGTGTACCAAATGTTCACTACTCGTGGTGAAGTGGTGTTAACCGCGCGCCGAAGGCTCGCAGTTAATACCACTTCACCACTCGTGGTGAACATTTGGTACACCAAGCTACTATGGGTATATTCGATATAACTACCAAGCATATTACAATAATAGGACGCCAGATGTCAACATACAATATGTCCTCTGCTTAGAAGATGAAACCAGAAAGCGAACATAACAGGGTCAAAATGATCACATTGGAATTACATCCACAGTCGTTGGGATCATTAGGGCGGATGAATAGGGAAATTATATACTACTTTCTAAACCCCCCCCAAAAACAAACAACCTAACAATGTCTTTGGGTGCATCAGGAAACACTATGTTTACAGATACCTCACATTGCAAACCCAGAGAGCGGAGTTATTTCTCTCCTATCAAAAAAATCACAAACAGAATAAAACAAAACAGACAAACCCAAACTTTCAATCTCCGTCTATTATTTGCTGCTGCGCAATTTCACAGCTCGTACCTCTACACGACCCACACATCGTTGTACACTCTGTGTCGACTTTTTTGCAACTGCACTGCGCCGACTTACATAGACTTTTGCAGTTGCAGTGAACAATTTTCAGAAGACCTTCGGGTGCTGCATGGGTTTTTTTGTTTTCAAAGAATGCAGAACGTTCTCTCTCACAGACCATCCCCAGTTTGTGTCTATCAGCGAATCTTCGCCTCTCCATTCACACATTTGGATGTAAGACCACATGCTATGATATTGAGAATACCTCTTAGTTAGTGGGAGTATTTAAGGGGTCGACAACAGACACCGACTTGGATACCTTATCTGTGAAGATGGAGCCACGCAAACTGTCCAATTTACCAGTCGCCACACCTTTATATAGAATTATAGACAAATGAATACAGACTCGCCAGCTGAGATAATTTCATTTTTATTCACATCACAGTGACGTTTACAAAATACCCCAGTGGCAGCTCTGTGGTGTGGACTGGATCTGACTGGATAGTTTGATAGCAGTCGCTTTGTCGACACACCAAAAATCCATGATGTGATATCACAACCAGTAAATGCATGTAGAAAAAGAATATGTGCGCATATGTCGGCATCTAAACTCTCTTTTGTTTCCTGCATATTCCAGATACCTTTGTTCTTCCTTGAGCAAGACCTCGATGCAAGATATATCGACTTACAAGTCGATATGTCATGGTAACATAGGAGAACGAGAAGATCAATATCATCTCATGTGAGACACACGGGTGCTTGTCTTGCCACGTTCATCACAGTTCGAACTATGAGAATATCTACGTCACCATTTGCATGTGTGGTACTTATTCCGCCCTGCTCAAGATATCCATAAGCAATGTTTTGAATGTTTGCTTATTTTTACCATTAGCGAGACACGTCTCCTTAACACTGAGAAAGTTTTTAGAGTCGATGATGATCTCCACACAGCCCCTCGATCCAAGTCGTCTGAAGTGTGTATTATCCTTAGTTGATGCACCACTTGTGCTGAATCAAACATCACAGTTCTCCCCTGGATAATGAGACTTCACAAAGTCCACATATGCCTCAGAAGAAATTTGTCCGAAGGTTTTGCACCAAGCCCACGGGAGTCGATACAACAGCATCCCAGCATTTAAAACATATTGAACAGAGTTTCAGTCACAATGGGCATCTGGCTTGATAGCCTCCACTAACGCAGACTTGTCTGCCTCTCAGACTGTCAGGAGACTCGAACAAAAACGTTGGGCATGTACTCAACCCATAAGAAAACACAGTCGACATCTCAGGTATTGTTATAAGAGCAACAGCAACCAGTCTCTGGTTGAGAAGCTGTGGATCTATTTTCACAATCACATCACCCACTTTCAATCCGCATTTGTCATTAATTTGGAAGACTTGTTATCCTTCTTAAAAGTGTAATCGTTGACGTCCATGCCAACCACTTTAGATACAACTCTTTCACCAATAGCATGTGCTTCGTCGACATTACAGAGATTGGAAACGACGCCCATCTGTATATTCGTCAGCCCGTGCACAGGTGCGAAGGGCTTTCTCTCCTGAAAATGCCTCAATACAGTTATTGTATAGTGCTTATCGCTGGATTTTCTTGCTTTCATACTCTTTGTGCTGCTCAACTGTGTTATATGAACACCCAGATATATTCTGCATGGTGTCATTAATTATAGAACAAGCAGGTCTTGAGAGGACATAAATAGCGCGTTCATATTCCGTCATCCCACTACCTCTGGTGAGAATCCTAACCGTTTTGAGACTTCTCATTAATTTCTGCTCTAACATCAGATTCGTCGAAAATCCACCGCAATAACGTTCATCATCGTGAATCACGTGACAACCGGACATGATCATTTGGAATACCACAGGACTTGTTTTATCTAGGTTCTGTATGGTGGAGAGATAGATGCTAACAGACTTTGCATAACCCAAAACACTGATAGAATAGTTAGCGGGATATTTTTTTCTATTTCAGAGCCTCATTTGTGCGGTCACTTAGAATATTATATTGTCGAATTTGGTGCCACATGATGGAGCTTCGTCCGCAGATCACGATATATGTATAAATAAGCCTATATTGTCATACTATAATGTCAAATAAGGTAGTTAAAATGAGTAATGCATTTTTGTTCGTTTGGGCGGCTATCTTGGACGCCATATTGAATTTCTCGGGAACACGCATCATTTCGAGCTCGGATTTTTTTCCTGTAGTTGAGGGATGTTCAAAGAATCCGAAAACGTTCAAACCATTTCTATGCAAATGTTTTCTTGGTCTATCATACTTTGGCGGGATTAAAAAGTCGATTTATATTCGTAAATTTGCTTTTGCGAAAACAGTACCACGTCCTGTGATATATGTTGAGCAGGGTTCTCATTCCAGTCCTGATATGACACATATAGACGCCACGATTCTGAAGGAATACGCGTCGAAATATGTGATAATTTATTTAAATAGGAAGTTTAAGACAGACTTATGTGTTGTTCGTTTATTGACGTTGAGGTCACATTCAATGTCCGTGACTATATTTCGACCGCAGCATTTCGTCGCCTGGGTGCTACAATGTCCTATGCCCCTATGGGGCATAGGACATTGTAGCACCCAGGCGACGATAGGTATAAGGTCTAGTGAACCAATCGGTTATGATTGTGCTACGTATTTCAGAAGAATCTCACACAAGACGTTATTGTCTATCATTACAATATGAGCTGTCTATCAGAGCGAGCAGGCACTGGTCGTTTTTTACTCTTCCCGATGGGAGTTAAGTCGAGTAAGAATTGTGGCAAACAAGGCACAAAAATAACAACAATCCTTTCAACACTCAAGTATTAACGTATTATCAATACTAGTTCTCAACAATGAACTGGACGCGTGCAGTACCAGACGAATAGGTTATAGGCCTGATCAAAGACGTTTGAAATACGCAAAGGAATTCCACTCTACAAAATATTGACAAGCAAATAACACGTATAAGCTGGATATAAAAATATTGACTACTCTCTGAAGTAGACTGTTGAATTGGTTTAACATTGATAATGGCTTTTTTAACAAGGCTCCGAGATTTTCTTGAAGATCATTCGTCTGTCGGCCAGCTATTGACTCAAACACATTTACAAAAGAAATGAATTAAATGTCTACATAATGCGTATTAGATCTGCCTGAGGCATTTTTTTCTATCTTCATGAATGTGCTTGGGAAAATATTTTAAATCACGAGAAATAGGAGGGAAATCGAACTGCTTCGGATTTCTTTTCAGAACTTTTTTTTGTAGTTAGCTGAAACTGATATAATGGTTTTAATAAAACATACTGGAGCCACAAAAGGCGATCTTATGTTTTGAACGATATTACAATAAAGGCTGCGTATTCTTTGGATAACTTTAGATTTCAATCGGAGAACCAAACAAAATTTTGTAAAGTGAATTCTATTACAACCACTAGCGTTTACGAACATTTCTGGCTGCTACAGGTAATTCATCATGCTACCATTAAAATTTCATTGTACATCTATATAATCAAATCCGGCAGATTTTTCTCTGGGTATGAGAGTGTCGTTGGAGGTTTATTTAATCGATTTCGTGAGACACTGGGCAATAGTGTTTTGCATTCCCCAAAATTTCCTTTGTTGTCTACGAGTACTTGGAAAGAAAATAAGGAGTTAACTTATATTTTTCACCTTTTTGAGGACTTGTGTGTAATCGACAATAACCTCAAACAATCAGTCTCGAGAAAAGCGGATAGAGAAGAGTGGATGTCCGTGCTCGTGTTGACGACAAAGAGACACAATGGTACAGACGTTTCCACTGAAAGGTTTTTTTCTCGTAATTTGCAGCCGAAATATGTATATAATAATAATAATAATAATTTTCAGCCTAAAATCCACAAAAGAGTGCTCTTTGGCTTTCAATACAAAAAAAGGGAAATGATTTCTTATCTACATATTGGTGCAGAAAGCTTGTTTGTGGAGATGCCTTTTCAAACCAGCTTTGAATGACTCAGTTTCCTGTGGTAGTCTCAGGTGACTCGGAAAAAGGTTCCAGAGATTAGAGGCGGTGATCAAAAAGACCCGGTCACCCGCGGATGCTAATTTTGAAACAGGTTAGACCAAGGTGTGCGAGTCCGAAGAACGGAGGTCTCTGGAGCAGGTGTGTAGTATGTGACCAGATCTGAGAGATATGATGGTGCCAGGTCATTAATGCATTTATATGTCAGAAGGATTATTTTATATTGAATTCTTTGTTGGACAGGAAGCCAATGGAGGTCAGCTAGGGTAGGTGTTATGTGGCACGACTTCCTATTTCGAGTTACACACCTAGCAGCACAATTTTGGATATGTTTTGCATCGGTATAGCAGTGAGTTGCAATAATCAAGACGACTAGTGACAAAAGCGTGGACTAGTTGTTCAGCTGTGTGTTTGTCTATCAACATTCGCACCCTGCTGATATTTCTAAGATGGTAGAATGCAGCACGACACACCTGCTGGACGTGTTTGTCAGCTGCCAACGACTCATCGATGAAATATCCCAGGTTACGAACGGTAGCCGATGGTATAATGCTATTTCCTTCTATTGATAACGGAAGTTTTGAAATTTTGCTTAATTGGTGAGGTAAGCCAATGTAAATAACCTCCGTTTTGTCGTCATTTAACTTTAAAAAGTTATTAGTCATCCAGTCTTTGATGTCCGCCACACATTCATCTAGTCGATGACACGCAACCGCTTCATTATCCGGTTTAAAATGGATGTATAGCTGGGTGTCATCGGCATAAAAGTGAAATTGTAGGCCATGGTTGCGGATGATATCACCCAGGGGAAGAACATAAATCACATGCAATAAATGCAATAATCACATGCAATAAAGGGCCCAGAACGGACCCTTGGGGAACACCATACTGAAGATTGAACTCGGTGGAGATTCACTCGTTAATGAGTATACTTTGGGTACGGCCTGTTAGGTAGGAAGAGAACCACTGTAGAGCTCTACCCGAAATTCCTATTCTGTGTTCCAACCTGTCTATGAACATATTGTGGTCGATGGTGTCGAAGGCAGCACTCAGGTCGAGTAATACTAAGCAGGAGACAAGATGTTTATCCATCGACATTAGAATGTTGTTCTGCACTCTTGAGTAAGGCAGTCTCTGTGCTGCACTTAGGTTTATAGGCGGACTGGGAAACCTCTGAAAGTTCATACTGGGAAAGATGAGAATTCAGTTGAAGAGCAACCGCGCGTTCCACAACCTTAGATAAAAACGAAAGGTTGGAGACAGGGCGGTAATTCTTCAAAATTTCCGGGTCGAGCCCGGGTTTTTTAAGTAATGGGGTAACAAGTGCCTGCTTCATATTGGTGGGGAAGACACCCGATGTAAGAGATGAGTTAACAATTTCTAATATCCATGGTGCAATATCTGATAGGCAAGATTTCAAACAGCCAGGTTGGGATTACATCTAATTTGCAGTGTTTGGTGGGGGCATTCGTTATTAAATTCTTGAGACTTACAAATGTTATAGGCTGGAAGGAATCCAGGCACACATGGTCTGTCGAAGCCCTAAACACAATGGGTTGTGGGTTGGGGCTGACTTTCAGTTCAGCTCGAATGCATTCGATTTTGTCAGCGAAAACTGTAGAGAACCGCTCCGCCTGATCAGAAGCAGAGGAGTGATCTGGGAGAACGGTTTCCTTTTTTCGGTGCAGTAGCTTGTCGAGTACTGTTGAAAGAACATTTGGTTTGTTTAAATTGTTTTTAACAATTTGAGAAAAGTAGGTCTTCTTGGCCAAATGTATTAGTTCGTTGTCGAACGTACATCTCTCGGTGAATGGAGAGCTTGGATTATCGCCATTGCAATTCGAATTTTCGTCGCAGAGATTTCGCTTGTCGTATCTCGTCTGAAAACCAAGGCGTATTTGGGCGAATTGTAAAAGTTCGATTCTGAAAGGGCGCGAATTTGTCGATGATGTTCGACATGTTTGAAGTGAAGACGCTCAACATTTCATCCGGTGGTTTCTGGGTATCGATTGACATGAAAGATGAATTAATCTCTTCAGAGAGTTGTTCACAGTTAATACTCCGATATTTTCTATATGACACTTTCTTCCACAGAGGCATTGGGCGGGGCAATTTAAGTTGCAACTGAACAAGAAAATGATCAGAGATGGCAAGGTCAATAACGTTGATATTGTGAACCAGTTGGGTTTCGGACTCCCTCGTTATGACAAGGTCTAATGTGTGGCCGTCTTTATGAGTCGAACACACCACATGCTGTACAAGATTCATTGAGGTTAATGTATCTCTGAATTTACAGGCGGCCATGTCATTTTCATTCTCGACATGAAAATTGAAGTCGCCGGCCAGGATAAATTTCGCAGGCATGGCAACAATATCTCCGAGAAATTCTCTAAATTCCTCAATAAACAGATTAACAGCAAGTTTATTTTTTGTGTTAGGTGGTGGTCTATATAAAACAAAAATACGTAGTGACTGTGATACGTATGTCAGAGAGGCTGCTATAATTTCAAATGATTTGAATGTTTGTGCAGGTAGGCGCCTGATTTTAAGACAGCTCTCGAATAAAATTCCAACCCCTCTACCTCTCTGAGTTGGACGTGGGTTGTGAATGAAACTTTTACCTCGTTGTTCCAATTCACCAAAGGCGTGGGTGTTCTCGGCGCACAGCCAAGTCTCAGTTATTAAAGCAAGAGATATGGTATTATCGTCCATAATGTCAAGAACAGTATCAGTTTTATTCATTATAGATCTCGTGTTGATCAGACAGAAATTAAAGTCAAAGTTGGATTCCTTGGGTTCTTTAATTAATTCAACAAGCAATAGGCTTTTACTATCGACACATTTGGGCTTTTGTGTTTTGTATCGTGGGCGTCCGCCCTTCCTATTTCTTCGTCGACGTACTATTCCAAGAGATTTTATTCTGGCAATAACAGTGTTGCTGAGAAGAGATTGTGGATGAACACGGCACCTCCATATTTGATACGTGGTGGGTTAAACGCACATAACGTTTCTAGAGCGTATCGGAGCTGGTTTGTGCTGGTCACACACGATCTATTCATAAAGAGTTCACTGCCATTTGTAGTGTGACTTGTGAGTAACACATCCATTCTCGTTACAGAAATACTGTCGTGAGTGATATTCACGATTGATAATAACACAGTAGATATCAATGTAAACGTTAGCATTCTATGAAAAGTGTAATAATTACCGCACCAAAAACAACGTTCTGAGATTCTTGGAGACTTCACAAACATTATGTAGTATTTTTTGAAATTCACACAGGAACAGCTTTTGAGAAAATATGTATATTAATAAGAGCGAAGAAACAGTGCTACCTACACACAGGCGCACAATCAATATATATACGTCTTGACACCACGTCACGCATTAAGAACAAATGCATTGTTACCAATTTGTATTGCAAACTTGCAGACTCACTTCCATCCATTGTCATCCTAAACACATTGTAAGGAACATTCCATATAGTCTTGACATTAGAACCCAAAGGATTTGCTATGACCCAGATGAATAAACTGTTTTTGGAAATCTGAGGTCTCAACTTGTTAGCCGAAATTACAAGCGGGAGCCAATTTACAATGCAAACGCCAAAGCCGATAGCCTACCAGGCGACGAACTGATGCATTATCGCCTCAATGGTCAATCGGTATGTGTACTATTTGTTAACACATTTCTTCCAGACCTCTCAAGCCTATTTAGCATCCTTCGGAAACACATGTGGGCTCACAGGGAATGATCCAGCTTTAGCTAAGATTTTCCCTAAGCCACCTGCCGCTACTTTAAACGACCAAACTATAATCGCTACATTCTTTTTTGGCTAGTCCCGAGCCAGTCAGCTACGAATTTGGAGTCAGCCAAGCTAGTGGAAAGGCCGGTTGTAAAACGTGTGTGTTGACAACAACAGCCGATTCCTTTTGCAGCACCACTATTGGAGAAAAATGTAGAATGTTTTGCCGAGTCGATTACAAAAGCTCCAATTTGGTTTACCAAACATGCGTGTGAAATTCAGTATATTAGCGAAACCTGTACTCCATTTCATAAACTTGTGAACAACCACATATAATTCAAGAAGATGGAACGCGATTGTTCAATCGCACGTCATTGCATGTCAACGTGCCACTCGTTCCTTTCATTCCAGGTATTTTTTATTGACTCTGAATCCATCTGGACAAAAACTAAGTGGGTTTCTAGAGATGCATTTTAGAGTGAGCAGCTTTGAACTTACAGACCTCTCGGTCAGACCTCCCACTACTTCTTACTTTCTGAGTGTTTTCGAATGACATGTGAGCTCGAGTAAACATTGGAGTTAGAGAACTTTAGATTTTGCTCATTGTTTCTACAGACGCAGTTTCGTTCTATAACATTCCACTTTGCAACGGTTTTCATTTTGTCTAATCACACACTGTTGAAATCGGAAAGAGTTTTCCAGAGGTACACCTCCAGATTCTTATCAAATCCAATTTCTCTCTCACCCCCTCCCCCTCTCTCTCTACCTCTTTCCCTGTGTGTGTGTGGGGGGGGGGTGTATGTGTGTGCGTATGTGTATGTGTATGTGTGTACTCCGATGAAAGGTTTCTGTAGACAGAAAGCTTGTTGTATGTGGGGGTTTTTGAAGCTGGATTGAAATCATCGTTGACTAATTTTTCTGTTTCTACTTTCATTCTATTGAATGCTAAAGTGACAAAAAATGATGACCCTCCTTTCGCATTCATGGCTAGAGGGTTTGAAATGAATTGATCCAAAAAGTTTCGCGTTTCATCGTTCTCAATTCATCTCTTTCATTTAAGGGTCTTTAATTGTAGGTTTTTCAGTCGGAGGGATATCAGTAACCAGTGATCAGGGAAAAACCGGACCAGCAAAAGTAATCTTATACAACAGAAAGTGTGTTTTGGTAATTTGGAGTCTTTATCAGGTCCATTTGGGTAATTAGATTTACTCTCTGTCAATCGAACGAGCCATGTGTGCTATTGTTGCAAGTAGAAACGAACACGTCCTCTGAACATACCCCATAATACTAGAGATTTTCCAGTTACATAGAGACCACATGTCACCATAGAAACCAATATGGTGGCTTCCATTAAACAAACAAAATGGACGGCAAGAACATATGTCACCCAAAGAACACGCGATGCGAATGCGCACTGTCACTGATTCATTAAGTTTGGGTACTGCAACATCCAGGGTCTGCACAAGAAAGTAAGCGAAATATCAACAATGATGGACGAAGGAGACTTCGATATAATGGGTCTAAGTGAGACGTGGATACGACGGGATGAGCGGGTTGATCAGATGAAGGGTCGCGTGTGGATAGGAGCTGGGCGAACTGAGGGTCAGAAACGGGGTGGGGGTGTTGGCATCTACGCTAAAGAGGAATTACAGCCCTCATTGATTACAGATCTCACAGAAGCAAGGACTCAGATTCCAGTATCCAACGAAATAGTCTGGGCAAAAATCAAGTTAGGAAGCAGGAGTGTTGCCGTTGGTGTTGTATACTTAGCAGTGGAGGGAAGTAAGCCCGAGTGGAATGATTCAATATATACAATTCTTAGATCGAATATCACAGAGCTTGAAAGCAGAGGGTTCAGTATTGTCCTAATGGGGGACTTCAATGGGCACATCGGGGATAAGGAGGAGGGCATACAGGGAGGTGATAGGAAAATTAACACGAATGGCAGGAAGATGTTGGACCTATCAAAAGAGCTTGGTTTAAAGATCCTGAACAGGGATGCGAAATGTAAGGGTAAATGGACCTGGGAGAGGAACGATAAGAAAACAATAATTGATTATATACTCACTGACATTAGCGTATGGAGGGAGGTTATAGATGTAGAAATAGATGACGAGGGAAAAAATGACTTGGGTAGTGATCACAACCTGATAACAGTTAAGATTATGGGCAAAAAGACGAATAGAGACAGAAATACCTTCAAGGAAGTTTGGGGACTAAAACAAGGAGCCGACTGGAAGCAGTTTCGGGAAAAACTAAAACCAAATCTTGAATGTATACCTAGGGATGCAAATGTCCAGAGTATTTCAGATGGCATAGTAAATAACCTAACAGAGGCAGGGAAGGATTGTATAGGAAGGGTGAGGGTCCCAACGAGAGAGCTTGGATACAGGGTTAACGAGGGACTGAAAAAGGCTATAAAAGAAAGGAAGGTAAAATGCGCTGCTTACAGAAGAAGTAGGAAGCTTAAAGGGGTGGATAACAATGGCACGAGACTAATGAAAGGAGAATATGAACTGGCACGGAAAAAGGTGAATGAGATAAAGAATAATAATAGGAAGGAGCGCAATTGCAGTCTTGCCAGAACAATAAAGAAAACGGGGGGTTCGAGCTCAAACGTATTTTGGAACTGGGTAAATAAACGGGGGAAAAGTAGTGTGCAGAGTATCAAAGTGGATGGGGAAAGTACAGAAGATAAAGGCCGTATCGCTTCAGAGTTAGTCAAGCACTGGGAAAAGATAAACGATAGGCGATGGTGCAGTGGGTCCCCACCAAAAAGAAATACACTGGTGGAGGAGAACCTATCCAATCGTGTATGTAGCGAAATAACGGCAGAAGAAGTGCGGAACGTGGTCTCGAAATTAAAAAATGGTAAAGCGGGAGGGACTGATGAAATTCCGAACGAATTCCTCAAAAATGGAGGGGAGGCACTTATTGAAGTCCTGACAAACCTTTTCAACCTGGCTCTGCGAAAGCAAGAGGTCCCCAGAGAATGGAGGGAAAGTAAGGTGTCGTTCATACACAAAAAGGGGGATAAGGAAGTTCTAGATAACTATAGGGGGATATCAGTTAGTAGTAACATCGGAAAAGTATTCTGTAAGGTCATATACGGTAGACTAGAGGAAGTTATTGAAGAGAAAGGTTTTTTAGGAGAAATTCAAAATGGTTCCAGGAAAGGACGAAGAGTCACTGATCACCTATTTACACTCACCCAACTGATAGAATCAACAAATGCTGAAAAGAAAAAGATGTTTCTGGCATTTCTAGATGTGAAAAAAGCGTACGACCGAGTGTGGAGGAAAGGTATGTGGCGAAAGCTCGAGGGCATCGGACTGCGGGTGACTTTGTGGGAATCATGAAAGCACTGTATACAGATGTGCAAAGCCAACTCAGTCTAGGGAGTATCACTACAAAACGAGTCCCTATGGATATAGGCCTCAAGCAGGGGTGTATCTTTTCACCGATTTTGTTTGCATTGTATGTTAAAGATTTAGGGGACGAACTAATTCAGAGTGCGGAGGGGATAAATGTTGGAGACATAAAGATACCAGGCTTATTCATTGCGGACGACATGGTGTTAATGTCTAGAACTGAACAGGGGCTAGAGAAATTGCTGGAAATTGTTGGTAGATACGGGAACACTTGGCGGCTCGAACTAAATGAAAATAAAAGCAAGGTAATACCCGTTGGACGCAAGGTAGATATGACGAAGAGATGGAGAGTGGGGGAGTTCTCAATCCCCGAAGGGGAAAGCAAACAAATCACTGTAGGAGAAACGGGGGAGTATGAATATCTAGGGGTAAGCATAAATATAACGGGAAGAGGGGTGTACAGAAATTACTCAGCCAAACTGATTCTGAAGGGGAAAAGAATTCTGAACCAACTAAAACTTTTAGGGAAAAATAGTTTCAACAAGGTCTTTGTGGGGAAAACACTGTGGGAGAGGGTGGGTTCACCAAGTATAACGTATGGCACGGACGTGATTCCATTAAACCAAACCGTTATTAAGAAGTTGGAAAGTACTCAGAATGATGCCGGCAGATGGATAACAGGGTCGAGTAATGCTGCAGCTTTGGAAGCAGTAAGGAGGGAGCTTGGGTGGATGAAAATCAAGGACAGGGTAGATTTGGGAAAACTGTGTTACTTTAACTACTTGAGAAACCTGCCTGACAACCGGTGGTGCAAATTGATGCTCGATACCATTTGGAATTCTAATATAGAAACGGGGTGGTCAAAACATGTGAGGGAACTAATGGACAATTACTCTATAGAGGTCACAAACATAGAGGTAGGAATGAACAAAGGCAAAAGGTTTGTCAAAAAGAGAGTCATGGAAGATTGCAATCGAAACTGGCGAGCAGGGGTTAGCGTGAAAAGATCACTGCAGGGGTTACAATATAAAGAAAAAACAGCTTTTGAGAAGTACCTAGATGGCACCTTTGGAGGGTCACTGCTGTTCAAACTGAGATCAAGATCACTGGAGCTTCGGGGAAAAATTGGGAGAGATGGGGAAAAGGGATGCCAAATGTGCCACTCTGGGGTAGTGGAGACCCTGGAACATTTTCTCTTGGAATGCCCACAGTATATACCTCATAGAATAAAATTTACTGGAAGAATAATGCAGAAGTGGGGTGAAGAAACAAAGGATAGATGGCTGAATGGGGACACGAGGGAGAGGGTAGGAATGCTTATTGAAGAAATTGAAAAAGAGGAAGTGAGGGACACTATTAAGCAGTTTATATCTGAATGGTGGGAGGAGAGGAGGGGAAGAGGGGTGGGGTGCAGGGGGAATGATGGCCTTCTCTTATGAGGACCGCGACAAATCAGCGGCTGGCCAAAGAGTTATTATTATTACCATGCATCTCTATGGAGATGACATCGCAACAGGTTGCTCATACGGACTACCACAACAACCAACATGGCGTCTCTGGGTTAGGTGATTATGACGCCACGTGAGATCCGGTCAATATGGACCGTTTACCACATCTCCTACTACTGGCAACATTTGACGATGACAAGTTTAGTAAATAAACCTCCAATGCATTCCACAACGTCTCTAGACAAATAGTCAATAATATAAGATAAAGGCTCGAGGTCGCTCCATTTTAATTCAAATCGGAAACTGATTTATAATTTAAATAAAATTTATTCGGATATGGTGTGTTTAATTTTTGTTTGTGGTGGTGTTGAGATTTTGTATTGAACATCTGCTGGGTATTGGCGCATTTACACCTTGATGTGTGAAGCTAATTGAACGTGCGGATACTGAAAACCGGGAATAACTTGTGGTGGCGTCAAACGGTAGCATGTGCTACTAGAGCCGTAAACTACGCGAGCTCTCGTCCATTCAGAGGGCTTGGATATTAGTCTTATTAGAACAAAAGTAATTGTGCTTTTTTGATCAACGAATATTGTATTTCCCAATTAACGCCGCACACTCATATTTCTGCGTTCACAGCTCATGTCTCTAATGTGCCATGCAGAAATCATACCATGTAACAAACTGAATCATTGAAAACATAAACAGAGATTAAACTTTTTCTCACAAACGTCTTTCTCTTTTAAATCTGGGGGCATTTTGGAGCTATAAAGTTCATTTCAGAAACAACAGTACTTAACTGTCAGTACTTTGATAAAAAAAAGCGATGAGAACATTTCGATCGAATCGCCACTTGGACGCGATCCGTTCGAAATTATCTTTCCACCTACAGCCGTGTACAATCTCACTCGTCAGAAAAGAAATGCGAGAACATTGACTCTTAAATGCTATTTTCTTTTGTTTTTCGTGATCCGACTTGGTTTCGAAATATTTTTTTTAAGAAACCGTGATCCATTCTGTGTAAGTGTGTCATGACGCGAACGCGATCTGACCGAGACAAATATCACTTTTATGATCTCAGCACTGTATTATTCGCGGTACACAAACAAGTTTTGAACCACTTCTGTGAAAATAACAAAAAAAATGAAAAGTAAACACCCGACACATGCGTGAGAGGTCGGTATCCATAAAAACACATTTATTTCTAGCCATTATCGCGAGTGTCGATCTCTGCCTTGTGAACATGCTAGACTCCTCTGCCTCGTGATGTGAATGAGAGTACGACCTTGCTCCAGGCCAAACTGATCTCATTTCCGAAAAGGAATGTTACACCAAACTTTGTATCCGCACCTTTAAAGTACACACCAGCTTGATATGGCCTGGGGACACCAGCGTTCACACGGCAAGACAATATTATACCCCCGGGCTTTGTACAGGCGTGTTTAAAGTATATACAAATCACCCTATAAACAGGTCTAACGATGAGATGCATAGAGAGCCCATGCATCTCAAGTTTGTAGTCAATTTGTGATTTTCAAAACACTACCCCTGTCTACGTTTTGGACGGTTTTCGTGGATAACACTTTCGCTGCCGAAGGCGAGTATTGTCACCTGATTTATGATGATTATACGTACGTTCTGGTATGCGCGGATTAAACCTACCATCTGAATAATTGTTGGAAAGGGCTCAGAGAGCCCTTTCCCACAATTAATCAGATGATAGAGTTTTAAGTATGTCATAATTTTTATTACACTTCTCCGCATAAAGGCGTACATAGAGGGCCTCCACATATGGTTAAAGTGGACGTTGCAGTGAAAGGGTTAAGGGTACACGTAGGCCAACTTGAGAATTATCATTTTCGTATGAAACTATTGCGATTCATGTTTTACATTTCATAAAGTAACTCGGGTGACTCAAATTATTTAACAGTAGAATAGTTTTAACCTTCATCCTCACGAAATCCATCCGTGCTGTAGGATGCCAACGTGTGTTACTTCTTTTCTAGTCGTATCTATTTTTCTTTATCCTGTTCCTTCCGCTTTCGTCAGATTTCACGTTAGAAGTGGAAAATTATAGCTGTATGTCTATGAAAAGAATTAATGAAGAGTAAAACATCACAAAACAAACATAAAAACCAAGTAGGTTTTTGAAAGGTCGGACTTGAAATCGCTAAGTACGAAACAGTATCTTTTTCATAGTTTATGAGTTTATATGTCAGGGAGAGCGGTGGCTCAGTGGTAGACTGTTGGACTTCTATGCCAGAGGCCCCGAGTTCGATCCCCGTTCGGGACGACCCACGTTGCGTCTATGGGCAAGGCACTTTATCCCAGTTGCCTACATGACGCCGTGTCCTAAGGCGTACTGCACGACGATGGTGCACATATCTTCAACCGCTGTAACACTGCTTGTGCGGAGCTTGGACAGAGTTATAATGTTGAGGAGCTGACAGTTGTTCGCCTATGCTCGGTGGTTCTCTCCGGTTACTCCGGCTTCCTCCACCCGTAAAACTGCCACGTTCACGATTAAGCATTGTGCATAAGTACGTGACTTTAAACACCAAAGTAAATAAATAAATATAGTTTATATGTGGGGGAAGGGCATTTAAACCTGAAATGTCTGCTTTAAAATTTGCATTTCGCGCAACTGGTTACTCTGTAAAATAACGAAAGTAGCCTGACTGGGGAAATTTCAAAATTGAAAATTTTGGTTCATTTTCACATATAAAATGTGTACAGGTATCATTAACCTTTTATTGAACGTCACGTTCCAAACTGTCAGTGCTATTCACTTAAATCGCCATTCAATTTTTAATATATTTTCATACCGTGTCTAAACATATATATCCTGTAACCCCTCATTGGAACGAGCTCTTTGAGCTCGTTCCATTGAAAGGTCATAAGCTATTTTTGAGGAAAAGAATGAAGATTTTTAGATTAGATTAAAGAACTAAAAGAAGTTACTTACAAGTTTCACTTAGGTTAGACCCTCCAGTTGAAGTACAATCAACAATTATAAATAAAAAATAAGAGAAAGGTCATATATACTTAAGGTAAAACAATTTAGATTTTTAGATTGCTTTGAATAATAAAACGGATTGATTTACACGTTCCATGCTTTTAGATTAAACCCTCTCATTGAAGTACAATCGGCAATTATAAATATATAAGTAATAACAGAATAAATTTTATAAATACACATGTGAACGAATTATAATGATAAAAATGAGTAATAAGAGACTGGTAAAGGACAGAAACAGAGGTCACCGGACAAGTCAATAAGTTGAGCTTGGAAAAGATAAATAAACCGACACCACAGAACTGATATCTGATTCAGCACTCCAGCAAGTGACACAACAAATCAGCACAACCGCGAGGCCATTGGGGTCCCAAACCAAGGCACAGATTCGTCGTTATTGAACATTTCTTTGCAACTGTCCTCTTTTGTTAGATTTGATAAATGGTTAAACCGGGTGGAAAGTCTACTCGAGTAGATGTTAATATTTGTGCAAACCATCTACTTTAATACCTGACTATTCTGCAGATCTAACATATCCCTAAGTTTCGGAACAGATGGATATGCTGTTTATTTCAGGCAAAAGAATCGGATTGTAAAACCGACATCAGTTTTGCATTAACTAATTTTAGAGGCCAATTGAAATTCTCCACGGAACAAGAAACAAATGTATTATTTCAGAACTTGTTTAATCTTCGACCTCCCCATTAAGTTCACACGTCATGCTATTTTGCAATCAAACCCACATTTACCTAACACATCGTATTGCATCTGTGTATTGCTAGCTATATTACAGACCTTTCCGTTTAACCCTTTGAACCCGAGGGGCCCTTTTTCCGGGATACATTATAATTTGATTAAGTTGGATGGCTGCTGAGTGAGTGTGTGGTGTAGATCATCAGATATTTCCAACGTGCAGCCCTAATGATGGACGTTGAACATATTAATTGGTCTATCCCAGATAATTAGTATGGATTCTTCCATTTGCTATCATTGGACTCACATGGAAGATACCACCAGGGTTCAAAGGGTGAAAAAGTGGAAAACTAACCCTCGCGCAGCTCACGAAACGTGTTTTTACACTACACCTTTGTCTCCAGACATCATTTGCTCAAAAACACGTCTTCATCGGGAATGTTAAGAAATAAAGTTTTTTATTCTTCGAAATGTATTACAATTAGCATATGTCGATACCTTCGGATGAAACATCATAAAGAAAACCCTGAAAAAAATGAAACATAGATTTGTTTTGTTCATATTAATAAAAACGAGAACAACAGAATAATTTGATTTACCGGTTTTTATAACAACCCATATGAAAAGTCATTGTTCACACTTGGACAAAACGGGTTATTTTGGGGACAGTGCTCCACAATACATAACAAAACGCGATGTATTGCAGATGACAATGCTGGAGCAATAACTATTTTACACGCCCAGTTTCATCTGAACGTTTCTATTATGTACCGATTGGACCTGACTCCAGCGCAGTTGTCATCTTCACAAATGTGTCTATTTTGTGGTGTTCACCATAATTGTTACCAGTCTCGTGTCTCTCAAATCTGGACACGAATTACAAAATTAATTGTTTACTGATTAGCATTTGAGAACTGAACACCCATTGCGCAGAACTGAACTCCCTTCTTCAACCGCAGATTCTGAAATCAGAGTTAGAGTTAAAAAATAAAATAAAAAAATTTCCATTCTGAAACTCCCTTTTAATTTTATTCCCACAGAACAATCTAATTCATTATAGTAAACATAGGTATGAGAAAAGCTTAGGCTGCAACTCAGAATTACTTTAAATCCACAGCTCTCTTGGCTTACAATTTACGAGAGTCTGTGGCTAGGATAGTGCCCTATTCCGAACCGCCCCGCAGTTGTGGATCTATGATTTGGGTCTGTGAACACCACATTTCAGTCAGGGCCGTGATGTGCAAGTGCCGAGATAGGAGCGAGCACGAGGAGGGATCCGGGGCCTATCCGGAGAAAATGGTGGAAAATGGAACCCAGTGTGACGCTCCCTGGCCGCTATGTTTTTATCGAAGGTATTCCAGAAATTTAATATAGTCTCATTCAAATTTTGAATTTATTGCGACTCGGTGGTTACACGCGCCAGAGCTATAGCTGTACAGTATAGTCCCCGTGGGCTGGTCGTAATCCCCGTGTGGACAGTGATGTCCACGCATGAGTTTACCATGCAATAAAAATCATCATCACCCAAATTTTAATTAATGAAGCATCGGGTGCTTCATTAATTCATTTTTTGTTGATTATTCCTATAATTCGTGTTTGGAATCTAATATTATTGCGTCCGTGGAAATACTTCCTACCCGCCGGAAGTGACCGGTCCATGGCGGATGTACTGTATACGCCACTGGTAGGAGATTTCCGTGTGTTATCACGGATAATACGACGCCCACTGGCATCTGTGCATGTGTAAAAATGAGTACCAAACAATAGATGGTAAGCATGCCGTGTGTGCCCCCCTTGGATCCGCTCATGCACCCGTCCGCCTTCGTTTTTTCCACCGCAACCACAAGAATAGTCATGGATTACAGCTTTGAGTATTTTCTTACTATGGTGGTCAACTTTTGTCTAAAAATATCGATGAACACCTCCGACAAGCGTTTGTTCGCGTTAATATATTGTTTTGACGAACAAATGTTCCGTCTTCATAAAGGAAATCGATTTCCAATAGTTTTCTAATATTTCAAGTAGAAAGACAGTTTCGTTTTAAAAATATATACGATGGGAGCTGAAAGATATTAATGCCACGTACATGAACTGATGTGCAATATTTATCACTCTCCACTGATTCCTAATTTTGTTGTCTCTCCGGAAAGAAGAAAAATCATACGCCAAGAGTTTTGACTTCATATATTTTAACCCTTTACCCAACGTAACGGCCAAAACCGGCCAGCGCTATTCTCAAAAATCGCCAATTAATTTTCACTATTTTTTTCATTTTTTGTCTCAAAAACATAGGTTATGACCCCTCGTTGGAACGAGCTCGTCGAGCTCGTTCCAACGAGGGGTCATAACCTATGTTTTTGAGACAAAAAATGAAAAAAATTAGTTATTCAAGAATTTTTTTTGCAAGTGTCGTCTGCTTTTCACGTTAGGTAAAGGGTTAAAAAATCAAAAACATCTGAAAGGAAGTTCAATATCAACTTGACTCTTCCGACGTTGTTGATATTATTCATTCACTGAAATTGCAACTGTTTTATTTCAACCTCAGGGCAACGCCTTGAGAAGATGATACCACGAGTCCGACATTTAGCCCTTATGGCGATGTCCCGGTGCACTCTCGAATTTCATGATTGCTACGAATTATGTTTAGGGACTACATAGCAATATTTTAACAGGGAAATTAAATAAGTAAGTTTCACATGAAAAAATAAAGAGTGTTTTGACTAAAATATAGTTTTATCTATTGCACGACTGAAAATGTGTGATACTAAATTCAGGTACCCGAACACTATAATAATAACGTATGGAGTAAAAACCGGTGCTCTGACTGGACAGAGATTTTGGAGCAGAAAGTAGGAGTAAGAATCCTGACAAATATCACAGAAATATGGATGTTGGTTTTTTGACAAATGGCATACAGTTAAAATTAGAAGTCCTGTCACGAACAGGGCGCTTATATAGGCTTAATTGTGCGTAGGAATTGCGCACAATTGCCATATCGAATGACATCCACACCACGGCAGGTTCTCCTGGTTACTCATAGCAAACACAGGCAATCTTTCTGCCAATGGACCTCCGGGTTGTAAGATACTGTATATATTCCGTTTGTATATTTGCAAGAACTTAGTAACATGTACAGCGCCTCAGAATATGGTTCTATATCGTCTGACCTATAATTTTGGCGCTATATAAATGTGTATATTATTATTATTAGTTATATTAAATTCTAAGACATGTGAGGTTTGTTATAATGAAAATATCACGTGGCATCAAGTTTTTGAACAGAATTGTCGTTTGCTTTTCTTAGAATGACGCGCGTCTCACTTTTGTAAAGAGCGTCGACCTTGATTTAAGTTTTTTCATATAGAACGTCACGGATACAAAGATTAATTTCGCTGTTTGGAAGGTGTTTTAGCATAATAAGCTGCCGTTTTGAAAAGGCTATTACACATATTTTTATCAAGTTGGCACATATTCTCAAAACGGCATGTTTTATAATTGGCCCGGCAATTTGGTAATGGACAGGTTACATTGCTCATGGACTAATTGAGCTGGCTTGGTCACAACCGAAGCTTGTAGCAGCAAAATCGACTGGGTTAAGTAAATTGCGTTAATATTTACTGAAAACAGTTGTTGATTTGGGTTGATTTGTACCCGGTTGATTTTAGAGTGTATGAGAAAGGGTCATTCCAAGTTGTTCTCTTTTCACTAATCGAAATTGAAGACCGAGAAAGGTACGTAAAGACTAAAACGAGTAAACTGGCCATACTTCCAAATAGATATAAGAACTTAATTGCTTCTAATGTCAGAAACATGCGCCTATGATTTTGCTTCTCCTTTCTAAATAAAACTAAAAGAATGTTATAGAATGCATTGTCGGTAATATGCGTCGTTTGCAACTCTTGGCGGTAGTGGGAGCGCAGTCAGGGGATTGGATTGCTGATGTTAAGACCCTGCTGGCCTTCAAACATTTCAAAAATCCACATTTCAGTTTCACTTGAAACATCACATGAGTTTTGGCTGCACCGGCAAATATTATTTTTGATGTTCAGAGCTGTGAATAGTGTTTCCTATTTTGGCATTGTACATCAATCTTTAGCAGAATCAATAATTATTCAAGTGACACGTTTGATCGGATAACGCATAACATACTTTATTACATACATACAACGAATATTCCGTTAACCCATTACTTAAATACGTTCAGCGCAATTCACAAAAAAAATCCATTCAATTTTCATTATTTTTTCAACTTTTATCTCCGAAGCATAGCTTATGACCCCTCATTCGAACGATCGCATTGAACTTGTTCCAATGAGGGTCATAAGCTATGTTCTGGGCAAAAAATTAAAAAAAATAGTTATTCAAGAAGTTTATTTGAAAGTGTCGTCTGTATTTCGTGTTAGGTAAAGGGTTAATACAACAGTAGTTTTCCCATGAATTCCCTCACGCCGGAACGCCAGCACGAGAGGCTCACCTTTTCCAGATCCTCGTCATGCCTGTCTCACACTAGCCACACATATCGTGTCAGGCGTTATTAACGTTCGGATATTTTTGAAGCGACACTGTTACAAATACGAAATCAACACTCGAGTGTCTTTGTGCTGAACACTCCCGACAAACATTCATAATTTCCCTTTTGTTTATATTTTAAGTGTCGTATTCAATTTTTAACGAACATTTGTCATATAATAAATACACGATACAAAAAAAGTCACGTGATCATGGCGCTGACCTGCTGATTTTTCTTCGCTCTTGCTTCAGAAGTCATTTTAAATAGTTTATGAGATTTGTGGATCTTTCGCTTTGTTTGTAATGTTTGTAACGTTGACAACATGGATCTAGATTATATTTTTGCGTAAATACTGCGCGTAAGTGATACGGATATTGTGGAATCTTGAAGTTTGTGTTTGCTTCATGTCTATAACTCAGCTTACAGTTTGTTTACGTTGACAACAGGTTGCCAAGCTCTCGAACTAAAATGGAATGGCAGAGCTTATCGAATATTTCAGTATATTAAAACCTGGTGTTGCCTAAGAACTCTAAGTATCTGTGAAAATGCGGAGAAGTTGGTACTAACTGGTCGAATAATCGACGTGACAAAGTTTGATCTCTGCATTTCCAGCACTTAACTACAAACTGTCATGTTATTCTCTTCTGTTCTTAACTGTACAGCGATACGCACCAAATCACACGGACTGCCTTTGTATATCGTCTATGCGTGAGTGACTCTTGGGTGACCTGTTTCTGTTATTGTTTATCGATTTTCTTCGCTGTCTGAATACTGTTTGTAATTTATCGCCAAGGTTGGAGTGAACTCGGTCTTCGAAAGACCATCAGAAACAAACGTGTTCATAAACAGCAAATAAATAAACCTAAACCTAAACAACTGAGGATGAACAACCTTCATACCGAAACTGCCGAAACTGCCATCACAGGAAAAGTTTCAGATGCCACAGTGTCAGTTAGTCACACCGAGAGTGATGTTGACGTTGATCAAAATAAAAGAAATAGGTCAGCCCTAAGTGCCACACCCTCTCCAATCGACCCGAAAAGGCATCCAGAGGATGTTGATTCTGACACCGAAATCGACCTCTCCGTATTTTGGGGGTCAGACGTCTCAGGTACACCACCTACCCAACGTAGCCCTGAAGACCGCATGACAATTGCTTTCATTAGGGTCTTGAAAAATACAAGTGTGAGGGACAACCTCAAGTGTATATTCCTGGAGGCCGCCACAGAGAGAATCGAGGCTCTGGAAAATACTGTACAATCTCTAAAAGAAGAACTTGTTTCTAAAGACGACAGAATCCATGAACTTGAAAATAAGATAGACGACCTCGAGCAATATGGTCGTCGGACCAACCTACGTATCTCAGGTGTAGAAGAAAAATCTGGGGAAAACACAGATAAAATTATTTTTGATGTGGCTAATAGGATAGGCGTGTCCCTGACCGAAAATGACATCTCCAGAAGCCATCGAGTTGGGCCCAAGGTGCTAAAGGGTAAACCCGTAGTGTCAAGGCCAATTATTTTTCGCCTCAATAGCTACCGAACACGAAATCTCCTCTACCGTTCACGCACCAAACTAAAAACAGTCAGCCAAGCAGCCAAAGCCGACAACCCGTCGTCCCAAACTGGTATCTTCATTAATGAAGATCTTACCAGAGTCCGTGCCTCCATAGCGCGCGATGCCCGTGCACTAGTACGTGGGGGTAAGGTTAAGGAGTCGTGGACCTTCGACGGTGTCATCTTTGTCAAAAAGAAGGATGACGCCGTCGTTAGGATCACCACCCCTAAACAAATCAACGATTTGGAAAATAAATTTAGGCTAAGACAGAAAATAAACCTAAACACCTCCCAGTCACAGATCCTGTAAATGTTAACTTATTTCTCCTCCAACATAAACCCATTGATCCTTTGTTTTATTATTCGATCGCTCAGATGGTTGAAAGATAAATGGATCAAGTAATCGATCGAATTGCCAGTCAAATCACAAACAAACAATTGATTGGTCAATTGACCGATTGGTTGATTGATTGATCAGTTGATTAATCGTTGATCGATTGATTAAATCGATTGATTGATTGGTCAATTGATTAAATAAATAAATAAATAAATAAATAAATAAATAAATAAATAAATAAACGAACAAACGAATAAATGAATAAATAAATAAATAAATAAATAAATAAATAAATAAATAAATAAATAAATAAATAAATAAAAATCCATCATAATGACGGTGGGGAAAGTATTTGTGGTCTTTATGTCTACTTACTTCCCGGTTGTTCTCTGTCTCATCCTGCTCCCCAGTTAGGTGATGCCCCCCCACCCACACCTCCAACCCATCCACGCATGCTGTATTCATGCCTCATCTCAATTCCGAGAGCTCCTGATTTTCCTATTAATCGTTCCCACTATATACCTTCACGTTTAATTACCTTCATTGATACCAGCAAACCTATTACCGAGCCGGTTCCAGAGGTATTCGCACTGGCATGTTTTTCATTGGGTCATTCTGGAGAAACTTTTTCCCAAATCTGAAATTTGGTATATCTTCCCTAAAAAACTGTCTTTTAACTTCTAAATTGACAGAAGAACCAAACCACCAAGTATTCTAACATTTGAGATTACTGCATACTGAAGTATCCTGGCCGTTACTCAGTGAATACAAGTCATTGTGAGTATAATGGAGACTGGCTCGCAGAGCCGGTTCCGGTGGTATTCGCATTGGCATGGTTCTTATTGAGTCATTCTGGTGAAACATTTTCCCTAATCTGAAATTTGGTATATTTTCCACAAAAGCTGTCTTTTAACTTTTGAACTGACAGAACAGCCCAATCACAATTAGGGTGTTTTTTTGTTCTTGGTGTTATGAAAATATATTAAATTAAGATGAATATGAAATTAAGTGATATCCGATTAAGCGGTTTCCATTGTACTGGCACTTGGCAAAATTGGTGATATGAAGAATGTGTGTTTCCAACTGCAATAGACGGAAAATATCGGTGTAAATATTTCCCCAAACACCCATACACATATGCATATCACTGGAACAAGCCCATCGAGCTGGCTCTAGTGATATCCATATTTGTATGTTTCAATTATATTCTTAATAATAACTAAGTAATGATGCATATCAGGCTTATACTTATCGTCGTCTCTGTATCGGAGGTGTGACAAATAGCCCGGTATTTGTAAAATATATTCAATTATGATGAATATGGAATTAGGGATATCTGATTAAACTGGTCTCACTGTAGTAGTACAGGTAAAAGCTTGAGAATGAAGAATTTGTTTCTCCCTCTGTCATCTTCTTTCTTTACCTCATCCCCAAAATACCAGTATTTTTTCCAAAACACGCATAGACATATGCACATCACTAGAACCAGCCCTAGAGCTGGTTCTAGTAATACACATATTTGCATGTTCGAATTACAATCTGATGTGAGTGTCTGTTGCTGGGTGCTTACGGTGAAATATAAACGAAAATTATTCGCCTTCTTATTGTGTTATGCTTGTGTGTGCGTGTGTAAATGTGTGTGAGTGGGCGAGGGTTGGTTTGGGTATTAGTACGTGTGATTCGTATTGGTGCAAAGTATAGTACAGTTCTTCTGTATGTGTGAGATCAATGTGCACCCCCTAAAACAACTCCGACAGCATGCTATTATGTATGACTAAGCACATTCAAGCTATCCATATTTGTATGCTTCTACTAGCGAATTTTTCTCGTGATCCAAATTGCATCCGAAATGATAAGCTGGCAGATGCTCTATAATATGATAATGTCCAGTAGCGTGATTGACTTATCAATGATATGACGTCTTGGGATTGGCGAGAGGTGTGTTAATGTTGGAATCAGCTAGCGATGACGATCTAGCATTCTACTGTAAAGTACGCCTCTCCCCCTTCTTATTTGTAGTAATGCATATTTATAGATGATTGTACAAATGCTACACTGGGACACCGTATTATACTTCCGTCTTGCAATTGACAATATTATTGTGATGACATTTGGTAACATGTTGTTATCTTTGTTGTCACAACTATTGGCAGTTTGGCTATCCTGCTATTACACATTGGTGTTTTCTCGTCCCCTGCGATGGCATTCTATGTTAGAATGTCTTAATCTACGATTTTTAGAATCTCATTTCAGTAGTAGTGCCACGCATTAATAGTGTGTTTTCACTTGTTGCAAGATGGAGAGTCCTCCCTCGGAGGAATGGGGTGATCCCATATGTTCCCTACCACAATAGGCTGGAGGGAGCTCTTCTGACATCTTTCGACTTTTCGCGTCAGAAGAGCTTGACCTCTGTTTTTCTCCTTTTCGCTTGTTTTTGTTATATCTGTATCAGACGCCTAGAGGTAGTTCACAACCCCAAAATCTCATATCAAGTCGTCGCCTGACCAATAAACTAAGTTTAATTGTCACATTTCACTCGAAAGTTCCTGCACTCCTGTAATAAAGGCACTGTTAAAACAACATGCACTAGCTATTCTCAAATATTCTTATGTAAGGTCCATCATAGCGACAACTTATGATCTACGACTTTGAGTGAGCCTCTTTACTAAAACATGAGTTGCTTTCCCAACATGATCCTTGTGATTGACTTCTGGATTTTTCTTTACTCTTTCCCTTTATATACCTCTTTTTCTTCCTCCAACTCAGTTTGTAAAAGCCAACCTGGACTCTTTTTTTATCAACTAAATAATTTGCTGCTTTTGACGCTCACCATTTCTCGGGCACATTATACATATTACCATCCTCAAATTACATAGTGTGTAGTCTTGAAAGTTATCGTGCCCATATTGGTGCGTTCAATGCAGTGATTACTTCATGCTGCCTAAAAAGAAAACTAAGAATAGACCAGTCCCTTTGCTTTCTTGCTTTTCTGCAGCTGTATTGTAAAAGCATCAGTCTTAGCGATGCCTTCACTCTGGTGTCGGCATTGTTCCATGTTCTCTTCAGCTTTTTCGGTGAACTAAATTGTGAAAGTTTTGTAAAAATTAATACCCCTAATCGGCTTTGTAAGAGAAATGGTATAGTGTCCGTCCCTGATTCGACTACTGTAAGGTTATCCGAGATCACTATTTGGCATCTTGTGTCTGTCGCATTAATGTTGCTTTTGGTCCTGCTAATGTCTGGAGATATCGAAACCAACCCAGGACCAGCCTCCATTAATGCTAACATCACCTCAAATGGATTGAAAATCTTTCACGTAAACATTCAAAGCCTAAAACCAAAACTGAACGTCATAGAGTATGAATCACCCCCCACGATATATTAGCCTTTACTGAAACTTGGCTACAAAGCTGCGACATAACATCCGATATTATGATTTGTGGATTTCAGGAACCATTGAGATATGGCCGTTCAACTAGAGGGGGTGGCATCGCCATTTACATAAAATATGGTTTGAGCTTTCGGCAAAGACCTGACCTTGAAATGAACGGCGTCGAATGTGTTTGGGCGGAGGTATTTACAAAATATAAAAAGTCACTACTCTTAGGATATTCTACCGCCCACCGAATAGTACCCCAGACGTATGGGATAATGTTATGGCCTCCATCGATAAAGCTAAAGACACTCTAATTTCTGATATCGTTATAACTGGAGATTTCAATGACAATCAGTATGGTGAACCTCGAGGGCACTTCCGCGACATAAGCAATCAGTTCAATCTGAAACAACTTATTAGAGAACCAACGTGCTTTACCGAATCAACGGCTACATTGCTTGACCTCTTTGCTGCTAGCGACAGTGTTAATGTTCTAAGATGTGAAGTCCTCGAACCCCTTGTACCCGATATGACACGGTATCACTGCCCAATTTTTATAGAACTGGATTTCCAAAAAGCGCCTTGTAATAATTTTAGGAGACGTATTTGGCAGTACGCTGGGGGTAATTACGATGGGCTGAACAATGCCTACAACAATTTAGATTGGGACAGTGTGTTTAACCACTCTTGTCTTGACACGTTAGTTGAGAATTTTACTGAAAAAATACTTGACGTAGCATATAAATTCATTCCCTCTAAACATATAACCTCAAGACCCAATCAACCAAAATGGATGCATAATAATATACGTTTACTTATAAGACAGAGGACTCGATTATATCGCCGGGCAAAGCGCTCTGGTTTATTACACCACTGGGATAAATATAAAACTAAACGTAACGAAGTTGTTTCCGCGGTTAGAAAGGCCAAAGTCGAGTACATTTCTAAAGTACAAGCAACGTTAAGTGCTCCAGAAACATCTTCATCTAATTGGTGGAAAACATTAAAAATATTCATTGGCAAAACAAGATTAGACACCCCTACTATAAGCCATTTAGGCAATCTTTATTCAACTAATCTCGAGAAGGCAGAAGTGTTCAATGAATATTTCTGCTCTATTTCTACCCTGGATGAGACGACTGCGTCCTTGCCAGGGTCACCCCAGCCAGCCCCGGCACATCTTCGGAAAATAACCTTGGAACAAACAGAAATACTCAAGGCAATGAAGAATATCAAAGTGTCCAAAGCGTCTGGACCAGACCAAATAAGCCCACGACTTCTGAAAGAATGTAGACATTCGTTGTGTATGCCATTAACAACTCTGCTTAATGTCTTACTGGACAATTGTTATTTCCCTAAACTGTGGAAAAAGGCCAATGTATCCCCAGTATTGAAAAAGAACCCCTCTAACATAATTACCAACTATCGACCGATATCACTGATTAGCTGTACTGGTAAGCTGCTTGAAAAATGTGTTTTCAAGCGGTTGTGGAAGTTCCTATGTGACAATAATATACTGAGCCAGTTCCAGTCCGGCTTTATCTCGGGCGATTCTACGGTCTTACAACTGACTGACCTCTATGATGAGTTTTGTCATGCTCTTGATGATGGTAAGGAGGTTCGAGTTGTATTCTGCGATGTCAGTAAAGCATTTGATAAGGTGTGGCACGCTGGGCTCCTTTATAAGCTTGAGAAAATAGGAATATCTGATGACCTCTTAACTTTCTTAAAATCCTACACGTCCGACCGGTATCAAAGGGTAGTGCTGGGCTCCGAGTCGTCTCCCTGGAGACCAGTAATGACTGGTGTTCCGCAAGGTTCAATCCTTGGCCCTTTACTATTTCTGATATACATAAATGACATTACTGATAACTTGTCCAGCAGTATCCGTCTCTTTGCCGATGACACATCATTATACCTTATCGTCGAAAATCCTGACCAAGCTGCACTCATAATCAATCGTGATTTGGCAACAATCGAACATTGGGCCAAAACATGGTTGGTTGACTTCAATGCTCAAAAAACGGAAACGATGCTAATATCACGTAAAGTAAATGCCCCGGTTCACCCAGAATTATATTTAGGAACGACCGAAATTGCCGACGTTACTCGTCACAAGCATCTAGGTGTAATTTTGAACAAAAGTTGCACGTGGAACGACCATATCGAACACATAAGCTCCAAAGCCTGGAAACGCATTGACATGCTGAGGGCCCTCAAGTTTACCCTGGATAGGAAGATTCTTGAAAAAATATATTTTGCTTTCATTCGTCCCCTTTTAGAATATGCTGACTGTGTCTGGGATAATTGCTCTTTAACGCAGTCTGCTGAGCTAGAAAAAATTCAAATAGCTGCAGCGCGAATAGTCACTGGTGCCACTTTGAGCGCCAGTAAGAATCGTCTCTATTCAGAGACTCAGTGGGAAACACTACTGGAACGACGCCGAAAGCATAAACTAATTCAGTTCTTCAAGATGTACCACAAACTAACACCCACGTATATCTCGGCAAAAGTTCCGCCTCTGAATACAGCCATTAACCAAAATCACAATCTCCGAACTGCAAGTAATCACCGTGTCCCATTTTGCCACACCAACTTATATCAATCATCGTTTATCTCGGAGGTAACCAGTCAATGGAATAGACTGCCCCTTTTGGTCAGGGAAAACCCTTCACTCATAGATTTTCGAAAATTCCTCAACAATTCAACCATTCGGCCACCAATATTTTACACAGGGGCCAAATCCAGAAAAGCCCAGATATACAACTGTCGACTGCGTTTGGGATGCAGCAACATTAACACACACTTATATGAAAACCACTTATCGGCAACCCCACTCTGTCGATGTGGCGATTTAGAGAGAGCTGAGCATTTCCTCATGCATTGTACATTATTTGATGTTGAACGCGACTTGACAATCAATACATTGCCGTTTACACTGGACCTATCTACACTCTTGTTTGGATCCGAATGGCTGTCTAATACTGAAAATGCTCTTATATTCAGTGCTGTACAAGATTATATTATATTGAGTAAACGCTTCCAGTGACAGGTTGCGTACGCTCAAATGGCTGCGTGATGTGGTATCTTAACCACAACGGGCAGCCGTGAATGTGGGCGCACCCTGTCAACCGTGCGGGAACACATACAAGGTTTGGATACGGTATAAATTGAGAGATGTCCATCCTGTAGAGATACCCCCCAAGTTCCTACTCTAGGTCACTACGCTTATACAATGATACTCCTGCGACAACGGACCTATCTGCACTAGGGACACTGAAAGCCAAGCGTCGCTGTAGGTTGCATCTGCCGACTCACGCCGGTTGAAAACTTTGAGTCCAGGTTGGTTGGTAGAAACTTCCTCTTCTCGATCTTTTTCTATTTTCTTAACTTTCGTGTATGCTTCCCTAAGTCAATCAAAATTTTAACTCAAATTCGTTCTTCTTCCTTCTTTCTATAACAAAACAATATTTACGCAGTGCTTGCATCCACCGCCTATTCATTTTCGTTATTATGTTGCTTTGGGAGACGGCTTAACATAAGCTCACAGCTTTCTGCCGAATTCCATAAATCTATTCTTGTGTTAATTATTTCTATTCCTATACATACAACTGTTCGTGTAGTTGTAGTCATGTGTGCTTGTTCTTTTTTTTTCTATAGTCTTGTATGTATAGCTCATGTACTTTTTCTGAATAAATATTGTTTAAACTAAATACACGATTACAAGATTCAATTATTCTTGATTGCTCGTATTCCGTCTCGAAAATGTTGATCTATTGTGCTTCTCTTCTTGTAAAATTGAACGAAACTCAAGGATTCGAGTCTTCGCCGCAGCCGTTCCCAAGCTTTGGTTGAGAAAACAGAAGGGCGCTTTGTTCTCCCGTGACGTGGGCTCTGAAACCCCCCTGGGAAGGAATCATGGTAGTTGAGGACAAACATTGCCCCGTTTAGGGCAGTCTCCATCATTTTGGAGATATCTGTCCACCACATTTGCTTTGGTCCTAATTTCGGACGTAGATAGATGGTCGGATGGGCCCGATCTGGCCAATCGGTAGCCTCCAAAAAGGCGTAACGTGGGAAGAGGGGGGGGGGGGTGGGGGGGGGTGGGGGCGGTTGGGAGGTAACTCAATTAGTTATTTCTTTTAACACACGTTTGTCATTGCCAACGTATACTGCATTTCAACGAATTTCGGAATTTATGAACATGTTCCTTTTATTGCACTATCTGGGATTAGTTGCGCGTGACACTAGTTTCGAAAATAATGGGATGCATGACCGACTTCTGAAGACGTGGCACTAGGTGCACTTGACGGATCAATCGTCCTGTGGAACACTTTGCTTTCACCACTGGGTGAATATACTAATCGTATAATTCTGATGTTGTATGCTGAATAACCGCGACGTAACGCCCCAGGTTGGGCTCAGAGTAAAGGTGCGAGCCATGAATAGAAATATATTAAAACAACACAAATTATGGCAAAAACACAAAACAAAATACTAATGATTTTAACTCCGAAAATGTTATTGACTGTAATAATACATCTTGGTCAAAATTCATAAATATTTTCTCTACGAATCAAAACAGACCACTTAATACATTAAATCCATTCATCAAACAAAAATCTATTCAAGGCATTGCTGGTGCAGCAGAAGATGTAATAAATTATGAACTGTTGGTCTTCTTGTGGAATGTGCCCGTGAATTTCAGTCAGTGCAATGTTGAAAATAAGAAAATGCACGATCAAGAGGTGCGTTCTAGTGCTCGCAAGACCCCTAATAACAGCAGTTGTGTTATACGAACACGTGATCTAGGAGATATTGAAGAAACTGATATTTCAAGAAGAAACAAAATCTCAGGGAGTAATTGGAGTGAAAAGAGACGAGATTAGAAAAAGACGGTAAACAAATTAAAACAAATACATTTATTTTGGCATTTAATACCCAGTGGCCACCAAAAACAGTTAAAATTAGCTACTTGAGCGTCCGAGTGGATTTATTCATTCCGTTTCCAATGAGATGTTTCAAGTGTCAAAAGGTTCGGCCAGAATAAAGATGTCTGTCGAGACCAAGCAAAATGTCATCGATTCGGCCAAAGGCACGACGAACCATGTATTAGAGAAACCATTAAAAGCATTAAATACCAGGGCAAACACTTGTGTTATCTTTCAAGGATTGTGCTGTGTGGACAAAAGAAAAAATGTTCACAAAAGGTGAGAACTGGGAAACAAATCAGCTTTAAAGAGAACAGAGACATTGTATCATCTATGACTGGCCTGGACGCATCAACGCATTCATATGCAACGAAATTATTATCAAAGAAGTTACGAACACAATCTGTAGAGTGCCAGTCGCCATGACCATGGCTCAACAGTACAATTTCAACATTACTGCAAGCCTTCACAAGAGACCATTCCGATGAAGTAGAACCCAAATCCACTCAGACACTGTCAACTACCCCCGGCATCTATCGAGAAACCAACGAAAACACAACAAAAACAAACCCAAACAAACTATATACCTTAACCAGAATCGAACAAAGATATAAAAAAAAATAAAGCAGAACAGCGAAATACGCCAAAACGGACGAGAAACACCTACCACACCAATAAAATGTGAGTCAGAGTCAGAAAAAGAATCAATACAAACAAAGAATCAAAGAAAATTGAAAAAGAACAACAAAAACAAAATTCAAATAAGACACCTAAATATTTTATAAATGTTGTTACGAGCAACATGTTTGAAGGGATGGGGGGACATGTCAATCGATGAATGGATCGATAACACGTTCTTCAGTCAACCACGCTTGAATTCCCAGGGTAGGTTCCACGTAAGCATTCACCAAAGAAAACCACGGGGGGGGGGGGGGGGGGGGGACTTCTCTCATACGTCCACCCTCTAAACTTCCAGCCAAATATGGACAATACAACCAAACAAAGTATAATACAATGCAATTGTCGAGGTTTTAGAGCTAATTTTATTGAAATGGGCCTTCAAAGCCAAAAAATATAAACCTGCTGCTTTTTGCTTGCAGGAAACACTCTTAAAGAAGCCTGACACCCAAGATCACTCAGCCTTTCAGCGTTATACCTCGTGTGATGACGAAAATGATATTCATGTTCGTGAAACGCCTGTCTTAGTCAGAAACGGCATTATTCCCTGTCATGTTTCTTTATAAACAAATTTACTGGTTGTAGCGCTACGCATAGCTTTAGACAATACAGTTACATCATGTTCTACTTACATTTCACCAAATAATACCCTTCAGCTGTTTGACCATGAGCAACTGGTTCACCAACTACCAACTCCATACATTTTGTTGGGAGATTTTAATGCACATAGCTGTCGTAGCGACGACTCCTGCAGCAAAGATGACATCAAAGGGTAAAACACAGTAGAAGACCTCCTTTCAAAATATGATTTGTGCTTGTTCAGTGATGGTTGAGACACGTATTTGAACCCGCATGTGGTTCTCACACTTCAGTTTATCTTACAAGTGCATGTCATTCAGTCTTCCTAGACTTTTCGTGGACAGTTGAAGATGATTTACGCGGGAGTGACCACATGCAAGTTGTGTTGTAAAGTGTGGATCCGGCAGATGATGAGAGAGTGCCACAGTTGAACTTTAAAATGCCAACTGGGTCAATTTCTCGTCACGTTGTTCTGAACGACTCACAAGGGAGAAGTTTGTAGACAGTACTGATTAAGTAGAACAGTTTACTACAGGGTTGCTTGACATCGCAAGTACAGGCATTCCAGAAACCTCGGCTAACCCAAAACGTTTTACTAAACCACGGCTCGATAAAGATTGCAAGAAGGCTGTAAAGGTACGCCAGAAAACTGAACTGGAATTTAATAAATCACCAACAAGTTTTTTTGGTTTATTCCCACTCAGCCAACCTTCCTAAAATACCAGTTAATAGGTGTGAATTACAGAAAGGTGTTAGGTTGGCTGAACGGAACTTTTGCAGTAGAGGATTAGGCTATAGTCTGTATCGTCTTACCTACATAATCAAACAACATCATATCAAAATACATCTCAACTTTATAAGAAAATCTATAAGTACCTTCACATTATTTCAATTTTAGTAATTTACTTGCTTCGTCACCAAATTCAAAAACGTCCAGATTGCCACTATTGAGTCTGTTCTTCAGTGTTTTCAAATGATTGTCTATCGTTCTGTAACGCTTTCGTCTTTTTGGTGCGAGACCTCCGGATTCAAGTTGAATCATTTTTGCTTCGTTGGTTGCCTGCAATTTCTTTAGCAACACAAGGAAAGAGTATATGTTTGGGTGAGCAGCTCTGCACATTTTTTTTATTTTGCTGTGCCAACCTTCCGCATTGTTGGTTGTTCTTGCGCCGTCGTTGTTGTGATGGTCCCATTTGCTGATGGGAACACCCTCTACCCATTGTTCGGTAACATAGTCAGTAAATGCGGTGACATCCACGGAAATGTCCTCGGCTGATTCTAAAGCATTTAGCCAGAAATCTTCAACATGTTGGACGGGAATGAGTGGAAGAACAGCAGCCCTCCGGACAAGAAGTTTGACGTCATCATCTTGATTGTAATGTCTCACTAAACCAACGGATTGAGTCTTCCTCCAGATACACTGTGTAAATTGGAAAAAACAACCTTTAACCACCACGGAAGTAAACACGCACTCCAAAACGTTCATCACCGCCGTCTCGAAGTCTATCATGAATGTATCTGGTGCAAACGTTAAGTTTCTTTGAAGAATCTCATCCTTCAGAATGTTGAAAAATATTGAGTAAGTTGATTGAGTTTTATTTGACAGAAGCGCGAACACCAAGGGGAAAAATTTACGGTCAACCATTCCATGAATACAATACAGCTGATAAAACAACTCGGGACACGAATAGAATGTTCCATCTGCAAAAATAATGTCAGAATTGCACAATCGTCGCAAATTGTCGTCAGTGCTAAAAACTAAGATTCGTCGGTTCTGTTCATCTACTATGTCACGCAATAGAAACCGTTCTCCAGCAAAAGTTTTTGTCCATTCATCACCAAGTTCAATTTGGTTTTGCTCTCGTGGCAACTTTGGAAGAACTTTTAATCGATTCCTGTATAAAGACGACTTACAACTCTCAAATGTGGGAATTTTTTTGATAACTTCATGTGAATCTGTATTTCGCAAGCGTCCGAGTTCTTCATCATAAATGCTCGGGATTGGTCCGACATCTTCGCGACATCGCTTCTTAACTGTCGACAAGAATGCACTTGAAGCAATACTCTCAATATCAGAAGTATGATTATGTCCATTACCGAACTTAACAAGAATACTTTCTTTTGTCACCACTGTAGCCGGACAATTCCGATCAACGCACCTCCAATAGCAACGTCCATGATTTCGTGTTCTGATAGAGAATTTAAATCCACCATGAATCAAGAAAAAACCACCTCTACCATTATCAAGAAAATCAATGTCAACTTGTGCGGAAGCCATGATTACTGACAATTCATGCTGAGAAGATCCATATATATATAATATGGGACTGTGTTTTGAAAACATAAAATAATAGATGAGACAAACATCGTGATTGTTGTTCACTTCAAAGGCACAATTAGTGAATCTAAGAAATATCAAACACCGTGTAAACAAGACAGCGGCAGAATATTTTATTTTTGCAAAACAGGTCATCAAAAACAATGATAACATATAACAAATTAGAAAAAACAACATAACTGCAGAATATTTTAAAAATTAAGACATCAAAGATGATGATAATATATAGTAACAAACTAATTAATTGTTTTCTCAATTCAACCGACTGACAAAAAACAACAATATTTTAATTTGCAAAAATGATTTTTATTTTACAAAAAAAAAAAATGACAATTTATATGCTACAGACTATAACAAGGATTAAGCAAGTGTGAAAAAAAGGTTGGCTAGACGCTACTTGGGATACTTCTAAACTTAACCAACACACTCCCATTAATCAAATTTGGAAAATGATAAAACAAATTAAAGGTAAAAAAACAAAATCAAATGTTCAACGCCTGGAAGATAACAACACGCTAATTACTAAAAAAATGAAATATCAAACAAATCAGCATCAACATTTTCCAAACATTCGTCGTCTGAAAATTGTAATCCAAAATTCATTAAAAGTAAAAAACTATGGAGCCCAGTAGGTGACAGGTTTCACTCTTATTATTATTTATTTGTTTTTACGAAATAATATTTCGAAATGACGAAATAATATTTCGAAATAACGAAATAATATTTCGAAATAACGAAATATTATTTCGTTTTAACAAAATATTATTTCGTTTTAACAAAATATTATTTCGTTTTAACGAAATAATTATTTCATTTTGACAAAAAATTATTTCGAAAAAACGAAATATTATTTCGAAATAACGAAATATTATTTCGTTTTAACGAAATAATTATTTCGTTTTAACAAAATATTATTTCGAAATAACGAAATATTATTTCGAGATAACGAAATAATATTTCGTTTAAACGAAATAATATTTCGATTTAACGAAATAATTCTTTCGTTTTAACGAAATAATTATTTCTTTAAAACCAAATAAGTATATGTAGAGGTAATCAGGGCCAGATTACACCACCTACTTTTCGATTGCAAATTCTGCTTACTTAGCTAAGTAACACGGTTACGTATTCTAGCAAAATAGGAATTTGACTCATTAAAATTAATGACTTTATAAATAAATTTAGTGGTATTCACTTCAAACACTCTCCAGTCCATTAACGTGAAACCTCTCCGTTTTTCACGATATATGTAATACCAGCGTGTTTTGGGTGTTTTTCCGTATATGATGGCGTGGTTAATCGGTGCAGAAAGAAACTGAAGCGGCAGAAAGTCCAAAGGTACCTCCCCCCACCCACATAGCTTCTCGCCCTCCCCTCCTTCCTCCTAAAAAACACTTCTAGTGGCAGGCCCGATATCTATAGACTATAATTGAGCGACAAAAGTAGTAATGGAAAGCAGAGAACGACATTATAAGATACAATGGCGTACAGGCCATGGTGACTCGGTGAGGGGGGGGGGGGGGTGTGAAGTAGGGGAAAACCAATTTTTTCTGGCAGTTTTCACAATTTTGGGGGCAAGCTTTACTGACCTACCCGTCGTATCAATCATTCAATCTATTGTCTTTAAATAAGGGATACCGCCCTATAATACCAAACTTAGAACCAAAGCCAGTTATGTATGGAAGTGCAACATCAAAGATTTTATTACGGACACATATTAGAAAGGCGCGCCAACATTTCTCGGCTGACTCAGGAAATAGTGTATTTATTTACTTATTTATTTATTGGGGTTTTAACGACACTTTCGACAGCCATGATCACCTCGTGTCGGACAGTTTTATGGGTGGAGGAAGCCGGAGTACCCGGAGAGAACCACCGAGCAACGGCAAGCAACTGCCAGACTCTCCAACGTACAGTCTACACAAGCAGGGTTAGCATTGGTTGAAGACAAGTGCGCCATCAACGTACACGGCGCCACCGTGCCCCCAAATGGGCAATCGGGATGAAGTGCCTTGCCCAAGGACAAAACGCAGTAACCCCTAGCGAGGATCAAACCGTGGACCTTTCGGTTTAAAGTACAAGCTATTATCACTGAGTCAGCGCGCTCCCACGTAGTGTATTAAATATCATCGAATCAATACGTTCTAATCGTTGTGAAGTTGTGAATCTTTTCAATTTAGTTTTGCATTGAGTCCGCAGTGTTGGTAAGGACGGCGGTGGGCAGAGAAGGTTTCGGTGCTTTATGGTGTACAGAAAATACTCTCGGTGAGCTGCAATGGTACTCATTTAAAACGAAAAAATCATTTCATAAAAACGAAATGAATAAGTTAGTACATGGGGTGATGGAGGATGCAAACATGTCAGAAAAGGCTATATTCCGCCGATTTTCCTCATGAATAATTGTCCACTTCCATTACTTACAATCAGACTCAGGAAAATTAGGCCTTTTAAAGAAACGTTTTGAATTATTTTTCCATACTTTAAGGGGGAAGGTCGTTTTATCATAGTCGTACGGGCAATTCTTTTTAGAAAAGGCTGGAAGATGTTTTCCCCACATAATTGAGCTACGTGAAACCGAGATGGGAGAGCGGGGCCCGAAGCCTGCCGTATTTAAAAATCCAACATAGAGCAGTCGGTGGGGGCGGGCGGACTTTTGTGTACCGAAGGCATATCCGAGGTGTCCAGCTCAGAGGTGGGGGAGTATATGGTAGGTGGTGTCACCCACCCATTGGTGGGGATCGAGAGCCTCCCAAGAAAAATTGTTTTAAGTCTGATGCTCTGAGAACAATTGTAGAGCCTCCGGATGCCTCAGTTGTGACTTGTTCAGCTGCAGATTTTAGTCAATAACGTTAACTCTGTTTAACAATTTGACATCTCAAAATCTGAAGCAGTTTGCTTTCGATTCATACAAATTCAGCAATTATTTTCCGACAGAATGTGAAAAAGTTCCAACAGAAATGTTTATAGGCGGTTGGCGGCGGTTCGCCCCCCCCCCCCCCCCCCCCCCCGCACCATAAACAGCATGGGGGCATGCTCTCCCGGGAAATGTTTTGAAATAAACTGGTACGCATGTGTATCCAAAGTTATCAGACACGTTTTCACTCTGATAGACTGCAGTCCAAACTGGCACCCAAAGAGAGTTACGGACTTTGGTTCAAAGTTTGGTCTTATAGGGCGGTACCTCTTATATGAAGACAACAGACTGGGTGTTTGAAACTACAGGAAGATCAATGAAGCTTGGTTCAAAATATTATGAAAACTGCCAGAAAAAAATCATTTTCCCCGACATCGCAACCCCCTCCCCCTCCCCCCCCCCTCCAACCCCCTCCGGACCAACCGTGGCCGAACACCTATGCATCTTATAATGTCGTTCTCTCTTTTCCATTTCTACTTTTATCGGCCATTTATTGTCCATCTGTATCGGACCTGCAATCAGAATGTTTTCTGAACCGATAAACCACTCTATAATATACGAAATGGCTCGAAAAAAAACCACTGGGAATCTTCCTTCATACACCTATCGCTAACAACAGAAAGATCATAACGTTGATTGATTTGCGAGTGTTTCAAGTGAATAAGACTAAATTTATTCAACAATAAAGTGAAGTCATTTATTTTAATGAGTAAAATTCATATTTTTCTAGAATGAAACCTGTCACATACGGGCTCCATAAAAAACAACAGGAAAAATAAATGATCAAAATTTTCTATGACAATTTAGAGGATTGCAATGAACCTTTCATAAAGCAAAAGGCACTGCCACTGGACCCGATGAAATACACTTTCAACTTTTAAAACATCTGCCTCATACGTCACTCGAACTTTTACTATCCATCTTCAATGATATCTAGGTGGATGACCAGTTTTTACCTTCCGGCGAAAAGCAATGATAATTCCAATTCCAAACCCGATAATGAACAATACAACCCAGGTAATTACAGAACTGTTGAATTAAAAAGTTGTCTGTGGCGAAATCATGGAAAGGATGATCAATGATCGACTTGTCTGGTTTCTGGAATCGAACAATCTACTTGCGAAAGTTCAGTATGGTTTCAGAAACCAGAGAAGCACTGTGGAACACTTGGTTAGACCTGAATCGTTCATCAGAAATGTCTATCAGAAGAGAAGATGCGATCGCCATCTTCTTTTATCTGGAGCAGGCATATGATAAAACGTGGAAGTATGGGTTTTTAAAAGATCTTTTTAACTTGGGATTGAGAGGCATATGCCCCTTTTTATAGAAAATTGTTTCGGCCGTCAATTTCAAGGTCGTGTTGGGTCTACATTATCTCCTCCGCACGAACGAGAATTGGGTGTTCCCTGGGGAAGTATTCGATATGTTTTCTATGAAAATCAATGTCGTCATTGACGCCATTGAGAATATGTTAGATTCTTCATTGTATGTATAAAAATTTGAATGCTGTTGGGTGCAAGCTTCAGTTGTGTATAAAGAGAATTAAGAAATGGGCTACATTAAACAGCTTTATGTTTTCGAAGACAAAAACGAATTGTTGTTCATTTTTGTAGGTTCCGAGAGCATCACCTTGATCCGGAACTGAAAATAGCTGGCAGAACCATTAAAGTTGTCGGGGAAGTGAAGTTCTTGGGTTTACTGTTTGACAGTCAACTGAATTTCATTTCTCATATAGAACAACTACAACTGATATGTAAAAAGCAACACTTGACCCCCTGAAAGTAGTTGGTTGCACTGATTGGGGTGCTAAGGCATTACTGCATCTTATTATTTTCCTAAGTGTGATTTACTGGGATTTCCGAGTTTGATTATAAACGATAACTTCACAAGTGAATTATGAAATCAACAATTGTGTCATGTATTCGTGCCGCAAAGGAAGAGGCTTTGCCGTGTGTGTAATGGGGACTTCATTGTTTTGTTTTTTTTAACCCTTTACCTAACATGAAAAGCCAACGACACTTGCACAAAAAAAAATCTTGAATAACTAATTTCTTTCATTTTTTTGTCTCAAACACATAGATTATGACCCCTCATTGGAACGAGCTCGACGAGCTCGTTCCAACGAGGGGTCATAACCTATGTTTTAGAGACAAAGACATTGGTGATTTTTTAGATTAGCGCTCGCCGGTTTTGAACGTTACGTTGGGTAAAGGGTTAAATAATTTAATTATCGTTAATAATGAAAAGTAAAAAACAGAGTAATAGCTTGACTGGACTGGATTCGAGGCGAGGGACTATATTGTAAAACACTCTTGCGCATTCGCGCACTCGTGCTTGTACAACGTCCCGCACCTCTCATGAATTATTTCACGTAACATGTCCAGTCAAGCGACTACTCTCTATTGAACAGATAACATGTAAGATCAAAATTAGATTATGGTTTGTGGTTTACGGTTTTGCGAGAAAGTCGAACCTCAGGCCACTGGATGCAGTTCATAATAGTGATATTAGAATTTCAGTATGCTTTTAGAACTTCACCAATAGATTCAGTGCTTGTTGAGGCAGACGAGCCTTATTTGGGAAGCACAGGATTAAACTTTCACTCCAATATGTTTCAAAATTGTTGTCTAACCCATCACACCCTACTTATAATTGTGTCTCCGACCATCAACATATTGATTTTTTCAATAGACACCAGAAACATATTCCTCTATTGGGAATTAGAATTAAACCGCATGTGGGATATCCAACGTCACACTTGATTCTGATACGATAAAAGAGAATCGTGAGCCACACGTTACTCCTTGGCATTTGAGAACTCCTGTTATTTTGGACCTTACTTCATTCAAAAAGTTCGAGACAAATTCTTTGCAGTTCCAACAAAAATATGCCGAAATTAAATCAAAGTATAGTGCTTATAAAAGAGCTATACAGATGGATCTAAAGATTGTGAGAAAGTATCATCGACCGTTCTTACTGATGATCAGGGCGCCTCAGTCCGAATACCAAACAAAAGTTCTATTTTCACAGTTGATGTTAAAGCTTTGCAACTTGCGCTTGAACACATCGAGGATGTACACGAAAGAAATAGAGGATATCTAGTGGTTTTTGGGTGGATACCAAAAATTATCTCATGAGTGACCGAGACAAATGTTTATTTTTCGTGAGCGCTTGCGCGAGCGAAAATACCCATTTATCTCGATCACAAGTGAGATAATTTTTGGTATTCACTCAAAAACACTAGATTTTCTTTTTATTATACGCTTTTTATAAAAATCTGATAATTCCACTCGTTTCAACCTTGAGGTGATGCATGGAAGTAAACAGCGCATTGAATCATTGAAACGCGGAAGTGATTTGATTGCTACTTGGAACAGATACCATCTTGCAATCTGATTCAGTTGGCGGGTTTCTAGTCCAAACATGGCCTGAATGTCCGTAATATAAGTTTGTGGTTTGGTACGTTCTTTAAAGTACATACCAAACAAAAAAACTTATATTACGGACTTTCATGCCATGTTTGGACGGGAGAGTTTCATGCAGCAATTCAAGGTGAATACGTGTTGAATTATTGCTGGAAATAATCAGTATCCACTTAAAAAAACACTGGATTTACTTTTCATTATACGTTTGTGGCAGTCACTTTTGTTATACCGCCCACTTTTGTTATACCTCTCCAGTTTTGTAACAGCGATCATCCATTTTTGTTATACCTCACCAGTTTTGTGCTAGAACGCCAGCTTTTGTTATAGTTCGAGGTCACTATTTTTGATATAGAAATCGTCCATTTTTGTTATAAAAAAACAGCTAGCCACTTTTGTTATATAAATCGACAGCTTTTGTAATACTTGAAATTAGAACTATAACGCTAATGTTTCGATGCCCATTCGGGGTTAGTGAAGAATCACGGCAGACTGCGGGGTCGGGGGAATAATAGCTTGTGTTTTCTAAATCAGATGGTCGAGTCGAGAAACAACAAAACACATCCCTGTAAGTATATGGGGCATTCGGGCGGCGAAGCGCATCTGAAGTGACATCACTACACAGAAATTGGCGGCAGGGTTTGTTGTTTTGACGAATGGATAAGAATGGAATGAGAATTTCCGATTCAACATTTTTTAAGTGGAGTCTTGATGCAGGGTTCATACAGGGTCTTGAAAATTTCTTGAGTTTCACTTTTGTATTAAAAAGTCATTGACTCTGCCTTTTAGTCGTGAAAAACTCTCTTAGAGTGCGTTAATATATGTTGTTGAAGAACGTGTTTGCCAATCGCCGTGAATAGTATATGGTGTGATTTTTAACCCCTATTTGCCAGACCCCTCCCGGACCCCATTGTGACGTCATAGTTTTTTCTAAAAAATAGCAATAATGTGACGTCATACGGAATCCCGCGGGCGCGGTCAACTTGAGATGTAATCACCATAGTGATACGTGGGTTACTGCGCATGTGCAGCGTGAGTCGTTAGGGTGATACGTGTTTCCATCGTCCATGTTGTTTATAGAAGGCCGCCATCTTGGTTTCTATGGTGGCACGTTGTTGCTAAGCAACCCAAAGGCTAGTACTATAGTACAGTGTGTTCATGGGGCGTGTTCGATCCAACGGGAGTATGTCTAATTACCCAAGTGGACCCGACACTGACTGGAAATCGCTCAAGTTCTTCGTTTTAGTGCCCATTCCATCTATTCTAAGTACATCTAACCCATAAATCGGAGTGGCACGTAGTGCCATGGTCCCGTCTCTTTGTTCTGGAGTTTACTCCGGTAGTGCAGAAGAGGCTATGCAATAGAAACGAGGCTGTATTGTGTTACTATTTGTATCTTTCACTATCAGAACTTATTCCGTCTTCTCTGCTCTATCTTTTGAGTTTACCGAACAAAATGCGTCAGTTTCTTTAGCCCCCTCCTATTTCTTTCGAATTGACTAATCAGATTGCTTAATTCGATTCTGCCCGATCCACCCACGGTCAGCCCTTACGGAGTTATCTCCCTTGACTGCACATACGACTCAAACCGACACATAGAAGTGCGTCTATGTGACGTATGTGAAATCCGTTTTCAAATACGTCACATATCAGCACAGAAATGTGCTCCTTTGTGAATTGTGACACATGTGAAATACGCCTTTACATACGTCACATGGACTTATTTAAGAAATTGTGGACACTGTGGACGACCACTATCTGCCGATGATTGTGGATCACTGCAGACCATTATTCGTGGATCACCATTGGAAAACAGAGGTCTTGGGCGATTTTCAGTCATTGTCGTATTTTTATTTGAATTGAGTGCTCTTCGTATTTAGCAATAGAAGAGGGTGCGCACACTGTCTTCTGAAAGTTGTATTTATTATTTTTTTTTACCAAAGCTGTACTATCGGTATATCATTTTACATAGACCTAGGAAGTGACGTCACGTTACACCCACAATGCATCACGCTGTTACGTCACTTCTCATTCCCATTTCCCTCCTGCAAAAGAGGACTAAAATGCGAGCTACACTCTTTCGGCTTATTCAAACACGCTATTCCATTTTGAGACAGTGAAGTCTCTGCTTTACATGGCGGAATGTCTTGTGATTATAACACCATCTTTTCTTGTTATAAGGTTTTTTTTCTCGTTATAACCACTTTCTATCTCAAGATAATGAGATGTTTGCTCATTATAAAAGGATGCTTTCTCCTTATACCGAGATACGATTTCTACTATCTCGAGTTAATATCTCATTATAACGAGGTACTATCTCGAAATGAGGAAAAATTATCCTGAATAGGACAGAAAAAGCCAGTTTTATTTTCTGCTATAGTTTAAAAAAAAAATTAACTTATCGTAAACATTTGATTTAAAAAATTATTCGAAAGTCAATGATCCCCATTGTATAAAAAGTTAAGATGATTCAAAGTGAAAAACAAAAATTGCAATGCCCTCATTACTTTTGATATCTGGACGTACCAATATGTGAAACGGGGTTCGTGGATTAAATGTATTGATAAAGAGATCTAGTAAATGAAAGATGATTTGTGAGGAAACACCCATGTGGCAATAAACTTTAACACTTTTCAATATGTTGCAAATGCAGTTATTGACTGGCCTAAAAATCCCAGAACATACAATCTGTGAATTTATTCATATATCTTGCAATATTTTGAAGGGCAGGCGAATGATCTCCTATCGCAGAACATTAAAGGTGTCATGTGAGTTGTCATGATAGCTTACATCAAGAATTGTTTTGCGACTCAATTATCAAGGTAATGTGTGGTGTATGGTCACACAGAGAAGGTATTTCAGGGGGTGGGGGTGGGGTGGGGGCATGTATTATTGTCGACTAATTTTAATTTGGTTATGAAGATAGCCACCTTAGACCTGGATTAGACATCGGATTTTTGTCGCGTCGAATTCATTTATGTACAATTATTTGAATTCGACACGGCAAAAATCCGACGTCTAATCCAAGCCTTTGGGTTGCAGTTTTTCACACAGCTAGACTTGGACAATTGTTTTCAGAAAATTAGCTGAGAAGGTCTTTTAGCGTTCGACTCGTACGTCGAACTTTGGAATACTAATAAACGTTAAACGGGAACGTTCGTGCAACTCAGAAAGAACATTATCTATCCTTCTACTCTAATGTGACAGGCCCTTGTAACGAAAATAGGCCACTCAAACACGTATATTTCTGTTGCCCTGCGCTTTGAATACTCCAAAACACTATGTCATGTCGCCGCGATGATTACTTCACAAGATAGCTATCTAGTATTAGCTAGTAATGACTGATTTCACCCCAGCAATGCACTGCGGGGCAATGGGACACATAAGAATAACACACCTTTGGACCTGAGACGGGAGGGAGGGGGTGAGGGGTGGGGAGGTAAAGGCGGTTCTTGTAAAAATTCGCTCACTTTAGCACTTTAGTAACGTAATTTGTATAAACCGTTATATCTAATTCACGATAACTGTGATATAGCTTGGTCATATCAATCCTCGTTTAGGGGACCCCGGAAAAGACTTTGGGTTATTTTGGGGTTCATTTGGGTAATTATGTGTATTTCCATTGGGTCGAATGCTCTTTTGTTTCTTACTGAAAGCCTATATATATACAGGGGCCGGGGTACTCAGAATACGCGGAATGTTGATTTAAAAGACAATGTGAGCGATTTCCGGTCAATGTCGGGTTTATTTGGGTAATTAGAAATACTCCTGTTGGTTTGAACACACCCGTAGAACACGCTCCTATTGTAGTATTATGATTTTGGTTACTTAGCAATAATGTGTCACCATAATAACCAAGATGGCGGCCTCCTGTAAACAAAATGGACGACGGCAACACGCGTCACCCTAACAGCACGCGCTGTGTATGCGCAGTAACACCACGTATTACCACGATGATGACGTCACAAGATGACCGCTTACGTACGCTACCACGACAACCACGACAACCACTTGACACCCATAATGCACCACTGGATGACGTCAATTCCGGAGTCCTCCAAATGAGGGTTGATGTGACCGAGCTATGCTACTGATGACAGTCAACTGATAAATTGTAAAAACTGCCTTATTTTAATCTGTATATACAGATTAGTTGTCTGTAGTAGCAGATTGGTGAAAGAAAATGACCCGATCCTTCTATGCTGCCGCAGGATGTCAAACGCTTGGTTAATTTTCCCTCTGTTTCAAGCCCTCTTAACATTTGTGGTCTTTCCTTTGACAACGGAATTTCGCACATGTCTAGAACCGTGGAAGTTGATGGATTCTTATTGTATTATCTATTCAGTACATTATAAAAGTATATAGAACACACGCAGCTTTAACAGCAGCTTCTCTTTGATTATTTATCCATTTGTTGGTGTTAGCCTAGGCGCCACATATTTATGCACAAGAGCTAATAGTAACACAACATGTAGATAAAGTCAAACTTAATCAATCGTTTAAATCCCAGTCTTTTTAAAGAAGTACCATCTGAGCATTTGGGGACTGGGTACAATTTTACCAGCAAAGCAGAACTTGTTTTGTTTACTTTAGTAAAAAAGGACTGCTTCACTTCCTGGGTCCCCCACAGGAATGATTTTGATTGTTACATGCGTTATGTGTGGATTACAGAATTGGTCGATCGTTTTAGGACAGATGAGTTGGTTAGATTCAGTCTCGAGATTTGGCGTGTTTTGGAGAGTAGAAGCCTTCCAGAAGCATAGAACAGTGGACCAGTACAAGAAGGCAATAACCGTTCAGATTGATACTTGGCCATGCTTAAATAGACTGGAGTGGCGAAGACTACCACCTCTATATAATATCAATAAAAGAACACATGATCAAGACCATAGTCCCACGCGTTACCGCTGAGAAGGTGCGGTGAAAAGCTTAGAGAGTCAATACAACAGTACCATACATAACATTTACAAACAAATGTGTAGTCTCCACCATGCAATGCAGTACACCCTCCCCCCCCCCTAAAACCGAGCCCCATCCCATGCCGTCATACACCCACAGCACATACTGTCGTCATACACCCACAGCACATACAATAAACCGAACGATGCAATTTAACTGGATTCGATCTACCACGACATAATTAAAAACCGGAAGTAGGCGATATCAGCATTAATTAGCTGCTTACTGTAAATGCATTTATTTCTCAGGGAAAAAAAAATATCTTGCAAACCCAAATACACATTAGTTTACAATACACTATGAAGACAGGCAGGCGTACACAATTCTCCACCAAGGTGGCTATATTGCATATTTTCAGAATTTCTAATGTAAAGCGGAACGTCGGTGTAGTCATAAAGCACCAATCCATCATAATTGAATCTGATCGATCAGACATCCGGTTTTCAAAATATTGCAAAGAAGATTGACAAAAAGAAGATTGCTGCTATAGTGACTATTATAATGAGTATTTCAGAATGATCATCATCGAAAGAAGCCTACCTTTACTCATCACCAAAGAAAACGAGAACCGTCGGCCATTTGGGTTATATGTTGCTTTGACGGACGGCCGGACGGATGGAGGGACGGACGGACCTTCTTACTATTTGGGTTTAAGGGCTACGAAAAAAACATTTTATATGTCCATAACCTTATTTTAGCCGGAACCCCACCCATCCACCCTAAAACTTATATTTAACCCTAACCCCACTCCAGCCACTCAAAAACCACACCCTAACCCTACTCTACCCTGACCCTAAACCCTAACACCCCACCCCTGACCTTAACCCCCACCCCCTGGGACCTAACCCTCCCCAACCTTAAGATCTACTCTGGGGCTACCCCTAATCCTAACCCAACCCCACCCCTGACCATAACCCCACCCTAGCCAGACCAAAAGGATTAGGGGCTATTTTTTGGTTTAGGGGCTACAAAAACTAAAACCCCACCCCTGACCCCAACCCCCTGGGTCATAACCCCCTGCAACCTTAAGCCCTGCCCTGGGGCTACCTCTAACCCTAACCCCACTCCTCTCCTAACCCTAATACTACCCTAATTTGGAGGTACCCCCTAAAAATAATACCTCCTAAACAGGTTTAGTTGACCCGGACGGGTGTTAGGTACGGGTAACATTCCGCACCTGCGACCGTTTTCGCACCTCAAAAGTGGGTGCTTTGATTGGCCGTTCCTCAGAAGAGAGGACTGGACCAGTGGTTAAATCACCGGTTTGCACAAGTAACGTCTGTACACACAACTTGTTCACACACGTACATCTGAAGTAGCCTGAACGGACAGACAGACGGACTGACAGACAGACAAGCGGGTGGGAGTGCAGAAGGGCGGGAGGGCTTCGGGTGGGATTCCGTGTGATCATTGGGTAGGCAAGCAAGGAGGCAGGCAGGCAGGCAGAGGCAGGCGGGCAGGTGGGCAGGCGGGCAGGCGGGCAGGCAGGCAAGCGGGCAGGCCGGCCGGTCAGCGGGCAAGCATGCAGGCCATCGAATAAAAACGAATTTGTGTTTCCCTTTTCCTTACATGTACGTTTCAAATACACCCCAACTCCAACCAAATTCACTTTCATCAAACACACGTTAGAATAGGGGCGAATACAAGTTTTGATTTCAAGTATTACAAAAGCTGAGGATTTATATAACAAAAGTGGCCAGCTGTTTTTTATAACAAAAATGGGCGATTTCTATAACAAAAATGGTGACCTCAAACTATAACAAAAGCTGGCGTTCTATAACAAAACTGGTGAGGTATAACAAAAATGGGCGATCGCTATTACAAAACTGGTGAGGTATAACAAAAGTGGGTGGTATGACAAAAGTGGTAGCAACATACGTTTTTAGAACAAATTGATCATTTCCAGTGATAATTTGATTCGTATTCATCCTGAAGTGATGCTTTGAAAGCCGCCATTTTGATTGATACCGTGAAAGTGAAAATTTCCATATCTTCACAATGGGGGATACGATTTCTGTCTTTCCGCAATTTCTTCTTTTATCTATCGTTTAGCGTATAATAAAATCGATTGTCTTTTTCGACTCTCCTTCCTCCTTACTATCTTTATTCAACCCCAAGTTGAAAAATCTTCTCATGTTGGAACTTCGTGAGAAGTTTTATACTCTGATGTCTGAACGATATGATATCCTGTTGTGCTGGTTACCTGAACATGTTGGTATCCCAGGTAACATCATGGCAGACATTGCAGCAAAGAAGGTTTTAACCAAGCCTCTCACTGATTTTAGTGCAGCAAAACAGGCTTTAACCAAGCATCTCACTGATTTTAAAATTCCTTTCAGTGATTTTAAACCACATATCAATACGTACATCAAAGTAAGAGTAAGCGCATTGATTAACTCGACTCTATCTTTGAAGTGGTGGGGGTAGATTGACTTGCGATATTTTTAGCGGACGTTCAAGAAATCCAGTAAAATAGAATTCAATGGATACAACCGTGAATCGTGATATAGTTACCGTCTCTCGAATTCTATTTTAAGAGATACCGCCCATTACTGCTCCGGGAGACAATTCCAACATAATATAACAACAATGAACAAAAGAGTTTGATTTATTGTTAATCAGCAGTACGAAAATTTTAATGTTATTATTGCCACAGTAATACCATTACCACCATTACCACCGCCATACAGCATATGTGAGCCACAGGGAATCGTCTATTGTATATATCTCAACTATCGGACGACTGCCGGCATTATTCCAGTACAATGGATATAAATATCTCTCGTAAATTTAACACTAACGACGTTTATACCTATAGTATCCATCACTAACGTCGATACCTTTCCACAAATATCATGATGCGATGCTTCCAATATTGTGAAAAAAATAAGTTAACATTTTATCGTAAACGCAGACACTTTTGACTAGAGATGAACCTCATTAAATAAGTAAATTAATTCAAATACTGTATCAAAATAATTTTCTTCACGCCCGTACCTTTTATTGTTTAACCTCCATTCATGGGTTAAATAGTTAAAACTCTCTGCCGTAATAACAATCCGTGTTGACACATTGTGTATATATACAAAATGACACCCCAGATGCCCCTATGTGTTGTTGTATTTTGATCATCAAATCTGGTTCACTGGAAAATGAAAACTTCCAGTAAAGTTTTATCAAATCCATATCACGCCTGTGTCAAACGGGACTCAAGTAACATCACTGACATGCGCCACCTTTACAATAACGAAATAAAAATATTCGGAGTGCTTTTGTGCTGAACATTCTGACTGATATTTCCTAATGTAATTTTCTGTGCACGTCAGGTGTTGTATCTGATTTTTAACTATCCACGGCCATTTTTTAAACAAATTATTGATACAGACAATCTGGGTTGTCTAGTTGGTGAGACTTGCTCAGGCAAGGCAAACAAGACGTCTAATGCGTCTTGTTTGATCACACAGATCTGGTCTCGTCAACGCGACGGAATATGACAATCCGGATCAATTGACTGATAGTAACAATCTGTATATTCTATACAAACACGTTTCAACCCTTGTAGTCCGAAACGAAAAGATTCCATTGGTCAACTGCATGTTCTGATTACAATGGCGGTATCATTTCCGAGACCGATCTACTCAGTTCGTATTACGGATTGACCTCGCAATGTGGGTATAGTAAGCTGCAACTTAAACACAATTCGTAGTTTTTCACCCAACAGGTTTTGAGAAAAGATACGAGAAGCATTGGCCCTGCTTGTGCTTACTTCCAAGAACTCTTTATTTTTAGGGTGATAATTCCACTCAGCTCCTTGTCTTAGCAGTTATCCATTCCTCTTGTGTTATTTTTTGTTTTAATTTGAACTCCAGGTTTCTGAAGATGTCCCAGTCGTAACGTGAGTGATTTGTCGGAAAACTTTGATCATGGCTGGAAATGCATAAAAACATATTCAGCGTTAGGAAATCTCTCTGCAAAATTTCGGAAGCTTGAGTTTGATAAGAAAGGATATATTAGACCTAAAACAAAATGACGTAATTGAGTTTTGCTTTGAATTACGTGGTGTTTTTCGAAGAAAAAACATTCATTTTAGACCAAGTACGAAACAAAAATAATAAACATGCCAAAGAGCACGAGGCATGAGAGATTAATCCTTTATCCAACATAACAGCCAAAATCGGCCAGCGCTATTATCAAAATTCGTCAATTAATTTTCATTATTTTTTTCATTTTTTTGTCTCAAAAACATAGGTTATGACCCCTCATTGGAACGAGCTCGTTGAGCTCGATCCAACGAGGGGTCATAACCTATATTTTTGAGACGAAAAATGAAAGAAATGAGTTATTCAAGAAGTTGTTTTTTGCAAGTGTCGTCTGATTTTCATGTTAGGTAAAGGGTTAAAAGTAAGAGACAATAAAATAAAGAAATTCAAAAGAAGGAAACCAAAGAGAAAAAAATGAAAAAGACAACACAATATGCCATTTCAACCTTGTTGAATGGCATAATCATGCAGTTTTCTGCAAAGGACAGGGAATTATGTTCATATTGAGTTATCATCCCGCAAGTGATGTATTATCGTACATTCCTATCATCTCAAGTCAATAATTACCACGAATCCTCCTTTCTATGCACCCTACAGAAATTGTATAATAGAAAGATGATTTGAAGTACCAGGTGAGTGGATCGATTCATTCATATGTTATACGTCTGACGACAGCAGTAAGTCTTGGGTGTGCGAATGCGTGATTCGTTTATGAAGGCATAAAAAAACAGAATTTAACAAACTACTTCGATTTTACAGCCATCGTCCAATTAGTGTAAGGACGAGAAAACCTCTGCAACGAATCGCAACTTGATATCAGATTTTATATAATGAGTTCTGCGACAATCTCGACTCTGCGCTGAAAACGAGTCGTTTATTCCTTCAGAAAGCTGACAACTGTCGAATCGGAAAATTGCTTCACAGAGTATTCGTATCAACCCGAGGGAAAACGACCTTCGCTTATTGTGATGAAATTGACATTTTATCATTTTTGAGACGGGAGTTTGTTGAAAGGTAATCAAAGCGGACTGAACGTTGGTTAAATGTGAAGTTTATTCACGATGACAAACTCGTCCTGACAAGAGTCAAGAAGAAATGCGCCGTCATGGTCCATCCAACTGGATATTTTATATTGCTCGTTACATTTGTCGGTGTTATATCAGGTATGTAAAATTATTTTGACATTTTCTCGCAGACTCTAGTTGACCCGTGGAGATGGCGCCATCGTGACAACTGTCGTTGGTGTCATTTATTTACGTGCCAAGTCTCCTATTGTAACTGTATAATACTGTGATTGAAAAGGAGGGCGGAATATGTCGACTGGCTCGCGACCAGGTCAACATTTTCTGTCTGCTCTCTCCCCAAAACTCCATACAATCTCAACTATTGAAAAACGAATTCGAGAACTTTGAATCTTAGTTGCTTGTCTAAAGTCGTTAATGATTTCGCAATGTTTTATTGACCCTTTGGGAAGGCGGTGGCTCAATGGAACTGCATTGCAATACAAACCGAAAGGTTCACGGTTCGATCCCCGCCAGCGGTAACGGCGTTATGTCCTTGGAGGAGGCACTTCATCCCAATTTCCCACTTGTTGGACAGTGGCGCTGTGTACTAAGGTATACTGCACGTCGATGGTGCAACGGTTTTCAACCAAAGCGAACCCTGCCTGTGCGGAGTTAGTACATTGGGGAGTCTGACGGTTGCTCGCCGTTACTGGGTGGTTTTCTCTGGGTACTCCGGCTGCCTCCAACCGTAAAGCTGTCCGACACGAGATGACCCTGGCTGACGAAAGTGTCGTCAAGATCCAGTAAATAAATAAATAAAATCTTTTAACACTGATGCCCTGAATGGTATCGCCTTATACTACTGCAGACGCGGAAATGGGTGAGTCTCTTTCATATTGGTCGGGAGGTTTAATAATAATTTAATCCTACAGCCCCTTTGGGCTGTAGGATTAAATTATTACTGAGCCCCCTTCCCAATTTGGTATTTTATTTAATTGCTTGCTCATTGAGGACCGAGTTTTTCTCTACGCAGAAATGCATGCATTACTGGTTGAAAGGGTTGATGAAATCTCGGCTCACTGGTGTGTGTCGGGCCTACACCGTGATCTGATCGAGAAAGGAACCGTTTTTAAGATCGCAATAACATCACAAATACTAAGAGAATTATTTTTTGGGAAGTCACGTCTCAAGCTTTTGATGTTTCGAATTTCTTTCAAAGTTTGGATTTCATTTAGATAATATACAAATTCTTCAGTCGATGATGCGAAAACTTAATTATACGCTAATAATTTTAATTCAGTTTCTTTGATAACTTTTGTATTTGTCGAGATCGTTCCAATAATGTATCAAACGTTTTTGTTGAATTCGCGATGAACAGGTAACATGTTCAGTTTCGACTTTTGTTCTTTGATGGTATACATTTTCTGGTGAGTTTGATTTGTTGAAGAATTGAACTCGCCCACACAAACAATTGTCTTAAGCTTTAATGTGTGCTTCTAACGGTTCTATCCATGCCAGTGAAAACCGTTTTCTTGTAATCTTAAAATTAAAACATAAACATCGTATAATGCTTTTGAGATTAGAACGGGAACAATAATATTTAAATTTCTTCTGTTAAGGGACGGAGTCAGGTTACATGAGTTGGGGTGGGAGACAAACTATTTATCTACTGCCAATGTGAGGAGAGAAAAAAATGTTTCCCATTCCATCCCCACTTCTTTTTACCTCACTGTCCTCAGGCTGGGTTAAGAGTATATCCTCCATATGTGAAAGACCAGGGTCTTCCCTGGAAGAAAAATCAACTATTCATGCCATTTGGAAAACTCTGGTTAATTTTGTGAAGGCCCAAGTATCCAGAACATGAAGGAATAATTAAAGCAGAATGACTAATGGCATGTCCGAGTAGGAGAATATGAAGCAGTTTTCGGAATTTCTGGCGTGAATGTATAAAGTTGACAATTTTCCAGGAACAGTGTGGGGGGGGGGGGGGGTGGGGCTTGAGTCCACCCCACCTCCTGTAGTTCCTCTGCTGCTTCTGACATGTACTCAATACATAGACAATGTAGAAAGGCGACGGGGAGTCCCTCTTCTAAGAGTTGAGCATTTCATGGCTCTTGTCTTAACACTATATCTAACAAATCAGCTTCTCCGCCCGCAGAGGTTACAAATTCAGCAGTTGAATAAAAATTTTGTTTAATACAAATATTCCAACAAATCTATATCATGTAAACCCTGATGTGAACGAGCTCGACAAGCTCGTTCCAATGAGGGCTCACGTGATATAGTTTCATTAAATCTTTTTGAAAAATTTGAGTAAAAAAATAAATTATTAAAATTACACATTTTAATATCATGTTCGTTTTGGCGAAGGGTTAAAAATGTATTTGCTTTTTCTCAACATGTTATGTCTGAGTTTCTAATATTGGAAATATCAAAACAACTGGATGCAATGAAATTAATTCTCAAACTGTCTTCACCTGATCGCCGTAACCTTTATTTGGATGAAATTGGCTAAAAGTGGTGTTATCCAAAGCGGTATTGATGAGTGACACAGGTGATCCACCCAGCATGTTTTGAAAGATCTTTAGAATTTAGTCAGAAGAATTGATTTATTATTATTTATTTTTATTTTATCCCTTTGATATCTAGTGGTATCTTCCACACAGGTTCAATGGAAGCAATTAGAAGAGTCCATATTCATTATTTGGGGTAGACCAATCAATATTTTCAACGTGCAGCCCCGAGGCTGCACGTTGAAAATATTGATTGTTCTACCCAACATATTTACTGCACAGCCATCCTATTCAATGACGTTATAACGTATCATGTTTCTGGCCGGAAAAGCGGCCGCTCGGGTGTAAAGGGTTAAGGTATCGCATATTTCTGAGCAATGGCTAATTGTAACCGCAGGTAGGAGATAAAGTCAAGTTAAGTAAATCGTTTATACTCATCTTGCCTATTTTAGAGGACTCACACCACAAGCATTCATGACTGCAACGTGACTACAATAAGAGTTCTTTTGACATTTGTCTTGGAAATAGTAGCAGAGTTAACCAGTTATACATCTTTTCCTTTAATGGCTGTGTCTGGAAATTACCGTTCTCGACGAGCGATACAATAAATATTGTTCTAGAAGCTGGTAATAAAAATATGATATAAATTGTATAACATGATCGTCAATCGGTGGAAAATCAACAAAGCATGCAAAATGTTTAAAGCATACAAAGAAGCTGTTGAGTGAACATTGCAGATTATGATATAAGCTGGCAAGATAAGTTACAGCATGATGCCCTGTGAGTATACTGGTAGCTGCTGGCAAATATGTAAAGCTTGGCCGATTGATGGAAATCTAAAGACAAGTTCCCTCATTTCGTTGTCTGAGGCATTTGGGGCTCAATGAAACCTGTGGTGAAGGAGGAGTTAACATAAATCTCCAAATACAGGGGAAAAAACAGAAACTGTTACGGTTGGCCCCGTGGAAAAGGTCTGATGCCGTTTTCTTGATTCACATGTCTTTACGAGGATTTAAAGGTGTGTGTGCGACTGGGCATGCTGTGGAGGGGTGGGGTGATCACGGATAAGTATATTGTACCTTCCAAACTTTTCCTGAAGTGAAGCAGAGCGTGTTTACTGTGGTAAACTTATTTATTATTTATTCATTTATTTGCGGCTTAACGAAGCTTTCGACAGCCAGGGTCACCTCGTGTCGGACAGTTTTGCGGGTGGAGGAAGCCGGAATACTTGGAGAGGACCAATGAGCAACGGAGAACAACTGTCAGACTCCCCAACGTACTACCACCGCGCAAGCAGATTAGCATTTGTTGACGACTATTGCACCATCGAAGTGCAGTACGCCAAAGTACAGAGCGCCACCGTGCCCCCACGCGGGCAATCAAGATGAAATGCCTTGCCCTAGGACACAATGCAGTTACCACTGGCGGGGATCGAACCATGGATATTTCAGTTTGAGGTTCAATTCCGTAACCACTGAGACACCGCGCTCCCACTGTGGTAAAAGAGCTCTCTTTCACTGGTAAAATAGGACCAATGATTGGGTGGAAGTCTTCTAAAATGTGAAACATGGGTACAAACGATTGACTGAACATGACTTTATCTCCAGGTTGTGGTCAGGATTAGCCTTTGTGCAGAAATATGTTACCCTAATCATCAATAAATTAATTAAATGTATTATAACCATATGGTTAACAAATGTGCGATCACCGCTTTTTTCTTTTTTAGTATGCACTCGGGGGTCTGGTCGTGTTTTCTTCTCCAACCATTTACCAAGCCGTAATCTAACCATCGGGTTGCAACGTGCTTGAAGTAAAATAAAATGGACGAACCGGCCATATGAGGAATTCAGTCAACTTCTACAGTTGTAGATTATGTAATACAAAACTACCTACATATTACATATCGTCCACTGAGTGCAACAAGGCGCCATCTGCAATGCTTTAGCATTGCAGATGAATCCTGTATGCACTCAAGGAACGACATGTGCATACTCTCAAACTGTTAAACTCATCGTGTAAAGATGAAGAATGTCTGTGGATAAATGGGTGAGGTGGTGGGGGCGTCATGTGCTGCTCGGCCCCACGCCTCTGTTTGTTGTTCTTCTCTTTATTTCGAACAGAGTACGCATTCCGAGGCACTTGGTATCACTCCCTTGAAATGTCACACCATGAATAACAACGACAACAACAAAAACAACAACTGCATAATATTATATTGGCCTACTATCGCGAGAAAATAGAAAATCGCCAGATTTTTCAGAATCATCGTTCGAAAATTAAACGACGAAAATCACTGTGGTGCACGTTTTCCTAACGTTTCAACTTCCATTAACGCTTTGTAGGATGTAAAACTACCGTATCACGGGTATACACGACATACTGGATGATGATGGATCTTGTGAGGGGCGTCACATTAACGAGTTCGGCAGGCTGACTGACAGATCCGGGGTGAGAGGGGGCGAAATTACGACAGACTGATGCGTTATTGGTATAAGAATATCGCGATATGTAAATTCAAATGTTGAAAACAAGGCGCTAATAGCGCGCACGTATTTCCCCTTTATTGTAGGTTGAATTGTAGTCGTGTCCTAAGGTTAAACTTACAGTACAGTCGTCGTGGAGTGGTCGTAATCCACGCGTGGGTTGTGATGTCCACGCACGCGTTTACCAGGTAATAAAAATCATCATCCTGTAAAATTGTAATTAATGAAGCATCGGGTTGTGCTCTGTGGTTCATTAATTAAATTTGTTATGATTATTCCTGTAATTTGTGTTTGCAATCTAATATTAATGCGTCCGTGGATATATCGCACACACGTGGAAAGTGACCAGTTCACGGCGGCCGTACTGCACAAGTTCCTGCTACAAGCGGTTCTTCGAAAATGTGATAAAATACTGTTTGAGAGAAAGTCGGGCTGAAGGCGGGAAGGGTTGTTGTTTTGCCAATCTCAAAATCGGTGTAATGAACTGCCACGAAGTGCTTACCCATGGAATAAAAGGCTTAAACTGGAAAATTCGACAATTAGAAGAAAACGTTGGTGAAAAAATAAAAAAAGAGTACAACAATGACTACAAATCCCCAGATTAACCCTTTACCTAACATGAAAAGCAGACGAGACCTGCAAAAAAAATTCTTGAATAACTATTTTTTTTCATTTTTTTGTCTCAAAAACATAGGTTATGACCCCTCACTGGAACGAGCCCGACGAGCTCGTTCCAGTGAGGGGTCATAACCTATGTTTTTGAGACAAAAAATGAAAAAATAATGAAAATTAATTGGCGATTTTTGTGAATAGCGCTGGCCGGTTTTGGCCGTTACGTTGGGTAAAGAGTTAAAATAAATTATGGAGACTTATTAGATATGATTTTTTTCCCCATAACTGCCCATTATCGACCTGATATGACGCTTAACTCTGTCAGACTCCCAAACGCACTAACTCCACACAAGCAGGGTGAGCATTCGTTGAAGACAAGTGTGCCATCGACGAGCAGAACGCGTTAGTACACAACGCCACCGTGTCCCCAGGTAATTATTGGGATTAAGTGTCTTGCCCAAGGACACAATGCGGTTGCCGCAGGTGGGATTCGAACCGAGGACCTCTCGACTTGCAGCTTGCATCTCTACCTACCGTTACCAGGTAAAAGGAAGTAGTGGAACCAACGAAGGCAATAAGTAAGGTAGGTGCATGACGTGAAAAGAGAAGAGAGGTTTTACAAAATGCAACGCAAACTAAGTTTCAGAGTCGATAGCGAAGATTCGCCGAAGTGAGAGAAGAGATAGTTCAGTTATCCGAACCTCGCGAATTCTCCAATGGCGCAGCCGAGAAGGTTCTGATAGTTGAACTAGAAGAGGAAACTTCGGACTTATGAAAAGAATGAGAAACAGTAACCGCTGGTAAATTCACATAGGGCTGATATCTCTGAACCTAACCAAGTAATAACCTCTAATTAACCCTTTGAACTCCAGTGGTATCTTCCTCGCCAGTTCTATGGCAGCAATTAGAAGAGTCCATATTCATTATTTGGGGTAGACCAATCAATATTTTCAAGGTGCAGCCTCGGAACTGCACGTTGAAAATATTGATGGGTCTACCCCACACATTTATTGAACAGCCATCCTATATATTTTCCGATGAATAAATTCCGGAATTCCACCCATTGACAGTAGGCACATAGAACACATTGGAACTCACGAGACGAAATAGTAACACGGGTTCCCCTCGCAAATTTGGTTGGCGATAAAATGCGTTCTTTGTGTTGGTAGATATCAAATGTTTTGCTGAGTGTACTTCTAATAATTTTTTTTATAGACGCAAAACCTCTCGTTCTATCCTTCCGTAATGGCACCCGTGCCGTATCGATTAACCCATTCACACGTGTGTGTTGTTCTGTATATATCAGTCGGGACTTGAGCAAGAGTGAATTGTTTAAATTCGTAGTTGCATTGTAGGTAAAAGCTGCTGCTTTCAGTTTAGGAATTTTGGCATCAGTGTTAGGAGGAAAGTTAGGAAATAAAGCCCGAACTTTCACCCGCATAACACGTGTGGAACGACATTGGGTAGTCGTGTCTGACAACATGAAAGTCATTATTTTAGATTTGATGAATTGGATGCGGCAGTGCAGTACAAGTAGAACAAGATGAGTAGTACTGAAATTGGACTGTGGATTAGAAGTATGCTTCGCATAATTAGCGAGTAGCTAAACATATAGGTATCACGCGTTACTCGAAGTGATACTGCAAAGGATCAAAGACTTACAATTAGTGCCATCTTGTTGTCATCTTGGAGCTACCCATTCGTCGTATGACTTCCCTAACATTCTTCAATGACTTTTCCTGTTGACAACTCCACTCGCGTAGTGTCTACTGTATATTTTAGTAAGGACAATTAACTCCTTGCATGCTGCCCAGGGCAGGACTTATTTTTCCACTGATATAAGGATCATTTGGCCTCATTTCATCAATTTTTCCTCTGATGGATTCAATGAATTTTTTCACTAATGATTTGTGGAGTTTAGTTTAGATGAATATTTCATCAAATCTAGTCATGACTGCTTTACAGCAGCCATGGCGAGATTTACTTTAAAATAACTTGAACATTCTTAGCTGGTTAAGAGTTAATTTTCCTACATTTGGATCCAGCGACCGTGATTTTCTTATATTTCCTATATTTTACATTGCATGTTACATTTAAAGGACGAAAAACTGAATTGACAAAATGTGTATGAATGATTGAAGGTGGGTGCGATAATTCAATTTTACGGACATGGGGTGCAAAGGTATTGGACGATCAGTAATATGTAGAACAAATTGCACGCGAAATTCGCTGTTGTTGTACCACTCAGTTTTACAAAAATAACATACCACCTATGAACAAATGGGTGAGCGTGTTAAATTATGCCCAGACTTGCTATTTAAGATTAACAAAGAATGATCCTCTGTCAACTTACAGTTGTAACTGTTCTTACCAAAGAGCACCTAATGGTCTCATATATCTGATACAGTCGCAGTTGAATGCGACTGAATTGATTGACTGTCCGGCGATAAGGAAGTAGTGCAATTTAATAGCATGCTGTCTAGCAATAGCTATTATCAAGTAAAAGTAACGACTCTAAGGTTCAGAAATTGCGAATGACCTTACAGCCAATATAATAAACTTTTATTGCAGCTCACGCGAGAGAATATAGTCGATTTCCATAACAACAAAACACAATTAAATGTCACATATTGTGAAAGAGCTTAATAACAAACTTCAGTCCGCCAGCAATCACTTTAAGTCACACGATTCCGTTGAATATTTGGGGGTCTTAACGTACATTTTGAAAAGGAGGGCTATATCGTTTATAAAAGCCTCCGGTACGGGTGGGAGATCCGGACTTACCGGAGAGAATCATCAGATACATGGTTCTGCGAAGCTTCGATGATTCGACTCGATGTTGACACTGAATGAAACCCAATCGTCTTCCCGATTGGTATATTTTCGAATATACCAATATATTACTTTTTTCACGATGGGACGATGGCCAATTATTGTCTCCTAGCGGTTTCATTGTGCCACAGAAATGAAAGAATATGTTGTCTTTTGCGCTTTTGGTTCAATTGGCTTGTTGGCATGCTTGTCTATCTTACAAGATACACCATTACAACATTGGTACAGCAGTACTTATAAAGTGGAGGACACTTCACGTTATATGTACTGCTGTAGCAAAGTAACCCTTGACCACTGCACTCGGATACTCATGCTACCTGCTGTCACAATGATGTGCATGGTTGCATAACCTAGACCAGCGCATAGGTGTTGTTGGGAGAAAGAAACCAAGATGTGTAAAGAAGCATTATGGTGCGTGTGTTAATCAAAGAAGAGATAGAGAATGAAGAATCAAAGCTCCTTGAACAGAAGAACGAGGTGATAGATTTACGTGACCATAGTGCACCAGAAAACAAGAGAACGGAGGAGACTCTAAACAGAACCTATCAAAAACGAACTGAAGAAGACTGAAGTTCAAACGAATATTGTTAAGAAGAACGAAGTTATCACTCAGAGGGATAACATTGCGAAGTTGACTGAAGTTAACATTCAGAAGAATGAAAATTCAAGGCTGGGCCAAGCTTCATATCAAACACGAACGAAATTTTAGATCGATAGAGAATCATGTTGTTACCCGGAAGAGTGATGACAACAGAACATAAGCAAGCAAAGGAAACAACGGCGACGTCAAACTGTTTAAAGCAGCAGAAATCAAAGCAACCAATAAAGTCAAACTGTCAGCATTCAACGACCGAACATGCTTTACCAAGAACCCAATCAAAGTAAAGCAACAGGACGAAATCAAAATGGAAGTTTTATTGGAGAGCAAACAGAGGTTTGTGGTCAGGTGGTGATCACATGATGCAGGAAGAAGAGGACGTAAACCTAAGAACTACAGACTACTCAGAGATATATTCAACGAAGAAGAAGCATTGGGTAATTGAACAAAGCCAGTGTATACTGCGAAGAAAGTAATTTTATCAAAATAAAAAAATGAATGGTTATATAATATTCTTATTCTGTCTTTTACCAACTTTCCAGCACAAGTACCTGGATGAAGAAGTCGTCTTCAGATAGACAGATATCCTCCAAAAGGTATCCTCAAAAGGTATACTCAAGTAGTACATTACCAGGTCATAAGTATCCTCAAATACTAGACGAGTCGTAAAGTCGTACGTGGAGTCTCTCGTTCGAGCAATTCCTGTATAGCCCATTTACTCGAGAAAGCAGATTTTATTGGACTGCTATTAGTACCGGAAGTCAATTATGGTAGTAATAGGAAATGGTACCCGTAGCGGCGGTACTGTAATGATAGGTGCTCAGAGCCATAGCAGTTAGTAGTAATGGTGCGACACTCTAACACAGAACAGAATAGTGGCAGCCAAGAGCAATGTCTGACCAGCAGTAGTTGTATAAAAGAGTGGAAGCTAATTATCGGCGAGACAAGAAGCCACAAGCCGATGCGGCGCTATGTGCCATAGAGGAGATATATAGGCGTCAAGAGTAATATAGGAGCTATATAGGAGCCATGTCATAGGTATCCTCAAATACCCAGATGAGTCGAAGAGCCGTACGAGAAGTAACTTTTCGAGTAGTTGGCTCATTTGTTAGAAACGAGTCGAGTCGTCCGAGCAATGCTTAATCCAGTCACTACTCGATAGCTCATTTGGGAAAGTCGGTATACGCATGCAAGTGCCCTTAGATTAATTAGATATACACCCGTTCAATCGAACAGACCCTCTTAGCATATCAAGATATACGTCCAGTATACAAAATGGACGACGGAAACACGTGTCATTCGATCAACACGTGTCACGTCTGCACATTGACACCACCTATACCTGTCATAATGACGCACCAACATTGCCACTTACGCGGGAAACCACGACAAGCAACTTGACGTTACTGTATCACGTGCCGATGACCATATGAGATCATCCATGAGATCATCCGAATATGGTGTGAAAACCACATTACACACCACTCACTCTAAGTCAAAATACTACCAGAAAAGGAGGTGCGATCCAATGTCTGAATCGTAAGGCCGACTTGCAGTGTCATTCAGTGTGATTCTGCAATACCGTGATCAAAAAGTCGGTCTGTTTCTCGATCTGATCGTGATCTGGTCGCAAAACAATTACTCGAGTGGATTTAGATTTTTTTCCGAATAAAATCTTGCGGAATTATATCTTATTTGAAAAAAAAAAACAAACGAAAATGGTATCTGGGAATCGGTTTTATCGCATTTCTCTTTCGACAGGTGAAATTCTACAGTGATGTTGGAAGAAAGGTGGAAAAAGAATTTCAACCTGTTCACGACCTGTTCAAAATCCTCATGGTAGGAATACACTAGATCCGTTGCGTTGGCGCATGCGTCAAGGCTCGCGACAACGCATTTGTACGTGCACACACCATATGCGTTTTTTTCGTATACATAACTCGCAACAACATAACATAAAATTGTCCCTGCTAGCACCTAAATATCCCATGGAGAACAGGTTTAAACGCAATTGAAACATTGAAAACCTGGTCCCCAGAAAAGAATTGGGCTCCAGCTGGGACACTTTATATGCAACAACAAGGCATTGACCTACATGCACGCCGTAATGGTGGCTGCCGGTCTCAAATTTTATAGGCCTCTGCCTGCATGATTGTACTAATAGCTGAATGAGGTTGAAATATTGAAGAGTTTGGTGTCACATAATCGGTGTATCTTGATCATACATCCGGTACCGTCCGCAGTATGTCTGCCAAAATGTAGAAAATATGTCCATGACCACCCAAAGGCAATGCGTTGGCATGTGGAGCGCGTCAAAAATTGGAACATTTTCAGTTCCTGCTGCAACGCAGCCGATAACGCAACGGATACTCAACGCAATGCGAATAGTGCGATGAACTCTTCTTTTTTCAACTTGTTCAATTCTTTGCGACGACGCATATGCGAATCGCATTGCGATGACGGCTCAAATGAGTTCCTACCCTTAGGGGAACTGTTATACCGCGTTATATCCTCCTTGGTTGGCAACAAATAAAGATATGTTCCGCATTTCACGTTGTACCCCCATATTCAAGTGTCTGACGCACAAAATAACCGTACCATATCTTCCCTGGGTGGCACCAAGTAAAGATACGTTCCGCGTTTCACATTGTTCTCTGTATTCAAGTGTAAATTATGCACAAAAATACTGTCTGTGATATCTTTCTTGGGTGGCAACAAGTAAAGATACATTCCGCGTTATTACGCGTAAAATTTGTTCTCAGCTTCAAAATTACGAGCCATGTATCAATTATTTCAACCTCGCCCTGGTATCAGAGGCAGAGACAAGTTCGCATACAGTATTCACATTCAGATATGTTCCGAGTTTCACATTGTGCCCCATATTCAAGTATCTCACGCACAAAATAACCGTGTCATATCTCCCTTGGGTGGCAACAAGTAAAGATATGTTCCACGTTTCACATTGTTCTCTGTATTCAAGTGTAAATTATGTACAAAAATACCGTATGATATCCTCCTTGGAAGGCAACAAGTAAAGATATATTCCGCGTTATTACGCGTAAAACTTGTTCTCAGCTTAAGAATTACGAGCCATCTACCAGTTATCTCAACCTCGCCCTGGTAACAGACGCAGAGGCAAGTTGGCATACAGTATTCACACATCCAACCACTCCTTGACCCGAATCATTGAAGAGCGTTGTTCTCCATATTTAAGTGTGTTGCTTACAAAATCACTGTGTCACCAAGTACAGAAGATATATTCCCCGGTGGGAACAAGTAAAGATATGTTCCCCCTTTCACGTTGCTCCCAGCATCCGAGTGTCTTACGCGCAAAATAACCGTATCATATCTTCCTTGGTGGCAACAAGTAAAGATATGTTCCGCGTTTCACGTTGTTCTATGTATTCAAGCGTAAATTATGCAAAACATTACCGTATCATATCTTCCTTGGGTGGCAACAAGTACAGATATATTCAGTGTTATTACGCAACAAGCAAAGATGAATTACCCAGTAACAGAGGCAGAGGCTAGTTCTCATACAGTATTCACATATCCAGTCACTCATTGGCCCGAATCATTCAAATGCGCGCCACCATGCCCCCGCTCCTCAAAACCCCATTCACCTCAAAAAGAAATCATGACCGCTAATGAAAAATATAATCTTTTTATACCTTCCTTGCGTGGTAACTACACTGCAAAAAATGTAGGTTCTATGTGGAACCAAAATTGTTTCTATATCTTGTCTCGCATATGGAACCAAAAATGGAACCCATAATAGAACCAAATATAAATTGTTCCATTATAGACCCAAAAATAGAACCCAATTTAAATGGTTCCATTATAGAACTAATATAAAATGGTTCCATTATATAACACAATTTAAATGGTTCTATTATAGAACCCAATTTAAATGGTTCTATTATAGAACCAAAAATAGAACCAAATTTAAGTGGTTCTATTAGGGAACTCAAGTTAAATGGTTCTATTATAGAACCAAAATTGGTTCCATGCCTCGTCATGTATAGGGAACCAAAATTAGAACCCAAATTAGAACCAAATTTAATTGGTTCCATTATAGAACCAAAATTGGTTCTGTGGATCATTAAATAATTGAATCCAAAAGCAATGGTTCCATAATCAATGAAAGAACTACAGATGGAACCCAAAACAAGGTTCAATTACAGAACCATGATTGTTTGTTTTTCTGCCTAAATTAAACCGCAAAAGAACTGAGCAAGCCCCTTCCTCCCAATTCCAAACCCCACTGATAAGTTCGAAATCTGTAATATATGGCAGTTTCTTTGCATATAGTGTTATCATGAAAAAAATAAAAGAGATCAAATTTGTTTTAAGTCATGAAAATGTACTGGGAAACTGTCAGTGCTACCACAACGGTGAGCTGTTGAGACTAAATTAATTTAATAAAACAAATATACAATTTCATAAGTATTTTATTGGAGACTATACAGAACAAACAAAATAACAAAATAAAACTCTTACAAGTAATGATAGAATAACAAAAAAGAGACACCAATTGTGTATAATATTATAGAACAATAACAACAACAACAAAAATGCCCAAGTTATATGCATTCATCACGGCATGTCGCACAAGATTTTTTTAACAGTGCGATGATTTTGTATCAGATTCATTACTAAGCCTCACAAATATATAGTACAGTGATGCAAAAACATGGTCTCATTCTCGACGAAATCACGACACACAACACCACTGAGGAGGGGGGATTTTATTTTTTAAAATGGTAAAATTAAGTCTTATCGAGTATTGTGTATTAGTTAACAACAGAGTTGGAGGTACATGAAAAACCTGGGCATGTGCGGCGAGTGACACCGAGCATGTAGCACGAGGTGTTACCGCACATTCCCAGGTTGTTCATATTCATGAATTCCGACAAGAAAGTTGGCAACTAACTTGCACATTGACTCTCCAAAAAATTATCAATCCACGCCATTTATATGCTTTTGAAAATATCTTGACCCAATTCCACCAGACAAAACAATTGAGCTATTGATTGAAGACAAGAGAGATTAAAAATATCTTCTGCTGAAGAATTATAAAGTCTTAATTTTGACCTCCAAAACAGTTTATGACCCCTCACGGGAACAAGCTCGTTCCAATGAGGGGTCATTAGCTATGTTTTGGAAGCAAACAACTATGTCTTGGAAGAAAAATTTGAAACTTTATAGTTTCTTTGCTGAAAATATTTTAAGTGTCGTCTGCTAATCCAGGGCTTAAAATTACAGGCGAATCCGAGAATCCATTCTCGTAATGATTCTGGCAATCTACACTTGTGCGAATCTAAGTGGATTCGCATCAGTTTACTGCTGGATTCACTTTATGTAAATGGCTTTGATTCATAATGACGTTCTGATCGTGGTGTGTCATAAGATACATAATTATGTGAAACTATCTATTCACATTTTCTTGAGTTTGGCATCAAATGAATAGCAGCCATGACTTGATTTGATACCAAACTCAACAAAATGTGACGCATGTGGTAAACCATGTGTGCAGGGGCGGCGGAGCTGGGGCACACGGGGCACGTGCCCCCCGCCCCCCCCCCCCCCCCCCCCCCACACACACACTTTTTTCACCAATTATGGGTACCCTAAGCGGACATATTCTGACATAACGTACACATCCCCTATGGCCATATTGGCTGTGGGAGATAGTAATATAGTTCTATTAACCCTTTACCCAACGTAACGGCCAAAACCGGCCAGCGCTATTCTCAAAAATCGCCAATTAATTTTCAAAATATTTTCATTTTTTGTCTCAAAAAGATAGGTTATGACCCCTGGATGGAACGAGCTCGTCGAGCTCGTTCCAACGAGGGGTCATAACCTATGTTTTTGAGACAAAAAATGAAAAAAATTAGTTATTCAAGAATTTTTTTTGCAAGTGTCGTCTGCTTTTCATGTTAGGTAAAGGGTTAAAATTAGCAACATGATACTATCGGTGTCACTGTCCATTTTATATATTGATATACATGTATTGCACATCGCAAGTTCGCAACTAGCCATAATAAGCACAGACTACATGTATAGTAATAGTAAACTAGTCCAAACTTGGACCCAAAGTCCGTAATGTAATGTTTTGGTTTGGTAAATCCTTTGGACGTACCAAACCAAAAAATTACATTACGGACTTTGGGTCCAAGTTTGGACTATGTGTACACCCCTGCAGTTACCCAGAAAACAAATTGTGCCCCCCCCCCCCACACTTTTTTGGAGCTTCCGCCGCCCATCCCATGCATGTGTGGAAATGTTAACAACTTATTTCCTGATCTTCCCAGCAACATTCGGCTAGTGTTTGCAGAATTTCATGTTATGGCCTAAATGCATTCCTGCAAATATATCTTGCTAGAATAGTGTTAGGTTCTCTCGAATATTAAGTCCTGTATTCATGCTAGACTGGACAGGACCCGGCCGTGCAATAGACTACTACTGTTTAACCGAGTGTTCATGGCCCATGAACACTCGAAAAACACGAAAGAGAAAGTGAGAAATACAAGGGGAGCAGACATAGAATTTCAATCAGAAAGTTATTACTCACTCGCAATCTGGTTGAAATTCTCTGTCTGCTTTTGTAATCTATTTATATTATTTATTGGTGTTTAAGGTCACAAATTTATGCACAATGGCTGATCATGACCGTGACAGTTTTATGGGTGGAGGAAGCCGGAGTAACCGGAGAGAACCACCGAGCAACAACGAGCAGCTGCCAGCTCCCCAACATCGTAACTCCGCACTGCAGAACAGGCGGGGTTAAATAGGTTAAAGACATGCGTACCATCGACGTGCAGTACGCCTTAGTACACGGCGTCATCGTGCCCCCACGCGGGCAATGGAGATGAAATGTCTTGCCCAAGGACACAACGCGGTTGCCGCAGGTGGGATTCGAACCGAGGACCTCTCGGCTTGCAGCGTGCACCTCTACAAACTGAGCCACCGCGCTCCCGCTTTTGTAATCACAGTAAGTACTATACAGTACAAGTCAAAATAAGTTGTAAAAATAACCACTTTAAAGTATGTGTCCTGCTTTTCCTACAGTGATACCTGGTCGTGAAATTATTGTTTGGAAAGCTTTGAGGGCTTTCCAAAAAATAATGTTAGAACCTGGTGTTATCAAAGTGGGACACAGTTTATAGTGGTGATCCTGCAACTTATTTTAACTGTAATGCACTGTTACAATTTTGGTAATCCTTTACAATAGCGGGTTGAGGTAATTATGCAAAATAATGGGTTTTTTCTCAATTCTTTGATGAAAAAAACATTCAGATTTTAACCACTGTTACAGCAGTTCATTGTACCGTTGTCACGGTTGAAAGTCTGTTGATTCCACCATTTTGCATTTTTGAGTTATTTGCCAAAACTGTAAGTATTTACAGTAAAGCAGGTGCATCTAGTCAAGAGTCGTCTTCCAGTTCAGGCAGACGGCACTTGACTAGAAGGATTTGCTCAAGAGTTTATGTCTTTCCTAACCCAAAGATAGCTGGACCATCACAGTCAGATTACCTGCCTTATTACACTAGAGGCAAGAAAACTCAACTCCTGGCTTCTAACAGTTCAAAAAATACATCTAGTGTCATTGTGATAGTAAAGCCATCTTAACATTTCGTTAAAATGGCTTGCATTCTGAGTGTAGAACTAGATGCAATACTAACACCTTTGATATTGCATAGAAACCTCTTTGAATGCCATGGTATTTTTGATACCTTGTGGGTATTTTATACCATAAATGAAAAATACACACATCAAGCATGCAAACCCCGACACGAGATCTCCTTGTGCACTGACAACTTTTTGCCAAGTTTTTGGAAGTCCAAGTACATCTCGATCTCCTTGGATGACAGAGGATTTTTCTCTACACAACCTCGGAAGATGATGACTGGATTTGGTGTGCTGGGTTCCTGCAAATAAATGATAAAAATAAACTTCAAAAAGATATGTATGGACCTTTTTAATGTAGCAACAGTTTATATGACAATAGCAGTCGATCTGTCATGTTTTTATGCCCCCACCAATTTTAGCCTGTGGCATTAAACCTTTACCTAACGTGAAAAGCAGACGACACTTACCAAAAAAATTCTTGAATAACTAAATTTGTTCATTTTTTGTCTCAAAAACATAGGTTATGACCCCTCGTTGGAACGAGCTCGACGAGCTCGTTCCAACGAGGGGTCATAACCTATGTTTTTGAGACAAAAAATGAAAATATTTTGAAAATTAATTGGCGATTTTTTAGAATAGCGCTGGCCGGTTTTGGCCGTTACGTTGGGTAAAGGGTTAAGTGTTACCCTTGTTCGTCCTTCCATACGTACATCCATCCATCCTTATGGCGTATGCACGGAATGTGATTTCCGGACGATAACTTTACTTTGACTGAACGAAATGAAACAAAATTTTATACGTAGGTTTATAACCACATACTAGTAATACAGGTTGGGACTGATAGTGGATTTGGTCCGATATTTTTTGGCAAAGTTATGACCCTTTTCCGACTTGGAATTTGTCCAGAATGTGGTTTCCGGACGATAACTTTTTTTTGACTGAATAAAATGAAACAGAATTTTATACATAGGTTTATAACCACATTATACAGGTTGGGATTGGTAGTGGGCTTGGTCCAATATTTTTGGGCAAAGTTATGACCCTTTTCCGACTTTTAATTAATGAAGCACCCAGTTTTACCCGGTGCTTCATTAATAAAATTTATGATGATTATTCCCATAATTAGTGTTTGAAATCTAATATTATTCCTTCCGTGGAAATATTGTCCGTACTGTACATGTACACACTGGGACAGGATGCTCGTGTATATCGAAGCATTGTATTTGTCAGATTGTTTCGCTCTCGGTTATGTAATTAGTCTGTGTGAAACACACAGACTATTGTTTTTGCACGGTTTCTTTTTCTTTTTTTTTTTTTTTTTTCTTCTTCTTCTTCTTCTTCTTCTTCTTCTTCTTCTTCTTCTCCTGTCTTCTGTCTTCTCATCACTTTTTTGTCCGCAAGATAACTCGAAAACGAATTGCCCTATCTCGTTGATTTTTAGCATGCTGATAGACAGCCACAAGTTCTCGGTCACCTATGTTTTTCAGATTCCTGGGGTATCAGGGGTGCATGTAGGGGTGTTTTCAAAGTGGGACACGCCCATATCTCAGGCGTGGTATGACCTACAGACCTGGAACCAACACCAAATGAGTCGACACTCGATGGAGGTTCAAAATATGGGTCAAGGTCACAGAGGTCACCTAGGGGTCATTGAGTGCATTTTTCAGAATTGCTGGAAACCATATTTGTTGACCCCCTAAAGCATTCCTGACGTACACACATGTTTTTTGATGTAAAAAAAGTGGGCGTGGCCAAATTTTTTGAAAGTGGGTCACGCCCATATCTCAAGCGTGGTATGACCTACGGACCTGGGACCAACACCAAATGAGTCGACACTCGATGTAGGTTCAAAATATGGGTCAAGGTCACGGAGGTCAACTAGGGGTCATTGAGTGCATTTTTCAAAATTGCTGGAAATCACATTTTTGGACCCCTAAACTATTTCTGATGTACACACATGCATTTTGACGCAACAAAAAGTGGGCGTGGCCAAACTTTTTGAAAGTGGGTCATGCCCATATCTCAGGCGTGGTATGACGTATGGACCTGGGACCAACACCAAATGAGTTGACACTTGATGGAGATTCAAAATATGGGTCAAGGTCACAGAGGTCACCTAGGGGTCATTGAGTGCATTTTTCAGAATTGCTGGAAATCACATTTTTTGACCCTTAAAGTATTCCTGACATACACACATGCACTTTTACGTAAAAAAAAGTGGGCGTGGCCAAAATTTTGAACATGGGTCACTCCCATATCTCAGGCATGGTATGACCTACAGACCTGGGACCAACACCAAATGAGTCGATACTTGATGGAGGTTCAAAATATGGGTCAAGGTCACGGAGGTCAACTAGGGGTCATTGAGTGCATTTTTCAGAATTGCTGGAAATCACATTTTTTAGTATGGCCCAGTAGGCCACAGGGTTTTCACAGCCTCCAATTTCCTGATACAGTAAATTCTCCCCAAGCAATACGATGTTCACACTGGAGACTATGTAAACACCAGTGGAGTAAGCTGTCAAAATGAAATCTGACCTTGTCATCATTATGGGATGTTAGTTCCTGAAACTAAATTGAGAGAAACCCTTTGCCTTGCAAGGAAATAAATTGTAAATTATTCAGTTCACTGCTTTTAACCCTCTCCAGACTTCTATGTGGATTGCACATATTTTATTTCAGGCAGAATAAAGTTAACCCTTTCCATAAAACTGTACTGAATAATTGTTGAAACCTATCTTATTCAGTTCAATGCTTTTAACCCCTCTCAAGACTTCAATGTGGATTGCACATATTTTATTTCAGGCAGAATAAAGTTAACCCTTTTAATAAAACTGCACTGAATAATTGTTGAAACCTATCACAAAACTGTCAGGGTGCCGGTAACAATGCAATACTGGCATGGTCGACTGTACTGTTAACTGTGTTAGTGCTATGACTGTTTAAAACTAATTTGTTAGAGGAGTTCTATAGTCTTTCACTGCGCTCATCTCGGCCTCACCGAGAGTGCAGAAACCTTTGGTGTCAACGTGCCATCAAGAGAATGTCTCTGATTTGTGCCGTTCCATCCCTCCGGAGTGCAAAAGCAGGTACTGTCAGCTGAGAAACTTGATGTTTTTCGTTTTATTTTCTTAACATTTAATTCTATGTGGAATGGGACACCTTTTCAGTGAGCCTTCCAAAGTAAGGGATTCTTAACCCTTTAGCGAACATAACAGCGAAAACCGGTCAACATTATTCACAGAAACGTCTATTCAGTTTTAATTACCTTTTCATTTTTGCTTGAAAAAACATAGCTTATGACCCTTTATTGGATTGAGCTCATTTTTTAAAGGATTATTTATTTATTGGCGTTTAATGTCACATATTTCTGCACAGTGGCTAATCATGACCACGACAGTTTTTTAGGTGGAGGAAGTCGGAGTACCCGGGAAGAACCACCGGGCAACAACGAGCAACTGTCAGATCCCCCACATACTAACTCCACACAAGCAGGGTTAGCATTGGTTGAAGACGGGTGCACAATCGATGTGCAGTACGCTTTAGAACACATCGCCACCATGCACCCACGTGGGCAATGGGGTGAAGTGGCTTGCCCAAGGACAGAGTGAGTACCTCACGTCTTGCAGCCTGCACCTCTGCCAACTGAGCCAATGCGCCCCCATTTAAAGGATTAAAATGGAGTATTTAAAGGGAATATTTTAACCCTCTGAAGATCTTAGTATGGGGGCATTATTCAGAAAGACTGGGAAATGCATTTTATTACACCTTAATGCATTTCTAAAGTTTATGAGTGTATTTCATCACTAAAATTAGTGGGCAGAGACAAAAATATCCATTTCTGATTCGTGTATCAAACCCTTTGAATGCTGGTCACATATATACCATTTCTGGTTTCTTATAAAAATGTTCTGATTCCTGTATGAATATTTTCTATCCCCTTCATTTTGTCTTGACGATAACTCAAAAACAAATCATCTGTCCTGGGGGTGGGGGGGGGGGGGCGGTGGCTGAGTTGGTAGAGGAGCAGGCTGCAAGCCGAGAGGTCCTCGGTTCGAATCCCACCTGCGGCAACCACGTTGTGTCCTTGGGCAAGACAATTCAGCCCCATTGCCAACGTGGGGGCACGGTGGCGCTGTGTATTAAGGCGTACTCCCAAGTCGATGGTGCACCTGTCTTCAACCAATGCTAACCCTGCTTGTGTGGAATTAGTATGTTGGGGAACTGACAGTTGCTCGCCGTTGCTTGGTGGTTCTCTCCGGGTACTACGGCTTCCCCCACCCGTAAAACTACCGTGGTCCTGATTAGCCATTATGCAGAAATATGTGACCTTACACACCAATAAATAAAAAAATAATCTGTCTTGGGCTGTTTGGCATACTGGTAGCCTGTCACAAGTACTAGCCCAGCTATGTTATCAGGGAACCTTTGGGAGTGGTCCATTGGGCCACAGAGTTTTTTATACCCCCCTAATTTCTTTGTAACAGAAAAGCATCATAAAGAAATAGCTGTTTATATTTATATACACAAGAGAATAATGTAAACAATCAAATTAGAGAGAAGTTGCTATAGATGACAGCCTGACACATAATTACTCTTATCAGCTGTCAGATCAGAATTAAATTCCATCCCCAAACCAAGTTGAAAAAAAAACCCTTTGAGCGGCAAGAAAATTTGTTTATTATACAGATCTATCTTACAACACTTGATTAATTGTAGTTGAATAAATAACCCTTCACCTTTCATTGCATTTTTTTTTTTTTTCATTCTCAATCATAACTCAAGATCAACAGGTTTCGGGTCGAGTGGTAAGCGGTTCTCTCGAAACACTTATCACAATTATGAATTAATGAAATGGAATATTTAAATGGTCTGTCTTTAACCCTCTTCATACTTCACCGCGATGATCAAACAACATCATTTAACTTATGACGGTAGAACCTTTTGCACGCTTCCTGCCATATTGCAACTCTTTACGCAAATGCCATGATTCAAGATTCCACCATCTTATTTTATGTATGCCTTGTTTAGGGCACTAGATGCTCTTAAGGGTAGGCCTTTAAACGAGCGCTTGGAGCTTTTAAGTTTTTTATGGCACTATCCCCAATATAGAGTCTATGCACCCTTTGTCGGCTCGATAACTCAAATACGAATCGTCCTATCTCTATTTGTTTTGGCATGCTGGTTACCAACAACCAGTTTGCACTCATCTTTGTTTTTTCAGCTAGTTTGAGGCCTTGTGTGTGATACAGTAGGCTGACTGCCTTAGAGGCTTCTAAATCATAATAAATATTTGCTATCATCGCCCAAAAATGAGAGATCTGTAGTTGGTGGAGCCATTTCTTTAAAGTAGGTGTATACATGGGACTATACCGACTGATTTAAAAATTGCTGGAGGTTCAATATATAGTCCGCCTGAAAGAGGTCACCAAGGTCATCCAGTGCATATTATTCAGAAAGACTGGGGAATGCATTTCATTACACCTTAATGCATTTCAAAAGTTCATGAACGTATTTCATCAATCAGCTTGGTGGGCAGAGCCAAAAATGTCCACTTCTGATTCGTGTATCGAACCCTTTGAATGCTGGTCACACATATGCCTTTTCTGGTTTCTTATAAAAAAATGTTCTGATTGCTGTATGCATATCTGTAAATACTATTAACGAAAATCCATTTTTGATTTGTTTGAAAATAATTTACTCCTGAAAATAAGCCTCCATAAATTCTCCTGTATAGTTTATTCCTGATACTTTAACCCTTTTCACACAGACTTGAATTTACTGGGTGCAGTACATTCTGTTTCTCTAGTTATCATTGAAACAGGATTCACATTAATAAAAAGCCATCAGGATTTATTTGCACATGTGCTGTAGCTAAGTTCAGCAAACCCATGATATGTCAGCATTGTCGGGGGATTAATATTAAATAAATCGGAATAGTCATCTTTTGTGTGCTATGTAATTACTAGTACTCAATATAACTTACTGGCTGTACACGTGTCATTTTAATCTACGAATTGGTTAGCTGCTCCACATGTGTTGCATTTCGCAACTTCGTTGAAGGTGTGAGTGATATTGGAACACAAACAAAAGAAAAAAATGTCAACTTTCTGAATTAGCTTGGGATTTTAATAAAATGTTAATCGAGAATACCAAAATTTTAAATTTTCTCGGAATGCAATCAGTATTTAAAAATATAAAATTCCGGTGCAAATATCAAATTACCGTGGGGGAATACCTACAATACAGTCGCCGTGGACACGTCACTTTCCACGGGAGGGCAATATTTCCACGGACGCAATAATATTAGATTCCAAACACTAATTATAGGAATAATCATCAACACAGTGCTTCATTAATTAAAATTTTGATGTTGATGATTTTTATAACCTGGTAAATGCATGTGTGGACATTGTTGCACACACGTGGATTACGACCTTTTCACAGTGGTCAAATCTCATTTGGTCGGAACCCAGTTGGTCAAATCTCAATTGGTCAAATCCCAGTTGGTCAAATCCCAGTTGGTCAATAACATTTTGAAAATTTTCTGAGATTTATGGGGAGGTGGAGATGTCAGAAGAAAAAATGAAAAAAAAAAAACTGGAGAAATATTAATTAATGAATAATCGGAGACAAATGGTCACTAATTAGTATTTCTCTGGTTTTATTCATTTTTTGTCTTCCAAAAGTTATTTTATGACCCTATAAGAGGGTAATAAGATGCAGTTTGGAAGAAAAAAAATGAATAAAACTGGAGAAATATTAAAATTTAAATAATGAGTAATCGGCGACAAATTTCATTTATTTTTTGCATGTTTTGTCTTTCAAAACATATTTAATGATCCTAAAGGGGGTAAATATAGAATAATTGGGACAATTTTCCATTTTAGGTTTTTGTGAAAATAATGATCAAAAATGAATACTAGAGAAATAATAATTTATGAATAACTGGTGGCAAATGGTCACTAATTAATATTTTTCTGGTTTTATTCATTTTTTGTGAGTAATTTTAATGAGTAATCGGTGACAAATGTCAGGTTTTTCTGAAAATAATGATCAAAAATGAATACACAAAACACATCTTTTTTCTAATCAAAGTAAACATAAATATTTGGCTCTATCCAAGAACTCTTTTTACAGAAATCTGACCTTCTGAAAGTTTAGTTTTGAACTTATTCAGTTTTTCATTAACAGCCACATATTTCTTTTTCCTTTTTTTGTGGTGGTTGGCCACAATGTAATTGTGTAATTTTAAGTTTATTCATTCTGCTCTCACTTTTAAAAATTTCTACCAGTTCGTATATGTTTGGATGAGCCTTTCCTACAACTTTATTCAGTTTATTATGCCACCCCTCTACGTGATTATTTGTTCTACAGGATTCAGTCTTATTATGGTTCCACAATTTCACAAGAAAGGTGGCCGTCTGAAGAATCCAAGTATTCTCCATATAGTCAATGAATTCATTGATGCCAGAATAAGAATGATGTTTAATTTCCTCTTTTAATTCCACCCACGAGGTTCTGACACATAAAATTGGAACAAAAGCCAACACAATCACTTTTCTGATTGAATCTCTCAAATCAGAATCATCTCTGTATGGACTAGAACTATCAACACCTTGTATTTTCCTCCATATACTCTGCGAAAAATGGTAATAGCACCCCTTGTGTTTTTCTGACAGAAAACTTATCTTCACTGATGCAATAAGACCTGATCCTAAATCGGACATTATTTTCCTAGGATTAAACTCCTTTCCTGACTGATGTGCTAATTCCTTTAAAAGTAAAGATTGTCTGGTTGTAAATTTCTTTTGATTTTTTGTCCAGCAAACAATAAACAAGTGGAAATTGTTGTCTTCAATAAATGCGGGCAAAGTGAATACTTGACAAAAAATACTTGGGCAGGAATAAATCGTTCCGTCCACATATGAAGTGTCTGCTAAGCATAGCTCAGAAAATGCATCTACAGCTCCAAATATTAGTATGTTTTTATCCGCACTACTTGTCAGGAGAATGTTCTCACCTTCTGCTGTTGTCAGCCATTCACCCTCCAAACAAATATCTGATCTTTCTTTTGGCAATGTTGGATACTTTTTATGTCTCTGTCTGTACAAACTGCTTCTAACAAAATCAAATGTTGGTAACACGGTGGCAATTTCATGTAACCGGGCATTTTGTGAGTTAATGACATCTTCCACAACTTTATCATATATTCTCGGAATAGGTTGTGTATCAGTTAAAACTCTTTTTCGCATCTCACTCACTGCAGAGTCTATTAAAATCTTTCCAACATCTGGACTGTGATTGTGATAACCCGTCACTGATGTAAGGTTACCATCACTTGTTGTAGCTTTTGCAAGACATTTCAGGCCTCTACTTTTTCACATCTCCAGTATATTTTATCGTTAACTTGACGAATTTGCAAATATTTAAAATGGTCAACAACAAGAGCTTGTTTACCTATAGACGTTAGGATATAATTAACCTCCTTCTCCATGATGTACCAAAGACTGATATTTGAAGAGAAACTGAAGAAATATATAGATTTAGATTTCTTTTGAAGTATGTCATCAAAGAATTTCAAAGATTCTTTAAAAAATAACTAAAAAAAACTTTCTATTCTACCCACTCTGACAGCTTTTCTACATAGCTTGGGTTTCTAAAACTGAAGAAGATATTCTTGTTAAAACAGCCAGACCTCTCAGTATACAGTAGACTATTGTTATAAAAACACTGGCAATAATGATCATTAAGGCAGAAAAGAGCCAAACCTCTCAGCATACAGTAGACCATTGTTATAAAAACATTGACAGTAATGGTCATTATAGCTGAAAGCAGGTCAACTTCTCAGCATACAGTAGAATATTGTTATAAAACACTTACAGTAATGGTAATTAAGGCAGACTTGACAACTAAGCTTCAATACAAGCTGGAAATATCACAAGCAAAAGTGAAAAAAGTAAAAAAAAGTTAAAAAATCCATCACAGAAATACATTGCAAATACTTATAAATTTTTTAAAAAGTTGTTGACCAACTGGGATTTGACCAACTGGGATTTGACCAATTGAGATTTGACCAACGGGGATTTGACCAAATGAGATTTGACCAAATCAGAAGGAACCGCTGTACTGTAGACAATGGTGTTTGCATCCCTATACGAGTTTCCCTTGGTTTCGCTGTGTCCTTACAAATAAAACAATGGGCTATGCTTTGTCGTCATGATTTTATGGGGACTTGTTTGCCTGCCTTTGCCTGCCCTTCACTGACAACACATGAAACAAGAGGCCCCAAGGAACCTTAATCACTCACCTGGACCCAATTTGAACAAACCTGAATCTGCTTTTGTATACCAAATAAGAAAGGATTCTGACAGGTAGACATGAAGATGATTTTTAAAGAAGTTTCCTCATACTGCACTAAGCTGAACAAGCCTCTATGTGTGTGTGCGTGCGTACATTTGTGTGCATACATGCTTTTGTGCGTGCGTGCGTGCGTGCGTGCGTGCGTGCATGCATGTGTAAATAGATGGCTACTAGATGCATACCTCTAGTTCATTTGTTATAACTGAAGCTGTGTTTTCTTTCGATTCTTGTGACACAAACATTAACACATCAACTGCTGTCATTTCTGAAAGAAAGATGAATATTGAACTTTGATAAAATATTCTAAAGTGTTTGCAATATTTGAAAAAATGAATAACATTTAATTTTTAAAAATTTAATAGCAGTTTTCTAATTTGGATAAATTTCGGTTAGCATTTCCTATTATTTACATGATTTTTCTTTTGAAATTGATGAGCTACAGTTAAAAATTGATTAGAAATCTGCTATGAGAAAACAGTTAAAATTAGCCCTGAATGCTGTATAACATTTATAATTAGTGTTTGGAATCTACATACTTGTGTGCATGGATATATTGCCCACCAGTGGAAAGTGACCAGTCCATGGCGGCTGTACTGTAACAGCACTGTTATGCATGTTCAATTATCCAACAAAACAAACCTCAAAATTTGCCATGGTATATGGAAAACTCATCAAATGAAATACATGTAGCAATGCACACAAATGATTTCTCTGTGCACAGCACAATTCTAAAAAAATTGAATTTAGTGTAATCACATTACTGTTGCAGATCTAATCAACTTTAGCAGATCAAAATTAATCTGATTTGGATTATAACCCCTCTCAGCCCCCACCCCCCCCCCCCCCTATTCACCCTGACCACCAGGGAAAAAGCAATATTAACACAATAAACTTTCATATTTTGCGTTTTTTGTCCTTTATGATTAGCAACAACACGGGCATAGTTTCTTGAAAAGATCTTCGAGAGGTTTTCTTTAAATTCTCTCAGTCTCAGTATGGTACTAGTAAATTGAAAATAAAGAAAGAAAAAATGTAATTGCATTTACATGTACCGTACATGGATAGTGAATTATCAATAAATCACCCGTGGAGTGATGACTAATGATTTCTTTCCAGCAATGAATGCTAATTTGTTGCAACTTGCAAAGTGGAATTAGCTGGAGAAAAGTTTCAGCCAATGGACCTCAGGGTTAAACCTGGAGGTCTATTGGTTGAAACTTTGCTTGTGCTTCTTATGTTTCTGTATAAAAATTTGGGAGTAGTACATTGGGTGACATCTCCACTCCATGAGTGATTTGGTGACAATCCACCCTCCACCTACTGTAAATTATCTGTATACTACAACTTATTTCCAGCAATGCTGTACATCATACTACATGTATATACATTGACTTACTTTTGATTTGAATCTGTTGGGAAAGTTTCTTCCAAACCATCCGGATTTGTCCGATGCCACAGACGCCACATCTTCCGACGTTTCAGATCCAATATTTGAATCTTGAGATTTACCATCCATGACAAACAGGCGAATCTTCACTTTGTCTGGGGTGGAATATCATCCAGATTCTCAACGTTTTCCAGCTCATATCACTCGATATTTCAATATTCAATCACGAAACTTGATTCCTGTGAAAGCTATGAGTTTTTATATTTCTTTCAGGTTCTTACACAATATATTTTTTTTTAGAATCCGCAAATAAAATACAATATATCTTCTGACAACAACAAACGTTCGGCACTTCGGCAAATTTGAAAATGGCATAATTATCCCAGCATTCTTTATTCTCGCAGGAGCGATAATCCTGCAAATATCTGAGTTCTCCTTGGAGAATAAACCATGGACGAGAAATTCGGATTTCATTCCGTTGATTTAAAGCACGCAGCGTTTGGGTTTTTTTAATAATCAGTAGTTATTTATTTGTCCCTTCTATTTTTTGATAATAGGAATTAAAATATTCGCATTAAAACACCCGAATAACGATCTGCTTTTACGAATGGCTGACACGACATTTTCAGGTTAGTCATTCTGACTAACCACTTTTTTGACTAAGTAGCTCAGACGTTAGTCAATGTGACTAACAAAGCCTCTGACTAACTTTTGATAGTCACTTTGACTAAGCAAAGTTTTTCAGTGTAGGAAGCTTCGACTCAAAAGCAAGATTATACCAGAAACCTTCACAGCAATAAAAAACACATTTCTTCACAGCAGGATAGTGAGCTGTATTTGTTTCTTTTGGTAAATAATTGTGCCTGTTCTGAGAATCGCCAATATGGAGTTGTTATTGAACAATGGTCGGTCTAAACAATCTTATTCCTTCAAAGGTTGAGGGAGATTAATCCAGATGTCTTCAAATAAAATTAATAGAACTAACTGAACAGAAATAGGCAGTGGCGATGACGGATTAACTTCCAATTTCCCCTGATTTTAAGTGGCAATACGTTTTACTAAAATTCCAACAAAACTTTTTTATAGAGGGTTGTTGGTGACGTGTGTGGAGGGGGAGGGGTGGGGGTCGGGCTAATGGACAGAAGAGTTGTAAAATGGACCGGCCTCTCAACTGGACTGCGCTCTCTTAGGCCGGTCGATCCAAAGTTTTCTCGGGCCGAATGTTTCTGTCAGTCCACCTCACCTCTGGAGTGCGGGTGAGAGTGCGGAGGAGGGGGTGGGGGCATCGATCATGTCCACCCTTCCGAATATATCAGTTATACAGCTGAAAACAGAATGGTTAACGAATCAATTATTTTTTAGATTTTTTGGTTTCAATCAGTATATAATCACAATAATATTGTATGTATCAGAAGTAAAGATACTACAACCTTCAAATTGAAACATTAACACAGAATTAAAGCAACCATTGATCCTGTATATGGCGCCTGTTAGAATGTCTACACTGAGGATTGTAGGCTAGGGTTTCCCATTCCCCCCACTTCCCACTCAAGCACCTACATACACACAATCATCATAATCTCACAACATTTTTCACGCTATGTTCAACATCAATGCGTCTTTATTTGTAATTGCTCTTCGCAGTAACTGATACCCCCTCCCACACCCCCCACCCCCCATCAACAAGTTTATAAATGAGAATATTTGGAATCATTCTTGTCTATTGAGTCCATTGGGTTCTAGTGTTTGAAGTTTGTTAATCCAAAATGTTTCACGGCCCCTCCTGTAAGCTGTACTTTGTTGCTTAATTTGTTCAATTCCAGTAATCTTAAAATTGCTTATACTGTGGTTTTCGGTCAGGAAATGATGCGGTATCGGTTCACTCAAAACCTCAAGTTTTATTCTACTCAGGTGGGCCTGCATTCTCTCATACAATTTTATCCCCGTCTCTTCCACTTACACAACATCATTACATTTGTCGCAGAGAATCCCATACACTACATTCCTGGACATGCAGGTGATTTTCTTGTCTATGTAGCAGGCTGTTCCGTTTTTGTCCGCGAATAGTTTTGCTTGGTGCATATACCCACAGACTGCACAGTTTCTCTCACACTCTATTAGATACCGTCCCTTGATTGTTGAACATTTTATTATGCTTGCTATGGACTATGATCTCTCCCAAATGTATGGGCTGTCACAAAATATTTCCGTGTTCCGTAGGGATGAACCAACTTTGAATCCCCGGGGTTATTCAAAAAAGATTACCGACAAAAAGTCTGAGAACCCCTCCCCCTCCCCCCCCCCCCCAAAAAAAAAGGACGAATCTGCAGAAGTTAAGAATGTAAGCGATGATCAAAATAACGTATATGTAGATATAGTGAGTAAAATGCTGCACAATGAAACCAAAATAAATCAGCAAAATAACGAGTTTAATTTATCCGGTAAGTAACTAACAAAACACCAAAGAACATTACTTAAAAGGGGTCTCAAGTTTGTCCCAGCGGAAAGAACTTTGGATATAACGAACCTTATCGTTTAGATAAAATAATGGGAGCGCAGAATGTGGCTATGTGAGTATTTGCTAGACAATAAACAGCAATATATAAACTAGAGAATTGTAATTTGTTGGACAAATTACGGGCTTTCCCAACTTCCCAATGTGAAAATGCAGACTACATATAGCAAAGCAAAGTGTTTGAAATTACCCCCATTTCCAAAATAGACAAAAAGCATCCAAAGTTGGCTAATTTTGGCATTCTCTCACGGTTCTCTTATTAACGCCCTCATTTTGCTTGGGGGTTAAATCTTGAGATTAAAACGTAAACAGTAACTTTCTTCTACAATCATTGTTGCATCTATCCATACCAAAATAATTGTTACAACAACCTTGCAATTAGAGGAAATGAGTACAGATGTTTGCAAAATTCACTGAAAATCATTTTTTTTTTTGACAGTACTATTCTTTACATGGCCAAAGCTTATGTTGTGTTAAGCCCCAAAGCATAACTTACAGCAGAGGATTTGTTCATTAGGCATCTCTACCTATAGCAAAACAAAGTGTTTAGAATTAATCCCTTCCAAAACGACAGGAAGATGCAACGACAGTTAGCTAATTTTTGCATTTTCGGATGGTACTCTCACCCTCATTTGCTGGAGAGTTAAAGATGAGATTAAAAACTAAACAGTAACATTCTTCTGCAAGCATTGTTGCATCTATGCATACAAATATAATTATTACAACAACCTCGCAATTATGAGAAATGTGCCCTTGAAGTTAGTAACTGTTGAAGATAAAATGATATATTCATACCATTTGTGGCCAATAGCGGTTAATTTTGAAATATTTGTGTGGTGATTTTAGTGTATAATATTATGCTCTTAATGTGTGAACATCAATCACAGACTGAGTGTCTGAAAAGAGACATGGACTAATCTTGAATCTTGCTATTTGAATGAACATGTTCAAGTTGAGAGTACTCCAATTCAAGGCCTGACAACTGGGTGAGGGTTAAAACTTGGATAAAACATACAACAGCAAACTTGTTCTTGAATAACAGTTAGATAACTGCCAAAAATGAAACGTGGACAGAAATCGGGCATAGGTTAATGGCAAAAAGGCGGTAATTTTGCTAATTTGACATTAAAATTGAACCGACAGAAGTGTCGCTCATACGCCCACTGCGTCCAGACCAGTGAAGGCAGATATACGAAATGTTCAGAAGGTGTTCTACTATCCCTGCTCGACAGGACAGTATCTTTGTCGAGTAGCGTGACCGCGTGGAAACAACGTGGATCGCATGGAAACTGCGGAGACGATTCGTCCATGCTCTATTCCCAATGCAATGCCGTTTCCATTCACTATTTACCTATCACCGGTCGAATTTGGCATTATTTCTGTCTATTTGATGAACTGTTCAGCTTTAAATATTCGCGCATTCATATGGGACAGGAAGTTTTGAGTTAAACTGCTTATTTTAGACGTCCCATCAGAAACTGAAAACTCGATCCGGTGGAGAAAAATCCGTCATCTGGCTTATTTGACATTCAAATTGAACAGACACAATGTCGGATATACGCCAATTATGTCCCGACCATGCAAGGCAGCAACTTGAAATTCTCAGAATGTTTTCTACTGTCCCTACCCGACAGTTTCGTATCTTTGTCAAGTGCCGAAACCGCGTGGAAATACCGTGGATCAGGTGGAAACCGAGGGCACGATTCGTCCATACTTTATTCTCAATTCAGCGACATTTCCATTCATTATTTACCTGTCACCGGCTGAGTTAGGCATTATATCTGTCTATTTGATGAACTGTTCAACCTTAACTATTTGCGGCTTCATGTAGCACCACCGAAAGGCCACTGCACGGTAACCAATATATTCAGGGAATGAGTTTACGAAAATAACAATTATTCCGACTATACCCACATGGGAACTCCTAAATATGCCAAGGGTTAAACTTTTGATAATAACGTATAAAACAGAAGTTATCATGCTATTCTTGCTGCATGCAGACTTAGAAAACATTCAGCGCTCAATGAATTAGGAATGGAGTAAATTGTCACTTAAACCTATGGAATTCTGAAAAAAATTAGATTTTTTTGCGACGGCACCAATCTTTATGCATCTGAGACAGGGATGGCGTTAAACTTTACAGCAACCTTATAACAGAAAATATTCTTGGAATGGAACTATGAATCCGAATTTCGAAAGCATTTTCGGATATTCTATTCCAAACAACCACTGCACGCTTATCAATATTCAGTGATTTTATGAAAATATCAATTATTCCGACCGTACCCATATGGGCCGTCTCGAATCTGCCAACTGTTAAAATTTTAATAATGACATATAAAACAAAAGTTGACATACTATGACTGCTGCATGCAGCCATAGAAAACGTTCAGCGCTCAATCAATTAGGAATGGAGTAAATCGCCACTTAAACTTGCCAAATTCTGAAAAACGATAGTTTTTTGGACTGCACCTATCTATATGCAAATAGAACGAGCATAGGGTTAAACTTTACAACCAAACTTACAACAGCAAATATGCTCGGTAGGCAATTGTAAATACGAACATGTAAATCATTTTTCGATATTCCTTTCGAAAATGGAAGAAAAGTGATCTCCAAATTAGCCAATTTTATGAAGAATTTTAGGGCACTCAAAGTCAAGCCCCGAAAACTGGGTGAGGGTTAAAACTTTGAATAAATTATATAGCAGCAAAATTGTTCTTGGATGAAGGCCAAATCCTCTCATGGAAAAGGTTTTGAGACAATGTGGCTCCAGTGCTGAGAAAGTGCATGTAAACGTTGACGAAAATAACAATTATTCCGACAGTACCCTTATGGGAAGTCTCAAATCTGCTAAGGGTTAAACTTTTAATAATAACATAAAGAACAAAATTTGCCATACTCTGACTGCTGCAAGCAGCTATAGAAAACATTCAGATCTCAAGCAATTAAAAATGGAGTAAATTGCCATATAAACTTACCAAATTATGAAAAAAATTGAGGTTTTTTTGGACGGTACCTACTTTTATGCAACCAGAATGGGATAGGGCTAAACTTTACAGCCAAACTTACAACAGCAAATATGCTCGGTAGTCCGTTGTGAATACGTACATGAAAAGTGTTTGAAATTAACCCTTTCCAAAATGATAGAAAAAGCAACCAAAGTTGGCTAATTTTGACATTTTCAAACGATACTCTTATCCTCGCCCTCATTGTGCTTGAGGGTTAAATCTGTGATAAAAAGTAAACAGTAACTTTCTTTCGCAATCATTGTTACATCTATCCAAACCAAAATAATTGTCACAACAACCTTGTTATTGGAGAAATTTGCCCTTGAAGTTGTTCAATTTTGAAGAAAAAATCTATATTCATGTCATTTTTTGGCCAGTGGGGGTTAATGCTGAACGATGTGAGTGGTGATTGTGGTGTATCATATTATGCTATAAATTCGTGGAAAATTTGAGCTAAATATCTGTAAAAAAAATTGAGACATTCGAAAAATGGTGAAATTTTGAAGGTTTTGGCAGAATATTTTGAAAATACGCGTTTTCACAGATATGACGATATCGCATTTCACTAGATTTTATGACATTATATAAGTGTGCCAAATTTGGTCAAAATCGTACAGCTTGTTCTCGAGCAGTTCAACAGACAAAATTCAGGGATGAAAAAAAAAAAAAAATAGAAAAGAAAAATTTTGAAAAAGAAGAATAACAAGAGTCTTTCCCAAATTGGGTTTGGGAAAGCCAAAAAAAAAAAAAAAAAAATAGAGAAGAATAATTTTGAAAAAGAGGAATAACGAGAGTCTTTCCCAAACTGGGTTTGGGAAAGCCTAAACAAAAAAAAAATAATAAAAATGAAAAGAAAAAAAAAATAGAGAAGAAAAATTTTGAAAAAGAAGAATAACGAGAGTCTTTCCCAAACTGGGTTTGGGAAAGCCTAATGATAAATTTAGACAACGCAGCACATGACCAATAAAGAAGATAGAGACAAACACATTGACCTTTATTTACATATATTGAGGGAAGATATTTTGAAGGCCATAAAAACGCGCGCGGAACAGCATTACAAAAATGGAAGAGAGGGCTCTGAAAGCGTTGTTAAGTGATAATAGAGTAGTCGTGCGACTAGCAGATAAAGGATCCGGAATAACCGGAAAAATGCGATATTGACGGAGTTTGAGGACCACACAACATACAAAGAAGTACCTGTAGATCTGACAGAAAAAATAGCAAACAAGATTAAAAGCCATCTCAAAAAAAAACAAACTGATAGACAAAAAGTAATAGCGTACATGATACCAAAGCAACCACAGACTGGAAGAGTAAAAGGCAACCCCAAAATGTCAAGATGTCAAGAAACTATATCCACGCGTCCCACGTGATGGAGGTATATTAGCATGTAAACAATCCCTAGAAAACTCTCAAAGAAAACTATTCATAACAGAGATAGGTCTTCAACTAATAGAGACTGTTTTGGACAATAACAATTTTTCATTCAAAGAATGACATTATTTACGGTACGGACGGCGTTGCAATAGGTTCGCGATTAGGGATGAATTATGGGTGCACATATATGGGTGAATGGGAAGAGAAACTATCAAAAGCATCAAAGTTACACCACCTTGAACAGGTACGGTACGTTCATGATACCTGGGGAATATGGACACATGGGTTGGTGTCTCGGAAACAGTAACATTTTTTGGCAAATACGATACACCCAAGAATACAAATTGATTTAAGGTGGTCTGAAAATAGGATAAAATTCTGAGACACGGTCGTCAAAATTGAAAACGGATTTCTAACAACAGGTTTAGAAACAAAACGAACGGCCATGTATCAATACCTGCATGCCATTTACACACACTGGAAGGATGGGGTTGGGGTGGGGGATGGGGGATGGGGGATGGGCTTGTTACCACGCAAGAAAGGTGTAAAAAGATTATATTTTTCATTAGCGGTCATGATGTCTTTTTGACGTGAATGAGGTTTTGGGGAGCGGGGGCATGGAGGCGCGCATTTGAATGATTCGGGTCAAGGAGTGTTGTATGTGTGAATACTGTATGCGAACTTGCCTCTGCTTCTGTTACCAGGTCGAGGTTTTAGTGGTAGTGGGTAATTCATCTTTGCCTGTTGCGTAATAACGCGGAATATATCTTTACTTGTTGCCACCCAAGGTAGATATGATACGGTAATTGTTTGCATAGTTTACACTTGAATACCGAGAACAACGTGAATCGCGGAACATATCTTTACTTGATGCCACCCAAGGAAGATATGATACGGTTAGTTTGCGCGTAAGACATTCGGATACTGGGAACAACCTGAAACGGGAAAGATATCTTTACTTGTTGCCACCCAAGAGAGATGTGATACAGTGATTTAGCACGCAATACACTTAAATATGAAGAACAACGCGTTTGAATGATTTGGGTCAAGGAGTGGTTGGATGTGTGAATTCTGTATGCGAACTTGCCTCTGCCTCTGTTACTATGGCAAGGTTGTGATAAATGATTGATGGCTCGTAATTCTAAAGCTGAGAACAAATTTTACGCGTAATAACTCCGAATATATATTTACTTGTTGCCACCCAAGGAAGATATGATACGGTATTTTTGTGCATAATTTACACTTAAATACAGAGAACTACGTGAAACGCGGAACATATCTTTGCTTGTTGCCACCCAAGGAAGATATGAAACGGTGATTTTCCAACTGGGTTCGTGATTAGGGGTTAGGCAGCCACTTGTCAGGTAATAAATCGACCTCTAAGACGTACGGCCATCTCGAACAATTTTTAAATTCTTATCTAACAATCAGGTTGAGCGGGACCCATAATGTTTACGTTCCCATGACGCGGTATAAATTGTTACGGGAATGAACGTAACGGAATATGAATAAGTCAAAAGTGAAAGCCGCTTAGAAGGGAGTAGTCTCCCGAGCATGGCGGCAATTTGAGAAAATTATATATAAATATATATATACATATAGTCAGGCCTAAACTCAGCCAAGTCAGTCCACATGACATTCACCTTCACCTTTGCGATCATCAATGCGACGAATTGGATAAAACTTTTTACAATTTATTGACAACGCACAACAACAACGCAAGGTGTGCTTGACGCACAAAACTTGATTTTACCCTTTACCTAACATGAAAAGCAGACGACACTTGCAAAAAACATTCTTGAATAATTATTTTTTTTTCATTTTTTGTCTCAAAAACATAGGTTATGACCCCTCGTTGGAACGAGCTCGACGAGCTCGTTCCAACGAGGGGTCATAACCTATGTTTTTGAGACAAAAAATGAAAATATTTTGAAAATTAATTGGCGATTTTTGAGAATAGCGCTGGCCGGTTTTGGCCGTTACGTTGGGTAAAGGGTTAACAATGCAAACGTTTAAGTCTTATTATCAATCAAACGCGATAACGCACACGACTTTCGCATTGCGTTTTCGCGCAGGCATCGTATACGGTGTAACTGTAGCCTAATTGTTGATGAATATGTTTTATTTGCTTTTGTTTTTGTTTATATGTTCTTTACCGTATTATAATTATTGTTATAATATCATTCTTTTTTTCCGCTGTATTTTCTTTTTCTGGTCGGAATGTTGCAGCCAGTGGACCTTGTAACAACCAGTAGTGTTATAATCAACCAGTAGTGTAATATTAACCAGTAGTGTAATAAAAATTAACCAGTAGTGTAATAATCAACCAGTAGTGTAATACAAATCAACCAGTTGTGTAATAACCAGTAGTGTAATAAACTTAACCAGTAGTGCAATAAACATCCATGAAAACCAACAATTTTTCAACAGAATTTGAAAATTTTTTGGGGTGGCTCAAATCATAGTTTGGGTTCATCTTACCGATTTTTAATCATTTTATCGTACATTTAAAGGCGTTTTTCAAGTCAAACATCATTTCGTGGGGTCAATACGGCGAGGAATGGTATTATTATGATTTTTATGTGATTTGCGTGTTTTCTGGTGTTTCATGTCACTTTCTGCATTTGTGGCTTTATGTAAATTCAAAGTTGGGGGAGCACGGTGACTCAGTGATAGACTGTTGGGCTTCTACATGTATGTTAGAGGTCCGGAGTTCGATCCCTGTCCCGGACAACCCGCGTTATGTCCTGGACAAGGCACTTTATCCCGGATCCCGGATACCCACGATGACGCCGTGTACTGATGCGTACTGCACGTCGACGGGGCACTTGTCTTCAACCGCTGCAACCCTACTTGAGCGGAGCTTGAACGGAGTTAGAATGTTGAGGAACTGACAGTTGCTAAAAATTAGTTATTTTTATCCATCTTGAAGGAGGAGGTCGGTAAGAGAGTGGAGGATATCTAAGGCGAGGTGAATAGGGTGGGTGCTTTGGCGGTTCACTACCATTTCCGTCTGCCATGTTAAGTGATTGTTCTCGGTTACCAATGGTATACAGCTATTTAGATCCTGTGATGATTTACATTTAATGTAAAAAGCTTGAACTCATTCAACATGTAGAAAATATTGTTTCAGCAGAATTCGATGATGGTTAACACTTATGCTACATTAGAAGTGTGTCATGTGGATAAATGACCCTCATTTGGTGAGAGAATGGGAGAGGCGCAAGGGGCGTCCTAGGCTCACGCGACCCAGGGACGCCATCTTGTGATGTTATGACAGCCCGCATGAGCGACCGTGTCGTGACATCATTCTCATAGGGATATGTGATGTAAGTGCGCGTGCGCAGCGTGCGTAATTAGGTAACACATGTTTCCGCCGTCTATTCTGTATACTGGAGACCGCCATCTTGGTTTTTATGGTAGCACGTGGTTGCTATATGGACCCAGTGACCTCTAATAGAACGAGGATATGTTTTGAGGATACGTTCGATTGGATGGGAGTATAATGATTACCCAAATGAGACCGACAACATTTTTTCTGACTCGGATTCGCGAAGAAAGCTCGTTTTCTATGTTCTTGGCATTTCCCTGGCCCGGGTTCTCCCATAATCCCCATTTCTAACGGACTCGGAGGTATGACATTTTCACGACTGACATTTGGCACCCTTTTCAGCGCACTAGTCCATGAGGACCATGAGGAAATTCCTTATTAAGGCACAATCAGCCATTCATCATATCCTCATCTTGGTATTTGGGGATCACCAGAGTCAGTCTATGGGGACTGATAAGGACCACTAGAGACAAGTCTTTGGGAACTAGTGAGACCAGTCTTCAGGGACTACTACCCACCACTAATATCTACTACTAACTACTACTAACTGCTACCACCACAACTACTACTACTACTACTACTACTACTACTACTACTACTTCCTACTACTGCTGCCTACTATTACTGCTACTACAACTACTAACTACTAACTACTACTACTACTACTACTACTGCTACTACTACTAACCACTACTTCTACTACTACTTCTACATCTGTTGCTACTACTATCTACAACTACTACTACATCTCTTGCTACTACAGCTACTACTACATCTCTTGCTACTAGTACTACTACTACTACTACTGCTACTAACCACTACTGCTACTTCTACAGCTGCTACTTCTACATCTTTTGCTACTACTATCTACTACTACTACTACTACATCTCTTGCTACTAGTACTTCTACTTCTACTATTGTTACTATCCACTACTACTACTTATACATCTCTTGCTACTACTATCTACTACTCCTACATCCCTTGCTACTACTACTACTACTACTACTGCTACTACTACAACTACTACTATCTACTACTACTACATCTCTTGCTACTAGTGCTACTACTTCTCCTATTGCTACTATCCACTACTACTACTTCTACATCTCTTGCTACTACTGTCTACTACTCCTACATCCCTTGTTAGCTCATCTTGACAAAGTCAAGCTGAGCTAATCTAATCGCTTCCCGTCCGTCGTCCGTCGTCCGTCGTCCGTCAACACCATGTTTTGGTCTTCTCCTCCAAAGCCACTGGGCCAATTCAAGTGAAAGTTTGTGTGAGTGATGGTCCCAAAGGGGCATTTCATTTTTGTTCAACTCAGCATGCCCAGCCCCATAGGGAGGGAGTGGGGAAAAATGAACCACAATATTTTAAAAAATCTTCTTCTCAAGAACCAGTGTGTACAATGACTTGATATTTGCTATGGAGCTTCCATATGAGGTGTAGCATCAAGTTTGTTCAAACGAAGTTCGTGAAATAATTAATATTTGGCTTTGTAATAGGATGGGTAAGATTTTTTGCCCCGCCCTAAATTTCTATTTTCTGAACCGATGGTCCGGTATGAACCAAATTTGGTTTGTGGTAGTATTGGGTCATATGCTCTTGAGCCATGCAAAAAAAAGAATTCCCGCATCCCCATGGGAACCCTGGGAGGTAAAAATAGAAATATTTTCAAACGCCCATATTTCCCAAACCCCACGGAACAGAGAGCTTTTATTTGGTATGAAGTATCCTTATGACCAGTAGAATTGAATGGTAAAAAGAATTGTCATCGGTTATGTTAGGGTGTTCTGTAATGGGCATCGAAAAAATGCTGAGTCAGCATATTTGCAAAAATTTAAAAAAATCTTTTCTCCAGAACCAATCATCAGAATCTTTTGATATTTGGTATACAGCATTCATAGGAGGGGGGGGGGGGGGGCAGATAAAAGTTTGTTGAAATAAAGCTCATTGGTTCATATTTGGGCTCTCTACAGGAGCCCGAAGTTTTAACATAGGGTAATATGGGGAATATTCTTTAAATATCTTCTTCTTCAGAACCACCAGTCAGAATCTTTTAATATTTGGTATACATCATTGTTATGAGGGTCAGATTCCAGATTGTTCA